>OZ029915.1:32405988-33690562 GCA_964023275.1 Norana najaformis | reverse complement strand
TATCTGAGTGGAGCAAGTGGAGCCGAAATCTTGAAACAAATTTCTGCCCTGGCGGGGATTTAAACCACCGACCTTCTCGATTGACAATCCAGCACGCTAACCATTATACTATCGCTCACCGATAGTTTTAAAAAGAAGCCTATATATGGAGGTCGTTAATTTGTTTGTATTATTCTGGTTCTGTATGAGACAGCGATGCTTATTGTTAAAAAGTAGCCTCCGAATTTAAGCCGGCTCCTACACTGACGATCACCATCGACTGGTCAGAAGTGGCATTTGGTGATGAAGCGATTTGAAACAAGGTAAGTTCCAGAGGGATGTGTTAAGAAATCCGAAGCAAGGCAAGACAAACTGAGACAAGACAATACAATATACAACGCACAGTCATAGAGCGCAAGGTTAGACAAGATCATGAAAAGAAAGACGGCTGCGTAAGAAGCCATCAAAAGCCAAAAAGATATGGAAAGTCGAGATGATGCCAAGAAAGACAAGAAAAGACATTTAACGCAATGCAAAAAAATAAAATAAAAAGTAAGACAAGGATTTGCAAGACAAACGCTACAAGATAAAGCTGGCAAGAAAAGATCACACAAGACGAATAGAGCAATGAAGAAAAGAGCTCACAAAACACGTGAAACAGCTAGACAAGGCCAGATAACTACTATCAGATAAGACTGGCAAGGTAAAATCACACAAGACAATTAAGACAATGCCGAAAAATGAGCATCGTAACACAAGGCCTGCTAGACGAGGAAATGCAATATAAGATGAGGTAAGCCACACGTTGAGCAGTGAACTTAACTGCGGCTCTAAACTAATTTCGCTCGGACTAACGAGCGTTTTGCAGGTCCTTAGGAAATGCAATCTCTTTCCAGTTGACGACTGACCGAGTTAATTACCGCTTCAAAGGTGACCGGGATGCCGCCAATGACTGAAATGATCAAGAATCATCAATCAAATGTAATTAAAACTGTTGTAGCGCCTCGCAGAACCAGCACGTGGACAGCAAAAAAAATTAATCCCTAGAAATCGGCGCTAATGACAAGTGCTTTGAAGGATAGCAACGGCATAATCAGCAGGATTTTTAAAATGAGAATCAACTGAACGATCGAGTCATGATATGAATCCGTTATATAATAAATAAATAAACAAACAAAATAAATAAATAAATAAATAAATAAATAAATAATAAATAAACCGCTGTTGCTATCATAGTCGAAACGATAGGATTTTGGTAATTTCGAAATAAGACTTTGTTGTTAATAGATTTACAACAGCCAGATAATCTATTCTTAGCGGTTGATGGTTTGAATACGAGATCTCTAACGAAATCGGGAAATTACGATTACTATAAGCCAAAACATTTGGCGCTTTTAAGTATTTTAAAACGGGGCAGCAACCCTGACTCGCAGATTCGTTTTGCATATACTTTATGGCTTCCCGACTGATGTCATAGTTATCGTATCTGTAGTCGTCGTAGTCGTTGTCTCATTCATTATCATACAGCGTAGTTGTTTATGTGACTCGTTGCCTGGATGAGACACGGAGTCACGCGTTCAACAAATCCGTCAGATGGTTGGTTGTATAACGAGTCAATCGCATCAGGTGTGGTAAGAAAACGTTTGACGTCTTTTTCAAATCTGAATCTTTAACACAGACTTCTTCGATCAGTAACCCGAATTAGAGCCTAATTCCAACTCTGACCTTAAACGGGACCTTTGCCCCGACTTACTTTCCCAGACCCTAACCGGACTAGGTGCGGTTGTTGCGGAACGCAGTCATTGCGCGGATGGGAAATTGTTCTTCGTGCTTTGCAAGAGGAAGAGGAGGAAAAGGGAACGCAATGGAAGGAGGAGTAATACTTGGAGGAGAAGGTGGTGAAGGCAGACAATGGCGTCCAGTGTCCATTCAATCACTTCAATTGCCTCGGGCGTACACCGGATAGGTAGGTGCTCGGCCGTAACCATGGAAGCCAAAGAACCGTCTGTCTGTGTGTCTGTTTGCCTGTGTGTGCCTGTATGCGCTGTCTGTCTGGCCGTCGTCACTCACCCTCAGCCACATGCAGTGGGTCTCGTAGGCCTATATATCTGGACATTTGCGCGTCTAATTTCTCAGCGGATTTGATCCGCTGCTGCTGCTGCTGAGGCCCGGTTACAGAGAAGTTTCTGACTTAAGCGTCCTCTGTGGCCGAATGAGTCAGTCCCCGCAAAAAACCGCTGAATTTCCTCCTGGATTAGAATCAACCAACAACAGAAAACTCCTGAGGAAAAAGGAACAAGTACGACAGGAATTAAGTGATAACTACGCTGTTTCCGCTCGCGTCGCATGTTGGTCCTGATTGTCTGTCTGTCTGTCTGTCATCTCTGTGACCGGAGTTAACTGTTTGTCGGAATCTGATTCACCTTCTCACCTGATTCACTCGAACGCTGGTCATCTGACGACACGTCGTCATCGAGCAACTTATAACCGGATAACAATCAATGCAAGGTTGTCCAGTTGCTGGATTGCTTTGGTCATGTTTGCGCTTCAGTCTAAGTGTCATCGAGCTCCTGAGTTACGTCTCTCGGGCGATAAATGATAGAGGCACGTTAGCGATGAAGTGATTGATTACCTCTCTTCGCCTTGTCCTTTTTCGCCTTATTTTACCTTACATTACCTTACCATACCTAGAATTACTCTTGTTCTTATGAATAGAAATTTCTGTGTTGAAGAGTACAAGTTAGAAATTTAGTTTAAACTAAATAGCGACTTCGATAGGTCGATAGGGTTATTCGGCTTTAGTGCGAAAAAGAGATAACTTATAGCCAACATTCTAATAATGAAAGTATTTGTGTGGTTTAGATTACACAACTGTATTCCGTTAAGCTTTAAATTAGTATTAAAATAGACAGTAAAGGCAAGAATGACTCTAGCACAGCTACTGATTCTGTTTCAAGCCAGTATTTGGCTCAGCTAATGGTGACTCTTATGGCAAATTTTTAAAAATTAACTTATGGAGCGCCAGTCTAGCTTAGAAGACTACCTAAAGGCGTCTACAAGTGCAGGAATATCACTGAGTACAAATGACATATGGAGAGGAGGAAAGAGAAAGCGAAGGAGACAAAGAAGATCCTGCTACGGCGCCACAAACGAACCCCTGGAAGTCTGCTTAAGAGAAGAGGCAACTTTCATCTCTCAAAGGCTCTTTTGAAGCCGGTCGCCATCTGATAGAACTGTACCAATGAGACTTCCCTCTCCAAAGCCCCTTCTTTACTGCGCAGTCTAGGTTAAGCATAGAACCTTTTAAGCACCTTACAAAAGCCCTGCACCATTGACTATCTAACTGATCATATGTTCTGGCACATGATCCTCGTCTAGGGGATGGCCTAGAAGCTACAGTTCTGGTGACACGATCAGAATAACACATGAACGAGCCTTATTGGCTCTTCTTGACTAACAGTGTTGAATGTAATGAACTTCTACTCACTGAAGGTTACAATAGTTCTCTATTGGTTCGTGTCCATAATTTAGACAACCTGTGTATTATGGGGAAACCGGTTTTAGGTCAAGACCCACAGTTTCCATCATTCAAGGTTCGAATCCCCGCCCTGGCTTGGAAGATTTGGTTCTTACGCCTCCAAGGCTCTACAAACAGGACTGCGATCCTTAGAGGAGGGTCATTGCCATAACATGTGATCATGTGTGCAGTACTGTTGTAACGTACTTAAAAGGCACTATTAAATACACACATTAAATGCACACACACACACACACACATGCATATTGTAAAAGCGCTTCGCTGAAACCAGAGGTAGCGCCAGCTATAGGGTTAAGGGGTTAAAGCCCACAAATTTCGCCTCAGCCCTGCCCAAAGCGAGTCAGTAGCAATATAAAGTTCTTCCAAAAAAAAAACGACTGAATACTGCAAATTAACTAACCAAGAGTGGCACTATGCAGTCATTTACACATTACTGATAATACATTAACACATTTATTTAGGAATTGGCGTCTGATAAATTCTGGCTATGATCTAATAAACTACTGCTGTAACCTTCAGCGAATAGAAGTTCATTACATTCAACAATGCTACTCGATGACAGTCAATAAGGCTCGTCTAGGCGTTTTTGGATCGTATCACGAGGATTGTAGATAAATAGAATGGTGTTAATTGTTGAATTACTTACTACTTTATCTGGCCTGTTGTGTCTACTGCCAGGTCTCAGATGAGGGAAATATGTCAGGCGGGTGAGGGAAAAGGTTTATATCTATATCTGTATGTATAAGGTTTAAAGCTATATCTGTAATTTCTGGTGAGTGTGCAGGATGGAGAAGCGATCGTGTATTGAGCGTTTACAGTAAGAAAGGTTTTGTAGGAGAACTGAAGACTGTGATGGCCTTGATACTATTGCTTCGTTCGTGGAAATGACCCTGAGTCTGGCTTTCCAAGATTTCGAAGCGATGCTTAGCCAGCCAAGTCGCCCGATTTGGCGTAAACCAATAAATATTTGGATAATAATAATGACAGGAAGATTTAACGATTTCGCAAATTGCAAAGCTACGCTCCATGTCTTTCTGTATCTGCGTGTGCTACTATCCTTAGGTCTGCTTATATGTCTGTATGTCTGTCTCTCTGTCTGTAATCGACAAATGCGCCATTCGACGTGGTCCAATGAGCGCTGTTCCAAGTGCCGAAACAAGTGCCAAGTGCCGAGAAAATAGGAAGTCAGTGCTAAGATGCACTGTTTCCGTGGCTGAGACGAAGCCCATATGGCACGTCGAACGCCTCGTCGTACCAAGAATTTATGACGTCATTATGCCGCAATTTGCTTTATTGTTTCCGCGTGACTGTGTGTGTCTGTATTTGCGTCGAGTTTTTGTGCGTGTTTGCCTGTGTCTGTGTGCGTCAGTCTGTGTCTGTGTGCTTGTGCATATGTGTGGGTGTTGGTGCATATGCGATAAGATGTGGTTCGTAATCGAAGGCGAATCGTCGAAGACAATGAAATGCTTTCTTATGTGTCTTCGGTTCCAACACCCGTTCGTCTCTTTGTCTCATCACTTCTGTCTGTTTCACTGCCTTCTTCTCCTTCACTGTTCTTCTCTTCTCTTACCTATCAGTTCCATCCGTCCGTCCGTCCGTCCTTCCTTCCACCATCCATTCATCCATCCATCCCTTCTATCCATTTACCTACGGTGTTTGTTTCTTCTTTTACTATTCAGCTGCTCGCATATCTCTTCATTCACTCGCCCTTCTGTGATTCACTTCTTCCTTTTCTTCATTTCCCTTCTTCTTTTTTGGATTGTTCCTTTGTTTACCTCCCTCTCCCCTCCCAATACAAAATCTGTGTTCCGGTTCCACAAACAGACTTGAACCTTGCCTAGCAAAGCAAAAAGAGCAAACGACGAGTCAGAGTTGGTCATGGGAATAAAATGGATGTTGGTTGGGCACTGATATAAAAACGAATGCAAACATTCACACTGCCGGACAGACGCAGGCGGAAAGACAAGAGGAGACACACATCAAGGGATCGACAGATGAAATCCTTCCTTTGTAAACTGAACTTCCGCTGAGGACGTAGAAAACATGAACATCGTGGCGAAGACTGCGAATATTTGAAAAACGACGAACGATTAATGACAATGATGATGACGACGACGAAGATGAGAATGATGATGAGGTGGGTGATAACGAAGTGGAGTAGCACGCAAGGATAGATGCACGATTTGAGATAGATAACTCAACTGGTGATGCTGTTGAGCATGATGTGTAATAAACGAATCTCAGTCATCATCATCATCACCATCATCATCATGACTATCATCATCACCACCACCCCTATCATCACCGCCATCATAATCATCATTCTCCCATAAACTGCATAATCATCTGCGTTATTATCGTTACTGTTGTTGTTAGTTATAATACTATTTCAGTTACTATCAATATTGCTAGTAATAACAGTTGGATTAGTGCTTGTTCTGTTAGAAACGAAGTTTGACTAACCTGTCAGTAGGACAAGGTAGGTCAAGGCCATTGTGTGGAGGACAGGTGCCAGGTGGGCTGTTCCAGTCTTTCGAAGGGCTCCTTTATCGGGCAAAAGATTTTTCGGCCGTCGCTCCATCATTCCTCTTAAACCGGAAACAGACGAAGACGACGTTTCGATCAAGTTCGTCAGTCGACGAAGGATCAGCGTTCGATACGAGGTAATCCTCTTTAATCTCGTTTCAGCCTCACCTGCGTCCCTCCCTGCTCAACAGAGATGCATCTCTGCCTTCACAGGCGATGACCGTAAGAATTAGGTGCACAGGCAGATGCAGGGATTCATAGGGAGACGGTGACATGGAAATGGAGACGGACAAGCAGAGAGACGCGGAGTTTTTGCGATGACCGGTTGATTTTCTGTGTCCACTGTTGGAGAATGGTCGCACAGTTTGTCTCACCCGTCTCACTGCTTTCGTCCGTCTATCACAGCCAATGTGTCTGTCTATCTGTCATTGTGTATGTCTGTATCGCTCTGCCGACATATTTTATATGTGTTCTTCTTTCCGACTCTGTCTATTTATTTGTCTATGCCTCTCAGTTCATCTATAAATGCCTGCCTATCAGTCGTGGTAGTTAGCGTCTGTCTGTCTGTCTGCCTGTCTGTCTGTCTGTCTGTCTGTCTGTCGACGTTTCCCTGGTTTATGTTGCCATCAATTGCCACTGCTTCCTATTATGGCTGTAGCCTGCGTCTCACCGCCACCCCTCTCTCTTTACGACCCGTACTTAATGTACAGTCTGTCTGTATGTGTCTGTCCGTCTGCGTGCATTTGTCTTCATCTGCGTTTGTCCGCCTGTCGATCAATCGATGAGATTCCTTGTGATGCTTCGTTGTCAAGGCAACGACGCCTGTGCTTCGCCGAAGACATGCTGAACTTGCAGCCTGATGATAATACCGTAGTCATTAACGTCGTCGTTGTTGATGATAACGACTACAAACATGACAATCTTTTTGATTTCAAGTTCGCTCAACGTCCACCCAGTTTCATTCCTACTCTGATGGACTTGATATTTGTACGGACATATCCTGCTCCTTCACTCTCCTAATATCTCACGTTTACTTCGTGTCCTTTTGTCCATCTGTGTAGTTTTCTGCATCTTTCTCCCTATCCGTCTTTTCCAGCACGAGCGGCTATGTCTGTCAGTTTAGCTGCCCTTGTTATTTAGCTTTTTGCACCGCGGTCTGTCAGTGGCAAATGATTTTATAAGCCGTTTATTAGTTTGCACACGAATTCAGAGCGACATGAAAGTCGTTCCACCCTTGCCTGTTTCCCAGTCTCTCATCCAAGCCGATAAAAACTTCTGCCAGGGCCGTTTAATCAGAATGTGAAGGATCCCTTCTTAACGACCGTTTCATCAACTATGAATAATCCCTTTATAAAGAACATCTGCAAAATTCTCCGGAGAACTTGGGACTTTGAGGCAGATTTGAGTCACAGCGTAACCGATAAATCAGTCGGAATGATCCCTTTTAGCTTTGGTCATACAGTGAAAGTTCCTTCGAAGCAGCTTAGGATAAATTTTCGGTGGTCAAGAAGTACGCAGTTTATTTCAAAAGTCACCGAGGCACGAAAGATCCCCTGTTTGGACGCTCAATTTTGAAGGAATTCCATTCAAGCAGATATATAATTGGTGAGAAAATAGCTGATCCCTTAAACTGTTCAACGCAACTACACAAGAGGGGCAGTCTCAAATTCTGCCTGCAATACAATACACAAACGTGAGTCATAAACAACAGAAATAACACAAACAACAACAACAACAACATCGCCATCAATAATTGCAAGAGATGGCTACTTCTTTCGCATACATAATGTTTCAGAATTTTTCTAAATTGCTTTTCTTGAACGTTTAAGTGACAGCAAAGATATTTACATAGACACCAAGAACTGCTCTTTCCAAACTAAGCCTACTATTGTCATTGTAATACAGTTTTAGCAGTTGCTGCTACTACTACTACTACTGAACAGTCAGGAACAGGTTTGATGTTGTACAGCATGTTCATAAAAGTGTTATAAGTACTACCACTGCTATTTAATTGACATGCGAGTGTACATTTAACTAAAGAGAATTTTAAAATGACCACGTGAATTACAAATGATTCAATAATAATCGTAAATCGCGCAGTTAAACGCACATAGTAATGGTATATCAGGAATGACACTTTTGTAATATTAATACCAATAAATGTAGTACTATAGTTAATAGTAAATACTATGTGAAGAACTATATATAGCAATATCACACTTAGGTTATAAATTCCGCCACAGAAATGAAATGGTCGTTAGCAGCTTTAAATTACTGTCCACATGGTGTGAATTAATTAGTAAAAAGGTGTCTATTCGTTAGAATCTGAAATCACAGAATGCATACTTTTCATTTAATTGGTTGTTATGGAAGCACGCCGGATAATATCAGCAAGAAGGGAATTGTTCTGTCTCGGATTTGCATCTGCATGTGTATTTTATACATGCAACCATCGATCAATTTCGTACCGGATTATGTAGCGCCTTCTCGTCAAAATACTTGCGTATTTCACAATTCGTTGTTCAGATTTTCATAAGAATATTGCTATCCATTCCAAAGCGTCAAAGACGCTTACTTTTTGAACACGCGTAATAAAAGTCATGGCGACGCAAATCTGTAGAAAGCCTGTGTTGATTGATAACTGATCTAAGCTGTCTGCAAGGTTAAATCATCGAAAACTTTTTCTTGTTCGTGCTCCATTTCTTGTTAGGCCAGTTACTAAAGGAAAGGGCGGAATCAGAACAATGCATGCCAAAGCACAGGTAGTTCGAGTTATTACGGAAGCCTGCAAGGGCAGCACACAGACGCAGTTTATTTTTCATTCTTGAAACCATACATTGTGGATAAGAATAAAAGGCGACTGTTGCACAGGGCCATTTTGGCCATCATACGCTGTTCCATCCTAATTTGCCCTGTCGATATATGTTCCTCGTCTGACTATTGCGGCTTTATATGCGTCGACAGACACAAAGGATGGCCATCAACTTCATAATGTGTTCAACGAGCAGAGACATATATATATATATATATATATATATTCGTAGATATGCAGTAAGTATACGCGGCTTGTATACATAAACCTACGTAAGGCCGGCATATATGGCGAATGCAAAAATACATAAAGCCATACAATAGTTCTATGGCAAACGTATATTCACATATGTTTGAATACGATGTCGATCCGACATAAATACATGCTAGTTCTTGGTTCCTCCACCAGATTTGAAGCATTCCACGCCTTAAAGAGGTTCCTAAAAGGCGCTATACAAATGTCCAGATCCGTACACGAGAGCAATGCCTCATCTGTCCTATACCATGCACACGAATCATCAGCCCTTTCATTCATCAGTACCGTCATTATCACCACCATGACAAATACACACCAGCACACCACGGCTACCACCGCAAGCACAACGACCACGAGCTCCCACAACCACCACCATAAAATATAAGCACCAGTCCAAATTTTACATTTGGCATATAAAACCTTCCATTTCCACTTATTCTGTGCATACTTAAATGAATGCTATCATAACTGTGGGGACAACAACATGAATGGCCCACGGAGGAGTCTTGAGGACTCACTGAAGTTGGGTCTTTGGTTTCCTGAATCAGAGAATTCATGCTGACAGAAAATATATCAAACAACTTTACATGAAAAAGCTATCATTGACGTTTGTCAAATATGTCCTACCAAGCAAAACTACATTCGAAACGCTCTAGCTGAGGCAATAAACTCCTTCGCTTATAAATATTATTATCATAATTTGTATATTAATAACTTCTATCGCGCCGGTGTCTACTGCACAAGGCATGAACCGATGGCGCACCATCGAGTGGCAATCAGGTCAATGCCCAAAAATATTTAAATTATTTGTGGGTATGAGCATGGACTAATTAAATCCCTTCGTGGTTTCCCACATCACTGTCAAGTCATTCATTTGATAAGACTAGGATAAATTAGAAAGCATGCGGTTTTAAAAGTGAAGAAGCATTTTAAGGAAAACAAATAAACAATTTTTTTCTGAGTGACTTCATTGTGTTGATTGCGAATAATTTGTTTTCCACGGTCATTTTCGGAGCTTTATGTTCCAAATCCCTAACAACACACAATGGCGGCCATGCGAAACTTGAAAAAGTTTCTGGGTGTCTAACTTATAGAAACAACAATAAAGAGCAACGTGTAACTTGTGTCTTGTTTTAAACCAAATGACCACCAAAAGCAAAATGGCGGCTATCGTAATCGTATTCGTAATCCCGAGATATCTACAGCCCCCAACAAAAGCCACGTCACGGAGACCAGCTTATTAACAGGTGTGCTCAGTCAAAATAAAATCGATAGGCTAAAGTGTTCGGATCGGACTGCTGACAGACATGTCAAAACCTGTTCCTGTGTCACTTTAGTAGTCAATATGGCACTCGGAACTGTTTTATTTTTGGCAAATAATCAACCCATACTACCATAATTATCGAAGCAACTTGTGGCTTATTTCATTAAGCTGAACATACCATATTGGAAAACACGGATCAGGAAACAGTCACTATATTGCGCTTAATTTGGTGAAGCTAAAAGGCACATGATTAAAAGCCCCAACAGACTCTCCAGCAGCGTAGTCTGAAGTATCTCTAGACTGAAGCGCAAACGTGACGACTGTAATTAATCCAATAATAGAACACCTTTTTAAACCTCCAAAATAGCATTGGTAAATCGACTCGATTACGGACCTCGACAGAATGGCAAGCAAGCTGAGTGCAGCTGACTATGTGAAATTCTTTACGCTCAGTTTCACATGTCGCTTTTTCTCATGTCGCAAACAATTGAAGGACATTATACTCGCCGAATTTATTCATTTCTAGGTCTGATTAACAGTAAGCACATGATTGCACAAAACATATATACAAATGCATACCTACATGTATATAAGTATTCGTGCATGCCTGCATGCTGCAAATATACACACATCCACGCATGAATACATAAATGCCAAGGATGCAGATGGAATGATAGATCGATGGACGCAGTGACACGCAGTAGGACAGACCGAGGTACGAACGGACAGACAGATGCAAAGACTGTTGACCAGAGAATTAACAGCGTCTGCTAGTCATCATGAATGATGACAGATAACGAGGACTAATCCGTCTATATCTGATTCTGGCTCTGCCTCTCCTTGTCGACCATCTTATATTTCTTTCTATATAGACCTGGCTATGTCTGTGTTTTCTTCAATATTTGCCATTCAAGTAGTCTGTCTGTCTGTCTGTCAGTCAGTCAGTCAGTCTGTCTGTCTGTGTCTGTCTGTGTGTGTGTCTGTCTGTCTGTCTTTCTGTCTGTCTGGTTGAATGACTGGCGACGGCTGCTCCTTGTCTATGCACAGAATTCTTGGCGCCGTTAAGTCGGACTCTGTGACAGGCGGAAGGTGGCACAATCCGAACACTGTTCGCGCCAAAATAACAATTGCATGAATATATAAATAAAGCTTAGAATTGTTATGAAGACTTCGTTAAACATGCTAATGTTAGTAACTTAGGCAAATCTATTATTATCTGGATGTAGTATTGATGGTTGAGGAGGGTAGAGGGACAGAGCTTGGCGGCGCCGCCTGTTGGCAGCTTAAGGACTCATTTCTTGGTTGACAGCCAGCGAACAAGTGCTGCCAGTCTGAATAGACGGACTGCTGACAGCAACTACACACTGAGCAACAGAAGAAACAAGGGATTGGAAGAAATCATTTAGGCTTGGAATTGTAATTGACAACTGAAAGACTCGGACAATTTAGAAGCAAATGTACTTTCAGAAATCTTTCGGAGACAAGTGTCACGATTTGCCTTAACGATTGGCAATGAATTGTACATGCAGTTTTTACACGGAGTTAGAGACAAGTAGAAGTAAAATGGGTTGTTGCCTCAACCTGACCTATTTCGACAGGGGTTGATCACACCCAAGCATATGCCAGTGGGCCCTCTCCTCTCCAGCAGCTAGCCTCACGGCGCGAGCGGCCACGACAGGCCCTCATGGCTGGCAATATGTCAGTGGACGAGCACATCGACCAGCTGCTCGCAGAATTTAATGGGGCAATCTGCCTCAGTACATATTGTCGCCATTGTCCCATTAGGGTACAGGATGAAGGGAATTGTGCTGGCATTTCTCAATGCAATGACGCCACGCACAAACACCCTCTTGGATGAGGCCTTGGTTCGCCTCGAAGGTCTCAAGTTCAGTGCGGTCCCAGCAGCGCAGAAAGAAAAGCAAGTCTACCACAGGAGTGCTGCGTCCGGCACCCCCACAACCGCGGTCTACTTTTGCTCTGAAGCAGCGTCCATCCTCAATGTGGGCAACACTCGCAGAAGCGAAAGCGCAGATGCTTCGGCACGTAGAGAAGTTCACTAATGACGGATCCGGCTGGAAGCTTAAGCGGGTTGTGACATTGGATTTGGGAATAGCCCGTATCCTGTTTATCATATCGGAAGAGAGCAAGTTCAACGCCTTTTACTAGGCCGCACGGGTTCGCATTTACATGTAGAAAGGCGACCGTTCAACATCGACGTGGATTCTGAAATCTGAACGAGTACAAAGTCGGCGTATGTCACATTCAGTTAACCCTCAACGAAGGGCAAAAGGCGACACTGGCAAGGGCTGCCCACTGATGGTGTTGATGTCACAATAAGGCTGACATCTGGACTGCTTCATGGAAGGACAAACTCGTGATGACAAAATGACAGGTTGCCCTTATCATGAAGAAGAAAGGAGAGTAGGCCGGTGCGGAGCTGAAACTCAGCAATACCAAGCTAAAGGCGACGATCACAACGGGAGGCTGTCCTGGACTCCAGCGATGGTGACGGCATTCGCTGAATCGCTTACCACCGCAGACGGTCCTACAGCCTTCTACTCTGAAAGCTATGGCCTTTATCCTCAGTATGAACTACTGAATTGTTTGTCCATAGTCAAAGTAATTCGATCGAACGCAGACCTTCCAGCTACAGAGAACAGACGATGTCATATGCGGCCACCTTTGCCTTCATGTGTCGAGAGAGCTTGAAAGATCTAAACTCGGACGCTATTTAATCATCAACGAGCGGAGTTAATTGCAGTGAACAAAAGGAATCGACCTTTTGGCCTATTTCTCTTCGTCACGTCGTCATCGTGTGATCTAAGATTAAAAATAGGAATTTGAAAAAGAAGTGAAAGAAAAATAACAAAACAATAACAAGAAGAAGAAGAAGAAGTTAGAAAAGATAACAAAGTTAAAGAAGAAGAAAAAGAAGTGGAAAAAGAAGAAGCGAAGAAAGGAATGAAAGAAGAAGTGGAAGAAGGAGAACAACAGCAAGAAGAAGAAAGAGGAAGAGGAGAACAGGGGAAAAAGAAGAGAAGGAGCAGAAGAAGAAATGTAGTAGACATTTCCACCGGAAACACAACAGCTTTCGTCCCTTAATGCTTTAATGGTCACCGGCCGCCCAGCCGGTCGGTCGGTCGGTCGGTCGGTCAGCGAGCGTCCAGTGGAGGACAGCGCGCCACTGCATCCGTCCAATGGTAAATAAAGCCGGACTGAGAGTCGGCCGCGGTAGACGTGGCCAGCTGGGACTCGGTCGTCGCCTGGTCGACCGTCTTCCTTTCTTGCCGCCATATAATCCTCTTAGCATCACCTTAGCGCCACCCTGCGACGGTAATAAATCGGCGGCAGATGTTACCGGCAAGTGGAAGTTATAACGCAGGCGTGCGAGACGGGAAAGAAGCCGAAGCAAGAACGGAGTCATCCATCAAGGGCGCGAGTATTCGTCTTTTGTCTTCCATTAGGCCATTATCGTGTTAGGTATTTCAGGTGGCGCAGCCGTTTGTGCATTTCTGGTGGGAGGAGGGTGCAATGAGTCCCTCAGGAAAACCCCGGGAGTTGCCGGTTAAGTAAGGAAGTAACACTTTATCAAAGTGTCAACTGGGATGTCGTTCGCTTTGAGGGAAATGCACGTGGACCCTCGTAAAACAAACGTCGTAATTGCGAAAAAAAAACAACGAAAACCAAGAACACTCACAAAACAATAGCGGGCCTTGATACTGCCACAAATAACAATAGAAATACAAATATTAATAAATCATTAGCAATAATCTCGAACCAGAAACACCATTGACGCAAAAATACGAATAGCCAAATTGCAATCAGTATGAATGAGTGTAAAATAAATATTATATAAGCGTATTGATGATAATTTCATTAACATTTTAGCGCGCCGGGCAAATGCTTACAATGGAGTTGTACAAGTAAAACAGAGACCAATAACACTTCAATTGATTTTCAACACTCAGTGTTTTTTTTATAGAAAAAAGGGTTCCGGAACTGAACAATTGTGGAATTTTGTGCTAAAATTTCATTATTTTTATCAATCAATAAACACCGAAAACAGTGTAAAGTTGTAAACGCTGAAATTGAATTAAAATAAGTTACATTATATTATATAATTAAAATAACTTAGTAACACAATTATTTTATTAAAAACCAAATTATTTTTTATTAGCCGAAAGAAGGTGCCGGAACGCCGTTCCAGAGCGTTCCGTCTGAAAAAAGCACTGTCAACACTAATAAAAATAAGTTATTTCGCAGCAAAGATGTAGACAATTTTTGAAGTGTCACTCGATCGGGCTTCGAACCGTCGACTCGCCCGTGTCGTAGGTTAGCGTTAACTCGAGTAAAGACATACAGTCTTTGATTTTATATGTTATAATTACTCGAACAGTTAAATTGCAGCGGTACTTGAATAGTCATTTTCTAAACGCACAAATCTATCAACGACACTCGTGACTCAAACTTTCAAGTTAGAACACGGCAAACCAGTGCTATAAAAATCTTCGCGCTCGCTGCTACAAAATCTTCGCACACTTCTATATGGGTCCTTTCCTGCCAAGACAGTGGACCATTACAAAATAGTTTAGAACAACCTTCTTGTATTACCCATTAGTGGGTTTCCAAAAATCCTCTATCATAACTCAGGCCGCGCGAGCGCGTTCATGATGAAATACGCGTCAGCAATGATTACGGCTGATGTCAACCCGCCTGCCCGCAGGGTTCTGCCAGCCAATCACATAGTTCCCGCCATGTGTTCTGTGCATGCCAGCCAGCACGTGATCAGCGCGTGCAAAAACTAATAAAGAAGCCAATAACTTATGGAAAGGTTCTATGCAAAGGCACATTCAAAACTCGCTGACTAAGCAGCGCATTACCAGGTTTACATTAATCGAATTAGCAAAGACAAGAATAAAAATGCAACACATTATCTTGTTCTGCGAATACTAGAACATCAGTTGCTACGATTAGCCATTTAACATTTGCCATAGGGATGTCGTTGTTTATGCTATGCTATCTTAGGCCATGAGTGCTTTAGCTGTTTTAGTTAGCACTGTTTTTGCTGCTGACATTTGTTCTGTCCACAATTTACTTATTAACTGTTTTGATTCTGAACTACACTCGGGATTGTCTTATGATTCCAATCGATGTAGTCAAATCTACTGACTTCTAGTGTAATGTATCACCATATAGGCCTATAAATGATAATTTTATCGACACGGGGAATAATAACAACAATATAGCTTGTGATGCTAGAATATTTCTGATAATAGTGTAGACCATTCTAGATCACACCACTCCATATCATATAATAGCAGACTAGACTAGGCCGTGTTGGATTCGATTAGATTACGTTGGAATAGGTTATGTTAGAATAGATTAGCTAAGATAAGAATTTACTGGAGATGTAAAGTTTACCTCAATAGCAAATGTAATTCAATAAAAAGTCAAGGAAACTTTAGCTTGCACTTCTCAATTAATTTCAAACTCTTGTACGCCTTTCCCATTCATCTATCTTCAGGACCAGTAACGCCAGTAAATGCGATATGAGATTCACTTCTCCGAGTAATGCAAATAAAGCGAATGCTAATAAAGTCTGACCTCCAGAGGCTGATCTGATCTTATCTCGAGATTTACAGTGTCGTTTTCGAGTGTTTACACAGAGATAGAGTGGGAGACAGAGAAACAGACAGTAAGAATGAGACAGAGAAGCAGAGCGAGAGAGATTGGGAAAGACAAAGACAGAGTAAGACATAGAGAGTGATAAATAGACATTTTGTTATGAAAGATCAGAGAGATAGAGACAGACAGACAGACAGACAGACAGACAGAAACAGAGACAGAGTAAGGCAGATAATAGAGGGAGTGAAATGAGTAGTTAGTGAGAGCACGAGGGATAGAGGAGAAAAAGACACCTTCGGACAGACAGGCAGAGACAACCAGACAGACGGATACATAAACGGACGGGCAGACAGACAAGACAAACTGCTGTCAGTCAGAAACCTAATTTGGGCTCGTAACAAAACTAGCAGTCAGCGCGTAAGAGAATTTTTGGTGTGAGGCTCAGACGGCAGAGAAAGAAGTGGTGCGAAAACAAAAGTGACAGTTGTTTCGAGATAAAGGAAGGCACACGACGGTTGAACAATGGACCAGAATACACCGAAGATGGAAAATGTCAGAATGCAGGTAATGAAAGCATGAATATAAGGCGACATGACCATAGCAAAAGGCTGAAACAAAACTATGGGCCTATCTATTATAGCAGAGAAAAATCATTATAGATCTATTACAGCGTGAATGGTAAAAGTTTAAAGGTTAAAAGGCTCAAGAAGCTACAATGTTTTACACACCTTTATGGAAACTCGTCCAAAGTGTGATTCCGAAGTAGATGGATCATTTGGCTAAGTGTAAACACAACAGCAGCAATCAAACAACAGCACCTCTCTTACCCCCCTCCAACTTGCGTCAGTTCTCATTTACCGACCAGGAAATAATGAAGACTGAGTGAGCACTAGGGGTATGGCATTATACAGATCGTCACCCATGTAAGTCTACACTACTAAATTTTTAAATCTCTTCCGAAACCAGAAGAAACTACTAAGATTAGTTCCAGCCAAGTCCCATTTCTCTCAGCTTAAACACAACCCATCCTAACAGCTCCTCTCCCCTTCTCTCTGTGGTCTTCTGGCAACCGGGTTTGTTTCTTGACATGGTATCTTTGGACAACCTTACTGACTTGACGTCGATGCTAGTGAATAAGCCGGTGTCCTGCGTTTAGCTTTAAAGCAGTTGTTCAGAGTTTACGATTACGATTACGATTACGAGCTCTGGTCTGATAGCTAGTAGGGCGCTGGGTTTGACGTTGACAAATAGGCAACGTGGAGCACAACATTCATCGATAGGTCATATAAAATCGCCCTTTTCATCAACTTGCCGTTTACCGATAGCTGCAAGAATCGCCTCACCATAAGTTTCGCCATTGTCACATGTTTCTGATGACAGTGAGGGCGATGATTCAGTATGTTTACTATATAAAATGGCTTTATTTCAGAAGAGTTCTTTCCATCTTCTCGAAAAGGAAGACAAAAAAGGGTCAGAATACTATTCCGTTGGTAGAAGAGAGCTCTTCCAAAACGGTAGATGCCAAGTTAAAGTTGTTTCTTACATAAAGCATACAGGTTTTGAAAAGTAGCCGCTCAGAGAAGTTTTTGATGAACAATATCGCAGTTTGTGGTAAATCAACTTGTGGATGAGAGACATACGCGAAATTGTTTCAGCTCTGATGACAATTCTGTGGCAAGAAAGCAGAATTAAACTATTTGAGGACAAAGGAAGGCGTATTCCGTAAAGCCAAACCAAAGCTGATAACTCATCTGTCTCTGTCTCCGTCTCCGTCTCTCTGTCTGTCTCTTTCTGTCTCTGTCTGTCTCTGTCTGTCTGTCTGTCGGTCTCTGTCTCTTTCTGTCTCTTTCTGTCTCTTTCTGTCTCTGTCTCTGTCTCTTTCTCTCTGTCTTTGTCTCTCTCTGCCTCTGTCTCTCTCTGTCTGTCTCTCTCCGTCTTTATATCTGTCTCTGACTGTGTTTGTGTCTGTGTCTGTCTGTGTCTGTGTCTGTCTGTCTGTCTGTCTGTCTGTCTGTTGTGCTGAAGCAGTGTCTTTCACGCTATGTTAGCAAAGTATGTCAACCTCTGAAATCGTTTTCCCAGAGGCAAACCATCGCTGAAACAGAGACGACAGTGATACGTGTGCATAACAGCGCATGAAATGGAGTGAAATGAGAGGAAAGGAGAGGACAAGAAGTCTAGCCGAGGATAATTGCATTTACTCACCTCTCCAACAGGCGCCGCTTCTTAAGTAGTTACGGTGATCCTCCGCTAAGTATAGTCCGTAGAGGCTGCAATTTTAACGGATCCAGCGCCCAATTACCGACGCCTGGTGGTCAGCTTTGTCATTAGCTGTCGTCCTGACACGCACGTGACTATCGCCGATCCATCAGATAGACCTACAGCTGCGATGGACCGGTCAAGCAATTTCCTATAGGCCTAGACGAAAAAAGCATTACTCGTCATCAAGCGTCGAACCCATGCATGTCCAAACGACTTGATCCGATCGTCTGGCGGAATGGCACGTGTGGACACGCATGCGCCGTACGAGGCAGGGGCGGCGGCGCATGCGCGAATGCAGGCCACGGCGTCGGCTGCTATATTTATCTCAATTGTGGCGCATCCACGCCAGCAGGCACCAATGTCCGACAGACAGACGCGATGGGCTGCTGAGGAGAAAGCAGCATGAAGGTTCAGTTGGAGCAGATGATGGAGAGAGAGAGGGAGAGTAGAAGCAGGATAAGGAGGACTGGGCAGAAGGAGGAAGAAGAACCAGCAATAGGAGAAAGATGAGGAGATGGAGGAGGAGGAGGAGGAGGGGGTTCTCGTTTGCAGCAGCCGCTGGGGTGGTGTGTCTGCCTGTTGTCTGACTTCTGACGCATGCACGGACACAGGTAGAAGGCGATATTGATCTGATCGGGGAGGGGACCTGTCTGAAACACGAAGGTACGGAGGCTGCAGTTAGTCGAGTGAGGGGAGGGAGGCTGGTGACAGCGGCAGAGGTAAGCGGAGGGAGAAAGCGATCAAGACTAATGATTATCAGCCTTGTGAATTATGATAAACAGGTGATAATGATGATGATGACGACGGCGATGATGAAGATGATGTTGATGATATTGTAATCCCGAGATTTCTACAGCGCCCAACAAAAGCCACGTCACGGAAACCAGCTCATTCGCAGGCACACAGTCAAAACAAAATCGATAGGCAAAAAGGGTTCGGTTCCAGGTCAAGATCCAAAAGTTAGGCAGAGAGACAGCGTGGCAGCTACAGTGGGTGATGTCTGGGATTGGGGCGGAATGAGATATAAGCGGAAGAAGGGAATGATAATGATGATGATGATGATGATGATGATGATGATGATGATGATGACGACGACGACGACGATTGTAATGTAGACTTTGAATTGTTTTCGGCATCTTACATGTGGAAGAGTCGCGAATGAATCCGAGACGTCCGAGAAGTTTTGTTACTGCTGTAATTTAGGCCTACAGCTGAAGAGTACTTACTTACTTTGCAATGTTTACTCAAAGAAACTAGGGTCTGAGGGACCTAGTGTAACAGACTCAAATATCGCAAACGTAACCTCGAGATTTCTAGTTTCTACGGCGCCCAAGGAAAGCAAAGTAGCGTAAACCAGCATATGCACAGGCGCTCAGTCAAAACAAAATTCGGTTACAGGCAGTCATTAATGCTGCTGCTCGCCTCGATCACATCACGCCTCTGCTGCAGGACCAGCTTCACTTGTTGAAGATCGGCGAACGTGTCAGATATAAACTTTGTCTTCTTATGTACAAATGCCTTCACAGTCGTGCATCAAGCTATCTTACCGACAGCACCAAGTTGCTGTCTGACGATCCTACCCTATTCCAGATCCGATCATCAAGGTCATTCTCAGGTATACATACCGGCAACTAAGCCTAGAATTGGTGATCGTGCCTTTAGAGTCGCCCGTCCGCATGCCTGGAACAGTCTTCCTGTAGCCATCCAAGAAGCCGAAAATGTTTTTGTTTTAAAGAGACTTTTGAGATCCAATCTATTATCTATTAACAACTAAAATTTTCTGTTTACTGTCTAACTCTAGTATCAGCATCTGATTTTGTTTTTTGTACATCAACCATTTATCAGTTATTGTTGGAATCTTGTGCGCACCGTCATTTGACATTGTAAAGCACCTTTGAAGTTGCTTGCTCCTGACGCTGCTGCATAAATTGTCGTGATTACTATTACAATTACAATTACAAAATCGAAAGGCAGGTAAAGTCAAGCTCAATAGCGGGTCTGCTCGAGAACGTTGACTGCCTCTTTAGTAGGTTTTGCTGTGTTCATATTTTGATAAATTGCTTGGTATCTATTTATGACGGTTGCAATTATGTTGCGTTAGTTACTTTAGTTATCTCCAGTCTTGCAAAGCAACTTAGTTAATCATCGTCGTCGTCGTCATCATCAGCCGTTTTAAGGCGATGGGTGCGAATAAATGATCTCCATTCTTTTCGGTAATTTGTCAAATGCAGTGCTGTTCTTCACAGGCGAGACCAAGACGAGACGCGAGACAATCTGCCTCGAGACTGAGAAGAAACCTGAGACCGAGACAAGACCGAGACGAGATCCTACGTAAGTCTCGAGACCAAGACACGGAAACCAAGACTACATTCCTGTTGACGGTATATGTGTATCAGCATTACCATTATCAGCATCTTTAAGCACCATGTTGCTTCGCCCCTGTCTATTACATGCACACCGACCAGTCCTCCGTTTGCAATTGTAATTGTAATTTGACATTTTTAAAGACTCGACTCAGACCAGTGACACCACTGTCAAATAAGACAGACTTCAGTCGCCTGTGAAACTGAGATAGGAGCAAATTGAGGAGCTCAAGCTAATTCTGCCCCTAATATTAAACCTTTAATATTTAACCTCCCTATTGCAGTCATCATAATTCATACAGGGTATAGCGGTTTATTTCATATGCTTGGTGAAGTCTATAGCGTAAACTAGATATGCTGATCTCAGCCACTAAAAGTTATCTCTCAAAACATCAGAACCAGACACTATGGTAGCAAATGTTCATAGACAACAACTATCTACTAATTTAGCACAATCACTGTAACCTATAGTCAGACATTATTGTAGCCTTTTGTAGCAATTAGGCAAAACTGTATGGCGGCGGGCGACAATGAATGTCCCTTACCCCCGCCCCCGACAGTTTATGGTTGTGAGGGTTCTAATCATAGTTCTAGTGCTTGTTCGGCTCAGCTGCAGGTATGATTTTTAAAGCGTATGCCGGAAGTGAGACTGAAGACATAAGACGCTGAGACCATGACAGTCTAGGGTGGCACTTCTTAGACTTCAGTCTGTGACATTCGATTGGTGGCAATTTACTTCTGCGTGTGAGTCATATTTAAGGTTTCCGTTCCTATTCGAATTAGACGACTAGATCGATCGTCTCCTAAGGTTTCACAATCCATTCATCGAACGTCACTTCAAAGTAAGGGGTGTAACTTTTAAGAACGACGAAGAATAATAATTGTAGACACAGGGACAGTGACACGCGGCAGTCGCCGACGTCTGCGCACGCGATTGAGTCATACAAATCGACCAATCGTCTAAAATTACCTTTTTAGTGTCATCAAGTGCAAGGCATTCAGAAGCAAAACGTCCTGAAGAAATAAATCCCAGACAACAAATTTCGATCGCTGGCTCTATGGTGGTGAGCAAAGCCGCTTGGAAAGTCTTGGGACAACATCAGAAAGATTATGTATTAACGGAAACCCGAATATGCAAAGTATGGTCTCTATGATGAGTACTCTTTGCAGAATTTTGCAGTGCAGTAGTTCTGTATTAATGCAAATCAATGTCAGGTCATGATGCAAAGAATGACAGATGGCAAAATACGTTTGAC
Organism: Norana najaformis; assembly: GCA_964023275.1. Lineage (NCBI taxonomy): Eukaryota > Metazoa > Annelida > Clitellata > Crassiclitellata > Hormogastridae > Norana > Norana najaformis. The sequence goes on along the minus strand of OZ029915.1, from coordinate 33,668,682 downwards.
TTAGGAATGGTCTGTATTATCAAACTTTTCACAAAAGCAGCATACACTGCTGAATTGAAAATAATTAATGCAGTATTTAGGCATAATATTACACCTTGCACCTTATTGAATACGGATAGCTCATAAATTTATAGTAACAGAAAGCTGTCTATGGACTTATGCTAACTGGTTGACTACTAGCTTTCAAAGTGCTGTTTAGAGTCTATTCTTCATGTAGAATTGCATATCTGGCCGGAGGGCCTAGGTTCTGGACTCTCCCGACACAAATACTATAGACCTTGGGGTTCGTTTAGATCCAATGGGATTTTTGTAGCTGTACCCCTCACCCCGATTAGTGACTCTTGACTTTGCTCCGTTGACGGAAACGAGTGTCATGCAAAAAACAGCATTTTCCGATTCACGTACTTGATTCCTGTCCTGTTTTACTTCGGCAAAATGCTTTTGCTTGCGGCACTCCGCCCGAAGCCTTTACGACGCTCTTGAGGCCTTCTATTCGTTAGGGGCTTTGCGCCATCAGCACTCGCAATACTTTTTCCGACCCTCTTAATTTTCATCCAGGTACTGACCTCTGACTAGAAAAAGTCGCATAAACAACTAGCCCAAATGTGTTAAATTTCATATTGAATGCTTTAAAAGGCGATGGCTTACGGGGCTCCACCCCTGATCCCGCTGGGGAGCTCCTGAAGTTCCCTAGCCCCCGTAGTCGCTAGGGAGCTCGTTGTCCACGAAGTAGAGTAGGCCTAACTCCACACTTCGTGCCCTCTTGCAGATTACATATGACAAATTTCAACAGTTCCTACTTTATTAGGCTCTGAGCGGGCCCCCTTCTTTTTACACTCGGACCCGGCCTCCCCTTAGTTGTGGGCCCTGCGAGCCCATAGTTACGCTATTGTCTCGCAGAACCCTCATTTTTTATCCAGGTACTGAATCCCTCTGGCTAAACTAGAACGTACGCTCCTGCATAGCTCCCGATCCATTTATTGTCTATTTATTCGGGTGCTATATTAAGATATAACCAATTGCAAAATAATTTTCTAAGGATCCTGCAAGAGATAAGCCAATCACAGGAAACTGTTGCGTCGATTCTTCAGCTTGGCATTTTGTCATGAACGGAAATAGTATTGCGAATTCAGTCTACTCGCGGTTGGGAAATCTTCGTTCGTGACGCTTTGCACTTCAGCCTTCAATGACTGCATTTCCATTAAATGCCATAATAGAATCGTTTATCCAGCTATAGGCTCCGTCTAAAGTGAGCAAGTGTTTTCTGTTTGGCATTACAAATATGCATAACTCTAACTTTGCCGACAGAAATAATGGTCTGTCTGTTTCTGAAACAGACAGAGGAATAGATGCAAAATATCATTTGCAAAATACAGACATAATAGACCTGCTGGAGATAGATAGAAAGACAGACAGATAAGAAAACAGGCATACATGACATGCAGACATAACTAAACCAGTGAGATTTAACGCACGATGCGCCATAGAAATTTTATAGAAAATAATAGAGTGAAAAGAAATATTGATTTTTGGGAAAGAAAAATTCGAAGGCAATGTTTAAAAATGGCGAAAAAGAAAATAAATCGATTTTGGGAGAAAGATTCGGAGAGAATATCGCAGAAAGGCGGTAAAGAAGAACATCGGGGAAAGATGGGCTGACAGGTAGAAGAAGCGACACAATCACAGGCAGATAGACTAACATGTTTAATTCGACTATGCGACTTTATGTTTATTTGACACTCGTTGGCCTGTTTATTATTCTATTATCCCTTTTCCCTGTTAACCTAATAGATTATTTGCCTGTTTTCTTATTTGCCTATTTACTGGCGGACACTAAATTTTAACTGAAAATAGAACCATAGCAAATTGTTAATTTCGCAATAAAATCTTGCTCTTTGATGTCTTTCTGTTGTGCACGTTTCCTCTTTCTGCTGTTGCAAGTTTTTCAATCATGACTAAAGTGTTCTTCTAGCAACCAATCCTCCTCTTCTCTAGTCGCTTCTTACTCCTTTTATTTCATTTCTTTCATCTGCCCAGAGCTGTCATTGTCTTGCTGTTCCATTTTCAGCCATTCCCTCGTGTACATTCCACTTGCACAATACGTCGACACATTAAAGTAACTGTTAGGGAAACCGAACAGAACAGACGATTCTGAAAGTAAGAACCATATACTGGCAAGTTTTCGAATGAAAAAGATGAAAGGACTGCATAAAAGGACGAAAGGATGAAAGGACTGCATAAATAAATCGAAAGAGGCGAAGCGAGACATAATCGTTTGGCACCTGATGAAGTGCATTAGAGTGCTCCTGTGCCTCCTTGATGTTGGCTCGTAGAACTTGATGCATTGTCACAAGAGGACCAGTTGGGCTATCAGGTCGTCAACAGCAACCGGCGCCTGTCGCAAAGGCCGAGTGATAACCGACATCTGCGACTAAGCTCGATAACGCCGACTGTCATTAAAATCTGCAGCTCCAGCATCCTTGAGATGCGGCTCCCGATGAAGCCCTTGCAGCCACAGCAGTCCGTGGTGCTGTCAGGCGACTTTGATCGTCGTGCCAGGCGACAAATACGCCTGGCAGCCTGACTTACACGTGGCAGTGTCAAGTTGCAGTGCACACACCTCGTACATCAGCATTGTCTCTCGAGTAGCAATTAGTGGATTGCACTGGGTCGAGTTTGAGTCGTGATCTTCGGCGACAACCCAACAGCCGAGTCGGAGGAAGTTCTCTCAACTGGCTGAGGCAGACAAATACAAATGCCAGGCCTTCAAGACAGCCAAGAAGGCAGGCGCTACATAAGGCGGACAACAGATTAAACAAGAAGGACGCAAATAAATCATGCAAGCGGGAATGGAACATGAAGGAAGGCGGGAAAATAGACACACGGGATGTACATCACGCAGGCAGGCAGGAAGCGATGAAGTCACGCGAAACAGATGGAGGAAAGCAGTCAAGAAAAGGCATGCAGAGAGAATAGAAGAATCAAAAAAAACAGGTAAAAATGACAGCTACAGATATTCAAAAAAGGCAGAGAAAGGCAGGCATAACGGAAGCATTGATACACAGGGAATGGCAGGATGGACATACAGAAGACGGGCATGAAATGAAAAGTCCAGGCAGGAAGAAAAGCAAACTGAAGAGACAGCATAAAGGCAGGAAAAGCCAAAGAGGAACCAACAATTATAGGTGGTAGGACAAAACGAAGGCCGACAGACATATAAGAAAAGAAAAACAAAGATGAACGAAAGCAGGTAATAAGGCAAGCATAACATAACACTACAATGTTTTGAAGTGGTTCTGCGACTAGTAATCTGTGTGAAAATCACTTTAAATTTCGTAAAATTAAACAGGCAGATAGAAGCCTTCTAGAGATAAAGGTAAGCAGAAGTAGGCAGAAAAGAAGGGAGAGGAATTGGCCATTAGCTAGATTCTAGTCTCTTTCTATCAAGCTCTGAATAGGCCTACGAACAGACACAAAAAAGTGGGGCGATTAGAATAAGAAATTAAAGTAAAATAGCAGAAGTAGAAAATATCTCATAAAGAAAGAAACAAGGTTATGCAATCACAAAAGAAGAAAGGCGAGCATTCAGGCAGACAGACATAATGACAGCCTCCGAGTAGGAGAAGAGAGGAAGGGCGAGAGAGAGGGAGAGGGGGAAAGAGGGAGGGAGGAGCAGTGATGACGTGTTCTGGCTCATTTCTGTACATACTACAATCATAATCCGAACTACTTGATGGTTTCTCCCCGTAATATGTTCGGAATTATTGTAATGTAGGCCTATAATTACATTTTGCAGATTTTCGTTATGCTTCTTGTTGTAATGTGACATGAAGTAATGTAATGTGATTAAACATTTTATGATGCCTTCTAACTTCCTCTCTATTGCGCTTCTCGCTGGTCTAAATTATTTTAGATCTCGTTAAGAAGAGAAAGTTCACCTGTATGCAAATGATGCTCGAATAACTGGAAAAGTCGCCACTGGTGGACTCTCGCACACAGCCACACGTAAGAAGAATCAACGTAGTTGCAACCAGCTTTCACACTTGACAACATGTTCAGCGTTCTTGATCTGTGTTGCACTGAGGTTTAGGCAAAATGGCAACCGAATGAAGTGCTTGTTTACCTTCGCGTGGCAGTTCCAAATACAGGTTAGAAGCTGTATAGCCAGTGACTTAGACTTGGTCTACAGTAGTGTCATAAAGGTTTATAATTCCAAACGAAAACGATATGCAATAAGCTTATTAGACGAATTACATACAACGACTTATTCGACATGAAGCTCTATTGTCATAACTAAACTAAATTAACGGCAATAATGCGTCCAACAAAAGCACTTTAAGGGTGTATTTAACGGAGTCGTTTTATTGCCGTTGATCACGGGTAAATATATTGCATGATGCAAAACCTTTTTCAAGGTGACTAAAGCTTTGCCACGGTTTTCCCACTACAGGGTGCGTGGAGCATCGTAAGCCCTCCCATCGGAATTGGTCAGATTCCAACCGCCGACGGTTTGGGGCGTATCTTTTAAAAGTACGTATTGAAACTTTAACTTTGAAAAGTAATTGGTGCAAAAACGGTTGGTAATTGGCATGAACTTTTCGATGAAGACAGGGAAGACTGACCTTTGACCTAGTCAGTAAGCTCTGTGGCGGGGTTCCTTATTGGAGCTCCGGCTTCCAATGATCTTATAGCGTTGGCTATCATTTACACGTTATAAAACTTTAAACTATGCGTAAACGACTGATTGCTTCTCTGGCAACCTTCCAATCAGTGTCTGTTTCAATCAAGGAAAGCTTTTTTGTGCTTTCAATACTGAATCACAACACCATATCCATGTGACACTGACCGAACAAGATTATCACGCAAATTACTGATCATTCTGTTTGTAAGTAATTCACTTTTATACAAGAGTAGACCGATAAATTATGTAAACAGCATGCATACTGCAATTCACCTTTTGGCTTTCTGGCTGCGTCTCGTCTGCAGTCTTCTCATCATTGACACCTGCAGCTCTGCATCGCTCAGCGTAGAATCTTGTCGCTTCCACTATGTTTACGATCATGTTTTCCTATCTGTTGGCTTCTATGCGGATATTACATGTATACCCAAAGGCAACAACTAATGGCGCTTGAAAACCTGAAAACGGCAGGCAGCCAACTCTACTCAAATGAATTTAAGATACTTCCTCTACATAAACTAAATTATCCTCTTATCCGGGATTGTTCATCCATATATATGACAGCTGCGCGTCTCGTGAGCTAGATGCCTCTGTCTCATCCATACCTGGCCACAGGACACTTTGCTCTGCTGCGCAAGGTAATTAAGTTGTCCCGCCAGCCCGAACTTCCACAGTCCAGCATCGAAGCTTCGCTCTGGTCGGCCCATCTTTCTGGAATAGGTTGCCTAGTAACCTATGACAAGCACTCCTTGGTCTTTCTCGGCCTCCTTTCTGTAAGCGCTTGAAACCCGTTCTGTTTGATTGTGGTCTTGCGTTCTCCGGTAGAGAGCAGCTCTGAGCAGTTTCTCTGTGACGGCGCTATAACAATTTGTGAGTACAACTACGATATTCTTTACGAAAGGCGACCTAGGCGACCGCATAAGGCGCTAAGTTAAATGGGGCGTCAACACTGAGATAAAGGAAATTTAAAATAATTAAATAAATTCAAGATAAAGGTTTCTGTATTTAAATTTAAATATAGTACTACACGGAGTTATCCGTCCAGGGTTTTCTTGGGAGCATAACCTCCGTGATGTTGTGCAGATCCCAAATGTGTACATGTTTATAAATTAAATCTATATTAGTAAAGAGTTAGTTTACAGTTATCTAACAGGTTCCATTGAAAGATCTCATCAAATGTCTACGACTTCAACCTAATCGAAGACGTGAAACCAGGTCAGTTAGGAATCATAGAGTAACTTGTAATTTACTATATGTTGGTTAAACATTTTATAGCTGTACACAGAATCATTGATAAATCAAATAAGATATTAACAAATTCAGCATAATAACAATATACAGGATTATAGGCAGGGTCGCCTTATCCATTAGGCACAGTAGGCACTGTGCCTAGGGCCTACGAACTTTATAGGGGCCTACGAAAGTCAAAAATGATATTGAAAAAAATAAATTTATTGTTTGACCCGAAAATAGAAAAATAAAATACAAATTTAATAACCTTAAAGTATGTACTGAACAGTTTAAGTTAATCCGTGCTACATTATGTTAACTTTGCGGCTCTTTGCATTAGCAAAATCACATATATGTCCTCAAACGTCATTTCCCGCATTAAGCCGTTTTCAATTGAAAGAAGTGCAAGGCAAGATAGACGTCAAGAAATAATGTGAACGTGATTAGCTCTAATGGAGAGTTGGCAGTTGGGGATTGCCAATGCGAGAGTGCCTAGGGCCTACGACGACCTTAAAACGGCCCTGATTATAGGACCTAAATTGCTTAAATAAATGTAAAGAATAATTAACAGGAATGAATGAGGGAACATATCGAAAATCTAAACACTCGATCATAAGTGATAGAAATGTTTAACTATTCAAAAAACTGACCCCTTAACGAAAGCTACAGTTAATTTTCAAGTTTCCACAACCCCACTCGTGACCTTTGTAGACCTACGGTTTAGATTAACCATCCGCAACAGCGATGCAGCTGTAAAGTACAGTAAACAGGACTTCTGCCTTTGTCGTTGCTGCAACTGACTGTGAAAGTCGTTGTAGTAGGTAACATCAAGCTTGAGTCACTATCTGGTCATTAGACAAACGTCGCTTTATCACCGCCCTGCTGCTAGTTCTGTTCGGTTGAGCTTAAACCAAATGGTGTTTAACAGACATAATTTGTCTATATCTCGGTCAGTTGCGGTCCTGCAGAAGTCTGTGTATGTAGCCTTTGTGGCTTATGGAAGCTGCGTGCAACTTAAAGGCATTTCGGAATTTCGGAAAGTAAACAGTCGGAAGTGTGAATGAACGGACAATAATGTTGGAAAGAGGAGGTTTGCCAAAGTAAACAAAATACAAATTATATTAAACTAAACGGAGTAAAAATAAAATACCTCCTCGATGAAACAGACTAACTACTAGATCCGTCACTTTCTAAAGATTTAAGCTGATTAAAAAACGTGTATAATAGGAAATATTTCACTAGCAGGATTTAAAACCAAAATAACAGTAGCTTGACTTCCTGTCTTCAAACCTCAGTTTCTGCATAATTAAACGATAGTTTAGCCAGCACAAAACACTGTTTTCAGTTTAATTTCTATTTCCATTTCAGGCACTTGGTCGGTTGACCCCATGGAGGCCACTTCACCGCCTTTGGACCCCAGAGCTCAGCCCCTCATATTCAAAATCCTCGAGCCACCAAGACGAACGAGAAGAGAGAGGAAGAGAACGAAATATCTTCCGCTTTCTTTTTTAAATATTAACATGAATCTTGATCTGATATCTTTCTGTCCTTTTTTGTTGCGCATCACTTTCTAGTTGTCTCTTTACTTGTTTATCAAATTCGTCTGTCCCCTGTTCCACTTCATTTCTTTGATCATTACTCTTCCCACTTTCATCCTTCTCAACAGCCAATCCATTTACCCTCTGATTCCTTTTCTCGCACCCCTCCAGTTTTTCTTTCCTCTGCTTCTGACCCATTCTTCTACTCTTCGCTCTCCCTTTCATCGTCAGCGTCCTCTTGTTGTCTTCTTCCTGCTTCTCATCCACCTACTTTCATCATGTCGTTGCTCGTCCCCTATTCTCATCCTTTACCTTTTTCCTCCTCTACTTTCCCGTTGTACAATCCTCCTCCTTCCTTTTTATCTGCTCCTCCTTGACTCCTCCTCCAATTCTCTCTGTCGTCAACGTCGCTCATCCCACTCATACCTTTCTTCCTACATTTCCACTGTCACATCCGTCCGTCTTCTCTTTACTGATCCTTCCATTAAGCTCCTCCTCCGTCTTCTCATCCTCATCTTCCCACCCACTTTTGCCTTCTTCTCCTTTCCTCGTCCTCCTCTTACCACCCTTTCCTTGATTTGCCGTCTCTTTCGAGTCGACCAAATGGCTAAACGAAATACGATCCATTAGAGCAAGCACCGACTCTAAAAAACGCCTTTGATTGGACGCATGCCACTCTATATTCGGGCAGCTGTTCCTCATGTGTGTGGGTAGGTGTGTGTGTGTGTGTGTGTGGTTTCTGTTTAACGACGCTGTCTCATAAAGAAGATGATTAAGGTCGCCCTCCTCCTTTGCCCTCCTCTGCTGCTCATGGAGCAAAATTTCTCAAGATACGCGATGCCAACGATTCAAGCGACTCCAGAACCTCTTCAAAGCGATGCTAGGCTCAATTTACAAAGTCAAAGGAACGGCGCTGTCGAAGTCTTATGTTTCCAGCGCCATTATTCATCACGTTAGCTAACCGATAGTAAACTTCCTTAGTAATTTCTTACTTATCAAACATGTTCTGCTGAAAATCAGTCTTAGTCCTTTTGCCCAGATGGCGCTGCTACTGTTAAAACCTGCAATTAGAGTCATTACGCAGCAAAGCTGAGACTTAGCCTGTCACACTGGCTAATCTCAGACTAAAGCTGTGATGGGTCTAAGTGGCTGAGTGGCTGATCGATAATTCCTGGTCAGCTCGTGGCAACTAAGGCAATAAATGGCGCCCATAAAAACAAAGAAAAACGGCGAATCTGAAAGTCCTGCTCTCTGTCGAATGCTAGTGAGCGCAACCCTTTCTCGTCAACTCGATATTCGAGGTTATTTTTAAATAGACACTTATATCGCGCTAACTTATGAATTCAGGAAGACTGCATGTATGCATGCATGTAGGCTTATTTATGTACTACGTACGTATGTATGTTTGTGTATATGTACTCATGTATGTGTGTCTCTGAACCGTAATCGTAAATTTGTAAAGCGCCTCTTCAAGGTAGCCTCATCAGAGGCGCTCCCGGACCATCCCAGAACTGTAACTATAGAGCCCTTTAAGAACCTAATATACAGTAGACTAATCTGAATAATAGGCAAGAAAATGTTGTTCATGGCTCTTTGTAAATTTAGATTTCTCGCATCTAACAGAATTGGGCTTCAAAGTAGACTATCACTAAACTAGCGTGCGCTAACGATACACCTGCACCGAAGCCAGTACAGTCTTCGTATCTCAGCCAAATTGGTGGCGTTATACAGAAAAAAAGTTTGGTGCCTGGTCTAAATCTTACCAAGCCCAATGCGAAGGGGTTTTGCGATGGTACTAACGATTTAATTGCTGAAATAAACGGCTGGCAAGATGTTAGGTCAACAATTTAAATGTATGCGTCGGATATCCGTTATGCAAATGAAGCTGCCAATATTCTTTAAAAATTAAACTCAAGCCATGTCCAACTTGCAAAGCGCACTTCCAGCCTCTCTAACTGAGCCTTTACGAGATAATACTGTACTTGCAAATGCGATTTGCGATTAGCAATACACTGTATGCACGTATCTAGAAATTTATATAGCGCGTTATAAGAACCTCAAAAAGGCGCTGAGGCACGGCTACCTAATAGATCGGAATGTATGTAGCGTAATGTAATGCAATATGAAGCGCAATATTTTCATTTGCACTAACGAATGTTTAGATGCAAGTATTCCTATTCTTCAACTTCTGAGAGAAGCTAAAAGTCGTGGGTGGTTTGTCAGTCATGATTATCAGCATATTAGACTGAAGGTGTTAACTTGGGCAGCCATTCATACTTAGGCAGTTGGATTGGCCAGGCTTTCTCACGCGTTTTAGAAATAAATCAGTTCTCGTTGGAGGCACAGGGTGCAAATTTTGTGGCCTCTGCATCTGTGACTGTTCTCTGTAGCTGGGAATTTCTAGCCTCATTGGCCCCCAGAACGCCTGTCGAGATGCAAGAGCTCGCATCGCTGGAAGAAGACCTGATGTGATGTACTTTTTATCAGCCAAACGAAATGCACCGGAGTCACAGCAATTTGTGGGAGTTCATGATCTCTTCTTGTTCTTCTTGTTCTTGTTCTTATTCTTCTCATTCTTCTTGTTTTTCTTGTTCTTCTTGTTCTTCTTGTTCTCCTTCTACTTCTTGTTTTTCTTGTTCTTCTTGTTGTCCTTGTTCTTGTTCTTCTTGTTCTTTTTCTAGTTATTTTTCTTGTTAATCTTGTTCTTCTTGTTCTTGTTCATTTTTGTTCATTTTTGTTCATTTTTGTTCTTCTTGTTCTTCTTTTTCTTCTTCATCTTCATCATCATCTTCTTCTTCTTATTCTAATTCTTCTTCTTATTCATGCTCCTCTTCTTCCACTTTTGATTATTTTTGTTCTTCTTGTACTTGTTCTTGCTCCTGTTCTTGCTTTTATTCTTGTTCGTCTTGTTCTCCTTGTGCCAGTTCTTTTTCTTTTTCTTCTTCTACTTCTTCCTTTTCGTTTTCTTCATCGTCACTTTCTTCTTTCACTTCTTTTTCTTGTTCTTACTCTTGCTCTTGTTCTTCCTGTTCTGGTTCTTTCATCATCATCTTCTTCATCGTCATCATCATCATCGTCGTCTTCTTCTTCTTCTTCTTCTTCTTCTTCTTCTTCTTCTTCTTCTTCTTAGGACTGCTCGTGTGCATTTGTATATTCGTTTAGATCTCTCTGATTTTTCTTCAGATGTATCTCCTGAAATCGCAAAATCTCTTGTGATTCTTTAAAATTATTTTTCTACGTGGCTAAACCATCGCAAATTCACGCTCATCATTCGAGCATGAGTAAGTATTAGATGGCCTGATATGCCATGGACGATTACCTTCTAAGTACTAACCTGGCTCGGCATTGCTTAACGTCACTTAAAGTTCACTGCAACTGTTATCGGCGCATAAGCAGAGCCAAGCCTTGGCCTGCTTGTTTTTTAGTGGAAATCCTGTTGGTTAGAGGGAACATATTATGGACTTGGGCTTTTTTATAATTGCTACACAGCTGTTACTGTAATTGTAATATTAATCACGACAATTTATGCAGCATCGCCAGGAGCAAGCTACTTCAAGGGAGCTTTACAATGTCAAATGACGGACGGTGCGCACAAGATTCAAACAATGAATGATAAATGGTTGATGTAGAAAATCAAAATCAGATGCTGATACTGGAGTTAGACCGTAAACAGAAAATTTTAGCTGTTAGTAGATAATAGATAGGATCTCAAAAGTCTTTTTTTAAATTATTCTCAGCTTCACAGTTATGCTATACTACTGCATTCGGGTTTGCGTGATAGTCTAGTGGTTAGCGTGACTCTCAACCCACAGGTCAGGAGGTTCAAATCTCCGCCAGGGCAGAAAGATTGTGCGAGACAGTTGCGCCCCTAGCGAACCCAGCTATAAAATGAGTACACTGACCGTACGCTGTTGATGGAAAGATCAGGCGGCGAGGGAAAGAACTGACCACCAGCCCTCATATGCCGAGGCCAAGAAAAGGAAATTGCTAACAATTCATACTCATGGCTGCCTCTCAAGGTATGTAGTCTCTTCTTCTACGCTGCATTAAGGGCAGAGGGGCGTTTCTGAGTCGCGAGATGTGGAACAAGTTAGTGGAATAATTTATGTGGAACATGGAATAAGTCAGTTCACTGAATTTTCTCATTTGGTGAGAAAGGCCTGGCGAGCTGAATCTTCTCAGTAACAAGATACTGGTCTGCGCATCGGCTGAGTCTGATGTCTTCCGACTTTCGTTTTATCTCCATTTGACATTATGCTTTTCCAAATCGTCGTATCCCACGTCAACTGTCTCTTGGTCTCATCGGACCAACGAGCGACCGGCATCTGAAATGTTTCTTTCTTTCAATTTTGGTGGTTTCCGGGTAGGGTAGGTTAGAAGAGGAACTGTGAATTATAGATAACGTGGTTTGAATTGAGCTGTAGGCCTCCCGGATGCCATAAACCTAGACTAAACAAACCTAAAGGTTTTTACCTTATTGCTCTGCAGACTTTAACGATAATGTATCGGATGGGTTAGGATAAGATAGAATATAACACGATGTGATAAGATACGATTGAATGAGATAGGGTTAGCAAGATGTGGTAGAGTACGATAGGACAGACTAGGGCATGACTGGACAGGGTACATGACAGGGCAAGATAACATAGGATAGATTACGATACTATTATGATGCAATGGGGAAGGAAAGGGTAGGATAGTATAGGATACAACTGGCTTAAGTTAGACTATATACTGACTTATTATTTGGACTAGAAATCACGGTCACAAACTTTAAATTTTAAAAGCACTACTTAAAAGCTAAGCGTGGGGCATCAGGTATTTAGGAGCAAGGCATCAAGTGAGAGGGATTTTTGAAATGCACTATATGAAGCACAAGATGCGATTTTGATAGGCTATTTGACCCAACATATATTAGAATAGCATGGGATAGAATAGAATAGAACATAAACTTGCTTCTTATGTGTTAATTCAATTCATTTGCATCTTCTTGCCGTTTTTAACCGTCATTTTTAGCAGTTACAAGTTATATCAGTTTTCACTAACTGTTCAGTTGCAATGCTGCATGAAATGATTTTCTGCCTAAACTCAATTAGCCAAATGTGTCTCTCAAGTGACACTTTGCATGGCACTTCAACTGGTGCACTTAATTATATGTCCGTGTAAGTTGACTTTCTACTTAATTAACAAACGTCTTTGCAGTGTTATTAGAACCACTATTGGCTCATGGTTTGTGTAACAAATGAGGACGCTATAGAAGCTACTGATAATAACACAGTATGTAGCCTATAATCCCCATCGAAAAGGGCGCTGAATATCTCGTTTGAAAAAATCGACAGATACAGACCATCGTAATTATAACCGTAATCGTGTACTCGAGATTTATACAGTGCCCAAAGAAGCTAGGTCGCGGGAACCAGCGTATTCACAGGTACTCAGTCAAACCAAATCGATAGACAGGAAGGGTCAAATTCAGTTCCATGATATCATCCAAGGGCCAGGCATGAAGACAGTCAGCCGGCTACTGTGGATGGTGCTTGGAATTTGAGCGGTAAGACAGATGAGAAAAAGAAGAGGGATCAAGATAGGATCTGCGGAAGAGATGTGTTTTAAGTGTCGAGCGAAAACTGCGCAGAGATGGCAAAGGATGAAATGTTGGTCAGTTCGAAGGATGCATGAAGATAGTGACCAGGTAGTGACCAGACTACATTCGCTACACAAAATTTCCCATTAACCGATGTCGACATTAACCCTCGTTGACATTAGTGCGGCATAACTGTACCTTTATATTGCGCACTGTCTAAAATACTCTTCGTTATGCATTTGTCGAAAGAACTAAAGAGGTACGTAATCACAGCCGATGGATGATCAATTCCAGTGTCAGGCTCGATTATCCTCTAAGAAAGAAGTTGTTCGAAAATACTATCACTTCACAGGTCTCCCTCTTCTATAGATCTTCTTATGTTTAGGTCTCTCTGTATTTACTTCAATACTTGTCTGTGAACATATGCATGCATGTATGTATGTATTTACGTACGTATGTACTATATTTATATGTATGTAAGTATATGCATGTATTTATGTATATATAGGCCTATGTGTATATATATGTATGCATGTATGTATGCATGTTAGTAAGTATGTATGTATGTATGTATGCATGCATGCATGTATGTATGTATGTGTGCATGTGGTTTTATGTATGTATGCAAGTGCGTCGACAGGAGGCCAGAAGGTTATAGCTTCCGCTCCAAACCTGGGTCTAGATGATGTATCCCACTTGACTCTAAAGATTTCAATGTTGGTGTGGTTCAGGTCTTGTCAAAACTTTGAGCTCCCATCCACACTACAATCGCAAACAGCGTTTTGAAAGTCATATTTGCAGTAAAAAGTGTTGCATATGGCAAAGCAAACATTTCAGAGGGTAAAGAAGCTATGCATGTATGTGCATCGCCCATACATGCATACTTATGTATGTAGACCCTACATACATACAGCCGCTATATAAAACCGTGTACATGTGCATGTACATAAGCACGTAAGGGCGTAAAGATGGAGTGCAGAGGATGAACATCGGTCCCCGGACCAGGTTTGAGAAGACGCAAAGTTACCTTCAATATGTAAACAAGGAAGTAATTATGTATGCAAGAAACGTATTTTACCGCATTTCACACTAATCCTATTCGCAAACTTTAGATTTCTATAGCGCCCAACGAAAGCCAAGTCACGGGAGCCAGTTTATTCACAGGCGCTCAATCAAAACAAAATTGATAGGCAAGATCATATCAAGATCCAAGAGTCAGACAGTCAGCTGTGGTGGATGATGCTCGGAATTGGAGCGGAAAGAGAGATATGGAGAGGAAGAATCAGGATGGGGTTTGTGGAAGAGGAGTGTTTTCAGTTATGAGTGAAAGACTGCCACAGAGATTGCAAGGGGTGACGTGTTGGTGAGTTCGTATGATGGGTCAGATAATTGTTGTAATTCTGGTGGGAGTTTAATCCAGAGAGGTGGAGCAGCTAAAATTATATGCAAGCTTTAGATTTCGTTCTATTTCCCCCGTTCGAAATATTATTTAGCTTAAATTTGGACACTGGGTAAAGATTTAGTGTCTTGTCGCCAGGCGCAGACGATCCTAACTACGCCACTGTACGTACATGCGTATGTGTGTATGAATGAATGCATGTATATATGCATGCATGTATGCATATTTATGTTTAGAATAGACAGAACAGAACAGAATATAAACTATGAGTGTGTTTATTATGTATGAATGCATGCACATATGTATATATGTATGTGTATATATATATGTATGTAATTATGTATTTGTGTATGTATGTATGCATCCGTCGTGTCAATATAGCCTCTGTCTGTCTGTCTGTCTGTCTGTCTGTCTGTCTGTCTGTCTGCCTGTCTGTCTGTCTGTCTGTCTGTCTACCTTTGCTCTATTTGGCCTCAGATGTCCTTGCTCCTCTCATGACCTCGAGGGTCAATGCTCTTGCGGCTCAGTTAGTGACTGGTATTAGCGGAACCATTGTGTATTCTGAGGAGGCAGTGGCTAGCTCAGGCAGCACTGCGCCCAGCGCTGCTCGCAAGCCGACTAACGGGCGAGGCTGCAAGGCGCTTGATGCTTCAGGTCAACAGAGGCCGGTCTTGGCCTCGTCCGCTGGGGACTCTCTCAAAACGCCCAATATGCTTAACGCGGGCAAGGCGTTCCATGGGAACTGCTTTTGATCCGTGTCACATCTCTACGTTGGTAAATCACGGGCGGCTCATTGTGAGTATTCAAGATGCGAGATAATGATGCTGACTATGTAAGATTACACTGGCCAACACATAATTTGTTGTCTCAAATGTTAGAACTGTTTCTGGGTATATTTGACCTGCTGATTCCAGAAAAGGCACCAGTTTTCTCCCAGCAGGTCTAGTTTTCGAGATATAGAACATTATGCCATATACCAGTCCTTGCCTCTGCTCGCCCATAAAACATAAGGCTATAGCTATAATTATGTAGTGCTCAATTTATTATGTGATACACTAAATAAACATAATAATACAAATACTTAAAAGAAAATGGTAGTACCTGAAACTGTACTTATATGATACCAAACAGAACAAGTTTGTTATAAAAATTTCAAGTCATTCGACACCGAAGAAGCTCCTTTTGTACGATTTCCGAGTGTGGCATCTGCCGGAACAATCGCGCATAATATTCCAGCAATAGTCTGCCATCATGTGTGCATCCCATCTTCCTTGATATCGATTTTCCATTGTTTTGATGTCTTGGTGAAATCTTTCACCTTGCTCTTCGCTGAAGTCACCAAGATTCTCTGGAAAGCGATCTAAGTGACTGTGGAGATAATGGACTTTAATGCTCATGTTGCAGCCAAGCTTGTTGAAATGAAGAAGCATATCCTCTACTAGTTGTGCATAATTGTCTGCCTTCTTGTTGCCAAGAAAATTTTTACTTACAAGAACAAAGGAAGACCAGGCACAAGATTCGATTTCATTCATTGATGGTATGAAAAGTGGGTCATTCATAAGTTGCCTGATCTGTGGACCATCGAAGATTCCAGCCTTCAATTTTTCCATTGTAATTCCTGGTAACTTGTGTACTATGTATTCGAAGCATGAACCTTCTTTATTCAAAGCCCTGACAAATTGTTTCATCATGCCTAGCTTTATATGTAGTGGTGGCAGTATGATCCTATCTCGTGCCACCAAAGATTCCTTGATTACATTTTGAGCTCCAACCACCATGTCTTTCCTCGAAGGCCAATCTTTTCTTGTCCAATGTTCATGCTTGGCTCTACTGTCCCAAAGACACAAAAAGCAGGGATACTTTGTGTAGCCACTTTGTTGACCAAGGAGGAAATTTACCATCTTCAAGTCTACACAAATTACCCATTGATGTTCTTTGTATTTTATCTTTTCCAGTACTAAAGAGATGGCATTGTACTCTTCTTTCATCCTGGTGGAGTGACCGATTGGAATAGAACCAAATTTGTTGCCGTTATTTAAAAGCACACATTTCAGACTACGTTTTGAACTGTCGATAAAAAGACGCCACTCATCTGGGCTGTAATCCGACAGACCAATTTTCTTCAATAAGTTGCTGATGTCATTACAGAATACTAGGTTGTTGTCTTCGGTAAAGAATGGCAGCAAATCCTTTTCTCTGTTTCTATAAATTGTAATTTTCGTTCCAGGCTGAAGTGCATTCTTTTCCTTTAGTCTGGACGCAAGCAATTCAGAGGACTCTTTGGAAAGATTTAAGTCCCTGATCAGATCACTCAACTCTTTTTGGTCAAAACGTTCACTGTGTGAAGTTGATTGGAAATCACTGTCACTGCCCCCACTTTCTTCACTTTCGTCATCTTGTCCGATATTGGACATGCAAGTGTCATCGTCTGAGAGCTGAGGTAGTTCGCGAAAAGGTGGAACTGGTACAATATCCGAATGCGGAACAGGTCTCCTGGCTGAAGGTATATCAGGGTAAGACAACTTGTGACGATTATTTCGATTAATGCCTATGATATTAACCATACAAAAGTAACAGTCGTCGAAGTGGTTTATCTGTTCCCTCCAAACCATCGGTACACCAAATTTCAGGCAGCTTCTCTTTCCAATTGTCCAGTGGCGCAATTGTTCAATACAAGTTTTGCATACTGTATGAGGAGCCCATTGCTTATCTTGATCTCCAAGTCTGACACCAAAATAACCTACATATGCTCTTTTTACAAACTCAGAAATCGGTTTCCTGTTTGCTTTTAGTGTGTATTCCCCACAAATGTAGCAGAATATGTCTGGATGGTTAATGCAGCTCCGTCTGGAAGTAGCCATAACCTTAAGGATGTTCACATCTGAGGAATTAAATGACTAACCTAAAAAATAGTAAGAACATGTAGTTATTTAATGCTCACATTCACAGATTGTTCTTGCGACCAACTCTTAATATGCCCTAAGACGACTGCGGCTGCTCTAGCTTTCAGGAAGCGGTTTATATAGGCTATAAATGCTGACTTCAGCATAATCTATTTACATAGTTCGAAACCATGAAACGCTGTATAAGCACAAATAAATTCTAAATGAGGCCATGAATTTAGTGCTGAGTAAGCTGTAGGCTACGGAATAGTTATTTCGTTGAATCAGCAATATCTCAGTACGCGGCAAGATATGCTGATTTTACATTATAAGGATGTAGGCATTATATGAATCAGCAAGAATTATAATTAGCCATAAATAAAGCTTATTATGACATTTTAGTTTTGCCAAAGACATCGTTTAAAGAGTGGACTGGGTTTTCTTTACAAAATCGACGATATCTCAGAAACTAGACCTGATGCACTCAATCCAATGACATTTTCTGAATCAGCGCCCAAAATTACCCCAAGAACAGGTCTAAATCCGAAGGCAACAATAAAAAAAAATTTTCTGTTGGCCAGTGTTATGATAACAACGATTGCGATGGTAATGATAACCTACAAAATGCATTGATGAAAGAACAATGAAATTGTTCATTTGATAATTAGGTTGATGTCAAGTAGCTAATGATAACTACAGTGTCGTTGACTATGATGGTTCTTGAGAATGATGATGATACAGATACTGATAATGATGATGATGACAACGACGGTGATTGATTATAGCATTATTCTGCTGGTCTGACTTAATGCGGTTGAATGCAGTTGAATGCATAGGAATTGATCTGCGTAGCTGCGTTTTCGGGTCATTTGTAATTCATCAGTGGCAAAACGGTCGATTTCGAACAGTTTAGACCAAACGAGCAACTTCTACGTCGAAATGCAGGCCAAAAAATCTGCGATTTTCATTTTTACTGCGGTTATCATTTTCGGTTTCATTATTAGAAGTATTGTAACCGATAAACATTGTTGCAGACTGGCATGGAATGGACCAGACTTAAGCAGAAAACTGGCAATTACTTTCTTTGATTCAAACATCCATGAGGACTAGCTTGTTCTATTGTTTAAATCCTGCACTTTTCCATACAAATGTGCTTTTCAAGACCACGTCTAGATTTGTCAAAGGAAGTGAACAACAAGATTAGCGCTATTGTATACGGCGTGTAGAAGATAACGATTCGGAATAGACCTACCTGGCATTTTGGTGCAATCGTGGTGATGAACTGGGCTTCCCATTACATGCCTGGTCACAGTCGGGTTCCACATGAGTTCAAGAGCCTGCCTGAAATCCAATGGAGACTTCTAGCTTCCAACTAGCGTCGTTAGTTTGCGAATGAACTCCTCATTCTCAACGAACTCATGCATCAGTTAGATTGGTTGGAGGCGCATTCGAGAAGTGAAGGCGCTTAAAAACAACCCACCCTAGTCCCCTCTCCCCTCCTTTCTCTGGTCTCCTGGCGATCGGACTTGATTCTTGACATGGCAACTTTGGACGACGCCACGGACTTGACGCAGCGCTCGTAAATAAGCTGTTGCCCTGCGCTTAGCTTTTAAGTAGAGTTTTAGAAATTTCGAGTTTACAATTACGATTCCAATAAATTTAGCTGGAATTGTCCTTTATAATTCTCTGTAAGTTTCTGCGAGTCCTAAAGCATAGTTAAAGAGTCTAGTTACATTACATAATTCACATTATATTATGTTAACTGAGTTAAATCCCAAGGGGCAATTTGTCTCGAAAATTGTGTGATGACATATTTAACAAAGTTTGATGGACGGTAACAGACTAAAGAGTGTTGGAGCCCTCTGAATATAGGACGCTGTTTGGCTATGTAGAAATTTCGGAATTATGATTATGATTAATAGTGCAGAGAAATAAATGTGCAGATCCAGATGGGAAATGCGCAAAACTCGATGACTAAAGTCTTGGAACTTTTTCAAACTCGTTGAGTTTAACACAGTCAGTGATTTGATTGATTGACTAAGCTTTTATTGATTCACAACAACGCAAAAATACAATGTAATAATAATATCAGTTGCAAATGTTTTCTGTTGCTGTCCTCAAAAGGACAACCCCCAACGAGTCAACAAAACCGCTAGGTTCAGGGCTGTCGCCTTACCATTAACAGTGTTTCAAGTGGGCAAACGATTTTTGTCAGTTTCGTTTGTTAGAAATGCACTTCATAAATGATATTCTTCGAAAAAGTAAGGTAAAAACTTAAATAAAAACCTGGAAAGTTTACGAAACGGGAAAGTCCTTCAGATTTACACATCATAATGCTTGTCAAAATTGAACAAAATAATGCTCTAGTTCTGTTTTGAAATGTTTTAAAGACAATGTATTTGTTAAGGTAGCCGAAAGAGAATTTCAATATTATGGACCCACTTTTGATGAAAATGTAATTAAAACCCTAAGTAAACTAAATGCCAGGTAACATGATCATACAAAATAAGTAACTAATTCTGTAACGGAACATAAAAATCATAACACTTTAAGAGGCTGAGAGTCTTGAAACTTTAAAAACACACCCTCTCATTTATTACTTAAATATGATGGTAATTGCACTGTGTATATAAACGCAATACACATACAGACTAAAGAGCACGATGAGGGGCGATTCATATGTCAGCCCATTATGATATTCTTTAAAATGTCTTTATTGAATTACATTAGGCCGAATTACCGGTGCTTTACATCTAAACACATGTGATGTACCATCAAAGCCGAACTTATAGGCATGTTCCAAGTGTTCAATAGGGCTGCCAAATGGCTAGGGGCTGTCCAATTTTTGGCCTTGAAATTTTGTGCTATAGTAAAACTGGCGGAAATTGTGGCTCACTATAAAGTTTATAACCCACTGGCCGACGAGGCTCATCAAAACCCAACCGTTAAGTGGAAATTAACGCTCATTGATGCAGAGTGCTTAATGGGCTCGAAATCACACTTACTTATTTATTATTCTGGTGAAACTCATACGAGTGACGTTACCTTAATGGGAGAGAAGGGAGCATAGGGAGGGGAAGGTACTAAAGGATGGGGCCACCAAATTTCCTCTATGCCGATCGATTGAAACAGTTTCAAGAGTCAAACGTTGGCTGAATAAGAACAGATCATAAGCATCCGTAAAGTGCATATCAGGTAGGTTGATAAGTCCTAGATTGTCGTGACCAAGGCTGAGACCAAAACACGAGTGGTCCAATCGTAGGTTAAGCTGCAGGGCGCTAAAACACATGAAGCCTACATTCAAATCGGCCTCGTGTTTTACAGATTTAGAATCGGGTCACGATTGCGTGAATGTCAATTATGTATTCTTATATATCACTACATTTTGACCTAAGATTTGGCAGATCGCAGGTCGCTGCATCTGATGGATCATCAATAAAGACAAGTAGAAGCCAGCCTAAAGACCTTGGCATGGTGGTTTTGACTGTTGAATGTAGGCCTTGTGTGTTTTGGCCCCCTGTAGCCTAACCTCCGATTGGACCACTCGTGTTTTGACATTCATAGAAAGAAGAAACTCGATACAAATCAAACAGAAACAAATGATTGTGATTTATGTAGAAATAGGCCAAGTTACTTCGTACAAGATATTATAGGGGCCTATTTATAAGTAGCGATGAAGGGAATGCAGTACAGTCTAGGAGATAGGGAAGAGGTAGTAAGTGTCTCGGTCTCGTCTATATGAGGCCCCAGATTCCTTCGATTTCTAACACGTAACAACAAGTTGTTCTCCCAGTCCAAACTTCCACACTGCAGCACTGTAGCCTCGCTTAGGTCAATCCACCTTTGAGTGGAATTGGTTGCCTATAGCAACCTACGGAATGAACTTCTTGGTTTTCTTTGCTTCTTTTCCGTCACCGATTGAAGACCGTTCTGGCCGATAGTGGTTTTGTGTTGCCAGGTAACCAGCGTCTCTTGAAGAGGCGCTATGCAAATCTGATTACGATTACTCACATTCGGTGTCACTGACCTCATGTATCGTGCACTATTTTAAAGTAACTCGGTCGGTCAGTCAGTCAGTACTTCCCGAAGGCATTCGTGCCCAGTTCCTATAGGTGTTAGCATTCACTAAGGACATTAAGTTCATCTGTAAGCGGTTAATGCTCGTTGAGTAGCTGGAAAAGTCGCCACTGCCGCGCTTCCGCACACATGTAGAACCAAATCGAGTTACAGTTGACACCAAATTCAACTGAGTAAATCACGAGTCATGGTTATTCAGAGGTTGAATTGTAGTTGTGTCTGCGCTTCAGCCGAAAGACTGTTCACCCTTCAAGACCACAACTCTAACGATTGCTGCTGATACAGGCATCTTACAAATCGCCTGCCTTAGTTTATCCCACCATAATCTGAAGAGTTTGCTTAACTAGAGCTGCCGAGAATAGTGAATGAGTAAAGAAGTGAATGACCTGACAAGTGAATGAATAAACGAATTCAACAGCAAATGAGTGACTGTATTAGTGAATTGAAGTGAATGAACGATCACAATGAATTAACCTATCGAGCCCCATTACTGGTGGACGTGGTCATTTGCATGGCAGAGGTCGCGCGCCTGAACAAGTGGGCCTATGCAGCGGTGAACCAGATTTGGAGACGGTCCCCTTTCGCGGCCTGCTAACCTCATTCGGCGAGAAATAATTCAGCGCCAGGGACCTCACAACGATTGATTTAGTACCGACGGAGAGAGGAGGACGAGGAGGAGGCGGCGGAGGACGTGGCGCCCAAGCGGCTGGCCGGCCGGCCGGCCAGCCGACGAGGCCTATGGCCGACCCCATCGCGCTATTCACAGGCGATTCATGCAGGCAGGCCTTGAGAGCGTGTGAGCAAGTACGCCACGCTGCGGCGTGTGTGTTTGTGTGGGAGGATGTAGATGAGGACGAAAGAGGAGAGGAGAAGAAGGAGAGGACGAGGGCGAGTTCCACGACCTGAGTTGGAGGAGCTGAGGGTCGGCGAGACTAGGGAGTCGACGGCCGAGAGATGGGCGCTAGGAAGGACGGTGACCGCCGCTAGAGGGCCTATCTACTTCGGATTTCGAGTTTTAGGCGTTCAGTACTCTGCGTTGAGGTAAGCCGGACTTTCTCGAAAACAATTGCCTATAACTAATCATACTTAAAGAGCGATGGTTTCTTCCTAACGTTTTTAGGTTAAGGGCGCAAACGTTTTTTGTGGCACGATATTTGGCCAAATCCCAAGTCTTGACGTTTCTACCTTTTCTTTCAGACAGGATTGCCGGAGAAACTTTAAAACAGTGCGAACGCGATTTGAATGGCGAATGCAGTCAAGTACAGATTCGGTAAGTGAAGCTGTTTTAACACGATGAAGGGCGATCACGGTAAACGAAAGGCCAACAGAATTGTAGTTTTGAAAGTTAAAACTTATTTTAAGAGTTTAGCAATGGTTGAAAAAAGGCTAAAATAGCACAGTAATTGATTCATATTCTTAATTTTTGAGGAAACAGCGTCATTTTAAAAGCCTTATTTTAAAAGTTACCAAATGGTTGAAACAGGCTAAAATAGCACAGTAATTGAATTATATTCTTCACTTTTGAAGAAACAGCGTCATTTTAAAATTTTAGCAGTGGTTGAAACAGGCTAAAATAGCACAGTAATTGATTTATATTCTTCACTTTTGAAGAAACAGCGTCATTTGAAAAGCCTTATTTTAAAAGTTTAGCAATGGTTGAAAAAGGCTAAAATAGCACAGTAATTGAATAATATTCTTCACTTTTAAAGAAACAGCGTCATTTGAAAGGCCTTATTTTAAAAGTTTAGCAATGGTTGAAAAAGGCTAGAATAGCACAGAAATTGAATTATATTCTTCACTTTTGAAGAAACAGCGTCATTTTAAAAGCCTTATTTTAAAAGTTTAGCAATGGTTGAAAAAGGCTAAAATAGCACAGTATTTGAATCATATTCTTCACTTTTGAAGAAACAGCGTCATTTTAAAAGCCTTATTTTAAAATTTTAACAATGGTTGGAAAGGCTAAAATAGCACAGTAATTGAATATGTTCTTCACTTTTGAAGAAACAGCGTTATTTTAAAAGTTTAGCAATGTTTGAAACAGGCTAAAACGGCATAATACGTGATATATTGTATAAATGCATTTGAGGAAACAGCGTTTGACAGTGAAAAAAACAATTATTCTTAAATCAAGTTAAAAGTAGCATTAAGAGTGGAATCGTAATAGTAATCTTGAGATTTCTACAGCGCCCAACGAAAGCCACGTCACGGGGACCAGATTATTCACAGGCACTCAGTCAGAACCAAATCGATAGGCAAAAGGGGCTCGATTCCGGGTCAAGAAATCCAAAAGTCAGGCATGTATACCACATTGCGGCTACAGTGGGTGATGTTTTGAATTGGAACAGAAACAGAGACAAGAAGAAGAAGAGAGACACTAAATCGTGGGTAAGAAAACCAAAGCAAGATGCATCTAGATTTAGGGCTATTTGAAAAATGTGAGGAAATGGTTAGAAAAGTGAAGCAATACACCAATTTAAGTGAAGCATTGTTGGAGTTATGCTACATTTAAAACAGATTGATGAGTAAAATTCTGCATGCATAAAGTAGAAACGGATTTTTCAGTGAAATAATGCTATAGCTAAGTAGAAACCGTTGCCAAGGAGGATGGAACATTTCAAAACACAGCTTGTGTAAGCAAAACTCGGTTTCATTTAGGGAAGAATATGTATGCTAAATACTCAAAAGTTTAGAAAAGCCTAACACTACATATAATTTTGTTTTCTATATTACCTTAGTTACTAAGGCAGTTCAGCTTAGTTGCAGTTTAATATTTGTCTTTATTTTATTCTTTGACAGTTACTGATTTTGTGTTAATGTAAAGGATACACTGTTTTATAGCGTTGTTATTATTGCTACTAAGTAACAGATGCCCCTAAGTAAGCGGAACTTCTGTTCCTTTTGGGTGTGCCTTTTGCATCCCTGTCAATTGTACATGATTGTATCATGGATCGTTCTTGAATTGGGATCAATAAACGAGATGATGATGATTAAATAGCGTATGGAACACTACAACACCATGTGAATTTTCTAAAGAGAAGGATGATGGCAAATTAATGATGTTCAAACAGTAAATGTTGTTTTAATATCAGAATCACAAAATGTTTGAACTTTGTGGTAGCTTAAACGAAAAGAGAAAATGCAAACTGTCTTCTTAAAACAACTTCAGTTTTTATCACATGACATCCGCTCAAAGATATGACACTCCATTCATTGTAGTGTTCAAGGCCTTTACATTATAAAATGCCAACCGCATGGTGGTACTGCAGTTGAGAAAGTCGTGGGTCCCAAATCTTCGAGATCGTATTATTTAAAGGGCCCTAATGAACGTGGCTGTATCATCTGACCCTGACGTTTATCGTACCTTCCGCTAGGTGACGCCACTGTTTCGTTTTGTTGACCGCAACTCATGCCAGTTACATAGCAAAATAAGGGGTGCCATAATTTTTTGTACTCTAAGATCTTATTTTCACTTGCAAAAAAGTCCACATAAGTTACCTAGAGTTTACAATATTAATAACAACCACCATCATGACTTTGTTCAATACGTTGAAGTTTTTGTTCAGTTCACCCCATACTATTTTGCCATATTGGTATTGGATGTCTATGTATTATACAATAGATTATCTGCAGTGTAGTGGAAAACAATAACAAGATGATTTCAGAATAGCATTATCGTATTGTGATTTAACTGATTTAAAATATATATCCTGCACATTGGCTTTCTTACAACATATAAGAAGTATGAAAACAATTACTTTACTAAAACAAGTATTGTAGAAAACAAAACTACTACCAAAATGACTTACCGAAAAAATTGGTCATACATATAGCAAATTATAGTCAGTGTAAAGTCTATAATGCTCAGGAAGCCTATTTACGTTTTAAGTGACCAGATACGGTTATTGAAACATTAAAGGACACTTGACAGAAAAGTACAAAGGTGAAGGTAAAGCACTCGTTCACATGCGTCTTCAGAATCTCCTCAGAAGCTTGTTACCTGGGTTTTAATGATCTTTTGGCTGAAGCACAAAGCGGACCTCGGCAATCCAGCAACAGGGCAACTTTTGAACTTCCAAGTTTGCGTGGGTAGGCCATACTCGTCTACCGATCTAAGAAAGATAGAGAGTTGCGTTGTCCGAGATGGTCTGATATTTCACCAGTCCAAATTATAATTTTAAAACTTTAAAATTTTTAAGTTCTAAGCAGGATCGATGTTGCTGATCTTCACTGTACTTACCTGCGTCGTATCAACAGCACCATGTCCTCATTTTAGCCGAAATAATGCACTGATGAATATAGTTTTAGAGGAACATCAAAGATGACATATATATTATTTTATGTATATAATTTTATATTATTTTGTTCGCATAAAAACGTTATACCCACCCAAAATTTACACTTCTTTATTAGCAAGCAGCAAACTATACAAGTCGCTTTCTTGCAAATTTCTTGGTGTCTTTATTGGCGGCCACCTCACACGTGGAAAGTACATATAATGCAAATATCGAAGAAAATTGCTAATAGCATTGGTATTTTGTTTCGCATACAAAATCTTTTGCCTCAATCTGCGCAGCTTAAGTTGTATTATTCGCTCATATATCCATACCGTTCTTATTCCAACCTCATTTGGGCTTCTAATTATCCCTCTTGACTAAAGGCTTATCAATACTGCAACGACATGCTTTGAGAATTGTTGCTAAACAGTACTGTGGAACAGAACAGACAATGTATTGTTTACTTTGGACATTCTAAAAATAGATTATGTAAATAAATTTCAAATTGCGGAATTTATGTATCATTATGAACGAAGATTATTACCTCATGTTTTTGACAGTTATTTCTTACATGTTTCTATGCTTCATACCTATTTATTTCTTACATGTTTTTCAACTCTATGCCTGTTCTACTAGATAGCAGAGTAACTTGGGTAGTATATTTGCACGAACATACACAAGATATTTTAACATCAAATGCATAAGACCGTCAATATGCCTGTGTAAATTGGTAATTTGCGTTTATATGAAAAACAACCGCGTAGTTTTCTAATAATGGCAAACGACTGTAATTAATCTGTAATCAGTTGTACATTTTTGCCTAGGAGATCATAACTATGACCCATTATCTTTACTTTTTAGTTAAGATAGTTCCCTTAGTTAAGATTTACGCGTGTAATAAATATTCTCTGAAGTTCTTTGTCGCTCTCTGCACTGCTTGGTAATATGCGTCCCTAATTAACGAGGGAATCTGGTCCCCTCTGGGTCTGCCGTTTGGGTCTGCCAATAACCTGTATACTTTATGCTTAAATCGCATCTGGGTCAATTTCTTTTTTCGATCAATAAATAAAGGTGAGAGATGAGAAATCTTCTAATCCTCATGAAACTCAGAATTAACTCAAACGTGTAGTTCAAAATGCTAGTTGCTATATAGAAAATCCTGAAAAAGTGATAAATGCATGTTCCGTTTTCCAAACTGCGCAAGAGGAACTATCTTCAAGCTTCAAGTACTAAAACGAATCATGCATTACATTTGAAATTACCCAAAGATCGAAAAACTTAACGATAAATTGAAACTTGTATCTCTTTCCAAGCCTGTGAAACACACTATGGTTATTTATGCCGTCGCGAATAAATAGCCAAACAAATGGACTCTCTTAAAAGGTGCTGTCTAGCAAGCTACTCCTATCCTTCGGAACATGGAGAGTCAAGCAGCTTCGTCATCAGTAAACTGTCTCTAATTTTATCATTGATTCAAAATGGTCTCGAAAATTTATGCTAACTAACCTAACTTTTATGTTTCTGTACACATTTTAAAAATGCATTGATAGATGTGCAACGTATCGTGTTTCATTAATTGGATATTAACAATCTAAATGCCCCTTGTGCAAGCCCCTAGGTAAGCCTAAGCCATACAGATTTATATTTTAGCGCTGCAGTATTGCTTATGTGCATATAACGGGGGTATAGTTTATGATGGGTCCATAAATTTTTACAATGCACCGATCTCTATAGTGTTCTGTACAGTCGATTCTTAAGTCCTATACTGTTAACATTGCATAGTTAATCATTATAATCCAAAATGCAAATATTTATGGTACAGAACTAAAGCTGAGGGTTCTTATATATGCAAATACGCCTGTAGTACTCTTAGAGTTAGTAAGGCATGCCTATTGCTTCGGAGTTTACTTATTAGTAGTATGACTGCATATTTGTCATGGACAAAGCGTTGGTTCCGTCAACCTTGCGGTAAATATTGTTTAAAATAAGTAAGTAAATTTCTGTTATTTGCATCTGACAAGCACGCATGCATCATATGGTAAATAACGATTATAGAAGTAGTTAAAAGAGTTTAAAAGATGAGCAAATATAATTGACGGACATGCACAACTAAATGTAACTAAAATATATCAGATCAGAAAACTACTTTTGAACAT
Source organism: Norana najaformis (assembly GCA_964023275.1). Taxonomy (NCBI): domain Eukaryota; kingdom Metazoa; phylum Annelida; class Clitellata; order Crassiclitellata; family Hormogastridae; genus Norana; species Norana najaformis. The sequence continues at coordinate 33,640,864 of OZ029915.1, read as the reverse complement.
ACATTTGTGAGAACTTTCATAAAATGTTGTCCGTCAAAATATATCTTACTGCTGTTATCTCATTGGGGAATGATATTCCTTTGCTTAACTGGGGATTGGGAGACGTTGTACTGTTTTGGTGAAATATATTGTCGATATTCCTCTTATCGCAAACTTTTAGCCTACACCAGTTAGATAGCCGCGTTTCAGTGCTTTGAAAGATTCATAAAAGTCAGTAATGAAATAGCGATATACTCGCATTCAGTGTGACTATTAATCAGAAGTTGGAAGTATGCATTTATTTCTTAAATCCGTTTGTAAAGGATGTCTTATGTTAGACTGAAGCTCTCACGCCAGTTAGATAGCCGTGTTATAATGCGTGAGTAAAACAATTGGTACACCGCAATCTAATATGAAATGTAGATATAGATGTACTCGTTTTCTATTGCGACCGTATGGCCTTGACCCTGCTCAATTTCAATGAATTTAGCGGGTGAGATCTTTCACCACTGCTGCAGCTAAAAATCCAATTGTCACCGCCAAGATTAACATGCAAGTGCTGAAATCAATGCTTTTAGTTAGACCAGCGACATGAAGCAACTAGTGAATGGGATTAATTTCTGTTCGACGTTTTTCTCCAAGTCCTCATGATAGTTCCTGTGTCTTTGTCGATCACGTCTTAAAGGAATATATGGTGTCGATGTCCAGTCTCCGTGCAGTATGGACGTGCTTCACTGAACTCAAAAGTTTGCCTATCTGCGTTTTGCTTGTATTGTAAGGCAGAAGCTACTGCGTATATTTAAATCTCGTTTGCCTTTTTGTTTTGAATATACGCCCCGTATAAATACTGTAAGGCTTCTCTAAATTTTAGTTTCATTTGCTAAGTTTTGACATGGCATCTTTGGACAATCCTACAGACTTGCAGCGCTCGTGAATAAGCTGGTGCCCTGTACTTAACTTTCAAGTAGGTCTTTAGATATTTCGACTTTACGATTACGAAGTTCGCTCGGTGTGGTCAGTTACTCGATGCGAGAAAGTGGTTGGCATCGGACATCTTGTGCTAAGTTACCAACATTTGAAGGCCAACTCCCGAATTACTCAGAATCCTTGGAGACTGAGGCGGGCACGCTCTCGAGCAATGTCCAGTACAAGAAACGACAATCTGTTCGTACAGACGGAATGGAAAAAGCGTAACGTTGCGTGGCACACCGCGGAGACCTATAGCCCTGCATACAAATTTATCCTGCGCCTGAACTCGTTCACTGAACACACACAAATATACATATATCGTTGGAGGCGCCGGTGTGCTCTTTGCGCGCTGCTCTCTCTGTGTTTCTGTCTGTCTCTCTCTATCTCTCTGTCTCTGTCTCTTTCTCTATCTGTGGAGTTCTCGATACTTGTATAACTGTGCTATCGATTTGTTTACTTGGACATACGCCTCGTTCTGGTTCCAAATCGATGGCGATTGCTGACCCATTTTTTTTCTTCCGTGCTTGATTTTCTGCGGGGGCATCTCCTCGAAGCATCGTCGGTCAGTACTGGCCGCTTGGAGCGCCACTGTATCATGTCAAGTGACGTGATATACAACGTGTATGCGCGTCACAGAGAGAGAAAGGCTTGTTTGCTCTTTGTCCATGTTTGTTCAAGGCTTTTGGCCAATCATGTTCAGGCGTGTACAGCTATGGCACATACTATAAAATATATGTTATAGGCTTATATGGTGTGTGTATGCACTATGTATATACAGCATGTATAAATAGGTCTGTTTAAGGCTAGGGTGGTGATAATTTTGAGATCAAGGTTAACGGCTTCAGTGCAATGATTTGTAACATTTAGATCTAGGTTTATAGACCCATATAAACAGTTCACATATATAATATTAGGCATGTGTTAGGCCGAAAAGCGTTAGGGCCTAGGCGGTTTTTAGTCGTGTATAGGTCTATTCGCATTGGATTTCTATTGTAGGGGACTGCACATTTTTGGCTATATTCAATTCGAAGTCCACGATTCAACCCAGTTGAAGATTTTTCTTAGACCTCGCATTTACAGCTGGCAGAAGACCAATTACATGTTGGCTATTAGTGAAGAATAACACGTGATATCGATTGTGAGCGATTGATTTAGTTTTTAAACGATTTGAGTTTTGAATAGATTTCCACTCGTGGTATTCATGTAGCTGATTAAAATAATGTTATTCGATAAATGTGAGAATTTTCCTATCTGTAAGTATGATCGGACGGTCATTGCAGGTATGCATCCTTTTCCACCTAATATCGGCGATTGATCATTTCTGCTGCTGGCTGCTTTGGAAATTATCTGATCTGATCTGTATATCTGTATAGTCTGTTCGCTGCAAGCGACGCCAGACAGCGACCTTGTGCCAAGCAAGTTAGATGCTTTCAATCGATTGATTGGTGACTTCCATTTGCTAGTGACTTCTTATCCGATAGCGCATAGGCCAGTTACCTTCTATATAGGCTACTCTGTGACCGCGAGGCATTATTTAATATCGTTCAGGCTTCCACGATGCTTATTTCCATCTTTCCACGTAACCCCAAATCTGTGACAAACTTTGATGCTGATTATCTCTATATCGCTACCATGAATAAGCTAAACACACAGAAATATACACAAGTTTTTAGTTGTAGGAATAAGGAGAAAATATGATGACACGGACGATGGAATACAATGCACAGCTTGGCGCATATTATATATATACAATAATATGCACAGATACAATAATATATATATGTTATCATAAATACCATCAATTCTATCATACTAGTTAAACTGCAATTTCTGTTGCCCCTGTGTTTTTGTACTTTCCTATTCTAGCTAAGGCCTACACATTCTATCTAGTAAAATGCTTGACTCGGTTCCAGAAAGTTGCTTGAAGGAATATACAGGTGCCTTACGGCCGCATATCAAGGTTGCACCGACCTAAACGGGGCAGCTATATTTTATAGACGTTCGTTGGCAAAATAATGTCCGCTGCACTAAAATATGAACAATGCATATGACAAGCTTTTCTTGCTGTCTTCACTGGTCGTTGGTTGGTCTCCTCAGGATGTCCAACAGGGCTGGCATTTATTCTAAGCCAGACTAAATTTTATGATATCAGGCCGGCGTTCTTGCGCAGAATGAGCGGCATTTAGACGGTGGGATATGTGTAGGCGAGGGCACACACTGCTCTGCCAAGGGAAGGAATTTGATAGCCAGATGAGAATGTCTGAGGTCCGGCAGGAGGTGCTTATTTTTACGCGTGGCATAATTGTTTTTCCTGCAGGTACTGTCGTAACGCCCTGCAGATGTTCAGGCGCCGTTGGAACGAGCAAGAGACGGACAGTCGTTCATGGGGTACAAGAATCTTGCCACGCCCCCAACGACCGTTGAGGCCACGATCGACGCAGATCCCGCCAACCTTCACATCTCCACGAAAGAAGAGTTCGGACGTTTCCTGTTGGCCCCTTTGCAAAGTCGGGGTTAAGAGGTGCAGTTCAAAGTCGAAATTCGTCGCTGTGTCTTTATCGATGGTCTTCAGAGCAGTCTTGAGCTGGGAAATCTCAATGACGCAAGTTTTCGTTTCGAACGAGACTTGTAAAAGGTGCAACTGCGGGGCTTATGTTCTAAACGTCTCCCTTGTTTTTAAAATATCGGAAGATGTTTTTAATGTAGGCTTCCGCTGTGACACAGTTTCAACAAAGTTACCTCAAGGCTTCAGGCTGAAGCATTTAAGCGTTAGAAACGGACACTTCCATAGATGATGACTTCATTTTACCTATATCACGGATCTCGTTAGAATGTTGGCGCCACATAGGAATTCCCACTGAAACTCAGATTTTAAACTCTTCTAACCTCTACAGATAGGAACCAAATGAAGTTTTTTATCCTGCAGACAGTGTACTTGAATAATATAATTCTATTGAAGTTTTATAGTTGATAGGGTGGAATGAACATGTGCTAGTACTTCCAGCTGTTAATACACCGCATGCGACTTCGGTTGCAAAATTGCGAGGGCGGTTGAAGGAAGTTGGATTGGCTGTAGACTTAAAATTCCAGCCTGCCAGCCAGCCTCCCTCACGCGTGGAATCATTCCACGACCTACAAAGGCAACCGCAAAAGCGAATGGAATGTACGCCACTTCCTTAAAGTAATTTTAACTATAAATGTACAGGTCGATACAGGCCAACCCAGTAAAAGAGCATGCCTCTGTTACAAGGAACAGCGTTTATTTTATGACGCCTTCTGAATTTTAATAGCTTTATGCAGCCGCAGTTTGCTCGGTCATAACGTAATTATAAGCCATTTAAGGACGCTCGTTGAATAGTCCAGCTTGCATCTGATAGACACTCTCGGAATTCATAGAAAACTAATAAAAATGGCAAATAAAAGCAACATTGTTTAAAGACATGTCTCGCAATGGATTTTAAACTAATCAACGCACAAGTTGTAGAGGTAAGGTTAAGCCGAGGTCAACGACCCTGGCAGCCGTAAGATGTCGTTAATACTGGAAACTACGACAACACACGTCACTTGTATTTCAATTACTTTCTAAACAAGTTATGACGATTCCGCAGTAAAATAACATGCAACCGAAATCGACATTCAACCAGAACCCCGACATCATGTATAGCGTGCATCACAGAAGCTTTAAGTAGCCACAAGACGAATTTTTTGGTGTTGCCTCACTGACATTCTAAGTAAAGAAGAGCTCAAGACACGCTGTCTTTTGTTAGTATATAATCGTCCTCCTAGGTCTTTAGAGAGTTTCGTGCCCTTGTGCAATCATGCAGTCATTTGAAATGGGATGTAAGAGCAGAAGTTGGGCGAATTTTCGTTCAACATAAAGCAAATCCACTTCTTTTAAAGTCGGTCGACCGTAGAAAAGAACCGCTTCTTTGGGGAAACTCACCCACAGCACAAGTAATTCAGTGTCCATAGGGCAAGTGGTTTATTGCCCCACAGGGCTAATGATTCATTGCCCTACAAAGCTAGTAGTTCAATGTCTTATGAGGCAAGTGGTTCCTCACTGACATTCTCATTTTCATAGGGAAAGGGGTTCAGTGCCCCAGATATCATATCCTGACTCTCCTTCTTCCTCTTATCCCTCTTTCCGCTCCAATCCCAAACATCACCCACCGTAGCTGCCACGCTGTATCTCTGCCTGACTCTTAGATCTCGACCTGGAACTGAACATTTTTGCCTATCGATTTTGTTTTGACTGAGCGCTTGTGAGTAAGCTGGTCCCCGTGACGTGGCTTTCGTTGGGCGCTGTAGAAATCTCGGGGTTACGATTACGATATAAAACAAGTGGTTCAATATCAATCATTTCAGTCGTTTTGGCTTCCAAGAGTAGCATTGCCAACGCTATGCCCCCTTTATTCATGTCAGCGTGACAGCATTTTCACAATAAAGATTTCTTGTAATTGTTTTCATTTATGGTGCAAAGTTTAAAATACAGCAGTCGATTGAAGTTAGTTATAATAGTTTAATATCGATCGTTCTGTGAATCTATTAAGAAGACAGGAACGCATGGACATGATGTGAACATAGGCCTACATTTAAAATCGTCCTCATATTATAAATTACTACAGTTCGACTCTGAGAAAGATAACTGAAGCTACAAAGCAAATTATGCAGACATTTTATGTCTTACAAGACATTCTACTTTGTTTACTTCACTGTTCTACGCGCCGCTTTAGTTCGGTACATTTATGAAGATGGCGCCACAAGTGACGCACGTGACCGAGAAGAACGTGAAGAGGAGCAGACGATCGAGCACTAGCGCCACCTTACGCCACTCCGACTTGAAGCAGTTTTCGACCTCGGTGCTTCTGTAGTTTTGGTGAAGTTCTTCACTGATTTGGCGGACGTTCGTCAGAAGTTCCCAGAGGACACCGTAAACGTCCGGCCGATCGATGACGTCTATCTAAAAGAGCGACAAGTTTTTTCAGAGCAATTTACGACTTTTTTGTAATTAGTAATTAAAATCAAAGATTTATATAGCGTCTGTGCATAGGGACCCATCAGAGGCGTCCCCGACCTGACAGCACAAAATCGCGATCGAACATAATAAAACAAACGATGGCCTTGTCCGCCGGAAACAACAACAGCTGTCTATGTAGGCCAAACTAACATTGTAAACCTTTCTTCAGCAATACAGCTATCTTTCGCCAGGCTGCTCTGAGAACGCTTTTGAGTAAATATCTTGAATAGCCGCTATATAAATTCACTAAGCAGAAAGTCATATAATAAATGGCAGTTGTAGATTTATGTAGAGCCAGTAAAGGAAGACTCTTAATGCACGTAGTATTCCAGACCCGAAATCCGAAATAAGGACATAATTATGGCCTGTGTAAGCTCACGTGTCGACTGTCGATTAGCAGTTAATAATTTCAAAAATAAAATTTTAATCTGTCTATCTATAGTGTGCCTTAACTGCTTCCACAGAAAGAGGGTAAGAAAGCGAGAGAGACGACAGAGAAAAGAGAGGAGAGAAGAAGGGGAAGAAAGAAAGCAGAGAGAGAGAAAGAGAGAGAGGAAGAGAGAGAGAGAGAGAGAGGAAGAGAGAGAGAGAGAGAGAGAGAGAGAGAGAGAGGAAGAGAGAGAGAGAGAACCCACAGTTCATACATAAAGAACAAGAAAGGACGACAGGGAAGTTACCTCGGTTAGGCTACATGGTATTAAGGTGAGATTAGGTCATGTCACGTGGTTACTCCTGTTCGATTGAATTACCTGCTGTAGAAGGATGCGACGTTGTTCTGAGTTTGAGGACTGGTTTCGAAATCTTCTGGGTGAATGGGAAGAGTCGTAACTGTGACTGTGCGACAGGTGGTTCTGCAAGAGAAAGGAATTGGCACAGCTGGATTCACTCGCAGCTCCGTGGTTCAGCAGGGAGATTCGTCCGTCTCCTCCGCATCTACCTACTGGACTGTAGCAGTCTATGTCCTACATACAGTGCCAGAACCAACCAATCCACGTCTTAACCAAGCAAAACCTCAGCCAACACACGTTACAAACCAACACTTTCCGCTAGTGTAAATACTACCAACTGTACCTAACACCACCCTTGTATATTTACCACAACCAATTACTGCCATAAAACCCAACTAATTACATTTCAAACACCTCCAGGCTAACATCATCAAAATATCGGTGATGTGGAGTTCCGGAAGACTATGACTACGGAGAGGGTGAAGAAGAAGATGATGAAGGTGCAATAAGGCAAAGATGATAATGGTAAAGAAGACAAGGAAGTTGACAAAAAAGGAAAAAGAAGACAAGATGAGGAAGAAGATGCTGAAAGGAAATGGAAGATAAAGAAGGTGATGAAGATGAAGATAATGATGACGATGATGATTGGCTTGGTGGTGATGACGTTGATGATGATGATGATGATGATGTTGTTGTTGTTGATGATGATGACGACGACGACGACGATTTGCTTACAGGATATTTGGGTTGCGGAGTTGTGTCTAGTCTGACAATGCGGGCGAGCCAGACGATGACGAGACGGCGCATCCAGGGCGGTACTTGGTGACCATGCTCCCCACTGAAATGCAACTTCATTATGATGACTGTCATTGCCGTTGACATCGACAGCAGAAATATCGTCGCCCCAAAGAACTGACCTACAACATCGTATGCTACCCTCCATTACCACCATTCACCCTCTACACGATGCGACGCCCTCCTCTAGTCGCAATCGAAACTGTCAAGATGCTTTTATAGCGCAAAGACTCAGTTGCTCTGGATAATTCAAATAAAGATCAGTACCACGCAGAAATATTTGTCTATGATGCATACAATTGCCTACCGTTATAGGAACATCCTTTAATGTAGTTCTAATAAAATGCTTGAATTATGCTATTAACTTCCTAGATATGTGTATACTATATATTTGAAATCGAGGCGCAGTTACAGTTAAAGTTATTTCTTCATTTTGAGAAAAAAAAATATCAAACACCGATCGCTACCAAGTGTCAGACTGCAGTAGCTCCACCGTATGACGCTAGACTTCGGTATATACCTATGAGTGGTACAACCTCCGAGGTAGCTGGGATGGTCTCGGCAATTAGGAGTTGGTAGACGGTCATTGCAAGAAGAACGGTCACTCCGAGTGAGACTTTCTCACCAGACTCTGGCGGAAGGCAGAAGACGAGGACACCGATCCCCATCAGAAGTACGCACGGAAAGACCAGATTGTAAGTGAAGAACATCGGCTTCCGACGAAGAATTATCGTGTAGGTCACGTCAACGTATGGTTCCTCACAGCAAGAATACGTTTCCACGTTTCTGAAGACACAGTAAAAAGCAGTGTCACAATACAAGAGAAGGATTCAGATGGCTCAGAACCAGGTAGCAACACGACAATCGTATTTACGTACGGTCCATTGAAGCTTCTATCACCAATCTAAAGTAGAAGAATGTGATGTCATCAAGGATCCAGTAAAAAGTAAAACGTAAATGTACACTTATTTCTATAGCGACCGTTTGGCCTTGACTCGGCTCATTTTGCAATTGTAATTTTAATTGTGAGTGTAATTTGAGATTTATTAAGCGCCTCTTAGAGAATAAACTCAACAGAGGTGCTTCCGACGCACAAAAGTAAAAATCACTGTTAAACAGTACAGTCTTCAGGGGCCTCCGGAACACTGAGAGGGGGAGAGAAAGGAGTTCAAGTCGCAATTCTCGAGGGAATGAATTTATCAGGTGAGATAATTCACTACCGCTGCCGTTTTAATGGGTGCCACGCCATATAAGGCCCCCATGTAAGGACCATGCTAGCCCGAGATTCAAATCTCAATGTTTAGGGACATCGTATGGCTTCCAGGTCCGTTGACGTAGGTCTTACCTTACCTTAGTGATCTTGTAGGGCAACTCCAGCTCAGGTAATTTAATCGCTCATATGTTACATAGACCTACACCTCTATCAGTTTAGTTCTCAAAAACGCAGTTCAGCCGCTGAAACGCATAGACGACGACGACATCAGTCTAACAGTCGGACAAATTATCCTCAGAAGTTAATCGATTCGATGGCGAATTGTCAATTATACATGACACACCGGGATTCGAATCTCAGAAGCAGATGTAAAAAGCGAATGCCTAAGCAATATGCCGCCATTCCACCCATATTGTCTCTTTTGAAGGAATGTTTAGAAAGCAGGCGGTCGTTTAAGACAAGACTTTTGTTTGGTCGATTCGTCCACTTGAAAGATTTTCTGTTTATATTTGTTACGCGACATTGAATTTTCCCCGATTTCGGTTCAAAGCCGAAGATTTTCCGCATGGACAGATATAACGAGAGGCATGCATATTGACAGACAGTAATACACAGATATACAGACAAACAGACAGAAAGTCAGACATAAGGAGGCAGATCGACAGACAGAGACGGACCTAGCAGCTGGCATTCCAACGAGGTCCCACTCTCCGCTGATGGTATATTTGGACAGATCGCCTGTCTCTTTGAGATTGCGTAGGTCGAGTTGAAACCCGTCGTAGGTCCACGACCCGAACTTGAGAGGACACCTCTGTTCGTCGAATGGAAAGTAGGTGACGTCGATCTTGCAGGAACTCTTCGTCATCGCTGGAATCACCCAGAGCACCTCGCCGACGCTCGAGACAATTGCATTTGTCTCCGGAAAGATCTGAGTCGCTGGCTTCGTCTCATCGACGCTAACGAAACAAGAACCACGATGCTTTATTCCTCAAGAATGTCTCCTAATACTATAGGCTAGAGATACAGCAATCAATAACACATAACAATAGGGTATATAAATGAGATACAAATATAAATGAGATATAAATGAGCCTAGGACGGTTTTTGAACATGAATTGTCTCGCAAAACGAAAACACAATAATGATGTCATGATTTCCTTGCTTTGCATCGCCTTGCCTTGTCTTACGTTGCCTTACCTTTTGTCAGTTTGATGTCTAGTGCTTTGTTGACATGTGGCGTATCACAGAGGTTTGTGCTCGGTAATTTTTGTTTGCGTTACACACCACACTACATGTATGCACCGTGCTTGACAACCATTCACTAGGATTTAATTTGTATGCTGATGATACTCAAATTTACATTTAATTTGACAGGTTGTCTTATCACCGGTCTGGGCAGCCGCTGTCCACTGCCTTTGAGGAGGTGCAGTCTTAGATGGCGGCTAATAACTCCTCTTCTAAACCAATCGAAAACTTCTACTACTGAATTTCTACTACTGGACACTCCACAGCAACTTGAGAATTTGAATGGCTTAAAAAATTTTAAGTGGGTAACTCACTTGTTGAGTTGTCTGATTCTGCTCGTAATTTGGGCGTTGTTTGTGATTCTACTATGTCTCTCACTGACTATGGAAATGGTATTTGTAAATCATCGTAGCCTACATATATGTTTGTGACGTATGCTGATTTAGGCGCTATGTTCCAGTGTCTTCAAGGATATCTATCGCAAACGCATTCGTCTCCAGTCGCCTTGATTACTGTAACTGGCTTCTTACTGGTATAACATAATCGAACATGCAGAAGCTTCAGTTTAGAACTTTTGGCTATAGCCACCATAACTGATACGTACAAATATAAGTATATGACCCCTGTACCTAAATCTTGGCATTGGTTTCAAGCTTTTGGAAAGGATTTGTTTCAAATTGGAGCTTATAGTTTATAAAACATTGAACTTTGGCCAACCACAATACTTAAAATCAGCCCTCATTCCCAAGAATTATCGTTATTCAACCAGATCCTTTAATTGTCTTCCTTTAATGAAACTTAAGACTAGAACTGTTCTTGGTGAACGGGTTTTTTCGGTTGTTGCTTCGAGGTTTCTTATATCCATTCTGCTCTGTCGCTTGTGTCATTTCGTTCTCAATTCCAAACTCACTTTTTCAAATTGCTTATCCACCGTAGGCTGCCTCTCAATCTCAGGTTCAAAAAAAGACTTTTGAATATTGACCTGATTGCGGCTTGGTTTTGGTGCGCCATCGGTTGATGCTTTGCACATTGGATACCGGCGCGATAGGAGTTTTCAATTAATTGGTTACCTGTCTAACACTAATATAGGCACTGTTGCAGCCTACCTATTGTACAAGACGACATCGGGTACCCAAATTCTTGATGACGGGATATGAACGCGCATGAGTCCCAGGTAGGAAGACACATTCCACACCAGGTGAGGATCTGTCCAGTGCTACAGAAAAGAAAACACGACTGAAGCCGCCACTTAGACAGGCAGATAGCATTGCAGTTTATAGATGACGATGACGATGATGATAGAGATGTATTCCTGATTAACCGATAGGTTACAATGAGTGACTTTATAAACACGAATTATCAATAAAATAAAATTAAATTTGTTGTGTAAGCATATACATTATACACGTATAATACATAATATAATACATTACGCAAATAATACATATAATACATTACAAACATATAGGCCCTTATCCATTAGGATACGTGATGCACTACAACAGTTCCAATCTTAAATAACTACTCCAATGAAATTACTTATATGTATATGTATAGTATAAAATGATGATTGTTTCAAATGAAGTTATAAAACTATTTTCATTAAGACCTACTTATTAAGAATTAGCACAAGTGGCATTTCAGTGGGGGCATACATGTAAGTATACGGATCAAGACTGAAATAATTATGTTTTCTTGAAAGGGATTATGACATAGAGTGATGAACTTACGAATTGGAACCACGCATTCACCTGCAAGAACTGATTCTTTTCATCCTGTAATTACAGAAAATATGCTTAGAAAAGAAATACAGCTTTGCTGACAATGACTTTTTACTCTTCATAGAGATCAATATCGATTTGGGACTTTAATTATACATTTACTGACTTGGGACTTTTAATTACCGCCTCTAATTTTATTTCGGCCTGTCTAATCTCGAAAGATGCTTACTTCATAATTGGAGTAATTAAGTAGCCTAAGCCCGACAATAATACATATGTATATATATGACTATGAGAAATTAAATTAACTGACGGTTGACTACCTGATTTATTGCAAGGTGGACTGAATGACTTTTAAAAGTGAACGAACTTACGATCAGACGACTGGATACAGCAACGAATGGCTTAATTAAGTTGTTAATTAGTAAATGAAAAAGCTATTAGAAATTAGACAAATCCAAAGATCAATCGTCAATCAGTCCTAACTCTCATCCCACTTTTTCTCCGATAAAACATCGGAAGCCTCGTCCCAATCAATCCCGCTCACTTGCGGAGTTCCAAAAGGCTCTGTTCTTGAACCACTTCTGTTTATCCTCTACACTACCCCACTCAGTTCACTCAATAAAAATATTCTCAGTCGACAACCATCATGTCTTTCTCTCCGAACTGTTTCACCGACTGTGTAAATCATCTTATTGGATAACATCTAATCTCTTTTGCCTGAACTTTTATATAACCGAATTCATACTTAGAGGCCTATGTGACCAGCTGAAGAAAATTCCCGACCCCTCTGTTTTCCTCAGCCTGGGCTCTGCCTCAACCCACACTTTTACTGCCAATTCTCCTATTCGCAACTTATGTGTGACGTTCGATCAAAACCTCAGCTTTTCTAATCATATCACCGATCTCTCACATTCTTGCTTCTTGCAAATTCGTGACCTTCGCAGAATCCGCCCTATGCTTGACTTCAAAACTGCATCTACCATCGCCAAGTCATCCTTAAAATTTTGGAATCGCTTCAGTGCCAAAGCTGCCCAATCCCTCTGGAATAAACTCTCGCCAGAATTACGACAAATATCTGACCCATCATACGAACTCACCCCTTGCAATTTCTGCGCATGTCTATTTTTTACTTAAAACTGAAAACACTCCTCTTCCTCAAATCCTATCGTGATTCTTCCTCTTCCCCTTATCTCTCTTTCTACTCCAATTCCACACTATTCAATATAGCCGTGTGACTGTTTGTTTGCTTACCTGACTCTTGGATCTTGACCTGAAACTAAGCCGTTTTTGTCTATCGATTTTGTTTTGACTGAGCGCCTGTAAACAAGCTTCCCACTCTTTAGCTGTCTTTTGGCGCTGTAGAAATCTCAAGCTAACGATTACGATTACGACTTACAATTAAGATAGATTTGATGGCGTAGGAGATTTACTTTACCAGGTCACGTATCTGAAAGAGTGCCACACCCATTTGGACCTGGACGACATCTGAGAGGTTCTTGACTGGTCTGACTGCTGGATCGTAGTTGATCAGAATATCCTTGAGCAGTTGATATTCTTCGTGTAGGCCAGCCACTCCTGAACATAAAGTCAACTGCTATTACAGTCTTGTGAACAGTTTGATACAAATTTCGTATTCTTCAGAAATGGCTTAATACGAAGACGTCGCGAACACCGCTATGTTTCTTAGAAAATCGCTCGTGTCTTCCTTAGGTGGCAGAAGAACTTCATTTGGAGTCTAACTACAGTGACGAGGGTGTCATTTAAAAAAGCATCGTTTTACTCTTGGGTAAAAAAGGAACCGTTATTCGTTGTTATGCTTCGTGTGTTCAGGGCTCCTTATTATTCTTACTATAGGCCTACCATCTCTGCTAACGAATAAACAGGTGGGTACGTTGAAAGTCAAACAACGATTCGCTTATGATAATGATGATGACAGTGACAAGAAGAAGACGATGAAGATGAGAATGATGACGATGATGATGACGATGATGAAGAAGATGATGATGTTGGCGACGAGTATGAAGATAGCGGGTCTCTTGTTGAAGGTGAAGATCAAAACAGAAAGGTATATACCATGAAATTTCACGAAGAACAGAAATTAACAAGACTGGACGCAGGGCCATTTTAAGGTCGTCGTAGGCCCTAGGCACTCTCGCATTCGTAGGTCCCAACTGCCAACTCTGCATTAGAGCTAAACACATTCACATTATTTCTTGACGTCTCTCTTCCCTTGCACTACTTTCAATTGAAAACGACTTAATGCGGGAAATGACATTTGAGGACATTATATGTGATTTTGCTAATGCAAAGAGCCGCAAAGTTAACATAATGTAGCACAGCTTAACTTAAACTGTTCAGAAATGAACTTAAAGGTTACTAAATTTGTATTTCCTTTTTCTATTTTCGGGTCAATCAATAAATTTATTATTTTCAATATCTCATTTTTGACTTTCGTAGGCCCCTATAGCTCGTAGGCCCTAGGCACAGTGCCTACTTGGCTTAATGGATAAGGCGGCCCTGACTGGACGTCACAAATTTAAATGCCGCTCACAAGACCAATCTGCCTTATATCAATCTCTTAGCTAAGACGATGTTAAGTCAGTAGGTTATAAAGACATTAGCCTACATTATATTCGTTTATCATATCGACACTATATAAGTCATTACTGAGCGAAAGAGTGTGAACATGATTTGTTATCCAATAATTTAGACTGTTTGACGGTGCAATGACGCATGAAGCTAACGCTCGAGGAACGGTAATTCTGCACTCTTCCGAAAAGCAACTTACTTCATATTCGATTCGTGCTTCTGCAGATTTGAAGCGACTCGAAGCGGAACAATAGGCTACAGATCGTCTAATTAGAAGCCGAAGAAAAAGAATTAGCTGAGCAGCAAACTAATGAGTGCGCACTGAGTGATCATCGAAGCAACGCACTCGAGCTAAGCAATCACGAGCGATTAGTTCTTCCATCGCTAGATGCAAACAAAGCCACTGGATTAGATTTAATTGCATTTTCAGACATAATAAGAAGCTGAGACGAAACCCAAATAAGAAAATTTGGACAATGCATTATTGCCGTCAGTATTCGCATCAGTATCAATATGAGTCGATTTGGATACGAGTATTGGTATTATTGTACTACTATCAGTTGGTTTGTTATTAATAGTATAGGTTCAGGACTAGTATATGTTGTTTCGCAGTCAGTTAGTTATCTTGGCACTTGACATAGCGCCTTATAGGTACCCCCACAAAAGCCGCTGCCTACACTATCGCGCCTGCAGCTCAATGCTGATGTATTTTGTACTAAACTTTCGAGTTTTATGGAAAGTTGTGATTGCGAGGTATCGTTTTATTAAACCATTTCTTCAAAATGATTTCGACGGTCCTCTCCGTTTTTTCGTTTTGATCACTTATTCGCAAGACCTAGACAGGAAAAATTGATGGAATCATTCGGTATCTTTGTTCATCTCTTAAAACTCTTCGGATATGACATTTTATTCACATCGGCAACTTCAGCCTTTGACATATGATGCTACTACAGTAGTTATTAGTGGAAGTCAAATACAGTGACGTCATCATTGATCGATATATTAAGCAAATAAATCATCCTTCATCTTTAATGCAAAAGGAACCAGGAACTCTGAACATATTTGCAAATGTAAATGCTGAAGGGAACGCCATTGTTTGTGTTCTACGTATATGCGATTACCCCGCCGGTGGTGACTTTTTCGAAAAGTATTATTTTCTTACAAATGAACAACAGATCTTATTGAACATTATTTTTGGCTAGTTAGAATCGCCTTCAAGAGGTACTTAGAGAGGTACTTAAGCTGTTCAGTTGCATCATACATTCTGTACAGGCCTAGATTATACTATTTCTGTTATATTTCAACCGCTTTTGTCATCTAAGTCTGTTTAACTACCAAGTCAACAGGTACCTCTTGGTGGGAAAAAATAGATAATTCGATTAAATGACTCTGGAGCTTTTGCTGTACTTCGTACCAATATAGATTTGAGCTCTATGACTAACTCGTTGGTTGATCAGAAGATCTGGAATTGGCGGGTCAATTCTATCCGTTCTGCCAGTTTTTATATTGTGAATATTGCCTAAACTCAATACAATTTCAACACGGCTACCCATCAGATCATTCTGGTCTTCCTGACCCACTAAATTCGACTGGACTTCTGCAACGGAATATGTTTGCGGTTTCACGTCGGTTGATGGACGCCTTGTGCATTACATGTATGATAAGGACGCTATAGAAGTTATCGGATTAAGTCGCCATTCTATAAGACACGGTAATGTAACGTCAGATGCAACGAGAGATTAGTGTAACGCTACCCTACGAGCGAAAATGGGTAACATGATCTTAATATGCGGTTGGAACTTTCGGTTATGCACTTCGTAGTCAAACGATGTTCAAGAATGAAGAACTTTCGAACTGGGTGGATTTAGAAAAAAACTAAATCGCACTTTGGTTTGCATTTAAGAAACCTTGACACAGATGTAATGCACACCCAAAACTACTTGCGCTGGCTGAGGATTAGACCAATTTGAGGATAACCACACAAATGTATCACGGTGTGTCTTGTAAATTACGCCATCCGTATCCAATACAACTGTCTTAACTATGTCTTAGGTTCCAGAATGCTCACTAATTAAGCTGTTACTTTTGGTCGAGATAAGGAAATTTGCCATAGTTTTCTTTTCAGTAAGCAACTTCCGTGCATTGTTATTAAAACACTGCGATAAATGACTTACTTTTTCCAGAATGAATGAATAAAATCCATGAACATCGAACAAAAGCAGAAATACAAGCTTCGAATTTTCCGAATTCCATCTTGCGTCATTTCCAGAACTAAGTGCACGTCTGGCGCTACCCGAGCTTTTAAAGCCCATCGATTTGGAGACGGCAACAGGGCTATGGAAAGCCGTTGCCACATTTATTTAGCATCTCCACTGTCGTAC
The DNA here is from genome assembly GCA_964023275.1 of Norana najaformis. Taxonomy (NCBI): domain Eukaryota; kingdom Metazoa; phylum Annelida; class Clitellata; order Crassiclitellata; family Hormogastridae; genus Norana; species Norana najaformis. The sequence goes on along the minus strand of OZ029915.1, from coordinate 33,624,224 downwards.
AACTTAAGGGATTCTATAGAGCACCTGTTTGGCGTCAGTTTAGACAGAATCGGCTGGCCCCTGGGAACGCTTAGGCGCACGAAATGGCATCTTGGAGACAGATGGGAATGTTGAAGACAGTAGCGCGAAGGACGACAGATTTTTCTCGTGCTTACATGCGACGAACCCAACGAACCTTCACAGATGCTTAATCTAGTCTCATGTAAAGTAGGCCTAACGTTAAGTAACGTAAAGTAATGTAATGCAATAAAATTTAACGACTTCTGTAACATAATGCACAAGCGACAGATGCGGCTTATCTGTTGATCTTCAAGTGATTCCATTCTGGCAGAGAAAAGTGTTTCTGGAAGTTCGTCGGAAGGGGAGGAAAATGGAGCCATGGACTTCAGCTGACATCAGAATGACATCACAGGGCCCTCCCAATATCAGAACAGATAAACATTCCGAGAATTGACTTCTCTAGCTCTCACAGCGAGTTCCTGGACGAAGACCCAGCCGATACTGACATTATGGCGTTTCGATGCAACTCTAAACAATTCACGCGTGACTAAAATGCAATTTTCTAGCAAATGCAATGAATTTCAGAGAATTTTCGCAGACGATCTTAGAAACTGCGGTCTAGAATTTCATTCAGCCAAGGAGCTAATCTAAACAAAATAAACGAATGATTTTTATTCTCTTGGAACAAATCTCTGAGCAACTGATTTTAATTCTTTTACAAGGAAATGGTAGCACAACTTTAAGCAAGTGACTATTTTTTATCTTAGAAGCAAATCAAGAAATTTCGAGCCAGTGAGATATTAGCATTTTGTGGTCAAATCTAAGCAATTCTGCGTAGCTTCGGAGGTTGTGCTTTGTGCTATGAGTAGCCTACCTCCTTAAGCACAACCCAAAGGTCTAGTTATTTGACAGTAGCGTTATGCAAATAGAGTAAATAAGATTTTTAAAATATTAAAATTATGTCTGAATTGTTTTTGCAAGTCATAGAAGTAGGCTAGTAACTGTCTTTGTCACTGGTTTGCTAAGTTTGATTTGTCTTTCAGACTGCATTGTTTCCGGCTGTTTCAGACAGGTCCATTGGCATTCACAATTTCGCACCCTACCTTGGACCACCCGATGACACCTGTCTCCATCGTAATCGCTTTCCAACTTAGCAATGCGCCGTCTACTATATCCTGGCCTCTTGGATTCTGACCTTACACCAAAACTGATCCAACAACCCAGCTCTTGCGTAGGCCTACTTCATTTCATATAGCGCCGGTGTATAAGCTAGTCTCCCTGACATAGCTTTTCTGTGGCGCTGAGAAATTTAGGAGTTTTGCAGTACATTTTACAATACACACGTAGACAATACGGACTGTACTGATGGTTTTTATATCATGCGGCTGTAAAGCTGTCTTAAGCAATAGCTAGCTTCTTGAAGCTGGTCTCCCGATTATGACCTTCTTGTACAGGCTAGCCAGAAAAGCCAGCGTGACATCATTAATGCAAAGCGCCACCTTGCGGCTGACGGCATAGATCAGTTGAGTATGGAAAATCGTCGGAACGAGTGCGGTCGCTCACAGAGTCGGGGGCTTAGAGCATTCGCTGTGTTTCCATGATAGACGGCCGCACTTTGCATGCATGCGCTGGAACGGTGAAGATGTATGACTGAAGATATCTGAGCCAGATAATGAGCAAAACGGTCACTAGATGCCGTCAATTTGACTTCAGTTTATGGAAGGGTTGACATGACAACGAGAGAGGTTAACCAGAAATCTATCTTTCGGTTGGTGGGTGGATTTTCTTGAGGAAAGGAACACTATGACGAAGGAGGCAGCCTTAGCGACACGTAGAAGCTGAAGAGAATGGCCTACCTATGCTGGTAAGAGATTCACATGAATGTTGACCGGTGACAAACAGAGAACCGAAGGAGGAATTAACATTGAGAAACAGATGTAAGTGTCTGATAGAAGTGAACTTATAGATTGCAGTTAATTGATCCTTGACCACAAATCGATGACACATTTGGGACGGTCTAAGACTCTTGGTTTGCAACAGGTTCATCTGCATAGTAATTATTAGTCTGAAATACTCATCCATGATAGAAGGTGATTACTCATTGTACTTGATACTGAATGCAACGGTGAAGATTGTACATGGACCCAGATATCACTCCCTTAGATCTGATTAGAAAGAAATGTTGACAACGGTATTGTTGAACAGTCATGTGTTTTTTTCAATTGTTGTTGAGGAAAACTAGTTCATCCGCAGAACTCGAATCTAGTCGGTTCAGCTTTGAACAGAAAAGGATTTGGTTATCATTTAAACGAAATGTGCCTTTAGTGTGGGACAAAGCAGGAGAGAGAGAGAGTGCAAGACCAAGAGAGACAAAGAGCAATAGACAAATAGACAGACGAGGAAAGATACGTCCAAAGGGGCTACACTCTGCAGAAAAGTTGATTTGTCACCAATCAGCTGCAGGCTGTGCATGACTGTCCTCTTACAATGAGTCTTCACTGTAGAAACAGTGCGGCTCTACCTCTGCTAGACAGGACACACGTAGTCGCTCTACTCACTAGACATTGGGCACACACTGTTCATTCTTCCTGTGGTCGACGTTGATACAGTTTGCTTTAATAGTATATATTTTACAATTACATCACCTCAAATTGTCCGGCAGTCCCATTAGGGTCGAGCCACTCCTGAGCCGCTTCCTATCCCTGCCATTCCGCTTTCCGCCCAGGCGTGCATTCTTCGTTACATTTCTCTTTTAGGCCTATTGATTACATATTGCTCTGCGGCCTATTTCTCTATACCCTGTCTTTCTAGTATTTAATTCACAGAATATAATATTGCCCTTTTAAAACAAGTTTCCATTTTGTCTCCGACTGCACAATAGAACAGTAGGTCCCGTTCAAAGATCTGTGTTTCAGTTGCTTATGTGCCTGTGTGTGTTTGCGTGGATTATGCCTGCCTATCACTGTCTATCACCGTTTCATTTTTCCGCCTGATCCAGCAATCCTAAGCAGTTTTCAGCCCAAGTCTCTTGCGACTGACTCAGTCACCAGTAGGCCTACTTTCTTTGTATTCTCAGATATGCTGTTTCCAGGGATTTTCAACCTACGCCCCTCTCTAGACAAGCCATCTGGGCATGAACCAACCATGCCAGATAAAACCCAGTTCAAAACCAATTATAGATCACGCAAGCACGATTCTGTGGTCAATAGTGGGAACTTTACCGATTCGCTTGGGCCCAGCGTGTGTCAGAGGCTCTAGCGCCCACTGGGCCAAAACCCTACAAGGCGAACATTGGACTGTCTACGGTCTATCGCTAATCGTTCATTCGTAACAGGCCTCTAGCAACGTTAGTTGTCAATACCGTGCTGACTATGTCGCCCAAGCGTCAGTTGTGGCCGCGTCTAAATCTGGCAGCATGATGTCATTTGAAAATACGCTGCGTAAGCGTGACTCACTCGTTGTGCAACTGCATTTGTCTAGCTCAATCGAAATCATATGGGTCACCATACAAAGACACCATAGGCTGACCTAACATTTATCTAGACCAATCGAATTCATATAGGTCACCATACAAAGAAATCATAGGCTGACCTAACGGGTTTTATAGTCGAAGATAGCCCAATCGTTTTTGATGCTAGCGACTGAGTAGCCCATATAAGCAGGCTCTATATATGGATGTTTTGCCTATGTTTTGTATCTCAGAGCCATATTAGGAGATTGAGAGAATTAAGTCATTCGATTGGTGCAGCTATTCTGCAGCAGTACGTTTCAGATAGGCGTAGAGAAGGCAGCGCTCTGCATTCGTAATTCCAAACCAACGTATTCTTCATCTGTGCCGATCACCTGAGTAAGAAATCATTGAAGGACGGCGATGGACGAGTGTGCTGCAGGTGAGTTCGGAGAGTGCCAGACCAGAGCAGATGATTCTTCCAAATTCCAAGAGAATGGAGAGGCAACGGCGTCAAATGATGACTCTGAGAAAGAGAGTGGTCTTGTGATGGAGGAAGGAGTGCCATCCGCAGTGGAAGTCAGTCTAGATCGGTTGCTTCAGCGCCAGAGGAGGTAGGCGACTCCACTTCTGCTTCATAACTTCTTATCATTTAACTCAGTATTGTCGTCAGCACCTTAACTTGGCACCGATACTGACCAAATATCCGGGCTCTTGCGGACATGATTTTATATAGCGCCTGTGAATAAGCCGGTTCGATAAGGCAGTTTTTGTGTGGCGCTGAGTAATATTGGAGATTTACATTTACGTGACATTTACAACCAAATCGCCTTTATTCTGATCACCTTCGTCGTCATGATCATTTGCATAATTAATCAAGCACCCAAGAAGTCGTATTTTGTCGTGCTTTGATTGCGGCAATCACTCCAAGTTATGTCAGCTTGGTTGTAAGCTGGGATATTACACTTTTTACGAAAATCAAAATTATCGTCCTCTAACCAGTCAGATAAATGACCCAGATGCTTGGCGATGTGGAAACGATGCTGACAAGCACAGTGATGCTAAGCAACGTCGAGCGCGGTTTGTACTTGGATGTGTGATCGACCATGGTATGGCAGACCATTTGGGACAACTCAGCCCACCATGCCTGCTAGGTCGCTGTATGAATATGATTGAAATTTGGGAGGGTCAAGGACTGTTCTAAGATTGCCGTGGATGTGTGTGCGCTTCAGCCGAAAGATCCTTCAAATCCGAGACGACGCTACAGAGTACTTTCTACGGAAGCGTGTAAACAAGTGCGTTATTGTTACCCTTACTTTGTTTGCAGTGAGATAATGTTTGAGTTACGGAGGCTGCAGTATGGCGATCGTCCGGTGACAGGACAGGAGCAGAGGCGCCGAACGGTTGAGAATCTCGTTCTGAGGGCAGTTGGACCGACCAGGAGTCAGTCGGTTACAGCTGGACGCGGACTGAACACCGCTGATAGCCTTTCGACCACTGCAAGGAACCCAGAGGTTCATCGGCCTGAGGAGATCCTCGTTGAAGTGAACGCCTTGGTCGAGCGTCGACCTGTTTCTTCCATCCTGCAGAGTCTGGCCTTTCGAAGAACTCTTGAGAATTCAGTTCGTGGAGCCCTGCAAACGATTAGGAATGGAGCAGTCCATAATCCACCAGCGCCTCGAGCGTCAGCCAGTGCAACGAATAATTCCATTTCGTCGTCCGATAGAGGCGCTGGTAAGCCTAGTTCCTCTGAACGTCTTCTATAGCGCCAGTTAGCAGTAACTTCGTTGTTTTGACCTTTCGGCGTACGTAGCAGTTAAGTGGAGATTGTTTTTTTTTGAACTGTCCGTTGATTATCTGGCTATGTAACATGTACATGAAGATTTTCATGTTGTCGGGTTGTAGTTATTGGATTTGCCAAAGGGCTCTTCAACAAGCACCTTTGTGAACCAGTATCGTAGAAGAAGAGGAGATTCAATCTAAGCTTACCTTAAACACTATATCCTTGCCCATATCCTTGCACATATGTTTCGTCTAATGCGCTAGACTCTGCCCCATTATATAGTACACCCTTTCACATAACATACTTCCTCTGACGCGTAAACTATAAGCTAGCAGGGCAGCTGACAAAAGAAGACTTCTCCCGTTCAGTTCACAGCAGCTGCCGTTGCTGTAGTTTTTCTTATCTCATTTTCCCTTTTAGAGATTTTATTGTCTTGTTGCGTCTTTTCAAAGATTTGTTAGCGGCGGCTAAGACAATCAATTAATGACTCGTAGTTGCAGATTCGCTTCGCGGTGTTACTGATCCAGAGCGGTCTCCATCCAGCCTCTCTCTTCGCTCAAACAACGATCTGCCAACCCCTCTGGTGGCTACGGAGTCTGGCGATGATGCCCTCAGGCCTCCTTCTGTTCCAGTTCAGACGCTGGATAATGTTGCTGGTACAGCGAGAGCTGGTGAATGGATTCAGCAGCATATACCTATCCATGCAGACCCAGCGTAAGGTTCACCCACGTTTCTGCAGAAATTGATTAATGAATGGACGAACAATAGGACAGACGGACGGACAGACAATAGGACGGACGGACGGACGGACGGACGGTATACATGGATGCATTGATGCGTGGGTGAATAAATCTAGTTGCCAATCACTCACTTAGCATACCTGAGGCTGAGTTATCAATACCTCAAAACTACCACCTTTGAAACACAGAGGCTGTAAATGAGTTATTACCAGATTGGAATAAACGAATAGTTGGGCACCGGATGTTGTTTCTGTTGCTATAGAGACGGGCATCAGATGAGAGTCGTTGATCTTCTGGATCAAATGCATCACGAAGAGTTCATCGTGGAGATAAGCGACCTCATTCATCGCCAGCTGGTCACTTCAGCTCTCAACGGAAATTTCCGCAATGTCCTCGAAAGACGTTTGAGGGTAAGGATACTGCTGTTTCTGTTTCTTTGGAAATAATGAAGACTCTTTCGCTCTGCTAAAATGCAATGCATTCATTTGGATTGTAAAGATTTGGAATGAATTGAAGCTGAACGAATTTGCTTAGATCGGGCTGAACTGCACAATCCTTCGAATGGTCTTTTAATAGACTGTGTGTTGTTAACTTATATTAATAACGACAACGATGGTGGTGATCACGATTACGGTGAAGGTTATGATGATGATGATGATGATGATGATGATGATGATGATGATGATGATGATGATGATGATGACATTGATGATGATGGTGACAATGACGATGATGATGATTATGATGGTGATGATGACTGTGATCGTTGTTCTGTTGCAGCGTCACATGGACGATTCTGGACTGGATGGAGCTCGAGTGGAAGAGCAGCTTCGCCGACTTCCGCGGTCTACAGTCCATGTCCGAAACGATTTCTTTGATCTTGGAATCATGGCACCAACTCAGGCTGCTGCTGCAGCAGATGGAGTAGCAGGATCAGAACAACTAGACAACATTTCTGTCATCAGTGCCACAGCCGCAGTTGCTCTGCCACAAGCTTACACCCAGGTAAGCAAACGGTCCACCTTGCAACTTATCTTGAAGCTACATAGGAAATTTGCCCCACCCGATATCGTTGGCCTCTCTTGTCGCGATAGAAAATAGTTGATCATACATGCAGGTGACTCTTAGTTCCTTAAGAAACTGATTCGCTTAATTATTCTTACCTGTAGTCATTAATTAATTTTTGTGGTGACTTTTCTCAGATTCTAAGAAAATATAAACAAAGACGGTCTGTTTCAGCGAAAAGTCAACTGCATTACATGCGCTGAGAGTAGGACTTTGGCTCTAAGATGGAACTTCGCTTAAGTTAAGCTGGACTCCGACTCATTTCAAGAAACGTTATTTTTTCTTTCATTGGGCCATTTCATAGTCACTTATCAGTTCAAAAACTAATTTGTATAATACTGAAGATTTCTGTATATCTTGATTAACATGGAGCATGTGTGTGTGATGTATGTCGTTGCCAGAGCAACGTAGCCATGAGTCGCGAGATTCAGAGTCTGAAGACGGAACTCCAGGAACTGAAGAACATGATGCGTCTGAGCTTCGACCTCCAACTCGACATCCAAAGGTCAATCAAGCAAGAAATCTCGGCCGCCTTAGCGCAAACATTAGGTGAGGAATCATGCCCACTTATAGTGCGCCCTGTAACTTCGTTACCTCGTAAACGAACAACTGAAGGATTATATCGGTCTGGACCACAGATTGGGTGCCGATGTGGGACTGCTGTTATTTGCTAAATGATATTCTGACGATCAAAATAGGCCTCAGCTAAATGATACACGCGGACTTGTAACTGCTGTGATATATCTAACAATGTCCGTCTGAATGATTATCAGTCGACACAAACCTCTGCACCATTGAATTCGTCAAGAAAGTTTAACTGTTTCGTTTTTGAATTAGTTATTTTAGAAGGCCTTGGTTAGTGTCCTATTCTGTCGTATAAAACTGGTCTTATTCTCCTCGGCAGGTGGCGCAAGTGCTTCGCCGTTTCAAGAAACGACAGCTGTTGGGGCCCGTGGAGCGTCAACCGATGGTCAGTGTTTGATCTGCCTGGAAAGGCCAGTGGACACAGCTCTCTACCAGTGTGGACATCTCTGCCTCTGCAACTTATGCGCTATGCAGCTTCGACAGAATGGTTCGCACTGCCCGGTGTGTCGGGCTCCCATCCGAGACATCATGAGAACCTACAGACCATGAGCATGCAGCCAAAACTATCTTGCCCTTATCTCATATAGGCTACAGATGTATTAAAAATACATTAAAACACGTATAGTAGTGTGGTAGAGTTCGGTAGCACCTACTCAAATTAACTTGGCTATAGTAGTATATTTAAAATCGAGTCACTTGTCTGATAAGCACTGGATTTAATTGTCATCCGAAATGGAATCCAGCAGACAGCTGCTTCAATTTTTCTCACAACTATGCTTCAGAAATGATGTAGATCATGCAGCTGCAGCTCAGATGTATACAAACACTTTTTAGTAGATAAAATTATGTAGACGTAAATAATTAGTTTTGCCTGAATTGTAATAAATGACGAATGTAAATTGACATAATGCCTGCAGATGTAAGTAGTTGGGTTATTTATATAAAAGCTCTTTCAAAAGCGATGAAATGTATGTATCCACCCACACATAAATAAGTATAATAGGGGTCTACATGTACATCCTGTTTATATATATATACACTGAAAATCATATCTATGACAGCAAAACAAACGAGTCGTGTTCATTCTATATATCAGACTACCTGAATCCGCCCGTGCGTGGGCTGGTCTATGTCTGTCGTGAGCTTATCACGTCTGGAAGCCTGTGTTTCTGTTTCTCTGAGTCTATCTTTCGCTATAAAATTTATCCAAAGTTGAAACCGTAAGGCCAACATCCTTCCTGAATGCGCTTCAGTTTTCTATTGCATGTAACTGTTGCCTCCTTGCTTGACTTGAACGTATTCTAAAGACGTTGAGCCTTTGCAAAGCTCTTCTCCACGAAACGTGTAAGTGTTGGATAAATTGATTTTTAAAGCACTGTATCAAACATAGTCATTGATTTCGATATATTTTCATCCTACAAAAGCAAAGAAACCTGTCAAATAGTAGGTTGAATTAAATTAGATTTATCGTAGCAAAATAGTCAAATTTAAATTCATATTATGTTAAATTATATTAAACATATACACCATACTTCGATCGATTAGATGGCGCTATGCAATTTTCAAGATGTAAAAAACCGCGGTACATTATTTTGTACCAAGTATAGAAATGATTCCTTAAGGTAGAAATGATCTAAGTATTTTTAACCAATATTGTTATTGTTGGGATGAAGAAAAGCATTAGAAATAATATTGAAAAACCCATTATTTCTTGTAGACTATATGACTATAAAGTGTTGTTATTAATGTTATTACTCTGTTAAGTGTTGTTTCGCAAAATGTAGAATTGGTGCTTGTAACTTGTAAACCCACACAGATTTACTTGGTTATGCAGGTATGCATGTGACTTATTTGCGCACCCCTGTACGTTATGCCTTTGCAGAACCGTTGTGGCTTATGCTCATGCACTTCTGAAGCCAATGTGTTTCAACTATTTTGCCTAGCCATTGTGGCTAGCGCTCGTTTTCGAAGCCACTAGGGCACAGTGTTGTTTTCTAACTTGCAGGGCTATGTAGCTTACCCTTCCGCAGGCAGCCATGAATTCGTCGACTGATATGAAGCCATCTCTGTTTGTGTCCATTTTCTGAAGTAAAAATAGTTAAAAGTGAATATCGAATGAGCGTCGAAAAATAAGGTTGCAAAATGATGTAATACCCTTTATGTTTTACCTTTATGTAATACCCTGTATGTTATGTGAGCGGAATTTTCGGCTGATGAAGCAGCAAGAGTTCAGAAAAAGCTCAGGTGTGCTTAGATAACATACACCCTGTAGCGGAGTATTCCACTGATGCATAGAATTTTCCAGTGACGTAATATTGTGGTGAGCCATCGGGTTTTGCCCAAACACGTTGTATCACGTTTCTGTGGTTGCTGGGTGCGTCTACCTACCACGCATTGATCTCGTGCGTGCGGTTGGTGTGAAGCGCTTATCGTAATCGTAAACTCGAGATTTTCACAGCGCCCACGAAAGCTAAGTCGCGGGAATCATCGTATTTACAGGCGCTCAGTCAAAACAAAACCAACAGGCCAAAAGGTTCGGTTCCAGGTCAAGATCCAGGAGTCAGGCAGGCAGACAGTCAGACGGTTACGGTGGATGGTGAAATTTAAGCGAGAAGATAGATAAGGGAAGAGGAAGAATTATGATAAGACTTTTGGAAAAGTAATGTTTTCATAGCGTTGGGCAGCTCCGGCGAAACGTTCACACGACGTAAGCTGTCACTTATTCTTGCCTGGACATGAGTACTCCGTGTTAGATCATTCAAGCGAGTCGCAAATGCAACGTTAAGCAGTGTTTGGACGGTGTTCGAGAAGTTTAAGGAGACATTTTGCCGTGTACTCAGCCGAATTTGAGTTACAAATGTCGCTGGTTATTGCTGACAATAGCAATTTATAGAATCGATCAGTAAATCTAGACACTCCCTTTCCAAGACATCTATTCACATTGCTCCCAGCTCAGTCTTTGCGAAAGGGAGAAGATTATAGAGTTGTTGAAAGTGAATCGAGTGTCCCTAGTCAGAAGACGCAGCCTAGACTTCCTGTTCCGGAGGATTCAAATAAATGATGCTTACTTTTCTGACTATTTAAACCGCTGATCCTAGCTTTGTTGTCTGCGGGATAGATGGTCTTTGATATTTATGCTGAACTGTGCCCTTTGGCGTTTGAGTTTAGTTTTTTTGGAATAGGCATTCTGCAGTTAGCTACTTGTTGAATTATTAGTCTGTTTAGGTGGATTAGGTTTAGAATCGTAGAAGTCTCTTTCGGTGGAGCATAATTATGGTGTAAAATATTGTGCATAGAAGTTCTTTACGTAACAGCCGTTAGTGATTCAAGTCGTTCGTGAGTTTTCAAGGGTATAAATATCGACAGAAAATGTACAAAAACCTCCATTTAAAGCCTCGCCTGTTCAACAGGGTGGAGAAAACACATCCATACACCCCACAAATGATCTCTGGCAAGTTTTCCTTAAACTTTATTCTCCTTTGTTTCGTCATTGGTGGAAAACCAACTAGTTTAATGGTAGTGCCATGGTTTCGGATAAGTAAAACCACTGTCTATTTTTCTTTCAAATAGCGCTTTGCAAGTGCACAGGCATAAATAACAGATGCCTGCCTTGTGCGAAATATTGTATATAACAGTATTTACTAGTAGATCATAAAAGAATAAATTAAGGATTTTAAATTTAATCCTTTGTAGTTTCATGATTGACGCAGCATATAGAATGCACATTCATCACTGCCTGACCTTCGCACTGAATGTGACTTAAGCCAAGATAGACCTGGCCGCAACGTCACTGACCTGGAAGACGTTTTCGGCGTGATCCTTTGCCGTTCGTTCGTCGATCGAGGGTTCAACTCCCTTACCCAGGAGGTCGTAGACAGCCGATACGATGTCCTGCATCTCCTCCGGCGTGATTAGCCCATCTCCGTTGATGTCGTAGAGACTGAACGCCCAAAGCAGCTTCTCATGAATCGTTCCTCGTGCCAAAACTGACAGACCAAGCACAAACTCCTTCAACAAACAACCACCGCACGGCAATCAACGGACGACCATCTGTGATCGATGACCTTCTTCATAAAGGTCACTTACCAATATGTTGCTACGCAACGGAAAAAACTACCAGTAGCGTCGTAGAAATAAATATTAAATGGTATAATCTTGACTTAGCTTATCTTACCTAACCATACCTTACCTAAGTTTGCTTTGCCTGATGATATCTTGCCTTGTCTTACATTATATTACCTTACCTTACCCTATTCAGGTGAATGATCTGGATGAGCAGAGTGGAATGAGTGGAATGGTGCCTAACCTCAAAGCTGACAGCACCGTCATGATCTTGGTCGAAGACTTTGAAGACATAGTGTGCATAAGTCGCCGAATCTAAGCGAATAAAAGAAACGAATCAACGGCGAAAGAAACAATAGAGATTAGCACGTAAATTAAACAAAAAAACATAATAACCGTCGTCGTTGTTTCGTCTGTCTGCGTGTCTGTATGTCTTTCGCTGTGCTTCTGTGTTTGTCTCGTTCTGGGTCGCTTTGCTACTGGACTTCTCGTCGTTTCGTCGTTGCTACATTCGACGTCTGTATAAGCAGCGGCAATTTGATTCAACACCATAGAATTTATTGTCGTTGCTTATGAGAGACCTTCATCGACAACATGCACGATTGTTTATCTAGGCTGGATTTTATTCAGACCTACGTGGAAATGAGGGCATATTAAATAGATCTGAATGCATTAAGAGGAATATATGTATTGGCTGATGACAAAGGGCCTTGTAAACATTGATTGGCGCAACATCGTTTCAGCATTGACGACTGTTGTAATGATAACGGTGATGGGAGACTAGAGCACTAAGAGATGAATAATCTGGCACCAGGAACAGAACAAGTCCATTAGACGGTGGCTACTCCAGCGGCGTCGTTATCCATTGCAGGCGGCTTCTCCAGACCACGATCGGCAATATTCGCCAAAGGAAGGAGGGATAGGGAGCTGGAAGACGGAGAGAAGATAAGCGAAGAAGAAGGAGTAAGCAACAGCAGCAGCAACAACAACAGCATTAGCATCAACACGGTCGATGTTTCTCTCTGTTGGTTGTCCGTCGGTAACAATCACAACCAACGATTCTAAAGGACTGTGCATGCATGAAGCTGTCAGAGCATACTGACCCTGTCCATCACCCACTGACCAATACTCATGCAGTAACCACCGATTTCTGTGAGGCAATCTGTAAGCGCTTGTGGTGGTCCTGCACGGGTCGAATGATTCGTGAACAGTCTGTCTGTCTAGTATCAAACCAAACGAAATGAAAAGTAAGACTATAACGACTGACCGCCTTGCGGGAAGAACTGTGCGAAAATTCCCTTGAATGTCTCTTCTTTGACGACTCCCGCTGGACATTCCTACGGATGCATAAACAAATCTAGGTAATTCGTTCAGCTCTCTTGCGATGTTTAAACCTCGGTGAGAATGAAGGGAAAGTGATCATATAAGAAAGAAATCAGAAGCCAAAATATAATTCAGCAGATTGAGGAAACTAAAACTATGGAGGCTAAAACGGAGTTTTTATATTGCCTCTTTAGAATCTCACCAGAAGCAAGGTCTCGAGGTTCTAGATCGAACATCCCACAAGATGTTCACAGTGTAGGGACCATGACCTTGTCCATGACGTACAATTAATTAGCGCTATCGTTTAGTTCTTCCCGTCACGTATTGAATCTGCATGAAGCTGCATGGAATTAATACACAAATCCTTGTTTATTCCCTTCAATCAACAGTACCAGACATTGATGAGTGAATATGATAAAAGGTCGAAGACTGAATGAGTCTGACCACCTGTTTGAATCCGCGGTACATGATCTGGAGTTCCTTGCGAGAGAACTTCGTCGATTGACAGAGGGCGTCCAGTCCTTCGGGTTTGTAGCGAACGACGTTTGCATCCGTTGGATCGGAATCAGTGTCTGTAAAAAACACGAATTAAGACCCATAGCCAGTCACCATAGTCATCTCTATGTACTACCCCCAAGGTCACCACCATCACCGTTATCATCACAACAGTGGCTGACGTCACCAATACCGTCTTCTTTACCTTAATCACCACCACCATCACCACCAAAATCAACACAACCATCACCATTACCACCATCATGACAACCACTGCGACCACAACCATTACCACAACTACCATCGCGATCACAACCACTTCGACACCAACCCAAAAATCACCAAAGATCTTCAAACAGATAGGATTTTAGACTTATTTTAAATTGACATAACGTAAACGCAGACCAGTGCGTTCATTAGGCAGGGAATTCCAGACTACAATTCCCTGTTAGTAGAATAGTAGAATAAAAAGTCCCTAATAGTAGTAGCATGAGTAGTGCGTTTATATGAAACTTGTTAAACGATCGCGAGTAATGGTCATGTACCTCTGAAGTCTTACAAAAATAAAGGTTAAATTTACAGGCTACAGATTACTTTATAATCTGCATATGTTTAACCAACTTGTAATTTGTTTAAACAATTGAAAGGTAATATTCCTAAGATACGAAATAACGGTCGGGTACTAGCTCTGAAGGTAAATTGAAAATAGTATGGATAGGTGGATACCGAATCAATTAATGAAGAAATATTCGAAATATCATTTACGTATATTAAGAATAATAAAAGGCCTTATATGAAACTTTGTGGTACACCATAGATAAATTTAGATTCATACAAATTGTACTCATTGGATGAAACACGCTTCTTAAGTAGTCAGAAAGCCATTCAAAGCACATTCGTTATATGCCATAAACCTCACGTTTTTATCGGTATATATATATATATCATGAATCACCGTCTGAAATGCTTTAGATAAATAATAAAGACACCTGTAGAGAAGTGGCGGTTATCCACAACTTCAGCGATTTTGTGGTATATTTTAAATAAAGCCATGTAGTTGGGATGACCTGAGCAAAAGCCGTCCTGTCTTTATGTAAACTATTCTTTGATATTAAATATTACATTTGCCTTTCGTGAATGATTTTTCAAAGCTTTAGAAAGTTATGGTAAGATTGAATTAGGCCTATAATTACAAAGTTTATTTATGTCCCCTGATTGGAAGATAGGAATTATTTTAGCAATCTTTAAACTCTTTGGGACAATACCGGTTGCAATGGGACAATTTTTAATTTTGACGAGATTTGATCGATATTGCCTCACTGACAATCTGACAATCTGAGGGTTATCACCATCACCTCGACCTCAACCGCCACCACAGCCATCATCAAAAACCATCACCACCATCACCATAAACATCACCACCACCTCAAACTCAACCGCTCCAATAATCATCACCACCACCATAAAGATCAACACCACATGGTAGAATTCAAGTCGACTGATTTATTTTGTATTGCGCCCTTTACTGATGCAGTCAAAGCCTTCAGGCTCTCGGATATTTTCCAATCATCTTCCTATGAGTTAAAAAACAGATGTTCAACAGAGGAAAAGCGCTAAAGGCAGCGTTCGTCTTATTATTTTGTTCCGAAGGGAAAGGAGTTATTAGTGCAGCAGCTGAGTGGGGGTTATTTGAATTAGCGCTCCCAATTGGCATCCTTCGGCGATATTCGATAAATAACAGGAAGACGTATTGGAGCCAGTGGTTATGAAGGAAGGTTGCGGATTTTGGTCTTGGCGAAAGGCTCTTTAAAGTGTTTGACCTTTCTCGCCTATTCTCATACCTGAGAGGAGCAATCCTTGATTCTCCATAATTCAACCGCCTGCAACGAATGTTAAGCGTTCCAGGAAACAATAATTACTGTTCGCTTCTTAAATACCACAGCATTGAAGGGAATTAGCTTCAAAGCTTTAAGCCTTATTATAAAGGGCTTGCGCTTAGGCCTAATTAATAATGGACACGAGTCAAGGTGGTTGTGTGTAGGCATGTATCAAGACACTTTATATAGCTCGTTTTCTGTACCTCACCAAGGCGCTTTACTCATACTACCCCACTGATCTAAACAAGTACGTTTTAATACAGTTTGAAAATGCTTGTTGAACAGAGCTAAATGCAATTGCGTGTGCAGCGGAATACTATTCTAAGAGGAAGGACTAACACATAAGAAGCTACGATGGGCTCGAATTGATGTGCGGAAGCGCGACACCTGCATATCTCCACAGGCGGTAAAGCGCGACCATCACCGACCCGGTTGACTTGAGACTGGAACATCGAGCTCCCTCATGTGTACCGGTACGGTGCCAACTAACAAGTCCTGCTCCAGTAGGAGATTCTTGAACTTATTCTCTCCTTGAAACCAGTGAAGTGTGCCACTCCAAGATCCGATAAATGAGAGGACTTCGGCAGTTTGATCAGTAGTGGGGGACGCAGTTGAGGACAGACTGAAGCTGACGCATTCTGAACTTCACTAGGCCTGCAAGAATTGAATTACAGTAGTCGAAACGCGTCGATGTCTTGGAGTTTTCGGTGCTACATATATGGTAAGCGTAGAGACACAAGCAAACAAGCAGACATGAAAACAACGCCAGGCAGCCAAAATTTACAATACTGGGTGCTGATGTGAGCGCTTCGGTGTTTGCACAGTTCGTGTATTTTTCTAAGCACAAAGTTTAGAACCAAGAGACGGAGGAGTATGACGACGAAGAGGAGAAGGAGGAGGAGAAAGAAGAAGAAGGGGAGGAGGAGGAGGAGAAGGTCGCTTAGCCCGCGGGGATTCTGCATCTGAGAGCCTCCCATCTTTCTTTGGCTGATAGAGCTCATCCTGCTCGTCCGCGTTTTACGGCGGTTTTATGGAGGCATGAAAAACAAGCTTCGATGTCGGAAGAGCCGACGGGAAGCAGAATAAGCATGTTTTCGGGAAGCCATGTAAGAACGGGAACCAGAAACAACAAAGGCCTTTCAGATGTGGAGAATGGACGATAAAAGATGGCACTGAAACGCCCCCTCCCAAGTGAAACACACTGACGTACTAGGACATCGTTGAGACTCTTCTTATCTCCACTCTAGATAATGCCTTCCTATTACACAGGATTGGTTTAGTGTTTTCGTTTACTTAGAATAAACACGCCTAGACTCCCCTGCAACTGTTTAGTGGCCCCGACGTAGCACAGCAGCAACCCGATAGCCTCAGTGTGCTGTATGATTTCTTAAGTCTAATATAACTAAACATACATAAACAACATTTCGACTAGCCCTACTTAAAGGCGCTATCTAAATGTCTAGGTGCCTTACATTACATTTCATATAAATGATTTACACTGGCTTCAAAAGACTGTTCTTATTTGATGTATAAAGTATATATGTTTGTTGTGTGCTGATATATTCACCCATTACTACGACTATATATGGTCAGTCCATTTATACAATCAAATACAATAACAGAGTAGAGATGTAGTCGTGGATAACACACACACAGACACACACACACACACACACACACGCACACACACACACACACATGTATAGATATATATGTGTGTCGGAGTGAGTGTGTATTCTAGTTTCTAGTGGCATAGAGTGACCAGCCCGTACGGGAGCCGCGGGCCTTGATTGCCTGTTCCATTAGTAGCATTAGGAGAGTTCGATTTGAGATCGATACACGAGTTGCAGCAGCTGGTTGGAAGACATCGAATGACATCGGCTGCATTTCATCCTCTACAGCATCACGCGCAGGCAGCGGTCTCTAGAAAATACTCTTTTGTCCGCTTCCCATTTAATTCCTCCCATCATGAGTTAGAAGCATCTGTCTATCTTTCTGTCTGTCTGCCTATCTGTCTGTCTGTTTGTCTGTCTGTCTCTCTGTCTGTCTGTCTCTCTTTCTCTATCTATCCATATCTATCTCTCGAACACATACTCTCACTCATGTACATATTTTGTCTAACTTCATTCCTTTCTGCCTTTCTTCTTCCCTTCCTTCATTCATTCCTTCCTTCATTCATTCATTCCTTCCTTTCTTCCTTTCTTCCTTCCTTCCTTCATTCATTTTATTCATTCGTTTCTTTCTTTCTTTCTTCCATCATTCCTTTCTTCCTTCCTTTCGTCCTTCATTCACACATGTATTTATTCCTTCCTTCCTTCCATTCTTCATTCTTTCCTTTCCTTCTCTCTACCCCATCTGCGCCTTCATTTTGCACTGGTTCGAAAATCGTCTACATAAGTTTCCCATCAGAGACCATTTCGAAGCCGTGTCTTTTAACAGCTTGCTCATGGCTGCAGAACAGCCTAAGGCATAAGCAAAATCCAGTCAACCAGCTCTTAATTATCCAATGGCTCAGTAGTTTCTTCGCGGGAGATAAACTAAACAACCTATACCAATAACTTCAATTCCAGCCGATGTGCACCGCTTGCCTACCCTAAGCTGTTAACCAGTACGTGCTCAAATGCAACTGCCCCTAGTGTAAGTAAATTAGCGTTTTCCTATAACTGATGACTTACGCAGAAAGATCGAATTTAACTGATCTCACATCACTCAATATTATCAGTCAATTTCTGTAACTTATATATTAGCTCATCAATCGTCGATGCATATCAATTCTATACATTTCAAAGAATCAGCAAATCAATGCATTGATCAATCAGTCAGCCAATCAGTCAACCAACCATGTGCATGAAAGAACGAACCAACGAAATGACCAACCAAGCAAGTGGCCAGCTGATCAATTAACGAATCGTCAATCATTTATTTAAATAAGTGTGTTGTGGTAAACGACACAATAAGGACAACAGCAGATTCTATTCACTGTGATGTCTACATCTGTTTCGAGGCCGATTTTATTCACTGTGATGAGTGTGCTTGCGTTGTCTTTTTAATTATTGTCATAATCATTACTATCAGTATCATTATCACTATCGTCGTTAAACTCATCGCCATCATCATAATCATCGCTGTCATCATCACTACCACCAACATCATAAAAAGTTACACTCACGATTGTCCAGCCCAACTGGCAACGATGTTTTCACGACATGAATGCTAAGAACCAATCTTTGCGGTTGCGATCAGATAACGTCTTACCTTTCTTGAAGACTTGTCGATTGAAGATATTCAGCGAGAGCTTCCTTGACAACCGTCTTGACAACGCGGATATAGCGAACGACTGCATAACTGTTCTGTGACTGCGCAGGCTGGTGCAATGCCAGACCCTTCCTTCTCGGAGTAAGTAGTAAGTAGGACGGCAACTAACTCTAATCTTCAACTGTCAGTAAATGCCAGTGCAAGAAAGACGCGTCGAGCGAACGCCTTCTATGATGGCACATACAGTTCAGTCAATAGCTGCTATCTCCAGAACTTTGACCTCGTCTGTTCACAGACGCAGTCACTAAGTTGAATGCTTCCACATGATATCAACCTGAGTGCAAGAAAACTCGATTTGTAAGCACAACGCTACTGGTTTTCAAAAGGATTTACTTTTATAAACCTCTATTACCTGACTGATTTAAGGCATAGATATTTAAAAGTTACTTCTTTGTCTTTGGTATTGCATTTTATGAATTGAGTTGGACCTAGTAATTGTTAAAATGGAAGACTGCACTGTCACGCTAACAGCCTATAGCTTACGTTCACAACCTACAGTTTCTTCTAAGAAAATGCAAATTTAATGCGTTTTGGCGTCTCATTTGTTGTAAGGATATACCTATCGACTGGTTTTCGCAAAGAAGTGATATTCTGCCGACGAACTTATCGATGCTGAGATAAAAGCAGTCTTCATACAGGCATCATTATATCGATGGCCAAAGTAACGAGGCCGACTGCGGCAGCTGCAAGTGCGGACTTAGCCAATCGGCAGCCGGTTTGCATGCATCAGAAAGCACAAGGTAAATGACCGCCCGAGAAGATCCGATTCATAGACGTATATATCTATTCATCTCAGCTGCTAAATAATGAGTATTTCTAGTTCGACGAAAACTCTCACTTTCCTAAAAGCAGTATTCGCCGACATATTACAGCTTATGAAACCATTAGTTGCTGCCAGCGTTATTAATAAAGGCTGAGATGGGGTGAATGGTGCGGGGAGATGCTGGTGTGTACGGATTTGGAATACCGCCGTTGAGGTGCTTAGGCTGGAAGAGGGCTATGGGCTTGTGTGTGTGTATGTCTGTTTGTATTTAGATTTTAAGTTAGTCAGTTGTAGTTGGATCTTCGAGGTGGTGACTGTTGATTGGTTAAGACAAACTGTACATATTTAGGTGATAGCGTTTGTTCCTTGAAAAGGACGATTTTAATACAAAGGAAACAGGAAACGTTGTTGTGATTGATGTAGAAATAAGCCGCGATATCTTTTGCTTAAGATTTTAGGCAGCTTTTAGGACAATGATGGTAGTTTGTGAGACTAGGAACCTACAGTTGCATTACTAATCTGCTTTAAGTTTTTCGGTTAATGATTTTTTATTTTGTTTAGATATACTGTCTTTTATTTTGACCTTTAATTAAGCCTGAGTCAGCTTTGCTTCGCAAATCTTTTAACTTAAAAAATGGACGACTATACGAGTGGTGGGGATTGAGAAGTGGAACACTGGGACAAGGGTAAGGATATCTGAAGTGAGGAGGTAAAAGCAGTTCGTGAGAGAGACAGAGAGAGAGATGGATGAAGGAAGGACAATGCGGATATAAGAAGATAGGATGCCTTACAGAATGGATGGATAGGAGGCTACTGAGGTGAAAACAGAAGGGAAACATGAGTATGGATGCCAGACGAAAAGGCAGAGAAAGAAGTACAGGTTAAAATATTGAGAAAGCGAGTCGTACAAAGCCAAAGAGATGAAGAACAAAGAAAAGAAAACTAAAGAACAAACGTTTACGTAGGCTAACTTATTCATTCATTCATTCATTCAGTAAATTTGCATAGCCTCTTTTTAAAAGATTTATTCGCATCCCAGCTCCTGTGAATGACGTACGTACATACATACATACATACATGCATACATGTATGCATATATACATGCATCCACACATACATCCATATATACATGCATACATAGGCTACCTTGATAAGAAGTGCCTACTTACACGTCGTGTCTTGGTAAGTTTCGCTGTGGAAACTCGGCGCCAATCGTAGGATTATAGGCTCCGTCGTATTCCGCCGCCCGCCACACAACCACATTCCGCAACCGTTTCTCGTAACCAGCTGTATCTTCGCCCCGCACGGCTGGTATCCACTCGCCCCTGTCTACTCACGCCTTCCCTAGCCTCCTCTGCCCACCTGGTATCGCCTGGGAGTGAGGGAGTTGGACAGAGAAAGAAAGAAAAAGAAAGAGCCAGAGAGAGAGAGAGAGAGAGAGAGAGAGTCGTAGTTTATGAACTAAACGGCGACGACGACGAAGAAGACGTTTGCAGGGACTCAGAGGCTTCTATCGACGCCGTTTCTCTAAACAGCTGAGGAACTGAACGCAACAGATAAGCCGAGATTATTTGTCGAATTAAGAGCTTTCTATATGCTCAGCAGCATAAAACTACCATATGTATATATATATATATATACACACAATCTTCTAAATCTTGACTATGTAAACCATATAAATATACATGTACACGTATACAAGTTGCTGTGCATATGAATAGCCCTTTGTATCAAGGAATTCTTAGTCTGCAAAAGAAATGTAATACAAGCACAGCACTCATTTTCTTAGCGTTCTTATGTACCTGCAGATTACTATTTATATACATATGCGTACTTAGTAGACGTATATATATATATATATATATATGGATGTTTATAAACGTATGATAAGATTAGCAAAAAAGACATGTTTAGGCAATATCCGCTGGAGCGTAGACGATATAGTAAAGGGGCCAGGCATATGCGTGTTGGAAAATCGGTGTATAGGGGATTTCTCTTCTGGAATGTGCAGTAGGATGATAAAGGAAAAATGCTGCTTGATCATATGACCTCGATTCTGTCAGATTTTTTCAAAATGGCCGCCAAGTCAAAATATGACCTCTTTGTGCACTTCTCCAGAAATATCGATTTGAGGGGATTATTGTTATTACAAAAAGGAGCATATAGTCTTCTTACAACATTTTAAACAATTTTTTAAAATTCAACTATTTGCCTAAGATGAACTGTTTTTCTCAAAAGCCTGAATGTTTTTTATTTTGTCAATTATAATTAATTACACGCTGACATGCAAGAACATCCTTTTAAAGATAGCATTATTTCATACAAATCTAGGTGTAAATATCAGTTTAGTGAATTTTCAGGCATCACTTCTGCAGTCAGAATTTGGAGCATAAATTCATGGCAGAACGGCCTTTGCAAACAGACTCTTGTGCACATTTTTTATATGTGCATGGAATTGGGAAGTCTCCAGAAATTCTTTCTTCGGTGATGCTAGGCAACAACTCTCTCCATCTTGTTCCTCGAAGCCATACTCAGATGGATTTAGCGTTGGAGAATCATCAATTATGTTGTACCACTGATAGTTCTGAAGATAGATTCTCTTTAAGTGGAGGTGTGTGTGCTCGATGTTGCTGATGGTAGGTTTATGAAGTTGTATGAGACTTGAAAAGGTATGATTCTGAAGCGTGATTCATAGCATCAGATGACTCATCTTTCCCTAAATTTACCAAAAGGTGTGGTGACTCTTTAGCACGTTTGAGAGCAGCCGACTTTGTAGCGCATTTGCTCGTCGTGTCGCATCCTGACAAGGCATGAACAGCAGGTAAACTACAATCATATTCAAATAATAATCATATAATCAAATCTTATTTAGCCTAAACGTTGAAGCAGCTCATTAATTTGAATATTATCTTGCCGTGGCTCCTTTTCCACATAAAACCCACAGCTCAGTGACCCTTTGAATCTTAAAAATCATGGAATGGAAATGAAGTGAGCAATCGAATTCATCTGCGTCCGATGAAGCCTACATTCCTGACTTGATGGTGGCATGGCGAATATGTAAAAACATTCTTGCATCTGCTTCTGCAAGATCTGATATTAAATCAAGGGCATCAGTTGTCGGGGCATTAGACACACATACAGTCTTCTCCTCATCGACTCCAAGTCCTCTCACATAAAAAGTTATGTTCTTCAATTGGTTCTGCTCCTTTACAATAAAATCCGCAAATAACTGTTGCAATTTGTATTTTTTCAAAAAGAAGTCCAAGATGTATTCATGTTTTTTGGAAGAAGAGTTTCAATACCAGATATGATGGTTTCAGTCAGGCCACAAGTCATTCTTCCCTGTCTTTCTGATGACTTAATGCTACCACCTCTATAAATCTCCAGTGCAATATCAATTCTCAAGAATTCTTTATATATGTTAAGAATTCTTGTAAATACCTGCTTTGCAAAATCTCCAAAGTGCTTAACGACTTCCCAGCGAATGTTGTTACCATTCTAACCTCGTCATTAATCACATTTTCTCTGCAGCCTGTTCTGTCCCACCGACAGTCAAGTCAGTAGGAGTGCACTTTTAAGTTCTTCAGAAGTTCATATTTTCCAGCTGGTGGTTGTGGCGTCGTTACAACCAAGGCAGCCAGCTAAAATACGGTAGTTTTCAACAAAATGACGCTTCTTACCCGGGATATTTTAAATATTTCTCAGTGTAATTTCCAATTATAATTTTAACTTCTATTACTAAATATCAAGTGCATACTAAACTTAATGGGTATTGTTCATTCCTGAAGGGAAAAATGGGGGTACGATACCCCAGTCCAAAAAGTAACTGGTAAGCTACGGGAACCTCTCGTACCTCCCAAAAATTACGCCTATGTATTACTATTGCGTCATGCTCATTAGCTCTTAAATTATATTTATGCATATATATATATTATATATATAAATGATTGGAAACATTCTTTTTTTTCTCCATTTCTCAGTTAGGCCGATACTTTGACGCTTTCGGGAATATGGTTTCAATGCCTAGAACTACAGTGTTGGTATAAGCTGCGCAAGAAATAACGAATTAGTTCGACCTCACATTACATCTAACGATTTCGAAGAATAAACGCGGAAGACACGGCCACAAACAAAAAGCCCTTCAGTGAACACCCGCGCACCTTTACGGAAGTGCGAACGTCAGCTTATTCTGAGATGAATATCAATTCGAGCATTGTTGAATGGAGCGTAAAAGTAGCTGTTTCATTCCCTAGGTGGCGCTATCTGAAGCTCTAGTATCCAACATCAAAGTAAGAGCACTAGGCAAGGCGCCTGTGAGCCTGATAACTGGAAGACTTGCGTGTCAAGAATTAGGCTTTGATGCCGCTCGATTCTTAATTGACTGCAGCTGAGATCATTGCGGTCTGCTGTAGATCTTTGTTTCATTTTAACGAAGACTATATTGAAACGAATGCGACAAAGGGGGTTCGTTGACATTATTAAAGACATATTTTTGTATTAAACTCTCAAATTGGTACTCGCTCTGACAGCCACTTGTAACTGACGGCTGATTAAGTTAGTCGGCTATTTGCTCCAGAAAATTATGTGTGGAAAGACGATGCGTGGGGAGATTCATTCATTAATTCATTCAGAGATTCATTTGGCAATCACTTTTAAAGGTTTTACTCTTCTACATTGTGACACACTGCAAATAAGCGAGCAGATTAATGTTCCGAATAATTAAAGACTACAGAAAGATCTGTGTCAAGTTGACACTTCGCAGAAGACAAGGAAGGCAGACATCGAATAGTTTTACATTTACATAGCAAGATGCTAGTCGAGATTTCTGCCAGAAACTATAGTGGCTTCTGTTTCGCTGGGCTGGGATGGCGGTGCCTCTCAGGAGATATCTTGAACAGGCTCTTTATAATTTATACATTGCACGCATGTAACGGGCCAATGGGCCATGTGTTGAGAATGGCTGGGATCAAGGTGGCCACACTCGTGTCTCAATACTTTTGAAGTACATATGTATGAGATTGCATATAATTTATATATATATAAGCCTACTGTCTCTTTGCCAAGAGAACTGACCTAAAAATTTACATGATTTTGTTTTGATATATATTGCGGCATTGTTTGATGTGCACACTACACACCGGCACCACAGAAGTTTCTATATAATGTCATTATTATTTATGCATAGCAACGTATCCCCTCGATGTATACGATCTTAAGTTGTCAGCTGAAAGACACCTCAAGCCAGGAATATGTTTCAAAACGCTTATGTTGATACAATTGTGTAATAAATGGACGAATAAATTACGTTAGGCCTACCTTATTATACATTAAATCAGAAATTCCAAAGATTTCTGCTAATTGGAAAAGCAACGGATTTTATGTCTGTGGATGAAAAAAGGAAAGGCGCTTACATATTTGTTCACTAGGCGGCGCCAGGCTACATTTCAATGTTGCTCTCGGGTTCTAGGAACAGGAATCTTAACCAAAGCAGAATACAGCGATGTCAGATTCGAAGATACATTTGTTCATATTTACTCATGGTGTTGTATGTTTCTTTCTTCCTTCATTCGTTTCATTCTTCCTTCCGTCCTATTTCCTTACTTCCTTGCTTTCTTTTTCATTTCCATAAAATCTTTATTTCTTTCATTCATCTATCCATTTACTCACGCATTCATTCATTTATCCAGTCAGTCAGTCATTCACTCTTTAACTTCTTGCCTTCCATCATCCTTACTTGCTTTCTCCTTTCACAATCTTCTAAATAATTTCATTTATTCATTCGTTCTTAATTACTTTCTTTTTATTCATCCCACTCATTCAGTCATTCAGTCATTCACTCCGTCACTCAATCACTCACTCACTCACTCGCTCACACAGCCAGCCAGCCAGCCAGACCGCCCCCCGCCCGCCCGCCCGCCCGCCTGCCTGACTGCCTGCCTGCCTGCGTGTGCGGTTGTCTGTTTTGTTCTTGAACCTCTCTGACCGCTGTACATCTGTCCTGTTGTCCATCCGACCGACCGCCCATCCATGCATCTCTAAGTCAATCTGTGTCCATCTGCCTGTCTGTCTTTCTTTTCGTCCGTCCGCCTTTCCATGAGTCTGTCCTTTCATCTGTGTCTCTGTCCGTCTATCTGTCCTGCCCCTTCCCGTTCGTGGTAGACTCAATCGATCACTGGTATTATCGCTCGTTCACTGCCTTCTATAAATCTGATTAGCCGTCAGTTCATCGCAAACTCTCGCTCGTCTCTGCCTCCCTTCCCCTAAACCCTAACCACGCTGTTTCCTTCCTTCACTCACTCACTTATACTGCCATGAACTACTTAGACTTACAGAAACACAAAGCGGAGAGAGACCAAACAACGACACTGTGAGACAAAGAGACGGACAGAAACATAATCAGCCTCAGCCAAACATACAGACGCACGCATAGACACGTCCAGGGGGACAGAGGGAGAGAGATGCGAGAGAGGAGGTGCGTGAATAGGAGCGAGATAAAGCGTCGTCTGTCTTGCGATGTCGTCCGTTTGAGAGGTGGACGTGAGAGGAGCCGATATTCGGCGATTATGTACAGAAACCGGATGATGAATGGCGACGCCTTCGTTCTGACCCACTTCCCCATCCATCCATCAGTTCCGATATGAGGTGACGACAGGGGATGTGACAAGCAGCAAACCATCCACCGACGAGAACAGGCTTTGCGCGTCGGTGAAACCTATCGATGACTTTATTCGACAGGATGTTTAGCGCAGCTGTCCCGGAGGTCTCAGTCTGGCGCCATCTAGTAATGGATAGGATGACCCACTATGGGCGAATCCGAGCGTATTTATATCTGAAGCGAAGTGCACTTTTGAACTCCATCAAAGTATCGATCCCTCTTTAGACGGCTTCATGCAAAGCAGCAAGCATTTCAGAACGACTGCCTTATTTCCTAATAGTGGCGGCTCTAGGATTGCTTGCGTGGGGCAAGAGCATTTATAGAGGGGCGCCACATTCTGGCAGCCTACAATGCACGGGTCTGGTCTAAGGAGCGCCGGCATATAACCAAGAGGGCGGGGTGAACCGCCCCCAAGCTTTTAGCTAGATCAGCTAGGCCTACTGTTTACTAAATTACAATAGCTGAAGAGACGATTCCTTCTCAAACATGTAGTTTATTCGATGACAAATTTCTTGTAAGATTATGCGATGACTAGTTTTGTTATCTGAATGAATCCAACTTTAGTCCAACTTTATACCTCCTTATTCTGATTATAACTGGCATTATTACGTCTACATCTAGTATAATATTCTATGGCACCAAGATGAAAAATTGTTTTATTCGATAATAAGGAATGCCATTATGCATGAAAATCTAGATCTTTTATTCCTAAGCAGCATATTGAACTTTGTGGCGACTGAATCGAAGAACATATAATGCAGTGAGACGCCACAACCAGGCCAAAATGTATAAATGTAAATGTACATGATTTTCTATAGCGACCGAATGGCCTCGAACCTGCTCATTTTTCAATGAATTTATCGAGTGAAATTCTTCACCACCGCTGCTCGTTTGAATGGACGCCACGCTCTTTTAAGGTCTCAGTGTGCGTAACGAGCTAACCTGAGATTAAAATCTCAGAAAACGCCACGATCGGAATGCGAACCGTCAACCTCACGCGCAGAATCGTCTTGACGTACCCTTTAGCCAGGCCAGTAGGTAAGTCCGTTACGTTTTTCGAGGTTTATTACTGGGATCCATTCTGACTTCCCTACAAATATAATTATATCCTTACGCCTAGACGATTCGATAAGCCGTTATGAATTTGCATTTCCGGGTATCACCTCTATCCGCTTTCGACAAGTTTATCCTTTTGTTTCGCTGTTCAGGTAAGTTTTAAATATTTATTTCTTCATAATCTCTGTATTTCGTGTTATCTTGCGAGGTGGTCGGTTCATCTGTATTCTCTGTATTTTATGACCAGATTTTCACAGCAGAATTCCAACCACGTGTCTTTAATTTGCGGTTTCTAGGTCCACACTAATACTGGGTGGTCATATTTTATATTCTGTATTCATGAGTGTCCCATGAACTGCAGAACTGAACTGTTTTTTTCTTACTTAGGTGACGTCTTTTCGTCTGCTGTGCTCGGTTTTCTCGTGTTTTTAATTTTCTATATCACTGATGATGACTGCCTCATTATGTTGCTTGCTTTTGTACTGCATTTTGCTTCTGCTACTGTTCGTTCCAAAATCGGGCTGAGACAGGTCTGTTGCTGGATTTGCGCGTGCATCACTACGGTAGGGTCTATTTTTAAACTTGGCTCAAACCCATTCATTTTATCTGGTTCCCAGCACTGCGTTGTCAGTTTGGTCATTTGTTCTGCTGCTATGTTAAACCATATGTTTCCGCCATGAGTTATAATTATTATTACGAAAATTTTTAAGGTGCGCAAAGTCACACAGAAATGCGAATCTGAGGCGCGGTATTATTGTTATCATTACGAACATTTTTGATATGCGCAATTGAATTGAATGAAATGAATGTAATTTGATGTAGAACATCTTCTGCTACATGTCTATGTATTTGTTTCTGTTGCTTCTTTTGGCTGGTGTTGTTGAAATAAATCCTGAACCAGTTAGATTTCAGAGTTTGGATATAGGTCAATTTTAAACATTTTGTTCTCTTCGTAATAAAGCTGCTTTCCCATATAATTTTCTTTGTGAGCATTCCTTGCATATACTTGCTCTTTTTAGACCTGGCTTCAACCTAGTGACACACGTGGATACATTTCTGATCCTACTCTCCAACCTTTCCTATGCTGAATGAGCCTCGGTGCATTGGTAAATGTGGTGGCCTCGTCTTTCTTTTCCAGTCATATCTGCCACTGCACAAATTCACCTTACCTATTCCTGCACTAAAGTCATTTGAGGTCCTGGCTGCTAATCTCATTTCTGGCAACAAACGGGTGTTGCTTTTAAATATTTATCCTCCACCATCCCTCTCTGTTACTAATTTTCTTAAAGAATTCCAGTCGCTACTAGAATATCTGAGTTCCTTCTCCTCTGAAATAATTATTATGGGTGACTTTAAGATTCATCTTGATGTAGCTGATCATTGTTTTTCATCATTTCTTGATATGTTGGAAGGGTTTGACAAGAAACAACTCGTTACCTTTCCTACACATAATAAAGGCCACACCTTCAAAGTTCCCTCTAAGCTGCGCGCACAATTTTTAAAGATAGCGCGCACAACAATTTTCTGCCAGCGCAAACATTTTGTGAGCGTTCCGGTTACTTAAAAGTTAAATTCAGCTCACTGTTGCAGCTTCTAGCATAGCTGTCCGACTTAGCTCAGACGGCGAAATATTCTTTAACCTATATTGCAAAGCCATACGGCTGCCTTGTATGTGAAGAATCCTTCCCGCCTGGTCCACATAAAACATTTCGCCAAACAGCTGGTCACTAGTTGTCAAAAGTCCAACGGTGCGCGCGCTGCTTGAATTCTGAACTCTGGCCTCTTTATAAAGGATGCTTGAATGACGCCTCCATCTACTGCTCAGTGGTCGCACCATTTTATTTAACAGACTCAGCCTAATGAACTAACAGTAACCCACGACACAGAACCGACCAGCAACGACACAGAACAGACAAGCATCGACACACACCATAGACCACCATCGACACGGAACCCACCAACATCGACACACAGCAGATCAACATCGGCACACAGTCGGCCAGCATCGACCCACTGCCGGCCAGAATCGACACAGAAATGACCAGCAAGGACATATAAATGGCCAGCATTGACACACAGCGGGCCAGCATCGACTCGCAGCCGGTCAGCATCGAAACGCAGCCCACCAGCATCGACACGCAGCGGGCCAACATCGATACACAGCCGGCCAGCATCGACACAGAAATGACCAGCACCGACATATAGCTGGCTAGCATTGACACACAATGGGCCAGCATCGACACACAGCTGGTCAGCATCGACCCACAGCCGTTCAGCCCCGACTCGCAGCCCACCAGTACCGCCTCGCAGAAGGCCAGCATCGACACACAGGCGGTCAGCATCGACCAATTGGCGGCCAGCATCGACATGCAGCAGGCCAGCATCGACTCACAGCCGGTCAGCATCGACTCGCAGCCCACCAGCATCGACTCGCAGCAACTGGTCAGCATCGACTCGCAGCCGGCCAGCATCGTCTCGCAGCCGGCCAGCATCGCCTCGCAGCCGGCCAGCATCGATACACAGGCGGTCAGCATCGATAAATTGGCGGCCAGCATCGACTTGCAGCCGTTCTGCATCGACTCGCAGCCCACAAGCATCGACTCGTAGCCGGTCAGCATAGACAAATAGCCGGCCAGCATCGACTTACAGCCGGTCAGCATCGACAAATTGGCGGCCAGCATCGACTTGCAGCCGGTCAGCATCGACTCGCAGCTCACAAGCATCGACTCGTAGCCGGTCAGCATCGCCTCGCAGCGGGCCAGCATCGGTACACAGCTAGTCATCATCGACTCGTAGCCGGTCAGCTTCGACTTGCAGCCGATCAGCATCGACACGCAGCGGGCCTGCATCGACTCCCAGCCGGTCAACATAGACAAATAGGCGGCCAGCATCGACTCAGCCGGTCAGCATCGACTCGCAGCGGGCCAGCGTTGACTTGCAACCGGCCAGCATCGTCTCGCCGCGTCAGCATAGACACGCAGCGGTCCAGCATCGACACATAGGCGGTCACCATCTACAAATTGGCGGCCAGCATCGACATGCCTTCGGTCAGCATCGATTCGCAGCGTGTCAGTATCGACAAATAGGCGGCCAGCATCGACTCACAGCCTGTCAGCATAGACTCGCAGCTGGCCATCATCGATTCACAGCCGGTCACCATGGACTCGCAACCCACGAGCATCGACTCGCAGCCGGTCAGCATCGACAAATAGGCGGCCAGCATCGACTCACAGCCTGTCAGCATCGACTCGCAGCTGGCCATCATCGATTCACAGCCGGTCAGCATAGACTCGAAAACACCAGCATCGACTCGCAGCCGGCCTGCATCGACACGCAGCCAGTCAGCATCAACAAATAGGCGGTCAGCATCGACTCGCAGCGGGCAGAGCGTCGATACACAGGCGGTCAGCATCGATAAATTGGCGGCCAGCATCGACTTGCAGCCGCTCTGCATCGACTCGCAGCCCACAAGCATCGACTCGTAGCCGGTCAGCATCGACAAATAGCCGGCCAGCATCGAATCACAGCCGGTCAGCATCGACTAGCAGCCCACCAGCATCGACTCGCAGCAACTGGTCAGCATCGACTCGCAGCCGGCCAGCATCGTCTCGCAGCCGGCCAGCATCGCCTCGCAGCCGGCCAGCATCGATACACAGGCGGTCAGCATCGATAAATTGGCGGCCAGCATCGACTTGCAGCCGCTCTGCATCGACTCGCAGCCCACAAGCATCGACTCGTAGCCGGTCAGCATCGACAAATAGCCGGCCAGCATCGACTTACAGCCGGTCAGCATCGACAAATTGGCGGCCAGCATCGACTTGCAGCCGGTTAGCATCGACTCGCAGCTCACAAGAATCGACTCGTAGCCGGTCAGCATCGCCTCGCAGCGGGCCAGCATCGGTACACAGCGAGTCATCATCGACTCGTAGCCGGTCAGCTTCGACTTGCAGCCGGTCAGCATCGACTCGCAGCGGGCCTGCATCGACTCCCACCGGTCAACATAGACAAATAGGCGGCCAGCATCGACTCAGCCGGTCAGCATCGACTCGCAGCGAGCCAGCGTTGACTTGCAGCCGGCCAGCATCGTCTCGCCGCGTCAGCATAGACACGCAGCGGTCCAGCATCGACACATAGGCGGTCACCATCTACAAATTGGCGGCCAGCATCGACTTGCCTTCGGTTCGCTTGCATCGATTCGCAGCTGGCCATCATCGATTCACAGCCGGTCACCATGGACTCGCAACCCACCAGCATCGACTCGCACCTGGTCAGCATCGACAAATAGGCGGCCAGCATCGACTCACAGCCTGTCAGCATCGACTCGCCGCGGGCCAGCATCGACTCACAGCCTGTCAGCACCGACTCGCTGCGGGCCAGCATCGACTCACAGCCAGTCAGCATTGACACGCAGCCGGCCAGCATCGCCTCGCAGCGTCAGCATAGACACGAAGCCGGCCAGCATCGATACAAAGCCGGTCAGCACCGCCTCGCAGAAGGCCAGCATCGACACAGGCGGTCACCATCGACAAACTGGGGGCCAGCATCGACTTGCAGTCGGTCAGCATCGACTCGCAGCCGGCCTGCATCGACTCGCAGCAGTCAGCATCGACAAATAGTCGGCCAGCATCGACTCAGCCGGTCAGCATCGACTCGCAGCGGGCCAGCGTCGATACACAGCCGGCCAGCATCGACACAGAAATGACCAGCACCGACATATAGCTGGCTAGCATTGACACACAATGGGCCAGCATCGATACACAGCTGGTCAGCATCGACCCACAGCCGTTCAGCCCCGACTCGCAGCCCACCAGTACCGCCTCGCAGAAGGCCAGCATCGACACACAGGCGGTCAGCATCGACCAATTGGCGGCCAGCATCGACATGCAGCAGGCCAGCATCGATACAAAGCCGGCCAGCACCGTCTCGCAGCCGGCCAGCATCGACTCGCAGCCGGCCAGCATCGCCTCGCAGCCGGCCAAAATCGATACACAGGCGGTCAGCATCGATAAATTGGCGGCCAGCATCGACTTGCAGGCGCTCTGCATCGACTCGCAGCCCACAAGCATCGACTCGTAGCCGGTCAGCATCGACAAATAGCCGGCCAGCATCGACTCACAGCCGGTCAGCATCGACAAATTGGCGGCCAGCATCGACTCACAGCCGGTCAGCATCGACTCGCAGCCCACCAGCATCGACTCGCAGCAACTGGTCAGCATCGACTCGCAGCCGGCCAGCATCGACTTACAGCCGGTCAGCATCGACAAATAGGCGGCCAGCATCGACTTGCAGCCGGTCAGCATGGACTCGCAGCTCACAAGCATCGACTCGTAGCCGGTCAGCATCGCCTCGCAGCGGGCCATCATCGATTCACAGCCGGTCAGCATGGACTCGCAAAACACCAGCATCGACTCGCAGCCGGTCAGCATCGACAAATAGGCGGCCAGCATCGACTCACAGCCTGTCAGCATCGACTCGCCGCGGGCCAGCATCGACTCACAGCCTGTCAGCATCGACTCGCTGCGGGCCAGCATCGACTCACAGCCAGTCCACATTGACACGCAGCCGGCCAGCATCGCCTCGCAACGTCAGCATAGACACGCAGCCGGCCAGCATCGATACAAAGCCGGTCAGCATCGCCTCCCAGCGGGCCAGCATCGACACAGGCGGTCACCATCGACAAATTGGCGGCCAGCATCGCCTCGCAGCCGGCCAAAATCGATACACAGGCGGTCAGCATCGATAAATTGGCGGCCAGCATCGACTTGCAGGCGCTCTGCATCGACTCGCAGCCGACAAGCATCGACTCGTAGCCGATCAGCATCGACAAATAGCCGGCCAGCATCGACTCACAGGCGGTCAGCATCGACAAATTGGCGGCCAGCATCGCCTCGCAGCCGGCCAAAATCGATACACAGGCGGTCAGCATCGATAAATTGGCGGCCAGAATCGACTTGCAGGCGCTCTGCATCGACTCGCAGCCCACAAGCATCGACTCGTAGCCGGTCAGCATCGACAAATAGCCGGCCAGCATCGACTCACAGCCGGTCAGCATCGACAAATTGGCGGCCAGCATCGACTCACAGCCGGTCAGCATCGACTCGCAGCCCACCAGCATCGACTCGCAGCAACTGGTCAGCATCGACTCGCAGCCGGCCAGCATCGTCTCGCAGCCGGCCAGCATCGCCTCGCAGCCGGCCAGCATCGATACGGCCAGCATCGACTTGCAGGCGCTCTGCATCGACTCGCAGCCCACAAGCATCGACTCGTAGCCGGTCAGCATCGACAAATAGCCGGCCAGCATCGACTCACAGCCGGTCAGCATCGACAAATTGGCGGCCAGCATCGACTCACAGCCGGTCAGCATCGACTCGCAGCCCACCAGCATCGACTCGCAGCAACTGGTCAGCATCGACTCGCAGCCGGCCAGCATCGACTTACAGCCGGTCAGCATCGACAAATAGGCGGCCAGCATCGACTTGCAGCCGGTCAGCATGGACTCGCAGCTCACAAGCATCGACTCGTAGCCGGTCAGCATCGCCTCGCAGCGGGCCATCATCGATTCACAGCCGGTCAGCATGGACTCGCAAAACACCAGCATCGACTCGCAGCCGGTCAGCATCGACAAATAGGCGGCCAGCATCGACTCACAGCCTGTCAGCATCGACTCGCCGCGGGCCAGCATCGACTCACAGCCTGTCAGCATCGACTCGCTGCGGGCCAGCATCGACTCACAGCCAGTCCACATTGACACGCAGCCGGCCAGCATCGCCTCGCAACGTCAGCATAGACACGCAGCCGGCCAGCATCGATACAAAGCCGGTCAGCATCGCCTCCCAGCGGGCCAGCATCGACACAGGCGGTCACCATCGACAAATTGGCGGCCAGCATCGCCTCGCAGCCGGCCAAAATCGATACACAGGCGGTCAGCATCGATAAATTGGCGGCCAGCATCGACTTGCAGGCGCTCTGCATCGACTCGCAGCCGACAAGCATCGACTCGTAGCCGATCAGCATCGACAAATAGCCGGCCAGCATCGACTCACAGGCGGTCAGCATCGACAAATTGGCGGCCAGCATCGCCTCGCAGCCGGCCAAAATCGATACACAGGCGGTCAGCATCGATAAATTGGCGGCCAGAATCGACTTGCAGGCGCTCTGCATCGACTCGCAGCCCACAAGCATCGACTCGTAGCCGGTCAGCATCGACAAATAGCCGGCCAGCATCGACTCACAGCCGGTCAGCATCGACAAATTGGCGGCCAGCATCGACTCACAGCCGGTCAGCATCGACTCGCAGCCCACCAGCATCGACTCGCAGCAACTGGTCAGCATCGACTCGCAGCCGGCCAGCATCGTCTCGCAGCCGGCCAGCATCGCCTCGCAGCCGGCCAGCATCGATACACAGGCGGTCAGCATCGATAAATTGGCGGCCAGCATCGACCGTAGCCGGTCAGCACCGCCTCGCAGAAGGCCAGCATCGACACAGGCGGTCACCATCGACAAATTGAGGGCCAGCATCGACTTGCAGTCGGTCAGCATCGACTCGCAGCCGGCCTGCATCGACACGCAGCCAGTCAGCATCAGCAAATAGGCGGTCAGCATCGACTCGCAGCGGGCAGAGCGTCGATACACAGGCGGTCAGCATGGTCAGCATCGACTCGCAGCCGGCCAGCATCGTCTCGCAGCCGGCCAGCATCGCCTCGCAGCCGGCCAGCATCGATACACAGGCGGTCAGCATCGATAAATTGGCGGCCAGCATCGACTTGCAGCCGCTCTGCATCGACTCGCAGCCCACAAGCATCGACTACTTGCAGCCGGTTAGCATCGACTCGCAGCTCACAAGAATCGACTCGTAGCCGGTCAGCATCGCCTCGCAGCGGGCCAGCATCGGTACACAGCGAGTCATCATCGACTCGTAGCCGGTCAGCTTCGACTTGCAGCCGGTCAGCATCGACTCGCAGCGGGCCTGCATCGACTCCCACCGGTCAACATAGACAAATAGGCGGCCAGCATCGACTCAGCCGGTCAGCATCGACTCGCAGCGAGCCAGCGTTGACTTGCAGCCGGCCAGCATCGTCTCGCCGCGTCAGCATAGACACGCAGCGGTCCAGCATCGACACATAGGCGGTCACCATCTACAAATTGGCGGCCAGCATCGACTTGCCTTCGGTTCGCTTGCATCGATTCGCAGCTGGCCATCATCGATTCACAGCCGGTCACCATGGACTCGCAACCCACCAGCATCGACTCGCACCTGGTCAGCATCGACAAATAGGCGGCCAGCATCGACTCACAGCCTGTCAGCATCGACTCGCCGCGGGCCAGCATCGACTCACAGCCTGTCAGCACCGACTCGCTGCGGGCCAGCATCGACTCACAGCCAGTCAGCATTGACACGCAGCCGGCCAGCATCGCCTCGCAGCGTCAGCATAGACACGAAGCCGGCCAGCATCGATACAAAGCCGGTCAGCACCGCCTCGCAGAAGGCCAGCATCGACACAGGCGGTCACCATCGACAAACTGGGGGCCAGCATCGACTTGCAGTCGGTCAGCATCGACTCGCAGCCGGCCTGCATCGACTCGCAGCAGTCAGCATCGACAAATAGTCGGCCAGCATCGACTCAGCCGGTCAGCATCGACTCGCAGCGGGCCAGCGTCGATACACAGCCGGCCAGCATCGACACAGAAATGACCAGCACCGACATATAGCTGGCTAGCATTGACACACAATGGGCCAGCATCGATACACAGCTGGTCAGCATCGACCCACAGCCGTTCAGCCCCGACTCGCAGCCCACCAGTACCGCCTCGCAGAAGGCCA
The DNA here is from genome assembly GCA_964023275.1 of Norana najaformis. Classification (NCBI taxonomy): domain Eukaryota; kingdom Metazoa; phylum Annelida; class Clitellata; order Crassiclitellata; family Hormogastridae; genus Norana; species Norana najaformis. The sequence continues at coordinate 33,588,236 of OZ029915.1, read as the reverse complement.
GCATCGACACACAGGCGGTCAGCATCGACCAATTGGCGGCCAGCATCGACATGCAGCAGGCCAGCATCGATACAAAGCCGGCCAGCACCGTCTCGCAGCCGGCCAGCATCGACTCGCAGCCGGCCAGCATCGCCTCGCAGCCGGCCAAAATCGATACACAGGCGGTCAGCATCGATAAATTGGCGGCCAGCATCGACTTGCAGGCGCTCTGCATCGACTCGCAGCCCACAAGCATCGACTCGTAGCCGGTCAGCATCGACAAATAGCCGGCCAGCATCGACTCACAGCCGGTCAGCATCGACAAATTGGCGGCCAGCATCGACTCACAGCCGGTCAGCATCGACTCGCAGCCCACCAGCATCGACTCGCAGCAACTGGTCAGCATCGACTCGCAGCCGGCCAGCATCGACTTACAGCCGGTCAGCATCGACAAATAGGCGGCCAGCATCGACTTGCAGCCGGTCAGCATGGACTCGCAGCTCACAAGCATCGACTCGTAGCCGGTCAGCATCGCCTCGCAGCGGGCCATCATCGATTCACAGCCGGTCAGCATGGACTCGCAAAACACCAGCATCGACTCGCAGCCGGTCAGCATCGACAAATAGGCGGCCAGCATCGACTCACAGCCTGTCAGCATCGACTCGCCGCGGGCCAGCATCGACTCACAGCCTGTCAGCATCGACTCGCTGCGGGCCAGCATCGACTCACAGCCAGTCCACATTGACACGCAGCCGGCCAGCATCGCCTCGCAACGTCAGCATAGACACGCAGCCGGCCAGCATCGATACAAAGCCGGTCAGCATCGCCTCCCAGCGGGCCAGCATCGACACAGGCGGTCACCATCGACAAATTGGCGGCCAGCATCGCCTCGCAGCCGGCCAAAATCGATACACAGGCGGTCAGCATCGATAAATTGGCGGCCAGCATCGACTTGCAGGCGCTCTGCATCGACTCGCAGCCGACAAGCATCGACTCGTAGCCGATCAGCATCGACAAATAGCCGGCCAGCATCGACTCACAGGCGGTCAGCATCGACAAATTGGCGGCCAGCATCGCCTCGCAGCCGGCCAAAATCGATACACAGGCGGTCAGCATCGATAAATTGGCGGCCAGAATCGACTTGCCGGCGCTCTGCATCGACTCGCAGCCCACAAGCATCGACTCGTAGCCGGTCAGCATCGACAAATAGCCGGCCAGCATCGACTCACAGCCGGTCAGCATCGACAAATTGGCGGCCAGCATCGACTCACAGCCGGTCAGCATCGACTCGCAGCCCACCAGCATCGACTCGCAGCAACTGGTCAGCATCGACTCGCAGCCGGCCAGCATCGACTCGCAGCGGGCCAGCGTCGATACACAGCCGGCCAGCATCGACACAGAAATGACCAGCACCGACATATAGCTGGCTAGCATTGACACACAATGGGCCAGCATCGATACACAGCTGGTCAGCATCGACCCACAGCCGTTCAGCCCCGACTCGCAGCCCACCAGTACCGCCTCGCAGAAGGCCAGCATCGACACACAGGCGGTCAGCATCGACCAATTGGCGGCCAGCATCGACATGCAGCAGGCCAGCATCGATACAAAGCCGGCCAGCACCGTCTCGCAGCCGGCCAGCATCGACTCGCAGCCGGCCAGCATCGCCTCGCAGCCGGCCAAAATCGATAAACAGGCGGTCAGCATCGATAAATTGGCGGCCAGCATCGACTTGCAGGCGCTCTGCATCGACTCGCAGCCCACAAGCATCGACTCGTAGCCGGTCAGCATCGACAAATAGCCGGCCAGCATCGACTCACAGCCGGTCAGCATCGACAAATTGGCGGCCAGCATCGACTCACAGCCGGTCAGCATCGACTCGCAGCCCACCAGCATCGACTCGCAGCAACTGGTCAGCATCGACTCGCAGCCGGCCAGCATCGACTTACAGCCGGTCAGCATCGACAAATAGGCGGCCAGCATCGACTTGCAGCCGGTCAGCATGGACTCGCAGCTCACAAGCATCGACTCGTAGCCGGTCAGCATCGCCTCGCAGCGGGCCATCATCGATTCACAGCCGGTCAGCATGGACTCGCAAAACACCAGCATCGACTCGCAGCCGGTCAGCATCGACAAATAGGCGGCCAGCATCGACTCACAGCCTGTCAGCATCGACTCGCCGCGGGCCAGCATCGACTTACAGCCGGTCAGCATCGACAAATTGGCGGCCAGCATCGACTTGCAGCCGGTCAGCATCGACTTGCAGCTCACAAGAATCGACTCGTAGCCGGTCAGCATCGCCTCGCAGCGGGCCAGCATCGGTACACAGCTAGTCATCATCGACTCGTAGCCGGTCAGCTTCGACTTGCAGCCGGTCAGCATCGACTCGCAGCGGGCCTGCATCGACTCCCAGCCGGTCAACATAGACAAATAGGCGGCCAGCATCGACTCACAGCCGGTCAGCATCGACTCGCAGCGGGCCAGCGTTGACTTGCAGCGTGCCAGCATCGTCTCGCCGCGTCAGCATAGACACGCAGCGGTCCAGCATCGACACATAGGCGGTCACCATCTACAAATTGGCGGCCAGCATCGACTTGCCTTCGGTCAGCATCGACTCGCAGCCGGTCAGTATCGACAAATAGGCGGCCAGCATCGACTCAGCCTGTCAGCATCGACTCGCAGCTAGTCATCATCGACTCATAGCCGGTCACCTTCGACTTGCACCCGTTCAGCATCGACTTGCAGCGTGCCTGCATCGACTCCCAGCCGGTCAACATAGACAAATAGGCGGTCAGCATCGACTCACAGCCGGTCAGCATCGGCTCGCAACCAAGCAGCATGGACTCGCAGCCGGTCAGCATCGACAAATTGGCGGCCAGCATCGACTCACATCCTGTCAGCATCGACTTGCAGCCGGTCAGCATCCACTCGCAGCCGACAAGCATCGCCTCGCGGAAGGCCAGCATCGATACACAGGCGGTCAGCATCGATAAATTGGCGGCCAGCATCGACTTGCAGCCGGTCAGCATGGACTCGCAGCTCACAAGCATCGACTCGTAGCCGGTCAGCATCGCCTCGCAGCTGGCCATCATCGATTCACAGCCGGTCACCATGGACTCGCAAAACACCAGCATCGACTCGCAGCCGGTCAGCATCGACAAATAGGCGGCCAGCATCGACTCACAGCCTGTCAGCATCGACTCGCCGCGGGCCAGCATCGACTCACAGCCTGTCAGCATCGACTCGCTGCGGGCCAGCATCGACTCACAGCCAGTCAGCATTGACACGCAGCCGGCCAGCATCGCCTCGCAGCGTCAGCATAGACACGCAGCCGGCCAGCATCGATACAAAGCCGGTCAGCATCGCCTCCCAGCGGGCCAGCATCGACACAGGCGGTCACCATCGACAAATTGGCGGCCAGCATCGCCTCGCAGCCGGCCAAAATCGATACACAGGCGGTCAGCATCGATAAATTGGCGGCCAGCATCGACTTGCAGTCGGTCAGCATCGACTCGCAGCCGGCCTGCATCGACTTGCAGCAGATCGGCATCGACAAATAGCCGGCCAGCATCGACTCACAGGCGGTCAGCATCGACAAATTGGCGGCCAGCATCGCCTCGCAGCCGGCCAAAATCGATACACAGGCGGTCAGCATCGATAAATTGGCGGCCAGAATCGACTTGCCGGCGCTCTGCATCGACTCGCAGCCCACAAGCATCGACTCGTAGCCGGTCAGCATCGACAAATAGCCGGCCAGCATCGACTCACAGCCGGTCAGCATCGACAAATTGGCGGCCAGCATCGACTCACAGCCGGTCAGCATCGACTCGCAGCCCACCAGCATCGACTCGCAGCAACTGGTCAGCATCGACTCGCAGCCGGCCAGCATCGACTCGCAGCGGGCCAGCGTCGATACACAGCCGGCCAGCATCGACACAGATATGACCAGCACCGACATATAGCTGGCTAGCATTGACACACAATGGGCCTGCATCGGCACACAGCTGGTCAGCATAGACCCACAGCCGTTCAGCCCCGACTCGCAGCCCACCAGTACCGCCTCGCAGAAGGCCAGCATCGACACACAGGCGGTCAGCATCGACCAATTGGCGGCCAGCATCGACATGCAGCAGGCCAGCATCGACCGGCCAGCATCACAGCCGGTCAGCATCGACTCGCAGCCCACCAGCATCGACTCGCAGCCTGGTCAGCATCGACAAATAGCCGGCCAGCATCGACTTACAGCCGGTCAGCATCGACAAATAGCCGGCCAGCATCGACTTGCAGCGGGCCATCATCGATTCACAGCCGGTCAGCATGGACTCGCAAAACACCAGCATCGACTCGCAGCCGGTCAGCATCGACAAATAGGCGGCCAGCATCGACTCGCCTGTCAGCATCGACAAATTGGCGGCCAGCATCGACTTGCAGCCGGTCAGCATCGACTTGCAGCTCACAAGAATCGACTCGTAGCCGGTCAGCATCGCCTCGCAGCGGGCCAGCATCGGTACACAGCTAGTCATCATCGACTCGTAGCCGGTCAGCTTCGACTTGCAGCCGGTCAGCATCGACTCGCAGCGGGCCTGCATCGACTCCCAGCCGGTCAACATAGACAAATAGGCGGCCAGCATCGACTCACAGCCTGTCAGCATCGCCTCGCAGCATAGACACGGAGCGGTCCAGCATCGACACATAGGCGGTCACCATCTACAAATTGGCGGCCAGCATCGACTTGCCTTCGGTCAGCCTCAATTCGCAGCCTGTCAGTATTGACAAATAGGCGGCCAGAATCGACTTTCAGCTGGCCATCATCGATTCACAGCCGGTCAGCATGGACTCGCAAAACACCAGCATCGACTCGCAGCGGTCAGTATCGACAAATACCCGGCCAGCATCGACTCACAGCCTGTCAGCATCGCCTCGCAGCGGGCCGGCATCGGTACACAGCTAGTCATCATCGACTCATAGCCGGTCACCTTCGACTTGCACCCGTTCAGCATCGACTTGCAGCGTGCCTGCATCGACTCCCAGCCGGTCAACATAGACAAATAGGCGGCCAGCATCGACTCACAGCCGGTCAGCATCGGCTCGCAACCAAGCAGCATGGACTCGCAGCCGGTCAGCATCGACAAATTGGCGGCCAGCATCGACTCACATCCTGTCAGCATCGACTTGCAGCCGGTCAGCATCCACTCGCAGCCGACAAGCATCGCCTCGCGGAAGGCCAGCATCGATACACAGGCGGTCAGCATCGATAAATTGGCGGCCAGCATCGACTTGCAGCCGCTCTGCATCGACTCGCAGCCCACAAGCATCGACTCGTAGCCGGCCAGCATCGACAAATAGCCTGCCAGCATCGACTCACAGCCTGTCAGCATCGCCTCGCAGCGGGCCAGCATCGGTACACAGCTAGTCATCATCGACTCATAGCCGGTCAGCTTCGACTTGCACCCGTTCAGCATCGACTTGCAGCGGGCCTGCATCGACTCCCAGCCGGTCAACATAGACAAATAGACTCACAGCCGGTCAGCATCGACTCACATCCTGTCAGCATCGACTCGCTGCGGGCCAGCATCGGCACAGCCGGTTAGCATCAACAATTTGGCGGTCAGCATCGACTCACAGGCGGTCAGCATACTGTCGCAAAAACAACAGCAACGACTCGCAGTCGGTCAGCATCAACACGCAGCTGGCCAGCATCGCCTCGCAGCGGCCAGCATCGATACACAGCTAGTCAGCATCGACTTGCAGCCGGTCAGCATCCACTCGCAGCCCACAAACATCGCCTCGCAGCCGGCCAGCATCGATACACAGGCGGTCAGCATCGACTCGCAGCGGGCCAGCGTCGACTTGCAGCGTCAGCAGAGACACGCAGCCGTCCAGCATCGACACGAAGCCGGTCACCATCTACAAATTGGCGGCCAGCATCGACTCGCAGCGGGCCAGCATCGACACACAACAGGCTAGCTTCGACAATTTGGCGGCCAGCATCGACTCACAGCCGGTCAGCATGGACTCGCAACCAAGCAGCATCGACTCGCAGCCGGTCAGCATCGACTCGCTGCGGGCCAGCATCGGCACAGCCGGTTAGCATCAACAATTTGGCGGTCAGCATCGACTCACAGCCGGTCAGCATACTGTCGTAAAAACAACAGCAACGACTGGCAGTCGGTCAGCATCGACACGCAGTTGGCCAGCATCGCCTCGCAGCGGCCAGCATCGATTCACAGCTAGTCAGCATCGACTTGCTGCGGGCCAGCATCGGCACAGCCGGTCAGCATCAACAATTTGGCGGTCAGCATCGACTCACAGCCGGTCAGCATACTGTCGCAAAAACAACAGCAACGACTGGCAGTCGGTCAGCATCGACACGCAGCTGGCCAGCATCGACTCGCAGCGGGCCAGCATCGGCACGCAGCCGGTCGGCATCGACTCAGAGCGTCAGCATAGACACGCAGCCGGCCAGCATCGACACCAAGCCGGTCAGCATCGCCTCGAAGCGGCCCAGCATCGATACACAGCTAGTCATCATCGACTCGCAGCCGGCCAGCATCGACACAGACGGTCAGCATCGACAAATAGGCGGCCATTATCAACTTCCAGCCGGCCAACATCGACACACAGACGGTCAGCATCGACCAATTGGCGGCCATTTTCGACTTCCAGCCGGTCAGCATCGTCTCGCATCCTGTCAGCATCGGCTCCTAGCCGGTCAGCATCGACACTCAGGCGGTCATCATCGACAAATTGGCGGCTAGCATCCACTGGCAGCCGGTCATCATCGACTCACAGCCGGTTAACATCGTCAATTCGGCGGCTAGCATCGACTCGCAGCCGGCCAGCATCGACACACAGACGGTCAGCATCGACAAATAGGCGGCCAGCATCGACTCACAGCCTGTCAGCATCTACTCGCTGCGGGCCAGCATCGACACAGCCGATTAGCATCAACAATTTGGCGGTCAGCATCGACTCACAGCCGGTCAGCATACTGTCGCAGAAACAACAGCAACGAGTCGCAGTCGGTCAGCATCGACACGCAGCCGGCCAGCATCGCCTCGCAGCGGCCAGCATCGATACACAGCTAGTCAGCATCGACTCCCAGCCGGCCAGCATCGACTTGCAGTAGGTCAGCATCCACTCGCAGCCCACAAGCATCGACTCGTAGACGGTCAGCATCGACACACAGACGGTCAGCATCGACAAATTGGCGGCCATTATCAACTTCCAGCCGGTCAGCATCGACACACAGGCGGTCAGCATCGAACTATTGGCGGCCATTATCGACTTCCAGCCGGTCAGCATCGACTCGCAGCCGGTCAGCATCGACTTCTAGCCGGTCATCATCGACAAATTGGCGGCCAGCATCCACTCGCAGCCGGTCATCATCGACTCACAGCCGGCCAACATCGTCAATTTGGCGGCCAGCATCAACACAGCCGGCCAGCATCGACTCACAGCCGGCCAGCATCGACTTGCAGTAGGTCAGCATCCACTCGCAGCCCACAAGCATCGACTCGTAGACGGTCAGCATCGACACACAGACGGTCAGCATCGACAAATTGGCGGCCATTATCAACTTCCAGCCGGTCAGCATCGACACACAGGCGGTCAGCATCGAACTATTGGCGGCCATTATCGACTTCCAGCCGGTCAGCATCGACTCGCAGCCGGTCAGCATCGACTTCTAGCCGGTCAGCATCGACAAATAGGCGGCCAGCATCGACTGACCGCCGGTCAGCATCGACTCGAAGCCGGCCAGCATCGACGCACAGGCGGTCAACATCGACAAATAGGCGGCCATAATCGACTTCCAGCCGGTCAGCATCGACTCGCAGCCTACGGGCATCTAGTTGTAGCCGGTCAGCACCGACAAATAGGCGGCCAGCATCGAATTCGCAGCGGTCAGCATCGACTCGCAGCCGGCCAGCATCGACTCTCAGGCGGTCAGCATCGACACACAGGCGGTCATCATGGACAAATTGGCGGCCAGCATCCACTCGCAGCCGGTCATCATCGACTCACAGCCGGCCAACATCGTCAATTTGGCGGCCAGCATCAACTCACAGCCGGCCAGCATCGACTCACAGCCGGTTAGCATCGTCAATTCGGCGGCCAGCATCGACTCGCAGCTAGCCAGCATCGATACACAGCTAGTCATCATCGACTCGCAGCCGGCCAGCATCGACAAATAGGCGGCCAGCATCGACTCACAGCCGGTCGGCATCGACTCGCAGCGGGCCAGCATCGGCACGCAGCCGGTCAGCATCGACTCAGAGCGTCAGCATAGACACGCAGCCGGCCAGCATCGACACCAAGCCGGTAAGCATAGCCTCGAAGCGGCCCAGCATCGATACACAGCTAGTCATTATCGACTCGCAGCCGGCCAGCATCGACACAGACGGTCAGCATCGACAAATAGGCGGCCATTATCAACTTCCAGCCGGCCAGCATCGACACACAGACGGTCAGCATCGACCAATTGGCGGCCATTTTCGACTTCCAGCCGGTCAGCATCGTCTCGCAGCGGGTCAGCATCGACTCCTAGCCGGTAGGCATCGACACTCAGGCGGTCATCATCGACAAATTGGCGGCCAGCATCCACTGACTGCCGGTCATCATCGACTCACAGCCGGCCAGCATCGTCAATTTGGCGGCCAACATCTACTCACAGCCGGCCAGCATCGACTCACAGCCGGTTAACATCGTCAATTCGGCGGCCAGCATCGACTCGCAGCCGGCCAACATCGACACACAGACGGTCAGCATCGACAAATAGGCGGCCAGCATCGACTCACAGCCTGTCAGCATCTACTCGCTGCGGGCCAGCATCGACACAGCCGGTTAGCATCAACAATTTGGCGGTCAGCATCGACTCACAGCCGGTCAGCATACTGTCGCAAAAACAACAGCAACGACTCGCAGTCGGTCAGCATCGACACGCAGCCGGCCAGCATCGCCTCGAAGCGGCCAGCATCGATTCACAGCTAGTCAGCATCGACTCCCAGCCGGCCAGCATCGACTTGCAGTAGGTCAGCATCGACTCGCAGCCCACAAGCATCGACTCACAGCCGGCCAGCATCGTCAATTTGGCGGCCAACATCTACTCACAGCCGGCCAGCATCGACTCACAGCCGGTTAACATCGTCAATTCGGCGGCTAGCATCGTTTCGCAGCCGGCCAGCATCGACACACAGACGGTCAGCATCGACAAATAGGCGGCCAGCATCGACTCACAGCCTGTCAGCATCTACTCGCTGCGGGCCAGCATCGACACAGCCGGTTAGCATCAACAATTTGGCGGTCAGCATCGACTCACAGCCGGTCAGCATACTGTCGCAAAAACAACAGCAACGACTCGCAGTCGGTCAGCATCGACACGCAGCCGGCCAGCATCGTATCGCAGCGGCCAGCATCGATACACAGCTAGTCAGCATCGACTCCCAGCCGGCCAGCATCGACTTGCAGTAGGTCAGCATCCACTCGCAGCCCACAAGCATCGACTCGTAGACGGTCAGCATCGACACACAGACGGTCAGCATCGACAAATAGGCGGCCATTATCAACTTCCAGCCGGTCAGCATCGACACACAGGCGGTCAGCATCGACCTATTGGCGGCCATTATCGACTTCCAGCCGGTCAGCATCGACTCGCAGCCGGTCAGCATCGACTCCTAGCCGGTCAGCATCGACAAATAGGCGGCCAGCATCGACTCACAGCCGGTCAGCATCGACTCGCAGCCGGCCAGCATCGACACACAGGCGGTCAACATCGACAAATAAGCGACCATAATCGACTTCCAGCCGGTCAGCATCGACTCGCAGCCTACGGGCATCGACTTGTAGCCGGTCAGCACCGACAAATAGGCGGCCAGCATCAACTCACAGCCGGCCAGCATCGACATACAGGCGGTCATCATCGTCAATTTGGCGGCCAGCATCGACTCACATCCGGTTAGCATCGTCAATTTGGCGGCCAGCATCGACCCGCAGCGGGCCAGTATCGACACTGCCGGTCAGCATCGGCAATTTGGCGGCCAGCATCGACTCGCAGCTGGCCAGCATCGATACACAGCTGGTCAGCATCGTATCGCAGCCGGCCAGCATCGACACACAGGCGGTCAACATCGACAAATAGGCGACCATAATCGACTTCCAGCCGGTCAGCATCGACTCGCAGCCTACGGGCATCGACTTGTAGCCGGTCAGCATCAACAAATAGGCGGCCAGCATCAACTCACAGCCGGCCAGCATCGACATACAGGCGGTCATCATCGTCAATTTGGCGGCCAGCATCGACTCACATCCGGTTAGCATCGTCAATTTGGCGGCCAGCATCGACCCGCAGCGGGCCAGTATCGACACTGCCGGTCAGCATCGACAATTTGGCGGCCAGCATCGACTCGCAGCTGGCCAGCATCGATACACAGCTGGTCAGCATCGTATCGCAGCCGGCTTGCATCGACACGCAGCCGGTCAGCATCGACTTATCCAATGGATTTTGATTTTGATTTCGATTTCTCATTTGAAGCGATCATTGACTGATGCCTTGGGCATTATGATAACGACGCTATAGAAGTCATTAGATTAGATTTTCAAGGTACTCCAGGAATTGAACACTCGTGGTTTTAAAGCCTAATTGACCTGCATTGGAAGAAATCAGCCTAGACCATGTGTACGATCGTTGACAATTGCACAAAGGATTGTCTATTAAAGATCTCCGAAAAGGGTAGAAGACGGGGTCACCCAAATGCAGACAAGCGGGGGCTCGGCCCAAATGAGGGTGTCCAAATCTAAATTGTTATTTCTGTACACTCTGTACCTTAAACATCAACTTCAGTCAGACAGCAGTCTGTACCACACTGGATCTAATTAGATTAGATCTATTTGCTGGATGCAACAGTATCAAAGTAACTCATTACATAGCTCAGTTAGCCTGCAAGGTCAACAGGGAAGCCTAGTCCATATGCCTTAGTGCTCCGTTGGAGTGCGGACGTCGGCAAAGGGCCTTGGCGGTAATTCCAAATACTGACAAATGCAGAGAGGATTAGGGAGGGTCGATTGTAAGAGTTTGCACTAATGTCCTGTATGGACGATCGAAAATACAAACTAGAGATAATCTTAATATAAGTTTATCTTTTTCTGATCGTCTTTTCTTTCTATACAATGCAAATTTGTAGACTTTTAGTTTAGGCTAAAAAGATGCATTCTTACACAGCCTATAGCTCAGGTTTCAAATGTTGCTGCTCACGCGGTAGGCCAGTGCGCGCACGACGAAAAAATAGAGGGAACATTGCACACCTTGCACGTCTTATTAACTCGTTCTGTTTCGAAATCGCTTCACGCTTCAATCTGTCACTCCTGTTGAGTCATGTTGCAATGTCCTCAAAATTTGACTTCCCATTTAAACTAACCCAAAATTATAAAACTTAAATTTCGGCTTTGGCATAAAATTAATTTCAATAAGCTGCAGCGTGATATCTTAGCATGCCCGATATGGTTAGCTGCTGCACAAACAGCTAATGAGCTAGCTATGGAGTCCTAGTCCACTTTAACCGAGCTTCTTAAGAGGCAAATTCCTTTTAGAATAGAGTAGTACAGCTCACACCACAGCCTTTGTTCAACTCTGCTATTTCTGAAGCTAGGTGTCGCAGAAGTCACTTAGAGCGTTTTTGGTGCCACTGTTGCCTTCGCTCGAACCACAGCAGTTTAAGCAACAGTGCAACTTGTGCGCAACTTGTTTCGTATGCCAAATCTGACTATTTAACAAATTTAATTTGCTGAAAGTTCTGCAAACTTTGTGGATGGCTTTGAATAAGTTATTACACAGAGAAAAGTTAAACTATCCTCTACTATGTTGTCTGCTATCCAAGAGCTAGCAGGTAATTTTTTTATCTTTTCGCTAATAAGATTTTTGGTATAAGGCTGAAATTTGTTGGTTATTCGGTATGTGATGAATTTCTTCATCCTACTTTTTCAACTCCTGTCTTAAACTACTTTCAGCCAATAACTCATGCAGAGGTTCGCAGACTTATATTTTCGTCATATAACAAAAGCTGTCTCCATGTAAATATTAAAAATTTTCGCTCAAAATTTGCACATAATATTTTTATAATAAGGAATATCTATCCTATTGTCCACTGCCTTTGAGGAGACGCAGTTTGGATAGCAGCTAATAAACTCCTCTTTAACCCATCGAAGATTTAATGTCTAGTACTTGGAACGCCAAAGCCACTTAAAAAGTCTGAATGGCTCAATTTTAAAGCTGGGTGACTCACTTGTTGAACTGACTGATGCTGCTCGTGACCTGGACATTGTTTTTTTATTCTACCATGTCTCCAACAAACTATGTAAATGGTATTTGTAAGTCATCTTACATGTATATTCGATTCGTGACATACGCAGAATTAGGCTTTATGTCCCCATGTCTTCTAGAATATCCTTGGCTAACGCACTGGTCTCCAGTCACCTTGACTACTGTAACTCAATTCTTGCTGGTATCACAAAGTCACACGTGCAGAAACTCCTAAGAGTTCAGAACTCCTTGGCTAGAGCCATGACAAATACATCAAAATATGAGCATAACACCCATGTGCTAAATCTCTGCATTGGTTTCCTGATCAGTAAATGATTTGTTTCAAACTAGGACTTACAGTTTATACACGATCATCTCATATGTATCATAAACATTCTGTTCACACTACTAATAGGCAGTTTAGTATTATAATATGTGGACCGTCATTCTGGAATTCTCTGCCAACTGTTATTACTAGCTTGCCAACATTATACCAGTTTAAAACAAATCTAAAATCTCATATACTCAATGCACGTAGTTAAGTATTTTTTTGGTGCTTAGTTAAGTGTTTTTTGTTTTGTTTAGGTTTATGCAATGACATTGATTATAATAATTACTTATATTTTAGATTATTAATTGTTTTACTCAGTATTTTACTGTCACCTTTTTTGTAATCCATGATGTAAATAGGTGACCTTAGTAGCGGAACTGTTTGTTCCTTTTAGGTCAGCCCATTGGCACCACTGTATGTGACAGACTTTAATTGTGCTTGTTAATTATTTTTTGGTTGTCAATAAAAAAATATCTCTCTCTCTCTCTCAGTTTATAAAACAATAAAATGCAGGCCAACCACAAAACTTAAAAGCAATCCTTATTCCCCAGACCTAATATTATTCTCCAAGATCATTTGATTAACTTCTTACGTATTCATATATCTATGTAAATATCCTTGTTTATGTTCTTATGTATGTATGTATATATGTTTGTATGTATGTATATGTGTGTATGTGTGTCTGCATGTGCACATGTATGTATGTATGAATAAAGCAACACACGTAAAGGTTATGTCGGTGTTTATTTACAAACAACAAGAAGTAAAAGAATGCTCAATATACGTGGTTAAGAAGGTCATCGCCATTTCTACTAATATCTGTCGGTACTTCAAAGCATTTTAGGCAGAAACAGGCGAACAGTCAAATTGGCAGAGATCAGTCAGAGAAGAGGATGGAGAGATGCATAGAAAGGAGTAGTGTGGAAAAGATGGATATGAAGAGGCGAAGGAGAGCGGAGAGACTCAGAGACGAAAACATAGAAACAAAGAGAGGCATTTATACACGGAGGAAGTGACATAAATGCGCAAAGAAACTGAAAAATAGGCGGACAAGAGAGAGATTTAGGGGCTAGCGAAGAAACACAGTGGGACTCAGAAGAAAGAGACTGAAGATGGAGGGGATAGAGAGTGTGAGAGAGAAACATGTGCAAAAACATAAAAAGATGAGGAAGAGGAGGAGGAGAAAGAAGAAGAAGAAGAAGAAGAAGAAGAAGAAGAAGAAGAAGAAGAAGAAGAAGAAGAAGAAGAAGAAGAAGAAAAGAAAAAAAGGCGAATATGGATGTCGACATACAAAGAACATAGAAAGAGAAACCGGGAGAACGAAATTTGTACATAAGAAGGAATAGTGCGTGCGTCAGATAGAACTGTATAAAGATACAAAGACACAGAAAAGAAGAATTGGAGGAGAAAAGGCGATGGAAGAGGAGAAGGAGGAACAGGAGGAGAGGAGGAGGAGGAGGAGGAGGAGGAGCGAGACTGAGAGACGAAGAGAAATTTCTGTCTCGTTACTGGTAATATAGTGAACTGGCTGAGGAGATTTTCTGGGTCCTGTATTGAGTCCTAATCTGATGTGGAGCAGCGGTCGCCGTCGATCTACCCGTCGAAACAGATTAACCAATTACGAAGTTTTCTATCGGCAACAGACAATTGCATCTTCTGTCGACATAGCCGATGACAATTCGAAGCGGCGGCGGCGGCGGCAGCGAGTGAAAAAGAGGGAGACCAAGGGGGAGACAGAGAGAGAAAGAGAGAGAGAGCTCTGAAGCACAGACCGCAAAGGAGTTAATTGAAAAAGTAAATATGATTGACAGACAATCAATATCGGCTGGAGACGCTCGGCCACGGAGAGAGGACGAAAGGAGATGAATTCTTAGAGACATCTGGCGCCAGAGGCGGCCGTCGCTGCAATAGTCTCCAGTCGAAAAATGTAATTTAGCAGATTTAACTTTATCGAGTCCACATATCACCAAAAGATGTTAGGCCGAATGCGATGCGCTTTCTTTGGAATGACGACATCTCTCGCCGTTACCCTGATTCCGCCAAAAAAGAATGCTTTGAATCTGTTATTGGTTTTAAATAGACAGAACTGCACAGTCCAGAGTCCTGGCTGAATGTGGCGGAGGAGAACGGAGAAACGGAGAGATAGCGAAACACAAACAGACAAACGGAAACAAAGAGAAGCATTTGAAAACAGAAGTAGTGACATATACACGAAAAAATGAGAGAGAAGCGGACAAGAGATAGATGGAGACATATAAGCAAAAACAAGGAGTGGGACACTTGAAGAAAGACATTGAAGAAAGAGTAAATAGATGGTTGGTTGGGAGAGATAGGTATAAAGACAAAACAGGGCCAAGAGGAGTAAGAGGAGGAGGTTGAAGAAGAAAAGGAGTACATATGGTAAGGAATATCAGGAGAAAGAGAAATGAATGTACGCAGAGAGAAATATGTAAAGATACAAAGACACGGAAAGAGGAATTGGAGGTGGAAGAAAAGGGAAGAAAGAGGTAAAAGGTATAGTTCTTTCTCATGGTGTTCAGTGTCTAGCTGCTGCATTGGTTAGAAATTATACTATGGCGCCATAGAAGTTGGTTTTGTGGCTTTGTCAGTCGATTGCTTTGTAAAAACCCAATTAGTTTTACTCGTTTATTATTGATTTATTTTTGGGTGGAGAAATGAAATTTATTTAGTTATTTATTTATTTATGGAAAGAAATTTATTTCGTGATGAAATGCAATGGTCATAATAAATTATTTATTTTCATCACTCACTCATTCATTATCACTTCATCATCATTATCACTGTGATGATGTACTATTATTATTACTAGGGTTATTATTATTATTATTGTGAAGATGATGATGATGATGATGATGATGATGATGATGATGATGATCACCACCTTCTTCATTATCATCACCAACAACATATGATTTTTGTATGTTGTACCAACAACGACAACAGCGCATCCGATGGTGATTCACCGCGGCCGTCGTCTCCGTTGCTGTTAGTATTCACGGCTGCGGAGGCAGGCATAACAAGGGGACGCTATTCTACGGCTGACTGGATCATATTCGTGCTCATGAATCGGTCGTCGTATTCTGCTGGACACGGTTGCTGGTTGAAATCACGGGCGCCGCATGAAGTCGGGCACGCACCTGGCGATCCCCTGAGATGGTCTCCGGCGGTTGTAAACGATGATCTATATTCTAGACTAAGTATCGGACAGTCAGCCAAGATGACCGCATAGCACGCCTCGCCCTTTACTGGCCATTTATGAAATGACCGACAAACGCCGCTCGATCGATAATAAACTTTACAATTTATATCGGCGCCTAACGATTCCCATGGAATCTCCGGACTTCCGTTGATCAAACGAAGAGGGATGCTGCGGCTGGTGATGGTGGTGATGGTGGTGCTGCTGTTACTGCTGCTGGTGCTGTGCTCTGACCGACCGACGCAGGGATTGGCTAAACGGACGGATCACTGGCTACAATGCTCCGAGAAACCGAAGAGGGAATGGCAGCGTAATGTGCAAATCGCAATGGGTACGACAAGAATTTGCACCGGATAAGATCCCCTTACGCATGGACGTGATGTGAAACAATTGTCATATCTCCTTCATGTGCTGAGTGCTGCTAATAGGCGCAAGCTTACATACTGTAACCGATGTAATCGTCCCAGACTGGTCGTGATGAGCGCATGCACGTGACTGTCATGGCGACTGTGGGTTATGCGTTGTCGATCGGATGATTTAGGTGGGAGTCGTGATCCGGTGGAGGAGGAGGAGAAGAGAGGAGAAGAGAGGATAACTGGGAGAAAAGAGAGGACCGGCGAGAGAGTGAGCGACAGTGAGTGAGTGTGAGTGAGTGTGTGCGTGAGTGAGTGAGTGAGTGTGCGTGAGTGTGTGGTGAGTGGGTGAGTGGATGAGTGGGTGAGTGGGTGAGTGGGTGAGTGAGTGAGTGGATAAGTGGCATGATATGTGCGAGACAGAGACACAGAGACAGACAGATGGACACACACAGAGGGGCAGCAGGAGATCTAACGAATGCAAGAAATCGTCGTCAGCGCTAATACTTACACACAATTCTAATCAAATCTAATCTAATAACTTCTATGGCGCCGTTATAATAATGTACAAAGCGTCAATCGACGGTCGCTTCAAGTGAAATGGTAGTTAAAATCATAAGCCGTTGGAGAAGCTCGGTATAAATGCGATAGGTTAGCAAAGAAACCAGACGCCACAGTCTCAGCTAAACATATATCAACATTTCAACGATTACAAATTCCATTATATGCATCAAAGATATCAAAATTTTACTGAAATTACCAAGCATGACATATTCAGTACGTTACTCTCGTCTCAAAGTTTTATTTTGCTACAAAATCGCTTTGTTGATGAAGATGGGACGGTCAGATGACTCCCAACCAGTCTGAACAAATCATAATAATGCCTCTCCTCCTCCACCGCCTTCTCCTCCTTCTTCTCTTCCTTCTCCTCCTCCTCATCCTTCTCTGCTGCCTCCTCCTCCCACTTTCTCCTCCTTCTCCTTCTCCTCTTCCTCTTCCTCCTCGTCCTCTACACGTGACCTAGTCCCCGCCCCTTCTTAGACGCCGGAGGACAAGATAAGAGTTGGTGAGTAAGAAAAGGTTGTCGAGGTTCAGTTTGCGTTTGGAATTTTTCGGTTCAGTTGAGAGTCTTTGAACCTTGTTTTGGGTCGATGTTTGTTCGGTCTGCGATCGAAGGCACTCGTGCAGTCAGGTTCACTGAGGTGGTCATCCGTTCGACGGTCGGTCCGACTGAACTTGGACATCAATCGACCATCGCGTAATCTTCTTGTGCGTCCGGTGGCATTCCTCTGCTCCCCCCCCCCCCCACTGACCCACACTTCTGCCTCACGAAATGCGTCAGCGTGGGTAACCAACATAGGCCTAATGCGTAGAAGCTGCGTCTGCCTCGTTCTGTCTCTGTCTGTCTTTCTCCTTTTCTGTTTTTCTCGATCTCTCTATCTTTGCCCCTCTCTATATATTTCTCTCCCTTCTCTATCTTCTCCACTTCCGCTCTCTTTCAGTCTCTGCTTTATTCAGTCCCTCGTGACGTCGCCGCATCGCACCCGAATTCTGGTTAACATCTTTGCACGTCAACATATACTTCAATGCCTTCCGGTTTCTGTTTTTTTGTATCGCCATTCCCCTCCATATCTTACACTATCTCTCATAGTCTCTCTCTCTTCCGTCTTAGTCATTACCTCTGCCCGTGTGCCTATCCATCCATCCATTTATCCATCATGCATCCATCCGTCCGTCCGTCCGTCCGTCCGTCCGTCCGTCCGTCCATTCTTTCATTCGTCTATCATTATATCATTCCATTCATTCACCATCCGTCCATTCAATCATCTGTTCATCTATTAATCCACCTATTAAATCCAAGAATCCATCCAAGAATCTATCCATCTTCCAATCCATCCATCCACCCATCTATCCATCCATCCATCCCTCCGTTCATCCATCTATTTATCTATGCCTATTATATAGCACTATATCGTATCAGCGTTTTTTCTGCCTCTTTGTGTCTTCGCCTGTGTATGTCTCTCATACGCTGTACGTTATCCAATCAGATGTCCCTCTCTTACACTTCTTGCCTATATTTTCACGTCTCCTCTCTCTGCCATCCATCTCTCCAATAATTCCTCAATTTCTACTTGCCTTCTTCCTACTTTCCCTCACTCCTCTCTCTCTCCGTCTCTCTGTCTCCCTGTCTCTCTCTCTCTCTTTCTCTCCAATCCTTCCCTCCATCCTCCCAGAGAACGGCTGTCACCCAGAAGGGCAGCTGCAGCTGCGGCAGCCGTCTTTTTTTATTTGGCTGGAACTCTAACACCGTCCAACTGACAATGTCAGTCCGTCGTACAGATATCAGGTCGTCACTGACAGCCATCTCGTTCGACTAGAGCGACATCTGCAGTGCTTGACCCCTGGGTGGGCATATGACCCTTGGGCCACCCTTACACAGCGCATCGATTGCCTTGGGGCGCCTATTAATATAAGGCCCAATTCCAAGACCCATCGTCTCAGATAACGAAGGCATCTTTTAAATACACACGAGTTCTGGCTACATTATTTATCATCCCCCAACGCGGTTGAGCTACGAACTGGCTTTCTGAAGAAGACCATTTTATTTGCCTTTTGGCTGCAAATCGATCGATTAGTTCCGCAGATACTAGCGGTTCATAAATGGGTTCTTGTTCAATGAAAGCATTACCAGTCCCCCACAAAACGGCAGCGTAGACAACAATGAATTCTTGTAGAAGAAAATCAGCCAATCGAATCTAAAGAACCGCAATTGGCGAAGAATATGCATCGAAGTATCTCACAGGTTATGCTAATACTGAGATCAGCGCGAACAATTAGAGAGCACACAATTTGCTGATGTCAATATAAACATAGATGCGAACGTACATTCCGAATTCTCCTCCTCCATATATCAATAGGGGAAAAGGTGAAGTAATTCATTTTCTCTGCCGCACGTCTTCATGAGACACGAAACTTTTCCAGTACGAAAACATTTGCTTGAATGAGCCTCTCTGGGGTTTACACGAGTCAACGATAACCGGAGAATTTATTCGAGTCTACATGTAAAATTAGGAGATTAATTGTAGAATTTGTCAGTAAATGGCCGAGGTTTATTTGACTGCCCGCATGCCGCCTTTGTCTAAACACATTTTAATGGGTCCAGAAGCAGAAGAGGTTGTGAACTTTGGACCCAGATTATGTTAATGACCAACCTCAGAAGAGAAACTCAAGGCAGCAATGTTGATAACTCAGATTACGAAAAGAAATTTTAGGTAACAAGACGACTTATCTCTTTTGCTGGGTTATTCGGTTGATACCTCGAATGGGCGCCGTATTACAGTATTATCTATCTGTTCATTACATAACATCACGTTACATCGCATTACATTACGGTATAAAAGTATCGACTGGAAAAAAGTTGTCCGCTACAACAGACTCCGATGCTGGTCGAATGATTACTTGCATAAGTGTGGCACATCATTAGATACTGCTGCATGTGAACTTCTATACTGCTCTGACAGCAGGAAATATGCCTAACTAAGCCGCATGGACCTAATGGTTGTGCTCCGTAGTTAGACAATTTATGTGCGCTAGCCGTTCTGCCTTAAAAAGTCTCTTATATGGCAAATATAGATATGTATCTTTACAATGAACTAGGCCTACTCCGCAACGCCGAATGGATTCGAAACACGGCCGTCGAGGTTAAGGGTTCGAGGCTTAATGCCCGACGCACGGCCTCTTCTGCAGTTCAGGGAGCTGCTACGATTGACATAGTGACCGTGGTCGAAAACCGTTTCCCGGCTCGCCGCTCAATCTCTTCCCTTTCGGGACCCTTAGCGATTGCTAGGGGCCCAGCGTAGGCCGCCGTTTCCGTCCGAGCAATATCAATTACGGAATTGCATTGGATTTCTCGTTTCTTTCCCATCGTGCAGGCAGTCCGTCGGATCGATACGCACTCGGCGTAGGCTCCCACTAATACTACATGTCCCGTCACCTAGTCTTCTTACAGGACCAGTCCTCGGCGCAGGCGGCGGTGGCGGTGGGAAGAGTGGGGGGAATGGTGGAGGGTCGGAGGGAAAGGTTGGTTACTGGAAGCGGCGGGTGAGCGCAAAAGCAATCATGGCGGATTTGCACCGTGTAAAGCTTATCTAATAAAGTTGATTAATAACAGTCTGCTTAGCATGTGTGACTGCCTGAGTGTTTGTGCCCATGTATCTGTGCGTATGTGTTGTTGTATATGTGCGTTGGTATTAGGCCTGCTTCGGTTACAGATCTCAGTCAATGGATTGCGAGTTATTCATACGAGACAAACATTCTAGATGGGCAAGTGTGCTAAGCGGAGTGCCACAAGGACCAGTGCTTGTGCCACTGCTATTCGTAATTTTTTATTAAAGACGTAGATGATGGGATCTTAAATACAATTTCTAAGTTTCCGGGTGATGCGAAGCTATGCAGAGCAGTGGTGGATAAAGAAGAAGCGGAGGTACTGCGAGAGGATCTAAGAAGAACGTGCAAGTGGCCACAGGACTGGCAGATGCTACTGAATTTGGAAAAATGCTCGATGATGCATATGGAGAAGAGAAACAAAGAATTTTCAAATGAAATGGGGGTTAGGGTATTGCAAATGAGCGAGTAAGAAATGATCCTGGGAGTGTTTATACATATGAGTGAAACCTTCAAGGCAATGTTCTGAAGGGGCGAAAAGGCTAGCTCAGCCTTAGATATGATCAAAAAACAATAGACGGCAGCAGAGATAATTATAGAATAATGAAGTTGTACAAATCACTGGGAGGTCACACTTTGAATACTGCATCCAGTTGTGGAATCCATACCTGAAACTTGAAGTAGAGCAACTGGAGAAAGTGCAAAGAAGAACCACAAAAATGATTGGAGTTACAAGGATTTGAGCAATGAAGAAAGGTTAAAATGTGTGGGCTAACAACATTGGAGAGAAGGAGAAGCAAAGAAAAACTTATTGAAGCTCAAAGATTATTGGAAAGGAGGCACTAAACAAGGTGACTCTAGGGCATAGGTATAAATTATTTAAGAAACCCAAAGGAACATTAAGGCAGAGATTTTTTAGTACAGGAGTTATAGACTTGTGGAAATGACACAGATGATAGTGCTGTCTTAGCGAACACTATCACGGTCTATAAGAAGAAGCTAGGAAGAATTTGCTATTAAGCATTCTCGGTTAATTTGCAGTGCATGGTCTAACACAGATTACATGTCTGCTGAAACCCTTAAAACCCTAGTTATGCTACGTTATGTTATTCGGAGGATTTACATCACTGTTAGTTGTTATGAGCGCAGGATCGGCTTTTATTCATTCCGTTGGCCGCCATTTATAGAGGGGCCTTTCTTCAGTGTAGTTTCCGGAGCTTCAAGAAAGATCTTTTTGAGAACTGAATTGAATTCTACTGCAAATGCAGTCGGTAACATTAGCCTCGATGACGAAGTTAAAATATTTTAAATAGGCGCTCTTTTTCTCTCTGAAGAATTATAAGTAACAAAATGTTTTTAGAAACGAAAACAGGTAACAAATGTGAGGTAACTTTGAATGTATCCATAGAGTCATAGTATGTATGAATGACATATGCTTCAATGCCATAGCTTCAGCATGGTCGAATTTTCAAGAATCCTAGGAGTCACCAATACAGAGAAAAGTGGGAAGTTCAAGTTTCAAAACCTTTCCATAGTTTAAACATTAATTGCAATGAGTTTCTTGTCCATGTAAAGCTGCAGTTATAGCTAAGTGCAGTTATATTATATGTCTTCAACTGTAGACAGAATAAGAACTTTAGCAGCCATACTTTAAAAAAATGTTGAATCATAATTAAAGTCATGTTAAAATTAAAAATTCGGTTAAAATTGCACTTTTTGCAATATTTTCATCTGTGTTGCAGTTGCAGAGGAATCGGACAGCCTTAAATATCGGCCTTCATATAGCATGGAAAAAGACTCAGGACAGAGCATGTTTGGCATTGCGCCGATAACACGGCCACGTTCAGTTGAGTTCGCCACCAGAGGGAGAGAGAAAGAGACTGTGAGGGAGACTGAGACACAGAGAGAGATAGAGAGAGAGACCGACGGAGAGAAAGAGGAAAAGAGAAAGAGGGAGAGGGAGAGAGAGTTGAAGTTGCATTTTGCTGAGACATGTTAGACCTCATATAAATATGTCATTATCTAGAGTTGCAATTCAGAAAGGTCTAAGCTACTTTAGGAGTTTCATCATGTTATAGACCTAAGATGCAGAGGCGTAACTTTGTTTTAAAAAGTGGGGTACCCATTTCATAAAACAGTGACAAAAATAATATTTATTTGTGTTATTATTATTATTATAATTCGGGTAAACAATTAACAAAAAAATAATAATATGAATAACACTAAATAATACTAATATCAGTGATGCTCGGTAATTCTGTTTTCAGTCTTGAGGGTTCATGTGTACCTACAGTATGGTAAAAAAGAATAATAAAAAAGGCGGCCAGTGAAGCCAACAGTAGAAAGATGACCAAGACCAGTTCAGATGAACGTTAAATCATTCGGAGAGTATTAATGAAAAGGTTTTTAATTGTAATTGTAATACAGAATTTGTAGGCCTGTATCGTCTCTTAGGGACCTGTCAGAAGCCTCCCTAAAGTTAATAATCACTCATTTATACCCAGTTGTCGTGACAATGAGACAGCTATTTAACCAACAGCAATGAAGCTCCTCTTTACCTTGAATGAAGAAATAATAAAGCGAGTTTTTATTTGCATCTGCGCTGTAAGACTGATGAAAAGTCAATGAGCGAATCTTCACAACGGCAAGTTGTTCATCGGTATTTGACGTCCACACGTTTTCATTTCATTGCAGATTTTTCCATTATCCAGATCGGCAAAGCTGAACACAACAACTTTTATGGAATTTAAATTTTTAAATCCAAAATATCTAACGTATATCAATCATCCCATGGTTTGGGTTTGGGGACGACTGCGCCGGAAATGAATATAGGCAACTGCAAATCCTTCATGAGGTCACGCATGACAGCCTGAATATGCTCGCGAGTCTGGGCTGGCTTACCATATGATGGATATGCTTTGCCTGGGCCTGGGACCCCTGACTGCTAATGTTGGCGATGGGGATCATAGAAAGGGCGTGTAAGCGTGTGAGCGTGGTTGGGGAGGTACGATCTACATGCGACTTTCGAACTACTGAAAGAAAGTTTGCGCATCGGCCTATAATCTGAGGTGACTCGGATGACAGCCATATGGCGGACAGAGAGGGTGACCTCCATTTTTATAAAGGGTTCTGTCAAATCTTGCAAAGGGCCTAGCTCTGTACCGCCCGCCAGATGGTCCGTCTGTCTGTGCGGCTAAAAGTCTGTCTGTCGGACTATCAGTGATTCTGTCTGCCTGGCTGCGGGTATACCCGAATATTTGAGTACTTGCATACTTATGTAGCTATAATACACTTATTTATCTGTTTGTCTGTTTACCTATTTCCCTACCTATCTACGCTAAGATAGGCAAAAACAACATTACTTGGAAAAGCACAATTGGAATCAAACCAGGGCGTTTGAAAAATGATAGGCTATGTTTCTCACTTTATAAAAAAGTGGGGAGACTGTACTTCAGTCCAAAAGAGGTTGTACGGGCATCTGGTACCTCCCAAAACTTAGGCACATGCTAAAATGGATTGTTGGTCTGCAGTGTACAACTGCGATTCCCAATAGGACTAGACTTGTACAGTTTCCATTCTTATTACCGCTGGTATACAGAATTACAGCATCAAACTGAGATTTGCCAATAATTTCCCGTGTGATGAGATCTTCTGATTGGCCTAACACTTGTGGACGAGCGACCAGAGAAATGAGAATCTCCGATGCCTCGATATATCGATTACTCGTCCGTCCATGCAGTGTTTGCGAACCTTTCCCGCAAATTAAAACCGTGGAACTGGCGCCAGGTAGCGTCGAAATTCCCTTCCAGCCGTTCTTTCATCCGCCTATTTATTTTACCAAGTTTCGCAAACGACGCGATTACTATATTGATTTCGGAGTGAGGTTGATGAGTGAAAAGCGATGATCGGGTTCGAATCCCAAAGACACTTATGCAGTGCGTCCAATAATTGTATCCATGGTAAGTGCGAGCAAATAACATGGATGCGGAAAATTGTAGAAATTTAGGCAAGCCAGTTGGGCAAATATTTCGCATATCACGGTGAAGCAATTAAATTCTACGGAAGCCGCATTTGGCCAAATATTTAGCTTAGCGCAGAGCTACGGAGTCCGCAAATTGCCACATATTAATTAAAAACAAACTGGTTATCGCACGGAAACCATATTGAGCCAAACTTTTTCAGCTAGTTAGGTAAGAGCGGTTATTCCTGCTGTAAGCCTCCTACTGATTGTCAAGCTCAGATTCAGATTTTTGCGTGACTATGTATGTTGCAGTTTTTTGTAATAATAATAATACTAATAATAACAAATGTTGTCCTAGTTTATTACATGTCTTTTTACGTAAACTTATTTATCGCTAAAAGCCTACGTGGCTTTAGGTTTCATAAAGGCCGCATATATCAACAACGTTCAACCACAGATCAAAGACATCGCTAACATTCACAGTGTCAAAGAGAAATGTGATGACATGTGAAAGACACGCTCTCTACCTGCACAACCTTTTCAAAGTAATATATTGCTAAGCCATGTATTAGAGAGATTAGAAGACCCTTACAAAGTCTGATACCAAAGAGAGTAACTGTGACATTTAAGCCGGACATATTTTTTTCATTCTTTCTTTCTTTATATATTAATTCAGAATGTCAGATTATAATTGCCAAGCTGGAAGAGAAATTGTTGGTTTAGTTGTTTACGTGTGTGCGAGAGCTTACCAATGAAAACTTTTCCAGCTGTCCGAGCACCAGTCGCCTGCAGATAAACTTGTTGTGCTTTACAAACTCTAGCATCATATACACTGACGGAATCGTCTTCGAGTGGTACCGAGAAGGGGCTCTATTGATGTTTAGCTACAATGTATTATACCTGTATTGTATTGCATTACCAGAGATTTGTCAGTTTTTAGGGCACACTAACTCAGAAAAAGCGTCTTATCTACTTTAAATAAAACTGGAAAGTGAAAACTTTTCATGTATTTGGTTAGATATGGAAATAGGAAAGATTGAAAGATTAAAGAATAAAAGGAAGTGGTTAAAATTATGAACGCTTGAATGCCCTCCTTCATAAATTCTTGAATTCTTTAATTATTTTGAGTTCTTGAATAAAATCCTGGCTGAATTATTATAAATAAGTAAACAGTCATGATATAATTACTTAAATAAGAACAAACGCAAAACAACTACTTGATGTTACTGAATAATCGCAAATGCCGGTGTAATCGAATCCGCCCCTCATACATCCCTTCAATTACCGTAACTATCAGCTGAGCGGTGGACGCCATATCGCAGGGTTCCCATGCAGCTCCATATTTGTTCCTGAATTTGATATAGCCGTACGCGGCAGTCATATTGCATCTCTTTCAATTAACGCGGTCGCTGCCTGTACGTGTATAGACAAGCGGCGAGCTAGAAAGCTCAGCTCGATTTCAAATGCCTATTTCACAGTAACGCGGAGTCGATTTTCATGCCATCTGGCGCAGAAATAATAAAAGACCTCAGAACAGTTAAATGACCGTTTACCATAGACCCTGCCAAGTCACGATCTCCCTCTAACAAGTCTTGATCTCAGTTTAACGAGTGCTTGGCTGCATTGTGGCGGTGCGAGCTATGCCTGCGCTCCTAACTGGTAACAATAAGAAATAAACTTCAGGATTGTTTCCAGAAATAATTAAATAAACTTATTGTGACGGACCGGCCACAAGGCTATATGTATAGGATTTATAAATAATAATAATTTTATTTAAATAATGCCAGAATCGTGTAATAGTTTCAGATTTAAGTTGCTCCATCCGCTTTAGTTTATTTAAAGTATTTAAGAGTTTATGTTTTAATTCAACTTAATATAATTAGGACCTTACTTCATTTTAACACCCCTTTCCCGCTGTCCAATAATTAATTGCCCACGAGCGAGCGAATTTTAGCCCAATAGCCTAGAAAGTTTAGGGCTGCCTTAAAACAATCTAAGTTGCTTGTATGTGAGTCATGTTACGCTTGCAAATAATTTAGGAAATAAAACACTTTAAGTGACATATTATTTTAGCTGACATTCTATTCCATATCCCTAGACAACCTGTAACAAATGCATGTATGCATGTATGGTTGCTTCTTTATTTGCACGTAGGTACGTATGTATAAATGCATGTATGTGTACAGATCAGTCAGTCAGTTAGTCGGTCCGTAGGTCGGCCAGCCAGCTAACCAGTCAGTCAGTCACTCAGTCAGTCACAGTCAATCAATCAGTCAGTCAATCAGTCAATCACTTTGCCTTTGTGTCTGTATCTGTGTGTGTGTCTGTCTGAGAGACTGGCTGTTTGTCTGTCTTTCAGTCTCTATCCTTGTGTCAGTCTTTATCTATGATACTATTTTGTAAATGACAATGCTGTCAAGTATAAGCTCGCAAAAACAGACTGAAGATATAAGACTGCATTGATATAGATTAATGCCATTAGATTGCATTAACCTTTTGTACTGTAAAGCAACGAACAAAGGCATTCAGCGTGTACAGTGCAAATGCTTCCGGGACAGAACGGTAGATCCTTCTGCAATTCATGCAGTGCTTGCTTCTCTTTCACTCTCAGTGCAACGCATCAGCCGACTCTGCTGCGGAGAATGCGCGTTGTTTGACTTCGGTGTCATGTCCTTATGAGCACCAGCGATATCACTCATTATGGGCACGAGTGTCATCTGTTTCAATCTTCATGAGCATGACATTTATTATCAGTCTTCACTAGCACTATTGTTGTATGTCTTAATAGCGTTATCCGACTTTTTCTAGCTATGGTTGTTTAATATCTTCAGTCTTCAGAAGTACATTTGCTTTATGAGCCTGACTGTTGTCATACCTACAGGTTGACTGATAGACTTGGATTCAGGTTGTATTTGGGAAAACTGACTGACTTGACACGGGTTACAAATGGATTTGGATATTGATTGAATTAGGATCTTTATCGGACCGCCTTTGAACCGTCGCTCAATCTAATTGCCACAATTTGTCAAATTAAATGAAATCGATAAGAGGGTGTTCACTTTTAATTGTTCAATCTGTCTTTGTCCCTCTTATCTCGGTTTGATTGCGTATTATCTTTCATTATCTACAGTTCGTTCTCTACCTGTCTCCGTCCAGATGTCTCTTTCCCCATAATTCTACAGCTATTGAATGTCTATAACGAACTAAAGCTTACGTGAAGGCCATAGAGGTACATAATGATATGCCGATAAATATATTTAAGTACCGGTATGTAAAGGATTCAAAGCTAAGATACCTAGGGACGCGTGGGACGAAAGACAGAACTTCCAGAACGACTCAAGTGACAATTATTTATGTCTGCCCATTGAATCGGCCGTATATATACTTGCATCGAGATTTACCGCCTGTTGGTGATGGGTTATCGGCGCGCCATTCCGCAGCCTCCGGGATCATGACCTTCTAAAACTCAGGCGTCTTAGTAATGCTTAACCGCGGCTGCCGGGTATGGGACGCTGACAGCCCAATATTAGTCAGGTCGTGTGTGATAAATGTATATTTTCTAGGATGTATCTAAGGGAACTTTAGCTTCTTATTACATCCAGTGTAATGGAGCGATGGAGTATATATGACTATGATATCTATGCATTTTATCTACCAACGTTTGTAATGCACAGTGCTTTAACCAGTGTACCTGGAGTTAGGTCCCCGCTGAGTCATTGCGGAAACGGAGAGCTCGATGTCAAGTCCGAAACCCCTAAGCGTTAATTGGGTCTCTTGTATACACGAGGTCGTGCCCCAAGCAATAAAGACAGCAATTAGAGCTTTTATGTTCGTCTAAGCCGAGGACGATAAGGTCGTGGTCAGGGTTCAGGTCTTGATCAGAACATGCCGCGGACCGCAATATGTGAGTAAACGTGGTCGCCATCGAATCTTTCCTACAAGAAAATGGCAGCCTTCCCATAACATTCGTCATCGGTATCTCATCGTCATTCCACTTTTACTAAAACCACTTTACCTTCTGTAGGCCTAAATAAGGCAAAATGGATAAGAATGACCTGAAACCTTTTGCAACGTTGTGTTTTCGAAACTTAGAAGAGAGTCATTTACACACATGTTATGTGAAGGATCAGCCACAAAGCTTGTCTGTAGATAGGATTTACAATTAATGAATACTTCAATTCAGTGATGTACGAATTATATTATAGTTTCATATTCAAGTTGTTCGATTCTTTTTAGTTTATTTCTGATATTTTAATGATTTCTGTTCTAATTAAATTTAATAATTAAGTTTTGTCTCTTGCAATCCATCTCCGCTGTCCAATAATTGTCGACGCTCTTCAAAGAGCGTTGTTATCATTAAGGGCTTCCCTACGAACGGCGACCGTCGGCAGAGGTCTTTGGCACAACAGTAATTCGGTAACAATTAAGTAGTGCGGAAGAAAATAAGCGTCTTCCGAACCACACAATAAGATGAAGATATGGCAAGGGAGGTTGAATAAAGGCTGCCGCACCATGCACTGCTTTAGACGCATCGTTTGGTTAGCGATGTATTCAGTGAGTTCGTGTGCTGAACGAATATACCGTATACGAGTCAAGCCCGTATTTTTTGCAAGTTACGATATACAAATGTTATGCATATATATATACACACACATTCTGATGAGAAGGTGTCCAGAAAAGACTAATCGGTGTGCTCCAGAACGACAACCCAGTCATAGCGGAAATATTCGTTATCTGATTCAGAAATGTCATCAAAAGGATCCGATTTCAGGTTACGGTCCCACCCTGTTGCGAAGTCACGAGAAAATCTGATTATAATTACAGATATCCGAAGATAAGACTTTGTGCGAAATTCGGGAAACGACACGTTCGCAACATCGAGAGCCAGTTTGTCCCGAAGCGTGTAGTCAGCCAGACGGTTTGAGTCCCTGTATTGGGAAGCAAATGCACAGGTCTCTGTGAAAGAAAGCAATAAGGATACAGAATTTGGTCCACCAGTGCCTTGAAGGAATCGAGTTTGTTCAAACAGGTGGTCAAAGCGCTCCCGGGAAAGTCACAACCGTAGAGTTCGGTGTCCGGTTTAGAAATTGGCTCAAGAAGATTCGATTTCAGGGTAAGAACCATGCAACCACGTTGTGAGATCGCGAAACGATATGATTCCCAATAGCGGGAAGATAAGAGGTTTTGCGAAAATGACATGTCCGCATTACTCCTTGTCGAAATTCAGACGGCAGAAGGATATAACGGTGTTCAAAGATGAAGACTAAACTAGTCCACACCTAAATGTGACCAGGTAATCGTAATATTAGACATTTCTAAAGCTCTACTTTAAAGCATAGTGCTGAGCACCAGCTTAGTCACGAGCGCTGCGTCAAGTCAGAGGGGTTGTCCAAAGATACCACGTGAAGAACAAATTGCGGTTGCCAGAAGACCACGGTGAGAGGGGCGCGAAGGAACTGTTACGTTGGGTTGTGTTTAAGTTTAGAGAAATAACGGAAGGGATAGAGTCCTACCCTTACTTCTTTGCAAGTCATCAGTTAGCAAGCAATGCTCAGTTGACTAGAAAATTCGTCTGACTAGGGCTGCCATACGCACACAGAGCCCAACTAATGGACACCCAGAAGAGTTGACAGATTACATCATGTTCACAGTTCTTGAACCGTGTTGCATCGAGGATGAGGAACGACGACAGACGACGCAGTCCATCGTTCAGGGCACACGGTTGCCTTGCCGTTCTTCCAACAGAACCTCGCAGTTGGTGGATGACGCAGCGTTCGGACATCTCTAGAGCCAGCATGTCGGTGCAGGACAGGCATTCCATTAGCAGCAGAACTTCATCGCTGTTGATGATGGATGCTACTCCATAGATTGTTCTCGTCCTTTCTTCATCGAATCTAAGATTTCCTGGTTGATGACGTCAGCTTCCGCGCCTCAGATTCAGCCGTACTGACATTGCGCGCGTCATAAGTGCTTTAATAAATACTATAGAATAAGACATTACGATAAAGTAAATAAATAAATAAGTCATACAGGTCTGTATGCTAAACTGTCCAACTTGGAACTGTAACTTCATTATGTTGCACGGGACTGATAACAAGGAGGCATCGATCGCATGGGACAAAACACCGCCCGAAAATCACAAAACCCTAATGGAATCTAGAAAACACTGAAACTCTGAATCAGCAGCCGTAGAAGTCCGTCCATGCGATGAGAATTTTCGAGCAAACTGCGAGCAAGACGACGAAAATGTCAAACGACAGAATTAAGCAACACACGACCAGATATGGCCGCATTCATGCGCAGAAGTCAATGCTTACATTATATCATCTGTGGATGCACTGCATGCAAAAGCATTTCCTGTTGCAGGACAGTATGCGTCATCTAATGCGTTATATGGGGCTAATAAAAACTGATTCATCAAACCAAAGAAAACAATTGAAGCATAAACTCCTTCTAATTCCTATTTCATTCTAAGCCAACATTTATTGTCGTGGTTTCTCTAGAAAGCTATCACACTATCCCCAATATGACTAAGGCATTTCGGTCTGTTAATGCTCTAAGTCGTAGAAATAAATGTTTATGTACTTTTGACAGGTGAGTCGCTATACATGTATAATAGCTTAGTGTTAGTAGAACACCCTAGGAAAAACGCATGTAATACTTAAGTTATGGATGATCTCTTAGCAAAAATATGTAAACAATAACCTATGAATCCGACTGGCTAAATCGTCTGTGGGCCTTTTCCTAAGCAATTCGTGTCTATACATGTAGGCCTAAACAAACGGAATAAAGTATTCTTTTGTTATAGTTTACCACAAGGAAAAGCATCACTCAAGTTCGCTTAAGCGGCTTTTATGCAACGCTTTAGAAGAAAGTAACTACACCGGCAGAGGGTGGCGTCGATTTTGTTCCCGGGTTCTTTCAATCTACTATCTTTCTTGATACTTCTTTCGGACTCCCATTAAGCGCACATAACCCATGTAACATATACGTGCGTATAAACTATATATGTATTTGCGTATGGCTTCCTTCGCGTTAGGTAGGAGCTGAATCAGGCAGGTGCCGGGTCTGGTGAGTTTATACTTTCGCCCGCGGCGGGTAATCTGAGACCGAGGGAGAGCGAGTACTGCAGCCTTGGAACAGACCACTTGTGTATCAAGTATATAAATGGAACATGGTAAAGCCATTATAACAGACTCCATCAAAGCGCCCTGTAATTAATAGACGTCACGGTCAAGAGGGCTTTCTGAAGTGTTCTTATCTTGACGGTATACGCTTAAGCGGAAACGTAGTATATACACCTATATGTGATTGCAGAGGTTAGGAGTTTGGACTGCTAATCCGCTGCTATCTAACCTCGAAAGAAAGACAAAATCTGTTGTACCCAATATATGAGATAAATGGCGGGAGGAAAGAACCGGTGTTCACCATCCTTGTATGCAATATGAATTTATTTTATCGGTACCAGATTCACAATTCACAGCTCAAAATTCACGTTTCATAGCCGTAACCAGATATGTAATTTAGATTCTTAAAAGCATTGTCTTGCATGCACAGCAATGGTTGGTATCTCTCTGCTATGCTTCAGCATCTGGAAATGAAATATAATAGGCTACGAAGTATGAGCCTTATTATCAGCCATTGTTGTACGAACATTCTATTCACATTAATTTCTTGCGTTTACTTTAAAATAAAATTACTTTAAATGTATGCCATTGTTATTACCTCTGTAGTAGTCATTGTTATTGCATTTCTTAGATTGCCATTACCAAATTTACGACTCTAAGTACAATAACTATTATAAAGTTATGGTGTGCTAATGCCAGCACATAATACTACACTTCTGCTGTTCTCAGTACTATTGCTATACCAGGCTGCTGCATAATCTAGGCTAGTCTGAAGCCATAGCTTGACGTGAAATATGTTTCGTGCGATATGTATTTGTGGTCGGTCAACCACGAATGGCGCTATATAAAGGCTTCAAGACAATTCTACGAGAGCGTTAATGACTCGACCAAGACACAACAAATGTCTGCCGACGAACAAATCGTCCGTTTTTACATCAAAAGCCGACTGACTCGGCGGCCCCGGCCTCGGTCTCGGCTCCTCCGTCCGTCCGTCCGTCCGCAAGGCGTCGGTGGGCGGTGGCCGTCAAGTGCTGCTCGTCGCTATATGAGCGCCTAATCCGAGTAATCTTTGCACTTACGACCGACATTTGCCTATTGGATTGGTCGGCCTCAGGCTGGCATGAAACACGCGCTATGGCCAAACCTCCTCACGGCAAACACTATTATGTGCGTGCATATATACACATATACATACAGGCTGCATGTTTGCCACATACTGGATGGACGAAATATGGTTATACACAGCCGAGTTAGAAGCCGTTTCGGAAAGGTTGGCGTTGGGTCAAACCGACATCGCATGTTCGATTGTCGGGTCGAGCAATATATAGGGTCAGCTGCGGGCAGAACCCCACCAGTCATTTTCTCGGTTGTCAGTCCATACAACCATTCGGTAACGTATTGGAAATTTCCGTTTTATTATCTAATCTCGTCTTACCTATATTTCTGTCCGTTTCCCATAAACCCGCACACTAAGGTGCTTTTATATACTAAGGTGATTGCGTGATAGTTTCAGTCATGTGCGCTGTTCATCGAGTATTTAGACTTATGTATGTATATATATATATATATATATATATATATATATATATATATATATATATATATATATATATATATAAGCAAAATGGATGTTTCCTAAACCACTTGACCGCCGGTGTTTATTCGGCAGGAGCCTTTATACCTTGAGGAATCAAATAATCGAATACATATATAGGGCACACTGTTCGTCAAATAAAACAAGTCACGCAGACATAAACTTCTTCAATCTGTTTTGCCAAATTGCATATAGACGTACATACGTTTCCACAGTACACAAATTCTCTAGGTTATTTATCTACAAATTGTATATAGGACTACAGCAAGCATCATACAAAAATCAACAATTGTACATTATACCCAGTAATTTGAAAAGCGCGGTACAGCAGCATGACACACACACGTTAATATGCACGCATCTCTCTGTACCGATTGAGCCAAATAGTATGTTGACACAAAGCAGCTTTATTTGCCCTGCCTACAGTCTAGACTTAATATAATGCCTATGCTACATTGAAAGTTGCCTCAGGCGATGGCCGAAGATTCACTTGTACACCACCACAGACAGACGCGAACAGCCGTGCACAGCAACACTTGGCCTCTGCAAAGACCGCCAGCAAACACGTGTATTCACATTGAACCCCCACATATGTTCATGTATAAAGCCTGATCAGACCGGACTTAAAGGTGCGAAACAACCAATACCTCTATTGTATGGGTAAACGCATATACACTGTGTCCGGAAAAATTCCAAGGCTTTACGGTAAATATGAAAATAATTAGTAAACATTAATCGATTTTTAAAATTCCAAAAACAGTTTAATCCTGAAATATTATTTGCACTATAATTGTTGTTTTGGCGTAAAAATTTTATAACAATTTTGTCTTCCTCGCTGAACGCCATTTTTCTAGCAACTTTCTTTACAAAATATAAAATTCAAATACGTCACTGTGACGTAATTTTAAACGGGGGCCGTTAATAAATTACAAAGAATTTTGTTGGTAATTATATATTTCAGGATTAAACTGTTTTTGGAATTTTAAAAATCGATTAATGTTTACTAATTATTTTCATATTTACTGTAAAGCCTTGGAATTTTTCCGGACACAGTGTATATGTTCACAAATCACTTTGTATTATATATGTATAGATATGCATTATATACATAAATATGTATCGTATATTTTAGTAACAGATGTATTAGTAACCGGTGAAAATTTATGTCAAAGGCGAGTAACCTTTCAGTCAGAGTACCTACAAAAGGCCCCATATTAAATAGTTATTATTAGTAATTATTAATAATTATCGTGTAGTTGCTCTTGTCTTATATGCATGTATACGCATATGTATATATATGCATATATACCACGGACAAAGAAGTGCATTTAACCAACGATACATATACATAATGATATCGAGGGTAGTCGTGTAATTTTCCTACTGCAGTTATACTGGTATTTATCAAACACCTGCAGCTTAATATATAATTTACGCGAATCAGGTAAGAAATCTCAATTACGGCCTGTCATTTCAATGTCTCCACATGGCCTAATGATTGCGTGTTATTATATGAGACTGAACAAGCAGAACCAGTCACAGAGACAATAATTAATCAAACAAAGATATATGGACTCATACGACGAAAAAATAATGTAACTAGAAAATTACGACTGTTATGATTTCGTGTGCAGTAAATAATGCTTTCACCGACGCATTGCAAATGGACTATTCTTATTCGTGTCAAACTTTCAACCATCGAAATACATAAAATGCTTATATTTAGACCTTCAACAGGACTTGTCAAGTGCACATGTGCATAACTTCACGGTCGATGTGCCATTATGGATGAATGGTGGAGTGAGAAGAAGTTACCTCTGATGCACACGTGGTTAAGCTCGGCCTGTGCCGCGTGCGTGAAATCGTTAAATCTGTGGAACGCGTGAAACCTAACAACAAAGATCAGGAATTTCCTATTGGGCGGAAACTAAATTCAAGCAATAGTTAATTAGTAGACAAACACACGAAAACACCTCAACGTATACACGTGTTGTGTCAGAGGCTTCAATTCACTTGAAACATCACTTAAAATCACTATAGATCGCAATTTATTGGTTTTTCATTATTTCCAAAGGCAACAGCTTTAAAACTTTCATGACTAACTATAGTACTCTGAGAAGCTCCACAAAGGCGCTATAAAAATGTTCAGATACAGTTAAGATACAATCCATCTTTATAGTTAAGCATGTAAGTCGTTCAGAACATACCAGTTGACACTGCATGCGCATTCTGGTTCATTCTTTCCTGAATTTATTAGTTGAATATTTCATTAGAAAAGCAGCATCTTTAACTGAATCTCGATTGCCAACAACAAATGCCATAAAACATTATCGACATCATTTTCTTAACCTTGGCATATATCAGCGGGGTCAGTTCTTTCCTTCATCTTGTCATCTACTCATCGCCACTGTACAGTCGATGGACACATTTTATAGCCAAGTTCGTAAACTGCGATAATGGAACAAAAATCTTGAAATGTTCTTCTGCACTTGGGGAATACGAACCCCGACCTTTGCTTTGGCACTTCATTATTATGACCAACAGACTATCGGTCACCCCAACAATTTTTCATTAATCAATTAGTTAATTGAGCAATTCATTCATGCAATCAGTCAGGTTACGCCCTTTATTTCATGAGAATGTAAACGAAACGGAATAGTCCAAATGTCGAGGGACCAATCCTGTAACAGAAACTTAAACAGCCTGTATAATTTGTAAACAGTTTTCAATTCTGTTCATTCAGCATGTAAGTCGTTCAGTACATACCATTTGACATTGCAAACATACCAGTTGATATTGCAAACAAAACGGAATAGTCCAACTGTCGAAGGTCCAATCCTATAATAGAAACTTAAACAGCCTGTACAATTGGTAAACAGTTTTCAATTCTGTTCGTTCAACTATCTGTGTCTACCTGCCTCTACGTTTATCTCTGTTTCTGCGGGTAGGCGTCTGAACTGGTTTGGTATTTGTCTGATGTAGTTGAGCGTATTCTTAATCATCCATCCGTTTCTACCTATTGTTTATTATTCTCAGAGTGGAATCTGGATTCCTCTCTACCATCAGGGGCTGGTGAAGCTTTAAAAAGTGACCGATGTGCCAGTCAATCAGTCCGTTCGTCTGTCAGTCTCTTGTTCCGTCAGCCTTTTTGTTTGTTGCATTTCTGTCCTTCGTTTGCTTGTGTATGTCCGTGTCTATGTCCAATATCTTCCTTTTTCGTTTCTCCTCTTCTGTCATGCGACATCGATTGTCCCCGGAATGGCTGCCAAGTACACGGAGGACAAATCATCACAATAGGATATAAACGGTTACAGATAAAGAACTGATCATCAATCTTTCGTTCTTAGTAAAAGTCGTTCAATCAAATTTACTGCAAGTACATTCCATAAATCTTCATAGCAAGAGCGTTTTAAACGAAAAGTTAAATCACGAGTGGCATACAGAGCTAGGTTAACCCTGCGAGTATACACTGACTATAACACAAATAGATATGATGAAAAACTAGGCTGAAAATAAAGCTAAAGATAAAGCTGAAATTAAAATACTGTATAATCTTTAGAACTGATTAAAACAAATTATTCACGTTGGAGATGGGTTAACAAAAGGTGGAAGCATTGTACACAGATCTGTTTGCACGATATTAACCATCTATCGGCCTCAAGGCCTAAACCTCGTTTGCCCCGACTCTGTGACGAAAGCTGTTTGGCATTCAGCATCTGATGTTATGATAATAGTTGCTATAGCTTAACTACACGTTGCAGTTGTAGTCAACCAGCTGTCGAGGTCAGTGTTATCGATCACAGATGACTTGTCAACTATGAGAACCGAATTATCCACTTGGGTCTCAAGGATGCTGGACCGCCTGGACAATATCACTCTGACTCACAAGTCCATTAACACAGACTAAGGGGCGGTCGCTTTACATGGATGCACATTACGGTCTTGGCTTTTATCGGCTGACATCCACTCACATATCTTGCAGACGAGTCGGAGATATTCCGGTCTAACCAATTCTAATATGGACACAAAGCGCAGATGGCAGACACTCGAAGATATATAAGCAACGAAAGATGGCGACCACTTGGGTAGGATTGCTGACAAGCGGTTCTGATGTGACTGAAGTGTCCAGGTCCAGAGTGGCCTGTATACTAGCGAAATGACACGATCTACCACTCTTCACATCCAGAGGGAGTACCCAACTGACCTGTTGCGGATCGTTTGAAATTGTACTTTTTCAGCTTACGGAGTATTATTATATCATCACAGACTTGATGCCTGCATCATCATTTACATTTTCATCACGTCGTCTTCATCATCGGAGCGATCCGGAAGCTATGAGATAGTTGGTCAGGAAGTGACTGTTTGGTTCAATTCCTGCCAAGTGGGAAGTCTCAGCGTGCAGCATCTGACGAGGCATTCTATCCACGGTCTGCGTTCGATAATTGTCGCATTGTGACAGTTGACTGTGATGCGGCTGTAGGTGTGGTTGGAGTGGTCTCATCGGGGGACTGTCCGTCGAACGGTGAGGAGGCAGCCGATGCTTGCGGGCAGTCCACCTGGTCTTGTAGAAGACTGGAATGGCGGCGATGCAGAGGGCGAGGGTCGCCAGGTGGGTTCCGATGACGGCGCACACCAGCTCCGTAACCGTAAATAGCTTAGGCTGTTGAACGACCTGCAGGTCCATCTGCCCAACGACCGTGTAGTTCTGTCCATGGAAGCTACCCGATTCTCGCGGCGTCATACCCAACCCGTAGGGGTTTTTCAACCCCTCACCGTCGTCCTTTTTCACGCCGCCTTTCACAGTTCGCGACTCAAGCAGGTTCTCGGGAACGGTATGCGAAGTGGTAGTGACGTCCCGCCGCCTCGAAGAAGTGTCCTGCATGTCGGAGGACGGAAGCAGGGAGACTTCATTAAGGAAAGAAAGCTCCGACAGTCCAGGATGAGACTCGGCGATGACGCTGGATCTGGACAGAGGCCACGAGACGTTGATCGTCAAGGTGACGTTACCGGCCTCGTTGTTCGCCACGCAGATGTACATTCCGAAGAGGTTGGTGTTGCCGTCATCGTTGTGCAGCGTTAGAACTCCCTCGTTCTTGCGGCTGTCTTCTTCCGCCGGGGGACTGTACTTGGTTGTTTTTCCCGAAGGTTGGATCCAGTAGAGAATGGGGGCCGGATCACCGGAAGCGGTACATTTGAGTCGGCCGGTGCTTCGTCCAAACGTCGTCTCAATATTATTGAACATTGGCGACTGGCAACGAAAATCGAGCAGGGACAATTGATTGAAGAATTTGCCCCTGAGGCGATGAGGGGTGAGGCAGGATGGAGCTACGGCTCCTTTAAAGACCTCACCATTCTTGTCTAAGAACTCTTTCAGCCAGAGCACCTCGCAGTTGCAGTGCAGAGGGTTCGATGCCAGACGGAGATGTTGAAGGGAGGAGAAGAGCGAGCTGAACTGGACTTCGAGTCGATCGATCTCGTTTCCATTCAGCCAGAGGTACTTGAGGCTCGAGTTCAGGGGATTCAGAACTTCCGGATGGAGTTTAACGAGAGAACAGTCGTGAAGGTAGAGTCCTGTTGTCACAAGACCCTCGAAGGACTCCGGCAGGAGCCGGATGTGACGGTTTCCGTTAAGGAAAAGATGTTGGAGATTTAGTCCGCTGAGACTATACTCACTCAAGGTCCGTATCCGGTTATTGCTCAGGTCGAGCCACTTCAGGTTCGTCAGAAGCACGAAAGTTCCTACCTCGATTCGCTCGATGCCGCATTCACTCAGGTAGAGATGTTCGAGGCTGTCGAATCCAGTGAAGTTGGATCGCTGTAACGTCGTCGAGTGGAAGAGGTTCCCGTTGAGGTTGAGCTGCAGAGTGTCTGGCGACACTCCGGACGGAACAGCGCCCAGGCCCCGCCTCGAACAGTAGACGATCTTACTCGGAAGATTGCAGAAGCAGGCCGAAGGGCAGTTCGGATTGGCGGAGATGCCCAACGACAGGAGGGCAACGACAATGGATGCAACCATCTGTACCACCCCTCTTACACCGCCGACTGAGGGAATCATAACGCACCGTTTTCCTCAAGTCCCGTCGTGTACGGCTCAAGCCACATTCCCTGGCCAACGCCCTAATCAAACATGCCCTCCTGGAATAGACTAATCGGACAACAAGTTTTAATGCCACTGCGCCTTTGCTGCCCGTCTTATACCCTACTGTCCTTTCGTCCGTCCGATCGGCCGTGCGTGGTCCAATGCCCGTGCCTATCGCCCGTTTCGACCCAACGCGAGACACGCAATAGCAGCAAACTGGTCCTTCTCATAGCTGGTCGAGCGCCGTTACCGTCAGCGCATACCCCTCACCCTCCTCCCTCCGCCCTCTCCTCCTTCACCGTCAGCTGGTGCAGTATGCGCCGCCTTCGCCCGAGCAGCCGAGTTCTTTCGCTCGCTCTCTCGCCGGCTCCCTCGCTCTACGCTCTATCGCTCCCGCATCTTGCGTCCGCCGCTAGCGCCACCTGACGACGAAACGTCACGTCCTGCGGGGGCCATCCATACATTACGCTTAAAACAAACTGTTTATTATTCGCCGAGTCCGTTTGGTGGCGCAGCCTCGCCGCCGAGCGCGCGGACCGACGGGACAGAACT
The DNA here is from genome assembly GCA_964023275.1 of Norana najaformis. NCBI lineage: Eukaryota > Metazoa > Annelida > Clitellata > Crassiclitellata > Hormogastridae > Norana > Norana najaformis. The sequence continues at coordinate 33,548,584 of OZ029915.1, read as the reverse complement.
CGTGTAAGAGTGCATGTGTATAAAGCGCCGCTTGCTATTCCGATCAAATCGAACCGGCCATGCGTAAACGGGATATTTTGGAGAAATTCGCGTCAAACCCAATCGATATCCCGATATACGCCAGAGATTTAACGACTTCATACTTCGTGCAGCAATACCAAATGGCTTATAGCGATATCACTCGCAGAAATATCGAGCTGCCCCTTAATTATGCGGACTGGCTTCAAGAGTAGAAGCCCCAAACATGAACAACATTGCGCAGTCAAGCGAGAGCTTATGGAATGGTGCCTAGAGTATAGAACTCTTCGAATGTGAATGACAATTTAAAATGCAGCAAAAATGCACACGGTTATGTCCAGAATTGCGCATAAACGCTGAACAATATAAGTCAGTATAGGATGAATGCGAATCTGTAGAATAGTGTCAATACAGTACAGATCCTCTTTACGAGAAACTATTCACATTAAAGTCAGAAGCTGTAATTCATTAACAGACAGAATTGCCAGTGCTATTCTAATGGTTATTACGGCGGATTAATTATTATCATTATTACCATCACTGTTAACTGCTAATTAGGCCTACGAGACGAGTGTCGACTTGTGATCGGCCGTACTTTTTTGTACGTTTGGTTCAACTGGATCATTTAAGCGTTTACAACAACGTGACAACGGTCGCGTGACAGTAGTACTGAAAATATAGCATATCCGTCTTGAACAATAATCTTCTAAATGTCGGCTGTGTGGGAAGGAACTACATGTAGTTCAATGTCACTAGTCTGATCCTTGCGCAATATAACTTTTATCCAGCGACTTCCATGCGACATATGAAGTATCCCGGAGTATCCTGAATATCCTGAAAACTCGGTTTTCTCCAACTATTAATATAGATGGAGTAGATGTTATTGAAGAATGTATAAGATAAAGCAAAGCATTGAATCAAAATGGCGGCGATGGCAAGACAATTAGCATTGAAGATTTACAATTGGGTAACGTAGCATAATGTAAGGACTTTATACAAATTCTCTTGAGCTGCTTCATGAATGAAGCTGTTAACTGAAGTCCTCATCTGTGCAAACGATGGTTGTCAGTTGATTTAGCAGAAGGGGGTTCAGTAGAAGTTTGCACTCAAACAACATGTCAAGTAAAACTCGATTAAAGTTTTGGCAAAGACTGCAAGACGACATAGCAACAGGTAAGTAGGTAAGCAGGCATGAGCAGTTACACAACATCAAAATTCAACTGTGCAGCTAAATGCATGCCTGGGAAAATTTCCAAGAAGTAAGACAGGTCGTCACTAAGTATAATAGGAAAGAATGGCGCCAAATAAAATCTCCCTACGTCATGCTACACATATGGTATTTTTATAGCGCCAATTTTATTTCGTCGAACGATGACGCTTACATGATTTTTATTACCATTCGGATCCGCTTTGGGCCAAAAGCAGCCTTTAGCAGCTAAGTATGGCACATCTCTCACGCATAGTTTACTGAGACCGCGTCGTAAGCACTGCTTGGCACTTTTCCTTCGAAACTCGAGTGCAGTGCTATTGATTGCTGTGCGTTTGTTTTTATTCTTGACCAGGGTTGAAATTCTCTGATCCTAGAAGCCTTCGGTTATGGCGCCCGGTTTCTCGGGGGATTTTCCACTCGAGAAGCAGTTGCCATATCATATGGATTGCTTAACACATTGCAAAAGCGATTTTCAGTTATGTGGATATTGTACTTAATATCACCAATCAATGGAATCGAATTACTAAGTTGAAGACGAATGATTTTCATAATTAACTTGAAAATGCCAGGAACCTAAATGGCGAAGTCATAGAGCTGTTATTCTTACTCGGAATGTCATAAAGAAATTTGGAAAATTCAAATAATAATTTTAAATGTAATTTACATTTGGCATTTTAACTTTCATTGTGTACATGTTGAGGAATACAAATTAAGTAAACTGAAGTATAGAAGCCGATATTTGAAGGTAACACATGAAAAATTTAGCATAACATTATCTTATCTGTCTCCAATGTATACGCTCTATCTTTCACTTGCAAAGTTACTTGGCATAGGCTATTTAATGACACCTTCGTAAATAACTCATCCTTCTCCGTCAACTTTCTCCCTCTTCCTCCAACTTACTTTCATGCCATTGTATCCGTCTGCCTTTCCTCCTCTTTCTCGTTCGTCTCTTTTTCTAAATTTCAGAGATTTAAATCTCGTGCTAGCATGGTCGTACACGAGGACCTTAAATGGGGTGGCGCCCATTCAAACGGGCAGCGGTGGTGAAGGATCTCAGCCAATCAATTCATTGAAAAACGTCGAAGCCATACATTCGCTATAGAAAAACATGTACATTTACAATTAGTTCTTCTTTTCCTCATCCTTTGCTCCTCAATATTTACAAACTTTCTTTTCTGGCTCTTCTTAACTCTTTTCTTCCGTTTTCTCTTATGCTTCTTTATTTCTTACTTATTCTGCTTTCTTTCAGCTTTTGGCTCACTTTCACCTTTCAACAACGACCTCTTCTTTCTCTCCTGCTGTTCTTTTCGTGCTGCTTTTCCAACTTCTTTTTCGTCTCTTATCTCCTTTGTCTTTCTTCTACTGCTCTGCTTCCTCACAAACATATAACCTGTCATGGCTCTCGTACAGCCGCTTATGTGCAAAGATCACAACATACACAGAAAGTTTTTTTCTGCGAATGTTAGGAGAACATCAAAGAAAGTTTTTTCTGGGTATGTTAGGAGAACATCAAAACCGTACATGAGACCCTGATGAAAATAAACTACAAGCCAAAACCAAAAGGTAGAGTCACGAAGAGACACCAGCAACCATAGATGCAGCCAGGAAGGCAAGAAGACAGACAAGGGCATCGAGCGAAACTTTTAAAGATTAAAGTAGGAGATAAAAACGAAAAGGTATCGAATATGACTCGGAATACAGCGCTAACGAAATGACGGCCAAAGTCAATATTGATGGAATGGCGTTGATTTCCGAATCGCTTGTCGGCACGTACTCCAGGGGGCGCCACAGTCGATAGCAGCCGACGTTCGGAGATCACATGATCTCCGAAGAATTATTGGCTTTTCATGACAATGTCTCTGTCCGTCTCATTTGCCGAGAAACTCTAGATTCCGATCGGCCTGACTCGTCTAAACGGCTACCGTTCGACGAAATCTGCGTCGTCTTGTCGATCTCGAGTCAGTCGTTTCGTTGGTTGGTCGGTCGGCTGGTTTCTAAGGTCTCTGATCATCCTAGACGATCGCGCCCTTCAGTCAATCATTCAGCCTGTAGCTCGCCCTTATTCAATTTATCTGACTGTGTTTATTTAAGCCGGCAATAGCATCACTGTCATTATTATCGTCATCACTATAATCGTCATCAACGTCATCATCGTCTTTTTCAGCAGCAGCAGCAGAGCCATCATGATTTTCATCATCATCATCATCATCATCATCATCATCATCATCATCATCATCATCATCATCAACAACAACAACAACAACAACAACATCATCATCGTCGTCGTCGTCGTCATGAACGTCGTCATCGTCATCATCATCATCATCAACAGCAGGAGAAGTGTGGCTATTATCATCGTCCTAAACGGCTGCAAGAAATCGAGGGCAGTCACTGAACGAGTGGAATTTCTAGTCAACAAGTGCATTCGTGAATTTGCTCATTCAATAACTGTCAGAAGATTGTTATTTGTGGTTCGTGATATCCGTGGATTGATGCGAATTTTCCAGCTTTCCAATTACTCCAGAAGCCTCTCTTCATACATTACAGCAACATCGTTACTACAGTCAGCAGTTGAAACACCGACCGCAAAACAAATCTTTCGTAGCTGTTGCCATTTAATTCGAAGGCAAACGATCCTTTTTTAAGCAGTTGCCATTTCAGTTCCTTCCTTGAAAGTGGATCGCTCCCTTCGAACTGACCACCATTTCGGTCCATCCACCGAATATTAAACGATCCCTTCAGAATCGGCGCCAACAGGAAACGAACGCATTATGGGCTGTCGGAAAATCGCCGACTCCAGGATGGGTTGTCTTCCGGTTGTTTAGCTCGAGTTCCGGTCGACTGTTTCAATCGGACACATTCTATGGCCAAATAATGGCGCCTGTCCAGTCTGTGGTTTATTGACGAAATCCGACAGATCACAGCGCAGTGATTGCGCTTTATTAGATAATCCCCACCATCAGCACACCACTCACCAATACACACACCAACACACACACCGACCTACACACGCACCAACACACACACACACCAACACATACACCGACCTACACACGCACCAACACCCACACACACCCACACACCGACCAACGGACTTCGGCGTTTCGCTTCTCACAGAGAGCGATGAATATTGCAAAACAAGTGCAAGACTAATCAACGTGACGTTTCACTGTCACGCTTTTTCAATCAGAGTGAGGACATTTCATTTGATTCGCTTTCTTCTCTTTTATTCCCTTCCCTTCCCTTTTCTTCTCTTCTCTTGGGTTCACTCCTATTCTCTTTATTCACCTGTTATCTCCTGTTTCACCATGTTCTCTTCTGTTCTTTTCTGCTATTTCCAATTCTCCTTTGTTCATACTCTGCTTTAATTCTCTTCCTGTTTTCACAAATCCTTTTGAATTACTAGTCCTGTCTTTGTCTGTCCCTGTCTCTGTTTCTGTCTCTGCCTCTGTCTCTGCCTCTGTCTCTGTCTCTGCCTTTGTCTCTGTCTCTCTATGCCTCTACCTCTCGCCAGTGTCTAAACAGGCTCTATATAAATTCCTTATTATATGTTAAAACGCCTGGGGTGGTCATTGGCTGGAAAAGGCAATCGCAGAAACTGGAAACATCCCTTACACGGAACAGTCTTCTTCGCCCACCCACCTTTCTACTTTTCCGAGCTTTGATCTGGAATTAGGGAAACGGGCCGCGAAGTGATGCGATGCCGACTCCACTCATTACGGGCGACATCTGGCTGTAACGACTGCGATTATTTGAAACAGGCGATCGCTTGATGGCGCTGCGCAACCAAGCAACTGACCCGACCCAGTTCAAAGGGCAGTTCAAAGGCGCGGCCTTCTGACCGGCAGATAATTCGGTAGGTCGGCTTTGTAAGGTTGCTTCTTGGGTTGGTAGCCGGACACAAAATGCAGCTCTTGAATACGAACACAGTTCGATACAACGCGACGACCCATCCATCAGCTGTCGGTTGGCAATGGACAGCACGCGGTCCGTGAGACTTTTGAAGCGGTGTTTTCAAAACGCTGCTTTGATCCCCGTTCTTATAGCAGCCACTGAATCGAAGACGAAAACAGAGGAATTTAGCGAGAACATTGAGAGGAAGTGGATGAGGACAAGGAGGAGGAGGAGGTATAGGGACGCTGCGGAGCAAGATGAAGAGCATGAGGAGAAGGTGGAGCAGGTGAAAGAAGCTAAGAAAAGGTTTGGCCAGCTAGGAGGAGGAGAAGGAGGAAGAGGAGGAGGAGGAGGAAAGATTGGAGAAAACGATTTTGAGGGCAACAACTAGAGGGAAAAGAGAAGGAAGAGATAAAGGAATAGGAGAAAGAGAAAGAGTAGGAGGATTGGAAATAGACGAGTAAGTAGAGGTGGAATGGAGTTGGAATTGGAGAAGAGGCAAAAGAGTAGAGAGAGGAGGAAGTGAAGAGGATAGAGGAGGAAGAGGAGAAAAGGTCGAGAAAAAGGGAGAAAGAAGAGGAGGAGGAGGAGGACAAAGATGAGCAACTTACTGTTATAACTGAACAGTTGTTCAAAAAAAGTCTGCGAAGGAAACAGGAAAAAAACGGAAATCATTCAGAAGTGAGTTAATGCTAGCAAACCTAGCCAGATGTCAAGAACCGGAATGAGCCTCGTATCACATTTCTGCTACAGCTGTCAAGGCAAGAACTACGCCCTTCTCACTCTCCACTCTTTCCTCTTGCCTCTCCTTATCTCTCTCTTTCTCTCCTCTTCCCTCTTGCTTCTTTTTTCTTTCTTTCGTTCTCTTTTCTTTCTTTCTGCCTCTTTTCCTTCTCTTTCTCTTCCCTCTTTCCTCTCTTATTCTCCCTCTTTTTCTCTTCCGTCTTGCCTCTCCTTCTCTCCTTCTTCTACTCTTCCTCTCACTCTAAATTCTTCATTTCCCTCTCCTAATCCTCATCCGTCTCGTTCGAACGTCTTTGTTTTGCTGCTTCCCTCCGTCCGTTGGGTCGGGGTTGGCCACCGCCTTCTTCGATCGTGTGCTGGCATCTACAGGCGCTAGTCAATCATCGACGCACAGAAGTCAATCAGAGACCAGCCAAAACAAATAAGCGTGAGGTTGAGAGATCGACATCGTCGGCCGTCAGAGACCCAAGAAGAACCTCAATCATACCAGCAACATATTCGAAGCACGTAAATAAGGACGCGTGCCTCTCTTCATCCTCCTCATCTCACTCCCACTTCCCCGCTCTCCGCTCTTCCTTATCTCCATACTTGTCTCATTCTCTTCCCATCCTTAGAACCCAACTAGTATGATATAACTCTGCGCAGCAACGCATCCATGCAGTCACTGGTCGACCAGGATGTTTACATATGTTTGTGTGTGTGTGTGTGTGTGTGTAGGTGTGCGTGCGCGTGTGTGGCTGTCTGTGTGACGAAGTTGTTCTCAATGCAAAAGCTGCAACAGAGTGGCTTAGAAAGTCGAAGTTAAATTTTGACAGCTGTTTAGTTACTGTTTAACGGCGCTGATATCGTATCGAAAATGATTAGCGTCGCCCTCCTCCTTTATCCAGGATTGGGCCTGGCACCACCCGAGTACGGCAGTGGCGGAGTTAAATTGACAGCGAGATGCATGTAGAACATTTTATATCGACAATGTTCGTAAACGTCGTTGATACTTACTCATGTGAGACCCTTGACGTTGAAGTGAGGGTCTTCAAATAATGTCGATATAATTTCATGTTCACAGTTAGCGCCAGAGCTTAAGTTTTGCGCTGAGAGATCGTAGCTGTTTTGCATCTTATGGATGAAATTGTTAGAAAACATGTTTCAACTAAGCCATAAAATTGACGGCTATGTTATATAGCTATAAACGTTTATCGTAAATGGCGGAATCTTGCACGGTTAAGGTTAGTGGTGCCAGCTCGAAATCATTAATACTCTGACAGAGAAATGGCTCTAGATAAGCAGCAGTTCGTCGTCAGTCAAAGGTGCAAAACGATTTTGTACAATTTACTGCAGCTGACCGTATTTTGAGTAGATCTGTATAAAACTAAATTTCATCGTAAAAGATGGATCAGGATTTTCCTTCTGGGCTCTTAAATTTCCAGTAGGGCTGCTTGCCGGCGCTAGCAGTAAGAAGAGGTTGGAGCAGTGGTTGGGGACCGTTGTAAACGCTATAGCTGGGGTCAGAAAGAAAAGGTTGGAGTAGGGTCGGGAGGGTTGCAAACGCTATAGCTAGGTTCTAAAGCAAATCCTTTCCAAGGCCGGAAACAAGTTTGATTCATTCAGGAGCATGTACCGAAGAGTTTTGGGCAAATGAAAGCTATTCCTTTTAGAGCGTCCGAGCAATTTGGACCGAGCCATTTGGATTCACTTAGTGGCGATGACAGATGATTGAGATACACTTTACAACATGAGTATATGCGGTTGAGATTTACGTTAAAATGGATAAACATCTGTGGCGTTCAGTTTCTAGATATGCGCCTCAAGTGAAAGCCCTATAGCCGTTGCTACAGTTAAACGTCACGTTATACAATGTGAATGAAAAATGTAAGTAATTAATGCAATTAATTAACACGCCATATGTTCATCAGCTGAGCGAGGAACCGTAAGCATGAGTGGCATACAAATGGGGTCTGATGCAATGCAACGCAAAAGCTACATTTGGCGTTTTGTGCATATGTGTGTATATATGTAATGTGTGTGACACCGCCTCAGATTTCGAAGCCTTAACGGTAATGATAGTGATCAATAAACAAGACAATAGGTTAAACAAATGACTTATTATAGCAAGTACACATACATACATACATATATACATACATACATACATACATACATATATATGTGCGAGAGAAGATGGATGGAGCGAGTGAGTGAGTGAGTGAGTGATTGATTTATTGAGTGAGTGAGTGAATGAGTGAATGAGTGAGTGAGTGAGTGGGTGATTGAGTGAGTGAGGAAGGTAAGAGAAAAATGAAAACGGAAGGGAGGAGATGATGCACCCCATGCATAGCCGTAGATTGCCGTTTTATAGCTGCCTCCTACCAGCAGAAGCCATGTTTTGATCAGCGGAAGATGCTACCAATGATTTAATGACTTCGAAGCGACGCTGAGATTCCACAAAGAATTAGCGCCTGACTTCTTTCTCTTTGTTTCCGTCCATCCGTCCCCCCTCCCTACCTTCCTCCGCCCCTTCCTTCGTTTCTGTCTTCCTCTCTGCGTCCATCCATTCCTTTCTCCCTCTTTCCATTTCTCCGACCTAATAGCCCGGAAATCTGTTTCTCGATCCAGCATATTGCATTTCTACCAGACACACTGACGCATACAAGCAGAGAGACACAGACAGCAACTATTAGCCATGCACAGATATAAGGTAAATGTTCAGATACATAGATACACAGATACATGCATACAGAGGTAAACCCCGTTATGTATATAAACGATTTCTTTATAGTCAGCACCTAGTATGAGTTTGTTTTTCTGTTCAGTTACCGGCCACGAAATCTGAGTTTTAAGTGCATCAATTTCATTGCGTAATATGTTTCGCACAAATGCACTCATGTATGATAGAGCAGATCTATTTCTATATATGCATTTTATATTTGGCCAAAGGGATGGGTCCCCGTTAAAGGAGTGGCCAAGGGTGAATGAATGATGTGTGTCTGCGTTGGTTTTCAAGTGATGCCCGCTGACTCCCACTAATTGAAAAAGGCGTGGTGCCTGCCTGCCTGCCTGCCTGCCTGCCTGTCTGCCTGCCTGCCTGCCTGCCTGTCTGCCTGCCTGCCTGCCTGCCTGCCTGCCTGCTCCAGAAAACGTCGTCCATCGAGCGACGACTTCGAAGTCGACGCTGATGGAATCAGAACAGCTGATGGAAAAGCGATGAACTAACGTTGTTCCTATTCCTCCTTCTCTTCCCCTCTGCTACTATCCTCCTCCTCCTCCTCCTCCTACTCCTCCTGCTGCTCTGGTCCTTCTCCTCCGCCAGGTCCTCTTTTCTTCTCCTCTATTTATAGTTTCTGTTTCTTGGACTTACTGGTGATGTTATTGCGCATGTGCCCTCGCTTTTTTGACCTCAAAATGGATGAGAACAGGAAGTGAATGAACAAAACCTTTATGCTGAACGCTCTCTTTGCAGCCTCTGTAGCCGGTCATCTAGCTGATTAATGCTAAGACCTTGTGGCGCCTTTGTTCTCTTTGATTGATTAATATCCTGGCTGACTAATAGTGTGACTTACAAACAGCCCGTCAATCAGTCAGTCAGTCAGTCGGCTGATCGGTGGGTCGGTCAGTAAGTAAGTAAGTTAATTAGTAAATCAGTCAGTCAGTCAGTTAGTCAATCACTCAATCACTCACCCATCCACTCACTCACTCATTCCATCCCATCCACCCACCACCCACCAACCCATCCACTCACTCATTTCGTCTGTCGGTCGGTCGGTCGGTCAGCCAGTGTTTAAAAAAGCTAGTCATAAAAGCGAATTATTGACTGACTTTACATCGATTTGCTGGTTTGAAAACGCGTTAATAGCGGTTTCTAAGGACGTGCTCTTTCATAATGAGACTGAACGAGGTGTTGTTGTAATCATGGTTGAATCATCGCAGAGATCATTTTAAAATGCCCTAAAGGCAGGAATTCCTAAAATAGCCCTGCTTTGCATAATTGACTTTCATTTGAAACGATTAGACCATGGACGCAACTGAATCTGAGGAACAAGGAGAAACCGAATCCGGGATTCGTTTTGACACGGAACGCAATCGGATCTTTTTGCGATTCTTCACGGTAGACGGACTGCGTGCAATTGAATGCATCAGGACGACTCGACCAGCAGCAGCAGCAGCAGCAGCAACAGCAGCAGCAGCAGCAGCAGCAGCAGCAGCAGCTTCACCGATAAGCCATCATCCGATAGCTGCCTCCGAAGCGCTCTCAAAGCGCCCAAATTCCTATCAGCTTACTGATTGACAGTCAGTCTGAAAACAAGTCCATAAAATCAATCACGCCAATACATAAACCGATAAACTCAGAAATGCTGTCTGTCTGTCTGTGCGTCTGCATCTACCTGAATTCATGCCTGTGTATCTCTGTGCATGTCTTTCTGTTCATGGGCCTGAGTGCATGTCTGTCTATGTATTTTTGTACAAATGTATGTACATATTGCATATATACATATGTATATATATATTATATGTGTATGCATATCGTACACGTATACATACATACATATATGAATATAATATTATATGTATATATACATATAAGCGTATGTGATATCGACGTGCTTCATGTGTGTCACGCACTTCAAAGTTAGAAGACAAGGAAGAGAAACGCTCGAGATGAAGTTTATGCCTCATCACTCGATAAGAATTAAGGCACTTGTTACAATCTGGTCATTTTCTATTCAATTACATTCCATTTGTTACAACTTACTTCTAATTTATTCAACTCAGTTTTCCCTTAATTTATCGTGCTCTGTCAAGCTATTGCAATGTATACATCTGACTTTATTGCAGCCTAGCACACTTTGCTCCCTAACACACATGTAGGGGAGAATGGCCTGCAATGGGTAAAATTTTAGATTTTACCTTATAAACTAGGATTTATTTGTCATAAATATATTTTGATTTTATTATCTGAGAAAGTAATATTTTAGGAATCTCATATGAGTACATTGCAATATTATCTCAAGATTTTTCTCAAAAAGATCTCAAAAACGTTTTCCTTCCTGGTAAAAAAAGTCCCAGTGCAGACCTGCATCTTCCTATTCTAAATCAAATCTCTTCTCGTCTACTCTGCACTTCATCAGTCGCTCACTGTATAAATATAAAAAGTACATGAATAGATTAGTTCCCGTGATTCGTAATCGTAATCATTGTCATAATCTCGAGATTTCTACATCAGCGCCATCAGAAAGTAAATCGTGGGAACCAGTTTTTATTCACAGGCGCTCAGTCAAACAAAATCGATAGACAAGTAAGGTCAGGTTAGGGTCCAGGTCAAAGATCCAAGATTCAGGCAGGCAGATAATTAGACGAATACGGTGGATGATGCTTAGATATGATGTTGCGAGAAAGAGAAGGGGAAGAGAAGGAATCAGGGTAGGACTTGTGAATGAGGAATTATATATTTTTTAACGAAAGATGCGCAGAGATTGCTAGAGGTGCAGTGTTAATAAGTACGTAGGATGGGTCAGTTTACTCCAACATAAATGCTATTCATTTTCTTTAGAATCGTATGCAGTAAAGTAGCTTCACATTTAGGGTCCGCGCAGATAATTATTCATATGGGCCCTCTGGGTCTTTTCATAATTTATGAGGCTCTGAGTGGGCCCCCTCTTTTTCAGATTCGGGGTCCGGCTCAAAGCAGTCGCGGGCATTGTGGGTATATATTCAAAGAGGCAGCGGTGCTGAAGGATCTGACTCAATGAAATAATCATTTCATTTAAAAAAGATCAGGGTCGAGGCCATTCGGTCACTATATAAAACCGTGTACATTTACATCTATAGTACGCTAGTGATCGAAGATAAAGTTAGATTTTATGCTTTAGGTTTCACTCGAACTGTATGTGAAGTTAGCTTTTTAAACTGTTTGTAATATTGCATCAGTTTATATCGACCGTGTGCTTCGTCTTTCACTGCTTACTATGCATTTTTGTTGTAATGTGTGGGCAATTGTCTCGCGCTAAAAAAGTCATTTAATTACGTACTTACTTACTTACTTACTCAATTTTACCATAGACTACCCCACTCCACTCTAATCCACCATACTTTTTTCTACCCTAATCTATTCTACTCCATTTCACTGCACTTTGTTCCAAGTTTTAAATTATATTCACATACTATTCATGTTAAGTTTTAACAAATGATCAGTTGTTAATTTGGTCTAATGAACATCTGTTAGACAGTTTATTTATCTATTACCTGCTTCGCTCCAACCTTACTTTTTCTGCAGCGTCTCAAAGAATTCAATCAAATTCACTCTGTAGGCCTAAGTTGTGTTTTATTTTCCGTTTGTCCAAGTTTCGTTGCAATTTGAGCCTCTACTCTCTAGAGTGAAATGCCAGCGACATCTAGCGAATGAGTCAAGTAGCGCAGAAGGGAATGATTTTGCTTAGTTGAAACTTATCGACAGTTACGCTAAGCGTATTCGTTAGATGGCATATGTAAGCACTCTTGGTCCACCATAGGAAGTGTGTAGATATTGAAGGTATGATACCGCACAGAAGCTAAGCTCTCTCTCGAAATGGTCTCGAGACGTACCTCTAACCTTGGATAGATTGACCAAATTCTCGTTTTCGTCTAGACTCGGGGCAGGACGTCTCTGTTCTCGTCTCAGTCTCGGCTGTTGATGTCCACACATCATCCACCATAGCCGTCTGACTGTCTGCCTGGCTGACCCCTAGAGATGATGAATCAGACCCTTCCTGCCTAACAAATTTGTTTTGATTGAACGCCCGTAAATAAGATGGTTCCCGAAGTTTAGCTCTTATTGGGCGCTATAGAAATCTCGAGTTTGCGTTTACGAACAGTGGTCGTGAACACAAATGTAACGAATGATTTCGACGGAGGATAAAGAAGAGCGTAGGTATTAAGTTGCTAACTTTGTACCATGTCTTTTGAATATTAGTCCAATATAGCTACATACCAGTGGAAATCAGTGACATTTGCATCAGTCTGTCCTATTTAAGTTCTGTTATTTAATTCTGTAATGTGATTTCAGCGCAGGGTGATTTTATGTTATAGGCCCATCATAGGCGAAAGCCTGCAACGTTCTGTTTAGTAGTTTCTCTGCCTCTCTGCTGTCGGTCTGTCATCACATATAAACAGTAGTAAACTTTACATTGCTAACTGCTTTGCAAGACTGAAAGTAACAAAAACAAACAAAGGAAATAATAAATATTGCAACCCTATAAGTGCAACGACAATAAATAGATTTTCAAGCGAATTATAAAATGATTGACAAATCCTTGTGTAACTTTCTAAACAGGAAGTCAACATAATCGTAATCGTAAACTCGAGATTTCTACAGCGCCCAACGAAAGCTAAGTCGCAGAAACCAGCTTATTCACAGTCGCTCAGTCAGAATCAAGTCGATAGGCAGGAAGGGTCAAAATCGGCTCCAGATCAAAATCCAGGAGTCAGGCAGGCAGACAGTCAGACGGCTACAGTGAATGGTGTTTGGAATTGGATCGGCAGGAGAGATAATGGAAAGAAGAGGAATCAGGATAGGACTGTATACATTAAAACAGCAACAAACCTACTGAGTGCTGACAATAAAATACACTTTCAGGAACGTCTCTTCTCAGTCTCGTCTCGGAATCCCTAGGTCTTGGTCTCGTCTCGGAGACCCAAGACCTTGATTTAGGTCTCGTCATAGACTGCTAAGTAAACGTCTCGGTCTCGTCTCGGTTTCGACCCCAAGAGTCACGTGCGCATTCCCGGCAGAACCAGGATATTAATTTACTGCAAACACTAATAGGCCCTATTAGTCTTTATCCGATTAGTCCAAATAAATTTATTCCTAGCGTTGTGTTATGATCCAGTTGGTCCTGTTCCATTAGGAACAGCAGGTTAATTGTGAGTCGTTTTAATAATAAACATTGTTTGCCATGCACCACCTACCGACTGCAAAACGCATTCGTCAATATTCTAGATCTGTATGGCCAAGTTGCAAGTGCACTAAACACGCTTAGACTCTTAAATAATAAATAAGAGAAATTCAAATATAAACAGTTACGTAATGTTTTTTTAAAATTGTAAATAAATTGAAAATGGAAATTCATGTAAAATTGACAAGCTCTGTTTATTATATATTCATTCATGCTATCTTTCCTTATGAAATTTATATAGCGCGTTTTATAGATCCAGAAGCGCCAGGCCTGCTAAACCAGGTTGAGATCGTTGAGATCGCTGAGATCGCTAGATGTTGCTAGTGAAACGGTAATTTGAAACATATTTCTGACAAAACAGAGAATCGAACCCTTAGCATTAAATTGCTGGTCTACTAAGTGGTCGAAAATAAGGAACATCCCAAAATTTGACCTACTTTGGATCCATCCCTCCCTTTTTTGCATTTGTTCGCATTTGGCATCTCCCATTCCCCCTAAGCGGACGTCAGCACTCCATTGGATACTATGGGCTAGATTAGGCTACGATGTTGCTCTTGCAGGGCTAACTGTTCCATAGTTAGGGGTATTTTGATATCGCCGTGCCCAGCAGAAGAATTTTAATTATAGGCAACGCACTACGGACTGTCTGCTGTCTGATGGTGTTTAAGGCACACGATGTACTGAAATAACTGTAGACCTATAGGCCTATACCAAATTTAGATGTGGACGGCCGCATTGAGCATTACCCCTTCCCATTGTCCGGATTTGTCCGCATATGTGTGATCCTCCCTTCCCTCTTTGTGGACATCCCGAGTGGACGACACTACAGCCCCTATTTTGGACAGGAGTATGATTAGAATTTCATTCATACGTATTATATTATGTTAAAATATCTGCTTGTAATTTACAGATAAAATTAAGCCACAAACATAATAATAATTATGATTAACTTATATGCATAGATGCACATGTATTTATGTATATACGTTTATACAAACACACATGTATGTATGTTTTTCATTTCGCTGATTTCATTTCAGTTTATTCATTTATTGTCCCCATCGAAAACACAATTAAAACGTAGCAACAAATACTTTTGACATTCAGAGGCAGACGCAGAAAGAACCGAGTCCTGCCTATTAGGGTCGTCAGTGTGACGTCAAATCCGTTTGAAATGACGATTGATCAACATTATATCAGTCACACTGAACTTTAACACAAACAGAACCAGAATTAACATAACCAAAAACTTAACTAACAAGAAGATTAATCTATGTATATTTATGCTTTTCGTTCAAATTAGCACAGATTTTAAAATAGTTTTTTATTGAGCAGTTCGCGGATATCATCGGATAAATTATTCAAGAGAGAAGGTTCTAATACATTTAATTCAAAATAATCGAGTGTTAGTGTGGCAAAACTTACATAATAATTACTCTGAGGTCTGGCATGATGTATATGGCCTTCTGAATTACTTTAAAAAAACTAAAACTGTAAAAGCAGAGGGAAGTAAATTATGAGCAAACCGATAGCTAAATTCACCAATTTGTAGTTTCGTAATATGATCAATTTTTAAATCCTTGGGCATGAAATATTTTATCAGTACAAGAGTATGGCAATCTTCCTCCACTTAAGATGCGGATATATCACTTTCTGATGCAGATTTTATCTCTTCAACCGGGATGGATAATTAGAAGCCCTTGCAATATTACTGTACCGGAACTTATATCTGTAGCAATCCTTTCGGGCTACTACCGGTCGCACCCTTTTGTAATCTTTACCTTACTGTCAGATAGTAAATTATATTACAATCTCTAGAGTGCACGACTTCTCTATTTACTATAAGCTCTATAGCTCTTGGAAAAGGGTGGATGCAAATGACTAAAAAAACTTCTATTCTATAAACATCTATCCCAAGTGCTTATCAATTTCAAATTGATTAATTCGATCTTGATGAAATGATGACTCGTTTCAAATTATTAGAAATGTCTGATTATTTTTATTACAGAAAACAACTAATTGTCAAGATAGTCTATCCCGTTCATACTGTTCAATGCAATTAAACTAATATTATTCTATGACTACGTAAGGCCAGCTATTATTCTAACTAAATCAATTATCAGAGGAAAATTTAAAATCTTCCATCCCGAATTTTGAGATCTTGAGATTCCAGGCTTACGTCCTTGAGATGAATCGCTGATCTCGAGGTATCGTACCAACCACTGTGCGTTTTACCATAATCATCCTCCGAACAGACGTCGGACATAGACAGCTACAGAAGGATGTTGGCCATCTTTCGCGCGAAGTTTTCTTTAGCTTTATAAACCACAAGAGTTTGTAGAAAGTTCAAGTTCGCCGAAATCACTTAACGACGAAACAAGGCGTTCGCTTTCTCCTTTCTCGTAAAATCGCAACTGCGCGCTGCAGTTCGTTTAAACACTTTTGAACGAAGAGTTTCGCCGATGAGATCGCAGTCAAATAGCGTGGACGCCGACTTTGCAAACAGTTCGAGACGTCGTCACCTCCAAAGTTGGCAGGTAAGTTCGAATTTCTTTCGAATTTCCTGTCGACTTGGGATACTTCTAATATAAATTGGGCAGCATAATAGTTTTGCCGTCTTTAATTCGTAACTGTTTAGATTTATTTCGATGTATACGGTAAATCCAGTTTTGTTCTTCTGCGAGAGGGTCCTTTAATTATTCTAAATATAACTTAGGTTGTTTTGGTTTATTGCGCGCATTTAAATAAAACGAACCAGTGGGAATGCATGATCAAATGCCTGTTTTGCATCGGTTGATGAATGGTGCAAACGCAAGAGTGGGGTCATCATTAGCAAATGCGACCGAGACCTGGTCCAACCTATTGCAAAAGCAGAGACCCAAAAAGTTCTTTCGAGTCTTTAATTATCAGTCTAATGGTTTATGAAATTCTGTCACTAAGTTCGGCCAAGGCTAGAATTGGGAGATGTAATATCGCTGTTAGTAATCGGAGCATTACCAAGTGTCGACCATCCATTAGTGAAATTATTATCAATCAAAGTTGCTGCAGTATCAATGATTCTGGTGGTTCAAAATATGGCAGGAAGAAAATAACAAGATGACATGGAAGAAAATAACAAGATGACATGCAGTTTAAGAATGTATACATATATGTATGCATGCATTTTTTATGATTATGTAAGTATGTATGTATGCATGTATGTATGTGTGCATGTATGCATGTTAGTAGTATGTATGTAAGTAGGTATGTATATATGTATGTACATATTTATGTGGGTACACCGTAGACTCGTTATAATACGCGTCGTTATAAAACGAATTCAGACATAACGCGGTCAGGACATTGATCCAAAAATTACTTCAGCCATTGCAATAAACTTATTATAACGCATGGCTTTGTTACAAGGCAGTTCTTTATATGGCCCTCGAAGACAGCGTTATAACGAGTTTCCATATTGCATGTATGTATATATGTATGTATGTATGTATGTATGTATGTATGCATGCATGCATGTATGTATATATCTGTGTATGTATGTGTATATGCATGTTTGTATGTACGCGTGCATGTACGTAAGTATGTAGGTATGTGTATATGTATTCAGGGAAATTGTAATATATTATGTATACATGTGTATATTCGGAACCGCGTCCTCCATCAGATGCCACCAGTCGCCAGAGGGCGTGAGTACGTCTTCCTCTTAATACAGCATGCGTCTGTCCGTCTATCTGGTTATATGTCTGTGATGCTGTTTAGCCGGTTCCGCTAATGCCATTAAAGTGGCCAGAGACGTCAGTGGATGGGGGAGGCAAGAGAAGATGCCTTCGGGGCGACTTATGTCCCGCAATCTGAGAAATATGCCCCCGATCGAACTATTAGGGCGATTGCCTCCCACCGTTGTCAGCCTCTGATGAATGGCCACTCACGTGTCACACCCCAATCTAAACTCTTCCAACTTTATCAACCAATCCATCCACATATATCCATCAGATTGGATGAATGCTTTATGGATCCACAGCGGAGTAGTGGCCCACTTTGCCGTCCGATGCCTGTAATCCACCCGTCCCACAGCCCACACTTTCGTTTCTGTCTCTCTGTCTGTCCTTCTCTGTCTCTGCCATCTATCTGTCTCTGTCTCTGTCTCTCTGTCTCTGTCTCCCCTTCTGTCTCTTCATTGCTCCTTCTTATCCAGGACTGGATCTGCCAAGGACGAATTCCGGTGCCACTGATTGTCCTCAGATCCACATTATATGATAGAGTGAATAATGCAAAGCTATAAAGGCAACCCACAAACGGTTGTTGGAAGAATGCCGATAAGTTTTTTCAGATTTTGTTTTATATTACCTTGCCCCAGATGCTGCAAGCAATGAACAATCCAGTAAACAAACTCCCCTTTGCATTGCCTATAAACCGACAATATACTTGGTTACTGGTCAGGATTTGCTGGACGTCTTGGGAATGCTCAACTCCGCCCTAGGTCAAAAGTCAGAGTGCCCAGTAATCATCGAAATGTTCCTGCCAGAAGTGTTAATGTAAGTCCTGCTGACGTAACGTCGTTAACGCGCAATTATGCTTTTAAAGAAAAGTTTGAATAAAAACTTTAAATGGTGCGCTATGAAACTGCATGTTGGAGGCCGATTCAAAGTCAATGATACTGCTAAGAAGTTTAATTACTAGACCAAGAGTTAGCCACCCTGTCTTTATTGAAGAGTTGATGCCGTGGGTTTGTTTTAGCCACCTTGCAACCCCCAGTCATTTATGTATCGGCACCCCTTCACCGTGACGGCTTCTCGCTCTTGAACATCATGCCCTTCATTGCTACTTCTGGCTAAAATTTCTACACCCTGGCCAAAACTTCACAAATCCACTCCTGCTCTAAAACCCTTCCTGTTTACACTGCACGTGGTCTTCTTTCCTTTCATTTCAACCCGACTCCGCTTTATTCGTTTCTCTGTCTGCCTGCCTGCCTGCCTGCCTGCCTGCCTGCCTGCCTGCCTGCCTGCCTGCCTGCCTGCCTGCCTGCCTGCCTGCCTGCCTGCCTGCCTGCCTGCCTGCCTGCCTGCCTGCCTGCCTGCCTGCCTGCCTGCCTGCCTGCCTGCCTGCCTGCCTGCCTGCCTGCCTGCCTGCCTGCCTGCCTGCCTGCCTGCCTGCCTGCCTGCCTGCCTGCCTGTCTGTCTGTCTGTCTGTCTGCTGCATATATCTGAATCTTAGTCCTTATAATGTATGCAAGCCATACGGTTGCTGATGCCGTCCGTCTTACTTATTTCCTACATTTGTTCCTTTCTTCTTTGCTTCCTTTCTTCATTTCTTCCTTCCATCCTTTCTTCTTTCCGTTCATCTTGATGCGATACCTGCATTACGACTGCACAGAATTCTCACACAACTCAGTTTAGAGCTACACGTTCCTTCCTTCTCTTCGTGTCACTCGCCTTCCGACCCCCGAAAGGAGGATCCTGTACCCTTTGGTTCCTCTGACATTCGGACCACCCGCCAATCGACCGCTTACCTCCCCCGCTCCCTTCCTAAATGGCAGTACCTTCCGATTTTAATGCACGTCAACAACGCTAATAAACCAATCCCAGTCTGCGCTCTGTCTGTCTGCTCTGTGTCATGCCTGTCTGTCCGCCTGTCTGTTTATCTGTCCGTCCGTCCGTTTATCTGTCTGGGTCTTACTCTCCGTCTCTTTTAGTGCTTCTGGCTTGTGCTCTAAGTCATCGGCCTTTCGTATCCGCAGTCGAATCCCTCTGGCCATAGTTGGGTCTAGACGTATAAGTCGAAGGTAGGTCAAGGTCGAGGTTCAATTGCTGCGTCCGACAGATCAGACAACATTTTGACTGCTCAAGAAATAACCTACGCAGCTGACGAGGTTTCTAAATAGACGTCTGTCTCTTTCTTTCTGACACTAGATCTGTTTATGTCTGCCTCTTTCTCTATCGCTGTCCCTGGATATGTTTCTATCTAACCATCTTATTATGTGTACCTGCAGTACTAATGCTTGTCCGTCTGTCTGCCTGTCCGTCCGTCCGTCTGTCTGCCTGTCCGTCCGTCCGTCTGTCTGCCTGTCCGTCCGTCTGTCTGCATAAGTCAGTCCAATTCAGCCATCGCGAGGCGGCGCTGATTTTCGACCTGAATAAATCTGCCTTCTTCGCTTTCTTTTCGGAAGTTTTCATGATTATTCTAAATTGATGCGGGGGCAATAAAATCAACCGAGTTTTAATTGTTACGAGCCGCCATAAACCACCAACGTAACGATGATGCCGGCTTCACGAGCAACAGAAAAGAGGAGGAGAAGGCAATGGGGAGGGGGCTGAATAGGGGACGTGGCGTAGGGGTGGTATGAGGCTAGTCTGATGACCACACCAGAATGACCAAAGATGGCTTATGGATTGCTGCATATCAATAATTGAATCTTCAGCTCTTAGCCCTCTATGTGTACAGCAGAAGCCAGATTCACATTTCTGTGTGACTAAGCGACATGAATTTTATTATTATTATTATTATTATTATTATTTGTAGTAGTAGTAATAATAGTAGTCGTAGTAGCAGCCGTAGTAGTAGTAGCAGTAGTTGTAGTAACAGACTATCGCGATAACTAATTTATATTCCTGTAAATTAATTGCAGCTTAAAGCCTGAAGTCGACACGGATTACAAAACAACAATCACTTTTTTTATCACTTTTTTTCAATGAAGTGTCCCAAAAATCGATTGTCTCACATTTCATTGTATACATCTATATAATTGAAATCGTAACTGCGCACCTATGTAGCATTTTTCTCAATAAACTGTTTAAGACGTGCTTCTATGGTATTGGTTCTTATTGTATTGTGTTGTATTGGAAATTATTACATCGTCTGTTTTAGGGAACTACTTGCGGCTTGAGAGCCGTGTCAGAAACAGTTGAGTCTTTAGGCGGAGCTGCAGCGAAGGCTCTTGGACAACACAACAGACCGTGAAACAAACTGAGCGTCTTACCCATCTGCAGTTATAAAGGAATCCCGGCGTCCAAGACGGTTTTACTGTTGGCGAGACGAAGGAATGGGGTAGGGTATCTCACGCGTAGGCCGCGGCGGCATCTGCGGTAGAGGCAAGACCACCCAGATGCGCGGTAGACGGTCGGCACCGCCCTAAAGATGGCAACCCTTGACCCCAATATAAAGCAGCGCCGTTTATCAGGCAGTCAATCGGAAGGTGAGTGACGTCTGTGCGGCGGCGAATCGTGTCATTAGATCTAATTAACGACGTTAATTGGCTGAACAGGAAATCGACCCTTTGAGAAAGTCGGCGTTGATCGCCCGGTCACGTGTTGAAGGGTGGGAGAATGGTGAGAGCTCGTGAGAGGTGAAAGGTTATGGGAGAAAATCTAAAATCTCTTAGAAGCTTAGTAAAAGGAAAACAACGAAAGAATTGAGGACAATAAAGAAGCGAATGATTGAATAAAGTAAAACAGGAAAAGTATTAAAAGAGAAGAAATAAACAAAAGAAAGGATGATACTGAACATCAAGGGCGTCAGCAGAGGGGGTGGCATTGCTTTCCCACTCGAAAACCTGAGGTCAGAGATGCTTTTGACCCTCCACTTTTGACCAGAAAGATTAAACTGGTCCGCCTATGTTCGGGTCTGGATTAAACAGAAGAATACAAAGCCTATAAGTGAAATTTGTCAATTGAAGTAACAAAGCAATGGCTTAAGAAAAAAGGTGGAAGAAGGTCAAAGTTTCGATGAAAGAAAGTAGGACCTTGTCTACTTACCCCCTTCAGAACTGGATCCGCCACTGTCCCCACTCTAAATATTGTGCCGACGCTCAAGCTGAACTTTGAGAAAGCATCGAATGATGGCTGAAGGGAGAAGGAATGAATGAGTGATTGACCGCCTTATTAGACGATGCCATGCAACCCTCAGCGTCAAGCAAAAGAATCTATTCTTCTCTACACAGTCTACACAGCAGCCGGCTATAGACATGAAGTACACAAAGCTACTTATGACTGGACAATCAGGTCACAGGTCAACACTTTTGAAAGATAACATAGGTGAATGTGTTATCTGAAGTTTCATAATTTACAGCGCTTTTGAGAGGTAAGCGTATACTTGAAATACACTATATTAAGTGTCTATATACATACACACATACATACATACATACACACATACACACATATACTTACATACATACATGCATACATACATACATAAATATATACATACATATATACATGCTTACATACACACATACATACATACATACATATATACATACATATATACATTCATACACACATATATACATACATACATACATAGATACATACATACATACCTATATACATACATGCATACGTATGTATGTACGTACGCACATACATCCGTACTTACTTTACTTACTTAAATTGCACCCAATTCAACGTATCACATGAGCATATTTATATCTTATTTAAGTCCTAGTCGATTCGCTAATGACTTATATAGCGCCAGCTTCCTACTAGGCATACATCTGAAATATATGTCAACGCTATTCGATGATAGTTCACCCGATTTGAAATTAATGATTCGTCCAAAGATAAAATTCGACATTACATAAAGCAGGACGGAAAGGAAATTGATTATTAATGGATGTATACATACAAATAAAAGGGATTGATAGCTATCGTTAAACTTGTGGCATGATAATTGAACACCTGAAGAGAAAGGAGGCGTGTATTCTACGCATATTTTAAGCTCCACCTCCGTAACAGTTTCCCCCGCCCTCAACCAATCACATTCTTTAGTCCGTGCGACTGCATTTGACTGACAGACCGCATAGCAGCCTTTACGAAGTCGAAAACGAGAAGTACGATCAGCAGATTAAGAATCGGCGCGCGTTTCGCTGAAGTTCAGGTACTTTATGGTCTTTTTACAGGACTCGGTGACTAAATAGCCGGCTTTGTCCTGCTCTTTGGTCTTATCAGTACTACAGAGCAGAAAGTGCTGCCGTGTAGACTGAAGTCTATGGTTTTGGAAATCGAAATCGAAATTTAGCATGTAGACCATAAGCACCGGGTTAAGGTGCCATGGCCTATAATTGTACTGCATTTGTCGATTTACACAATGTCTCCAACAGAACAAACTATTCCTTAGGGGTGTGAATATGAGAATATCACCAGAATCTGGGGGTCTTACATTTTTGGGAAACGTTATAAGAGGAGGCGAAGACTGTGAATATGTAAACATTTCACCCCAGTGGGCCTATTAAAAGCATCATATATAGACCTAAGGCTTTCGGTAGACCTAACTGGATGCAGGGGCTTCCTCGTGTGGAGGAGAGAGGAAGGCAAATGGTGTTCAGGTTAGGAGGATAAGGTCATAGGTCGAGGACAAGGTCAACTTCAAGATGCATACAAATCAGAAAACCAACCATAACAATGTGACAAATCGACAACATAAAATAATAGTTATATTAAGAATAAAGAAATTGGAAATACTGAGATGCACATATTTTTACAATTTTAATTTTACATAAGATTCTAATGATCACTTTAACAGCATATGTTCCTTTTCTCTTCTTCTGTTTATTTCTTCCTACCATCGAGATTTCTGGCTGCGTGATCCTTTTCGGGGCACAGGGTGCCATACTTTTCACTACATATTTAAGAAAACCCTGATAAAATTATTTATTTAAATATTCAAATGAGGTCGGTGCTGTCATCGTCTCAAGTTTTTCTGCGAAACAACCACTTTTTGAAGAGGCATATACAGCTTCATAGGTGGAGAGCTCCATGTCAGGACCAAGGGGTGGGCAGGTCCCACTAACTTATTAAATTTTATATAGAAGGGGCAGGATGACAGTCTAGAGGGAGACTCGAGTTATGGGAGTTGGGGATTACACAACGAGGAGAAGAAACGCGTGAACAGTTGTGTTGATTTTTTTTCTTAACGCTGACTTTGCGACTAGCTCGCGACACTCCACTTATGATTATTATATATACAGTTGAGGGGCCTTTAAAGGTGCCATAGCAACACAGGAAGCTATACAGGAGGGCTAGAAGGAGGGCCAGTGCCCCAACTGAATACTGGCCCCCATGTGCCCCATCCCCAAATGAAATCCTGCATGACTTCACGGCAGATATAATTAGGACACGTAATAGAAGAGGTTAAAGAGGTTAGTTTTCTATCTTTGTCGAGGAAACAAGAGATAGTTAGTCACCAGGAACAGCTATCTCTTGTTGTTTGATTCTTTGCTCAAAAGAAAGTGAATGCTTTCTGGATCTCAAACTACAAACGAATTATATAGACACGCAGTCATTATAGACATATATTATGGGCTAGACATCAGCTCATGTTTAGTAGGTCATGGTTATTCTGGTGCAAGTGTAATGAGCGGTGTGATTAAGGGTGTCCAGCACTTAGTTTTAAGCCCGTCATTTCCTTTATGTTCATTCATGTTCATTTTTATGCATCTAAATTGAATTTGATTTTCATGTAAATCCATTTCAGAAGCTAGGGATTTTTTGCATTACTCAAAAGATCATATGTGTTCACATCAAGTTCTCTTATGCATAAGAAATGGGTTTAAGCACGTGCATCATTACTGTGTTATATCCGGAGGAAATGGTGATGCAAATCCAGCAGCTCATCGATGTGTATACTATATATTCTCTGCGGCTTATAATCTCGTGTTATGCTTACGTTCGTGATCGTTTCGATGTTGTGGTGTATATGGTACCATTCGGTTATCGATTATATCATTTCCGCTATCGAGAGACGATTCTGTGACCAGTAACTTATGGTTAAGATTGGTATGCAATCATTTACAGCGAAACATACGTCCCTTTAAAGTTATAAGAAACGTCAAGATTTTGTACATTTGTATCACAGCATTGTTGAAAACCTCACCCATGAAATTCGCTAAGTGAGTCATTTATTATGGTGTGTGGGTTCAGATGCAACCATATGGCTACAATGTTGGACATTGCTTGTTGTCTATAAATTTGCTTTTAAAGAAATATACATACTATACTAAGCATAGCCATTGTCTTTTTATTATTATCGGTAACATCGGTAACTAGTGAGTTTATTGTTTTCTGTATAAATATATATGCAGTGGCTTTATTTATATTTTATCTGCTTCATGTAGTGTTGTGTTTTAATTTGAAGTTGTTAAGGTGAACAAAATCATACAGTTAGAATTCAGATATCTGGTCTACATACTTGTGACTCAGTGCAAAAACATTTTAGAGCATTCTCAGTTTCGGCAAACCCACGGGAGGCGTTTAGCTGCGCCTTCGGGTCGCTCGCCCCATGGCCCCTGTTTGGAAAACATAGGGCCGATAATGTATATAAATTTATAGATATATACACACATACACATACAGGCACACACACGTCATATATACGTACAGAACCAAATGAAGATATGCTTCCACTGCAGGGGTTCTATAACCCTGAACCTCTATGTAAACATCTCATGGAGCCCGTATATATCGGCCAAACACTTCAGCTGTCAACCCTCGATGGGACTCTGTTGGCTGGATTGTAATGCGTGTTCCCGAAGGCCCGCCACTGGTAACTTATTCAGCTTTTAAGAGTTACTTGCTTACAGATGAACTTCTTCTTAGCAACCAGTGCTTTTGTATATGTACGGCACTTTGAAGGCGCTATAAAATGTAATGGGTTAAGTTAGTTTGCATTACTTTAATTAGAAAACCTTTTGTAATATGTGTAAAGCTAATTGTTTTTATAAATTGTTGATATCAAGTAACTGAAAAAATAGTTCATTCGGAAAAGGACTTTTAGCATAATGAATCACGTTATCTAGTAAAGAGTAAATTTAAAAGTTTCCTGCTTTTCAGCAGCAACCTATTACACTGGACCGTTGGTGTCTTACAGCTATAAATCAAAAGATAAAGTAAGTAAGTAGCCTTTATTTGTATCTGAAAAGCACATATGCATTACACTGCATAGAACGATTACATACATATTTAAGATCGATTATGCCATAAGCAAATATGTCCTACAAATGGCAGGCATACACAACTAAACGTAGCCCAACTAAAGATACCACGATTCACAAAACTCTTTTAAAGCAGTTAAGATCTAACAACAAGTAGCAGAAAAGGTTATTCTATAGCGCGGAGAGTACCTGTTACTAAATGAAAGTTCCTTTAACATTCGTTTATACAAAATGATGCGAGTAAATAAGCGTTTTCGTTTGCAACATTTGACTTCCCTTCCATTTGTCAGCTACTTGACATTCATCCTTAATTAATTAAGTAATCTTAGCCGTAAACTCATAATATATACTAAAGCTTTTATGCAATGAACGCTCATAACTTTGACCAAGAAATTGTCTTTAAAATAAACTTAAAGGGCATAAATTTATGACATGTTTGGACGTTTGCAGTTGCTAAGTTTGCGTATCAGAATATATATTCTTTTCCGCCGCCAATTTCGAACGTTTTGGACACTGCTTCTAGGAATATATCATCTTGCCCTACGTGGCTGCCAGAGGAAGGATGGGCTTCCTCGTGCACGATCGAGCCTCAGATCTATGGACTTGAGTACGCCGTCTATAGCCGGGTATACTGGTTTCGGCGGAGGAGGAGCGACAAGGGTCTTTGGAGTAAACTCCACCGTCAATCACGGGTAGCCCTTCGACCTATACCGACCGGCAGGTGACAAATACTTTTCCTCCACCCAAACCCGGCAGTTCGAGGGATATCTGGATGCATCGACATCTACCACCAGTGAGGGACTGCTGCGCAGTGGTGTGTAATCCTGTACCGCGGAGGCGCGGACCCCACCTTTGTCGTTCCTATACATCATCGACCCAGTTTGGTCCATAAACTCTGAACATTGGTCATCTATCAACTCTGGATATATGAATCCGAACGTCGGGCTCCATGTGTGTGCGTGAGCCCACCAATGGTGACTCTTCTAGTTATCTGTGCATTGTTTCGCTTGCTGACGTAGTTTCTGCTCTTCACGACATTTAACATGATTTAGACTATATATAACCTAGGCAGCGTTTTTGTGAGGTACTTAAAAGTCGTTGCATTAAATGTATAGATAACTAAGTATATAAGATTTCAAATCTTGCATGTGGATGCGTCATTTCGTGTCAATTCAACCAGTGGTCACCATCTCAATGTTTGATAATTTTTTACCAGTATTTATAGAGGCAGGCATGTCGTATGAAAGCCTGCAAAATTTCAGACCCGAACGCCTAGAAATTCCCGAGATATGATATGTAGGATAAAATAGAAGAGCAGTTCATTATATTAGCTGCGAGAGGCAGTCACGAGTATACGTAGTTTCATCGACTTCATTTTGCTTAGCTTCTTTGCTTAGCATATTAGGGCAGGAGACGAGTCCTCTGCTTTGTCGCCCAATCTTCCCACTGTCAGCTTTATCTAGAGTTATAAGTGATACTTCAAAATATGAACATATTACCCCTACTTAAATCTTTGGCTTCATATTCAGCAGAGAATCTGTTTCAAATTGGGGCTTATACTTTAAAAAATAATGAACTGTGACCAACCACAATACTTAAAATCAATCCTCATTGCCAGACTTAACACTATTCAACTAAGTCATCTGATCGCCTTTCTCTGGTTATACTATAACATAGTTGAACTGTTCTTGCCTTGATGAACGAGCCTTTTGAATTGCTGGACTTAAATTTTGCAACTCTCCCCCGCTGTTTGTTCTGCTTAGTCTCTTGTGTCATTTCGTTCTCAACTTAAGACTAACCTTTTCCAGCTGGCTTATTCATGTTAAGTTGCCTCTTTATCTCAGTGCCAAGTGGTATCAGTTTGGCAGTTGGCCATTAAAGATGAGTATTAAGACAGTTAAAACCATGGACATGTGCGTCAAGTTTTATATTGATTTCAACTGCTGTGTTTACATACCTACATGCCGACTTTGTTGTGTTTAATGTACATAAAACTAGGCATTGAGTGGCCTTATTGAGTGATCTATTATCTATGAAACTGGTTATGCATTTTGTTAACCTGTTGTTTTCTGATTATTATATAGTATGGGACTGATTTCGGCTGTCTTTAACTCCGGCTCAAATGATATGGGAATTGCTTATCACAATACATCGTGATGTGAGCACTATAAATGCATGACGTTTTGTTTTGTTAAATTGTTTGAAACTTGAAACATTGTTTCCCGATTTCTTTCTGCAGGATTGCACTCAATTTTATGTTCTCACAGGTCTGATTTAGGTTCGTACTTTAAGACAAATGATATGCGAATTAATCATTACAATACACCGATGTAGGCACCTTAAGCGCATTGAATTTTTTATGTTAACCAAGAACGGTGATGTTCAAAGGGATTCGCCATATTTGAGTTAAACATTTTGTTGCTTTTGTTATTTTAGCTGCAGAATCTGTTTTATGTTCCACTTTAAAGTTCTTTCACAGCTGCAGTTCAAATACCCAATGAAATGGCCCGGTATTAGGGCAAATCATAGTTTAACAAGCCAGAGTCATAAGGCAAATCAAGTCCTCGTTAATGAAAGGTCATTTGCCGTTAAACAGAGGTAAATAGCCTTTATTAGAGGCAAATGACTAACAAAAGGAAAGTCATCTATATATAGGCCACCCCACAACAAACCCAAATCAAACTGAATATTTTCAACCGCTGACGGAATTATTATATTTGTCTGCATTTATTAAGCGCCACTATCTAATGACTACGCATCAATCGATGGTGCTAAGCAGTTGTGAGTCACGGAATTGCTTAAGGTCCCTACACAGCGACCATCTCAGGTGGAGTCTCTAACCTGTACTCTCTACGCGTTACAAGCCTATAGCGCTTTAACCAATCGGCTACAGTGCCCCAAAGTGTATGCAAAGAAAGGCGTGTCAAGAAGCTCATCGAGCAGACAGTTATTAGTTAACCTACAGATATTCTAGGCATGAGAAATGCCAAGATATAGATACATAAATTCAACGGATAAACGTCTATGCTGCAAGCACTGTGAAAGTCAGGGCCAGAGGAGGGAATACTAAGTCACCTAGCTCTGTGCTATGGAGATGCTCGGAAGAGATGACACCTGGATGCGTCATTCATACAGTTGGCTGAAATAAGGTGGCGCCAGACAGTTACACATGAGCATTAAGATTTTAAATGCAAGGGCAACCAGTGCAGTTCTTCTTACATCAACTTAGATATTTGCCAAAACTTTGGAATTCCATCGATCAAACGACCGAGCAGCAGCAGCATTTAAGATGCACTGCAGTTGGCTAATGCGGAAGCGAGTCAGGCCTTGCAGCGTAAGTGGCATAACCGTAATGGGAGAGGCTGCATGTGAACGCTTGCTTCTGAGTGCAATTAGTGTTTCGAAACCGGACATTTATGGGTACAACTTCGGGTGCATAGCAGTGGGGACGACATTCGTGTGCCATCTCCAAATGTACAGGCCT
The DNA here is from genome assembly GCA_964023275.1 of Norana najaformis. Taxonomy (NCBI): domain Eukaryota; kingdom Metazoa; phylum Annelida; class Clitellata; order Crassiclitellata; family Hormogastridae; genus Norana; species Norana najaformis. The sequence continues at coordinate 33,519,386 of OZ029915.1, read as the reverse complement.
TTGATAGCTCGGCTGATCAAAGGCGGTGAGTTGTTTCATGCTGTTTGTTAGCCGCATTTCGGTATATTGTCTTGAGACCGTGTATGAATAAAGTTCATCCCTTTGAATGCATGGTTTCACTTTCTGTCACTTTCTAATCTAATTTATAAGCCTCATTTGTAAGCGTTTTTTACTAGAACAATGCTCCATGCACCAGTATATACGAAAACGATAGCCAAGCCACAGCGAAATCGACCAGCTCATTCATTGGGAACATGCTACACGTTTAGTCCATGTGTACTTTCGATTTCTTTAGTGATTGTTTTGAAACATTGTATCATATAAAGAAACGAATGATTAAAGCTTTGATATGGAGCGTGGTGTTGTATGGATCCGACACATGGACCGTGAGAAAGGAGGATATCAAGAGATTGGAGGCCCTCGAAATGTGAATTTGGCGAAGGATAGAAAAAGTTAGTTGGAAGGAGCACAAAACAAACTAGGAGGTGCTGAAAAGAGTTGGGGAAGATATATCTATGATAGCTACAATAAAGAGGCGTCAGAGAAAATGTATTGGTCTCATACTGAGAGGGGACTCACTCTTGAGAACCGTCATTGAGGGCAGAATGGAGGCAAGGAGGACAAGAGGAAAACCCACACAGATGCTGCATGGATTGGATGATGAAGGACGGATACAACAAGCTGAAAGAAGAAGCTCAGCACCGAGAGGAGTGGCGTCATCGGACTTTTGAACCAGCATGATGGTAGAGAACCAGAAGAAGAACCCTATCTATTTCATTAACGAATTTATTCATTTATTTTGATTGCACTGTAAAGTTTCGTACGCCTGTTAATTGTGATGTGACCAGACACTGATGATGGTATTCACCACCTTTAAGTAATTTGTTCCTAATGAAATTCAACATAAAATTCCTAAATCTTTGGGAACAAGAAGCTAGATAAAGCCTCAGGGCCGACTTCAAAAAACTTTATTGTGCAATATCATAGTTTGCTGATTTTGGCAGCAGGTTTCAAAATTTTTGTTCTGGAAGCATATAAAAATTGTTTAATAAAAAACTTCTGTTCAGCTTTTAAGCGTATGATAAAGCGCATATAAAGCGTTAAAAGAAACTGCCAATTTGCAATATCATTCTTGCTAGACAGTAATTCGGAATCCCTTTATACTTAATATCACTATCAACATAGTCTATGTCCGCGTTTGGAAGAATTTGCGAAACCAAATTTAAATACGTAGAACTTAATTGCTTCCTTATTTTTTATTTAGATATATCTCCGCAGGGCTGTCATAACGGAAGTGAACATAGTTATATTCCTTAAAAGGCGTCACATAAATCTACTAATATAATACAAGAGCTATGGAGCTTTGCAACGAAGGGCAATTCCGTTCTGTATTGCACGCCCTAAGAAAACACCTTTCGCAATCAACCGCAGTGCTTTATGCGGTCGGGTAGACTGCATAGCTCAGTCTATGCACCGCACTTGTTCTATTGGCATACAGCAGATATAATAACTTGTAAGTCTGACGTCAGCGGCCCTGGCCAACATCCATAAGATGTCATTACACGCAGGCAACTTCTGCTGCGCACGTGTTCTGTATAGGCGAAGTATACCGAAACGTCTAGAACATGGCGATTATCGTGTACAACAAGCAGACGACGAGATAATAATGCGGTTCTCGCTCCCAACGAGAAACGGAATGGACAAACCCGTTCGTATTCTCAGTGGCGTTGGATATGGCAAGTGGGAGAAGGTTCATCAGCCATACTTATGCGGAGAAAAGAAGACGGACATGCAGGATCGGAGAAACACATGCACGCCACTATCTTGGAAGGACCAAGACCAGAATGCTTAAATATCGGAAACAGGAAAGAAGAGAGGCTGCGGGCTGTTCCAGAGCATCCGTAAAGTCTACACGTCCCTCATTCGACTTATAATCTACTTCAGCGCTTTTGAGAGCTACTTAAAACGCGCTATATAAGTGTTCAGGTGCACATTTACATACAACACCAGTGATGAACCTACATGTTTGGAATTGCCTCACAAAGTCCGGCGCCTATGACTTGTAGTTTTCGTAGTGAAGTAAAGTATCCCGTATCCCACAAGTGAGACACAGAGGAGGCGCTCGTGGCCCTTTCTTGGCCCTTGGTATAAAATCTTGAAATAAATCAGCTATGAATTATTTTAATATTACTTGTATATAGTTGTAGTGCATATGAATTCATTTAATTATTTCCTCTCCCTCATTCGAGGAATGTGAAACCCTTTGTTTGAAAATGTAAGAACGTTTTCTGTAGACGTGAAAGAAATTTTAAACGTGTTCAAAACACGAACACTTGAATCTGAACTTTCTGGAGTGAAGAGTGATTCCTCGGAAATTATATCTCGACTCCAGAAATTATAAAAAAATCTTAAATTGAATTTTCAAACAATCATTTATATGCTGTTGCAATACCATCGTAAGCTACTTAAACTTTTATTATTCTATTTATGTATACTGAATTTGATAAAGCTGTCAATAGGCCTACTTCATAGGGCCAATACTGAAACACACCAACATGATTCATTTACAAAAATATTTATATTTGTTTTAAGAAAATATTTCACTGACATCATCCATACTGTGTCGTGATAACAGTTGCTTACAGAAACAGTTACGAAAGCAGTTTATATAACATCCTAAAATACGAATAACTTTACAGATTGTCATTCAAATGAGCGTGGATTATCGCATGCAGCACTCTAAGGCACACTGTTGCATAAACAATGAGGACAACAATCTGCATAGCGTTCTTAACATTATATGTGAAGAACAGTTAAACAACAATAAAGACAACATGGAAGCACAGGCCTAACAATAGACTATGAACGACAAACAGTAGGTTTTTTGTCATTCCTACGTGCCGAACAACGTTTGCAAAAATAGAGTCCCTTACCTATATGTATGAAACCAATTAAGAATATTGTAGTAAAATATATCTTACAATACACAATTCAGTACAGTACAGTATGGATTCTTCGTCAAGGCTACACGTAGGCCTAATATACTTCCGTGTAGTATACAGGCCTATAGTTTACGAGAGCACGTCTACGCATCGCACAGCATACGCCTTCCACCAAGCAGTTAGTGACAATTTTGTAGCGCAATGTTTTGCAGTTAGTCTTGTATGTATATACGGGATAGGTCCTGTAAGTCTTCTTGGCCAGGGTTATATTGAATATTGGAAATAAGTTGTGACAAATGTCAAACCCTACATATCGGGTAAAAAAACTTTGAGAACCACGGAGATGGAGACTAATGGCTCCCTTGACCCCTTGATCATAAGCTTTTTGATTAAAAGGCCTGGCTTTCGCATATGCATCGGTATTTACCCGTTCAAATTTTACTCTGAACCTTATAGAAACTCAAAAATGCTAACATGCCTTAAAACATAACTGCCAAAATTCAATAATAATTCACTCAAATCGTTGAATCTATTGCTTAAGCAAAGTATCCTTCAGTTTATACGTTGTCTATCGTATATCTATACAGGGCCTAAATTATCGAGTTTTGAAACTTATCAGATATTTAAAGCTGAATATTCAAATTTTATCGGAGAATGTACAGGTTAACGGCAATGATCGTTATACCCTGCAAATGGAATACAGCACTTTTTATACAGCCTCTACCCTGTATACAGTGTCTATTCGCAGTAGGAATAGACCTTGTCTGCTCTGTGATGCGTGACTGAAAAATTGTCAAGCGTCAGATTGCTTATAAGTTATGATATTTCACTCGACGTATACATTTCCGACTAGATCTAATTTATCTTAGCGATAGGCGGAGCAGTTGCATGATATGTACAAATTGCATAACCACCTTCGGCAGAGATTAGTTCTAGGCCAACCAACACACACCTTTAACACAAGAATTTCGTCGTATAGGCTATAATTATGTAGGATAACACGGCCCATTCATATAGGACAAGGTAAGGGCTAGGTGTCCATGCGGTGAAGAAATCAGACTTTGATTTGAACCTCTGTCAACGCAGAGCCAAAGCACATGCATGATTATGTGTGTATAAAATGACATAACAGCACATATAATTAGTTCTAAATGACAGACACAGTCTTAATGGAGTTGAGGCATTTCTAGGTCAGGTCGGGTGAAACTCTGGTCCCTAGGTCAATTTTGGTTCACGGTGTCATTTTAATTGACCCGCTGGTTACTTTACTTTAAAATGCCTGCTTTTGACAACAGACCAATTCATTCTCGCTTTCATTTTCAGGGAGTAAAGTAATTCAGTTTTGTTTCTTGCAAATTTCGATTTTTATACTGTTAGCGGTTCTGTGAGATTTACAATGACAGAATGAAGTTCATGAATGTGAAAACTGGAAGATAATGGCAGCCACATCAAACAAGAGTAGAGAGAAACATTTTATCGGTGGTGATGTGGGATTAAGGCAACAGCGCGAGGAGTCTTTTAGTTCAGTAAAACTGCATAATATTTAGAGTTCATAATATTTAGAGTTCATAATATTTAGAGTTATGATTACAATTCTGAACATAAAATGTTCACTACTTTGTGGCACGGGAAGGGATACAAGTGGAAGCTTAATATGCAAAGTAAAACTTTGCATATTAAGTAAAACTTCGATAAATGTGCTTGAAAAGAGCAGCGACTCTCAGCGCATGATGCTGATTTGCAAGCTAGGTATATACAATTACAGAGCTTACTGCTAAATTGCTGAAGCCCCACTCCGACGTCGAATTTGTGAAAGAATACTACCTAAAGAGCCTCGTCATTGGTAAAGATATGATGAAAATAACACAATATTTCACATTTGGGCTACATAAGTAGGATAAATGGAGCCCATATAGGAAATCAGACTTTGATTTAAGCCTCTGTCAACATAGAGCTAAAGCCCTTGCATATGTATATACAAAATGACATAACAACATATAATTAGTTCTCAAGGACAGACACAGTCTTAATGGAGTTGAGGCATTTTTATAGGTCAGGTCGGGTGAAACTCTGGTTGTCACCATAGCTTCACTATATGACGTTATTATTGGGGTTCGTCACAACCGTGCAACTCTTGAAGCCAGACAAGCTAGGCCTACAGGTACTACAAAGTCTATCTTTTGAATCGCATTCCCCATTCCATTCATATTAGCCCTCTTTCTTCAGCCTGAAATAGTAGTAAACTCGACACTGGCTTTGGAACGAAGCCTCCAAGACCCCAGTACAAATCCCTGGGACCATCCCAGTTTGCAGGTTTAGCCATGGCCAGTAAAGTTTCCTCAGACCTGCGGGACCATCCCAGTTTGCAGGTTTAGCCATGGCCAGTAAAGTTTCCCCAGACCTGCGGGACCATCCCAGTTTGCAGGTTTAGCCATGGCCAGTAAAGTTTCCCCAGACCTGCGGGACCATCCCAGTTTGCAGGTTTAGCCATGGCCAGTAAAGTTTCCCCAGACCTGCGGGACCATCCCAGTTTGCAGGTTTAGCCATGGCCAGTAAAGTTTCCCTAATCCCTGGGACCATCCCAGTTTGCAGGTTTAGTCATGGCCAGTAAAGTTTCCCCAGACCTGTTCTAGGCTATAATTAACTCAAGGACAACAGCCATGCAGGAAACCCTGACCTGTTCATTTTTCTGGCGAGACTAAGCACTGTCAAGGTTTATGTAATAGGCACATTTGAGATTATTTTTCATCAAAGTCGATCTCAAATGGAAAGAGCAAAAGGCCAGACTAGGTGAGTTCTCGAGGTCAGAAAGACTGTGTCTTTATAGACTGCGTATAGATGAGAAAAGTGGACTTCAAATCGATATATTCACTCTTGACCAGAGTTAATTCGAAGGAGGGAGGGAAGCATAATTGCAAAAACTGGAAGACAATAAGACGCTTGCATATAGCCAAAAATGTTCCGTGCAATTAGCAAATATTTCCTTGGTCGTGTTTTGGAGGGATTAATGTTCTGGATTCAGAAAAGGATTTTAAGTTTTCATGTTTTCCTTCAGTTGACAGCATACAGAGACTTAAATCATGGTCTATATGTTGCTCATTACACCGTTTACAATCATCTCCCTCAAAACTGTGAATCTAACTATAGTTTCAATATTAGACCTATGCACATACTTAGTGCCAAGGAATCGTATAAGCATCTTTTTATGTAATAAACAGATTTTTACACCGTGTACTGCATTATAGTTAACACGCTTCTTCATACATATAATAACATAAATATATTACATGATTTATAATAAAATATATTGCATGATGCATTGCTTGAAGTGGTCCAACTGCATAATGTTTTACGCGACCAACCATGCATGACACCTAAGCACCGTAATCATCCGGTAATACCTCTTACCGTAAACTCCTGTACAATGTGACAGAGCAGATAGAGTCAATCTCGTGTGCTCACTCTTCATCTTGGATTGGTCTAAGCTTTGGCTTACAATGAAGATCACGCGACGAAGTTGTTTGATGGCGCTACATAAGTCATCGGAACTGTATCGTTGGCTACCAGATCCTCAGACCATGTGAGTAGGGATTCTGTCGGTTCAGCTGTCCGTGTCCCTGCAGTCCGTTCATGACGGCACTGCTGCATCCGTAAGGGGAGAAGGGGTTCGTCGAAGCGAAGGGAGACGAATAGGTGGGTGGAGTGAGGCAGCCTTGAGGTACGGCAGAGGGACCGGCCACTCCGCACGACTGGCCATCCATGACGAGGAGTGGCACTGCGACACGCCTGGACGAGTGCAGTGCCGCCAGTTCGAGAGTCTTGTCTTGCGTCTGGCGCTTCATTTTGTAGCGCCTGTTCTGGAACCAGATCTTGACCTGTTGTGACGTCAGCTTCAGCGTCTTGGCAAGCTGCTCACGCTCCGGAGCCGACAGATACCGCTGCTGTTTGAAGCGCCTCTCCAACTCGTAGACCTGAGCCTGTGAGAAGAGCACCCGTGGCTTTCGCTTTGTCCTCTGGCGCAGAAGACGACAGACTTCCTGTCCCCCGTCTTGGCTTCCGGTGACCGTGGTTCCGCCAACTGTGGGGCCGAAGTCTTTGCCACGGACCCTAGTACGGGACGACACGTGATTCGGTGAAATGGCGACAGAACTGGAATAGGACGCTGGAAGCGATTCCTTGCGCTTTTCTGGTAAATAGCCATCGGCTGATTCTGCGAAAAAAATAACGAAAATTCTATAATATAGTAAAAATTACGTATTTCCATCTTCAGAAAGCAACAATATTTCTTATAGGAATCCCACTTCTTCCTAGCATCACCATTTGTTATATTCAGTTGAATCACTGGTGTCTTAAGTCACCGACACATGAAAATACAGAGCATTCATGCCGTCTGAAACACCTGTGATATGCCAGGCCAGTCATTTCTAATGTAAGGCATTTTAAGTGACAGCACTTCTCTTAGTTCACTTCACAATAATTTCATCACAACAAATGTCTGAATCAGTCTACCTGTTGATCGATCCGCTATTAGATCGATCCATAAATAGTCATTGAATAAATCCACTTCAATGTTTCCTCTAAGCTGACTTATGAGGATAGGGCGCACAAGGATTTTCTCCTAGCGCACAGATTTCTTGAGCGTTCATATTATTTAAAAAATAAATTCAGCTCATTCTTACAGTGCTGCTGTTGGCATATTTAGCCTACTATGTTCAGAGGTTTCCATCCTGAAGTTGTTAAACCACATGGCATGCCAGCCTAGGTGGCGAAGTGTCCAGGGAGATGGACAGTCATATTCCTCTGGCCCAAATAATACAATGGGCTATTGACCTGCCCTTCAACTGCCACAAGTGCGCGCTGTGAGCTTCATGACAGCGGCTTTCTGAACTCTGAATTCTAGCCTCTATGTGATGGATACTTCATAATACAGGGTCTAAGATTGAACGCGGTTTCCAGTAATGAAGAACTGCACAACTATTGTGAAGGATAAGTGACTGGAAACAACAACGCCTGAAACAAGACCCTTTTAGATCATATGCAGGCCTACGCTCGTTGACAATCGCATAAAGACAAACAGGAGACATTCTAATAGATGTTTAACTTGTCCTTAGTTTTTTCTTTTGATACAATGCGATTTTTTATCCTTTTGGTTTAGGCCTAATAGGTGAACAATCTGGCACGGTGAAGAGAGTGCAGCCCTCATTTATCACTCAGTAGTCTACAATATGCCAACGTTTGACCCGCAGCCTCTGTTGAAATGTTAGTGTTGTATTTGCGCCTCAGCCAAAAGGTCCTTTTAACATAGGAACACACCTCTCAGTGAGCAACCTTTAAAAGATGAACGATTTCCTTCCCATACCGTAGCTTACCAATGAGCAGCGATACCCAGTCAAAAGTTTTGGAGTGATGAAATAGCCTTCTAGTGGACGTTCAATACCACTTGTTTCAATATATGATCAAGACTTCAACTTACCGTCATGGTTGATAGATTTCATTCTTTCCAGCGGATTTACAGATGAAAATGGTTGCGCTTGGTTTGCCTCGACACGACACGAAGGTCGAATTGGCGGATAGACATCATAGAACCCAGGTGTCTGCGCTGAGTCCACGAGGTTGCAGTCCAGATCCCCAACAACATCCGGGTCTCCTTTGGAATATGGATCATCGGAACTCGTGTCATCCAAATCCGAATTAAACCTGCCTCCTCCACCTGTTCCTCCTCCTCCTCCTCCTGCTGTTGTTCCGTAAAAGTATGTTCCATTTGCGGAAGCGCTGGAGTGGTAGCCCATCCCGGACACGTAGCCTGGGTAGAGCGACCCGTACTGGGAGGACAGTCTCGATCTCTGGACCGGATCGTAGGGCGACGTATATCCGGGCATCTGCTGCTGAAAAGAAACGGCGCCATGATGACCGTAAACATTCGAAGGACTCTTCAGTAGACAAGGAAACATTGGCGAAATGAAAGAACGAAGAAAAGAACCAAATAAAATGCAGAAGAAATTCACCGAATTCTTAAAACCTTTCCTGATACTCCACTATCACTACTGTTTCGTGACTTGAGTGCTGTAACGACCTAAAGTCTCGGAAGTCTCGGTATATTATATCCTGTATAAAGAGCTGAAGTGTGTCGCGTATGAACAAGCCACCTGGGTGTCTCGGTCCCCTAGAAGACTCAGACCCGTTCGCTTTGAATCAAAGACTGCCAGCTGACCACGATTAGGCGGGCATAGTTTAGCGACATCGCTGAATGCTTCGACTGCCTGCGCCAAATACCAGTCAACAGATGCCGTTCCACAGCAGACTGCAGCGGCGGCAGCAGCAGCAGCAGCAGTGAAGGAAGATGCGAAGAGGAGGATGGAGGGGCAAGGAGGGATGGTGCTGTTCCCACGGTGCTGCATGGCGTCGGCATTTTTCCGCCGATGCTTCTTACCGCTGAATCCGGATCGGAAGCGAAGGCCTTGTGGCACCGTCGAAGACAGCTGATGCTAACCAGACGGCTCCAGCGACACGCGCATGCCGTGGACTCCGCTTCCGTCAAATGTCAAACCCGGCCGCTTGGCGTCGCTGCTTCCCGCGTTGCAGTACCTCCGACGCCACCTGTTTTGTCTGGCGGCAGCAGACGAGGCCTCCGCGGCCGACATGCCGGCCTCAGCTGCCAGGCCGACGGTCGGCTATCAACGCCGCTGCCTCCTACACTCAACCCACCCACACTCCCGTCGGCCGTACGTCTCTCTTCACGCCGGCAGAATCGCACCCGATAGCGTATGAATCACTGTCACGGCGATGGCCATTGTTAGCCTCTTATGCGAGACCGATTCTTAATTCTTATCCCTCCCGGTTCAGTTGTCCTATTTGCCTAGCGCCTTCTTCGACTGACGCCATGAAGCGCCATCTGCAGCCACTTCCGGCCACCCAGAAATCGTGTAATTATCGTTCAGTTTTTAATGTAAACAGATAATAAAGATTCCCTTACGGCCTTAACTACCTGGGCTGGTAATAGTCGCTAAAAATCATTCACTGACGTCTTTTTGTCTGTCATGACTGTGTATCGTAAGCGGCGCTGGAGTGGATTGGGAACGGTGCTCAACTCCAGTACCTGTGGCTCACACCCCCAACAGATGCGATGACATGAACATGGTCGTTAAGTGTCTAGTCTGTATATGATACATCAGCTGAGATCATTTCAAGGCGAAATCAGTAACTAGAGGAATCGCATTCTGTGCGACTTTAGGTGGAAGATCCACTCAACCACTCACTCCCCAGTCAGACACTCACCACCGATAGACGTATAAATATATTACAATCACACACAACCTTCACAGTTAACTCTCATACGTAACATTCTTACAACATACATATATGTATATCCTGACATTCATCGTCATCATCATCATCATCATCATCATCATCATCATCATCATCATCATCATCATCAAACAGATGCTTAAATCGGCCTTATTTATGACTTCAATCCAAACGCACGGGTAGCTGGAAAAGGATGTCTTCAGCTGCTTCGAAATGAAATAAGGAAAGAGAAGGGTCCCACAAAGCTGATAATAAGGAATTCCAAAGACCAGTATGCGGAAAGGAACAGAAAACCACGTCTCATTTTGTAAGTTGGGACAAACAGTTGACCTTAGGCTGAGACTGAGCTGAAGTTTGTACTGGTAGGCTTAAACGTGAGTGGAATGCACGAGTCTGCCAGGTGCTGGACCGTGAAGGAAGAGTCTTGAACATAAGGACATGACCTTTAAAATAGACCAGAGCTGGAAAAGATAACCAGTGAAGAAAACATGTATCTCAAATGTCAGATACCGACTGTTGAGGTCGGTCGGCGACATTTGTTTACCCTGAGCATTCACTTCCAATTAGCTGACCAAGCCGATCCGCTTGGCTGCTGCATAGGTCTTGCATAGAACAGTGCCTGTATCTATATTTCAAAGGACACACTATCGGCTCATTAGTTATTACATGGGCTGCCTTGTACAGGTAGTAGACATAGCTCAGTCCTAATTAGCTAAAAGGGCCATCCGTAAGTCTTGAATAGACCAGTCATACTGGCATTTCAAAGGCTAGCTTATCTGTTCATTTGCAACTAATTAGCTAAACACTATGAGACCATCTGCTGCTTGCTGCATTCTGCATATATAGCTGTGTCAATGTTCAGTGCTTTCTGGTGCGTTACTGAGCTTATCTTAGTTATAGAATTTATGAGAAAGATGACGAAGCGTTTTCGTGAAGTGGTGGCGAAAGTCATTCTTCTGGCTGCTGGAGGTTGCCTGTGTGAACAGTTTTATACTGTTCAACATCCACAGGCAGCAGCAGAAACTCACAGCGGTGACACACCTCAAATTTCGCCGCCACATGATTGAGCAGCTTGTGGGTGACATCCGCGCACACGTACATCGTTGTGGGCGTCCCAGCAAGGCCAACACGATAGAGAGGCTGAACGGGAAGCTTCACATCCCTGTCCAAGAGAACAAAATGAGAGATTGTGTGGTTTGCTGCAGCGATCGGAAGACACCTGGGGGCCGCAAACGCACCAACTTCGCGTGCAAGACGTGCCCCCGTCAACCACACATGCACCCTGCCGGATGCTTTGAAAAATGGCACACTCAAGCAAAATTGAAGTAGGATGGGCACTGGACAGCTCATAACAAACGGCTCTTTTCAGAACCACAAAATGATGGGAAGGAATGTCGTGTCTGTCGACTTGGCCCAGGTTTCAATCACTCAACCCTACTATCTATCTGTCTATCTGTCTGTCTGTATATGTATTCCTGTCTGTATCATCTATCTCTTTTCATTTTCGCCAGGCACATACTATATATATATATATATATATATATATATATATATATATATATATATATATATATATATATATATTATATATATATATATATATATATATATATATATATATATATATATATATATATATATATATATATATTATATATATATATATATATATATATATATATATATATATATATATATATATATATATATATATATATATATATATATATATATATATATATATATGTAATGAATTGTGCAAAGAAGTAAATGCTTGTGTACATATGCAAAGGCCGATATTACCTAAATTTTATTGGATTTGGGCGGGGTATGGCATAAAAATTTTATGATCAATATTGGCCACCAAAGTGACCCAGTGGTCACTGACGGTAGCTTGTGAATTATCCCATAGATCGGTAAACATGTATCGCACAAGAGCCGTCAGCTAAATTGCTCCTCCTGGGCAGCTTCATACAAGTCTCATTCACGCGGTAGATAGGCTGCAAGTGTCACTTGTCACATTATTCAAATCCCATTCCGTTCTAAACCTCGGACAACAATAGAGAAGTTGGACGGTCAGAAGACGGTCAAGCGGTCAGTTATATTGGATCTGGAGGTGCTGTTATAAAAAATTTTTTGGATTGGTAAAGGTTAAAATAGACCAGAGCTGGAAAAGATAACCAGTGAAGAAAACATCGAAGTAAAATCCATACATAATTATATCTCAATTATGTATTTATAAGAGTAATGGACTATTTGTCTTTTCGTATTCCGTCCATCTATCCGTACTTCTATTCATTTATTTTTACGTCTATCCGTCTGCCCATACATCCGCATACTTTTCTGCCCTAGTTGTATTACCTGCCTGTCTGTAAACATACCAAACCAAACTATCTGCCAGTTTGGAAAATAAACATTATCATTATTGTCAGTTACCGTATCAGTTGATACGGTATCCACATCACATCACTTGTCAATGTCAAATGCATTGCATCTTTTATCCTAACTAACATCTTCATTTCCAACCACACTTATTAGCTTACAAAGCTATCAAGCCATCCGATCTTACTAACTTACTTACTCAACCGGCCGACCTTGACCTGCAGTCTGTTAGCCCTTAACGAATGGATCCTTAATAGTCGAAGCAGCGACAGCAAGGGAGCAGCAGCTAATTACTCGACGACTCCCTGTAATCTGACAGACAACAACAGGTGTCCGATTAAGTCAAGCCAAATACGCACACACACACACTTATATATATATATAATATATTGATATATATATATAATATATATATATATGCTTTGAGATAATAGGTCGGGTCGTGATGCCTTGAGTTCGTCGTAATAAAAGGACGTTTGAGTTGGGTGAGCGCCGTTGAGCAACAAAACTTTGGTCTAATATGCGAGGATGAATTTCCTTTGGGTCACCTTCAGACTCAGGTCAGTGATGTCAGTGGCAGCCACAGCCTCTGTACTGTATGGATTGTGCTTCGACATCTAAGGATGAAATGTGTGGCTGTGTGTTAACTCCAGCCAAACTCTTCAATTTACGATTAACCGTAACATCCTGTTACATTATCTCACGCTACCATAAGAGCAAGTACTGGTCAGCGTAGGCCAGTAGATGGCATCCACCATTGTCTATCTTAAGCCCCTCTATTTATTTCTCCTCAGGTATTCCATCCAAAACTAGTCTCACCTTTTCAAGAAATCACCCTCATACATCGAATCCGCTTCCCATTTGAAATCTTAGCTTAAACACACCCTCCCTAACAGCTCCTCTGCCCCTTCTGTCTTACGTCTTCTGGCAACCGGTTTTTGTTTCTTGACATGACATCTATGGGCCACCCCACTGACTTGTCGCAGCGCTCGTGAATAAGCTGGTGCCCTGCGCTTAGCTTTAAAGTAGTGCATTATAAATTTCGCGGTTACGATTACGATTCGCACAGCCTTGCAGACTGTCTGCTGTCGCTGATAGTAATGATATACCAATGGGCAGAAGCAAAATGCACGGTGAACAGCTTCCTTAGTGGGAGATAAGCTGAACCAATGGCCTACGTTCCCTCTGCCTCTCCCTACAGATTGCGCTCTGCATAATTATACAGCGATTAATAGTGTTGTTAGGACTAGTCTTAAGGCTGGGCTTTAGTCCAGAGGTTAGCATGCTGAACTGTCATTCGAGAGGCCAGGGAATCAAATCCCCGTCAGGGCAGAAATTTGTTTAAAGGTTTCGGCTTCACTTGAGCCCTCTAGCCAACTCGGCTATAATGAGTACATTAACCGTACACTGTCAGTGGAAAGAATAGGCGGCGAAGGAGAGGGCTGGCAACGCCACCCGTCCTTATAAGCCAAGGCCAAGACAAATGAAATCGCTAACACTTAATACACGGCTGCCTCAGGGCTGTCTTAAGCATTCATGGAAAATTGATAGGCGGGACAGACTTCGAGATCCAGGGACCAGAACACAGACTACGAAGAATAAGTGGGGGGCAGCTTTCTTCTTCATTCTTCCAGAGGTTACAGCTTCTTCCGACGCCGTTACTAAAGCGAAATGCCATTAAAGAAATCGAGGCCGCAGTAATTAGCAATGACTTCTAAGCTATGATTAGCAAGAGTTAAATCAAAGATGATAGACATACCCAAGTCATCATGTCTTCTCTCAGCCTCAGAAAGCTCCACGTACGACTGTCTTCTACAGACGGCTCAACTACCTATCGTCAAGCTTTGCATCACAGTTAAGCAACAGTCTACAACCCGCGGCACCCTTTTATACCAGCGAAGACACAACGGCCGATCGCTCGCTCATTCACGGGGGGCCCCGAACCGTAGCCCCTCACCCATCCCCACCCCGATTCAGATGAGACGAAATGTTACCTGTGCAATCATAAAGTATGTACGCCAATTATTCTCTGGCGTCTTTACGATGTTACCTGGGCGGGATAGCTTTCTTCTCCTCCTACCTTAATCGATCGGCTCTTAAAAGAGAAATGAAATCGCGAAAAAACCGGACCTCGCATGTCACAGATCAGCGCTCGTCGTAGCGGCCGACCCCATGTGAGCGCTTTCACCCCAGGAATTTAATAACAATGGACAGCCGGTGTTTCATTATGGTATTATGACTTTTATGATTGTTTTATTGTCCATAAAGTCTTTCGCCCGTGCTCGCTTGAAGATAAATTAGGGTCATAGATTTCTTTCCGCCAAAGAAGTTGACTTTTAAAAGTTGCCGACAAGTTGTAATCAAAGCCTTGTTTTACGCGGTAGCCTTTGAAGAGGAGCGACAGCTGATGGAGAGGGAAGGACCATTTGCTGCTTCCGATGGCAAAGACCCTCTGTTAGATATAATCGGAGAGGACTGTAAACATGTCCAGTTTACTTGATATATTTTGCATTATTCAAACGCAGGAGCACGAATCTCCTTTCACAGTATCTCAGAAAGACCTGCGCAAATTTGTAAATTATAAAACAGGTTGAACTGATTTTATTAGTGAATTCCTGTTAAAGCTGCGTCCTTAGACTTGTACGGGTCTACTGTCTGAAACTGGATACGATCAAAATATTTAGGAAATCCTAGGTTAATTCGAAAGATTAGCCAGAATTATTAATAACTATTATTATTGTGACAATATTGGTGTTGCTGTTGTTGTTGCCATCGCACAAAGACGGTTGTAGATGAACGTGCATTTTCCGATGTCGGCCGTAATCGTAATGAAAAATTTATAAAGCGCCACTTCAAAGTATACTCATCAGAGGCGCTCCCAGCCCGACGACCCAGAAACATTGGGGAACAAGTAGGTCTTCTAGCGCTTGCGGAATAGAGGGGGGAGAAAGGCTGAGAAGTTCATGCGGCAGGTCACCATGCAGGCAGGCAGTTCCAAGATCTAGTAGGGCCGTAGGGCTCATTTAATCTGGCCAAAGAACTTCTACAGCACCGTTATCATGTTGCATAAGGCATCAGTCGATGGTCGCTTCTAAGCAAAATTGTTTTCCCAAATCACAATTCTTTAGAAAAAAACCAGTCGAGATCCGGCGATCGAAACACAGCCGACAGAGGATAAACATTCGAACAAATTACAAATTTTAGGGTCTAGAACTTAATTATGGAATATGTTCGCTTCGCATGTCAATTTCATTAAGCTAACTGATTAAGTTAGCACTTTTTATAGTGGCTCTATAGGCTTCTTCAGCTCAACTGAGAGAAAACAAAGGTTCTTCCAGTCAATCTACATGTGTACATTTGTGCTCTGGAACAACAATTTTTAAGTTTCTTGACTACAACAAACTAAACCTTCTAAGACTACAGAAATACGTTTCACTACTATTAGAAGCGTGCGGCACGGCGGTCTATCGGTAACGCGTTTGGTCAATAATCATGCGATTGCGGGTTCTACTCCGTGTAACGACCCTAGGCAAGTTGTTCGCGCCCACCGTGTCTCTGTCGCCAAGCAATATAATTTGGTCCCGGCGTAAGGTGGGAAGTAAACGGCAAGTCCTGCAATGCACTGGCCCCGTGTCCAGGACCTGGAATTCGTCCACTTTCGGGTCAAGGGCCAAGAAAAGCAGATGAGCGCCTCCCCATAGTCTCACCTGTGGGATATTGGATACTTTACTTTTTACTATTAGAAGCTCTTGTATGCAATGTTCCTCTAATTTTTGTCGCCTTGCCGCCCACTCGTCTACCACGTGGGCAGTAATATTTGGGACCTGCACTCTAGTTCGTGCAAGGTTGCACATCCATTAGGCCTAAATTGAAAGGCTGCAAAATCGCATTGTACAAAAAGAAAAACATCAGGGACAAGTTGAGCTTCTGTTGGAGTGTTTCTCGTTTCTCTTTATGCCAACAAGTGTACACAAGCCATGATCTAGATTGAATATATATATATATATATATATTAAAATGTCTTGGTTCTTATCAACCATCCTTATGGTCAACCTGAAGTCCAGCACGCGTTTTTGTCTTCGTTCCATTCATAAAGCTGAAGCCGTTCTCACACTCTACACTGGATGTCTGACGGCGGAATTACTCAGTTCTTCATTCTCTCTCTCTCTCTCTCTCTCTCTATATATATATATATATATATATATATATATATATATATATATATATATATATATATATATATATATATATATATATATATATATATATATATATATATATATATAAAAGAAACTACACCGTCAAATCTCTTGATAATTCATGTCTTAAATTTCTCAACCGCAATATATATATATACTGTGAGTGGAAAAAGCAACTCCTGAAACTGTTGTTTATATAGCTACAAAATATTCATAAATGTAAGGAAATTCAAATGGATTTTAATCTTGATTATAGCGGATAACGTATAAGGCAGGCACGAGAGGACTTGGATCATCGCATATCCTAATTGACGCTGAAGTAAGTCAGTGGCGGGCGAGCCTTACTGACTGCGTCAAAGCCAAAGGAGGACATTTTGAGCACAAATTATAGCTTAATGCAGAGGCATAATAGTTAAATTGGTTGTTTCACAAATTTGATTAAAAATTTAATTGTTATTAATTCTGAATGCAAGTTATTATAAAGTTTTTCAAGGTCGCTTTTTCCACTTACATTGTATATACTTATACTCCTAGCGATACTGGTTGTTGCCTGCTTCTTATAGTCGTCGTCAGTTTCATCAAGTAGCTTACGATACTTCATTGATATTACAATTAGCTTCTCCAGTGTCATAGATCGCTGCGTCTGCCAACGCGCGTAACTCAAACACCTTCCATTCTAGCAAACTGTCTTCTGGAAAAATTATTAGCAGATTCGCTCAATGAATCGGGCTACAGCCGGTGTGCCAACGTCTTTGTATTTGCTTAACAGCTCTTTAACATTATGACTCCTGCATAGTCATTCGTTCAAGTACTGTGAGCCTAACTTGGCAAATTTTGCTTCCATTCACTGATGTGTTTCAACCGTCATGAAATAGTTTTTGGAAAATTTTACAGAGGTCAGATAACACATTTAAAAAAGGCGTTTGGATCAGTTAGTGCAATATGCTGCTGAAAATTTGTTAAACGCTTCAAACAATACTTGTATACACAGGTAGTTGTTTTCAGTCACAAGTTCTTTACAATACTCGTGCAGTGCACTGTTAGTGACTGTTAGGCTTATCACGAAGTAGCTATCATATAGATGCTACAGGTCAGAGTTGAGAAAACGCGCTCATGAGATTCACAGCGCATGGGCATCGGTTGGACCTGGTGGGCTACCTAAAGAGCCCAGTGTAACATGTGGGTCAGATGATTGATTGTGACTGGATGACCACTCAACGACTTGTAGGCTGGCAGAGGGCCGTATGGTTTCGCAAAATGAGGCATGGAAACCTTGTTTAGGTACTGAATATGATAGGCTAGTATGCCAGTAGCTGTAACAATGAGCTAAATTTAACTTTGAAGAAACATAAACACTAACGAAATTTGTGCGCTAGCGGAAAATAGTTGTGCGCGCTACGGTCAAAGTCGTGCGCGCGCACGTACGCAGCTTACAAGAAACAGTGCTTGCGTAAGGGCAGAAATGCCCCCTCCTGACCCGCATTTGCCTCGCTGGCTTCGTTTCATACGGCCAATTTCAACATGAAGCTTCACATTTGTTTAACAAATGGCAGGAATTAGCATCGAATCAAACTCGGGTGAAAGAAATTGCTAGTGCATTATAGCATCTCAACCAGTCATAAATACTGACATTATCTTTTTTGATAAGAACCAACAGCGCCGAGGTCAGAGGTCATTCTCGATCAGCCCTCAACCTTGCCATAAGGCTAATCTTCAGTCGGCGAAGTATGATCACGTGATATCGAGTCAGCTTAAAACACTGATTTAGTACCAAAAAATGTTTGGACCATAATTATTATACGTCCGTCCGTCCGTCCGTCCATCCGTCCGTCCACAAAACTATGCAATACCTAAATTGTGCTAAGCCCATATGTGCTATTCTAAGGCACAGTGGCGAACTCTAGCGAATGCAAAAGAACAAGAGATCGAAACGACTGCGCTTAAGCTCAGTGGCGCTTCGATGAATCTCCATAAAATTTTCATACTTCGGTTGCATTTCTCTCTGGTCGACATCTTATTCTTGTGGCCATCATGCCATAAATGAGGGAGGGCGACCGAACACTCCGAAAAAGAAGACAGAGAAGAAGACGAAGAAGAAGAAAACAAGAGGTCAACATTAGGCCTTCTCACGAAACATTTCTAGTTTTAAAATTTTTATAAAACCTCCAATGCACATTTATAGTTTAGCGCACTTTTGGAATTACTACCCAAAGACACTTGCCCCAATAATTTTTACAATACAGTGGAGGGAAGTAATCCTATCTCAGCTGCGCGAGATATGGGAAAACCTACCTCTAGTCTCCCCGCTGGGGTTTTCTGGTTGGGTTGCCATTTATGGCATGATGGCCTCAAGAACAAGACGTGGACCAGAGAGAAATACAACCGAAGTATGGATGTCCGCTTACCTGTCTTGGATCCCGTAATCTAAATTTAGCAAACATTGGTCTGTATAAAACTTACACTGTTTTGTTATGATGCCAATCATCTCGATATGACGGCGTCGTTTAAAAAAACCTTATGAAATCATTATTCTTAGTTTGCCTTTGCTTTTTTGTTCTTTTCGGTCTTCTTCATGATCTTGCAATCGTCATTTTCCTTGCCAACAGCTGCCTAATAACATTCTTCCTCTTGTTTATCTGTTTTTAGTCTCAGTTCTTGCTGTTATTCTGACTTTTTTTATTTGTTTTGCCGTCTTATTCTTCTGTTTTGTCGCTAGCTGCAGGACAACGCAAAAAGAATGAGCGAGCATATTTTTCGATGAATGCTGATCATGATTTCCACAGAGTGACATTCATACTTGCCACGTAACTTGCACTACAGATTCTCATATCAGATGCCTCGCTACTCTAAAAGATGTTCACACCAAAGTATTGTAGAGAGTAAGTCAGCACTAGAATAGATGATAGATGATAGATGATATTAGAGTCATGAGGTGAGGCAGATCACAATCGTATACGAATAACCTTGTCCTCTGATTCTGCTGCGACTCTGGTTCACTTCTTGGAGTTCTCGCACCTGATTACTGCAACGTCGTACACGAAGTTGAAACTGTAGCCAGAAGGATGTGGCGATCGACCGTGTCAAACACAACGATCACATACAGGAGAGCTAAAAGGTTGGCACGGCCTCAGTCATTGGCTTCCCAGAAACCTAATAAAAGGCTAACTAGAAGAGTCTCTGCAGAATGGCTAACTAGAAGAGTCTCTGCAGAATGGCTAACTAGAAGAGTATTTGCAGAATGGCTAACTAGAAGAGTCTTTGCAGAATGGCTCTTTTGGAAACCTGATTGATGGCTTAGGCATTAAATCATTGGATTCCAGGTATTCCAACAGCTGCTGAGCCACGACTCTTTCAACTCTTTTGAATAAATGAATCAAATTGAACATCGATCAGTAGCTGGAAAGCCCGGTCTTCTTTAACATGGTTTTATGGTAGCTCGTTCTGCCTGGCTGCAAGAACTTTTTTCTTAAACATAGTTTTACAGACCCGGGGAAGGAATGGTAGCAGGTCGTCCATGAACTCTTGGAGATGAATGGTGGTTCTAGTGAGCAGTATTTCTGTGGCAGAGAGAATAGTTCTCAGATGCTGAACAAGCTGCAATTCGTTTACGCGCAAAGTACTCAGGTTTTCCTCCATCACACAGCTTTGTTCCAATTGCATTTGAGACACTGGGACCAATCAACCTGACAGGTCGTAAATTTATTTCTGAATTGGGTCACCGACTAACTGCTGTTTCTGAAATCCATCTTTTTCAGCGCATCTCAATTTGCACACAGCATTATAATGCCGTAGCTTTCAGGGGTAAGTTTGCAGACCACAAGGCACCCTAGGACTGATGACGAATTGTTCTCAGGTTCATTTCTTCATCTTCTCAAATCTCTCGATACGAGACTGCTTCCTAGGGTAGACAGGAGGGTTCGCTCCTTCAGTATCACTGCGAACATCAGCCACCTTCTTCATGAGGTAACGAAGGTAGTCTATCGAGCTATATGACGAAACATTTTGATGACACTGTTTTGCAACTCAGAACCGCTGCTAGAGCCTTCCAGGTTCATTGTCTGCCTGTGGAATTGCAAGAAATGCGGTGCTCCCACTAATTGCACCTTAATTAATGTGTTTTTGTTAAAACAGCCTGATGCACTCCAAGCGATCCTGGTCCAATTCCGTTCTTGTGTAAGACTACCACCAGAAACTAAATTAAACTGAAAACTGGTTTACTGAAACTGAAAAATAAAAGTTTAGAGAAAGATCACACCAAGGTGTTTACACATCGATTGAGCCACCTGTTACATAAATGAATACATACATACATAACTACTGCGATGTACTTGGTTATGTTAAGTTGAGCTTTATAAATCTTCTTATAATAATAATAATAATAATAATAACAATAATAATAATAATAATAATAATAATAATAATAAATGTATGAATGCATACATACGTACCTACGTACGTACATTGATATATACATATATAAATACATACATACCAATATTACATATTTGCTTACTGACTGTATGATTTCTCTTTTTACTTATCTACTTAGTTACTCGCTTACTGATACTAATATGACTGTAATTAACGATGATGTATATATTGCGTTGGTTTTTAGTTTATTAACATTACTACCGATGCCACTGAAGCCAAGGATGCTGCAGCTTGCTCCAGCTTGCTCCAGTTTGCTCCTGCTGAGTGATGCGGCTGTTCAGGCCAGTGTATGTGTGTGTGTGTGCTACTGTTGTTGCTTTTAGCCATGCTATCAGGAATGCCGCCCACTCTTAGCATTGTGAGTATGAAACAATTGATTGCCGCGCATGCAGTCATTTATCTTGATTGGTTTGATTGTTTCGACTGCGATGCCGCGTCTTCTCTCGGTTGGATGGAAAAAGAAAAGAACAGCTGGCCACTAAGTTATAGGATTTATTGCGGTATATAAAGTCCGTCGAATATAAATGGACTGTCTTGATATATTAGATGTCTTTTGAGTTTGTAATGAACATAGCGCAGTGAATCGACGGCCAGACATTGGTCGTTCTTGCTGGAAATTTATCAGAGGAGCCGCATTCTCCGCGCTGTCGATGGTCCTTTGTGTTTCCCTGGGAAAATTAACTGTTGCTCAGAACCGGCTGTGGCCGCATTGAAATCTAACTGCTACGCACCCAGGATGGAACCCTTTCTCCAGCTATGTCCAGGATCAGTTGACGTTGTGCAGCTAAAGAACCTGTTGATTGACACAATAAAACAAGACTGACGGAACAATATGTGAATCTGCCAGCAGAATAACAACTATAGCGATTGATTGGTTTATTATTGGCCGTACATTGTTGGCCTCACACATCGAAGCAAATGCAGGAGAGAGAGACTGCGCGAGAGAGAACGAGAGAGAGAGCGAGACAGAGACAGACAGAGAGAGAGAAAGAGAGTGAGAGAAAGAGAGAAAGAAAGAAAGAAAGAGAAAGAGAGAGAGAGAGAAAAGAGAGAGAGAGAGAGAGAGGAGAGCGACAGAGACAGAGGGAGAGAGAGAGAGAGGGACAGAGACAGAGAGAGACAGAGAGAGGAAAGTGACAGAGGCAGAGAGAGAGGGGGCAGGTGGGCAGGAGAGAAAACAGTAATGTAGGAATCTGCAAGATGTATTTATAAAATTCATAATCGATTGTGACAAAACCCTGTTACTGACGGTTACTTTTCTAGATGTTTGGGCTATGCGGACCCTGCTGCAGCCAAGAATAAATGTTTCATCTAATTTGCAGATATTGTGCGCAGTTACTGAATGCTTATTCATTAAGCAGTAGACATCCGGTAGCAGCGATTCTTCATAACCCCGCATAATTCATTCGGTGCTTACTTGCGTGTACTTGTCGGTTTTGCATCCCTCCTTAATGCGAGTGGAAGTAAGAGAACGCCTGGCAGCCAATAGGCTTGCATGGAGTCTGCTACAACCTTATACAGTATTTGCGCCACATTAGCGGTTATAAAGCAGGGAATGAATAGTTAAGAAATATTCTAAATGTTTAAGTTGATATAACATATTGTGGTAAACGGAAAAAGTGTCTTTGGACAATGCACGCATGTCACTCGCGCGGGTCATCTGCAAGTATTGTATTCTGTAAGGAAGCCGTGGAGCTGTTTAACCAAATTTAAGCGCTTGGCGATGTCTAGCATATATGCCAATGATATTTAGAGGAAATCACCACCAAAAATTATATTTGCCGTAGAGTAGCCAGGTGAATAAAGTGTGAAATAAGGAGCAACCATTGCCAATTAAAACTATTTGCTTAACAAGCGAGATAATCGCAATCTTTTCATAGACCTTTGTTCTCTCTTTCAACCCTAAAAATAATTCATTCGGTGAGTCGTGATATTCTGTTGCGACATCGGATCTTTGGCTTAGATGCTCTAAGGCTCCACATATGCTGTGGAGCAGTTCTCATTTGCGACAGAGAACTAACTTCATTATATAGACATGTTTATTTGCGAAAGAATCAGATGCAGTCGTTTATAGTCGAGGTAAGTAAAAAGCGTTTGCCAAAAGCAAAGGTTGCTGGGAAGGAACTTGATTAAGACGCTGGTTAACACGTTGACCACTGTGGCTTAGTATCATATAAACCAGGAGACAGTTGTGAAGTTAGCTGAAGTTTAGATTTTTTGACAGCGACGTCTGATCCGCTTCAGTCGGTCTCGGCACAAAAACCCCTTCACCCTTCCTCCGAGGAAAGAGTGAGGCAATTGTAAGCGTCTCGTGCAGTGTCTAAATATATCGCCGCATTGGTCATTTTGGCGCGCGTTACGTGACCGGGGTCTGGCGGGTATTGTCTTCAAGAGTTCTTTTATAAGCATCGGTTGGCGCTACATAGGCCAATGCCTGCACCAGTTGCAGCAGCATCAGTTCCATCCAGCGGACTGCGTGTCTCAGTCGCCCACCTGCTCTTCCTTCTCTCACGTCAACCGACCTGGGCGCCGCGCCACAGGGGTCCGTATTCGGCAATCGGTTAGGGTGGCGGTAACATCAAAGACAACGTACAAAGCGCTTCCGCTTTGAAGAATCCAATTAGCGACTGAATCAGGAATTGCAGACGACGACTCTGGTGCACGCCCCG
Source organism: Norana najaformis (assembly GCA_964023275.1). Lineage (NCBI taxonomy): Eukaryota > Metazoa > Annelida > Clitellata > Crassiclitellata > Hormogastridae > Norana > Norana najaformis. Next base: position 33,495,458 of record OZ029915.1, on the reverse strand, counting down.
ACAGCCTATAGGTTCCTTCGACGCTTGGGAGGTAACGATGTAAGTACGTATTTGGAGCGATGCTCGAACTGCACTGGAACTGATGAGGCAACGGAGACTAATATAAGTCGTTTGCATTAGCAGGAAAAGCCGTGGAAATTCTGAGACCATTTAATGAAAAGGTGAGTTAATAATTTCTCTCGAAGCCCAGGTGTGATTTTATGTAGTCTTACGGAACTTTGCATTATTGTGTAAAGCTAATTTATGACTTAGTCATATCTTGTATAATCGACATTAAACTGATCTAAGAAGAAATAATGAACTAATGAGTAAAGTCCGTCAATGTTTCCTTCTTGCCCGGTGTTGAGAGCCGTCGGTCAGCCATAGTTTAAAGTAGACAAAGGGTTTATTGGTCCAGCTTTATTATCCAGTTCTTCGAAAGCCACGTCAGAACTTCTTTTGATTGTCCCTAACAGTATTTGGGTATTTGGCACTCAATATCCGAGATGCTTCGACATTGACAGACTCTATTGTTTCCTAAATATACTCCGTCGCTTCATTGCGTGGAAATAGACTTAATATTATTAAAAAGTTGATGAACTTACCACAGAACAACAACTGAAAGCACGATGGTTTGATTGGTCAAATTAAATTGCTTTGAATCCATTTTACTTTAATAATTTCAGACTGAAGAAGGATCGAACTGGAGAGCATTCTTATGGACATGGAATGATCTTGCCAAAACATTTAACATTGTTACGAACCGTGTCCTCAAATTGCTCTTTCTAGTTATCCTCGCCGAATACGCAGTCTCGTTCTCTCCTCTTTCCGGCGAAATATACTTCTCTGTACAGGTGATTGGTCTAAGACAGTCGTATTCTTGAGAAACTCTATCACCTGTTAACATCAAGCGAAGGATCTCTTTCCCTCTGGGGAGAAGGCCACAGACACCGAGACCATGTTCCAGGTCTCCTTCTTGGTCTTGGTCTTGACCGCCATCTGTCGGGGTGGAAGTTACCCAGTTTTGCCAACCGAAAATACCTTAACTTCTGCCAGCAGTCTTCTGGATTATTGCTGCATGTTGCTTGAATCCAACGCACAACAAATCCCGGAAGCTGGTTTGATGTCACTGGGCCACGTGGAAGATCCTGGTCACTTACTTCAGCGACCATTATTCACTAAGTTAGAAGGAAGCGTCAAGTGCAGTGGCCAAATACATTATATTGTACGGAAGCCAAAGATACTACAGAGTTTATGTCGATGCTTGTATGATGAACGCAACCTTGGACAATCGCAATGTCGTTTTTTGAGGAATCGGCGACCGGAAGAGGCCCGAACGACGCAGGAAGCGCTGTACCTTGCAAGGTCCTATCAGAAACACCCTCAGAAGACTGGCAAACTTCTAACTCGTCGCCAGACCTCGACCAGAGAGCAGCCATCGCTGGCAGAATCAACGAGAAAGACACCCCAATCGGAAGACAGACTAGCGGCAGTCAGTGGCGGTCCGGAGAAAGTGTCAAGTGTCTTGGCTGTCTATAAGCTATGGCGAAACGCGAACGGCTACGGGAGGCAGAACGCGCGATGGGGAAGGTCTTCGAAAAACCACAGCCAGACGAACTGGAGCCCAGACCGACGGGAATCGTCCCGACATAGACAAAATAGATCCGCAGAAGACCAGATCTTCAGCAAATTCGGCGACAGAGGGCGTGAAATGTCCAACGGCACAGGCAAAGAGCTGCAGTGGATCATAAAAAACCAACAGGAAGTAGATACGTTGATGATGCCGTACCTAGCAGCTATCCATGGGCTGGCTGATGCAGCTGGTGGAGAACCTGACATTATGGGAAATTCTACACGGCGGAAACGTGTCCCTTTGGAGAGTTCTCGCCCCTCGCCCAGCGGAGATTTTTCCCCGGAGATGAAAGATGTTCTGGAAGGATATTTCGACTGGCGCTCAAAAAACGGATATGGAAAGCTGACGGGACGTTGGGGTTAGGTGGTCAAGACGTTTAGTAGGGCAAACAGGAGTTCCCAAGAGAGGAAACATTTAATATAGATATCGGGCGTGCAATGCAAAGTATCGTTATGTTACAGTTTGCATTTAAAACATGATTTGGACAAAGCTGATGAGGTTTGAAAATGAGTAATTTTGAATTTATAAAAGGTATAATTTTGTTTAAGAATTCAAAAATTAATCTGCAACTGCGTGGTTGATTTCATAAATATTAATTATACCCCCTAACTAGATAATACTTCAGTTCTGTTGAATTAGCTATAACGCTTCTGCTGCTATAATGCTGCTATAATGAACAAAGTTGCTAAGATAACTTGTAACTTCTAAAAAAAATTTCTAAAAACTTCATAAATAGTAAATAGTAAATAACTTCCGACAGCTTCCAAGGGGCCGCATGAGCAAAGGGGTTCAGACGGCCCGTTCTCGAATCGGGAGGGGGAAGCGGTTGCTCGTTCACGGTAAAGATTTAACCCTGTTAAAAGTTTGGTTAGGTCACGAGTGACATCAATGCCTTCTTCAGCTGAATTCACATAACACGAAGATGCTTCTGATGTCTGGCTGCATCTATGTCAATTTGGGTGGGATTAGTCCAATCCTAAGCCCAACTGCGTCATTTGTACGTGTAAGAGGTGGGATACAAAACTCGGATGACAATTTTCAGCGCTGTCAGTTCATGCCTCATAATTTATCTAACAGCTTCAAAGGAACATTGAACTTCAATATACTATTCACAGTTGTATGGGACAAATTTATCATAACTGGTGGAATTAGCTCAGCTGAATATAACAGGGATAATTCAAGCTAAGATTTTAAGGTCAAAAGATCAACAACCTTCTCCGGCGTGTATTGGGGGAAGCTTAAACCAAGTAGGTGCCTCACAGGATCAGCCGACTAACGGATTTTTATGCGCCACAACAAAATTAGGAAATAGTTCAGTATGCATGTATGTTAATCCTGCAACATTTAATATTTAATCTGGGTTGCAAGAGGTTTGCCTTAACCTCTGCCATGTCATGAATTCGTTCACGATGAAATTTTAGCATTTCCAGTAGGTTTGCTTGTGCAATTTTGGAAACCCTCCGATAGTCTTTTTAGAAGCTCACTATGAATATCCGGTTAAAATTACAAATTACAATTACATTTTAATGCCTCAAGGTATTCGTTGTGTTAAATTATACTTAAAGCTATTAAATAAAGGCAACATTGCTAGAAATTGCTTAACGTCGACGTATTTTACGAGGCAGCCCAGAAGAATCATAAGGTTTTACAACTGAAGGAAATGTCCTTCCATTTCGTCTTGTTTTATTCTTTAACTCCTCCTCTTTTGCCTCTCTGCCCGAGATGTATGACCATTTTTCCAAGGCAGCATGGGGCCACATTGGAGCCATTAAGTCCAGTGGATTGAGAAGTCTCGGTCGTAATATGACAAATGATTTGTCCAAATTCGTTCCTTCAAGTCTCAGACCTATGTAAATAAATTAACAGATGAAGAAACATTCAAGAAAACGAGTTGAACGAAACACATATTCATAACAGGTTCTTAAAAGAGGCTACACAGGTGTTTTGATACACGCAAATTCGAAATGAACTGCACTGACTGTATATAGCAGAACAGCTTTCGAGTGACAGGTGACACTCTGCTCACTTGTAACCAAACTGCTTGTCCTCCGTAGTCTGTCTTACGATCGCAGGGGCTCACAGATCTCTACTAGTTCTGTTCAATAATAATGGTCTAGGAATTAGGTTTTGCTTAAAAGCTACTGCTGCTTGATACCTCGTGCGCTGCGAAACGGCTCTATGTAAGTATACAAACTACATTTCATTATGTTATAGATCTAGTCGTTGATATAACTGATATAATCCATTACGCATTCACAGCCGTTGATTTCAGGCAAGTTTGATCAAGGCAATGATACATTAAGATGCATATCGTGGATTAACTCTCTCAGCTTTGACTTCTGAGATGGCAGCTAACTTTCCAAAATGGTTTACCCACAGTATTCATATAATCATTAGGGCCTTCAGGGCGGCGGTATATTCTCGAACAAGGGCGGCAGGCAGTCTAGGAAAAGGCACAGCCATCCGACCCTTGACTCAACCGGTTTAGTAAGCAGACTTATTCTTTAACGAAGATAGCGCAAAGGGATAGGTGCCTGCGTTATTATTATAAGTTTATATATATAAATTTATATATATATCATAAGAACTGGGTATAAACTATGCATGCTAAAAATATTCCCTGTACAGTAGCACTGTTGAACAATGCATCAAGCGAATGTGCATTCAATCTGTTTTCTTCTCATGTCGACTCCATAGAGTCACATCGCGCTGATTTAACTTTTAAAAATGTCGTTATTACGAAGGCCAACCGTCTGCTCTTTCGTTTATTTGCGTCCTTCCTGTTCTGACATATTCGTTGGCCAAAAAAATCAAAGGTCATAGCTAACTTAGTGACCATTCTTCTTTTCGCAAGATTAATGTCAAGTTTTTTCCGCGGTTTATTGAAAAAACTATTCAGTAAAGGGTCGGGAATTGCATCATTCACAAAAGTTCCCACGCTGGTTCGAATGACATCGGTCGGCGCCAGTTGTCCTTGGGAGACTTTCGTCATTATTTAATAGGAACATAAACGAGGACACTGTTACTCCCCAGAGGACGTTAGCTCAAATCACGATCCCAAGACTACGTCATAACTAATGCTTTGGCCAACACAAACCTCTGCTCTGCTCTCCTTTCCTACAACATTATATATCCAGATATTACAACAACAACAAATAAATCATTATCAACAACAACAACAAATACTGCTGCTGATGCTACTACTACTACTACTACCACTACCACTACTACCACTACCACTACTACCACTACCACTACTACCACTACTACTACTACTACTACTACAACTACTACTACTACTAACACCACCAACAACAATACACTGCTACCACTACTACAAGTATCAATACTACTTCTGTTTCTAATGCTGCTGCTGCTACTACTACTACTATTGATGCTACTACTATCAGCATCGTCGTCGTAATCGTCATCATCGTCGTGAAGTTGAGAGAAATCTAGGAAATAGGCTAGCCATTAAAAATATGAAAAATCTATCAAAATGCCATTAGCAATTTGAATTAAATTAAAGAAGCTAGCTTCAGAATTTTCCATTTTAAGTAAATATTATTTATGTTTATTCGACGATACTGCTTAGCAACAATTCTAACAGCAATTCGTTGCACAGTAGTATAGATAAACTTTCAGTCGAGAAGGATACTTCGAAGCCAACTGAGGTCGAAATAAAATAGATATGGGTATACGAGTGAGGGATACAAGTATAATATGCAGAACATACCGTACGCATGAGATGCAAACACCAATGCCTTTAGCTATTTTCATTGATATTTGCAATATAGGCCCCTATGTTCTTTCCACGTGCGGCGACAGTCGACGAAGACACCAATAAATTGACGAAAAGCCACTGAAAATTGCAAGAGCCTAAAAACCATGACAAAATGAAAAGAGGGCAAATACGACATTCATTGAATGTGAAGAGAACTCTGCTAAACAAAGTCGTTCACTGAAAGCTCCTTTGGTGTGGAAAGAATCTGACAACATTATGCAGGATTATATATAAATATATATATATATGCATACATATATGTAACGAATGTATGTATAGAATTATGTATTATATATTAAAAATATGATATGTTACATATTATATACATTTAGGCTGTCGATATAGTGAAGTCTGGAACCATTGTTGCCACTCCAGAGTCAACACAGAGGCAGTGAAAATTCATGAGACGTGGAATTGATTTTTGGCGCAGAAGCCAAAGGTGTGGGTCAGTCCGAGTCAGTCGTCACAATTGTCTTATTAATGACGTTAATAATCGACCGTACTTTTCTGTCGAAAACAATGACTTTCTTCAATGACCCATAAGCCATGCTTTAAGCCATGCTTCAAGAAGAAGCCGGCACAATGGCCTCAAACAGGCGTCGAATATGATAACGGGCAAATAGCACGGGATGCCATAAGAATTAGCAGAAGAAAGTTGCCTGAATATAACTGCAAAACTAAGCTGAAGCCTAACGCTATAGGGTGGGCTGTTTCTCAACAATGATTATTACTTAGCCCGTTGCGATTATCTTTGTCAACGAAAACAATAATCTAGGTGCTTTAAGAACCAAGAATGCGTTCCCTGTCGAGAGTGAGCTAAGACAAAGCTTCATTTGGGGTCGAAGGAAATAGTCTGTCTGTCGTCACACCATGCACTGAGACTGCCAGGCATAGACTAAATAGCCAAAAGCCAAAAGCCATTTTATGTATGCGCTACGAAAATTACCACTTTACTCTGTAATTGTGAAAAAGAAGAGCTTTGGAGAACAGCCTAGCTAGGCGCTAGTCATCGACTTCAGTGCATGTCATACCGACAACAGAACTCAGTTTGCACATTACGATCGACGCCAGCCTAATAATATTATCCCAACGACCTCAATACGGTCCTTAATTCTTCGTCATCCTTCGAGAAACAACGCACCTCAGACTGATTTATGCAACAGGTCCATTGCAATGTTTCATCGAAGCTGTGCGAACGCGCACGACTTTTGAGGGTAGTACGCTCAACTAGTTGCTGCTAAGGCACAAATTTCGTGAGTGTTCAGGTTATTTCAGAGTTAAATTTAACTCACTGTTACAGCTACATGCCAGTAGCCTATCATGTTAAGAGGGCCAAAACAAGGTTTCCATGCCTCATGGGGGTCATATGGTTCCCCTGCCAGCCTACAAGTCGTGAAGTGGTCACTCAGTAACAGTCATCTGGCCCACACGCTACACTTTCCCTTATTTCTCCCGCCGGTCCATTTCTAAACACCATCCACCATTGCCCTCTGACCGTCTGTCTGCATGAACCTCGGGTCTTGACCTGGAACCGAACCTGGCACTACCTGCCTATCGATTTTGCTTTGACTGAGAGCTGATTTCCGCAATTACCTTTTTGGGCGCTATAGGAAATTAGGAATACGATACGATCATGACGCTGGAAAACCGAAATTCCTCGATTAGCAGTGAAGTATTGTAAGCAACTTGATAAAACTGACGACGAATATGTAAGAAGCGGCAGTGACCAGTATCATGGTTTAATATTAATAAATGTATATATACAGGTTATGTTGCGATCGAGCAATTTAAGACGTTAATTATTCTGACATTTGACGACGTAGTGTCTTCTAATGTAGTGTCTTCTAATGTAGTGTCTTCTAATGTAGTGTCTTCTAAGGTAGTGTCTTCTAATGTAGTGTCTTCTAATGTAGTGTCTTCTAATGTAGTGTCTTCTAATGTAGTGTCTCGCTGGAGTCATTTAAGGGAGGAAGAAAGATTATTAATCTCAGATATGCATATGACATTGTGTTAATTGCTACAGCACCAGAGGAACTACAAGATTTGATACAAAGATTGATAAGAGCAGGACGTAGGTATGGATTATCAGTGAACAAAGGAAAGACAAAGTGATGGCTACTGGTGATAAGAAGCTTAACGTTTACGTGGAAAGTGATGTGTTGCAACAGGTGGACGGATTTCACTATCTGGGGGCCATAATCACCCGGACCCCCCAAAACACGCCATCACACCTCCGGCTTGAAAACATCTAGTATTTTCCGCCCAACAACAACTTGGCCAAAGAAGCCGTCACCGCCCCCACCGCGCTTTCCAGCCACAGTTATGTGGGCCGCTTGGGTTGATGCCCACTCCCACGAGGCTGGCGGTGGGTTTGATGCTTCCCGGCCCTGATCCAGCGTCGGCCAACCAGCCACGAGGCAGGCGCAAACACACCTGTTGCCCACAATATTCATATGGCGGAGGAGCGGATGGCCTTACAGCGCCCCCACTATAGACCACATCTTTGTTAATCCCGCAAGGTCTGCACAGACAGACGTACACAGCAGACAGTGAGGTTGATTCGGGCACTGCGAGCCTTTTGATGAACGAGGCGCGGGCCTACCGTCGGCACCTTCTGTCAAGTTCGTTTTTTGTCTCTTCATCGAAGATGCTTCCGACTGTGTGGGCCTTCTGATGGACTTGGTCTTTCATGGCATGATACTTCATCCAGAACGAGATTATATTCCTCGTCGCTGACCATGGTGTCATCAAGGGCCTTCAGAATGTGGCTGTGGATGGTGTTGAGTTTGCTGCACACGGATGCTTTCATGTTTCGTCGTCTTGTACGAGCACATATAGGGGTGAAGGCGACGCCCCTAATATCGAGCAGCGCCACCACAGCAGTTGCACCCTTGAGGACCTGACCGGGAACGATACTGACCCCGGTTCCCTGCAAGGTGGCACCTCCCATACCTAGGCTGGCCCCCACGAGCGGGCACACTTGCCATCCAACGATTTCACAGCCATTATATATATATATATATATATAAGGTGAAGCAAGTCCAGTCCTGCAGATGAAGAATTGCAGTCTATAGAACAACAATACTTGAAGGTCTATATTTCGATTATGCATTTAGGGCTATACCGAAAGATAAACAGACAGACAGAAAGACAGATATGCGAACAGGCAGGCAGGCAGGCAGGCAGGCAGGCAGACAAACAGAAGAGGATTCCTGCATGAACATACAGAGACAGACGGATTTTAACGCGTAGAATCGCTCAGACCGAGAAAGAGATAACTGGCAAATCCATTGCTATCAACATCACCACCACCACCACCAGCAGCAGCAGCAGCAGCAGCAGCAGCGAAAACAAAAACGGCCGTCTGTTGCATAGGCATTAACTCAATCATTCCGCCTCCCCTGCGATGTTCTTATTATTCAGATCTGCTTGCTCAGTCGTTTAGTTTTTTAAGTTTTCAAAAGTCAGTCGATCAAGTTGCGTGCATGACGACAATCCGAAAGCATTGCGTGTCGATTCTTCGCGCGGCGAATGAATAATTTCTCCTCATTGATTTCGGGATTGCGCCAGCACATATCATAGTTTTATGGACCGAGGCATTGTTTTATGGACCGAGGCATTGTTTTATGGACTGAGGCAGTTGCTGCTTAGAAGGACAGGCGTCGGTCTAATCGCAGTCCGACGGAGGGAAGGAAGAGCAGGAGCAGGAGGACGAGCAGAAGGACGAGCAGAAGGAGCAGTAAGTGGATATAAAATAGCTTGCTGCGACCATGAGGAAGAGACAGGAGTAGAAGCAGGCAGAGCAGCAGGTACAACCACACCGAGTACTGAATCTTTATTTAGTTCAGATACTTTGAGGCACTGTCGTCGTTAGAGCGAGTTGACAGAGACGTATTCTGCAGTTGCTATGGCGATCCTTAAGAGAAGCGCAGAAGTTGTTCCAATGCTGCTTTTTGGACTTTTAATTTCCATCACGCATACAGGTAAAGACCGAGTCGATGTCTAATTAGCTTATTTATACTATCTTTCGTATATCATACTATGCAATGCATCATTGCCATTTAGGTCTACAAGTTATCTACCTGTCGGCCCTCCCTCCAGCTGATATAACTCACTTGCCGATATGCCGTTACATTAAATTTTAAAAGGAAAGAACTGAAAGCTATATAATTATAATGAAAGTTATAAATAGCCTATACTCCTGTATATCCAAACTATGAAGCAACTGCATGGAAGTGGCAGTGCTTTTCGAGGTAAGATGGATTGTAAAAATAATTATAAGAAGTTCAGCTAAAGGGGCAAGAAATGACCCGGCTTTGGCTCCGGCTTGAGATTCAGAAGACAGCGTTAAGAAAGAACCATCCAAAGATGTTGCCATTCCAAGAAATTTCAAATGATTTTTGCATCCAATGAAAGAAAGATACGAGCAGTTCTGAAAAGTATATCGATGAGTTGGTAAGATGAATCTGAAAAGAATTTCCAAAGATGTAGACAATTTTAGAGTGGGACACTAAGATAGGCTATTACCCTACTGTCTATGCCTGGCAAGGTTTTCACTGACTCTTCTGTCTGTGGATCATAAGGCACATAATCTAGTCGATAGTGGACAAATGCCTAATACTGGATCACAAACTATTGGCAGGAAACCAGTTGGAGCTGGTTTATGGGTTCATGGCCAGCTGTTTTGATCTAAATGCACGCGTGAGCGAAGAAGTAGAAAGGAGCATGCAGTGTCATTTTTGAAAGCATCCCGCTGGAAAAAAGTGAGGGTTAGATAAACTAAGGAAAGCCAGGTGAGATAATCGCTCTTTTATTCCAATCTTAGGCAAGAATTAACAATTAGTCCTCTGAGATGTGACTTTTAACTAGTAATACAACTTAACTGTCTGAACAGGCATTATTGCCATCTGTGGAGAAACACGAGACAAGTTGGGAAGTATGCAACTGAAAATTCTCTTGCTGGAAATGAAGATAGAAAAAGTAGACGACTGCAGTTGAGATTTTGTAATTTAACTACTAGTCACACGGCTTTTGAAAAATTAGTTGACTACTAGTTACATGGCTTTTGACTAGTAGTAGTAGTTGACTACTTTTTAACTACCTAAAATGTAGTTTAACTACTAGATGTTAATTACATGAGTTAACTACTGCCCGTCACTGTACGCATCTGCATCCTCACTTGTTTTTTATCCAATCACAATGGGACCTCAACAATGCGACTATATGAGCCCTCGTCTCTTCTGCCTTCTTTTCCAACTCGTACTGCGATCGCATACATACTTTCACATTTTTGTAATGGTTAAGCAACTATTTATGTGTGTAGGACTTGCTCATTGTTCTTACACGTTTTGGAGAGGATGGAAACAGTAATATTCAAGCTACCAGCGCTTGACCATTGGGAATTTAGAATCACAGCAAGCCTCGAACATAAGGTGCGGATGAAATGACATGACCATTCATTTTTATCCAGATGTTCTGATTGCTTATTTAGCGCCTCTAAAAATGTTTTATTTTAGCACTGCTGCATGTTCTCAGCTACAGGTAACATTCGAACACATACTGCGGTCCTTTAGCAATACGTGAAGTTGACTAATTTTAAAGGCTATAGTAGACAAGTCTAAGAACGATCTTGTTCTTTTTCCTAATAAGATGGAATAAAAGCGACACAAAGATCAGTCTTCAATGGCAAAACTGCTGATCTGGCAGTGGACGGTGATGTCAAGTCGTGTGCCATTTCCGGATGGGAGACAGGGGGCTGGTGGAAGGGCGACTTCGGCCAAGCAAAGGCTGTTGCAGGAGTCACCCTAATCGGTTAGCAATAAACGACCTTCCACCTTTTCTAGTAATTATCTGTTTTTATATTTTTAAAAACATAGTATTATTTGTCGACGATCTTTATAAGTTGTCAACGATCGGGCTTTGAACCGTCGACTTGCCCCGATTTGTAGCGTAGCGTTAACTCTAGAAAAGGCACACAGTCTCTGATTTTTGAATGTATATTATTTAAATAAACGAACAGTTCAATCATCACAGCACATGAATCGTCGCAGTTTCTAAACGCACGAATCTATCAAAGCCATTAATAATCAATTTAACAACTGAGAACACTACAGACTACTTGTACCAGATCTTTTTCTCGCTCTTCAAACAAAGCATTAACGTCCGCTTTTTAAGTCTGTTTCCCGCCAAGTCAACGGTCAGCGCTGGCCTCAGACAGTGCGCGCGAACGCCTATCCAGTCAGAAGCGTATAATCGAGCCTAACCTACTCTCTAAAATAGTGTAGAGGACTGGTATAAAAGTGTGGACTTAGGCTCAACAACTAATGTTGGGGCCTGGATCATCGACAAAGTGTAGACTTTTCTGCAACATATTTTGTAGATGACTCGCAACAAAGTGTGTTGGGACTAAATACATTTTTGCATCCATATTGGTGTTGGAAAATCAGCTCAACAAAAGCTGTAGACAAAGTGGTGTACATTTCATTAGCAGAGTAACCTCATGTATCTAATGATTTACTACATAATTACTGTGTCTATGTAAAACAATAACTCAAACACACATTATGCAGCGATCGGGGTATTGTGCCAAATGGTAGTGCGATAGACCTATTTTATGTATTTTTAACCACAAATTTGTATAGCGCCTTTTCGAGAGTAACTACACATAGGCGCCTCTGATCGAACAACAAAGACCACGATGAAACAGAACGGTTATCTAGCGCTTGCGGTAACAAGGCGCAGAAAGAACAAGGAGCTCATGTCATAGGCTACTATGCAACCTATTCCAGTAAGGAATAAGAGGCGATCAGGGTATCGGTCCACATTGCAGGGTGGTAGATAAGGAGACGGTATTAGTCCGGACATTCGGGAGTGAATAAACAGGTAAATGAGTTATATAAGTATGAGAGGCATTTTAGCCGGTAAGCTCCCAGGTGCAGTCACAAGTTGTTGCAGTAGAGATCAGAAGATTCTATGTCACACTCTAGAGCGAATAATGGACATTTTCAAAGCCAAGAAGCAACCGACTGGTGGGAGACTCCTACAGAAGTGTTTTAAAGTTTTCCTGTTTCGATTAAGCCTGGCATTGCAACAGGTTCGATGTACAGTCTTGCACTGATTGATTACATTGCCTACAGGCAATAGTTGTCATACGATCCGGATTTTCTAGCGGTCGTTTGAGTGTCCCAAAGTTAAAGGTCAAGATCTACGATCTTGATCGAAAAATTCAGGCAAGGTGTTGATTTACCCTACTCCCGTAAACAACACTAAGAGCAGTTCCTTTAAGCTGACCCTGACAGGCAGCCATGAGTATAAAGTCTTCGCGACTTCACCTTCTTAGCATCGAGGGCACATGAGAGCATGCGGTCAGCCCTCTCCCTCTTCCTACCAACAATGTCCGATCGGTGTGCTCATGCTGTAACCGAGTTCGCTACGGGAACGCAAGCAAGCAGACATTTTGAAACATTTTTCCGCCCTGGCGAGGATTTGAACCCACGATTTGTGGACTGACCTTTACCCTAACCAAGACTATCGCGCATGAAAATGACTCATTCAAGTGTTCAATAGAAACACAAAACACTAACAATTGTTTCTTAGTTGTGCAACTGCTTTCAGCTTTGCCCCTGAGGCTCTAACCCACCGACAGGGGCTTTATCTCTGGACTTAACTGGGGGCTTCGCTCCTAGACTCCCACTGCCCTTCCATGTACGTTTCTTTGGTATTGCGTAGGCCTAGTTGGTTATTCGATGTACAGACTCTGTTGCATAACCAAGCATATACAGAAATAATCACATCGCTGGGCAAGTCCAGGTCATCTTCGCCTGAGTGGAGCCTCAGCCTTGGACAAGCGATATAGGCCGACGTTACATATAGGCTCTACAGGTCTAGTTAAAAATTTTAAAAAAATCCTATAAGTAAATAAATAATATGATATTATTAATATTATATAAAACACATAGAAAGGACAACAGTTTTGGCTACACGTTCAAGCACAAACAAGTGCACTCACACACTGTATTCTACTGATCCAGTCCGACACTTTACCTTTATCCTTTATCCTTTTTCCTTATCCTTTGGATAAACATATCAAGGGATAGTCAACAATGATGAAAACAACCTACACAAATATTTAGACGTCTAAGCCAATCCACGCAAAGAGGAAAACATTATGCTCACCTACGCAAGCCCACACTAATGCACTCAAGCATCAGAAAACTCAACTGCTGTAACGTGTTTCACACGTGTTTTCAGGAGCTCTGGACGCTTTCCAGTTGCGAGTCGGGAACCTGAGCGAATCGTTCGGAAGGCGACATGGCTTTGACGGCAACCCTCTCTGCCAGTTCGTCCTTAATTCTGCCTACATGCAGCCCTATAGGGTGGACTGTCGACAGACGCTCGTCGGCGAGTACATCAGCATCCAGATGGTTGACCCAGTCTCCATCTTCCAGATGAAGTTGTGCGATGTCCAGGTCATCTTCGCCTAAGTAAAGCAGTAAAGCCGCAGCCTTGCAAATACGATACACATAGGCCTTACCGATCTAGTTAGCAATGGCATGAGAAGATGCTATAGTAAATATCTAAATATAATATTATTATATAAATCTGTTACACGTGCACGCACATACAAATGCTCTGTCTGTCTGTCTGTCTGTCTTGTCTGTTTGTCTGTCTGTCTGTCCTGATGTCAGTTAATTCGAAGTTACAAGCGTGAAGCCACATTTGGCGAGGTACTAAAGACTGAGCACGTGATCAGAGCGTACGCAGAGTACGCGCCCTTTACCTTTTCTCCCGTACTTGCACTCTTAATGCTGCTGGACACTCATCTAATCCTCACATTCTCACCTTTAGACCCTTAGAGTTCATCGGTTTTCTGTTCTCGTTCCCATCCGGTTTATTATTTACACCTCCCCACTCAACAAACCCATTTCCTCATCCTCTGTTGATCATCTCCTCTAAGCTAACGACACACAGCTCTTCATATCTTTCTCTATTCACTCCTTTTCAGACACGCTAAATCATGTACTGAAGACCATCACCAAGAAATCACCCTGAATTACCGCTAATCTTCTATGACTAAACACTTCAAAAACACAATTTCTTATAAATGGCCTCCGTGAACAACTAAACAAACTAACCTATCCTCAGGACCTTTCTCCAAAGGACCTCACTTCACCTGCTCTTCTCCAGTCCGCAATCTTGGAATCATCTTCGATAAAACATACCTTTGCCGACCACATCACTCAGTCATATCGCACTTGCTATATATATATATATATATATATATATATATATATATATATATATATATATATATATATATATATATATATATATATATATATATATATATATATATATATATAATATATATTATTGGCCTCTGCTGACTTCGCCCCATACTCGATTAAAAACTGCCTGCACAATAATCACCTCAACTGTTCACTCCAAACCATTATTGAACTCATTCATTTGAATAATACATATATTAAATCCTATTTTAAATGAAATAAAAACCGATATAGTGGGCATTTTAAGTGAGGGGCGCAGATGGAAATACTCCATTTTAAAGCGGGAGACTACGTTCCGAAACAGTCTCCGGGCAGACATTATTCCAGCCCAGTAGGCAAACTATTACTTCGTTACAAGTAAAAGTATTTCTACTTTTAATACTTTCGTTACAAATAAAAGTACTAAAACGTTTAGCCTATACTTAAGTACAATCACGTGTTACTAATACTTTGTTCAACACTCGTCACTGTCGACTTGATATCGTAATCGTAATCGTAATTCCGAGATTTCTACAGCGCCCAACGAAAGCCGCGCCGCGGGAACCAGCCCATTCATTCACAGGCGCTCAGTCAAAACAAAATCGATAGGCAAAAGGGTCCGGTTCCAGGTCAAGATCAAAAAGTCAGACGGAGAGACAGCGTGGCAGCTACGGGGTGGTGTTTGGGGTTGGAGAGCAGAGAGAGATAAGAGGAAGAAGGGGTGTCAGGATAGGATCTGTGAAAGAGGAATGTTTTCAGTTTTGAGTGAAAGGCCGAAGCAAACAAGACACGACAGGAAAAATGCTTACATTTCTTTATGCTGCAAGCTGATATATATTATATATTATAGGCCTATAGATATACATATATATATACGATCAGTAACTTAATTGCGCTTTAGGCTGTCAACTTTTTCTAGCTTATAAACGTTTCTATATATAGGGGTTCTTTGGGATATAAAAATTATTTTTGGGGTTCCCCATGAGAACAGGGCTGGCAAACACTGTTCTGCTCTGTCGAAATCAATCACCATATTTGTATAGAATAACACGGTTGATCCCAAGTTCCAAATGCAAAGTAAACAGATTGGAGAACGTCTTCGCCACTTCTCGGCCTCGGGTCAGGACGTCTCGGGTATCAATTTGGTCTCCCCTGCTGATGTCTCGTGGGCAAGTCTCGAGATTCAATGTTTGTGACAAGTTGGAAAAGTCGCAACAGAAGGTCTATTATCATTATTAATACACTGGCACAGTAGTGAGTCTCAGTGTACGAAATCTCACCGTTAAAACTAGTCACTAGAAACTGTAGGGCAGCTGCCAAGGCGCCGAAGATGGCTGTTCTGCTCTGCCTGTAATACAGTTAGCCCTGCAAGCTCAGCAGGATAGCCTTATCTAAGCCTTAGTACTCCATTGAAGCGTGCACGACCACAAAGGGGAACTGGAAGGGTAACTCTAAATGTGGACAAATCTGGACAAGAGAAGGGAGGGTCCATTAGAGGTCAATTCTTGGCAGATGTTCTTCATCGACGACCCTAAGTTGTTGTGCATAGCATACATCAACAGAAATTCAGTTTTTATTGAATTAACGTCCAGTCTGTTGGCACCCATCCAGGATTGCACATTTAAAAAGGTAGCAGACATAAGATGATCTGAAGCATTAAAGATCCAAGATCGGACACTCCAGCACTGACTGAAATGTAAATTTGAATGTTATCAACATGTAAGTGATATTCAAATCATTCCAGAGTCCTGCATTAACTGCGTTAGGACGTCCGATAGAGTCAACTACTTTGGACTCCTTCCATGCCTTGTGTGCTTTGTCCGCATTTAGGTGACTCCTCCCTTTCCCTCTTTGCGAACGTCTGCATTTCAACGGAGTACTAAGGCCTAGATAAGGCTATCTTGTTGATCTTGCAGGGCTAATTGTATTACAGGATGGGGTACTTCATGCAGCCACATCGAGATTAGATTCAACACAGTACAGACTTTCTGCCGTCGGACGTTAGTGTTTAAGGCACAGGCCGTTAGAAATAACTATTCCAATGAGACGTGGACGTCCGCATTGAGTATACCTCCCTTCTCTTTGTCCACAATTGGATGACACCCATTAAGTAAGTCCGCACAGAGGGATCTGTGCGGACTTCCTTAATAGTCCAACCTTTATATCAAAGCCAATCAACTGTGTCTAGGAAGGTAGACAGACCTTGAAGAATCCTGTTGAGTTATGCCATTCGATGTAACATTAACAATTCACATAAAGAAAACTTTCCAATGCATGGTATTAACATTCAAACCATTGGAAATCATGGGTTATTTAAGTAAAACAAAGAACCCCACACCAAATTTGTTCAATTAACTTAATCGAGTGACCAAGTCTGAAATACCACAACTAAACTCTGTTTCATCCAAGCAGAATAACAGTTGTTTGACACACCATGCAATAAAAACAGAGATAGGTAGACCCCTGTTGACAGCAGATTATACCCTCTTCACACATGCATACACACCCACTCACACCGATATTCAGATACATTAACACTAGGATACATACATAATCTGCGTGGTAGAACAGTGGCATCGCTGCCTGCTCTAACTTCAAAAATATACAAAAGTTAGCAAGAATGTGGATCACCTATGCTTGACAAAAATGAAGCTTGTGAAGGTTGGTAAAACCAGAGAAATTAACAACTGTTCATTATTTCAGATTTTCCATATAACTTTTTTATTCAATCCAACCCAATTAATTTCTAATGCCTAACTTTATAACACAAGACTATTCCATTATCACTAAAATTCTAGCATCACCATTAATCCATTACCATCCATCAGAAGTGCGAACATTGGCATATTAGTAGGTAAGAACAACAAATGATCAATGTAGCCCTAAAGGTGCCGACGGTATAAGTTCTAGAGAAACTGAATTTTGCAAGCTGTGCAAAAGTTTGAAATGAAACATGTTTGGGTCTTGGCATCAAGTAAGTGCAGACCACTGCACAATGCGTTACTGTATTTAACCTAAGCTAAGGAAATTACGGCTTCCACTCATTGGCCTTAATCAGAGATTATTTCAGTTATGAGCAAATGGGCTTCACCAATCATAGATGCATACCAGGATTTAAAATTCAGACACACAAGTGCAAATGCAATAATGGCATCACTGGGTCGCAATTCAGCAAACAAAGTTACAATTCATATATCACATCTTAAGTACTGCAATTTGAACAGCTACAAATTAGCCAAGTCATCAAACCAATTTAACAATAACCAAATTTTCCAAACTCAGACTAGCCCGTTCACGTTTACTCGGTGCGACTCAATTTTCATAACCAGTTTTAACAGATATCTGGCGAAATGTTTGTTCCTACTTACCAAAAAAAATGTGCGGTTTCGTACCTTTTCACTCGCTGGTCCCATCTATGGAATTCACTACCACTGGCTTTGGGGGACCCTTCTCTTTTTCTTATTTCATTTTGCAAACAATTGAAGACATCTTTTTCCAGCTACCCACGCTTTTGAGATGAATTCATATATTAGCACAATATAAATATCTGATTAATAATAATAATAAAAAGGACAACTGGTACCCAAAAAAGATAAAAATTGGCACTATAGAAGTTACAATATTAAATCAAACTACTCTGTCCCAGCTGACACAGACTACTTGACACCACCTCTTTACAACTTCATGAACAATCTGTAAGTAGTAAAGAATGAACTAGATGTCTGGCTGGACAGAAAAATGATTTAAAAGAAAAAAATGTTTCCCGAATAATTATCAGGTACCATATCGCCTTGATACAGTGCATTCCAGAAACTCTGAGTTGTCATCTGTCAACTCTGGATGGGAATCGGCTGCTTGTGCTCCACATGAATTTGGAAGTTTGTCAGTGGTCGCTTTTCCAGCTACCTGTGCACTGCTTGTTTACTGATGAATTCTATTTTTAATGACATTTAACATCGTTTAGGCTAGTAAAATGAGCAGCCAGCGAAATAAGCACCTCTAGTTAATTTCTTCTGAAGCGGTGCTATATAAATTCCAGTTACAGCTACAGTTACTTGCGTTGCTAACAAATGCATAGTTCCAAAGTGCACCAGGACCAGAAACTGCGGCACTAAGCCACTTACCCACCAGATAGAAACTTTAGCAAAAGTGAAATCTACTATGAAAAATTCTGTGACAGCATCTGTACATTCAACTTACAGAACAAAACACTATCAAAAACTACTACTTATGCAATAACAGCTTATCTTACGGATATAATGCTACTACCCAGACCACACATCACACATGTAATGAATACATTCTCAATTTTCTTACCATGCAAGAGCAGAATTAGTTCACAGAAATGTGAAGTTAGGAGTACACACAATTTTTCAGACAATATCTGTTGATGACATAAATAATTGGTGAAATATTAATTTTTTGTATATTACTCTTATGCTATAAATCCACTAGCCAATAATCATATTTACATTTACATATTTACATTGCACACTTAATTAACACAAGAGAACCAGCAAACAATTAACAAAACAGATTACACTGTACAGGCAAAATGACAGCTTGAAGTATTCGAAATAAAATATTTACATTAGTAATGTCCGAATCAGATGCATCAAGAGCTCTGATAGCAACAGTCTGAAATTCTCCTACCAATCAAATGAGTTACTTCATCTAATCACCACTATTGCCTCAACGTCATTCATGTGTCATGTATGAGGCAGAATGGCAATTGAACATATCTAGGTTTTTAAGACATGATGCCATTAAAGAACAACAGAGAGAACCATTGTACATATGAATGTTGTGGAATAATATAAGAAAGAAAAGCAGAATGGTATTCTTTTTACTTTTGCTAAAAACTTCTGCAGAATGGAAAAGATGTCATAAAAATTAACAGAGAACAGCTGTACATATGAATGGTTTTGGAATAGTAGAAAGGAAAGCAGAATGGCATTCTTTTTACTTTTGCCAAAAACCTCTGCAGAATGGAAATGAGAATAAAGAACTTCTGAGATCGGCAATTCAAAGAAGTCAAAAAGCTATAACAACGTTTTAAATTTCTGTAATAACATTTGACAGAACGGTTGTGGAAATTCAAAAGCAAAAGCCCAAACAGAAAACATCTAAAGTTTCGAAAGGCAAAGGTTGCAAAACTGCTTGGAGCTTTCCGCTTACTTAAATGAATCTATCAAGAAGTGAAAAACAAAAACCGCAAAAGACTATCAGAAGTACTGGGACCAGAAGAAAGACAAGTCCACAGTTTTGATGATATGCACTGCTGATTCAAAATGATGTGGCCACAAAAAATCACTGAGTTTTACTGGGATTTGAGAATTTAAATCAAAATAACTATACACCAGCAATTTTCAGGGCAAAAGGTGGATTCCTTGTTTTTCTTAGACGTGCCTTCTTTCTCCGAGGCTTTGCACGCCATTTGTAGACGTTCGTAACAAAGTAGACAAGGACCACAGCCATTCCAAAGAAGGCAATGGTTGGATATGTGGGAGCACCCTCGTAGATGCTGTGGTTGGCAGGCATGTCTGGTTGAGCAGCGTTCCAGTTAAGGCGTCCGCTAGGGGCATCCTGGATGCCCTTTGGCATCAGGTCTGGCTGTTGCATTATCGGCAACCCAAGGTCGGAGTCAATGGAAAGAAGTTTCTGAGCCTGGTAAAAGTTGCTGAAACAGAAGAACATTTCAATTATTGTATGTCACAATGGGTGTGATTAAATATTTTTTAGCAAAAAATGTACATATATGGCCTTAGTAAATTGGTTGAATTATTATCAAATAGTCAACATTTTCAATAATTAAATTGTTAGTGATTAGGTAACTGTCACAATGCAAGATACACAGACAGAAAGAGAAGAGAAAGAAAGAAAAAAGAGAAGAGAAAGAACAGGAAGTGCTTGTCTACTTTCGTTGCGCCTGAGCCACAATGTACCAGCACAACTGGCCAGTGTTAAAACATTCCTGCACATTTAGCCTAAGGCATCAGTTCAAATTCAGCACATCTGGCTCTCAATCCCATCCTCAGTTGTCAAGTAACACACCAACCACTTAGAACTCACCGCACACACAAACACTCAGCCCCAAAAAAGGCTGACAATATTTGTTAATAACCCAATCTCCTGAATCCACAGGTCTGCTACCACTTCAGCCCTATTTCTATTCTCTTCCTTCTGCACCTTACTTTTTGCCATTCTTTCCTTTTCACTTCTACTCGTTGCTCTTTCTATTTTGAAGAGACTTTCAGGCACAGCACATTCAATATTTTAACAATTAAACTCAAGAATTTCAGGTGAAATGTAAATTCATAACACCTCTTAAATATTGCAATTAATTTGGAGCTAAATCCAAATTACACGTTGAGCTCAGTACATACTTACACCAAGTGTTTCAAAGTAACCAATAAATAACAATTACTAGATGAAGTGCATTGGCTTTGTGTGTATCAGTGTAAAAATTCGTGCAATCAGATTTTCACTTAACTGAACAAACTTCTATTAAAAACATCTCAGTCTAGTAATGATGATGTATGGTGGTCACCCATTGGTCAGACACACAACAATTTATTTAAGCAAATTCCATAAACATCTATAAGAATTCCAAATTCAAGAGCCATCCATGCATTCCACTCTATTCAGAACACATGTAGCAGACAGCCTATCCCTTACTTATCTAAAAAAATTATAAATTTAAAATTCCCATAAACAAGCACACACACCCACACATCAGCATGCATAAATGAGAACACATGCAGAAAACCGTGCTGCATACTCTAAAGATGGTCCAATTTGCTCTACATTATGCAGTCTGTTGACAACTTTAACAGACAGTATTTGGTTTACTTAAACACTGTGGCTTTGATTTTAAAAAAGGAAAATTTAATGTAAACAAATTGTCGAGTGCTACCAAAGCCCCAGGGCAACAGCTTCTTCAAAAACACTCAGCGAGATCAAAGGGGTGGTGGAGAACTGTTTTTTTAATTTTCCGGGTTAGTTTACATGAAGGGATAAACAAAAAGACTCTGGAGGGTTGGACATGAAAACGTTGGCTCAGAATTCTATAGCATAAATTTGGAGAGATTTCTAGAGCCAACAGTAAACCAGGGACAACATAACAGGCATTTAATTATAGGCATCAACTGAGATTAGAAAGTTGAGCAGAAGCAAAACATGTGATAACAAGAATGACGAAAAGTGTTACATATTTCAGTCAAGAGCAAAACACAGTGCAGCAAACCTTATAACTGTCATCACAGGTGCAGAATGCTTTATGGACAAAATATAGGAGCTAATAAAGACAGAACCAAAAAAAGCAGAAATGTGAAGAGAATAAACTCAGCAAATGGTGAATAATCAATGAAAAAATCAGAATCATTACAAAACAATCTTTTTGATAATGAAGGAAATGAGAATAAAATAAAAAATGAAGACAATAACCAAACAGCTAACAATGTATGTCACGATTTGGTTTGCCAAGTGTTGACAAACAACGCAGATGAAACAGTACTTAGAAAACCAGCCCATGTACAATCACACAAGAAATTATAAACCAAATTATTAACCAAAAAATCACTAACCAGTCAAGCACAAAAGAAAGGACGTAGAACCAAAAGTGGCAGAACCAGATATCCAAGAAAGAGAATAACAGTTTTGGGTAGTATGCTACTTAATTAATAAATCTGCTTAGCTTTTTAATGGTTGATTTTATTTTAGGTTGTATTCTTCTTATTGGAAAGAATTCTAAGTCTCGTTAAATTCTAAGTATCATTAAAAGAATATAAAGGTACTCAAAAATCAGCATAAGAAATATGGACTTACTCTAACTTCCAACTAACAGAAATGTAACTGCTCATCCATTAAATGATAATTTTAGCACTTGTAATTATAAAAGAAGAAAAAAGAAAAGTTAATTTGACTCAGTTTTTGTACAGGTCACTAACTATTCTAAGATGCTGCAATATACCAAAGCCACACAAACACTTAAATCTGTGTACAAAGGAAGGCTACTCAAACACTAAGAAATAACAGCTGGGCCCTAATATCATTCACCACAAATGAACTGAAATGCTGAAAAGCTCTTAAAATAAAATGCTTACAAACTGCCAACAAAGTATTTGCTATGTATTAGGTACAAATGTAGCCCTAAACCAGGCCATCTGATACAATGCACCAAATAACATACGTAAAAGAGGACCACAGAAAGCAAGTGAAGGATATTGGTTAATGGAATGCCTAAACAAGCCAGACATGGTTTAAAGTTACCTGTAGATTTAGCAAATTGCCAGTGGGACCAACACCGCACTAGTGGGTTTCCACGATCTGTACTCTGCATGAAGCAAATGTTTTACATGTTACCGGGTTCTGAAAAGATTTGGGATTTTCCTAAAACCTAGAAGAAACTTCTCGAAAGGTTACTAGAAAATTCACAAGATTTAAGTCTCTTCTGATATTTAGCAGTAACCATTATAATCTAGGGATACTGGAAATGGGAATATGGTAAGAATTTGAACATCAAGTATCAAAACAAACTGCCTTCAACAAAACCAACAGCACAAGTCCAACAAATGGGTGACCACCTTTCAACGAAACAGGAACCAATTTGTGCCCTATCTGTGAACTTTCTAAAATTTATTTACTCAGAGAAACATTTCTTCTCATTTTGGATCATAAACTGCTAAACAGCATTTAATCAGACTAGTCATGTGATAAACATTCGAATACTCTGATTCATCAAGAAATCCTCCCTTATCTTGTAAACAGTCCAACAAGCACTGCCCTTTAGCAAACAAACAATTAATCACTTCTAAATTTTAAAATAATCACCTGACTTCCAATAAATCAAAATCAGATGAGTCCATTCACCCCAAACGAATCTGACAGGTTTTGAGTTCACCGCAGGATGGTATAGTGCAAGATTTCTCATCTTCTTCTTTACATGCATACTCAGAATTATGAAGGGCTAACTGCGTGTATGTGTGTAGACATCAAAAACTAAATATGCATACTGCAACAGAACTTGTTATTACTTCTGCTTAACAAGATACCACATGTCAAAAAATCAAAACAATTATCCAAAGTGACAATTCTGTACAAGATAAAACTGGAGGAATGCAACAGAATGCCACACTAATAAAACAAAAGGAGTTGTGAAAAGCTGACTACCTACGTCGGGGCAGATATGTTGAGTGGGTGCGACTGAGCCCAGATCAAGTGCGGGCAGGCAGGCAGAACACGTGACTGACTGCTACCAACATGATTCTCAAGGACTTTGGAGAACCGATACAGGTGGTTGCCTGCAAAAAAAATAAGAAGCAAAAATGTATGTTGTAAGCAGTCATCAGTAGGTTTGTTTCATACTCAAAGAGCAAGTACAAGTACTTGAGTAAAAGTACACATGTGAATACAAGTACTTGACCAGAAAATGCAATTATCAGTACAATAAACAAAAAGCCACATGTTGAAAACTTGCAACATTGAATAGCACCTCTTTCCTGTGGACAATGCCTAAGCAGGCTAAAACAGATATGAGCTCAATACTGAATTTATACACTGCTAAACAGTTAAAATTACTTCTTTACGATTACCCAAGTACGAGTCATATACAAGTATCTGGGTTGTAAGTACAAGTACTTGAAAATGGTACACAAGAACTATTTCATAAGAGTTAGTCACATATGATTAGCAGTTAGTGGTGATGGGAGGCACTGATAATGTTAATGTCTGCTGGCTCACCTTCCATTCGCTCTGGCAGCTCCTGTTTTAACCCCACAACAATGGATGACTTCCGGTCATCGATGACAGGTGGGACATTTCCATGGATTGTGTATTCGAGGAGAGCATCAAGCAGCCAGAAACAGTCTGCCAAAAAACACTCAATTCCACAAATATTGCCAAAACAGCACAGACATTAAAAATGTACTGCAACAACCTGGATCAATTTTTCTACTTATATGAGGCTTTTGCAACAGTTAGCTTTTGGGTTTTTGAAGTGGTACTACTGATGCAGCTACTGGAGATATCAAGAGATTTCCTCACAGAACTTAACAAATTCATAATAAAAGACAAGAACTTGGATTACATGTTACAATGGCAAAATGGAAATAAGGTGGTAATTGGATGGGGTGCTTGTAACATGGCTTTTGGTTGCTTGAAGGTAGTATCATGGATGTAGTTTCAGAAGATACATAGCGATTTCCTCAGAACTTTGATATTTTTGAATGAAACCTACAAATCTGAACTATACAAAGCAGTGGCACAATAGAAATACGTGGTATTTTCACGGTAAATGACGCAGAATGGGGAATTTTACATTTAGCTTTTGCATATTTGAAGCAGTGCTACAGATATTTCTGGAGATATCAAGAAATTTCCTTGTAACTTCAAAAATTCTGCAATGAAGGCAAGAACTTGAATTACATGTAGCATTTGAGGGAACATGACAGAGATGGGCATTTGTAGCAGTTGGCTTTTGGGTGTGAAAAAGTACCACTACAGAGGTAGCTTCTAGAGATATAAAAGATTTCCTTACAGAACTTTGAAACTCGTAAAAATTAAGGTTAGAACTAGGACCACATATGGCAAAAGGAATAATGGATTTAAAGTTTATGTAAAACATCAGTAAAGTAAACTGATTGATTTAAAAAATCACAGTCAACTTCAAAAGAGCTAAGCAGAATAATACAGCTGAAGAAGCTTAGGCAGCAGTAGCTCATTAATCTTCTACTAAACACTCTTCCTTCGTTAGTGTATCATAATGCTGCAACTTGAACTCTGGACAGAACGGATTAGCTGCAAAGTTTCAGAAAACTTTATAACACCACAGTGAACAAAGGAATTGTTCAAATTCTGTCAAGTCACCTCTACTTAACACTGACAAAGTCTTTAAACAACTGCAGAGACAAAACTGTTTTCCAACCTTTCTGAAGATGACTGGCATCAAGGCAGTTAGAATCACCATACAGTGTAATTCGACCAGAAGGTGTCGTCTGATTGCTTTCGGGCAAGGTTGAACGAGACTGGTACAAGCCAAGTATAGGAACATTAGAAGCACTGACTGTATCCCCACTCTCAACTTCATGACCCTGGTCCTTCAGGTCTTCAACCACAAGAAGACCATCTTTTGGGAACTTGAGAATACTTGTGCCAGATGCATAGTACACTGGAAACAATTCACCACCATTCTTAAAATATCAACACTGTCAGTTACCATCAACATCATCAACATCATCATGCTCTTAAAATCATCAGCAAGCTTTTCCACATATCCATTTCAATCATAATTAGCCTTTTTGTCAGCGTTAGAAGTGGGATTGGTCATGTATCACACGTAGCACCCATGAAGAAATTATCACCATAGGTAGAACAGACAGAAGGCAACCAAGAGGGGGCCCAGAACATTAAATTAGACTGGATCACGGTTGATGAAACGATACAGTAAACTGAAGGAAGAGGCAAGGTGGCATCATTGGAAGTATGAACTCGCTCAAAGGCAGAGAACCTACAGGAAAAAGAAATACTTACTTAAGCCCCACCAACTGTAACTCCCATATTTTTAGCATCTTCACTCTGTAACTCCCATATTGTTAGCATCTTCACAAAGCTTTCCTTAACATCTTTATCTTAATCATCATATCATTTTAACTGGATAATAATAAAATTTAAACTTAAAACTCCAGGTACACTTAGTATATTTATGTCACTGAAAAGCCAAAACTGGCCATCAGGCGATTAGAATTCCCTAATGCTGATGCAGTAATCCACAGACATGCACACAAACAAGACATCGATAACAAGATAAGAGCCAACACTTGGTAGGGTGCAGTTGGGAAAAGAAGACATCACAGGTTTCATAAAAAAAGAAAGCCATCTGCTGTTAAACTATGGCCTAAGTCAGTGCACTGTAACTGGCCTGCACAGTATAAACAGGTTTCCCAATTTTTACATTAGACTAAACACAGAAGTATGGGTCCACATAATATGCATGTGCAAGTTTTCTTCAAACAAACAGAAACTGTTACTAACTGTCATGTGTTCCAATCTTGAAGTTGCCCTCATAAACAACATCACTGCAAAGAAAACATTTGAAAGATTCAAAAACCAGCAGATACTGTTTTATTCTAATTGGATGAAAATTATCATCCAAGCAAAGACTCACCCCTAAATCTAAATGTATTCTAATTCTAATCTTAATCCAATTCTTAAACCGAGTCTAAGCTGGTAGTAGCCGACATTAATTTCCAACGATTGCAGGCACCTCTATTCTATCATTAGCATCTTCAGTAGCAGCTCAGAGGATGAAAACTCCAATATTTAAGAACTTTAATATCACTTTATTTAACTGATAATTAGTTTTCAATAACATTTCATGTATTTACAATGATAGAAATTCATCTTCAGTATATTGAAGAATTTGCTGTTACCATCTTTCTTTTTCTTTTCAAACTTGGCTTATGCATGGGGCAGTCATTTAACAGGTATGGCCTAGTCTAGATTCTAACTGAAATCAGAATGTAACTTAAACCAAAGTAATCTACACAAAACCTTAACCTAAACCATACTGAAGCTAATGTCAATCGTATCTAATACACAACAGATTATACCATGATCATATAATTATAATAAATCAAACAATATTTCACTCTTCACTACAACAGCTGTAACTCACCCAAATGCCATGTTCCATGGTGAAAGGAGTTCATTAAGTGCAGGGATGTTGGCACCTCCTGTGTCAGGCATCCACCACTGACTGCAAATACAATGCCAAACGATGAGCCACATGCAAGTAATTAAATTCTAAACTTTTTTATTCTAATAACTTTTTTATTAACCCTTTAAATGCCACAGGCAACAGTATTACATTAACAAACTATTCACCCTCGCCACAAATTTCAAGGTGTCATGGTGAATTGGCTTCCAGATGTGGCCAAGCCCAAACTGAAGGCTGACACAAGGGAATGGCAAGTTTCAGCTGTCATTCTAATAAACCACTCAGTTTTGTGTTTTTGTTTGTTCACATGATTACAATTTAATTTCCATCTACAGAATTTAATCCTATCACAAAAGATAAGCCATCATTTATTATTATTATTATTGTTACTATTATTATTATTATTAATTAGTAATCTCTTTAGTGCTGCTGTCTCATGCACAAAGAATCACCAAAACCAAATTGCAATCAAGTCCATATCCAGAAGGTCAGTCCACAGAGACAGAGAGAGACAGCTAATTATAGTAGATAAGGAATTTGAAAAAGGTAATTCTTGAGTAGAGAATGAAATTACAAATGTTACTGAGCAGAACAAACAGATACAGGGAAAGAGTTGCAAAATTTAGGTCCAGCAATCGAAAAATTTCGTTCACCAAGAACAGCTCTAGTTCTTAGTATAACCAGCGATAGGCAATCAGATGATCTGTTTGAATAGTGATCAGACTGAAGAATAAGGAGTGATTTTAAATACTGTGATAGCCTACAGTTCAATGTTTTAAAAACCAAAGGCCCCAATTTGGAACAGCTTCATAGCTAGAAAGGAAGCCAGTGCAATGATTTAGTTACAGGGGTTATATGCTCATAGAAAATACCGAGTATTTTCATCAAAGAACTTTATCTTCTTCATGACAGTGACATTGTACCAGTCGGCAAACACCAGAACAGAAAGACCATGGTCAACATCACGCTTCAACTTTGTCACTTCTTCAGGAAAATACTCTTCCTCAGGATCAACGAGCAGAAGCGCTCCTATACAAAAAATTTGGATATTTACACCAGCACATAGAATAAACATTAAGACATCAGTGTCCATTTCTACTGGTACATTTCTACATTTTAGGATCATAATCGTAATCTCCAGATTTCTTTAGCACCCAAGACAGCTAAGTTACTTCACCAAGAGTAAAAAACTGGTTCTGTGCACCTTTTCCAAGTTCAACTTTGGATGTATTGTACATAAAATTACTTTATCAGGAGTAATGGAGAAAATTTTATACACAAAACCAATATCCTTCAAACTCTGGTCTATTCTAATCACATCCAGTAAGCAGGCTTCACAGCAGACATGATATCCATAAGTTCTGCCATCAAAACAGGGAGTAAACAGCATAGGAATTCAAGTGACACTTTCTTGTTTTGCTTCGCATTTTATTGTGGTGATCACCTACCAGTAAAGTGCAGGATTACTTACAATAAGTACTAAATACGCAGCATTTTTAAAACTGTATTATGACTCATGTCTAATCCTGCACATAATTACTTTCCATGTTGCCTTAAATTTTAAGAATTAAAGAGAATATTAAAAAAATCATTCACTCACCATACTGGGTTGCATCAAAACAAGTGTATGGCGCACCTGAGCAAGAAAATAAAAACTTTAGCATTAATTTAATTACGAACAGCCAAGGGGAGAGCAAAAAGCTTCCACACTGAGTTGGTGAAGAAATCGTCATGTAAAATTAGTAAAGATAAGGCTTAGCATGACATTTAATGTAACAGTTAGAAGCATTTAAAACTGCTTTTCTGTATAGAATCATTATAGATTTTCTCAAACTTACAAAACCTAAAATATATTCATCGTATACTCAACCCAGAACTTCAATGAAGTAACCAGTTGATCTCAGATGAAGGTACATGTCTTTAAAATTTGTGTGAATGTGATCTCCATTCCTGAAACAACAGTCAGCTACACAATTTCACCTAACAACATTCGATAACTGGTCATAAAATAAATTGAATAGTGTTTCAGTTCAAGGACACTAGAAAATGATAGGGGAACAAAATTTACAGTTATCGCTTTATATATTAATTAATTCAAAACAAAAAGAGTTAGTGAGAGGAAAAATGAACAAGAACTTAAAGAAACGAATGATTAAAATTCTGATATGGAGCAGTGTGTTGTATGGATCTGAAACATGGACCATGAGAAAGGAGGACATCAAGAGATTGGAGGCCTTCGAAATGTGGATTTGGCACAGGATGAAAAAGTTAGTTGGATGGAGCACATAACAAATGAGGAGGTGCTGAAAAGAGTTGAGGAAGAAAGATCTATGATAGCTACAATAAAGAGTCAACAACGAAAATGGATTGGTCACATACTTAGAGGGGACTCACTCTTGAGAACCGTAGTTGAGGGCAGAATGGAGGGGAAGAGGACAAGAGGAAGACCCAGACAGATGTTGCTGGATTGGATGATGACGGACGGATACAGCAGATTGAAAGAAGAAGACTCAGCACCGAGAGGAATGGCGTCATCGGACATTGGAACCTGCCTGAGTGCAGAGAACCAGGAGAAGAAGATATTAATTACAATACATAAGAAATCGTCAGAAATCACGAAACATGGTCTGACTTATAAGAACATCCAAGATAAAGATGGATGAGATTGTTTGTTACACAACAATTAAAAAGCAGAGTGAATCATACCAGTCAAGCGGATCATTCTTCATGCGCAGGTTGTCACGAGGAAAATATCCAGGAGGGTATCGTAAGTTGTGGTATTGGTCCCAGAGCAGGCGCTTGTTTCGCGGTGGAGTTGGAATGATCTTTGCCTTTATTGGCAATTTAACAGTTGATAATCTAGGTTCTGTTTCACCCTCCTTCCAGATAGCAAAGAAATAAAATTCAATTACAAACAAACTGACATCTGTGTACAAATTCCTAAATAACTTTTTACTGAAAATCAATTCCTTCATTGCAGATCACTTTAAAAAAGATACAGCTCTCTTTCAACTAATCCAACAATGGCAATAGTTTGAGAATGAATGCTTTTTATTTTTGCCAACAGGGCTCTCCTTCAGAAGGTAAGCACCTCCACACTGTTCTGTAAAAGCTATTCGACTTCAACAGACCTTTTTCCATGTAAAACTTGGCCAGCATGTGGTTTTGCCAAATTATGCAAATAGCACACAAGAAAAAATATATACGTGTAATTACCGAGGTAGAGTTATGACTTTATGCCTGTTGAACTCTAAGAAAAAATTCAAACCTTAAACATGAACTTTAAATCACAGCAAGTTGGTAAGTTAAACTTGAGTTAAACTATCTATTTAGCAAGGAAAGAATGTAGCCTGACCTCTGGTGGTGACTCTATGGTCAGTGTGATCTGGCCCTGAGCAATACCTTCCCAGTTAGCACCATGTTTAGCTACTGATATCGACACAGCCAGATAACCAGACCATGGCCAAATGGTCTGAGAGTATTGAAGCGCAACTTCTATATGGCCCCCAAATTGTGGAGTAAAAGGTTCCCATAACAACTAGAAAAACAAATCAAACAAATCCATTGTTTAAGTGAAGTTGTAAACAACAAAATATCATGTCACATTGATTTCTAATGCTGATTTGACAGCATTGGCAACACTGGTCAGTTAGAGACCTTAGATCCTAGGTTAGATTTATGCAACTGTACTTTCAAACAAGTTCACGCAAATGAAATATCAACTCAGAAAATATAGTCAAATACTAATCAACAACACCACTTACCTTATCACGAAATTTGCCAGTGACTCCCATTCCATTTAAAATTGTCACCTACAAAATATAAAAAACATGAGCAACAACTTAGTCAAAAATAGATACGTGTCAGAAACTGACACTGTAAACCGAGTCACTGTGTAAGTCAGATGAGAAAAATTCAATTTTCAGGCATGCATGCCAACTTTACCACTGATAAAGTCATCTATAGTTCTCCCTCTTAACCATTATACCCCCCAAAGGAAAACTCCTTTCTTCCATTTTGTCTATGTAACTATACTCACATGGTTTGACTTCAGGGACTTACAGAAAATTATCAAATTTATTTCAAATCTGTTACACAGTACACCCATCATTAGAATGAACAAAGAACTCAATCCTATTGGAATAATTAACAATACTTCTGGCTTAATAAGAAAGTATCAAACGAATTAAACCCAATTAAACATTGAGATGCTGTCCACTGTAATGTATTGTACATAAATAGGTATATGCACAATTTCATGGGAAATTTCTCAGTTGTGCTGTCAGAACAAGACCACCATTAGACCCAAATGAATTAGCTGCTGATGAAAGACGGGCAAAGAAAGGCAGCATTCCCTTTGTCAGATTTCACTATATACACTAAATGATGCAGTAATAACAATGGTAGGCATTAGGTACTAAAATAGAATGAACACACATTCACAATGGTTGGCATTCCACCATAGTAGATTGGCTGTGAACAGTAAGGCCACATGTAAGGACATTCCGTTAGGTCGATGTAGCTTGGATAGAGGGTCACTTGGGGCTTGTAGTCTCGTAGCGTCTGGTAGGCCTTGACAAGGTCCAGCTTCCCCTGACCCTGTTCAAACATGTTTATGTCAGGCAGACGACGAGCAGATGACATCAGCGCCTGCTTCATACTGGCTGGATTCACAACATTCGGGTAGTTGGCCATCGTGCTGCACAAGCAATAAAATTTTAATTCCAATTAATCTTGATGTAGCTGAAGTATAATCTGGTCACATTATACAATGCATTTACCAAAAAAATTCATTTGGTTAAGATGTACTTATCATAAAAAAGAAATACAAAAAATTAACTCAGGCCTTAAATCCTTAGAATTTTGGCAACAAAACTTAAAACATTTAACAAATAACAATTAAGTTAACTAGTAGCATAAAGCTGTTTCATAAGGACTAAATATGGCTTTCACTAATCAGTTTTATTACTTACAATGCAAAGAAGGCAGCAAAGAAGCTGAGACTTAGTGAACCTGCCATTCTGCATCAAGCTGAATTATTAAAACACACAGGCAGCTGCTATGTTAATTATGTTATGTTATTTAATAACTTCTGTAGCGCTGGTGTCTAATGCACAAGGCATCAACAGAGTCTGTTCAGCAAAGGAAAGGCTCTAGCTGCAGGAAAAGCTCAACAGATTGGAGAATTTTACCTCATTAGCAAAGTTACAGCTCCAGCCACAACAGGCGATGCCACACTGGTTCCAGACAAAGATCGACAGCCACTTCTGACAAGATATGTAACACACCAGTCCCAAATAATTGTATTTCATTGTAATTTGCCATGCATCATCATGAATGGCAAAGTAATAAGGTTATCTACTGCAAGTCCTTCAAATGTACCCTTCCAGTATTTTATGATATAAGAATTGAAATCAACTCATGCCTTTCCAAACAATCAATCATGCAGACACTGTTACCCAGAATTCTTGGTTCTTTTTTGACAGGTTTGAAAATTAGGCTTGACTAGACAAACACTATTTGGGCATGCATGCCCAAAGCATTTATTTAGTCATGCCTGTCTTATTGTGCAAGGCTCTTACAACACCTCACTGTAATTCTGTCCATTCACGTTCCAAAAAATGTCAATTTTATGCTATGTAAACATGCACATTCAGTTATTGTACTAATGTAATAGATTTGAATCCTGTAATCAGTCATCCAATCAGAACCAAATACCATAGAAATAAAAACATACTAAATCTAATCTACTATTCTCTGCTCAGGTTTAACCAGATGCAACTCATCTGTGTTGTTGAATGAAGTTAACCTTCAAACCACTTTGAGAAGAACAGCATCAAATTTCAGTTCTACTGTACTGTAGTGCACTGTGGAACTGTAATTGCAATTGTAATCACAAATTTATATAGTGCACTTCAAGACAAACTCATCAGAGATGCTCCCAACCTGAGAACACAAAACTACTATCAAAAGGTGCTCCCAACCTGAGAACACAAAAGTACTATCAAACAGAATGCTTTTCATGTGGTTACAGAAAAGATGCAGATAAATGCCAAGAAGCTCATGTCACAGGTTGCTAGGCAGCTTATTCCAGAAAGATGGACCATCCACAACAAAACTCCTATGCTGGACCATGGGAGTTTGGGCCAGTGGAACAATCATGCCCCCTTGCAAAGCAGAGTGAAGAGACCTGAGGCCAGGGATTAATGAGAATGAGATGCATAGCTGCTTAAGATAAGGTAGAGCACAGCATGCAAGATAATTACTCATAAACATTAACTCAATGCACTTTTGCATGGGTAACCAGTGCAGTTCCTTCCACACAAAACTAGATACATGCCCTAACCTATGTATACTTCCAATCAGTTAAGCTGCCATATTTAAAGCAGACTAGCCGATTAATGCACTGATTAATGATTAATGATGCAGGAAAGAATTAGAACTGAATAAAAGGCATTGTTATATGTGTCCCTGGTGCGCATGAATGCGTGCATTGGAGGAATAATGATGACATATGGTCAGGAAGAGTAAATACAAAACAGCAAAGAAACTTTCCTGATGTAACATAACCTAATATAATTCATCCTCACCGCAGAGCTGAACCACGGACAGATGAGCCATAGGTGACAATGTCAGGCTTCACGCGACCATATCCTCTGGGCAATTCCTGTACACAACAACATAAACCCACATAAACACACATTCGCCTGCATCAGCAGCAGCCATTTCCAAGGTTCATTTAATGTGGTCAATCCTTAAAATTATTAAACAGATCAGTCAAGTTCCATGGGAGAATGTCGAATACCTCTAATGTATTTTAATAATCCACTCGTAATTATCAGAAAAATCAGTTTCACCCAACATGCACATGTGGCTCCAAAGGGTTGCTCTAAGTAATTTACTTCATCAGTATAATGTACATTTTTAGTTACTGCATTTGACTAAATTTGAATTTTTGACTAAATCAGATGATTTTTCAAAACTATACCCAGGTCCAAATATTGTAGAATAGGCTACATCAGTTCCATCTGAATTGGAATGCCTCTCAAATTAGAATCCCCATGAGTCCATTATACAGAAATAACCAACACTGAGAAGCACCTGAGGCTTCAACAGAACACTTACCCAGGTTGTCATGCCTCTTGACGAGAACTTTGCTATCTGATTGTCAAAATTGATTCCACCAACACCAATGACATCCATCTGGTCAGCAGGATTGTTGAGAGTTCTACAAATTATTAAATTTTCTTTTAACTAACAAATTTTATATGTTGTGCTGCAGTTTAAATCTGGAATGCCAAAGAACAGACTCTGGGAAGGTTTGAGACTAAAGCTTTGCATTAATAAACTTCTTGAAGCAAATGAACAAGGACTGTAGTGCCTTACCCATACAGAGGTCCATCATTTCCAATTGCAGAAACTAAGATGACTTTGTTGGCAGTCAGCTCCCAAACCTAAAATTACATAATTTAATGTAAAAAATAAGGGATGCACATATATAATATATATAATTTTCCAGAAAATTATCTATTGAAAATTGTTCATCATTCCGTTCAGTGGAAGAGGACTGTTAACTAGAGTTCCTTACCAAGTTCCAGAAATGACCAATCCAGACTGACATCGATAAAACTAATCTGAAAGATTATTCCTGGATAACTGACCAAACAACGCAAAACAATGTCATAAAGGCTGCTTGGTTCAATAATGTGAAAATGAATGCAACTAATTAAAGCAACAGAAAGAATTGCGGCAAATCATCACATAAAGCAAACTCAACAGGTCTGAAAGTAGACATGTTTTTATGTAATGTAATGCAAAGAATGTGTTGTAATGCAACTAGACATAAATAAGCTACTCTTCAAAACCCTCTCAAATGGAGATTCATGACAATACACAAAAACATAACGCAATAAGGTGTGGCCATATCATGATGCAAAACAAAAGTACGATAGCATTAATCATTTTATCTGTGTCACTCACTTTGTCCACAAATGGCTGATCCATAAAGTCCGGCCCACCAATACTTAGGTTCAGAATGTTGATCTTCTTCAGAATGGCATAGTTAAATGCATCAAGAAACCAAGAAGTATAAGAAACCTGCAAATAATTAAACACAAATTTCCAAGCATAACAATACAAAGAAAATATTTAACTCCCAAATTCAGTGGGCAGTGATAATATTGTAGTTAGATTCTGGCAGAAACCAAGTAAAATCACAACCAACTACTAACTGCTTTGTGCTTCATGACATTATGGATAGTATGAAATTAGATATTGTGCAAATTTAGTCATACTAAGATGAGGTAAGGAAGATGTCAGCAGCTTTTATAGTCACAAAAAAGTTTGTGAAAATTGGCAACTAGACATTCGTTGTCTAACTTGACGAATTATTTGGCAGCTCAAAATGTATCCAAGAATGTTATTCGAATTACTCTAGTTTAAATGGACTAAATTTTCAAGAATAAATTAACAATAAACATTGACCTATTTTCTTATTTTGCATTTTATAAAAATGCATGTCAATGAATCAGTCAAATAAATCAACCAATCCATATACCTTAGAAAACGTTCCCAAGGTACTTAACACAACTATTAGACTCAAAGCATTGATTGTCAAAGCATTGCGATCATTGAAATATAGCGTTTCAAGTTTCAAACAAAGCAAGAATGTAAGAACACAATATAATGGTTAACCTTAACCTTTTGAACATCACATATTTTTAGCCACTGTTCTCCCCATAACATTTTATTGGGCATTTGTCTAAATTTAACCTCTTCATGTAAAACAGCTCTATCTCTTCAATCCTTGAAGATAGAGTTTAAGTGTAAACATCATTTGCTTAGATTGGAATTTTAAACAAATATTTGTCACTTAATTATTTGTACATGCTTGTACTTTTAGCTATCACGGTTAAGACTCCATAGCCATGCAGCATACATCTGGCAGTTTAAAAGCAGACATAATCTCTTTTTACATACTACTATGCTTTAAATAAATATATGCTACTAATATATGTTGTTTCTTCAGTTATTACAAGGCCAGTTAAAACTACAGCACAAAGCAACTCACTGTCATGGCTAGTTTAGTACGTAAACCATTATTTTTGGATGACCCCTAAATGCAAAAATGCTTTCATCCATGCTCACTTCACAATCTAGGTCATAGGCGTATATCCAGAGCGAATGATGTGAGTAAAGAGTGGTAAAACCTTGTGGAGATTGTCATGGTTTGGATGGTCAGAAGCCACAGAAAGAGCAGTCAATGCAATAAAATGCAAAATTAGCTTTAACTTTCTGCCGGGCATGATAGATCTGAAGCCAGGTATGTTAATGGTGTGTAATCCAGTAACTTTCCTAACTAAGCATTCTGACAATTCCTAAGAGCAGAAAAGTGACAAATCTATGAAAATCTGCCTTGTTTACATCTGAGCATTGCTAGCTTAACACTTGGAGTGAAGTGGTCGCTAGGAAGCTGTTTTCGAATCATCAGTTTCAGTGACATATCTGTACCAGTGACTTGTGTTATAATAGTACAAAAATATATCAAATTCTGACGAATCACAGGCATGCCTGAATATAAACCTACTAAGAAACTCACCTGTTTATTAGTGAAGACTCTGAATATGTAGAGATCAGCATCAGGTGCAAATCCTAGACAGTCTTTGTAGCTAGCAATAACTCCAGCCACAAAAGTTCCATGTCCAAGCCCTGACAGTAGAAAACCAATTAAAATATTGAGTTGTAAGAAATAATTTCAATAAAAAATCACCATTTCTTTTAATATAATTGGGAACAGCATAGTGAAGACAGTTTATGGCTCTTCTGTTTCAAAACTATTATTTTCACCACGGAAACATAACTTTTGTAATCCGTTTCAGATTATATTTATGCCTACAAGTTAACTAGACAATCTCTAACTCGAGAATTTAAAAAATATTTAGAATACAATATAGTATAAATCTAAACTAGTCAAGAAAGAAAACTGACCATCATCAAGTGTCTTTTCATTGGTCCAATTTGTGCGATCCTTGACACGACCTTTTTTGAAGTGTGGATGATCCTCAGCAAGACCCGTATCAAAAATGGCAACCTTAACTCCAGCACCTTGCAATTCATATATCAAATCAATTTAAAACTATGATTTTAACATGCTTTTACAAAAGTAAAACCTAGTTCCAATTTGCTTGCAAAACATATTTAAAGACAGTGCCTTTACCTCACAGAATTACACGTAGCAGTTAAACTAGCTAAAAGGAAATAACACATGATTTAACAATAAACAGTGCTCGCCCATTAGCTAAATCTCATCCAACTCCAAACATGAAGAGTTGGTACAATATAGGCATAACAGCAGAACCTTCAGAGTTGCATATTCTCACCTGAAAATCCCATTTCCCACAGTACTTCAGCCTGTAGAGCACTTGTGATCTAAATCAGAAGTATATTCAGCACATAAATATTCGTAATCACTTCTTGTGGGACAGAATTATGCAAAAACTATGCATATTGTAAAAATGTAAATGTGAACTGACCTCAGTAGAAACCATTTGTTATACAGACATAACATTATTTTTTAGGCAGGTAAAAAACTATACAAAAGTCATGAATATAACTGAAGCTTGCTAGAATTCACTCACTCAGACTTTCAGGCAAATCAATGTTTCTACAATTCTTGTTACGAAATACTTTGCGTGACACTTTACCTGCGTCAGTGGAGCTGAACGCATAAGTTTACGGCCCTTGTGTCGAACAGGTGAATGCCAGAATGCAGCACCCTGCATAACAATATCACAATTATATTAAATTTATTAAGCTCGTGACAAACATGGATACAAGGCTCACAGCGATACTTTCACTGAGTAAGTCCCAAACCTGCTTCACAAGTACCAAGCCTACCTCAGGCAACTTTCCAGATTGTAAGTTACAGTGATGCAAATGTGGCAACATTTTGTAAAGTCAATGCACAAGTTGCACTGGCACACAGGACACACCCACACACGTCAGAACGCATACAAGTACGTTTGCTAATGGCAGCAATAATAATATGGCCATCATTAACAACTGGGCTAAAAAAATAATTTTTTAAGAAATAAAATTAGTTTTTTGCACTTTTGAAATTAAAGACTTCCAACATTTGTTGTTTGTTGTGATTAAATTTACGATTTGATACTAGTAATTACTTGGTTCTATAAATCAATCGTGCCAGCTGAAGGCATTGAAAGATATTTTACTGAATGATAGAAAGGCACTGTTAACTGTTTGAACAAGTAAGCACGTATACCAGCCTTATACCAGAAATTTTATCTGCAAAGGTCAAGAATTTACTAGCAAGCTCTAGGGTAGCCAAGAAGCTGTGAGGATAAATCTAACTTCCCGCTATGCAAAAACTTATTCAAAGCCATTCATAAAGTTTTTGGCGATCCCAATCTTTCAGCAATTAATTTTGTTAAATATGCAGATTTGGCAAATGAAACAAGTTTTTGCACAAGTCCGCACTGTTGGTTAAACCTAATGTGGTCCGAGAGAAGGTGAGAGTGGCGCCAACAACAACTGACTTCTGCAACATTTAGATTCAGATATGGCAGAGTTAAACAAAAGCTGTGTTGCACACTCTAGTTCTAAAAGGAATTAGCCAGTTAAGAAGCTCAGTTAAAATAGACAGGAACTGCTGAGCCAGTTCATTGGCTGTTTGTGCAGGAGATAACCATAAAGGAGATGCCAAGATATCATACTTTACTTTTTTAAATCAATTATTTAAATCAATTTTATGCCAAGAATTAAATCTTACAATTTTGTAATTTGAAGGTGGTTTAAACAGAAAGTTAAACTTTGAGAAAAAGGCAAAGTGATCTGAAAGATATGACACAGTGGTGGGAGTAACTGAATGAAGTGACTGAATCAGAATGAATGGAGCCGGCTACCAACATTTCTTCAGAGCTCAAACTCTTTCTTCCTTCAAAAACACCTCAAAACTCCCTGTTTATCACTGGCTTCTAAATGTATCTTCATTTCACCTTGTGACTGACTACCTGCACCTCAGATTCACATTCTGTATAACTTTGCATGCAGTAAAAATTTTAACAACAGCAACAGCAGCAACAACAACATCAGATAAACTGGGCTAAAGCAAGATAAGGTAAGGAGGCTGAAACTTGTACTCTGGGGTGGAGGAACCTTTGCAAACATAGCACAGCAATTCTACAACCCAATAACCTTTTGAAACACATGTTATATGCATCATTCTGTAAAGGAATGACAAGCTAACTAAACACTTGCAAAAGATTGACTTGAAACAACAAAAGGTCAAAGAAAACAGTCAGTTTGCTTACCAGGGACAAACTTTTACGATCCTTGCCTCTCATAGACTGAAACTTCTGCGTTTCACAAGGCTGGTCTGTGCCATCGCCACAAGGGAGCGCCCCATCCTGACCTTCATCTTGACCATCAGAATTATCGTCCGCATCTTTGTCTTAACATAGGACAATTCCAATAAGCTGACAACTAACCCCAACGCATAAAAAATCAAACTGTGTGCAGTGTATTCTGCCAAATTAAATTGTATACCAATACAGCAATTCCAAATCCAAGATGCAATTTTGCCACTTCACTTGTATAAAGCAAGGCCCAAAACACAGATGTCTTCTCACAATGCACCTGGTTAAGTATTATTAATTAAGTTCAGAACTCTATAAGAATATGAGTTAGCAAGAACAGTAATTATGATTTTAGCATTTAGTAACATTATACCCAATATTTTCATAGCATGATCTGGATTTTTAATGAACAATTACCACTTCTCACAGCTTTTACATTTCAACAGATAATCAAGAAAGTATTCACCATTCTGTTGGAAACATTCTTTTATGTTAATTAATTTTAACATCAATTGCAGTGCCCCACAATTACACTTAAAATATACGATCTGTAAACAGCGTCATAGTTTTTAGTTTACCAGTGATAAATTTCTTTTACGTTAATTAATTTTAACATAAATTGCAGTGCCCCACAATTACATTTAAAATACACGATCTGTAAGCAGCATCATATTTTATAGTTTACCAGTGATAAATTTCAGGGTGCGAGTGACTTTCTTGTGTGGTGTGACCCTCTTAACACATGGATGACCTTCAAGGTTTTCAACTGCATCGTGGTAACTGCTACTTATCTATTCAAAAAACAAAGCCAACGTTAATTTTTTAAAATTCGTTAAAATTATTTCCAATAAAACAGCCAGACTGATACTACTTAGAAGGCAAAGTGGGCAACTGTTAACATGCTTGCCTGCTATTTACCTCTGCCTATGGGGCTCATATCTTGACAGCATTTACATTAAATTAAGATATCTCTTCACAAGCAATGTAAACTGTAAGAATAGTTATCCTGTTGAACGACAGCTTTACCTAAAAGATACTTCAATCCCAAATACGAGCCTTCGCTAACCTATCAGTCAGGAGAAGTGGGCATCCTCTCCTGCCTACAAAATATGGGACATAAAATCTGAGCAACAAAAGGGACATAGACATGGAAGGAAAGAGCAGCAAGTTAGATAAAAGCTTCCTGAGGTGGCTGCAGTGTTATTCAAGTTACAAGCCCAGTTACTTTGTATGTTTTGGTCACCGAGAACTAAATGGCAAGCTTTGTGAAGCACCAATTTAGTACGTATGTATTCACATATGCTGCTTGGTACGACATGATCATGTCAAACAAATGAGATCATTATCTTCGTTCTCTCTTTTTTATGCCAGCATAACTTGGAAAATGGCTGTCAGTGGTTGCTGTTAACAATGTTGTGACAAGTGTCTCAGATGCATTTAGTTACAGCTAAATAATAATTATTCTGACTCACTCTGACGACATCAAAGTCACTTGGATAAGAACTAAGCACATTGTCTCTTGGCAGAATCTGCCACAGATGTGCTAAACTGGCACCAAGTGCTGCAGTCACAAAATTGTGTCTTGCACGTTCAGCATAGTAGGAGTCAAAGACAACAATGTGCTCTGTAAAAAAGTAAGAACACCACTTACTGGATGACCAACACAAAACTTGTGAAAATCTGCCTGCTTTAATCAGAAGAAATCTGCAACAGACTTGGGTAAATTTTAATTGTAATTCAATTGTATTTAATTACAGTTTGATCAAGTAATTGTAACTGATTTGTGAAACCCTCAATTACATGTAATTGTAACTGAAATGACGCACTTCTGATTTTCATGCTGTAAGTGATTTTTGTCAATTACTGGAAACCAACCCATGATTATTTAGTGCTGTTACTTACTTCCTCAAAAGTTATCTTAATTACTTGTACATGTATATCTCCTAAATTTCTCAGTGCCACACCAAGCTGCATCAGGGACACCAGCTCATTCACTGGTGCGGTGCTATATCAACTCAAGAACCAGAGCCAGGTTCTTTGGACAGTTTTGGTGCCAGGTCGGTATCTGGGGGAGGGTCAAGTCATGGAGACAACATGGTGCTACAGTGGAAATCGTTGGAGATAGTGTTCAAGAGAGAGTGCAGGAGCATTTTTCAGTCTTGAGTGAAAAGCTGTATGAGAGAAGGCAAGCAAGGGAGTGCTCACATTCACAGGTAAGATAGGGAGTTGAGCAAACTGGCTGAGGTCTTTTGGGAGTTCATTCCAAAGAGCTGATGCCACAAAGATTAAGGAGTGGTTGCAGAATTTGACACAGGAGGAGACTGTAGGCCAATACAGAGATAAAGGTACAAGAAAGAACATGGATGGTAGTTATGGAGAAATTCACATTATCAACAAATTGATCAGACTCTTCTCACAGAATTTGCTACCATAATGTAACCCTTCAAAGATGCAACCAATTGTGTGCAAGGCGAATTCAGGAGCATTGCATCCTAAGTTATTCTCAGCATACTACTTTTGCAACACAAACCAGGATCTATACAAACAACTTATGGCAAACCATGCTTCTGAACTCTTTACAGCCATCACAAGCAACTTTCCAAGTATGCTAACGTTCTATACATCACTGGTGCTGTACTCAGTCCGTGGTTCAAACTTCAGCAGTGCAAGCAAGTCAAGTACAGCTGTAACAATGACCCGTTGATTTGGTGCAAGTCTTACGCAGCTGACCCAGTATCTGCGCTGATAAAATTTCAGCACAACAAGCAAGATTGTTTTGGCAACAGTGAACGAGGTTCAAGGCAGATAAGTTTGAGAGTATGATCTTTTTTAAATGCGATAAGCACTTACAGTGACATTGAGTAATGTTAGTATAGTTATCAAACTTGTTGCGCTGGTCTCTTTTTCGAACAAAAATAAACATACGAGTGCCAGAGGGCAGTAATGCAACACCTAACTTGTGAACTTATGATTTCACTAAAAAGTAATTGTAACTGATGCCAATGTAACTGTAATTTAATTGACCTTGGCTGAACAAGGTGTAATTGTAATTGACTACATACAAATTGTAAGTTTACTGAATTTTTGATGATGCAATTGACCCAAGCTTGATCTACAATATTCTAATATTACAATGCACAGTATTGGGACAATCCTGCTCAAAACATCATACTCTCCATGAACTCTGGTTACAGTCATGGCTTTGAGCATAAAAGATGACTTTTTCACATTACAGATGTCAGCTCAGAGGTAATATAAAGAATTCCTACTCTACATTCTCACTGACATATATGGAGAACAGAGAAAATACCAGGACAACTCTTATCGATAACAGGTCAAGTCTGGAAAGTGAAAATAAAATTTCTACTTATATTATGGCCTCTGTGAAAGATTTTCAAGAATGGAGATCTTAACTTACTGACCAATGACTGAATGGCCATAACATTACATCTAAGCCAAAATCTGAAGTAAGTTCTTACCATTCTCTAAAACAGTTGTAGAGAAATCTACGAGCAGTTGGATGCTTTCATCTGTTGTCATGTTACTGCAGTTTACTTGCCCCGTTACAGAGGCATCAACAGTATCTGTGCTTTCAGAACTCTCACTTGGACTTAAGTCATTTTCATTTTTCTCAGAATGAAGTTCTTTTATGCTGCTAACATTTTCATTGGTAGCATCTTCTGGATTAGGATTATTCCTTACTTCATTAGACCACTGTTTATACCTCAGCGACTCATCTGATGCTGGATCAGGACTTGGCCGATTTCCCTCAAGAGATGAATCTGGGTCACCTGGTTTCTGCTCCTCTGAAGTAATTTTGTTACCCTGTTTTTGACTGTGATCAGGAGTTACATGCTTGTCTGCATTGGTTGAATTTGGAAAACGCTGGTCTGTATTCAGTGATGAAGGAATACCTGTGTTTGCTGCCAGGTTAGAGGATGCTTTAGTACTTTTGTTTGTTGCCATACCATCAGAACTGGTTTTAAGTTGACTGCTTTTGCTTCCTGCAGAGGGGTGGGCTCGGGAACTTCCCACCCCATGGGACACATTCCGAGACAGGCTAGATGCCCAGCAACAGATGCTGACCAACAACCAGAATAGCCACACATGCTCCACAACACCAGTTTTAGTCCTCGTTCTCATTTCAGTTCATTTTTGAAATCCAGTTGAACCAATTTAGGGTTAAAATTCATCACCAATCCAAACTGAAACCACAATAAAATATACAGTATAATGACGGGAAACCACAATAAATTACACAATAACGACAAGATCAAGATGTGTGGAAGGCAGGATTTTGAGGCGCATAATGATGGAATAATGGTCAGATGAAATACCAAAAGAAAGAGATAGGTAGGTACCTCAAGAAACGGTACTTGCAGTCACCCT
Source organism: Norana najaformis (assembly GCA_964023275.1). NCBI lineage: Eukaryota > Metazoa > Annelida > Clitellata > Crassiclitellata > Hormogastridae > Norana > Norana najaformis. Next base: position 33,451,318 of record OZ029915.1, on the reverse strand, counting down.
GCTGGTAGACATATAGCCACCACACACCGAGAGAGAAATTAAAGCAACACAAGATACTGGAAGGACTATTGAATAAATATTATTTTAAACTATTGAATAAATAATTTATTGATTTTCTCTACCAGAGGCTGCCTCTTATCTAAGTGGACTGACCTTGCAAAGTACAAATTCATATGTACATGACCATAATCTAATCTCTGATAGCAAAAAAAATACAACCAGAAAGCTCTTTTCATGATGCAACAACTATTTTGTTCAATGTCATATTATAACACAGGTGTGGGTGTGTGGGTGTGTGTCTTTATCATAACCATGGCACTGCATCAGGCAGAGGTCCTGATAAGAAGTACCATCTATAGTTAGAATCAATAATATCTACTGGATATTGACCTGACTGCGGCTTGGCTTTGGTGCGCCATAGGTTGATACTGTGTGCATTAACCACCAGCACAGCAGAAGTTATTAATTAACAATAATAATAAATAAGTAATTAATAAGTAAGTGGTTCCCAAGACAACATGTGCAGTGCAACTTCCTAGATCCAAAAAACGTTGAAGTACGCACACAAAACATGGAGAACATGTGGATGCATGCCAAATGCAAAATGAGAAGACAATCTGGCACAATTCACGATATGCTTCTAAAGTACCTGCAGGAGTTCATCTGGTAAACCGTATTTCGCAAGGACTTTTTCTCAAGCATTCTTATATGCATCGCAAAAACTTATCCCATTTTATAATTTACTGGTAGCAATAAAACAATTTTGAAAAACTTTGTGTTACTCTGCAGTGACCTTAATTTATTGACACCAATAAAAGTATTTTGAAAAACTTTGTTACTTGCTAATTAATTACTAATTTATTCAATAGTTCTTCCAGTACCTTGCAGCGTTCTAACTTTTCTCATGGTTTGGGGTTGCTATATTGTTTACAAGTAGGGCGACCACATGCTGCCCTTTCTCTCGTTAGGTAAAAGTCTAAAGTGACGAATTGATAGAGAGGTCTCATGTGTGATTACACACAAGCCAAATATGATAAATCTTTCGCTGAATTTAACCAAACATATAAGATTATCTAGTTGGATAGGGCCGAAATTTGCACAGTGGCGATCATGACAAGATCACCTAAGGCACTATGTTCTTTACAAAACGCTACAAAATGAAAGGACGCACGCGCACTGTCAATGGCCGAGACAGGACAGACGAATTGTATCCGGGTGGCGACATAAAAAACAAATGGTTAAAAGTCACATACATACGTTAGATGTTATAACTGTGGCAAAGACTGATTAAGAACTGCTTAATTTAGAAGTTTTGTCCAAGTGGCGGACTTAAATATTAAGCCAACTGTTACCTCAAAACACCCAATAAACATCAAATGAACGCCATTTTGAATCTGTTTAGATGTGTGCGCACACCGATTACGTTTTTTCAAAACCCTAATATGAAGTCATAAGAATTTTTTAGATTTAAAGGAGTAAGCTCCAATAAAAAGAGTGGAATTAAGACGAATTACAACCAATATAGTACTCTGTTCTACCGCATGAATCTGGTACTGATATCAGCGAGTAAGCATCGTAAAGCACAACACTGGTTGGTTTCATAAAATCGCCGTCTTCGTCACTGCCGTTTACCGCCAGAGCTTTGGAAGATGAGGCGCAGTAGTTATCGTAATCGTAATCTCGAGATTTATACAGCGACCAAAGAAAGCAAATTCGCGGGAACCAGCTTATTCACAGGCGCTCAGTCAAAACAAAATCGATAGGCGAAATGGTTCGGTTCCAGGTCAAGATCAGGTCGTGCGGACTGACCTTCTGGATATCGACCTCATTGTGGCTTGGTTTAGGTGTGCCATCGGTTGATGCATTGTGCATTAGACACCGGCGCATTAGAAGTTGCTAATTATTATTATTATCCAAAAGTCAGGCAGTCAGACAGTTGAACGGCTACGGTGGATGGTGTTTGAAACTGAAGCCAGAAGAGAGATAAGGGGAAGAGGAGGCCTATAATTTTCGAAAATGTCATGATATTTATTACGGTTATCAAATTGCTATTCCTATAAAAGGAACATTCTAAAGACATTTAAAAATTCATCCTTTCAGTTGATAAAGGCGAAAAGCGTCATTATGCTTTTCCCTTGTTTGAGAATCAACCGTAGTGGAATTGTCGCGAATCGTAATCGCAAAATCGAGATTTATACAGCGACCAAAGAAAGCAAATTCGCGGGAACCAGCTTAGCAACAGGCTCTGTCAAAACAAAATCGACAGACAGGAAGCTTCAGATTCGGTTCCCGGTCAACACACAACAGTCAGGCAGGCAGACGGCTACGTTGGATGGACTTGGAGCGGCAAGAAAAAGAGAAGGAATCAGGATATGATTTGTGAGAGGAGTAATTATAGTTTTGACTGAGACCTGCGCAAAGATTGCGAGGGAATCTCAGAAGGATCAAGTGCTGATAAGCTCGTAGGGTGGATCAGATAACTGTCGTAATTCTGGCGGGAGATTTTTTCCCAGAGGTATTGAACAGCTATGGCTATGGAGTGATTTACAAATTTTAAGGATGAGGTAAGAAAGGTGTTAGATGATGATGATAATAATAAACTGAAGTTGGTGTTTAATGCGCGGGTTGTACTGAGATATGTACCTGTGCCAAATATATAAGCGGACGTCTGAATAGGCCATAAGCCCTATCTTTTTGCACACGTCCTTTATGGACGACCCCCTTAGAAACAGGTCTGTAGTTCAAAAGGATTTCTTTATCAGGTCCTGGTTTCTTGAGAAGACAAATAACAATAGTTTGAAAAGAAAGGATAAAATATCAGTATACAAGGAGAGGTCAAGTATTTTTGAAGATTGGAACAAACAGGTGCAGTTTTTCAGAAAGGAGGTACGTATAGGGGGTCAAGTTCGCACTGTTTGTTTCAGAGATTTAACAGATGTAATATTTTAGTCTCAAATGTGGGTTGGAAGACAATAAGGGTTGCAGAGGGGATGGTGGACATTCATGGATGAAGAGAAAGCTTCAACAGGTGGATTTGGAAAGTAGGGAATGAAAAGAAGGATGGAGATTACTAATTTTTTCCGAAAAAAGAGATGAGCAGAGGCAGTCCAATGGCAAAATGTACAACTGAAGAGTTTTAAAGAATTAATACATGGTCTTCATAGGTTAAAATGACACAATCAAGTTTTCTGGTGAGTATAATGCTTGATTATCTATTTTTTTGACCTACACAAACTACTACAGATTTATTTGTGACAATGAGTATGTTCAGATTTTAAGCATTTATACCTATAAGCCTTGCAACCTTTTGCAGGTGACCCAGAAAATTTGGATACAAATTTTGTCATTAAAACTAAAATTTACAATCCCCAAGTTGTGTATTTTGGAATATTTTGCTGATACAAATTAACAACAGAAAAAAGAGCTATTAATCAATCCCAGAGACATCAAAACAGTAGAAATGCACAAAAGTTTAAAAACAGACTGAAAAACTTGATAGACTGTTCTGAATGAGTTTCACTTATTGAATTCTGTTGTTACTGCATACACAAAGTCTAAACTCAAACTAAATTACACAGCAAAATCACAGAACACTTTTTGCCATCATACACCATACATGATTACAAACAGCCACATGAATGCAAAAATTCTCATGATTTCATCTTAGTCACACCAAATAATTCAACTATGTTCTGTCAATACCACTGCACCTAACATCTAAAAGTCCACAAGACCAAACAGAGATCGACATTTGATTTTCTTCTGAACAGGCTGTTTGAGCAAGTTGTCTTATGACAATTCTTCAGTTTTTCTCTTCCATCCTACTGTTCTTCAGCTGAACTGATGAATTAAATATGGCACTGAAAAATCAAAACATGAACTATGAGTTAAGGGTCTGTATAGAAGTTACCTGTTCATTTACAGGTTCTGAAGTTTAAAAATAGGACACTCAATAATAGACCTATAATACAATCTTTAACCTGATTATTACTTATTTATATAAGTAAATATTTACTTAGGTGCTTAAACTATATTTACAGTAAATAAGCTATAAAACATATAGTCAATAAGCATGACAGAATACCCATATATGAAATCAACATAAAGTCAACTTAGCGATTCAAAGAAGAAAAGTTTCAAATCTATATTACACTCATTAGACTTTTACATTCTGCATCTCAAAGAACAATCAAAATTGAACATCAGAGGCACAAGTTCTTGCTGGCAGTGCTCGTGGTGCCACAAAACACTCCAGACAGCTAAGGAGATGAGGTCAACAAGCCCTAGGTATAATACCCCATCAACACATCTGGCCTAAGACTTACGCATCTTGCCTATGACATTTTTATGAAGTCAAGTCATGCTCTAAATGAACATAAATTCAGTATGATGCAATAGTTCTTCTTCGTCAAAAATTTATGAATGTCTTATCAGAAGGTAGGCCATTTCACCACCATGTCAAATTGGCAGTCTTTTTTTCTGTACTGCAAACCTCGTATTCTAAACTCATGCCAATACAGTCTATCAAAAGCAATCTTTATATAACTAGGACTCACTTTCCCCATACAAATATTAGTTCATGAGGAACAAGGCTTCACATGTGACAAACTGCTTTTTAACGTTTTTACAGAATTTTCAAGTGTTACTCTATGTTCCTCTGTATTACTGATAATTAATTGGTAGTGGAACCACTCACTCCCAATGAGATCTGCAAATCACGAACTAGAATCATGCTGTTGGATGATGCATGTGTCAGTACCTCATCGTCATCCGGTTCTACCGCTTCGTTCATGCACAATAACAGGATGCATATATAAATACCGGTTTTTAGGCTGAAATATGCTCGCCATCCATCGGACATATGGGCTAAATACTTTTTTGAAAACTGCTGTACGGAGCTCGCATCACTCTATTCTCTCGCAGTCTCGGGCTGCCATAGTGTTTACTCGGTGATCGGATGCAGGCAGTTCAAACGTAAGTTTTACCAGTGTCACTACCTCCCTCACCGGTGCATTACAATATATTACGCCCACACTTAGTACTGAAAATTATTGGAGAGTTAGACAACAGCAGAGATACTATTATTTTTAATAAACCAAACGTTTGAAAGGCAAAGCAAGGTCACATGCAAGGGACGGCGTACCTGCGCGTATAATGGCGATAGTGATGCTAAAGAAGATGGTGTTTTCAATTACACCCTGCCTGGCCCTCTTATTTTCCTCATCCTCATCCGCGACTTCTCTCGGCTGAATCCGGATCATCTTTGCCGATCGATTATTCTCTTCAACGAATGAACAGCACGTTTTCCGCCTAACAAAGAGCAGAACACGAATGCCGGTCGCTAACTGACCAAAATAACTCACTAGGTGCGCTTTCTTATTTCTAGTTCAATGTTCGCAAGGTAAACGGCTGTTTTGTGAGGCGTTAGCGGGTGCTATAGAATGGTATAAATGACGTGAAATGTCATGCTAAACTCGTAACTCCGCTACTGCTGTTCTCGAGTCCGTGGTGCCTTTCCCAAACCTGGATAAAGGATGAGTGCTTTTACGTTAAAATTATCAGTTACTTATTGCAGAAGCGCCACTACGAATTCCAGAGCTCTGCATCGTAAATAAGCCCTATGTACGCACTGAAACCAAAGATCTTAGAGTCTTAGACTCTAAGATCTTTGCTGAAACTATGCAAGACCATATATACTGGGACACCAGCTTATTCAAAAACACTGCGTCAAGTCAGTGGGGTTGCCCAAAGATGTCATGTCAAGATCCAGGTCCGGTTGCCAGAAGACCAGTGAGAGAATGGTGAAAGGAACTGTTAGTGTGGGTTGTGAAAGCCTAAATAGGCCTACTGCTAAAATGAAACCAAACTTCGTCGCTTCCTCTAGGTTGCTCAGATTTGCTCGTAAAATGCATCAGAACCGTTTGCTTTATTGTGCCTCTGGTCAGGGACGTCTATCGATCCCCTAAAGCCACTGAGATATTTCCTCCTTGTTTCGACGCCACTCCTCACTTTAAATGGAAGAATTGTCGCAAGTTTAGCTACAAACATAAGACTTACCCAGTGAATACGCAAGTAAATCATGCACAGCATAATTTCAGATTTATGTAGCTCATTTTTTATTAGAAATGAGATACCATAATTCTGGTATTCTGATATTTGCCAGAAATGGCTGTAGGCCTATATCATGTCGCATGTTCAGATGTACAACAGAACCTGTTGCCTATCAGCCACCGTAACTTCGCGAATTCGCCCAGGCAACGGCGAGCCAGGGAGTTCGAAGTGGCATCTACTTTACACTACAGTATTCGGTTACTAATGAATGCTCAAGCTGTCATTGGTATCGGCTACTTACGAATGTTCCACATCGGCTACTGACGACTGCTTCAGCCGCCACGACGAACTTAGTGGTGTGAAAGATATTCGAACGCGTTAAAAGAGTAAGACTAAAAGCAGCACGGAAACAAAAAAGATTGTGGTCGAAATATACAATGTAAGAAAGGCATAGCCGTTGGCCCTGCATGGCCACAGCACTTGCCGCTGAGCTGATGCCCAGCCTGCTCTTTTTCGTGGGCTGGGCTGGGCCGGGCCGAGTTCGTGGTGGGCCAGGCCGAGAAGTTTCGACCGCATTTTTTAAATGTTGCTTTACACATTTCTCAGTCATTCTGCAAAACTGCTGTCTCGATATTTTGCTATTAGATCTTGTCCATTTGTCCATTTGGTAAGTTTAAGATGACATTTTAAAATGTTTCTTGCTTACTTACACTGAGAAAGTAATTAATAAACAAACAATCTGCTGTTAACGGGGCTTCTCAATCCGGGCTGGGCCGGGCCAGGCCCTGCTCGACGAGGCCCGGGCCGCGATTTTTCGGCCCATGCTTATTTCTAATCTAGGCCTAATTGCCAATGCACAGGCTCTTTCTGTCTCTCTCTCTGCCTCTCTGTACCTCTTTGTTTCTCTACCTATCTTGAGTCACTGTCCTTCTATGGCTCCCTTGCTCACATTTTGTTACTTTGTTACAGGAATGCCATGCAGCTCTACACACCCCACATTACAAATATCTTCCACTGCATTTACTTGAACCGTCACTTGCCCTAAATTCTCCTGCTGGCCGAAACCGCGTGAAAATGCGTTCGATGAGCAAATGCATAACATTCTTTGCATGCATTTGGGCCGGAACAGCCTACTGCATAGAAGACATCATCATCTCTGAGGACCTGCACGTGATACAGCGGAGCCTGTTATTTGATTACAAGCTCCGTTAGACGCCGCTGCCTGTACGCAGTAGAAGCGCCACTGGCTGTGTTGAGCTACATATATATGCATGTGCCTATGGTGGTCTTCATAGTTGTATCGGCGCTTGGGCTGACATCTAGTGCGCAGACGATTACGATTCCTCGAAAAAGTTAATGGCCGGCGGAAGTGTGAATGCGATAGCTTTTATTATCCTAGACTTAGTGGTCGTGCTTTAAACGGTGCGCAGAGAGAAATGGAAAGCTCGCGGACACATTGCAAAGACAGGACCAGCAGTGCCATGCTTCTGGTTGTAATGGCAAATCTCATCTTAGCAGTATTGCTTTCTGAGAGTAGCGTAGGCCTACTTCTTTCAGACGACGTTTTGAATGCGACTTATTTAGGACCAAATGCGTTGGAAAGAAGTCATAATGTCAGTCACTTTGCTGTTCCAGGACAACTAAACTCACTATATTTCGACAAGGCGTATGAAGCTCAGGCAAGTATACTATTAAACAAGTATGTGTGTATATAGGCTCCGCTGTATCACATACAGGTCCTCAGGTCCTGCAGTCTCATGGCCATTTGTATAACACCTTTTAGAGCCTATCAAGGATAAATCTGATAAATATTCTTTCAAAAATCAGAAGTTGTACGGTTGTGACTGCGTATCGCAAGAAGTTAGGATTGCATGGATAAACTAGTAGAGTAGCCTAATTTCCTACACAGAAACCAAATGTACTCCTAGGCATTTGGCAGCTCAAAAGCTGGCAACTCAAAAGTCATTTATGCCTAACAGGAGGACTTAAATTCGAAGCTGCGTTTTCGAAAGCTGGGAGCTCGCTTTTTGCAGTTAACTGGAATTTAAAGTTGAAAGCTTGCTGCACTCGGCAGCCATGCTTACGACGTGGTTGGTCGTCTTATTCAGCTCATGCGCCTCATATGTCTTAATGTGGTTTTAATAGTCTGGTTATGAACTGGTGCGAGTTCTCCTGCAGACGATTGAACTAACAGAGTAATTAGAGGTTCCTACTTGGCGACATTTGCACCTCGTTGGGGCCGTCCATAAATGACGTCACGCACCTAGGGGGCGAGGGGGTCACACATCTGTGACGATTTGTAACGAAGGGGAGGGGTGTTTAAGAAATGTGACGTCACATCATCACAACAAACAGTTTGGATTGTTTCGAGTTATTGTTATTAAACATTTTTAATAATTGTAATGATTCTACCAGAGCTTTTCATTTTGTGGAATGCATAATGATTGTAATAATTATACTCCCTTCATTTTCTTCGTTCTACTATATAGTTTCAAGTATTTTTATAGAAAATTTGCATATAACATTCTGGACATCTGGTTTTTCGGGGGGAGAGCTTTGTGATGTCATATTTGAGGAGGTATGACTTTTGTGACGACGTGTGACGATGGGGAGGAGGGGGTCAAAAATCGTCCTAAATTGCGTAACGTCATTTATGGACGGCCCCTTGTGTACTGTACAAGGTTCCGTTCTCTGGTCGTTTTTGCAGCCCAGTCTGCAGGTCTAGGGTAATAATTCCATGGTCAAAAATCCCCCGGCCAATAGCACCCAGGAAAATAAACCCCCAGTTCAAAATTCCCGGACAATTACCCCCATGGAGGTAACTCTTAACTTAAAAACCATTTGGCCAATAACCCACAAAATTAACAAGTGAGCAAATGAGGAAACTATTTAACACATTTGTATTTCTTGTAAGCACAGTTTTCTAATGCTAAATTGAAATACATATCAGTTTACATAAGTGAATAAATTGTTTGCGATGCATCGCAGATATTTGAGAAAATCTCGGATGTTGTAGTCGGGCGACGATTGCAATATTCTGGCATTGTTGTCAGCTGTTATCGTCAATAAGTACGTGAGTTAAGTAAATGCTTATTAAACTTTTTGTGCTCACATTGATTAGATAAGCCTGACTTGATGTCGACCGACTTGATCTGGTATTTGCATTTTAGTTACACACTGTATAGCTATCCTCTCCCTCATGCCCAGTTGTGTTGTTGGCTCTGTTCCCCTTTACCTCATTGACTTCTGCAGTTTGGTCTCCTCCTCTCTGCCGGGCCGTTGCACCCTTCGCTCGGCCACTCAGGATCTCCTGTTTGTCCCTCGAATGCGCACCGCTACTGCCCAGTCCAAAAGCTTTGCCTACGTTGGTCCCACTTGCTGGAATCGTCTCCCTCGAGAATTGCGACTTGAGCTCCTTTCTCTCCCCCTCTCAGTGTTCTGCAGGCGCCTGAAGACTGTACTGCTGAACAGTGATTTTACTCCTAAGGGTCGGAAGCACCTCTGTCGAGTTTATCTTCTAAGAGGCTCTTTGTAAATCAATTACAATTACAATTCTATTTCTGTTATAATTTGATAGATGGAATGTTGCATACTTTTGAAAGAGGGCTACATATTAGTTTTAGTAGGTCTAGTTATCAGGCTATCAATCAGTCAGATTTGCGTCTGGAAACGAGGCTACTGGCCGATGATTTTCCTACGCAATCAGTTGACCACTTGAATGAAACCCAGTGCATAGTACTAAATCGACAATTTAGACTTGTGACAGCCGCTTTAAAACATGTGTATATGTAACCACTAGATAAATAATAATAATAATAATAATCAGACTGCAACAATCATTCGATTGTACGAAATGGCAATAATTGCGTCAATCCTCTTTTGCCAACTTTGAGCCTCTGAATGCTATAATCTATTCTAGTTATCTGAGCATTGATTTGCTAACACGTGACCTTACACCCAAGTCATATCCATGCAGTGGTTGAGGGTCACGCCCCATGCAGATTATTTATCACGTGATCTTTCAAGTCAAACCGTCTCTAGCAAACTGTAGGCATGATTTGTTTAAAAGCTGAACATGACATGACATTACAAATACAATTACCATTACAGTATTCCATCATTATTATCATTATTATTTATCTATAGGTTACAAATAGGCAAGTTTCAAAAGCAGCTGTCATTCGTAATTTAAAATCTGCGTCAGTCATCTGGCAGCGATTTGAAAGCGGCAGTCATTCTGGGGTGAGGTTCAAGCGACAGTAATTCTCGGGGTTAAGTTTAAGCGGCAGTCACTCTGTGGTAAAGTTAAAGCGGAAGTCATTCTGGAGTAAAGTTTGGCGGTGATTTGTAAGCGGTGAATTGTGAACCATGATTTGTTAACGGTAAAGTATCTCATATCCCACAAGTGAGACATATGGGTGGCTCTCATTTCCTATTCTTTAGGCTCTTCAGTCGGCAATGGACGAATCCCAATGTCCTGGACACGGGGCCAGTGCATCGCAAGACTTGTCGTTTACTTCCCAGCTTATGCCGGCACCAAATTATACTGCTTGGTGACAGAGGCACTGTGTGCTCAAAGAACTTGCCCATGGTCGTTACACGGAGTCGAACACGTAACAGTATGATCATTGACCAAACGCGTTACCGGTAGACCACCGTGCCGCACAGGACAGAGTAGGGGACAGTAGGAGTCAAACATTTCCTACATCTACTACTCGTCCATCTGTTCTTGCGCAGCTGTGTGTCTGTCTGGTGTGTGTGTATATATATATATATATAAGTGACGCAGACAAGTAAGAGTCAAGCTGCCAGTGTATATTTATCTCTTGTACCTACCTCTTTGTGCCTGTATTTACCTTTTCCGCTGATATCTCGTAAGTTTCTCCAGATAAACGAGCTCTTGATGCTGCGTCTATAGACATGAGAACAAGACGGGGATTTCCCCGGGCTTGTTGCTTCTGTCTTCGACTGCACGCCATAGGCCCATTTAACGTGCGAGGCTTAAACAGAATCGGTAGAGAAATCTAAATGCAGTTAGCTACATATAGCTAGTTCGTTTCTTTTCGGTAGGCCTACTATACGAAACTCTTCATTAGATCGCTTCTATAGGCACACACAGACCTTTAGAGTATGTAAGGCCTAACAAGTTTATATGCAATTAATATATATGTGTATATATAGGGCTTTTAATTCCTAATATATATAGGGCTTTTGATATATAGGCTTTTAATTGCTGTGCCATACGAAACTTCTTTCCTTATATGTTCTATCAACAAACAGCGATAACAGCCACTCATATGCCATGCACTATAGGCTATGTCTGAAGTATGCGCACACATGCACACACATAAGCATACATATACAGGTATATATATAGTTACGTGCTTTTTTCCGCTAATAAACAAGGAATTGTTGAGTTGAATCTCACCAGGCGCAGGTCTAAAAGTTTCAGTATTTCCCTGCATCATCCAATGGCATAATACTGGCCCGTATTATAGACTACAATTACTAATATTATACTACCTCTGTCGCCTGACCTACTGCATGGAACAGTCTTACGGACCATACGACGAATGCCCCGTCCCTGGACACATTCAAGTCACGGCTCAAGACATATCTCCTAAGATATCTTATGACTGTTGTACTGTTGTTGATTTTTGAACATATATAGCGCCCTTTTTTTCGGCCTCGGCCGAGCTACGGCGCTGTATATGGGCCTATATATATTGTCTTATTAGGGGCCCATTATTATTATTATTATTATTATTATTATTATTACTACTACTAATACTACTATTATTATTATTATTATTAGTAGTAGTAGTAGTAGTAGTAGTAGTAGTAGTAGTAGTAGTAGTAATAGTAGTAGTAGTAGTAATTTAAACGGAGGCTTTAAGGCACCGGTTGTTAGTTCCTTGGGGCGATATTTAGACGAATTTTTTTGGAACTAGATGGAGTGCAGTGCAAGCCCATAGAGTATCGGAAGCCTCTCCTCTCTTTGCGAGGCCTTCAGGTCTGCGCGTGTTTTTGCTGGAATAAAAGCTTCAACCACACACCGGATCCACTTCAACAGTTTTTTTTTGTCTAAACGTCGGCCTGGAAGAAGCGAAAGGAGCATTTATTCCCTCTCAAATGCAGCTGGATAAGTGGAATGCCGACATCTAACATTGTCCAACGGAAGTCTAGTTGAAATAATGACTTCTAGGAACTGGCAGGCGAAAGTAGTTGACGCCCATTGTCTTAGACACAACTTACCTCTTATAGATAAGATGCCGACAAATAAGTTTAACAATCATCTATAAAGCCCAGGAATTTATAAAGAGTAAGCCAGTGTACACAGTGAGTCGTAAATGGGGTGTTTCACAAATATCAACAGATTAAATTTTAACATTTGTTTACAGTTTGACGTTTGCAAATTATATAACAACACATGTTTCAAAAAGTTCATCGTATAGCCCAACTGAGAAAGTTCGCTGCTGAATTGTAACAAGTGAATGCAATTGCTAAAGACTTCCTGAACGATACTTTGGTTTAAAGGATCTCATTCTATTCACTGAAACCATCTTCTTTACAGAGCATTATTAATAATAGTATAGTCGCCAAATTCCATACTAAAATATGACTGATAAGTTAATAGTAGAAGCATAGATCCTTTTATTGAGAAGGAAATATTATTATTATTTCTGCATTTATTAGGCGCCACTATCTAAAGACTTAGCATCAATCGATGGCGCCGAGCAATTGTAAGTGAAGGATTTGCTCAAGGTCCCTACACAGTAACCGTCTCGGAGGAGGCTCGAACCCGTACTCTCCGCGTTACAAGCCGAGCGCCCTATTCAATACGTTACCGTGCCATATATCACCGCTTTCATCAATTTCGCTGAAGTTCTCAAAGATTTTTCAGCTATCAAGGCTAAACAAGTTTTATTTTGAGTTTTGGTAAGTGTTAGAATATTATATCATTGCTGAATATTCGGCACATGATGTTTTCTATATTGCTGATCTTCGTTAAAATTCAAAATTTCGGAGGTTGGTGGGGGGATTGCCATCACTTGCCCCTGGCGCAAAAATACATAGCTACGCCACAAGATATTGTTGTTGAAAGTCTTCTCTTTTCTGTTTGTGAAACCATCAAGAACTAACATGTCTTCATTTAATAAATAAAATTAATGGGTCATGAATGACCTGAACCACATGAATACCAGAATCCCCGACAAAGCTTAAAATCTTGTAGCTCAGAGAAGAAACAAAGTGTAAGGAAAGATGAGCCAAAGGGTCGCAGGCCTTAAGCCAAAGCAAGTAATGCTGATCAAGGTCTACAAGTGGCAAGCATAAGCCCACACCGAAATCCTCAAAATCGCCCAAATAGGTCGTAATCGTAATCTATAGATTTCTACAGCGCCCAACGAAAGCCAAGGCGCGGGAACCAGCTTATTCGCAGGCGCTCAGTCAATACAAAATCGATGGGCAAAAGGGTTCGGTTCCAGGTCAAGACCCAGGAGTCAGGCAATCAGACAGTCGGACGACTACGGTGGATGGTGCTTGAAACTGAAGGTCCAGTATGGTAGTGATATAGGACCAATATGGGTCCCATCAAATGTTTGCTGGCAAATGGATGCTGGCAGTGTAGTATGCTGGTAGTTGTACCGACATACTGCTCCTAAGATGTACTTTGTAGTTCCATAAACGCCCTCAGGGGTGCGTCTTGGGAACAAGGTGGTCCCAGGACACACCATGTCTGATTTCAAATAAATTGAAGAATTTAATTGTTACAGTGCAATAATTGTGGCGGTGCATATTGTTTGACCGTGGGAAGCCAACATGAAGTGCACATTTTATGTCTGCATACTGCATTTTATAATAATGTTTTAAGCTAGAATGGAAAAATCTGGGTTTGTTCATGGCTTCACAGTAACGCTAGATGAAGACAAAACTCAGAATCTAAAAGATGCAGGTAGTTACCTGCATCACCCTTCACCCTCATTCTCATTATTTCTAAAGTGTTCGAAGACCTACTTTTCACTATTTGTGAAGATTTTGTAATTGTAGATGAATTACAGTTCTGTTTCAAGCATAATTGGACTGAAGAAGAATATCTTGCTCTGAGAACAACTGCTGTTAAATACCAATGAGAGTAGTTTATTTTTATGGCTGCTTTGGAGAGTAGAAAAAACTTGACAGTTTGATCCTTGGTTACATGCGGGTGTACCTTTCGCTTTAGTATCTGTCGTATAGAACTGGTATAGTAAACTGTTCTACTGCGTTTGGGCAGCTGTTTTTCGTGCTGCTTTTCAGTGGCTTTTGGTGCGAGGCAGGGTAGTGTTTTATCGTCCTCTCTCTTTGATGTCTTCGTAAACATTTTTGTTGTGCAACTGCGCAGACTTGAGATAGTTGTCACATAAATGTGTAATTCATTGGTTTTCTGTTGTAAGCTGACTATACGTTGCTACTATGTTCCTGTGTTAATGGGCTGACAGGCATGTTTGACTTCCGCATTTCTGTTTCCACTGTGATATCTCTGTATATGTCTCTCTCTCAAAGTGCTTTTGAATTTCTGTTGACAAATTGACTAATTAGTCTGTACTGATTCCATGGTTTTAGCGACCCCCCATAGTGCCAATATTAACATACTTTGGTCTGGTCATTAATCGCGGGAAGTCAGTCGCTAACCTTCAACACGGAGACGGTTAGCCTACCCTTTTCTCCGCCTGTAACTGTATCTATGCCTATGACAAAGACCTTAATGAGTTGGTACATTTATCTCTTTAAGAAAGCTTCTGCCTGCCAATATTGACTGCTTCGAAGTCAACCCTACAAAGACGAAGAACTAATGCTTTTGAACTTACACTATAACTTTATCTGAATTCAGGTGTTGCTAATAAACAGGCATCAACGTTTAAACCAAGTTCTGTCCTCATTCATTTCAACCGAACCCTAACACCGCTAACACTGAACCAAACTACGAAATTTCAAATACTCAACTGCAAAACATCGAGCTCTAAACTGTCATACCAAATACTTAGCATACAAGACAATCCTTAAACTAACTTGCTACTACTGAGATAGATTAGGCGAGCCATTAAATCTAATTATAAATCAATGTATATGGCGCCTTCAGAACACTGACTTGGGCCTCTTCTGCTGCTATGTACTCGATAAGGCTGTCAGATGAAGTGAACTCATGTTGAAATTCCATGAATAGAAAGTTATCTGGTATCAGTAGATGTGAACTTGTGAGAGCTTTCATCTGTGGTCTTGGTAGATTCGGCTTGCATCACATAGTTAAGAAACGTATCACTACGTTCTTCGGCGTCTAGTTCATTCGACATAAAATTTCTTTAAGAATTATTTTATGGAGTTAAATTGGGGAACATTTGCTTGTGATTCTAAACTTGGAGTTTTCTACATTTGTAATTCAAATTAACTGATTCTATTTTTGAAAACTTTCGTAGTTTACGGTCTTGATATTGTGTCTGTAGCTATATTTGTTTGTGTTGCAGTTTTGCGGCATTTTGCTTGTGATTCTGAACTTGGCGTTTTTAACAATTATAATTCAAATTCAGGCCTAATTAATACTATCTGCGAACACTTTAGTCAGTTATGGTCTTGATATTGTATTTGTAGCACGGTTTGTTTATGTTGGACTTTTGTAGCATTTGTTTTTGGTTTGTCTTTTTGCACAATTAATCGTAATCGTAATTCCTTGTTTTCTACAGCTCCCACCAAAAGCCACGTAACGTGGACCAACTTATTCACAGTCGCTCAGTCAAAACAAAATCGACAGGCAAAGGGGTTCGGTGCAATTAAGTGCATATAGCCAAAGTATTAATTAAGCGTTGGCTTTATTATAGGCTACTATAGAGCTAGTGACTCATGTTCTCCCCAGAGACTGCTGTACAGATGCACCAGTTAACCTCATGACAGTCCTGGCCAGTCGAGCAACGTGGGTGATCTCCGCTATATTCACGTATGACATGTGCAGGAAGGGACGATAGTCTCGAGAACACGGGTTCGAGTGTGTGAATCGGGAGGTATATGCTTCTGAACTGAACGGTTTCTGGCTAGTATGATTTCAAGCCCTGCAGGACAGCGAGATGCATCCAGTTACTCTGCTTCACGCTATTTCAAGCGGCCTACATTCCACGGCTGCAGAATAATATGGCCTTTGGAACGTTCTGAATAAAGGCGATATATAAATGTCACTGCCAAGCTTGGGACCTTAGGAGTCTAGAAAAGGGTGGAGGTGCAGTTGTAGTCTGTAGTAGTGGTTGTAGTACTATTAGTGGTAGTAGCAGTAGCAGCAGCAGCAGCAACGGTAGTAGTAGTAGTAGTAGTAGTAGTAGTAGTAGAAGTGATGTAGTAGTAGTAGTAGTGTGTAGTAAGTGTGGTCGCCATTCGCTGAGGGCAACAGAGAGACATTCAAACAGGAAAGGGACTGGTTACCTGATTTATACTTCATTATCCTCTGCAGGCTACGATGCTTCATAATATCATACTCTGAATCTCTCGTTTCCGTACTGCAGTTCATAACTATAATTTCATGCCACATGCTATATGGCCTACATAAATTCTAGCTTCTTGAGACTATTTATCGCTCTCGATGTTTAACCTTTGGCCTTTACCCGGAACAAGAATTTGATCCCCAAAGCAATTTCCATGCAGGCCACCCAAATCCAGTCATCAACCTTTGGCTCTTAAGGCTAGTCATAGAGACCTAAATATAGACCTTAAACGTCTAGACTGGGCCTGGTCCGGCTGTCTTTACTCCATAAATGGCCATCTAATCTGATGCTATTAAAGAGTTGGGACCATGTACACACACACACACACACACATATATATATATAATCTAGAAATCTATTATATATAATGGACCTGCGACAATGTACATATATAGCTAGAGCACGTTTTACATGCTGATAAGATAAAAGGCTAAAGGGACGCTGTTTAACGTCTTAGTTCAAAGTACTTGAGTGAATTCTGTTAATCCTTAGAAACTGACTGCTTCCTATAACGAACGTCAAACGTGGTACATGGCTTCTTTAGATGAAGTGCAGTGGTTAAGAACATTCTGCAGTTGAAGGTAGGCCTTTAGAAGGCCTAAGCTAGTGAATGGACTGTTCTTCAACGACACGCACAGATTAGATGCTAGATTCATTCAGATAACGCAAGAAAACGCAGGTATTCAGTTACCTTCCTCATTCGGTAAGCAGATGAGAGACATGCCTAGAACTTGACATTAGGGAACACTTGAGCATACACAGAGGCCTACTCTTAGGCCTACGCTGACCACCAACTGAGGCGCCAAATTCCGGCGTGGCGGACCTGCCGAATGAAAGCCACCTAACGCGAATACGCGCCACTGCCCTGCATGTTTATGAATATAGACCTATTTAAATAAAGGCATATAGGCCTACATTAATATATGTTATATATATATATATTAATGTATATATGTCTAAGCCTGTCTGTATTATTGTACATACGGTATGTATAGTTAAGTCTACATCCACAAATCCACAAAAGAAGGAACCAACTGGAACAGTCATGGATCGTAAAACCAGGATTTAGCTTGTACTACTAAAGATTTCGACTCTGTCTGTGTTCACAGTATACGGTTTGCACTGTTTTATACTCCTAAAAGCGCTGGCTTATCTAAGCATGGGGGCTGCCGACAAATGTAGGGCCAAGATCGGGTGCTTTTCCGCTCCTGAAATTTACATGTGAACATTTTGTCCACAGACCGTGATGAAGTTTTGAACGGATAAAGTAACTAGGACCGCTTGAACTCTCACCTACCCTCCTTCATCCTCGTTTCCCTTTTTTTAGTCTCCTTATCGTCTGTTTGACTCAACAAATATTTCCCTAGATGCTGCAGGCCTACATAATGGCATAATTGTTCTTTATTCACAGAGTTGTTGTTACTTCTTGACCTGCATGCCGGTTGTGCTACTGTCGATAACTCCCTGCCGAGTTTGCTGGATCCGCAATATTTATGCTCGTTATCTTAAATTAACTCAAGCTGCATATTTTAAAGATATATATTCAGTCTCGGATAATTTTAAAAGATGAAGTTCCTTAACCGGGTTCGGTTCACGAGTCTCTTCTCTTTACATTTCACGCCAACTCAGTTTCACAGCAACTGGCGGATTCAGAGGTTGACATATTTACCATTAATGAAGGTGTGGTGAATTTTTTTAACACATTAATTTCTCCAATGTTGTCTTGGCCTTTTTACTTCACAAGTTCTGTGGACAACCTACCCGAACCAGTTTGGGACATTCAATAGCGTGTAATGACACGAGTAAGAACTGTTCTGGGCAAGACAACCAATTCGGTAGCTGGGTCATTTTCTGCAGGGCACTTCCTCGCTTCATTCGTCTCTTAAGCCTTTACTATTCTTCCAATCACGACTTGTATACACCATGCTCAACCTGCTCCCGCTGCCCCTAACCGTCTTATCAAACTGACCTCCTGGAGTTACAGATAAAGTTAACAACTTAAAATCAACACACCCTGAGAAGTACACCCTTGTACACGCCTGTATAGAAAATGGTCAGATTCGGAAATATAGTGCCGATGTCGAACGATCATACAGTTGAGACACAAACATGGCCACAACATTGAAACGACAGAACACCATTTTAACATAATAACCTACGTTGATACTCAGTTACCAACGGCGTAAAGATGGAGGGAGGAGTCCATACCATTAGGTACCGGAACTTTGCGAATTGCAGATAAGCACTGGTGTGTATCAGTGTAACAGCTCTGGCAGAGACCTGCCGGAGTTGTCAGTCGATCGACCTTCTAATAGTAGACTCGTCCGATTTGTAGCGAGGTGTAAACTCGAGAAAAGACAGTCATTGATTTCGTATTAGTAAGCTTATATTTAATTAATCAACAGTTCAAATGTGACAGTATTTTGTCGCCAACATTAAAAGTTTTACACGCACGAATCTATGCTTTCGCAAGCAATAACCAGCAACTTTTGTAACTCAAACAATCGACTGAATGCACGACACACTGTCTCTGCAACATCTTTTTGCACATTCTCCTCAATGCATTTGCGACAGATTTATGCATATTAGAGCCTGCCGTGTCAGCTGACAAGTCCAGACAGGAAATTTGAGTCACCGCTGACGTCAATCAGTGCGCGCGAACGCAACCAATCACAAGCGTACAATAAAAACTTGCTCGAGCAAATATCACTGCTGACGTCAGCTTCCACCAGCGGAAAAATTGCAGTCGCATGAGCTATAATATTTATAAGATTATATAGATTAGATTTTATAGATTAGCTTACATTTTGTGCACTTCAAAGTTTCGCTTTCTATCCCACGCAGAGGCTTTATATGATGCACAACGATATTTAGAGTGTATTGTATGATAAGAGATGTAATTTAACGATGTTGGCGATTTTTCTCAGAATTTGCAAGGACATCGGAGAAACTTTAAACCACGGATGGTGACGGATGTCACAAAAAATCGGAAAATTTCCGATTCTCGAGGAATAGAGAATGCCATTGAAAAAAACGAGGACCTTCTTAAAGTCCTGGAATACGTCACCGGTGAGGAAGAAGCATTCGAAAACTCTGGGGAGCTAGCAGAAGAGCTAAGAGTTAAAGAAGAAGAAAAAGAGTCTGCGATATGGTTACAACCTCAAGCGAAACTGGCTCTTAATCCAATCAATGGGAGCTACGAAGAAACGAAATTAGAAGGTGAATAATAATAATAATAATAATAATAATAATAATAATAATAATAATAATAATAATAATAATAATAATAATCATCATCATCATCATCATCATCATCATTGTCATCGTAGCAGCGCCTGTCATAATCACCACCTTACTACTTTAATCTCGGACAGTTAACAATCGGTTTACAAAATTTCGCAGTTACTAGTAATGTTTGCAAACAGATTCCATTACTACAGTCTTTTAATTGCTGTCAATGCATGGCCACACCAACGCATTTATCGGAGGTCGGTCTCTGTAGACTAACACAGCATTTCGCAATTGTGTTTACAAGTCTGTGTATGTCTTGAGTCTCGGGTATTTCTTCTCCATGATGCGGCGTTGTTCCTCATCAGCTGCGTGCGTTCGATGTGTATGCGAGCGTCCGAGACGACTGGCTTTTTTCTCGAAATTTCTCGTGAATTTATGAGTTTTTGTGGTTGTTTTCTAGTGCAGATAACAACATGTGTCTTTAAGAGTAACTCGCCTTTATATAGCGCCATAGAAATAATTGATCATTTATACTCGTAGAAATGGCGACAGAACATGAGAGGGAGATTGAAGAAAATGCCTACTGCCAATTTCCGGTTCCGGAAGTCATTTGCATAAAAGCGCTCTACACCGACATCACGAAGGACTATAACCCAAGATGCACTGTGGTCTTCCGGTGTCGACCGAGGTCTGGATGCTGCGAGTATGGATCTGTATGTCACGTCAAAAACAGCAGCAGCATCATCAGGGCCTTCAGGGTATGTATCAGCACCAAAGATTTCTCAGTTTCAATGCCGTTACTTCTTTATTGTTATTTCTGTTTGTATTAAGCGCCACTACCTAATGGCAAAGCGTCAGTGGATGGTGCTGAGCGATTATGCGTGAAGGATTTGTTCACGCTTCGTACACCGTAACCGTCTCAGGGTAGGAGGCTCGAACCCACGCGCTCCTCGTTCAAAGGCGAGCGCTCAAGCATCTGGCTAGATCCATGTTATACTTACCTCTAATAATTCGAAGTTAAGGCGTTCTTCAAGCTCTCTGCCTGCAACAGTGTTTCTCGTGCTGTTGAGTAATTACGTGGTGGATTTCGATTATGCGACGACGGTTTTAGAGCGTCCTTCGAATTGTAAAAGAAAAGATGAATTCGCAGAATAGTTTTCCGCGATGAAGTGTATTTTTGGACAGTCTCACATCCCACGCTTTCATAATTCCTATACATGTCACCAGTTTGTCTGTAATTCAGCCAAAAAATTGTGGATTCGTTATGCAGCGGCGAGTCAAGAAACTCTTACTGCAATGATTGTGAGATTGGCGTCTATCAGTGTCTGTTGGGCAATGACCGACTATACAGGTATTCCGGGCAACACGTACCTGAGAGCGTGATTGATGGACTGACGAATGTGTCTTGCATGAACTGCTGAGAGTCTGCAACTGTAGAATTTAGTTTGCAAGAACTGTCTATCTCTCGGAATTGTAACTGTAATTGTAATTTGAGATTTACAAAGCGCCTCTTAGAGGATGAACTCAGCAGAGGTGCTTCCGACCCGAAAAAATCCAAAAAGAGAACTTAAAACGCCCGATAACTGAACGAAACCGTTGAAAAACACATTTGCTAACAAGTCGGCAGTCACACACCGAAGTGCGCACATGCCAGAGTTGCCTATGTGGAAGTCTGTAACTGCAGAATGTGGCGTTTAATCAGTCCGCGGAGACGTTCTTCAGCTTTGCAAGCACCTGTTGAATAGGAATGAACTCGACAATCTTCTGAACTCTATTTAGCCAGCATCGGTAGCAGTTTGGTGGTTCTAACTGATCAGTGAAGATGTCGGAGGCGCACGATATATGATGTGTTGTGTGTACTGTTTTAGCTCCAAATTTGAGTACATTGGTTTTAGGGATAGGTGTGATGGCTAAAACGTATAAATGTACATTAATTGGGTTCATTGTTAGGTACATCGAGTTAATACTACACACATTGGTTCCAAGTTATGTATCTTGGTTCAACTGGTAATTCGTCTTTATAGGTCATTCGAATAAAACTTTTCATAATCAATCTACACAACAATAAAAAGCAGGCAACAAGTCTCCAGAAAATGCGTTTCAACGGTAATACCTAATCCAACCTAATCTGGAACTGTTAAGCGCCATTATCGCAATACACAAGGCGTCAATCAATGGTTGCAACTCAGTAAGACTAGATTCCTTAATGACAGTCCAGTCGAGGCAGAAGATGTAATTAACTGCTGTATAAATTGCAATTTTGTACAGAGCAATATGTATGTTGCAATCAGCCGATTGCTATTCAGTGCATCACGAATTTTAGAAAGACATTGATATGATTGGTAGACGTGCGATTGCTACACCTGCAACACTACCCCATTACGAGAGTTTTCAATATATTAAGTTCTAATAAACAAGTAAAATTGTCTTCTATATACGACAGGAAATATCTTACGTGGACGGTTCACATTTGTCGAGGATACAGTTGTTTCGTTTCACTAATCACACAGGATGTTACTGCAAACCTATCGCAGATTTTCCTGAGTAAGATAATGCATATATATATAATTTATATAGAAAGCTTCGTGTGTTTTAAGTCAGTTGTAAAAGTCCTAACGAGCGTCTTTCGACCATTGTGTTGAAATAGAGCCCATCTACGCTGGTAAGTTTTGGGTTGAGTTTTACCAGGGAAATTGTTTTGGCCTAGGACTTTCAGTCTGCGCCATCTATGAATGTCGTAACTGTAAATTTTTAAGTTCTTTTAGTTCCTTCCTAAATTTGGTGGTAGCTTATAAATTCTTCTAAATTTATGAACTTCTGAAGATGTACTTCAGAGCGGTTCTGTGACTCTTTGGGGGCAGTGGCGGATTCGGAAGTTTAGAATGGGGGAACCAAATAAGCTAGATCGTGCTTTATGTCGTCTAAACTTTTAGGACAGTTTTTAAGACTCTGAAATTTCTGATGACCTCTATCTCGTCGCGCTGATTGTGATGTAAGCAATGTTATCTTCCATACCCTTCTGTTGTAAAATGTTACTTATTAGGCTCTCAGGTTAATGAGTTACCTTTGACTAGCCTTTCTCTCTTTCCTTCCCAGCAGACTTCCCTGGCCTTTAGCCCATTCAAAAAATAATTAAACACCCACACTCCCCACAGTTTACCTTTAGGGTGAAAATTTGGAAATCAAAGGCACTTTTTGAGTGGAAATAGTGGTTCCCGTGCTCCCTTTGCCAGCGCCTTTGGGTTTGTCTCATTTCTATTAGTCCGCTCCACATCAACGTACTTTAGGCCTATATAATTCCCAATAAAGCGCATTTAGATGGAAACATAACATAAATTCACCGATCAAAATGAAGTGTATAGTCTCATGCAGCTCTTTTAAGTGAAGTTGTAAACAGACTGCGTTCTGTGATTAGCTGTTCTAATAAATCTATTCTACCACAATACTCTAAATCTAACCTTGTTTAGTCCACCTCGTATAGCCTAACAGCAAAACTTCACAGTTTACCTGTGTTAGAGTTTTGAATGTCTGCAATCGAACAGCTGCAAGGATTGTCCGGAGTCGTTTGAGCGATTTGAGAAGGCACCTGGAATATGTGATTGCTATTGCGATCGCAAGTCTCACAACTACAAACACTGCTTGTCGACGACACAAGGGATGAGCAAGCTAACGAAATCGGATCTCAAGTAAGAGTTCTCTGACAGATTAGTTCCAGGAGCACGAAGAGCTTATCTAGTCAACGATCTCATTTTGTTTATATTGCATGCATCCATTGGATTTAGGCATCCGTACACAGGCTGTAGGCAATAGCGTGCTGTGTGGGTTGCATTTTGAGCTGAATAAACGAAATAGCTGGCTCATTTATCTTTTTTATTGAAAAAAAGGTATTGCATACTCAGTGCAATACATGCATGTTTTGTTCTATAACAGTAAGTAATCTTTATTAGCCGGAAACAAATGCCCGCACTTTGCAGCAGGATTGCATACAAAACAGTGAAAAATTGACACAATGTCAGTAAAAAAATTATGCAACATTACAAACAGTTTCAAAAGTCTAACTTTATATGCAGTGCAAGAGGAAAGTAAAAGCACAGACTTTATATTCTGTTGAAACGAAAATTAGTCGCAATGATATTGAAGCAATCATGAGAACCAGCGCAATCAAAATTTTATATTTATACAGTGAGCGAATGATAAAGGGTTTTTTATGCGGCTGCGTAAGTTCGTTGCAGGAAGTAACTGGTTAAGATAGTGCTGGGGTGACTGGATGTTTTAAAAAACTTTAATTCAGCTTTCTCACAAATCTTGCCCAATATTATGTTCCGGTGAAGAAACGAGTCAATCCTTCCAACTAAATCCGTTGACTGGAAGCCCGTCCAGGATGTAAGAGCGTAAGGTAACCGACAGACTACAAGACCTTGAAAAATATTATTTAGTTTACCAGTCATGCAATAAGGCTTGTAAATGCACATAATTAGATATTTACATTCAATGTTTACATCTATAGCATCCTGTATAATGCAATCTTGTATTAACAGTCATATTCTATGTTTGCTCGCCGGAGGCGCCACTTGTAGTACCTTGTAGTACTCATTGTTTTATCTGCATTCAGCTAACACATTGGCGTTTTATTTGCGTATTTATCTGTTTTTTGCAGGTGTATCCAACAAGACAACTGCTATAAGCCAGCGTGTGATTATGGCCCTTTCAACATTACAAGTGGCTTGTGTCCTTGCACCAGGAACGACAGCCTCCAGAGAAGAAAGTGCTTAAGGCGCCAAACTATTTTACTCCTCAGTGGCCTAAATCTATGACCAGAGTCTGATATCTCCAGTGATTGGATATGGCTCGAAATCGTTAATGCCAGCAACTGAATTCGCCCTGTTGCCATTGACATCAGCCACGATGCTCAGGAACTGCAGTCGACAAAACGTGCATTTTTTTGATGGGCAAAACATCGTTGAGTATACCCAACGTTTTGAGCCGTCTAGATGCGCTATATAAGCTTCTACGTATAGGCCCACCTACGCACATGCATGCATAGCATACAAAGGTAAAAGTATAGAGTAAGCTTTTACAGTGATTCGGTTTTAAGTACTACTTATCAGTTCGGCTTGCATCCATATCCAGATAGGATCTATAAATGTGACTTTTAGGCTGCAAATCTTGAGTAATAAGTAATAGGCCTTTCGAAACGAATTATTGTGAATTTTAGGGTTCAGATTGCTGGATTTAATATCGGTTCTAGTCATTTTGAAATCTTAGTTTTAGCTTCTTTGAGGATATCATCTCAATCTCGATGAACATTTTGTAGCTTAAGTTATAGCGTTAGAACAATACGAACGTTTCTCAAATAATCTTTAAAAAATTCACGGCTCTTCGGGAAAAATTGCTTATTGTCAATAATTTTTACACGGTGAAGCATAAGTATTGTGTTTGAGATTGAGCTATTTTCCTGAAAACATAACATGTAGGCTAAACAGGTTTGGACTGTGATTTTGGCTGCTACTTTATATTCTGTTTTATAAATCGCAAGATAGCAGACGAAACTATAACAGTTGGCTCAGCTTAAAAGGATTAGTTAAAACTGCATACCTTATTAAATCTAAAAAACGAAAATAAAAGTTAATCTAGGTTGGCAAAAGCGCAGAGCCAAGCTTAGCCCAAGGGCCTCTATCTCCCAAGACTAATGACATGTTTCGCTCTCGCTCACGAATAAGTATTGTCCGTTCTCATCCAACGCCCCAAGCATAGAGAACTTCTTAGGACGTTTTTAGTCATCGGGACATTGAACGACCATTTTTCTGTCATGAAAATTTTTGATAGCCTTAGTTTAGTCTTTACACTTCGTGATTCACATTTTGAATTAAATTATGAACTGGTTATTATGATTACCTATAACTTATGTCATACGTTGCCTCGTCTATCAAAACTAAAGGAAACTCGCCTTGTATAAATGATTTTTTTTGTTTTCCGAAAAGTCAATGTATTCCTTCTCTTTAAATTTCTGTTTAGCATCGTGCGTCATTCCCTCAGATTTAGAAGCCCTGGCTTAATCCATTCGATTTAATTCATCTGTCTTTCGCTAAACTTTTCAGCTTGAATTTATGCTAATAAAATCCTTTAAATATACTGCATGAAATCATATGTACGGTGTTTGACCTGTGATCTGCGTGTCTCGTAATGCATTTGCTACAACTTTGCCTAGTTTCGATCCCTCGCCGTGGTAATTAATCCAAAGCGTGAAGTTTTCATAAAGTCAGAAAGAGTCGACAAAATTTCTGCAAAAAAATTTCAGTGCACTGTATATGCATGTGAACTTATTTGTTTGCGTAATTTTCAAATGCAGCTTTAGCAAATTATACTCGACTTTAAGTTTATTGGTTTGAAGTTTAGATGTCTTTTCAGAAGACCAACTCCGGATTTAACCCGCGATCTTCAGCAATGATTAATAGTAAGAAATAATTATTAAGGTTGCTGGTAGCCATAACGATTTTGTTATTAAAGGATATTGTATTTGTCATTTATATATCGCTTTATTAGCTCAATAGCTCCAACTAAGCGGTGTCGTGGTGTTGAAGCTAAGGTGGTATATGCATGCATTAACGGATATCGACTCCAGAATATTATTAAACCAATCAACATTGTTATATAGCTGAAATACAACGAATATTATAAAATAGAGTAAAAGCTGATGCTCCTAGAAAGTTTACTGTAATTCTTGGCTTGTTTTGTTGATAACACACTAAGTATAAATACTGTTTACTAATTACAGCTGAACGTAAGTCTCTTAAATCATTTCGATGAAATTTGATTTCCGTGTACGAGGCCCATATAGTTTCTGATTCAGACAGAACTAAAGAACGCTCCATCTCGAATAAGTCTGGACAAGTTTGGCTTCTTCAGTCGTTGGTGTGTCCACTCATTCATTTGTTCGATTGTTAATTCAGAGCCAAAGAGCAATTTAAGTGGCTACGCTGTACATATCCACAGTGAACAGAAGCCTGGGTTTAAATAAGCACTTGAGTAAAGCGTCAGCAGCTGTTCTTATAAAAGCTCGTACTGTTCCTATATATATCTAGCCTAAATTCATGTATAACATATCAAAATTTATATATGTACATATGTAATCAGCTTTTCTTGTGCATTTCTTGCTAGACAAATAATTCAAACGCTCAGTTCACTCTATCGCACGCACTTAGAATAGACTTTACAATTCGGTGTCAGCGGGGTCAAGGGTCAAGGAAGATTCTCACAGTGTGCACTCGTTCAGCCCCTTACAGTCACCACAACATCAACCCTGACAACGGCGCCACACAGACTCATAATTCATCTGCCTCCGCCGAGCGAACAGATACCGTATTGCGTGGAGTTTTGATGTCGTTTTCCGGATGCAGGATCTGCGGATGGATAGCGTAAGCGGAACCGGAAAGGCGAGAGGACGAGGGACTGGTTGGAAGCACAGCCGCCAAGCCCTCGTGAGTGCCTATAGAAGACGGAAAGGAGGGTGAAGAGGAAGACGACGACGACGAAGAGGAGAGAGCATCAGGGGAAACGTGGGACGAAGTAGCGGATTCTTTGATGGTGGTGGAAGTGGCGGTAGTCGTGGTGGATGTAGTTTTGATGTCGTCAGATGGACCGGGCGTCTTCGTGTCCTTGACCTCGCCCTTCTTCCACTTCATCCGTCGATTCTGGAACCAGATTTTGATGTGCCGCTCGGTGAGGCTTAGGAGGCTAGCGAGCTCGATGCGCCGCGGTCTCGAGATGTACTTGTCAAAATGGAACTCCTTTTCCAGCTCCAGCAGCTGAGCGCGCGTGTAGGCGGTTCGCGTGCGCTTGTTCTCGTCGAATGTCCGGATGTCAGCCCCTGCGACCAAACAACACTAACCACTGAGTGACATCTTGTGTCACAACAGTGAACACAAAACAATCTTCTTCAAGTTGTTATCGTTCTTGACTGTTCCATTGCAGTCTTCTAGCGAACTCCCTATAAAATGTGATGCATAATGTGTTCTTCCGTTATATATATATTATATATATATATAATATATATTATATATATATATATCAAGCCATCCCTAAGAGAGAGCTGTGGGACTTCCACATACGATGGCAGTAGCAAATCCTCTCCCTCGCCGTCTGGTTACATATGCATTATATATCCTTATATATATATTATATATCCTTTCCGTCTTCTCGTTCACACCAATGAACACAATACAATCTTCGCCAAGTTGTCGTCGTTCTTGATTGTTCCATTGCAGCCTTCTAGCGAACTCCCTATAAACTGAATGCATGTACTGCCCACCGTCACTGAAAGGATCAGACTGTGAGGGAGAGGATTTGCCACTGGCATCGTATATGAAAGTCCCATAGTTCTCTCTTAGGGATGGCTTTATATATATACACACATATATTACAGAAGAACACATCATGCATCACATCATATACCATAACAACACGAGCCAGCGATTGAACTATGCATCATGACCAGTATTTCATCGCAGGCCGACCGACAACACAGAAATACATTGTATATCTATGGACGATGCTAGAACGACTTGCTGAGGAGACCACGAACGACAAAAGGATTCTATCTCTGCTATTAACTTTCATCCACATACTTGGGGTCCAAGCGGACCCTAGCCATTTTAGAATATGTGTAACTTCTGTTCCCTAGCTGATATAACACTATTATTTCATGTAATTGTCAGCCTTTCATCTAGAAACAGCTGGATGAATTTGTAGATCAGCAAATGATTTCACAAAGGAAAAAATTTTGAATTTCATATGGGGTCCATAGAGACCCCTGGGGTCCGTAGAGACCCCTGGGGTCCATAGAGACCCCTGGGGTCCATAGAGACCCCTGGGGTCCATAGAGACCCCTGGGGTCCATAGAGACCCCTGGGGTCCATAGAGACCCCTGGGGTCCAGTTGGACCCCACAAGTGAAAATCTATTGCAAAAACGTTAATAAAATTACTTAGGCACCAATTTTTAGAAAATGATTGAGCACAATTGTGAAACAACTGATGCTGGGCAATTCTGTGTAAAATGGCTCAAAGACGTTAGTTACGCTGTGGCTGAAGCTCTGAAGATACTACTCGATGATGAAGAAGATGGCTTTTAGAGCAACGAATAAATCAGCGAGGTGATGGTTGATGAAGAAGATGAAATTGGTCACATGTCTGACGAAGAAGAAACTGACAGTAATGACTGAGCCTGCTGAAGGACCTGCACTTCCTGCAGCACAAGTTCGTGGCAGAACAGCAACTTGTGGCACAGAACGTGGTCGAAGTGGACGTCACTGTGTGGTGCTAGATCCAGTTATCGAGACCTGCCTACTGAGGATACTGTAACTAATCTGACAGCCCGCAGTAGTTGCTTGTGGTCGATGACACCTCTGGCTGTGCATAGACGTGGTCCACAAGATATCAACTGTCATCCACCAGGAATCTCTAGAGATGGGAAGGTAATGTCACCACTGGAGGCATGTCACCTGTTTATTACTCCGATTATGCTCGATATTATGGTCCATGAGACAAATCGAGAAGTTTAGAGTCATCTCCCTGTGGAATGCTGCCCATCCAGAGACTGTCAAGAAGTGGATTCCTCTCACAACAGCCGAGATGAATGCATTCCTGGGTCTCCTTCTTCTGGCTGAAACATACAGAGCCAAACTGGAACTTCTGCGGGATATGTGGTCAAGCGAACATCTCTACTGCAACAATGTCGGTCAATCGTTTCGAGGATATATTGCATTTTCTTTGCTTTGATAACAAGGCATCTAGAGAACAGAGACGTGCAACTTATAAACTGGCTTTTATCTGGGAGCTATTTGAGGCACAACTTCCAAACTTCTACATTCCAGGGACAGACATCACCGTGGATGAACCTCTGGTGCCGGTTAGAGGAAAGTGCCCTTTTCAACAATACATACCCAACAAACCATGCAGCTAAATCCAGAACAAAAGTCTGGTGGTCATGCGATTACGAGACATCATATCCATTGAAAGAAGAAGTATATCTGGGGAGGCAACCGAATCAAGACAGACGTCGAACAGGGATTGGCAGTAGCAAATTGCGTTTGACCAAGTCATGATGAAGACGGGTCGTATTTGGTGACAATTTTTTCACCAGCCTGCCTCTTGTAAAACTCTGTTTGAACAGCATACTTACATATGTGGGAACAATTCGCAAAAACAAGGCGGATATCCCAAATGAAATGCAAACCAAAAAGATCAGAGAAGAAAAATCAACAATTTATGGCTTCGGTGGAAATTACACTTTGGTTTCTTATGTTCCAAAGAAGGCAAAGGCTGTCATCTTGCTGTCTTCTACGCATCACGACAAGTGAGAAATGCTATCAAGCGTGCTAACATACATGGTATACCGATTGAAGTGGAAGGCAACCTTAACAGCAGCGAACCCTCCAGAAAGCGTCGTTGCCACATCTGTTCATGCGGTGCTGACAGAAAGTTGAAACAAGAGTGCACTTTTTGCCACAGAAATGTCTGCATGGATCATTCGACACCTGTCGTTACGTGCGCCGAGTGTACAGTATGTAACAGACGACTTCTAAACACATTAATTGAAGACGGTAGCATCTGTTAAACCAGGATTAATGCTTAACTTGATAACTTTCTTCATTCAATTGAAATTCTCGAATTAAAATAAGCTTAAATTCAACAGTTTGCTTTGATGAGCGTAACATGTTACATTCTTTATATAACATTTACCTGATTTGTATAATAAAATATTCTTTCTATGACAAGTTAGGACCTACTTAACTAAAACTATTATGTTACTATGTTTCAAGAACTTAGGCTGTTTTGATGTCGGAAGGTAAATATCACTTGAAGCATGCATTCTAACTGTTAGACGGACCCCAGGCATGCAATAACCTGACTTTCATGACCAATGTGGATGAGGGTTAAAACAAAGGCCCTGCAGTTTAATTTGATGACTCCACTTGGCATGGTAAAGCATGGTGAACTCTCCAAACGCACAATGCACGTTGGCGAAAATGAGTGAATTTCTCACTGATTCACATCCTAACACTTGCTCTCGCGTCGTTGCAGTTAGAAGTTAAGGTTCGTACATCTTGTCGGGATTGGGAAAGGATGGGAAAAGTTAAACTACGAGAACAACACGTATCCAGGGAACCAGAGAGTGAAGGTCACTCGCTGACACTCAGCCCTGCCAAAAGATTGGCATATGGAACTTCTATTGCTGATACTGATGGTTGTTACACTTTTAGAAAATGTGCTATAGAAATGTACTTATAGTTGCATACATGCATACATACTTGAAATACATACATACTGTAGATTAAAGAGTTGATGATGATGCTGATAATGATGTTGTTGATGTCGTTGTTGCTGATGATAGCGGCGATGATGATGCTAGTGATGGCTTTTTTGAAATGTGATTTCCTGATAACTGAGCATATTGGGTGTTCAGTGCTTGAGTTTCACTGTTGGAAAGCAATAAGATTCGATGTTTGCTATGCATTTTATGCGTCTTAAATGGAAAATCTAAATGTACAGGCCTTTCTATAGCGACCACAAGGCCTCGAACCTGCTCATTTTTCATTGAAATTATCGGGTTTAGATCCTTCACCACAGTTGCCCGATTCAATGGGCGCCACGTCATTTAAGGTCCCCGTGTACGGATGCATGCTAGGCCGAGGTTGAAACCTCAGCATCCGTTTGGGTTAAGAAGACACATCGATGAATGATGGAACACGTTAGGACAGAACTAAACATAATTTGTCGCCGGGAATTTTTAATCACGAAGGCGCGCTATAAATGTTCTATGTAACCTTTGAATGTGATAATAAGATGGGGAATTGTTAAAATCAGGTGATTATGGGCTGTGTAAGGTGATCACCGTAATCGTAATCTTATGCTCGAGATTTCTAAAGCGCTCAACGAAAGCCAAGTCGTGGGAACCAGATTATTCACGGGCGCTCAGTCAAAACAAAATCGATAGCCAGAAAGGGTCAAGATCCATCATCTAGGAGTCAGGCAGGCAGACAGTCAGACGGCTACGGCGGATGGTGTTTCGGATTAGAGCGGAGAGAGAGACAGAGACAGAGAGACAGAGACATAGAAAGAAGAGAAAGAGGACGAATCAGGGTAAGATTTTTGGAAGAGTAATGTTTTCAGTTTTGGGTGAAAGACCAGCCCAGAAATTGCAAGAGGTGAAGTGTTGGTGAGTTCGTATGGTGGGTCAGATAATTGTCAGATAAAGGTACAAATGCAATGCGTGGATATCTTGCGGTAATCCTACAGATTGGCTGTATTAAATATATTTCAGAATACTTCAGTCATCACCGTCGCAGTCGTCGTCATATTGTCAACATCACCATCAGCAGCTTCATTCGGTGCTTGTTCTTAGCATCATCTGGTATAAACAAATATTCTGCTTCTTCATCTAGAAGTCCGCTTCTCCAGATTTCCTTCGTCCTTGCTCCCTTCATCCCCCCTCTCTTTCTGTAAGTAGGCCTATCCGTTTTAGATTGCTATTAATAGGAAATTATGAAGTATTGCGTATTTGCAAAGAATCCTTTTTATTTATGAAATCCACAGGTCCTTTCATCCATTCTATTATTTTTTTTAAATTACGATAATGGACTAGCTGAAAATGACGACGACAATGGTTAGAACGACGCAAATGATTACAAATCCGGATGACTACATGAGTGAAATGTTCCCCGCATTATCTCCAGCGACGAGTAGTTTAACCCTAATCGCCGTCGGGCCAAACTCTTGCGCGAGCGCGCACGGGGCAAGTGCTCGTCTTGGCGATACAATCGTCCGATACGAGTAGATCTCGCCGTTTCATTTTGTCCCCTACGCATGCATGTTTGACGAGAAGGGGACGAAGATAAATGGCCGAGGCCAGCGGTCGGTCGCCTCGGTCGGTCGTCGTACGTTGACGGCTAGCAAGCAGGCCGGGCTGTCGTGTTATCTCTGCCCGTCAACTCAACTGTCAGCGCCAACAGCTCCGCTCTCTATTTGCACGAGATAAATTGTAACAGTCTGATGTATTTATGACCGCTGTTAGCCCGGCCAATCTATGAATGTTGGACCCGTACTAGAAGCAAATACGCACACAAACCGTCTCGTTCTCCTCGTCCAGGTCCCTCGCTCATGCCCCACCTCTCCCATCCACTCCCCCTCCAGCGTCAACCAGATAACTGTTAGGATCCCCTCGTACCATTTGTATAATAGCATTAAACGCTGACATAATCCACGATAAACAGGCCTTCCAAATCCAACGCACGTCAGTACATTATTTATAATATCTCATATATATATGCACATATGTGTATATGTATGTATGCGCATTGCTAGGTGTTTGTATGCATGCATGTAAGCGGCGACCCACTTAGATAGGAACTAACCTTTAACATACAGTCACGACGGTTATATCATCTTTCAGTTGATGATGGCAACGACAACGATGATAATGATAACGATGTAATGGTGATAACGATAGTGATGCTAATGGCGGTTATGATGATGATGATGACGATGATAATGAAGTGTCGACAACGATGATAATGAAGATTATGACGACGACAACGATGATAATGATGATGATGATGATAATGATAAATGGTCAATTCGAATCAATCTGGCTAAAGGCATGCAGATGTCACAAAGGCGCTATTTGATAACTTCTGCTATTCTGATTGCTCAACAAGTCCTTCTTTTTTGAGTGTTGTGTGTAGACATTTTACCTATTAATTTGCAATTTCGAAAATCTTGTCTCGGATTTTGTGAGAATCAGCCGAATAAAAATAGAGGTATACTAACATGCATTGTGGTTGAAGCGATCAGCCAACGTATGAAACGAATTCTTTGATTCGCTGCAGGTCGTATTAAATTTTAATAAAAAGGGTTACACAATCTTATTTGTCAGTACTTTTTGTCACATTTCTGTCAAGTTCAGTACTTGTATAGAGCTACGTACTTGCCAGTTTCTGTTACAGTTCTCCAAATGATTATTCATTGCCTTCTGAACTCCGCATTTTCGACCAATTAAATAGTCTAAATGCAATTACCAGTCGCCGTACAAGCATTTCGTTCTACTAATCGTGGATGACATCAGAAAGTAAGCGTTAGTAATCTGTTTCAAAGTTGACTGTTGTATGACTATGGTTCACTAAGAAGTATGTTTGCCAAAAACTTGGATTCTAAGTAATTCCGATACAAATGAAAGAAAAGATTAGTTTAGTGCAAGTACCACAGTGGTTGGAACATTTATTACTTGGCCGCGATATTGATTCATGACAATACAAATACGTATACATCGTCAACACGATCAAAGGGCGCGCTGATGTCGTGCAGTGATCCGTCTCAAGAGTGCAAGACGGCGCGATAGCTTAGCGGCTTTTGACAGTGTCGTTCATCGGCTGTGCGCTCTTGGAAGTGCAATAGCATCGAAGTCGTAACATGAAAACCACTTTTACAGATAAGACAAACGACAGACATATGCCATCTATTGGGACGGCGAGATAACTACACTTGCGCCTGCTCAGCGACCGAGATATACTTCTACCAGATGAAAAGCGCTCTTTCAGATAGTTAAAAGAAGGCTCATCTTGAAGATCGGGATAGGAAAAAGTAGTATATTAAAGCAAGTGTTAAGGTACGAGATATGGACAGGTGTTCCCTTAATGAATTATCAGAAGCCAAAACCCTGCGTAGGCCTATCCCTTAATGAATTATCAGAAGCCAAAACCATGCGTAGGCCTATCCCTTAATGAATTATCAGAAGCCAAAACCCTGCGTAGGCCTATCCCTTAATGAATTATCAGAAGCCAAAACCATGCGTAGGCCTATCCCTTAATGAATTATCAGAAGCCAAAACCCTGCGTAGGCCTATCCCTTAATCTTGAAGATCGGGATAGGAAAAAGTTGTCTATTAAAGCAAGTGTTAAGGTACGAGATATGGACAGGTGTTCCCTTAATGAATTATCAGAAGCCAAAACCCTGCGTAGGCCTATCCCTTAATGAATTATCAGAAGCCAAAACCATGCGTAGGCCTACAGCAATTATATTTTAAGAGTGAAAAATACGCAGCTCAAGACAAACATGGCCGTGCATATGAGGAAACCCCCACAAAGTCGTCAAAGTAAATTTCCGCGAAATGTGCACAGAAAACAAATAAGCATAAAATGGTTCAAAATGAGTTCTTTGCACATGAGTATTCCTTGTTGTGTTAGCTATCAAGCTACAAGCTGTTGTACAGAGTTTGGCTAAGTATTTTTGTATCAATTTTATTATGCTGTTCTGCAACAAAAACTGAATCAAACATGTTCCGTGGAGACGTAATTTGAAGTTCTGAGCATCGATTATAATATATATATATATACATATGAACAAGCCTTGTAAATATTTTTCATTTTCAGTTTTTATGAAAATCTAATTAGGGACAGCCTCAAAGGCGTATAAATATCCTCCAATTTACTATTCTTATAAACATTCACGAACCTTCGACACAGCAACTTTGGTCGAGTCATAATTACGGAAATTTTCTCAATAGTAACCGCCAAGACACCTCTATCTTTAAAAATTTTAACCTTTTTTACTAATTGTGATAGAAACACGCTGTTTTCACCAAATTATTCCGTAATTCCAGTCCAATATGAATCTCAGTCTTGATCTTTTCCAACTTTTGTGAGGGTTTTCTCGTGGACGGTCACAGATATCATGCTAGTAGGAAATTGCAATGGGAAATATTAACACTTCCAGTGGCAAATGCCATTTTTATTACCTACCGCAACATTGCTTACAATGCTAATAGCAGTGTAAATGTAAATGTAAACGGTTTTCTACAGCGACCGTATTGCCTCGATTTTGCTCAATTTGCGGGTGAGATCCTTCATCACCGCTGCCCGTTTGAGTTTTAGGTCTCCGTGTAGGGACTGGCCTAGTTAGCTACATTGGTAAGCGCGTACGCCAAGGAAACCTCTGTAATCGTAATCATACTCGTAATCATAAATTTGTAAAGCGCCGCTTCAAGGTAGTCTCATCAGAGGCGCTCCCGGCCCAATGTCCCAGAACTGGGGAATAAGACGGTCTTCAAGCGTTTTCGGAAAAAGGGGGAGGGAGAGAAGCTCCCGACGAAGGTCGGCAGGTAAGTCATTCCAAGAAGCAGGGTCAGCAAAAGCAAAGCTGCGGCGCTGAGCGGTGGCAGTTCGAGCTAGAGGAACGGCGAGATCGCCCTGAACCGATGAACGCAGTGTCTGCGGCCAGGAATAGAAGAAAGGGGATGCAGAGCTCCCTTAGATATAACGGAGCACAGCCAACAAGACAATTCCGCACGAGGGTCAAGATTTTGAAGAGAATACGCTCCCATATTGGGAGCCAATGCAATTGTTCCAGCATAAATGAAGAAATGTGGCCGAACTTAGGGATACCACCAATCAGGCGAGCCGCAGCATTCAAGACAGACTGGAGTTGTGCAGTGTAGGAGGATCCTAGGCCTACGAGGACGGCATTGTCAAAATCAATTCTCGAGCAGATGAATACATGAACCAGGGTAGTTGCGGCCTGGGTCGTGAGCATCGCCGGTTCGCGACTCGATCGTGGCTCATTTCAAAGATTTGAATCTCGGGCTACACGGTCCGTGCACGGGGACCTTAAATGGCGTGCAGCGGTGGTGAAGGATCTCACCCGATAGGGTCGAGGCCATACGGTCGCTATAGAAAAACCTGTACAATTTTTACAATTTGACTGTGCTAGCCCGACATTCAAATCTCTGAAATATTGTCACGATCGGTATGCGAACCGGCATCCTAACGCACAGAGGCGCCTTAACGTACGCTTTAATTAACCAATGTAGCTAGCTAGACTAGTACAGCTAGCGCTGAACCAACTGGTTAGTCGATAATACAGACTTTAGTTGACAGTTACAGCGCGAGTGTATGCTACCCAGATAACAGAAAAAGAATAACAAAAGTAAATGTTTGTCTAGTGATGGCGCTCCTCATTAGAAGTAATTTCATTGCGTTTTTATTTTCAGTGTGTGTAAAGTTACAAAAACATTTTAAATCATGAATATCTTCAAACGGAGCAAATGTAAAATATTATTTTTTACATTGTTACTGATTACTGATCGCTGTTGTTGCTCATAATAAAATTATCTACAATGTTGTTGTTGTTGTTGTTGTTATAAGTACTTACCGATCCAGTGTGCCTTCCACTGATGAGCGTGTGATTTTGTCGTCTTCATCCATGGAAAATGTAGCGATGGTTTCGCATCATCCGCCCCTCCTGCTCCTGCTCCTCCTCCTGCCTTGTCCTGCCTTCTGGCGCCTGTCGTTGCCTGGGTCTTCTCCGTTCCCTTCGCTGTTCCAACTGGGTCTCCTACTTCGTCGTCGTCGTCATCGTCGGACCACTTTTCAGTCGCTCTTCTCTTAAACGGATTCTGATGAGCGGGAGGTGGCTGGGCCGCTGCTGGAAGCTGCTGCTGCTGTTGCTGCTGGAGACGGTGGTGATGGTGATTCAGAGCATCTCTCCTCTGAAGTTCTTCTTGCGCTGATGACTTGGTGGTTCCAGATGTCCGTTGCAGGAGTCTAAGGGTAGGGTAATCGACAGGAGCCATCGACGCTGCCCTCTCAGAAGACGACGCCAGGTCCATGGAGGATCCTATGCTGCCTGCTGGAAAGGCATGTCCAGCGAGGGGGTAACCCTGGATGGGAGGCGAGTCGATCGCCGACGGCAGAATCTCGTAACCCATCGACGAACCCATTGGCTCTCCGTACAGGTAGCTACCGTAGTAGGCACCTGCTGCCACGGCAGCAGCCGACATATGCTGCATTTGGTTCTCGTCTCGGCCATAGGCTAAGTCCGCGTCCGTTCGATGGAGCGAACTATAGTAATGGTTTGCTGTGCGATCCATTGGAGTCCTTTCACCCACAGTCGGTCGTCTTGCAAAAGCTTATGCCGAGTCCCGTTGAGTTCCTCAACCGCTGATCACAATACCGAAGCGAATTGTCTTTTCTGTTCTACCTGCTTTTCACGGACTGTGATCTGGCCTTCAACATAAAGAAACAAAATCTTGTAGTAGTATTGAAAGCTTTAAATTGGCAGCCAGATAACTGTACGTCATAAAGGTACATGGTTTTCAAACAGAAGAACACGTTGTCTCCTGCATATATGAAGTCATGCACAGCTCGTATAAGTTTACCGCTGGTTCTGCCCACGGGTTTCTCATTCGAAAAACTTACTAACAGATCTATTTAATGGTAGTGCACTTATTGGTAGTCGCTTTCAGTTGCGCTGTTCTATTGTCTTTATAAATCACAGCGCGAAGGTCAATAAGACACAAAACATACAGCGGAGATGAACTCAAACGACGAATCCTGATGGCCAAGGTCTGTCTCTGAAGACCGATTTGATTTTTTTCCATTCCAACTTGACGCAAAATAACATAGAAATTTTATCACAGTTGTTCTATCATTCTCGAAAAAACATACTGTCGACGATCTTTCCATGTTGTCGACAATCGGGTTTCGAAGCGTCGACTCGCCGGTTCGTAGCTTAGCATTAACTAGCGTTAAGTTTTAAATGAAATGTTCCAAGAGAACGTGCAAGAGGGGGAAGAGTTCAAGAACACCGACAGATGGAGGATTAGCGAACTGTTGAAAGCCGATGTGAAAGGCCACACCTGATGAGCACAATTTTCAAACGCAATGACAAAATCCTCTGACTGCCTCGCAATCATATTAAACTAATTAAGCTGCAACTGGATCGCGCTGTCAAAAGATTTGCAGGTGGGAACAGGACACACAATCAACCACACAACTTGTATAACTTTCTAAATGATGATAAACGCCTGTAACGTGTACTACGTTGTATATTTTTAGTTCTTAAGTTTGATTTTGCGCTTTGTAGGTCATGAAGTTGTTCAATTTTCTTTTCCTTTAGTCGAGCTTTCACTATCGGCCTATGTTAAACAATCACTAAAGATCTTTGTCGACATCTGTATTGCTTGTTAATAGGCAGCCCTGTTTTTCAACATGTGGTTCACTTTCAGGGAAGCTGCTAAAAGGAAAAAGCGAAACTTTTCCAAAAAACAGGCACAGTTTCGTCAGTTAAAAGTGCAGATGAAGATAAAGCAATGGAAAAAAACTGCGCCATTGTCCCAAAACAGTTACTTAGCTAAGGCAGTGCAACTGAATTGTTATTAAGGATTAAAAATGCCCTATATATTCTGGGCGGCCACAACAAAGAGAACCAGGGCCTTGCTAGAAGATCATGAATCCGAATGTTCTCCATTTAAATCAAAATCATGTGTTAATATGAATACATTATGCAAGATTCTAGAAAGATCGGCTGCTATGCTCTATTTCAGTAGAACTAGAAGAACGAATTCAACCAGAGAGGAAAGGAGGATGAAACAACCTCACGTTAACGCAAGCATTGCACACTAGAATTGTATGTATGTCTTACGTAATGTACCTTCCAGGCGGTGCTTTGTACAACACCGCATCTAGTGACATTGGTTGGAACACCTGCTTCAAATGCATAATGAATATCGTGATTAAATAAATGGGTGTCCATTTAGTCCAAAAACATGAGCATAAAATCTATCAATCAAAAATATTCCAAGCTGAAACCGAAGACAGACATTTCTATGAAACCAAGGTCACCTAACGGCCCTTATACAGTCAGGGCCAAAAGTTTGTGACCATTCACTTTTGAACACATTTTCCAACTTTGTTATATTGTTTAGACTATTGTTCTATTATTAAGGCATTTGTGGGGCTTATTTTGCTTCTTTTGCTATCACTGTTGTGACAACAGATTGTTATTGTGCTATATAGTTTGCAAAATAGTTTGAAAGTTTATCTTTTGTTTATTTTATTTTACTTTACTGTCGTTTTAGCAAGAACTTGTAAAGGTTGGTATTCAATTATTATAACTCATGTGGTGGTTTTATTGCACTGTTAAAGTATTAAAAATGTGCCCTGTGAAAGATAATAGGTGGAATATGAATTACACCGCAATGTTGATACCAAATCAGCACTCATTTTGTGAAAGAGATCTTCTGATTTCAAATGCTTTTTGTATACATTGCAGAGCTGGCCATGGTTCGTGGAAGGTGCTAACATCAGACAAATATTTATCTCATACAAGCAGAAAATACGCACTAGAAAGATTGGAAAGAAGCTGAAGGTTGATAGCTCAGTTGTTGTTGGTTCTGTTAATATGGTGACTGAACTGCGGAACTTCAAATGACGGTATCGCTGCATGTGGGCGACCAAAGGTGACCACCAAGCAGGTTGACAACGCAATTGTGAAGATTGCCAAATTCTTAACTGGCCCTCCAGACAAGAAACCCAGCAACAGAACAAGATTGTCCAGTGCTGGTCTACAGTCATATCATCCTGCAAGAAAACCGAAGCTGTCGACAAAGAGTGTTAATGATCGATTAGCCTTTTTCACAAATACAAACAGTGGACCTCTGACCAGCAGAAGCAATGAATATTTTCGGATGAAAGCACTTTCACCCAATTTACAGTTTCTGCAAGCACGAGGAGACCGCCAAGCCAGTGACATAATCCTAATTATATCAAACTGACAGTGAAGCAGGAATCAAAGATCATGGAGTGAGGGGCGGTATCGGTTGCTGGACGAGCTGGACTGTGGCTAACGCGTAAGAACAATACAGAAAATGGAACCGTTTGTCTGAACATCCTGAGAGACGAGCTGTCAAACTTTATCAACATCCACAATATCAACTACTTCCAACAGGACGGTGCACCATGTCAAGCTATATAAAGGCATTCAAATCCTGGCTAATACGAAAGCTTATTCCACTGCTGGAACCATGGCATGGAAATAGTCCTCACTTAACCGTCATTGAGAATGTGTGGACAGTGATGAAACAGAAGAAGGTCTCTGTCCACAATCCAACTTCTGAGGCAGATTGACCAACTGGATGAAAGCTGTATGGGAGCGCAAGACAACACCCGAGTTCTGCAGAAAGTTGGCCCAGTCGATGCCCGCACCGCATTAAAAAACTGTCTTTAATATCATTGCAAATGTTGACTTCTGGTTCTAATGTTGGCTGTAAATCTGTCGTGCATTCGACAGTCTAGGTTCAAGAGACGCATTAGGGCCAGTTTGATTCTCAGCCTGCAGTGACAAAGGATTCCAAAATCTTTGTCCAACCATTCGGAAAGCCCTGAAATTGTCCGGGTTCGAGATCTAACATGGCGAGATCTAACATGGCGAGATCTAACATGGCGAGATCTAACATGGCGAGATCTAACATGGCGAGATCTAACATGGCGAGATCTAACATGGCGAGATCTAACATGGCGTGTCATATATGTCCGCTGACCAATTACAATATCTGTGAACCTGGTTGGTGAGCAAAGAACAAGTGGACACTTAAATAATGTTTATTTTTTTCAAATTGCTTGCTATTTCAGCGCATTTGTTCATTAAAATATGCTGGTCACAAACTTTTGGAATGACTATATTTGTCATATGTTGGTGCAAAAAGTCAACCAGACATAATTATATTCCTGTTGATTTTGGACAGTAATATTTCAAATATTTCAAACAAATGAGACACGTCGCAGATTGTGTCATAGATATATCTTATTAAGTCATAGACTATATGAAGACAAATCGTATCACACCACATTTTGGATAGAGTCTCATCATTTCACATCACATATAGCACATGAATTGATCTCAAGGCATATGTTACTTGATACCATGTGCCCCATCAAATAAAGTTGTTCTGTCGGCTACCGATCACCTTTGCCTGAGACATTTCCAAAATTCTTAGCAGCGCCAGCCTGGATGAATTGTGTGAGACCTCCTACTATCAGTTGCAAGGAGATTCCGTCGACGGGCTTTACCATGTTCGCTAATATTTCACCAGTCCATGTGGCAAATTTTATGGCTTGAATTATATTTTATATAGAAATAATGCTTTATAAATGTTTCTTAATTTTACAGATTTGTAAAAGCCTACAGAATAAATTGTGTTACAACACCGGATAAGCCTACACAAATCTGTTAATAAATTAATATAAACAAAGCAAACTGTTAAAGTTCATTACTTGACAGCTAAATGATGCATGCATTGCGTTAAAAATGCTCAGTTCTAATAAGCATTACGCTGAATTAGGTTAGCTAATATGTTACATCGTTTAGAAAGCACTGTTGAAAGATAGCATTCTACATTTGAAAGCATTGCTGCTGCAGTCGAGCTAGAAAAGAGATGCTTAATGCAAATATCTGCGAAGAAGAATCGACGTCTTATCAACTTAACCCAAAGTATAGCAAAGTTGACTGACTTTAGTTAACAAAACTACGAACTTTCGTTACCCTTCTTCGTTAGCACCTGACGAAACATAAATTCCTAGCCGACCGGTTTTCGTCGTGTCGTACGAACCAACCGTAAGCAGCTCGTGTTGTTGCCGATAGGCGCAGATAAACAGAGGAAATCCCGTTCGAAAGAAAGCCAGCGGACACCGACGACTGGCCGATTGGATATTGCGCCATCGTCCAATGCGATTATCTGGCTTTTTAACATCCGTTGTCGTCGGTCACGTCCGTCAATTTGATTGACGGCTTAATTGCTGCGCCTTCGTGAATTAACAAGTGGCTGCAAAGCATTCGGTAGGCAAGTGACAAATTAGCCTGTGTACGCAGGCTAATTCTTAAAGCACAGGCACATATATACATGTAAATAGTCCTAATGATCTGCATTTCATAATGATTCAGAAGTATATGCTGTAATAAATTATCATACACGCATGGTAGTATATCATGATATCACAACTGTATATCATTTTGCTCCATAATTATTGCTTATCTGACTAAAATTTCTATCACGAACTAATGGTTTTCTGTTCTTATTGGTCTGACCTGACAAGAGATGAGGTGCTTTGCTGCTTAAACTGGTTACTTCGGACCTAAACCTAACTTATATATTGACCCACGGAAGATCGTAGGTCTACAGTAGCAGTGAGCTATCAGTATGTCATACAAGCTTGCTTCTTATGTTTTGCTTCCACTGTCTATGATCGGATTCCTTCAAGAAACTTCCGAGAGGCTTTACTCGATTGCCGACTGCCTTTTCACGCCAGTCACAAAATTTTCAAGCTACGCACACTTACAGAAATTGTGTAAGGCCAACAAATCTTGTCCTTATTGTCAACTTCAACGCCTTGGTTTCTAGTCGACTAAATTACTGTAACTCCACAAATGAAAAGACTCTTTGCTCAAAGTACAATTGGTCCACAGTTTACTTGGCAGATCAACCCGAAAATTCATAAAGAGTTCTGCTCAAAATCTTTCTCTCAGTTTACTAGGTATTAGGCCTACATTTAAACTAGCTGACCTACACTTGTTCTTTGCTCACCAACCAGGTTCACAGATATTGTAATTGGTCAGCGGACATATATGACACGCCATGTTAGATCTCGCCATGTTAGATCTCGAACCCGGACAATTTCAGGGCTTTCCGAATGGTTGGACAAAGATTTTGGAATCCTTTGTCACTGCAGGCTGAGATCAAACTGGCCCTAATGCGTCTCTTGAACCTAGACTGTCGAATGCACGATGAATACTGAATACTTTAACCTCAAAGGTTAAGCCCTTCAGCTGATGCCTTGTGTGTTGTTGTGATGAAGGCACTATATAAGGTATCATATTATATTAGTTACATTATATATAAATAGGATACTATTAAACAAC
The DNA here is from genome assembly GCA_964023275.1 of Norana najaformis. NCBI lineage: Eukaryota > Metazoa > Annelida > Clitellata > Crassiclitellata > Hormogastridae > Norana > Norana najaformis. The sequence goes on along the minus strand of OZ029915.1, from coordinate 33,407,791 downwards.
GGTTTTGCATTGGAGTCTAATCTAATCCAATCTAATCTAACATAACCTCACCCAATGATTTCTAAAACGCCTTAATCATGATGCACCAAGCATAAAACCATAATCGCTTCTTGTGAGACCGTAGTAAAAAAAAATAATAACTCGTCGGAGAAGTCTGCGTGTATTTGAGCTCACAACATACTACGTGTTTGAATGTTTGGCAACGCTTCGAACGATTCGAACAAGTGTGAGAGAAGCAATTCGTACGACGTTAAATTGTGCTTGAACATAATTAGGCCTATTTTTGCCAACGTCGATGTCAGGTCATAAATGAAGCATCCGTCGAATGTGCCCTATAAATGAAACCGTCCGGCTGCATGTTGGGCATTTCCGTCAGTCTGTCGCTTCCTCCGTCCGAAAGTCGAAATGCTTAGTCCATGTCAAGTGATCTTTCAGCGCAACAGCATTCGTCCGCAAAAAGGAACAGTCCTTAGCACACAGACGTGTAATCCAAACCATGTTAACAGACGCACGTTCAGTCACGTATACAACCTGGACACGTAATGCCTACGCAGTGACACTGCACCACTAGGGTGGCCCACTTTTTAAGTGTTGAATTTCGGTTATCCTTTGTTCCATTTTACATTGTATGCTTAAAATTTTTGTTGAAACTGAATGTGATTTATGGGTCTCTATGAAAGACGCAATTTTGAGTTTATTGTCGACAATGACCAGCAAATCAGTTTTCTTTCAGACATTACAATTTGTTAAAGAAGCAAAGCAGTAAACACCATCAAACAATGTCTTGCTGCTCTAAGTCGAATCCTATGTTCACATATAATGTGTTACAAAATGATTATAATATTTACTTTTTACAGTTTATATAAAGCTGGTCCATCAAAGTGTTGCAACTTAATTTTTCCAATTAAAATAGGCCACCCTAATAACCCACACATTTACACATAACATGCATATATATATGTGTGTGTGTGTGTGTGTGTGTGCGCGCGCGTGTGTGTGTGTGTGTGTGTGTGTGCATTTACAAGAGCATATATGAAGACTCAGACGTCGGCTACATCTACCTAAAACAAATTCACATGTGGCGTTGTATAATTGGCGCAATGCTTACCTGCGCCTCATAGATTGTTCCGTGGAGTCTTTTAGAGGAATGCAACTGGCAAATACAGAGAACAAACGGTCAGTGGGACCAACAGATGATACATAAATACAACGGTGCGTGAAAACAAGGATGCGTATATAGAAGAACGTTTATCGATGCAACTCTGTGTGTTGGTTAAAATCCTGAGAGTCTTCGCCAAGTTGGAGCATGTCTTCGAGGACCATCTTCTGGGGATCGTACCTCTGCTTAACCAACTAATTCACGACAGCTTCATGCAAGTCAGAATTACAATAAGACAAATATTAGACCAGGTTCAGCTTTTGGTCTTGCTATCTGTCGCTTTCTAAGGTCCTTGTTTTCATTCTTGTTTTCTGTTTGTTTCTTACTGCCTTTCTGTCGTACTGTCTTTCCGTCTGTATGTCACTCTCTTTGTCTCTGCCTCTGTTTGTCTGTCTGTCTGTTTGTCTGTCTGTCTCCCTCTCTCTTTCTATATTTCGCTTCATCTGCCCTGTATCTCTTCGTCCATTTCTCTCCATCTGCGTTCATCGTTGACACAGAGCAGTGTCTCTCGTCTCTTCCTCTCTGTCATTTTTTCGCCTCTATCTATGTATCTCTGAGTGTGCTTGTATCTGTCTTTCTCGCAGTCCGTCTGCTTTGCCCTCTTCGTTTCGCCGACGATAATACAGACTCGTCGTCGTCGTCGTCGTCAGCGTAGTTGGTCTTCAACTCGAGATGTGACGCTGAGGTGACTTAGACTTCTGTCGTCTTCCGCTCTTCCGTCCGTCACTCCGACTGATCTCCCCTCGTCTCTCCTCCGACCCTCCCCGCTTCCTCCTCCCTACCACTCGATAGCGTCGATAGAAGGGCCTCTCCAAGTTCAGAGACAACGGCACCGAGTCCAGTCTGAAATAGGGTTACAGCTAAGTTTAAGGATATTGCTATTGTTTTGACTGTCGGTTCAGTAAGGTTTCGGGTAAGATCAGCTTTAGAGTCCTTGCTTTCAATTCTGTTGTTAATGGTCATCAGCTTTTCCTGTGCATTCTTACGACAGTCGGTGCGGTTAAGCTTCGGGAGCCGGAGCGAGAGCGGTTGGTCTATATTGAACCCCGGATCTGTTGACAGAATGATTAGATTATCCGGAGTGGTCGTAGAAAAGGCAGCCAGAAGGGCTCTCCTCTCATCTGGCCCAGCGCGCATTGCGTTGTCTCCAGGCCTCTCGGCGTTTATACACCGTGCATTGTAACAATATTACAAGTGCCTCGCGTCCCCTCCGCCCATCCCCTCCCATCGAGCTCCGATAAGACCCCATTAATGACCCCTCCCCGTCTGACTGAATGATACCATGCGAGGATGATCTGTTTGACCGGCTTCGACAGCTCAAGCGTTTGGACCCGGCTACTGACCTCGGCAAACTGAGAACGGATCTTGGCGCCGACTTCACGACGAAAAGGCCGAAGATGAATTTCTCTGAATTCCGCTGATGCCAGAGTTATCGAAACTCGTTCAATCAATCGCTTTGCGCATTCTCATTAGATACAGGTTTTTTAATGCAATAACATCAGGCTTGTTTTTTTTTAATTTTGCAAAGGTGTTTGCCGAAAACTCAGTGGTGTAGTCATATAGCAAATATTTATTTATTTATTGGAAGTACTTACTGCGCGCAAAAATCAGCAAATCTGATCTGAGGTGCGGATAATGAATGTTTGAATATCTTTAAGGTTTGTGTTCACATTCAAGCGAAACTGGGGAGTATTCAATCAGTTAAATAGCTTTGTCTGGTTATGTGACTGTTTATGTCACGGCTGAGGGACTTTGTATATACGGGATCAGATTAAATAAGAAAGTCTTTTGTTCACTCTGAAAAAGTCAAAAGATGCCAAAAGTATTGATATGTGGCAAAAAACATTTATAAATTTCATGTATACTAAAATTAAACGAATTTTATATAGTACTTTTTTATATAGTTAATGAGTAATACAATAAAATCGCACAATTTACATTATCAACCCAGGTATAATATTCTCAGAGGAGTTTTACTAAGTTATCGTTCTGTTCCTAAACATTCTATCTAATTACTTCGATAGCGCTGTTATTATACTGCAAAAGCATCAATTGATGGTCGCTTCAAGAATGCGGTCGACCTTGTTTTTACTCACAGGTGCGGCATCGGTAATACCTACAGAACATCAGATCGCGTTGTCAAATATAATTTAGGCCTAGTATGTTACAAACATTTATCTGGTAATACAGATATGTATATATTACAAGAATATATATAAAGAACTGACATCTAAAACTATTTTCAGCTGGGCAGGTTCTGTTTAGATTTTCTAGGCGCGTCCTACTGACCTAATTTGCTCTTCCTGAACCAATTGCGGTCTGTCTCGCTCCGATGACAGGCTAATCTAACCTAATGAATCTTATAGCGCAATTATAATAAAAATGCCCAAGGCATCAATCGATGACCGCTTCGAGTGAAATCATAATCAAAATCATAATCCATTGAAGAAGCCGATGATAGACTATTTTGCTTAGTCCGAAGTGATGTTCTCTGCTGCGCTGATCTCAATCACTGTTCTTTTCGTCGACAGACGTGCTATGCATCTTGTTCTCTCCACACCAGATTCAGATCCCGTTCTGTTTATTCTCGTCTTGGTTCTTTTCCCTGATTTGGGAGTTTGGGAAGCGGCAGCTGGTTTCGAGTCATTTGTCGACGTTTTCTCAGGTTCTTTAGCGCTGTTCTCTTCTTCCGCGTTCTCTGCCACCATTCTTAGATTCGTCTTCGATGATCTGCTTCTTGTTCTTAACAGCGCCTGCCTTGAACCTGTCGTCATTTTTGTTCTTTATCCTCTTCTCAGAGTTCGGTCGTGTACCGGCCGCTCGTTCATCTTCGGCTTCAAAAAGAAATTTTTCCACCTTGAACAACGAGTCTCATCGGATTTCGCTGGTTCTTAGAGTCATGCCATCACCTCCTTCCGCAATTCGCTTGTCCCTCTTTCCGCCCTTTCGCTTCTCCTGCATCGGAAGATCATTGACTCCAGTAATAATTTCCCTTGTCCTTTGGATCATCGGCCTGAAACATTTCACCGTAATTTAGCTTTCGAATAAACAACACGAACGACATAGGCCTATACATTCTTAGGTCACGTAACATGTATTCATCGATATACATTTACACATATACTTACATTTACACATAAATAAATTTACATCTCTCCGTTTCTGCTGTGCCGTGCAGTCACACCTCCAGTAATCTTCAGCGCATAACACCTTCAATCGGCGAAAGCTAGTGCGAACATGCGTCTCTTCGGTGTCGCTAAAACGATTCGATGTCAGAACAGCTCAGTCTCATGAAAAAGGCTATAAAGGCCTATCGACCTCATTCGATCAGTAAGCCTTTTAAACCTTTTGCTAGTGTCACGCATTATATTAATAGATACAGACACTAAGAACTTGGCAGCCCATTACCTTACGTCATCCTGTCCACCGTGAAAAGCCATATAGCACTACAGTTTGACGGTAGTTCATCGTTGTCAAGTCAGAGGCACTTCATGTGATAGTTTCCGTGAAGTGTCGCGTGATTTATAGGGACTGTTACATTTTGTTACTTTAAGAGTTAAAACAGTGATAGGAGTAGAAATAACAAGGCACCACTTCAACAAGTTGGCAATAATGTGCTGAGAAACAGGCTAAACGCTACATTGAGCGGCACGTACAAATCTGTGACAACTGCAGCATGTAAGGCCTTAACCAAAGGAGAAGGAGACGAAGGAGAAGACGAAGAAGATGAGAGTGAAGAAGAAGAAGAAGAAGATGATGATGATGATGATGAAGAGAAAGAGAGATGATGAAGAAGAGTAAGAGTAAAAGGAAGAGAAAGCGAAAGAGGATAAGAGGAAAAGGAGGAAGAGGATAAGAGGAAGAGAAGGCAGAGGAAGAAGAGCAGTAGAAGGAAGAATAGGAAGAAGAGGAAGAGGAGGAAGAAGAGGAGGGAGAGAAAGAGGAGGAGGAAGAGCAAGAAGATGAAAAGAAGAAAAAGAAGAAATAGAAGAAGAAGAAGATGAAGAAGAAGAAGAAGAAGGAGGAGGAGGAGAAGAAGAAGAAGAGAAAGCGGGAGAAGAAGAGAAAAATGAAGAGGAAGGGAAAGAGAAAGAAGAAGAGGAAACAGAATAGGAAGAGGAGAAAGAGAAGGAAGAGAAAGGGGAAGGGAGGAGGAAGAAGAGGAGGAAGAAGCAGAAGCAGAAGATGAAGTAGAAGAAGAGGAAGAAAAAAAAGAACAGAAAGAGAAAGAGAAAGAAGAGGAAGAAGAAAGAACAGAAAGAAGAAGAACAGGAAGAGAAAGAGGAAGTAGTGGAAGAATATGAGAAGGAAGCAGAAGAGGAAGAAGGTTTCGTTGGGAGATGCAGAAATCTCGAGATTGTGGTTATTACGATCACGTTCAGTTGAACACAGCAGTTCAACGCAAACTGAACAATTTCTTTGTAAACATTTGATACAAGCTCGCAGTAAGAAAATATCAAGATGATAACGATTATCTCTAATATGGTGAATATCACCGTGGCAATAAATAATATGACTATAATTACTAATTCATTCCCGTTTTATGATAATGGGGTGGAGGAACCTCCCAAATGGGATGTCGTTCATAAACTCATTTAATTCCAATTTAAGCACGTTCGGCACTAATCAATTAAATGGCTTCTTAAATAGACAACCTGCTATATGTTTATGTGTTGCTATTCGATTCTTTTGTCGAAAAGGATACATTTTGCTCCTAACCGGGTGAGGTGGTCGGGTGTCTGCTTGTGGTGTTTTTCGAACTTGATGCCAACCCCGTATATCATCGTATGTGTCTGTTGACCGTCAGACTCGCTAGGTGCGCTGTGTTGATCCCACGTTGATGTGAATGATGTCTTCACTCTCGCTCATCAGATTCCTCACTGAATGCACATCAAGTGGACTCGACTTGTCTGTTAACCCCCATGACGCACAAGGGCAGTGACACACATAGACGAAGCCACAAACATACAGTGACAATGACACACACACAAACTCACGTCATGTACACATAGAGTGCCACTAACGTTCAAGGAGACACACACATAAATGCAAGCAGACATATGCGTGTATAGCCAGAGTTTGGTTGAATTTGGGTTGGTAATAAACCTATATAAGTGAAGGTTGAAGTGTGCTGCATATTGCTAGCGACTGTCGCACTCGTACATGGGTGTGGTAGAAGCGGTTTGGTGACATTCAATGACGCGACACTTCATCACCGACAATTAATAATGTGACAGTTAACCACGTCTGTAACAAAAATTAAGACAACTAAATACAGAAGAGGCAAATGTGGGGTTCAAAAGGATTTCTAGCTCTCGCCTGGTTTTCGAGTGGAATCATGTGGCCCATTTGCTTAAGACCACATATTTCGCATCCAAATTAAAGTTCCTATAAAGATGCATAATGATCTCAGTCCCGCCTTTGCCTTCTAACCTCTTGTTTTTTAAGATGTTCTTGACACTGTTTATGATCTCAAAGTTATAATTATATTATCTGTCAACATCTCAAATAAAATCTAAAACGAGGTGCAAGGACTATTGGCCTCTTCAGGCTTCAGCATGGAACCACTGGACTTCTTCTGACCCCTTGTGGCGAATCTTTTCAGGCCCTAAACGTATATAATTTTATATCGATATATAGATTTCTTCAATAAAGTCTGTACTTAGACATGCTCAATGCTAGTCTAAAAAGTGGCAGGTTAAAATCTAAAGGCCTTTCTTAAGGTTGTAACATTCATGAGCCCGAAAGGACTTGTGACAGGCCATGACCTCCACTGGTCCCCTTTTGTGTATGGATATGGAGTTGCTTTATTAGGCTTATTGGCAGCCTTATGAAGTGGCAGTTACAATCAAAATGGCTTCGTTGATGTACTTGTATACTAAAGGGTTAGGACGTTATTTTTGCAAGCCAAAATTGAAGTCTTTAGGGTCAGCAGTGCGGTGGAGCAAAAAAAGATCTCTTTCCCCAAGTTTTCGAATGATCCATCTGATCCACCGTCTTGAGGACGCCCATGCCTGCGCCGACCGACTGGTAGATCCGAGTATTAGACGGTAAGCTTATACAATGATCTAAACCAATGGTTCTTATAGTGGTCGTCTGGGACCACACCGGTCCGCAGAGCTTCGTGTTTGCCATGGGTGGTCCGCCATCATAAAATTAGTGCCGGTCCGTAGCTGAAAAAGTTTAAGAATCATTGATCTAAAATACTGATGATTCAAAATAAAAAGTATAGGCGTAATCTGATCTAAACGCATGCATAAGCAGTCAGAAGACGGGACAGGGGAAAGACAGACAGGCAGACAGACAGACAGACTGTGAGTTTTGAGATGGAATCGAAAGGCGCTATATTAATATTAAGATGCATACGCACATGCAGAGGCAATATGCTTGGAGAATCCACAACAGTTCACATGCTTCGGAATCACTGGCGACAGTCCTAAAATGGTCATTCGGCTTGAAGCGAAGAAACAGTTAGTATTGTTGCTGGAAGTGTATTCCTGCTTAGTTGCTGAAATATTTCGCTGCTGTTATCTTGGATTCAAGTTGGCCTACACACAGATGCTGCCCTCTTGTGAATTGGTCTCTCATTCCATGTGAAACATTTTCTGTTGCACATCCGCGTTGTTCCACTTGATTCAGTTCAGAATGCAGTTTTATTTTGCATCCATCATAAATCGCACATTCCACATCGACTAGAGACAGGCAGTGGTAAAACTGATTAATTTAAAGGACACACTCATATCTAAGACTAGAGCTACAACATAAAACGGCCTGTCTAATTTCTGGTTATTAAATGCTATATATATATGTAAAGCCTTCAAGGTGTCTGACTATGATTTATGTTAGACCTATATTACACAATTTTGACATTGCCTCAAAATGCGATCTTTGGTCATAAGTGCTAAGCCCAAACTGGCGCCTGCATGCTCTATAAAGGCTATGCAGGTAATATGACGGGTCTGATATCCAATCAAAAATCGGAAATGATACAAGCACAGCCTGTACGCCCTACCGTGCAAACATTTAACATGTGTTCAGTGTTTGTTGTGCGTACAATGTGTGGCTAATATTGAGGACTGCGAGAGGTCAAGAGATCTGCAAGCAATGAGATTGCCGACGCGATATTATCATCTAAACTTATCATAAGTCAAGTTACATATAGGCCGATGAGTAGTTCAGAGTCGATCAGAAAGTCTTGTATATGACTTAGTACTAAAATTTAGAGACATTGTACTGTAGTTCCGTTGCTTGGAACGAAAATGGTCAGTTTTTTTTGGATTTGATTTTAGTAAATGTGTTTCGGTATCTAAGGAAATTGGATTGATTGTGTCACAGTGATCTTTCGAATATCTTAAATAAGGGCCAGTAATTTGTACGATTTTTCTGCAAGAGTTCAACATTCGCTATTGGGTTGGCCATTTATACCCGAATGTAGTTAATGAAAAAACAGACAATGTTATAATGTACAATTTCTTATTATATTGTAAATCAGTGAACCCTGTATAATTGTGCTAATGAATGTTTCGGTTTTCCGACTTCAGTTCATAGCACCTAGTAGTTAGTGAAATTGTGCAGTCGACTCAACTGTAATAAGCAGTTGGTCAGCGCAGTCTGACTAGTTTCAGCTACCGGATTTAAATCGCCCTAGCAATAATTAATTGGCAAGGTGGTCAGCCACATCACTTCTGGTGACAGACGAGTCAGAGGAATTTAAATTGCTAATTAAAGATGTTGTCGATAAAGGTAATATAGTAGTAGTATTAGGCAATCGCGAGGCTCTAAGTATGGTATGAAGAAAGACTGTTGTAGGAGTTCTGAGTAAAGATAATATTTTCTTCAGTTTTAATTATTAAAGTCCAAGCTATAAAACGTTTTGCCCGTAATTGACAGGCAGTAAGTGCTTCATTTCAGTATTAAAAAGTATCATGTTGGACTGTAAATTATGCCGAATGTGGTTTTCCAGTCCTTCGGAACATTTACAAACACACGATCGTATACTAGGTAACGTGTTTAGTGAAGTTTGTTCCAAGTCCAGAGTTTTATACTAGACGTCTTTCTTAATTAGAATGGCTAAACCATCGCTCTCTTCGACAGGCCTGCATTTAGGTATGAATCGGATTATTTCGATATGAAACAAATACAGTATCCACTGTATAGCGGACTTTAACCACGTCTCAGTTAAAGCCATTTACAGTTTGTAAATGGTAGCTGTAACAAAGGAATCCGAGTCTAAGATAGTTTGGAACAGAGGCAAAATGATAAAACTTTTATATATGATTGTAATATAGGCCCGCATCTACATTTACAAGACAGATATAGATAGGCTACATATTCAAGGAAACGTTTCTAATAGTACCAAAATTATAACAGACTGTGCAACATAGCATATAATTGTAAATTACACGCTCAGTTCTGATAGATCTTGTTGACATCGTCTGCATTCAATCTGCGATCAACTATGACGTGTTGATGTGTTGTCAGACTTCTGGTGTAGAAAAACGCAGCGCATTTCAACTAATTAACGAGTAAGTAGGTCTACTGCAAATCACAAGAATTCTGCCGTTTCAATTTAAAATCGTTAACAAATCTTACAATTTTTGCATAGGTTGTATTTAAATAGTGCTTTTTGCAAAGAGTTGAATATTCAAAATCCTTTGCATTATGTTCCTTATTTTCTTCGCTGACATTCCTCTTTATTATACAAAACAAAATTAAGAGGATACCGATAGGCTTAACGAGTGATAATCTATGCTGAAATTCCTGTAGTGCCACAGTAACAATGCGCCAGATATCATTCGACGGTCCTGTCTGAGGCAAGCAACTGATAGGAATTGCCTGCCGATTACTGCTCAGGTTGTCTTTGTTCTTGTATCATTATCGATTTTGATGCAACCAGATGACTTGGAGAGATTAGTTCTAATCCTTTGGAATCAGCCAACAACACTAATAAAGCAGAAAGGAATAGGACACCATGATGTGCCACTGAAATAGTCTGAAATTAATTGTAAGGAGTGAACGGGATTCTCAGAGCGAATTAGTTGTTCTTAGGACATAGACGGTCACAAACAAATTATAGGGATATGTCAAAAGCAGGTGTCTCCAAGTTACGTATATTGGTGAACATCGTGAACGTGGCTTGAAGGAGAAGGTTCTGGAAGGAATGAAGGTGTGGCTAAAGGTGTGAGAAGGCTAAAAAGAGAGGGGAATGAGGGTGAACAGAAGTCGAAGTGAGTGAAAGGCGTAGACTGCAGGACCGATGAGCCGGACTGGAGAATCATAAAGGTGTAGATGAAAGAGATACAGGTAGTTGTTCAATATTCGAGTTGATGCAATTTAGGAGAAAACCTTTGTAGAGTGTTCAGCAAGGAAATGTTTCCTAGAAGTAATGAAAACATCTGTCTACTTGTAGTCATATAAAATCTCTGGAGCTGGAACTGAACAAACTAGATGACAAAAAGAAGGAACTTGAAAAGCTGTAAGTTTCTTTGCTAAGGCTGACAAGAAAATAACCTTCATCATGTTATAAGAATCGTCTTAATAACCTTCAACATTTTATAAAAATGGTCTCTCTGGTCTTGATTTAAAATGTATAGCAGATACTGACCATACGCGTTAACCTAAAACAGATTCTAAGCGTTTTATTTAAACAAATTATTAGCCTATTTTTGTTAGCAGCGATATAACTGGTTTGTTATGGTAGGTAACAAAGCAACTTTTGCTCTTTCGAGATTTACGATAAACTATTCAGCCAGTGTTTTGATTGTTCAACAAGTTTTCTTTCGACGTATGTGTGTTGTGTGAATGTTATGTGCGTATGTGTGTGTGTTTATACGAAAGATATATAACACGCCTTCGAAATTAAAGTTAAGATAAAACTTACATTTTAGGAGGGTGATTGCAAAGGATGATATTTACGGGAAGTATGATTCTTTGGTGAGTGCAATTAAGGCATCTCATGCACAAACTTCCGAAAAGCTGGATGACTTATATGAAGAGCAGAAACGGAAGCTGGAAGAAGCCCGACAGAAGGTGATCGAAAGGAAAACAAAGGCAGAAACGGTACAATAAAAATTGGCTTTTATACGAGCGAAGTATCCGCTATATTGCGGTTAAAGACCCGTAAATGGGGATTCCCCGTTTTTGACGCATTTGCGGCCCTTTTGCGCGCTGCGTAAATTTGTGTGCATGTATAAAATGTATAGTTCCTCCATAACCTTGTGGATTACAGACTAGAAAATTGCAAAATAATTATAAAAATTAAATGAACAATTTTCAAAAAGTCATGTAGTGTTGTTTACAGGCGAAACTAAAAACTTGAGAAACATTACTAAAACAAGGTCATAACTTTCTGAACAATCACAAGGACAAGGACGTTCTTTTGGAAGCGACAATTGTTTGATTTGGGATCTGACGGTCATTAACACCTTCTCATACTCGTAACGATTGTAATCGTAATCGTAAACTCGAGAAAACTGTTCAGCGCCCAAAGGAAGCTAAGTCGCGGGAATCAATTTATTCACGGCCGCTCAATCAAAACAAAGCGAGATGCTGGTAGGGCCAGATTCGGTTCCAGGTCAAGATCCATAGGTCGGGTAGGTAGACAGTCAGACTGCTACAATGGATGGTGTCTAAAATTGAATCGACAAGATAGATTAGGGGAATAGGAGGAATCAGGATGGGAACTGTGTAAGAGGAGTATTTTCAGTGATCGCAAGGGATGAAGTGTTGGTGAATTTGTAGGGTGGATCAGGCGATTATCTTACTTATGATTATAGTTTATTCGAGAGGGTTGGAGCAGCTATGGGTAGGAAGCAATCTTCAAATTTTAAGGATGAGGTGGCGAAACTGCGAGGAAGTGTTAGGGTGGAAAAGAAGCGGGTTGGACGGAGTGGTTATACTGTAAATAAACGACAAAGATAGGAGTGTTCGAAGGATTGACGTTTTTATAACGATCTATAGTAGTTGAGGTCGCTGATGCTGATGCCAATATTGTAGTCCTAAGAGAGGCTGCAAAATGTGCCACGATTCCGTCCGAATACTACTCTGTAGCCTTTGATACACTTGGTCCAATCAACCAAGACTGTTATAGGTTTCGTTCTCATAATCTTACACAAGCGACGGAAGACAAAAGAAAAAAGCTTCATTCATGACAATTCAATGATAAAATTCCATCGCACAACAAATGAGTAAACTGCTTAAAATTATCAAACATTTCTACAGGAGTTGATCGTGGATCACAAACCAGTTGAGATGCCGGAAGTCAGTTTCGACTACACAATCAACATCGAAAATGCATCGCGTGCCATTGCTCTGATTAAACTGCCAGCCGAAAGTGGAAGAAGTACCTCTTTTACATTCCCTAAGCAGGATATAAAAGCAGAACGCAAGTTGCACTTGATTCAATATTTTCGTAACGATGGATTTAAGGTAAACTTTTACAGTGACTGCTAGACTTTACAGAAAGTTAGTTGTCATCTGTCTGGCCGTTACCTGTATGCAATTGCAAAATGGATGTTATTTCAAGAGTTTGTGATGTGACTCAAGATTCTATCTTTGAGCCATCTCTGTTTTAACAAGTCTATTAGGCTAATGATATGGCTATTTCTTCGAGAATTTAAGAAATGCATTCTCTTAGCTGATGATACTATTATTTTTTACTTTGGGCACAGTCACGACGGTTTAGTAAACGGGGCGTCTCGCCGCTCAGCCGCTATTCACAGACTTTCCTCAAAAACTTTCATCCTTTCCTCGCAATATTCCAAAAGTCCTTCCTCACTGTGCTGTACGAGTCAAAACTGGCCAAAGTTTCCGCCGTGATTGACATTAATTCTTATTTCAGATGCTCTGAATCCACCTAAATCCAATAGTCCTTGAGTTTATTTTTGAGTGATATAAAAGAAATTGTGTTAGTTTCGTAATCTTTTATGTTATCATAATTTTAAATTACACACTTTAACACCTAAGAGTCAGCAGGTTAACATGTAAGGGAGTCGGCACAGGTCAGACTGGAGCCCGACTGGTTCTTCACTGGAAAACATAGTGCCAGAAGGACTTGCTTCTCCACGCTTTTGGCCTAAAGATTTCAGTTACTGTACCCAAAAATAATTTCATAGTAACGAGTACACAAGCCACTTAAACATCCCACTGCATGTTAACTGCATAACACCGTGTAGACTGGCATCGGAAATATTTGTATATACTTAAACCAACAAAAGGACTGTATAAATAAGTCTGTGAAGGATGGCATGTCTAATTGAGATACGTCAATGCCAATTATTAGCGTTGTAAAATAAGGTAATCTAGAAAATTTCTACCCAGTTGAGTATTACAAACACGTTATATGACGCTAGTCGATTCGTATTTGCAATATAGAGCCATTTCTAAGCCTGTGGATGCAATTCTGGCTTGTCTAAGACATTATTATCGCCACCAGGGGCATCGGCAAGTTTTTGAGAAAGGAGGACTTGACGCATCTAGAGGTCTGAAGGGAAGGCTAGTAAGGATGTTGCAAAATATGATGACCTACTTAATCAGCGAGATATCGGCGCAAGTCCCCGAAGTTGCAGATTACCTTTTCTGTTTTTGCCTAGTTTAAGTAAGTAAGTGAGTAAGTAAGCAATGCATTTGTTAACATGTTTCCTTTGTTATTTGAGTCATCTCTCCCACAGTTTTTAGTGAACATTTTAAAACTTGGGTGGATGACTTACCTTCACTTGTTTTCTAAGCAGACCTTTCAGGTTTTTACCCAACTCGTATTTCGACACGTATGAAAGCCAGTTTCTGTTCATCAGGAGTTTCTTATGCTGGAGCGCCTCCGAGAAGGTTTTCTTAGGAGCACCATAAAATGTTACAAACAATGCATTAAAAGAGAATGGTTCAATATAGCTGGAATGACATTATTTATGTAAGAATCTCTGTTATTGTAAATTATGCTCATGATAAAGTAAAGAATTCAAGCGGACGATTACTTTCCTTATTCCACACCAAACCTTACAAATATCCACTTGCACCAGTGAGCTACAATTGACCGGTTGACCATATTGTTTGACCAATTTTGTTTTAGCTGTTGTTGTCGGTGGATTTGCTTTCTCTTTTCCTTCCAAATCGTCAGCTTTTGGCGTCTCTCCTACAGTTACATCACTTTCAAGTAAGATACACAACGAAAACGATCACTGAACACATTTCAATTAAAAGTCATGCTAGAAAGTCATTGGTTGCATTTTGACAGGCCTTGCTATGTAAATAACGCACAAATCTTACAACTCTTTATGCCGTCGTACATATACCATCTGAATAAAAGATTGTTGAAAAGATCTTCAAAAAGCCTTTGTTTTTGATGTTGTTTTCAGCAGTGTTGAATACGGATAACATATTAAAATTGCATAATACACTCTGTATGTATATCAAAGACACAGGACCTGAGTCTGGCGAAATGCTTATATGTGTGCGAAAAAAATTGAATTTTGATATAACTTTCACATTATAGGCATGTGACATTTGCATAACTGCAAATGCAGCATCATCCTCTTATTGTTTAAGTTTTCCAGTATTTTGTGCTACTGGTTATTTAGTGACTATGCACACGCTTTATAATACATGGTTAAATATGGTTAAAATTGGTAAAAATTATTTAAGTGACGTAATCTCTTGGTTGAGGGTGAGCGATAGACTAGTGGTTAGTGGGTGGAACTGTCAACCGAGAGGTCGGGGGTTCAATCCCCGCCAGGGCGGAAATTTGTCTCTGCACCAAGCAGTATAATTTGGTACCTGCCTAAGCTGGGAAGTAACGGCAAATCCTGCGATTCATTGGCCCCGTGTCCAGAACCTTTGGATTCGTTTATTGTCGGCTCAAGGGCCTGAGAAAAAGAAATGAGCGCCTCCCCTACGTCTCACTTGTGAAATATGGGATATTTACGTTTAATCTCTTGGTTATATCCCACACACCTATATGTTTAGCCATTTATAAGTTATAGTAATATACTGAGATGAACAGCAACAATGAATCAGAGAGTTTGCCCCACAAATTAAATTCTTGCAGCCTATCTGCATCGTTCATCCATTGTCAAAATTTCAATAATTGTCGTATCCTAAGCAAATAGCTGTTATTTGGACTTAAACTATCACACAAGTGCATTACACTGAACTGAACTAACTGAATGACAGGGTGCAAAACATCAAAGCACTCCTTAAGAAAAGCTTTTGAATCAGGTCCAGAATACGTTGCTTGTTGGGGACGACATAATGTGATTGTGAATTTTAGACAGAGTTGTTTATATGGAGAAGATGAAAACAGGTGATAGAAAAAATATTTAGTCTGATAAAACAGTAAACAGAAATGCAACTTGAACCTTTTAGCATTTTTACCATTCTTGCCATTTTAAAGGATTTCTGACAACAATTTACCGTGGTAAACTATAAAACGGTTTACCGGTAAAACATCAGGACATTTACCAGTATAAAACCAAGATTTTGTACTGGTTAAAATAACTTGACAACACAATGTACGTGTATATATGAGAAAACCAAACACAGAGCACAGATGCACAGAGAGGCAGCAAGACAGGTGGGCCTAGTAAGGCCTACTTGAATATTGTGATTTGATGATGTTCCTTTGTAGCTCCCTCTCCTTCTCCACATCACAGTAATAAAGCAACTCCAAAACGGAAGAAGAAAGAGGCAGCAGAAGCAACTGAAACCCCTTCACACCCATCTCCTTCTACTCCCAAGATGACCATCCACACTTTGCGGGATTTCATCCGGTGCAGAAACTGTCGTAAGCCAAGGTGATTGAACACCTCTTTGCACAAGAATTTCTCTCCAAGGCTGACAATTAAAATTTGCTTCGCTTGATGCAACGTTTTATTAATAGCGATAACTAAACTGACGATGTCACTGACGAAGATGGTTATCAAAACGGAAGTATTAGTGCTTTGCCTTTAATGATAATCATGATGATGATGATGATGATGATGAAAAAGGTGATGATGATGATGACAACGATGGTGATGATTATGAGAGTGATGGCTAAAGTGGTGCTACTGACGACAACGATGATGAAATAGAGTAGAAGAACGATTATGATGGGGCTGATGGGGATGATGATGATGATGATAATGATGACGATGACGACGATGACAAAGACGATTCTTGTTTGGCTAGATGTGTCTACAGCGGCAAGAAACTGACGAAGGATGACCAAGAATGTTGGAACAGTCTCAAAGGGATCCTGCCATATCACTGCGGAGCAAATCTCTTCCCTACTGTGGCACAGGTAAGTTTAGCTGCGGATTGAAAAATTACAATTAGGAAAACCCAGGGTTGTGTAATTATTATACTACTACTACTACTACTCCGCGTATTTCAATCACTACTAATTCAACTACTACTGCTTTCAGCGCTTTTGAATGGTCCTCAAAATGCGCCAATCCAGCCTCGAGGGGCAGTCATGAGTATGAAGCATTAGCGACTTAATTCTTTAGCCTCGGTATTGGAAGACTTCCAGATCTCCAGGGCTTCCTTCGCAGTAAGATCTTCCAATTGGCAGTGTAAATCGATGTATTTATTTAGTGCTCATTTTACTATGGTAGCTATTTAAGTTATTCCGTATGCTGTATGAACTATAGGCCTATGCTCTGACTCAGCTAGGGTCAGCTGTACTGTACTATTTAAAAATCTTCAAATATCTGTCCGTCTTTTAGGAGATTTGAACCCCAAACATCTGGGTTGACAATCCAGAACTCTGACCACTAGACTATCGCTTCCAAATATGCTCTAAAGACCTAAGCTGTTCATTAATAAATACCTGACACTGTCTTATCAGACTGTGATACAATTCACTCAATAACATTGAATTCCGCTAAGCTGCATCTGTCTCCATGACGACTTCATTTTGTTTTTGCAGAATCTGGCTGTGGAGCAGGCAGACTGTTCGAAAGACGTCAGCTATCAGTATTTCAGCCATGACCGCAAGTTTCCCGCTGTGTGTTATCACTGTGGCGCCGATATCAGTTGCCACAGCAACCAGATGCGTGAGGATAAGCAGGCAGACGTGATCACCCACGACGTATGTCAGGGCTGCAAAGCTCAGGGAATAAAACCGAGAATAAGGAAGAAGAAGTCTCCTGTTAAAAAGGCAAACACTGAAAAACAGTCGAAGAGCGCCTACTCTTCTGAGATGGTTATCCTGTTATGACATATAGGTCGAAACAACACCCGAGAATTGTCAGTGCAACTAAATATCTGGTTGAAGGGTTAGACTGTTTTTGTAATTCAGTATCTCGATCATAGTAGCAGTTTCAGTAAATGGCGACGGACAAACGACCAATATAAAATAACAGAACTAGGGTTTGAAGTGGTTCATAGGACAAATAATCTGCTTTATATGCCTATTACTCCGTTGATTCAGACTGACAGACTGCTAGTGTGCTTCTATTATAGCGCAACCCTGTCTGTTAGGCCAGCGTTTGTTTGCCTTTCCACCCGCGATCATGGTTTAAGAATCGTAATGCCATTAAGCTTAGACTGTTATTGGACAAGAACCTTAGGCTTTCTCTCCTTTTGTTTTACTATTCGAGTTTTTTAGCTGTTTAATGCTTGCACAATATGTATCTCATCTGTTCGTCAGCGCGTGCCACTGTGTCATATTGACGCTCCATGTCTTGCGCGTTTCTATGCTTCAGTATATTAAACTAAAGTTTTTGTCTGGAAAATGTTGGCTAAAATTCCAATCAATTTTCGGAGCTATTAATTTCTAATTTCGAAATCAACCGACATAAAATAAGGGAAAATTTCTATGCAATTCAACGCATTTGAAAGGTTCCCAAAGGCGCGTTATATAAATAAATAGCTATATGCGTACATAAATCATCTTATGGAAACTCCGGTGCAGTTTCAGTTTGGTATGGACAGTAGGTAGAAATACAGAAAGTGGGCCTGAACGTTACAAATATATTTGAGCTGTGCCTTCTGCAATAGTCCACTTCGAAGTAAATATCCACTCATATTTATTTGGAGATCATTGTTGCGCCTTTGAAAAGCTACAAAGAAAATATTAGGCTAACTCTATATATGCATGCAGAACTTCATGAAATTATGAAATATCTAAACATACAATCAGTGCATATCATCAGAGCAACTATCTAAACATATCATCAGAGCAATATTCCCTCTGAGCTGCGCGCATACAACTTGTAATGATAGCGCGCAAAACCAATTTTTATAGCGCACACATTTTGTGAGCGTAAATGTAATTTCAAAGTCAACATTGGCTCATCGCTACAACTGCTGGCATATGTAGCCTACAATGCTCAAAAAGCAAAAACACGGTTTTCATGCTCCATCTTACGAAGGTACGTGCATGCCAGCCTGACTAGGTTGTAAAGTCTCCTCCTAGACAGACAGTCGCATTCAGTTTAATTTAGTTTAGTTCTTATAAGCTCGTCGAGGACCTCTGCAAAGCGTTTCTGCCCGATTCCTCTTGTTGACTACCGTTGTGTCGCTTGGTCAGCTCCACACCGTGAGCCTACCAGCCACGCGAGTAGTGTGTTTTGCCCCGGTCTCGTTGGCAGGCTCGGCTGGGGTATCAAACCCGGCGGCTGGACCTAGGCCGGGGAGCATAACCCACAGCCAGCCTCGTGGGACTGGCAATCAACTCAAAATGGTCCCCGAACTGTGGCTGGGAGGCGCGGTGAGGGCGGTGGCTGCTTCTGTCGCCTATATGAAAAGGACGAGAAAGGACTAGGTGAATTCAAACCGATAGTTTAATCTACTCCGCGCGTTGACAAACAAATCACTAAGCCGATCACTCGTGGAAATTTCTTGCACAAACGCGCGCTTAAAACTTGATGCAACTAAGCAGCGTAATCTTACGTTCGCACTTAGCTTGTCTTAAATTGTTTTCCTTTTATAAAACGCGATAATGTAGTCTATTAGTTTAGACTTAGGCCTAATTGGTGTGTAGTCTTAGAGAGGCCAGACAGCAGGTTCCAAATGTTGGCCAGTGCGCGCATGGCGAAAAAGATTGGAGGGAACAGTTCGTCAACGCTGACACCTGAAAAATTGCACTGTGTAGGCCTATCGTGTTCGCGTATTATGAACTAATACTATGTGAATTTTACTTAGTATTATCGAGCTATGCAACTCTTAAGCAAAGCCTGCGTTTCACACACCTCGTCTAAATGGGCCGCTGAACTTCAGTTACTACTCTTCACGCAAGGTTTTGGATTGCTGTTGAGTTTGCGCTTCAGCAGAAAGATCCTTTGACTCAATGACCTGACCACGAAAACTCCGAGGATTATGCTTCTGATAGTGAACTGTAAGTGAGTGATTATCTTACCTTACAGATGTCGATAACTAATTATAATTATATGATTAAGAAAAGAAAGGTCTGTTACTAAGCACCTAAGACAACTAAGGCATATGCTACCTAGTCGCTATGAGACAGAGGTCGTTTTGTTGCAACTAGAGATAGAGCCATTTATATTTTCTTCGGGAGGAGGTGGAAACTATAAAGAGTAGTAATTGAAGTTCAGCGGTCCATGTTGACGAGATGTGGGAAAGAAATTCAAGAAATTCTATAACTGACCTCTTATAGATCCTATTTATGCTATAAGGCAATCGCACAGAGAACGACTAGCCTAAGTGGGAATTGCAAGTATGAAGAAATTAAATGGCTCTAGTTGTCTTTTGATGGATTAGTTATAAACTTGCTTAAAGTTGATTTTATCATTTAACATACTCTGTCTTATTAGGTCTCTGATAGCACTACGCTGATAGCCCAATCAGCTTTCAATGCCCGAGTTCTTTTCCTGCCGCCCAACACATCGTGTATACGTAACGGTTCGCTGCATTGACTAATATCGAAAATGCCTGCGTTTCACACACCTCGTCTACATGGACCGCTGAACTTCAATTACTACTCTTCACGCAAGAATTAATATGCATTTGACCCAAATTTTAGGAAACTGAGACCGAAATTTCGATTTTGCTGTGCTTACCTGAAATTGTTTGGGTATTGCAATTTATTTCACGACAGTTCGCTTCCTGTATGGAACTGTGCACTGTTCTATAAGTTTTAGAAGGTTTGATATAGCTTTTGTTGGAATCCGAACCATTTTTTTCTTTACCAAAACTTTCTGCAGACTTTCGAATGCTGGTAAGTGTAGCAATATTTACACCGACGGACATTAATTCTGTTTATTGAAGACCGACAAAGTCGTATCTAAAAGCCCTGAATGCCTATTCTTACATATTCATTTTCTTCATAATTGAACTAGTTCTGTTCCTTCTTCCTGCTTTTTTAAAAGTTCTCACTTTGTTTCTCTTCCAGAATAGTAATCTTCTTCACTGCTTCATTTTATTTCATCTATCCTCAAATGAACTGTGATAAAATTTGTTGTATCTGAATCGATATTTTGAACATTGCATGCAAGTGCTATACACAGCTTAAAACTAACAATCGAAACAACATATGTAGCTTATACAACGGTAAGATCTAGGCCTCAATATACGAACAGTGAACACTTCTTCAACCATATGAAATACCGATATATACGTATTCAAGTGTTACAGTCAAAGGAGGACAAACGGCATACAAAAGTATTGCTTGTCAAAATGTTAAATAGATCTATGGTTTGTTATTTCAGGCTTCAAAGAAATCAAATACACTTCATTTGTTGCAGCAGTAAGTTTTCAACATTCCTGCCTACCAGTGTTTTCATAAATAAGGTTTCAACATAAAACATTCGTTGAAATACCAGTCAACATACAACCGAAGCTTTGCCGTGTTGTTTCTGTTTCCAGTTCTAATTAATTTTTTTAAGAATCTGTCTTTTACAGTACATATAGTGACGTGATAAACCTATTATATAAACTCCTATAATATGCGGTATAATATAATATAATCTGAGAACGTCTGCAGCGCCACTACAATAATATACAAGACATCAATCGATGGTCACTGCTGCGCGAAATAGGTGTTCCTGTCAAAATCCAGGGTAAGTTTTTCAAATCAAAAGGGTATTCTGAAAATTCATGGAAACAGCCAACGGAGGAAATAAATCCAGGAAGACACGAGTTGGTTTACTCTATAGAGTAAACGTGTGCCGGAAAAGAGTTTCAGAGTCTAGATTTTGGAAATCAAACTCTACCCGATTCAGAGATATATCCGAATGCGAGTCTAGTGAGAACACAGAATTCTTAACTGATTTTATTACAAGAGTATATGTTTTAACACATGCATGACACATCAACTTACATCACATTGCATCACATTAATGTTTAACTAGATTTTTCACTGTTCTTGGCCCGGTTAAAATTTTAGCAGAATATGTGAAATTTCAGACATGTTAAAGACCTCAGTGACCAAAAGAATGAAGTGAACAGAAAGAAATCGGAACTGATGCAGCAGTAAGTCTGTCCAACATAGCAAACGTTTCGAATATTTGCCGCCGATGTCTGTAGGAAAAAATTAAATAACATTTTAGGTAGCGGTATGTTCAAAGATGTACAGTGGTGTGCAAAAGTCTGGAACCACCTACGAATTTTGACATTTTTTCAACTTTATGCCCTTTTACTGTAATTTTTTCATTACCCCACTATTTTTTTGTGTTTTTCGTTATAAGGGATATATTTGGCTATTATAATCATCTTTTTAATACCAATTATTTCTGTTTTTGACAGAAGTATGTTCTGAAACATACTTAGTACAACTTTTGTAAATTTCACAAATCCTGCGTGAAACTGGATCAAGATGTTCCAATCAGCGCGCGTTATTTCTGACCAATTAGGAGGCAGTTTTCACCAGCCAATAACAGTCCAGGGTATCTTGGTAAGACAGCAGCTATAAAATAGGCGCGCTCTTTTGGATTTCTTACACTTTCTGCATCGACTATGACGAAGAAGCGGGGCTTGGTGTTGGAGGATCGTGTTCGTGTGACAGTGTTGAGGGAGGAAGGCTTTTCATGCCGCCAGATTGCCAGCAAAGTCGGCTGCAGTCACAGCGCCGTTGTAAAAATCCTGCAGAAGAAGAACACGACGGGTTCGGTGGTAGACAAGCCTCGGTCCGGGCGTCCACGTGTATCAACATCACGCCAGGACCGTGCTCTTCGACGCTTGTCATTGACCAACTGCAAGTTGACTTCGCCTCAGCTACTGCGTGAGTGGTCAGACACGTCTCACGTCAGTGCAAGTTCATCAACTGTTCGTCGTTGGTGCCTGAAAGTATTTGGGCTGCGGGGCTGCAAGGCACGCAACAAGCCACTGATGAGTGACGTACAAAGGAAGAAACGGATCGAGTGGGCGCGGAAACACTCAAGCTGGACAAGTGACAAGTGGGAGAAGGTGCTTTTCAGCGATGAAAGTACCTTCTGCTTGTTTGGCAATCAGGCCCACACCTACGTGAGGAGATTTCCTGGAGAGCAGTTCAAGCCTGAGTGCCTCAATGTCACTGTAAAGCATCCTCTGAAGATCATGGTCTGGGGCTGCATGGCTGCCAGTGGCGTGGGACGCTT
This sequence comes from Norana najaformis, assembly GCA_964023275.1. NCBI lineage: Eukaryota > Metazoa > Annelida > Clitellata > Crassiclitellata > Hormogastridae > Norana > Norana najaformis. Next base: position 33,385,123 of record OZ029915.1, on the reverse strand, counting down.
GCACATCGTCGATGGAATGGTGAACGGGGCGAAGTACATCACAATACTGCAAAAGTGCATGTTGCCATCAGCGGAGCAGCTCTTTCCAGGCCGGTTCCTGTTCCAAGATGACAACGCACCTTGCCACCGAGCCAAACTGGTGATGAACTGGAAGCGTCAGCACAAGATTGAGTCACTTGACTGGCCTGCGCAATCTCCAGACCTCAATCCCATCGAGAATCTGTGGCACAAGGTGGCATTGGAAATTTCAAAGAAGCGCCCAACTTCAAAGCGTGAGCTAATTGAATCGCTCATTACTGCCTGGAATCGCGTTGTCACGCATGATCACCTCGTCAAACTTGTGCACTCGATGCCGAAACGGTGCAGACAGGTGATCAAGAATAAAGGGTGGCCCACCAAATACTAATTCACCACGGTCACACAAAACGGCCTTTTTCAAGGCCACCTAAATGATTACGAAGGAATACAGACCACACGTGACCTGTTTTAAAGCATACATGTACGTACTAATTATTTTACACTATTGCCTAGGGATGTACGTACACGTGTACAAATTAGGAGATTTACACGCTAAGCGATTAACATGATAACTTCAACAAAAAAATTAGAAGATTAAGGCCAAACTAGGTCAAAAAGTTGATTATAATACCCAAATATATCCCTTATAACGAAAAACACAAAAAAAATTCAGTGGGGTAATGAAAAAATTACAGTAAAAGGTCATAAAGTTGAAAAAATGTCAAAATTCGTAGGTGGTTCCAGACTTTTGCACACCACTGTACATTACATTACTGTACATCTTCTTTTCCATTTTTCTTCCTTTCTCCTTTCCTTTATCCTTTTCAGGCCTATCCATTCCCTTACCCTTCCCTCTTTGCCAACCTTAAACTTTCCTTTCCTGTTGTCCAGCATTTCCTGATGAACGTGATACTGTAGGTGGGCATGTTTCGAAACAAGTTTTCAGACGATGTAAGGCCCTAACATGACGTCCTGAAAACAATAAATATCAGCAGCAGCCTTATGAATTTGATATTATTGCATGACACTCAGAAAAAACTTTGCAGCCAGACAAGCTTATGTTGTCCGGGTCCAATTCATCTGATGTAATAGCTCAAGTACGCCATCTTATTTAGGTAATTAAAAATTCCTGCTTTCTACAGTTATTAAGTGCCCTGACTTTCTCTCCTTCTTAGTTGAATCATGCAGAATCGATTATTAAATGTTATCTGATTGTAACGTTAAATTCTTGTATGGCAAAGGTTTCGAGTGCATTACCAGTTATTCCACTGGAACTGCTTTGTACAGGAAAGACATCGCCATAAGCGATGTTTCAGAGAAATGCGAGTCGCTGAAGAAGTCCATAAATAAATCGAAGACGTCCGCAATCCGACAGCTGAACGAGTTTTACGAGAAACAGGAGAAACTGCTAAATGAAGTTCTGGCGAATTTAGAGACTAGAATTGCTAGAGCAGAAGAGGTCCGTATTCTGTTATCTCTAAGTCATCGTATTGTTTAATTATTTAATTAACTTTGTTTGATTTGCAATTATTTTCATCGTAAAATAATTGCAAACAGTGACTGTACTATACAATCCTAAAGGCTACTAACACTATAGACCGATTCACATTACATACCTGCGACCACTGACCAGTTGGATGAGGTATCAGTCATTCATAGACTCCTATATCGAGAGCCCAAAATGACCGTGGAGGCGGCAGTTTCGAGTACAGACAGCGCGCACCATACCATCGGTGACAACTGGTGACCAGCTGTTTGGCCACATGTACTATGTGGAACAGGCTGAGAGGAATCTTCGCAACCTAGGCTGGCCGTATGGTTTCGCAACAAGGGATATGAAAACTTTCACATTCTGGGCATAGTAGGATAAATATGCCAGAAGCCGTAACAATGAGCTAAATTTATCTCTTGAATAACCTGAATGTTCACCAAATGTGCGCGCTAGCAGAAAATGGTTTCATGTGCTATCCTAAAACGTTGTGCGCGCGCAGCTTAGAGGAAACAGTGGTGCCATTAGCACGTTTGAATTCTTACACATAAGAAAGTTTTGTACTGTATAGTGTGTGTCCTTGTGACTCAGTCAAACTTGACCTTCCTTAAGCGACCTTCGAAAGATTATTAGCTTGTTCCCAGTAATTCCGTCATTGTGAAATTCTTCAGACAAAACTGGGTTGAATTACGAACATACATACATACATACATACATGTCTATAGAGGATAAGCAGATTGACAATAGCTTGTGTATAATTATCTAAATCATGTGAAAGAGACTGTTTCGGTAGTACGGTGTAAATAACACGCGCATCAAGCACCATGCGCTGAAACTAATGCTCTTCTTTGGCTTATACTGAGCAAATCTTTCCTTAGTAATTGTTAATTCTCTTTATTCACACCTCGGTCTATTTTTAGGAATTGATTATCGATCTCAATGGAATGCCAGTGCCAACAGTAGATTCTCTGTCCTATAAGTTTGACGTAACTAAAGCCAGCACTTCAATCAAACAGCTCGAACTGAGACCGTCTGTGACTACTCAATCTCCTCCCGAAGATATGAAGGATTCAGTAACTAAACAATTGGAAAATATTAAGTCAGGATCCGTGGCCAAGACTGCCGCAACCACTTCAGGCATGGTCCGTTATGTCATTCTAGAACACCACTCTGAAACATTCGTTCTCGATATCATTTGAATCAAATTTTTTGTAGCTATTCTGTATTGTTATTGTGACGCTACGTACAGTACTAAGATTCAAGAACGAGTGGTAGATAATCAGGAAAGGAAGAACCGTTTTAATGTGGAATGCCAGAGAAATTCGGCTGAATGGTTTGATATTCAGTGACCAAAAGGTTGAGGAAGTTTCGGTAAAGGTACCTGTTAAAGATCTTCCAGATGGATCTAGGCTCCTATATAAACATATTTATTCATACAGTTGGTATACATATACATGTATGTATATATGTTTGTATGTATGTATGTTTATGGGGTAATATTTTAACGAGTAATCTATCTCTTTTTTACACAAACTGATCTTATTCACCATGCCATGACTTTTGATGGCCAAATGCAGCTCGTGTGAATTTATCGAAGCAACTCGATCTTCCGACTCCAAAAAGCCAAGGCTCGCTGAAGGACAAAGAAGAGAACATGTCAGAGATTACATCAATTGTTGCAAATGCAATAAACCGAGGTATGAAGAGTATGCTATGGTATGTTATGTTATGGTGTATGACATGGTATGCTAGAGTTGTTCGAAAATGCAAGCATATGCTCGCAACTGTATACCATCATCACGAATTTGGGTGTTCACGTCTCAACCTGTTAGCTGTGAGGTTCGAATTCCGGATCGTAAACATCAAGTGAAAATTAATTTTTTTGTATTGAGTGATGCATTGAAGTCTGATTGGAGGAACTAAGATCGGTCGAATGTCCTGCTCTTCATGGCATATCCAGACACCGCGTCGTCTTCCATCTACGAGGGTCTGCTGGACGGTGAGACAACCGTGAGCCATAGACGGCGGATCACATCGCCAACTGTTGTTCTTCGTCCTTGATGCTACTTGCCTCAGGAACTCTGAACATGCTGTCATCTTTCAACTCTAGTTGGGAATCTCTTAGTAAAACTATGCGTGTGCGCGCGACCCTGCCACCGGTGACTCTTCTAGTTATCTGAGCAATATCTGCTAACGGATGAATGTTCTACTCTTAATGACATTTAACATCTAGTGCAGAGAGAGCCTCTTAATAGTTTCTCTTGCAACGGCGCTATGCACAATTCTCGTTACAGTTACAATTACATTGTTATTGACACATTACACTGCATTACACTTTGCATCATTGCTGACACAGTATATTATTACTGACACAGTACATTACTTTTAACCAGATGCATCTATCGCGAATATTTTCTAACCGACGAAGAGAAAATGGCATTAAGCAAACTGAAAGCCTCTGCATCATACATCTGCGGCGGAAAGTTACCACGTGACACTCTCTTGGCTAAGGTAATAGATTCTGGAATGATCCTGACACTAAGAACTTTGCGTATTCTCTACATGCATACATACATATATAAATACATATACACATATTCATACCAACATGCATGCATATATACATGCATACATACATGCATGCAAACATACATACATACATATATATACATACCTAATTACATATACATACACAAATACATACTTACATTCATACATGCATAGACCCCTACATTCGTACATATATACATAGATGCATACACATATACATGCACGGTTGTTGGAACTATATTTTGGAACCCTCTCCCCCACCTGTTAGTTCTGCTAATTTCTTTTGTCATTTCGGTTGCAACTTAAGACTTAGGCTTACCTCTTTCAGCTTTTTTACCCACCATAATACTGCCTTTCTGTCCCAGGGGATTGACTCTGTGGTATTGACCTGAATGCGGCTTGGCTTTGATGCTCCGTGCGTCGGTTTGATATCTTGTGCATTATACACCGGCGCTATAGAAGTTGCTTATTATTATGATGATGATAATAATAATAATAAATAATAATAGTAATAATAATAATAATAAAATTAATAATAAAATAATACATGCATACATACATGCATACATACATACATACATACATACATACATACATAATTGCAGACGTTGATCCTTGAAAGCCAGATCAACTGTGAGAGCATCGTAAATTGGCACTACTTTCACCCAAAGTTGAGGAATCCTCTGGTTTGCTACTTGTGCGGCTCCAGCGGGGTCAGTCCTATCAGTGAAGAGGAGAAGCTGGCCTACCGCGTGCTTCATAAGATCTGCATGTCTTGTCAGCGGAAGGGTGGACATCCTAGATGCCAGAAGAAGACAGCCTTGGCAGACAGCGAGGACGAAAGCGATACAGGATCAGCAAGCACTCCTTGGTAAAGGAAAGCTTTGTAGGGTAGTCCTATGTGATAGACATTCTGCGACAGTAACGATCTATGTGCGGTCTTGACGACAAACAATGGCCTGTTTGATGCATAGGTTATGTTTCAAACCATGCGCTGTCAACGTGGTGATTTAAACGACCATATATTTCATCACAATCTTTTCATATAGGCCTGGTTTACTTGACGAAACGTGTAGATTAGGAACATTGATAAACTTATGTGGTTGACAATTTATTGCTTGAAAAGAGGTCAGTGACACACAGCACTGACATCGTGACGCTAATTGATCCTCGTAGTAATTAACAGAGTGCCGAGTAGCGAGTAATTAATTAATTATACATAGGACTGCGCATGTGGCATAAAGTGTTACTTGGCAAATAAACATTTAGACGGAAACTCGTCTTATTCGCCTACAATTGTTCCTCAAAATGAAACTCGTAAAGCAAAGGTCGGGTGGGACAGGTTCGTCTAAAGCAGGATGCGACTTTCGAAATGCTCTTTGTCCGAATGCAACAGATTTCCGAAAGTTGCATGTAAACTAGGCCTATATTTTGAATATCTTTAAAAGGAAGTGGAAAGTAACTAATAGCATACGCTTGATTATAGGCTGTATGCTATAAAACAGAGTTATATATAAGGCTATATAAGGCTATATATATTATAAGCCTATATATAATAGAACTCCGCCACTTCCGTACTCGGGTATAGTGCCAGTCCCAAGCCTGGATAAAAGGAGGAGGGCAACAGCCACGGCCTTTGATGTCATAACGACAGTTAAACATTAAAAATACTACTATATGCGTGTAGTAATACTATATGCGTGTAGTAATACTACTAAAATACTGCTATATTCGTGTAGTAATACTGCTATATTCGTGTAGTAATACTGCTAAAATACTACTATATTCGTAATAGGCCATATGTATGGGATAAATTATCTGTGTATTTCGTACAAACTGTTACAGATCAAGACTAGCGAATTAATTGCAGAATTGATCGACTACGCAGAAGTTTGTTTAGGCCTATATAAGCCTATTATCTAGTAAGTATAACGCAATAAACTGTCGCTGATCATATTATGGTTACTGAATAAACTTCTGAAAATATTTATGATATTATTAAAGAACTTTTGAAATGTCTTTCGTGTCGGTGTAGCTCCTTCAAATTTTCGAAAGTCTATTGGTTGATCAAGTGGTAGACCGTTTCGAAGCATTTGTAATAAACCATAGCAAGCATAACAACTATTCATGGGAGGTGAGGCTTTGACTGTCTTATAGTGCGGGGCTGCATCGGATTGATCTAATGGCAATGAACCCTGCGCTATCAGATGGTAAAAAGTGTGAACTTATCTTTGTGGTTGTCGAACAAGAGTCTCACAAAATATTTGTTTAGCAGTTGAAGTCCAATACACAGAGCTTTTACTGGTCATTTATCAAACCACCGGTGATCGTTAATGCCTGATTTGCATCCTGCAAATGAGCGATTGCCATCGCAATTAGGCGGATCTTTTAGGCATTTACATGTTGGAGCATTTCATAGAAACAAACCTACACAAAGACATAATAAATGGAGAATCGAAGCATCGAATCAGCGCGAGACCTTGCATCGCGTAAATGATATTATCATCAGTTCATACGCAGTTCAACTGAATATAAACTATCCCGCATTTGTGTTCATTTCCTAGATAAAGACCAGACCTACTATATATGGACCTACGTATACTCTCTAACCACTCTGTAACCCTGGGTCTAAGTACATGCAAAAACAGCAGAACAATACTATATTGCGAGAGAGCCAGGCTTTTAGTAATGCTACAAACTATACTGATAGATTCAATAAGCCATAACTTGCATAAATATATCGGCATATATAATGTATCTATACAGTCATAAAAAAGAGCTACAACAGATTGCAATGGATAGCGTGCTAATAAACAGCTTATTAATTGCTATAGACAAACTGTACAACTAGTGAATCACATCCATCTCAAAAACAGGAATGCAGGTTTGCCATAAATTCAACCCAAATTTGGTAATATAACGCCTTCTCCCGAAAACCGGCACCCGCTACCCTGCTGCCAACCAAGTTCAGCTTGTCTGATACTCCAACCGTTTCTGATAATTAAACAAAAGAGTCTGAATGTAGACCACAAATACTGCTATAAGACAGACTTTGTATATTACGAGAGGAACCTGTAACGGCGCGTGGCCCATTTAAACGAGGGTTGTCGAGGGATCTCATTCCGTAGGGGAAAATCATCGGAAACAGTAAAGTTCAAGGTTATAGAGTCATCAGTGAAAACTATTTTCAACCCTGTATTGTTTATGGACCTATAGTTGCAAGTAGCCAAGCGTTTTGTTTTAGCCAACAAGCGACGATGACGCCTAAGACTCAATTTGAATAACAGTTCTGACAGATTTATTTATTAAGGTCAATAAATTGTGGTCTGTTTTGCAGTATTGCATCCTAAAATACGACCATTATCTACTGATATTGCATGTTAAAAGGATCCTCGCCCAGCGAATAACACCTTAAAATCAACGACTTGATCATTCTATCATGGCGTAGTTTATGGTTGACCCATAAACCATTCTAATATTATATTTATCCACGGACTAACGATACACTATAGGCCATCTATCCTGGATATTGACTACATTCAAATATATGTACAAGTATGTGTACTATAGGCCTATATGTGAAAGTGTAGATGTGTATATATGTAAAAGTGTATGTAGTAAGCATTTTCACATTACATTCTGGAGCAGCTATCATGCTTCTTGTCCTTTTTCTGTCCCAATTTTGCCAGCGACTGAAGACCATGTGATCGTGGTCTTGCTTTGTCAGATCGGGAGCACCTCCGAGGGATTTTCTCGAAGATGCGCTATATAAATGAGTACCTACGATTTCATTTACGATTTCATCTACGGTTTTGGTGCCACTGCCATGGAAAATGCATTCAGAAAAGCCGGAAATTTCAGGCTGTAGACAAAAGTTAAACCTGTATCAAAAATTGTTTTATATGAATTGTTATAAATGAATTGCGGTCCAGTAAATTATGTCGAAATATCAATGGCGAGCGGAGGTCTCTCATACCGAACTCAAGACAGCTTCAAGGCCAGACAGCTTTTCAACTGTATCCATTCCTTCAGGTGGTCAACGTATGAAGTGTCAACGCGGTAGAGACACAAAGCTACAAGGCGATGACGTTCCTCTGTTTCTCCTCCCTCCTTCGCTCTCTCACTCCACTCCCTCCATCCCTCCCTCTACCACTCGCTCAGTCGCTCGGTCGCTATTTCACTTTGTGTGGTCAAAGTCGTGAGTTTAATAAGGCCTACTCGTCAAATCCTCTAGTTGACGAAGTTCGACGTGAATGGCTCATACTGATGAAGAATACTCGTTCAAGGGGTTATGATCACCATTTAACGACGCTATTAATTTAATTATAATTAGACAAAGGGCGTCAGTACAGAAAAGCCAACACTCCAAGACCAGTGTCATGTCGTAACTACATTAGGCGTTCCAAGGCCTTTCTTTCCGAGGCTTTACAAAGCAGCTAGATAAATGGATGGTTACGCTGCAAAGCTCTGCACCATGCTATATTACACTGCATTGTACTTTGTGTTTTGCACTGCATATCAAACTGTATTACATTGTGTTGTGTTACGTTACGTCATGTGGAATTATCCTGTGTTGTGTTACGTTGCGTCATGTTGTCTTATCCTGTGTTGTGTTACGTTACGTCATGTTGTCTTATCCTATGTTGTGTTGCATTGCTTTCATAACATCGCAAGGCGTTGCACTGTATTGTATTGCATTACATTGTATTGCATTGTACTGTAATTTATTAGATTGCATTGTAATTGTGTTGTATTGTATTGTATTGTATTATTTTGATTGTACTGTATTGTGTTATATTATATTGCATTCTACTGTATTGTAGCCTATTGTATTGTCCAATTTACACATTGCATTGCATCACATTTCATTGGATTACAAAGAAAATCAGGCAGTTAATGGTATCAAATTATTACAGCCCGTGTGACATTTGCCTATACGACCTACAGAAAATAATAATGGGTCTCCTTACCGTAGTATCTTCCATGGTTACACCATGTAGCTCTGTTAAAGGGTGATCCTCTCTTTTCGGTCAGCATCTGCTGGAAAATATGTTGTTCCTCGTACACGTCTTGTCTTTGGCCTGCGTTCATTCACAGTTGCTGATCCCTCCATCTGGGACTCTACCTCCTTAGTTCGCGATTCTCCTACTGAGGCTTTCTTTCACTCTAACCTTAAAACCTACCTCTTACAGTCTGCTTATGGTTCTTAAAGCTTCACATAACCCGGCGTCAAGTGCACTTCGGAACTTTGTAAAGAGACATTAAAAATTTCAGTTGTATTGTATAGTATTGTATAGTGAACCGTCATGGGGTAGATGAGGTCCGCAAATGAGACTTCTTGCGAGTTGAATCAGGTGGAAGCCTGGACCTTATGTACCTCACTGTATATACAAAGTCGTATAGGCGTTGGCCAAGAAAGTCGATGAGGATGTGTTTTTACACGTATGTTTGTATGTGCCATTGTATTCATGGATACTTTTGTCTAGTGCTACTCAGGACAGCCATTCATTCTACCCAAACTTACTAAATTGTGCACCCAATAGTTTCATAACCAATCAGACGCAAGTATACTTCTCAAGTACTTTAGGTACTTTTCGATTGGCACTCTACCGACTCATTTGAATAGCCCCTTATAGGACCTACCTCACTGCGCAAGCACCCACGACCCATACAGTCGCAGGAATGACCACTCAGTGCACTGAATTTAAACTCGGGCTATCCAACGTATCTTTGAAATGAAATACCAAAGAACAGAAATTCTTAACTTAGGGCCACGCGGACCTGAATGACGTCACAGCACACTGCACACTGGAAATAAAGCGCTAAAATTACGCTGAAGAGAAACTAAAACCCCTTAAGCAGGAACGTGTGCTACTAAGAATGCAAATAAAGAGAAAAACTTTCCGAAGAAAGCTCGATTTCTTTTGACCTATTCTGCTTTGGCTTTCGAACACTGTTTCGAAACACAAATGTCATTAGCTAAACAATAGCTGGGCATACACATATGATACATACTTATATATTATGTGTATACATGCCTAATATATAACCTTCCCATAATTCGTTTCAACTGCCTTTCGTTTATATAATGGCGTGCTGGCGTAAAAGACACCGTGGTCTGGCAGGCTATAGTAGCGAAGATGACTGAGCGCAGAGGCAAATAGACTGTGTGTCGGTAACTGGCTGTCGCAGCTCGTGGATTATATTGGTCTGCTGGACTGTATCGTACTTTGAGTGAGTGAGACAAGCGTTCTCGGTCAGTCGGTCGGTCGGTCGGTACTAGGAGTTTTCTGCAGAAATGGGTTCCTGCGTGTCTGTTGCTGCTATGGGTACGATAAGTAGTAAGCGATTGAATGTCGAAACTAATCTTAGGACATCCAAAGAAACCATGGCATCAAGTCTTGTGGACGTGATACAGGCTGATGTTGGTACTGAAAAACGAACGCTTGCGGAAGAGACGAAAAAGTTCGAAAGACAGCAATCGTCAGTCAGGTGCATCGAAGTGTCACCGCTTAATTCCACTGCAGACGGAGGAGAAGGAAATGTTTTTGTTACAAGTCACCCATTCGGGATTACAACAGTCTCAACAGACCGTCCCATGGAGACGGCGGTGTCACATGGTGCCTTTCGACGTGGCCTCTCCGATCCAGAGGACGTTGACACTAGCTCAATCCGACGGGTACCAGAGCCTGTCGTCAGAGCCGGTGGCGCTAGTTCGAACTGAACGGTCGCATCAGCTGCACTCTGTCAAGATGCCACGACGACCGTCGGATGACAGTAGCCGTCGAAGTGGAAGAGGATGACAAGGAGAGAGAGTCGACGATGCAGAGAAGACACTCTGTCACGCAACATTGGGTAGCTCGTTGTCTTCGGGCAAACATTCGCAAAATCCACCACGACAGTGCAGAAGACTCACTGTGCCAAAGCAACGACAGCCACCAGCTGCTATCCGTCGACGAAGACGTCATTAAGACGTCATATCTGGCAGACGATTCGGTCGACTTCCGGTTGAAGAGCGCGATAAGTGACGGATGGAGTTCGGAGGATTCGAGCGACGATGGCACTTGGGCCTTGAAAGACGACGATTCCATCTTTGTCTCTTCCTCCTACATCGATCGAAGGGTAATAGCAGTAGTACGCAAGGAAGCCGGGTGCCCTCGGAACTTCTCTGCTCACACAATAGCTAGACCTAAGGCCGCCGTGGAAGGTCGAAGGTCAAAGCCCGTTTTAACGGTCAGATAAGACAGCACACGTATTATACATCTAAGATAAGACAGTCATTTCAACCTCGCATTAAATTGTTCTTTTAACGGAGCCACTCATTACATTCAACAACACTTGTTTTCTTTACATATATATCAGTTTTAGCAACACTCGGTACTGAATTATTTTGCTATATGTTTAATCAATTCAGTATATGGTTGTCATATAAATATTTAAGTGGCCCATTATTTATCATTAAATAAGTAATTAACTGTGCAATCATTTGAGTGAGTAATTATATAGGTAAGTATCATAATAAGTTTGAAGAATGAGTCTTCCAGTAAGCCAAGCTATTCTTTAACAGGTACGTTAGAATTTTGTGCCACGTTGCGTGTGTTTTAAAATTCAAGTGTATTTTACCTGAACTAGGGATTAATTACAGAAACCAGACTTTATTTATCTTGCATCGTTGTTGAATCGGCCTGTTGTCAGTCGATTACTTGAGTTAACAGAGGGCCGGGATTTGCATAAGGCTGAACTGCCACTGTAGGAGGCAATGCTAATTAATCCTCGCATGCAGAATGATTCGAGCAGGCCTATATTTATTCGCATGACTCACACATGAGATGACACGGTAAAACATTCCAACAGTCTATACTGAGCTTTGCAAGTCGTCGCCATCGTCGTTATCATCAACGTCGTCGTCATCATCGTCATCGTCTTTGTCGTGGTTTATCCTCGTAATTACTACTCCATATTTGAAAGCGTCCGTGTGGTTCATGTCGTTTTGTTGTTTTGTCGTTTTCCAGATTATTTTGTCTGTGTTGTAAATGTCAAGACGATGTAGTCATATATTTCCTGGGCCTGAAAATGACCTGCGTTTCTGTGCAGAAACTATTGCTGTCGCTTTCGTGACTGTTTTCTGCAAAACAGATATGACATTTTGTTTTGTCTACATTTTAAGCTTCGGAACATTTACAAACACACGTTTGTATACTAGGTAACGTGTTGACCGTCAGACTCCTAGGTGCGCTGTGTTGATCCCACGTTGATGTGAATGATGTCTTCACTCTCGCTCATCACGTTCCTCACTGAATGCACATCAAGTGGACTCGACTTGTCTGTTAACCCGCATGATGCACAAGGTCAGTGACACACATAGACGAAACCACAAACATACAGCGACAATGACACACACACACACAAACTCACGTCATTTACACATAGAGTGCCACTAACGTTCAAGGAGACGCAAACAAATACAGGCAGACATGCATGTATAGCCAGAGTTTGGTTGAGTTTTGGTTGGTAATAAACCTATATAAGTGAAGGTTGAAGTGTACTGCTTATTGGTAGCGACTCTCGTACTCGTACATGGATGTGGTAAAAGGGGTTTGGTGGCATTTAATCAAGCGACACTTCATCACCGACAATTAATCACGTGACAGTTAACCACGTCTGTAACAAAAATTAAGACAACTAAATACAGAAGAGGCAAATGTGGGGTTCAAAAGGATTTCTAGTTCTCGCCTGGTTTTCGAGTGGAAGCATGTGGCCCATTTTCTTAAGACTATATATTTCGAATCCAAATTAAAGTTCCTATAAAGATGCATAAAGATCTCAGTTCCGCCTTTGCCCTCTAACCTCTTGTTTTTTTAGATGTTCTTGACACTATTTGTGTACTCAAGGTTATAATTATATTATCTGTCAGCATCTCAAATAAAATCTAAAACGAGGTGCAAGGACTATTGGCCTCTTCAGGCTTCAGCATGGAACCACTGGGCTTCTTCTGGCCCCTTGTGGCGAACCTTTTCAGGCCATAGATGCATATAATTTTATATCGATATATAGATATCTTCAATAAAGTCTGTACTTAGACATGCTCAATGCTAGTCTAAAAAGTGGCAGGTTAAAATCTAAAGGCCTTTCTTAAAGTTGTAACATTCATGGGCGCGAAAGGACTTGTGACAGGCCATGACCTACGATGGCCCCCTTTTGTGTATGGATATGGAGTTGCTTTATTAGGCTTATTGGCAGCTTTATGAAGTGGCAGTTACAATCAAAATGGCTTCGTTGATGTACTTGTATACTAAAGGGTTAGGACGTTATTTTTGCAAGCCAAAATTGAAGTCTTTAGGGTCAGCAGTGCGGTGGGGGCAAAAGACCTCTTTCCCCAAGTTTGCGAATGATCCATCTGATCCACCGTCATGAGGACGCCCATGCCTGCGCCGACCGACTGGTAGATCCGAGTATTAGACGGTAAGCTTATAAAATGATCTAAACCAATGGTTCTTACAGTGGTCGTCTTGGACCACGCCTGTCTGCAGGGCTTTGGTCACCGGTCCGCAAGTTCTCTTCAAATTTAATAACATACGAAATAATTCGCGAAAATTAATAATTTCTAAACGTATTTTAATTGAATTCAGTGGTCAATTGAATTGTTTAATTTAAAAAAATTTGGATAATAGACTTGCTAGTATAATATATTTCACAGCTCCGTGTTTGCCATGGGTGGTCCGCCATCATAAAGTTAGTGCCGGTCCGTAGCTGAAAAAGTTTAAGAATCATTGAGCTAACATACTGATGATTCAAAATAAAAAGTATAGGCGTAATCTCATGTGTTAGTCAGTGGCTGATCTAAACGCATGCATAAGCAGTCAGAAGACGGGACAAGGGAAAGACAGACAGGCAGACAGACAGACAGACTGTGAGTTTTGAGATGGAATCGAAAGGCGCTATATTGATATTAAGATGCATACGCACTTGCAGAGGCAATATGCTTGGAGAATCCACAACAGTTCACATGCTTCGGAATCACTGGCGACAGTCCTAAAATGGTCATTCGGCTTGAAGCGAAGAAAACAGTTAGTATTGTTGCTGGAAGTGTATTCCTGCTTAGTTGCTGAAATATTTCGCTGCTGTTATCTTGGATTCAAGTTGGCCTACACACAGATACTGCCCTCTTGTGAATTGGTCTCTCATTCCATGTAAAACATTTTCTATTGCACATCCGCGCTGTTCCACTTGATTCAGTTCAGAATGCATTTTTATTTTGCATCCATCATAAATCGCACATTCCACATCGACTAGAGACAGGCAGTGGTAAAACTGATTAATTTAAAGGACACACTTATATCTAAGACTAGAGCTACAACAAAAAACGGCCTGTATAATTTCTGGTTATTAAATGCTATATATATATGTAAAGACTTCAAGGTGTCTGACTATGATTTATGTTAGACCTATATTACACAATTTTGACATTGCCTCAAAATGCGATCTTTGGTCATAAGTGCTACGCCCAAACTGGCGCCTGCATGCTCTATCAAGGCTATGCAGGTAAAATGACGTTTCTGATAACCAATCACAAATCGGAAATGATACAAGCACAGCCTGTACGCCCTAGCGTGCAAACATTTAACATGTGTTCAGTGTTTGTTGTGCGTACAATGTGTGGCTATTATTGCGGACTGCGAGAGGTCAAGAGATCTGCAAGCAATGAGATTGCCGACGCGATATTATCATCTAAACTTATCATAAGTCAAGTTACATAGGCCGATGAGTCGTTCAGAGTCGATCAGAAAGTCTTGTATATGACTTAGTACTAAAATTTAGAGACATTGTACTGTAGTTCCGTTGCTTGGAACGAAAATGGTCAGTTTTTTGGATTTGATTTTAGTAAATGTGTTTCGGTAACTAAGGAAATTGGATTGATTGTGTCACAGTGATCTTTCAAATATCTTAAATAGGGGCCAGTAATTTGTACGATTTTTCTGCAAGAGTTCAACATTCGCTATTGGGTTGGCCATTTATACCCGAATGTACTTAATGAAAAAACAGATAATGCTACAATGTACAATTTCTTATTATATTGTAAATCAGTGAACCCTGTATAATTATGCTAATGAATGTAATATAGTAGTAGTAATAAGCAGTTGGTCAGCGTAGTCTGACTAGTTTCAGCTACCGGATTTAAATCGCCCTAGCAATAATTGGCCAGGTGGTCAACCACATCACTTCTGGTGACAGACGAGTCAGAGGAATTTAAATTGCTAATTAAAGATGTTGTCGATTAAGGTAATATAGTAGTAGTATTAGGCATTCGCGAGGCTCTAAGTATGGTATGAAGAAAGACTGTTGTAGGAGTTCTGAGTAAAGATAATATTTTCTTCGGTTTTAATCATTAAAGTCCAAGCTATAAAACGTTTTGCCCGTAATTGACAGGCAGTTAGTGCTTCATTTCAGTTTTAAAAAGTATCATGTTGGACGGTAAATTATGCGGAATGTGCTTTTCCGGTCCTTCGGAACATTTACAAACACACGTTCGTATACTAGGTAACGTGTTTAATGAAGTTTGTTCCAAGTCCAGAGTTTTATACTACACGTCTTTCTTAATTAGAATGGCTAACCATCGCTCTCTTCGACAGGCCTGTATTTAGGTATGAATCGAATTATTTCGATATGAAACAAATACAGTATCCAATGTAGCGGACTTTAACCATGTCTCAGTTAAAGCCATTTACAGTTTGTAAATGGGAGCTGTAACAAAGGAATCCGAGTCTAAGGTAGTTTGGAACACAGGCAAAATGATAAAACTTGTATATACTGTATGATTGTAATATAGGCCCGCATCTACATTTACAAGAACAGATATAGATAGGCTACATATTCAATGAAACGTTTCTAATATTACCAAAATTATAACAGACTATGCAACATAGCATGTAATTGTAAATTACACGCTCAGTTCTGATAGATCTTGTTGACATCGTCTACATTCAATCTGTGACCAACTATGATGTGTTGATGTGTTGTCAGGCTTCTGGTGTAGAAGAACGCAGCTCCTATCAAGTAATTAGCGAGTAAGTAGGGCTACAGCAGATCGCAAGAATACTGCCGTTTCGTTTGAAAATCGTTAACAAATCTTACAATTTTTGCACAGGTTATATTTACATATTGCTTTTTTGGAAAGGGTTGAATATTCAAAAACCTTGGCATTATATTCCTTATTTTCTTCGCTGACATTCCCTTTTATTATATAAAACAAAATTAAGAGGATACCGATAGGTTTAGCAAGTGAAGATCTATGCTGAAATTCCTATAGCGCCACAGTAACAATGCGCCAAATATCATTTCGATGGTCCTTACGGAGGCCAGCAACTGCTAGGACTTGCCTGCCGATTACTGCTCATGTTGCCTTTGTCCTCGTATCATTATCGATTTTGATGCAACCAGATGACATGGACAGAATAGTGCCAACCTTTTGGAATCAGCCAACAACATTAAGAAAGCAGAAAGGAATAGGATACCATGATGTGCCACTGAAAAAGTCTGAAATTAATTGTAAGGAGTGAACGGGATTCTCAGAGCGAATTAGTTGTTCTTAGGACATAGACTGTCACAAACAAATTATAGGGATATGTCACAAGCAGGTGTTTCCAAGTTACGTATACTAGTGAACATCGTGAACGTAGCTTGAAGGAGAAGGTTCTGGAAGGAATGAAAGTGTGGCTAAAGATGTGAGAAGGCTAAACAGATAGGGGTATGAGGGTGAACAGAAGTCGAAGTGAGTGAAAGGCGTATACTGCAGGACCGATGAGCCAGACCGGAGAATCATAAAGGTGTAGATGAATGAGATACAGGTTCAATATTCGAGTTGATGCAATTTAAGAGAAAACCTTTGTAGAGTGTTCAGCAAGGAAATGTTTTTAAAAAGTGTGAAAACATCTGTCTACTTGTAGTCATATAAAATCGCTGAAGCAGGAACTGAACAAACTAGATGACAAAAAGAAGGAACTTGATAAGCTGTAAGTTTCTTTGCTAAGGCTGACAAGAAAATAACCTTCTTCGTTTTATAAGAATCGTCTTAATAACCTTCAACATTTTATAAAAATGGTCTCTCTGGTCTTGATTTAAAATGCATACAAGATAACAGTTACTTATACTGACCATACGCGTTAACTCAAAGGAAAGAATCTAATCATTTTATTTAAACAATTTTTAGCCTAGTTTTATTAGCATCCGATATAACTGGTCTGTTGTGGTAGGTAACAAAGCAACTTTTGCTTTTTGAAATTTATGATAAATGGTTCAGCCAGTGTTTTGATTGTTCAACAAGTTTTCTTTCGACGTGTGTGTGTTGTGTGAATGTTATGTGTGTATGTGTGTGTGTTTATACGAAAGATATATAATAGGCCATCGAAATTAAAGTTAAGATAAAACTTACATTTTAGGAGGGTGATTGCAAAGGATGATATTTACGGGAAGTATGATTCTTTGGTGAGTGCAATTAAGGCATCTCATGCACAGACTTCCGAACAACTGGATGACTTATATGAAGAGCAGAAACGGAAGCTGGAAGAAGCCCGACAGAAGGTGATCGAAAGGAAAACAAAAGCAGAGGTTAAAGACTCGTAAATGGGGATTCCCCGTTTTTTGACGCATTTGCGGCCCTTTTGCGCGCTGCATAAATTTGTGTGCATGTATAAAATGTATAGTACCTCCATAATCTTGTGGATTAGAGACTAGAAAATTGCAAAATAATTATAAAAATTAAATGAACATTTTGCAAAAAGTCATGTAGTGTTGTTTACAGGCGAGAATAAAAACTTGAGAAACATTACTAAAACAAGGTCATAACTTTCTGAACAATCATAAGGATTGGAAGCGACAATTGCCTGATTTGGGATCTGACGGTCATTAACATCTTCTCATACTCGTAACGATTGTAATCGTAATCGTAAACTCGAGAAAACTGTTCAGCGCCCAAAAGAAGCTAAGTCGCGGGAATCAATTTATTCACGGCCGCTCAATCAAAACAAAGCGAGATGCTGGTAGGGCCAGATTCGGTTCCAGGTCAAGATCCATAGGTCGGGCAGGTAGACAGTCATACTGCTACAGTGGATGGTGTTTAAAATTGAATCGACAGGATAGATTAGGGGAAGAGGAGGAATCAGGATGGGAAATGTGTAAGAGGAGTATTTTCAGTGATTGCAAGGGATGAAGTGTTGACGAATTTGTAGGGTGGATCAGGCGATTATCTTAATTATGATTATAGTTTATTCGAGAGAGGTGGAGCAGCTATGGGTAGGGAGCGATCTTCAAATTTTAAGGATGAGATGTCGAAAGTGCGAGGAAGTGTTAGGGTGGAAAAGAAGCGGGTTGGACGGAGTGGTTAGACTGTAAATAAACGACAAAGATAGGAGTGTTCGAAGGATTGAAGTTTTTATAACGATCTATAGTAGTTGAGGTCCCTGATGCTGATGCCAATATTGTAGTCCTAAGAGAGGCTGCAAAATGTGCCACGATTCCGTCCGAATACTACTCTGTAGCCTTTGATACACTTGGTCCAATCAAACAAGATTGTTACAGGTTTCGTTCTCGTAATCTTACACATGCGACGGAAGACAAAAGAAAAAAGCTTCATTCATGACATCTCAATGATAAAATTGCATCCCACAACAAATGAGTAAACTGCTTAAAATTATCAAACATTTCTACAGGAGTTGATCGTGGATCACAATCCAGTTGAGATACCGGAAGTCAGTTTCGACTACACAATCAACATCGAAAATGCATCGCGTGCCATTGCTCTGATTAAACTGCCAGCGGAAAGTGGAAGGAGTACCTCTTTCACATTCCCTAAGCAGGATATCAAAGCAGAACGTAAGTTGCACTTGATTCAATATATTCGTAACGATGGATTTAAGGTAAACTTTTACAGTGACTGCTAGACTTTACAGAAAGTTGTCATCTGTCTGACCGTAACCTGTATGCAATTGCAAAATGGATGTTATTTCAAGAGTTTGTGATGTGACTCAAGGTTCTGTCTTTGAGCCATCTCTGTTTTAACAGGTCTATTAGGCTAATGATATGGCTATTTCTTCGATAATTTAAAAAATGCATTATCTTAGCTGATGATACTATTATTTTTTACTTTGGGCACAGTCACGACGGTTTAGTAAACGGGGCGCCTCGCCGCTCAGCCGCTATTCGCAAACTTTCCTCAAAAACTTTCATCCTTTCCTCGCAATATTCCTAAAGTCCTTCCTCACTGTGCTGTACGAGTCAAAACTGGCCAAAGTTTCCGCCGTGCTTAACATTAATTCTTATTTCAGACGCTCTGAATCCACCTTAATGCAATAGTCCTTCAGTTTATTTGATTTTTGAGTGATATAAAAGAAATTGTGTTAGTTTCGTAATGTTTTCTGTTATCATAATTTTAAATTACACACTTTAACACCTAAGAGTCAGCAGGTTAACATGTAAGGGAGTCGGCACAGGTCAGACTGGAGCCCGACTGGTTCTTCACTGGAAAACATAGTGCCAGAAGGAAATGCTTCTCCACGCTTTTGGCCTAAAGATTTCAGTTACTGTACCCAAAAATAATTTCATAGTAACGAGTACACAAGCCACTTAAACAGCCCACTGCATGTTAACTGCATAACACCGTGTAGACTGGCATCGGAAATATTTGTATATACTTAAACCAACAAAAGGACTCTATAAATAAGTCTGTGAAGGATGACATGTCTAATTGAGATGCGTCAATGCCAATTATTAGCGTTGTAAAATAAGGTAATCTAGAAAATTTCTACCCAGTTGAGTATTACAAACACGTTATATGACGCTAGTCGATTCGTATTTGCAATATAGAGCCATTTCTAAGCCTGTGGATGCAATTCTGGCTTGTCTAAGACATTATTATCGCCACCAGGGGCATCGGCAAGTTTTTGAGAAAGGAGGACCTTGACGCATGTAGAGGTCTGAAGGGAAGGCTAGTAAGGATGTTGCAAAATATGATGACCTGCTTAATCAGCGAGATATCGGCGCAAGTCCCCGAAGTTGCAGATTACCTTTTCTGTTTTTGCCTAGTTTAAGTAAGTAAGTGAGTAAGTAAGCAATGCATTTGTTAACATGTTTCCTTTGTTATTTGAGTCATCTCTCCCACAGTTTTTAGTGAACATTTTAAAACTTGGGTGGATGACTTACCTTCACTTGTTTTCTAAGCAGACCTTTCAGGTTTTTACCCAACTCGTATTTCGACACGTATGAAAGCCAGTTTCTGTTCATCAGGAGTTTCTTATGCTGGAGCGCCTCCGAGAAGGTTTTCTTAGGAGCACCATAAAATGTTACAAACAATGCATTAAAAGAGAATGGTTCACTATAGCTGGAATGACATTATTTTAGTAAGAATCTCTGTTATTGTAAATTATGCTCATGATAAAATAAAGAATTCAAATGGTAATTACTTTCCTTATTCCACACCAAACCTTACAAATGTCCACTTGCACCAGTGAGCTACAACTGACCTGTTGACCATATTGTTTGACCAATTTTATTTTAGCTGTTGTTTTCGGTGGATTTGCTTTCTCTTTTCCTTCCAAATCGTCAGCTTCTGACGTGTCTGCTACAGTTACGTCACTTTCAAGTAAGATACACAACGAAAACGATCACTTAACACATTTCAATTAAAAGTCATGCTAGAAAGTCATTGATTGCATTCATTTTGACAGGCCTTGCTATGTAAATAATACACAAATCTTGCAACTCTTTATGCCGTCGTACATATACCATCTGAATAAAAGATTGTTGCAAAGATCTTCAAAAAGCCTTTGTTTCTGACGTTGTTTTCAGGAGTGTTGAATACGGATAACATATTAAAATTGCATAATACACTCTGTATGTGTATCAAAGACACAGGACCTGAGTCTGGCGAAATGCTTATATGTGTGCGAAAAAAATTGAATTTTGATATAACTTTCACATTATAGGCATGTGACATTTGCATAACTGCAAATGCAGCATCATCCTCTTATTGTTTATGTTTTCCAGTATTTTGTGCTACTTGTTATTTAATGACTATGCACACGCTTTATAATACATGGTTAAATATGGTTAAAATTGGTAAAAATGATTTAAGTGACGTAAACTCTTGGTTGAGGGTGAGCGATAGACTAGTGCTTAGTGGGTGGGACTGTCAACCGAGAGGTCGGGGGTTCAATCCCCGCCAGGGCGGAAATCTGTCTCTGTCACCAAGCAGTATAATTTGGCACCGGCCTAAGCTGGGAAGTAACGGCAAATCCTGCGATTCATTGGCCCCGTGTCCAGGACCTTTGGATTCGTTTATTGTCAGCTCAAGGGCCTGAGAAAAAGAAATGAGCGCCTCCCCTACGTCTCACTTGTGAAATATGGGATATTTTACGTTTAATCTCTTGGTTATATCCCACACACCTATATGTTTAGCCATTTATAAGTTATAGTAATATACTGAGATGAACAGCAACATTGAATCAGAGTGTTTGCCCCACAAATTAAATTCTTGCAGTCTATCTGCATAGCTCATCCATTGTCAAAATTTCAATAATTGTCGTATCCTAAGCAAATCGCTGTTATTTGGACTTAAACTATCACATAAGTACATTACACTGAACTGAACTAACTGAATGACAGGGTGCAAAACATCAAAGCACTCCTTAAGAAAAGCATTTGAATCAGGTCCAGAATACGTTGCTTGTTGGGGACGACATAATGAGATTGTGAATTTTAGACAGAGTTGTTTATATGAAGAAGATGAAAACAGGTGATAGTAAAAATATTTAGTCTGATAAAAAAGTGAACAGAAATGCAACTTGAACCTTTTAGCATTTTTACCATTCTTGCCATTTTAAAGGATTTCTGACAACAATTTACCGTGGTAAACTGTAAAACGGTTTACCGGTAAAACATCAGGACATTTACCAGTATAAAACCAAGATTTTTTACTAGTTAAAATAACTTCACAACACAATGTATGTGTATATATGAGAAAAACCAAACACAGAGCACAGATGCACAGAGAGGCAGCAAGGCAGGTGGGCCTAGTAAGGCTTACTTGAATATTGTGATTTGATGATGCTCCTTTGTAGCTCCCTCTCCTTCTCCACACCAAAGTAATAAAGCAACTCCAAAACGGAAGAAGAAAGAGGCAGCAGAAGCCTCTCCTTCTCCACACCAAAGTAATAAAGCAACTCCAAAACGGAAGAAGAAAGAGGCAGCAGAAGCAACTGAAACCCCTTCACACCCATCTCCTTCTACTCCCAAGATGACCATCCACACTCTGCGGGATTTCATCCGGTGCAGAAACTGTCGTAAGCCAAGGTGATTGAACACCTCTTTGCACAAGAATTTCTCTCCAAGGCTGACAATTAAAATTTGCTTCGCATGATGCAACGTTTTATTAATAGCGATAACTAAACTGACGATGTCACTGACGAAGATGGTTATCAAAACGGAAGTATTAGTTCTTTGCCTTTAATGATAATCATGATGATGATGATGATGATGATAAAGGTGATGATGATGATGACGACGATGGTGATGATTATCAGAGTGATGGCTAAAGTGGTGCTACTGACGACAACGATGATGAAATAGAGTAGAAGAACGATTATGATGGGGCTGATGGGGATGATGATGATGATGATGATGATGATAATGACGACGACTACAATGACAATGACGATTCTTGTTTGGCTAGATGTGTCTACAGCGGCAAGAAACTGACGAAGGATGACCAAGAATGTTGGAACAGTCTCAAATGGATCCTGCCATATCACTGCGGAGCAAATCTCTTCCCTACTGTGGCACAGGTAAGTTTAGCTGCGGATTGAAAAAATACAATTAGGAAAACCCAGGGTTGTGTAATTATACTACTACTACTACTACTACTACTACTACTACTACTACTACTACGCTACTACTACTACTCCGTGTATTTCAATCACTACTAATTCAACTACTACTGCTTTCAGCGCTTTTGAGTGGTCCTCAGAATGCGCCAATCCAGCCTCGAGGGGCATCATGAGTATGAAGCATTAGCGACTTAATTCTTTAGCCTCGGTATTGGAGGACTTCCAGCTCTTTAGGCCTTCCTTCGCAGTAAGATCTTTCCATTGGCAGGGTAAATCGATGTATTTATTTAGTGCTTATTTCACTATGGTAGCTATTTAAGTTATTCCGTATGCTGTATGAACTATAGGCCTATGCTCTGACTCAGCTAGGGTCAGCTGTACTGTACTATTTAAAAATCTTCAAATGTCTGTCCGTCTTTTAGGAGATTTGAACCCCAAACATCTGGGTTGACAATCTAGAACTCTGACCACTAGACTAACGCTTCCAATTATGCTCTAAAGACCTAAGCTGTTCATTAATAAATACCTGACACTGTCTTATCAGATTGTGATACAATTCACTCAATAACATTGAATTCCGCTAAGCTGCACCTGTCTCCATGACGACTTCCTTTTGTTTTTGCAGAATCTGGCTGTGGAGCAGGCAGACTGTTCGAAGGACGTCAGCTATCAGTATTTCAGCCATGACCGCAAGTTTCCCGCTGTGTGTTATCACTGTGGCGCCGATATCAGTTGCCACAGCAACCAGATGCGTGAGGATAAGCAGGCAGACGTGATCACCCACGACGTATGTCAGGGCTGCAAAGCTCAGGGAATAAAACCGAGAATAAGGAAGAAGAAGTCTCCTGTTAAAAAGGCAAACACTGAAAAACAGTCGAAGAGCGCCTACTCTTCTGAGATGGTTATCCTGTTATGACATATAGGTCGAAACAACACCCGAGAATTGTCAGTGCAACTAAATATCTGGTTGAAGGGTTAGACTGTTTTTGTAATTCAGTATCTCGATCACTAGTAGCAGTTTCAGTAAATGGCGACGGACAAACGACCAATATAAAATAACAGAACTAGGGTTTGAAGTGGTTTATAGGGCAAATAATCTGCTTTATATGCCTATTACTCCGTTGATTCAGACTGACAGACTTCTAGTGTGCTTCTATTATAGCGCAACCCTGTCTGTTAGGCCAGCGTTTGTTTGCCTTTCCACCCGCGAGCATGGTTTAAGAATCGTAATCCCATTAAGCTTAGACTGTTATTGGACAAGAACCTTAGGTTTTCTCTCCTTTTGTTTTACTATTCGAGCTTTTTAGCTGTTTAGTGCTTGCACAATATGTATCTCATCTGTTCGTCAGCGCGTGCCACTGTGTCATATTGACGCTCCATGTCTTGCGCGTTTCTATGCTTCAGTATATTAAACTAAAGTTTTTGTCTGGAAAATGTTGGCTAAAATTCCAATCAATTTTCCGGAGCTATTAATTTCTAATTTCGAAATCAACCGACATAAAATAAGGGAAAATTTCTATGCAATTCAACGCATTTGAAAGGTTCCCAAAGGTGCGTTATGTAAATAAATAGCTATATGCGTACATAAATCATCTTATGGAAACTCTGGTGCAGTTTCAGTTTGGTATGGACAGTAGGTAGAAATACAGAAAGTGGGCCTGAACGTTACAAATATATTTGGGCTGTGCCTTCTGCAATAGTCCACTTCGAAGTAAATATCCACTCATATTTATTTGGAGATCATTGTTGCGCCTTTGAAAAGCTACAAAGAAAATATTAGGCTAACTCTATATATGCATGCAGAACTTCATGAAATTATGAAATATCTAAACATACAATCAGTGCATATCATCAGAGCAACTATCTAAACATATCATCAGAGCAATATTCTGTCTGAGCTGCTCGCTTACAACTTGTAATGATAGCGCGCAAAATCAATTTTTATAGCGCACAAATTTTGTGAGCGTACATGTAATTTTAAAGTCAACATTTGCTCATTGCTACAGCTGCTGGCATATGTAGCCTACAATGCTCAAAAAGCAAAAACACGGTTTTCATGCTCCATCTTACGAAGGTACGTGCATGCCAGCCTGACTAGGTTGTAAAGTCTCCTCCTAGACAGACAGTCGCATTCAGTTTAATTTAGTTTAGTTCTTATAAGCTCGTCGAAGACCTCTGCAAAGCGTTTCTGGCCCGATTCCTCTTGTTGACTACCGTTGTGTCGCTTGGTCAGCGCCACACCGTGAGCCTACCAGCCACGCGAGTAGTGTGTTTTGCCCCGGTCTCGTTGGCAGGCTCGGCTGGGGTATCAAACCCGGCGGCTGGACCTAGGCCGGGGAGCATAACCCACAGCCAGCCTCGTGGGACTGGCAATCAACTCAAAATGGTCCCCGAACTGTGGCTGGGAGGCGCGGTGAGGGCGGTGGCTGCTTCTGTCGCCTATATGAAAAGGACGAGAAAGGACTAGGTGAATTCAAACCGATAGTTTAATCTACTCCGCGCGTTGACAAACAAATCACTAAGCCGATCACTCATAAAAATTTCCTACACGAGCGCGCGCTTAAAACATGCTGCAACTAAGCAGCGTAATCTTACGTTCACACTTAGCTTGTCTTCAATTGTTTTCCTTTTATAAAACGCGATAATGTAGTCTATTAGTTTAGACTTAGGCCTAATTGGTGTGTAGTCTTAGAGAGGCCAGACAGCAGGTTCCAAATGTTGGCCAGTGCGCGCATGGCGAAAAAGATTGGAGGGAACAGTTCGTCAACGCTGACATCTGAAAAATTGCACTGTGTAGGCCTATCGTGTTCGCGTATTATGAACTAATACTATGTGAATTTTACTTAGTATTATCGAGCTATGCAACTCTCAAGCAAAGCCTGCGTTTCACACACCTCGTCTAAATGGGCCGCTGAACTTCAGTTACTACTCTTCACGCAAGGTTTTGGATTGCTGTTGAGTTTGCGCTTCAGCAGAAAGATCCTTTGACTCAATGACCTGACCCCGAAAACTCCGAGGATTATGCTTCTGATAGTGAACTGTAAGTGAGTGATTATCTCACCTTACAGATGTCGATAACTAATTATAATTATATGATTAAGAAAAGAAAGGTCTGTTACTAAGCACCTAAGACAACTAAGGCATATGCTACCTAGTCGCTATGAGACAGAGGTCGTTTTGTTGCAACTAGAGATAGAGCCATTTATATTTTCTTCGGGAGGAGATGGAAACTATAAAGAGTAGTAATTGAAGTTCAGCGGTCCATGTAGACGAGATGTGGGAAAGAAATTCAAGAAATTCTATAACTGACCTCTTATAGATCCTATTTATGCTATAAGGCAATCGCACAGAGAACGACTAGCCTAAGTGGGAATTGCAAGTATGAAGAAATTAAATGGCTCTAGTTGTCTTTTGATGGATTAGTTATAAACTTGCTTAAAGTTGATTTTATCATTTAACATACTCTGTCTTATTAGGTCTCTGATAGCACTACGCTGATAGCCCAGTCAGCTTTCAATGCCCGTGTTCTTTTCCTGCCGCCCAACACATCGTGTATACGTAACGGTTCGCTGCATTGACTAATATCGAAAATGCCTGCGTTTCACACACCTCGTCTACATGGACCGCTGAACTTCAATTACAACTCTTCACGCAAGAATTAATATGCATTTGACCCAAATTTTAGAAAACTGAGACCGAAATTTCGATTTTGCAGTGCTTACCTGAAAATGTTTGGGTATTGCAATTTATTTCACGACAGTTCGCTTCCTGTATGGAACTGTGCACTGTTCTATAAGTTTTAGAAGGTTTGATATAGCTTTTGTTGGAATCCGAACCATTTTTTTCTTTACCAAAACTTTCTGCAGACTTTCGAATGCTGGTAAGTGTAGCAATATTTACACCGACGGACATTAATTCTGTTTATTGAAGACCGACAAAGTCGTATCTAAAAGCCCTGAATGCCTATTCTTACATATTCATTTTCTTCGTAATTGAAATAGTTCTGTTCCTTCTTCCTGCTTTTTTAAAAGTTCTCACTTTGTTTCTCTTCCAGAATAGTAATTTTCTTCACTGCTTCATTTTATTTCATCTATCCTCAAATGAACTGTGATAAAATTTGTTGTATCTGAATCGATATTTTGAACATTGCATGCAAGTGCTATACACAGCTTAAAACTAACAACTGAAACAAAATATGTAGCTTATACAACGGTAAGATCTAGGCCTCAATATACGAACAGTGAACACTTCTTCAACCATATGAAATACCGATATATGCGTATTCAAGTCTTACAGTCAAACGAGGACAAACGGCAAACAAAAGTATTGCTTGTCAAAATGTTAAATAGATCTATGGTTTGTTATTTCAGGCTTCAAAGAAATCAAATACACTTCAGTTGTTGCAGCAGTAAGTTTTCAACATTCCTGCCTACCAGTGTTTTCATAAATAAGGTTTCAACATAAAACATTCGTTGAAATATCAGTCAACATACAACCGAAGCTTTGCTGTGTTGTTTCTGTTTCCAGTTCTAATTAATTTTTTTAAGAAACTGTCTTTTACAGTACATATAGTGACGTGATAGACCTATTATAAAAACTCCTATAATATGCTGTCTAATATAATATAATCTGAGAACGTCCGTAGCGCCACTATAATAATATACAAGACATCAATCGATGGTCACTGCTGCGCGAAATAGGTGTTCCTGTCAAAATCCAGGGTGAGTTTTTCAAATCAAAAGGGTATTCCGAAAATTCATGGAAACAGCCAACGGAGGAAATAAATCCAGGAAGACACGAGTTTGTTTACTCTATTGAGTAAACGTGTGCCGGAAAAGAGTTTCACAGTCTAGATTTTGGAACTCAAACTCTACCCGATTCAGAGATATATCCAAATGCGAGTCTAGTGAGAACACAGAATTTTTAACTGATTTTATTACAAGAGTATATGTTTTAACACATCCATGACTCATCAACTTACATCACATTGCATCACATTAATGTTTAACTAGATTTTTCACTGTTCTTGGTCCGGTTAAACTTTTAGCAGAATATGTGAAATTTCAGACATGTTAAAGACCTCAGTGACCAAAAGAATGAAGTGAACAGAAAGAAATCGGAACTGATGCAGCAGTAAGTCTATCCAACATAACAAACGCTTCGAATATTTGCCCCCGATGTTTGTAGGAAAAAAATTAAATAGCATTTTAGGTAGCGGTATGTTCAAAGATGTACATTACATTACTGTACATCTTCTTTTCCATTTTTCTTCCTTTCTCCTTTCCTTTATCCTTTTCAGGCCTATCCATTGCCTTACCCTTCCCTCTTTGCCAACCTTAAACTTTCCTTTCCTGTTGTCCAGCATTTCTTGATGAACGTGATACTGTAGGTGGGCATGTTTTGAAACAAAGTTTTCAGACAATGTAAGGCCCTAACATGACGTCCTGAAAACAATAAATATCAGCAGCAGCCTTATGAATTTGATATTATTGCATGACACTCTGAAAAAGCTTTGCAGCCAGACAAGCTTATGTTGTCCTGGTCCAATTCATCTGATGTAATAGCTTAAGTATGCCATCTTATTTAGATCATTAAAAATTCGTTCTTTTCTACAGTTATTAAGTACCCTGACTTTTTCTCCTTCTTAGTTGAAACATGCAGAATCGATTATTAAATGTTATCTGATTGTAACGTTAAGTTCTTGTATGGCAAAAGTTTCTAGTGCATTACCAGTTATTCCACTGGAACTGCTTTATACAGGAAAGACATCGCCATAAGCGATGTTTCGGAGAAATGCGAGTCGCTGAAGAAGTCCATAAATAAATCGAAGACGTCCGCAATCCAACAGCTGAATGAGTTTTATGAGAAACAGGAGAAACTGCTAAATGAAGTTCTGGCGAATTTAGAGACTAGAATTGCTAGAGCAGAAGAGGTCCGTATTCTGTTATCTCTAAGTCATCGTATTGTTTAATTATTTAGTTAACTTTGTTTGATTTGCAATTATTTTCATCGTAAAATAATTGCAAACAGTGACTGTACCATAAAGGCTACTAACACTATAGACAGATTCATATTACATACCTGCGACCACTGACCAGTTGGCTGAGGTATCAGTCATTCATAGACTCTTACATCGAGAATAAAAATGACCGTGGAGGCTGCAGTTTCGAGTACAGACAGCGCGCACCATATTATCGGTGACAACTAGTGGTATGGTGGGTAAGCAAGTTTAAACAAACATGTACTATGTGGAACAGGCTGGGAGGAATCTTCGCAACCTAGGCTGGCCGTATGGTTTCGCAACAAGGGATATGAAAACTTTCACATTCTGAGCATGGTAGGATAAATATGCCAGAAGCAATGAGCTAAATTTAACTCTTGAATAACCTGAATGCTCACCAAATGTGCGCGCTAGCAGAAAATGGTTTCACACGCTATCCTAAAAGGTTGTGCGCGCGCAGCTTAGAGAAACAGTGGTGCCATTAGCACGTTTGAATTCCTGCACATTAGAAAAGCTTTGTATAGTGTAGTGTCCTTGTAACGCAGTCAAACTTGACCTTCCTTAAGCGACCATCGAAAGCGTATTAGCTTGTTCCCAGTAATTCTGTCATTGTAAAATTCTTCAGACAAAACTGGGTTGAATTACTTGGTGCCTATAGAAGATAAGCAGATCGACGACAGCTTGTGTATATAATTGACTAAATCATGCGAAAGAGACTGTTTCGGTAGTACGGTGTAAATAACACGCGCATCAAGCACCATGCGCTGAAACTAATGCTCTTCGTTAGCTTATATTGAGCAAATCTTTCCTTAGTAATGTTAATTCTCTTTAT
Source organism: Norana najaformis (assembly GCA_964023275.1). Taxonomy (NCBI): domain Eukaryota; kingdom Metazoa; phylum Annelida; class Clitellata; order Crassiclitellata; family Hormogastridae; genus Norana; species Norana najaformis. Next base: position 33,355,358 of record OZ029915.1, on the reverse strand, counting down.
TCACACCTCGGTCTATTTTTAGGAATTGATTATCGATCTCAATGGAATGCCAGTGCCAACAGTTGAGTCTCTGTCCTATAAGTTTGACGTAACTAAAGCCAACGCTTCAATCAAACAGCTCGAACTGAGACCGTCTGTGACTACTCAATCTCCTTCCGAAGATACGAAGGATTCAGTAACTAAACGATTGGAAAATATAGCGTCAGGATTCGTGGCCAAGACTGTCGCAACCACTTCAGGCATGGTGCATTATGTCATTCTAGAACATCACTCTGAAACATTCGTTCTCGATATGAAACCAATATTTTTGTGGTTATCCTATATTGTTATTGTGACTCTCCGTGCAGAGTACTAAGAGTCAAGAATGGGTGGTAGATAATCAGGAAAGGAAGAACAGTTTTAAAGTGCAATGCCAGAGAAATTCAGCTGATTGGTTTGATATTCAGTGACCAAAAGGTCGAGAAAATTTAGGTAAAGGAACCTGTTATAGACCTTCCAGATAGGTCTAGGCTCCTATATAAACATATTCACGCATACAGTAGCTACACAAACACATGTATGTATGTATGTATGTATGTTTATGGGGTAATATTTTAACGATTAATCTATCTCTTTTTTACACAAACTGATCTTATTCGCCATGCCATGACTTTTGATGGCCAAATGCAGCTCGTGTGAATTTATCGAAGCAACTCGATCTTCCGACTCCAAAAAAGCCAAGGCTCGTTGAAGGACAAAGAAGAGAACATGTCAGAGATTACATCAATTGCTGCAAATGCAATAAACCGAGGTATGAAGAGTATGCTATGGTATGTTATGTTATGGTGTATGACATGGTATGCTAGAGTTGTTCGAAAATGCAAGCATATGCTCGCAACTGTATACCATCACCACGAATTTTGGTGTTCACGTCTCAACCTATTAGCTGTGAGCTTCGAATTCCGGATCGTATACATCAAGCGAAAATTAATTTTTTGTATTGAGTGATGCATTGAAGTCTGATTGGAGGAACTAAGATCGGTCGAATGTCCTGCTCTTCAAGGCATATCCAGACACCGCGTCGTCTTCCATCTACGAGTGTCTGCTGGACGGTGAGCAACCGTGAGCCATAGGCGGCGGATCACATCGCCTAATGTTGTTCTTCGTCCTTGATGCTACTTGCCTCAGGAACTCTGAACATGCTGTCATCTTTCAACTCTAGTTGGGAATCTCTTAGTAAAACTATGCGTGTGCGCGCGACCCTGCCACCGGTGACTCTTCTAGTTATCTGAGCAATATCTGCTAACGGATGAATGTTCTACTCTTAATGACATTTAACATCTAGTGCAGAGAGAGCCTCTTAATAGTTTCTCTTGCAACGGCGCTATGCACAATTCTCGTTACAGTTACAATTACATTGTTATTGACACATTACACTGCATTACACTTTGCATCATTGCTGACACAGTATATTATTACTGACACAGTACATTACTTTTAACCAGATGCATCTATCGCGAATATTTTCTAACCGACGAAGAGAAAATGGCATTAAGCAAACTGAAAGCCTCTGCATCATACATCTGCGGCGGAAAGTTACCACGTGACACTCCCTTGGCTAAGGTAATAGATTCTGGAATGATCCTGACACTTGCGTATTCTCTACATACATGCACGCATAAATATTTACTTACATACATACATACATATATGCATGCATGCATACAAAGATACATACACATACATGCATGCATGCATACATACATACATACATATACATACCTAATTACATATACATACACAAATACATACTTACATTTATACTTGCATAGACCCCTACATTCGTACGTATATACATAGATGCATACACATATACATGCACGGTTGCTGGACCTATATTTTGGAACCCTCTCCCCCACCTGTTAGTTCTGCTCATTTCTTTTGTCATTTCGGTTGCAACTTAAGACTTAGGCCTACCTCTTTCAGCTTGTTTACCCACCATAATACTGCCTTTCTGTCCCAGGGGATTGACTCTGTGGTATTGACCTGAATGCGGCTTGGCCTTGATGCTCCATGTGTCGGTTTGATATCTTGTGCATTATACACCGGCGCTATAGAAGTTGCTTATTATTATTACATGCATACATGCGCACATGTATACATAACACACAACTAGACAGCTACGATATTAGCCTAGATGTTGCGTATTTTTTGAAAGCATAAAACTAGCCGTTCTTTTCTGTGTTTTATTTCGTCGTACAAACTACGCTGTAATTAACGTCGACCAATGTTGTTGATGATGTCGATGATGATAATGATGATGATGATGATGATGATAATAATAATAATAATAATAATAAAATTAATAATAAATAATAATAATAATGATAATAATAATAAAATTAATAATAACATAATACATGCATACATACATACATAATTGCAGACGTTGATCCTTGAAAGCCAGATCAACTGTGAGAGCATCGTAAATTGGCACTACTTTCACCCAAAGTTGAGGAATCCTCTGGTTTGCTACTTGTGCGGCTCCAGCGGGGTCAGTCCTATCAGTGAAGAGGAGAAGCTGGCCTACCGCGTGCTTCATAAGATCTGCATGTCTTGTCAGCGGAAGGGTGGACATCCTAGATGCCAGAAGAAGACAGCCTTGGCAGACAGCGAGGACGAAAGCGATACAGGATCAGCAAGCACTCCTTGGTAAAGGAAAGCTTTGTAGGGTAGTCCTATGTGATAGACATTCTGCGACAGTAACGATCTATGTGCGGTCTTGACGACAAACAATGGCCTGTTTGATGCATAGGTTATGTTTCAAACCATGCGCTGTCAACGTGGTGATTTAAACGACCATATATTTCATCACAATCTTTTCATATAGGCCTGGTTTACTTGACGAAACGTGTAGAATAGGAACATTGATAAACTTATGTGGTTGACAATTTATTGCTTGAAAAGAGGTCAGTGACACACAGCACTGACATCGTGACGCTAATTGATCCTCGTAGTAATTAACAGAGTGTCGAGTAGCGAGTAATTAATTAATTATACACAGGACTGCGCATGTGGCATAAAGTGTTACTTGGCAAATAAATATTTAGACGGAAACTCGTCTTATTCGCCTATAAATGTTCCTCAAAATGAAATTCGTAAAGCAAAGGTCGGGCGGGACAGGTTCGTCTAAAGCAGGATGCGACTTTCGAAATGCTCTTTGTCTGAATGCAACTGATTTCCGAAAGTTGCATGTAAACTAGGCCTATATTCTGAATATCTTTAAAAGGAAGTGGAAAGTAACTAATAGCATACGCATGGAATGATTATAGGCTGCAGGCTATAAAAAACGAGTTATATATAAGGCTATATAAGGCTATATATAATATAAGGCTATATATAATAGAACTCCGCCACTTCCGTACTCGAATATAGTGCCAGTCCCCAGCCTGGATAAAAGGAGGAGGGCAACAGCAACGGCCTTTGATGTCATAACGACAGTTAAACATTAAAAATACTACTATATGCATGTAGTAATACTACTAAAATACTACTATATTCGGGTAGTAATACTGCTAAAATACTACTATATTCGTAAAAGGCCATATGTATGGGATAAATTATCTGTGTATTTCGTACAAACTCTTACAGATCAAGACTAGCGAATTAATTGCAGAATTGACCGACTACGCAGAAGTTTGTTTATACCTATATAAGCCTATTACCTAGTAAGTATAAAACCTGCACTAGCTACCCTGCTCCCAACCAAGTTCAGCTTGTCTGATACTCCAACCGTTTCTGATAATTAAACAAAAGAGTCTGAATGTAGACCACAGATACTGTTATAAGACAGACTTTGTATATTACGAGAGGAACCTGTAACGGCGCATGGCCCATTTAAACGAGGGTTGTCGAGGGATCTCATTCCGTAGGGGAAAATCATCGGAAACAGTAAAGTTCAAGGTTATAGAGTCATCAGTGAAAACTATTTTCAACCATGTATTGTTTATGGACCTATAGTTGCAAGTAGCCAAGCGTTTTGTTTTAGCCAACAAGCGACGATGACGCCTAAGACTCAATTTGAATAACAGTTCTGACAGATTTATTTATTAAGGTCAATAAATTGTGGTCTGTTTTGCAGTATTGCATCCTAAAATACGACCATTATCTACTGATATTGCATGTTAGAAGGATCCTCGCCCAGCGAATAACACCTTAAAATTAACGACTTGATCATTCTATCATGGCGTCATTCTATCATGACCCATAAACTATTCTAATATTATATTTATCCACGGACTAACGATACACTATAGGCCCTCTATCCTGGATATTGACTACATTCAAATATATGTACAAGTATGTGTACTGTAGGCCTATATGTGAAAGTGTAGATGTGTATATATGTAAAAGTGTATGTAGTAAGCATTTGCACAGTACATTCTGGAGCAGCTATCATGCTTCTTGTCCTTTTTCTGTCCCTATTTTGCCAGCGGTTGAAGACCATGTGATCGTGGTCTTGCTTTGTCAGATCGGGAGCACCTCCGAGGGATTTTCTCGAAGAGGCGCTATATAAATGAGTACTTGAGATTTCACTTACGGTTTTGGTGTCACTGCCATGGAAAATACATTCAGCAAAGCCGGAAATTTCAGGCTGTAGACAAAAGTTAAACCTGTATCAAAATTGTTTTATATAAATTGTTATAAATGAATTGCGGTCCAGTAAATTATGTCGAAATATCTAGGGCGAGCGGAGGTCTCTCATACCGAACTCAAGACAGCTTCAAGGCCAGGCAGCTTTTCAACTTTATCCATTCCTTCAGGTGGTCAACATGTGAAGAGTCAACGCGGTAAAGACACAAAGCTACAAGGCGATGACGTTCCTCTGTTTCTCCTCCCTCCTTCGCTCTCTCCCTCCGCTCCCTCCATCCCTCCCTCTACCACTCGCTCGGTCGCTCGGTCGCTATTTCACTTTGTGTGGTCAAAGTCGTGAGTTTAATAAGGCCTGCTCGTCAAATCCTTTAGTTGACGAAGTTCGACGTGAATGGCTCATACTGATGAAGAATACTCGTTCAAGGGGCTATGATCATCATTTAACGACGCTATTAATTTTATTATAATTAGACAAAAGGCGTCAGTACAGAAAAGCCAACACTCCAAGACCAGTGTCATGTCGTAACTACATTAGGCGTTCCAAGGCCTTTCTTTCCGAGGCTTTACAAAGCAGCTAGATAAATGGATGGTTACGCTGCAAAGCTCTGCATCATGCTATATTGCACTGCATTGTATTTTGTGTGTTGCACTGCATATCAAACTGTATTACATTGTGTTGTGTTACGTTACGTCATGTTGTCCTATCCTGTGTTGTGTTACGTTACGTCATGTGGTCTTATCTTGTGTTGTGTTACGTTACGTCATGTTGTCTTATCCTGTGTTGTGTTACGTAACACAACACAGGATAAGACAACATGACGTTGTCTTATACTGTGTTGTGTTACGTTACGTCATGTTGTCTTATCCTGTGTTGTGTTGCATTGCTTTCATAACATCGCAAGGCGTTGCCCTGTATTGTATTGCATTACATTGTATTGCATTGTACTGTAATTTATTAGATTGCATTGTAATTGTGTTGTATTGTATTGTATTGTATTATTTTGATTGTACTGTATTGTGTTATATTATATTGCATTCTACTCTATTGTAGCCTATTGTATTGTCCAATTTACACATTGCATTGCATCACATTTCATTGGATTACAAAAGAAAATCAGGCAGTTAATGGTATCAAATTATTACAGCCCGTGTGATATTTGCCTATACGACCTACAGAAAATAATAATGGGTCTCCTTACCGTAGTATCTTCCATGGTTACACCATGTAGCTCTGTTAAAGGGATATTCTCTCTTAGGTCAGCATCTGCTGGAAAATATGTTGTTCCTCGTACACGTCTTGTCTTTGGCCTGCGTTCATTCACAGTTGCTGATCCCTCCATCTGGGACTCTACCTCCTTATGTTCGCGATTCTCCTACTGAGGCTTTCTTTCACTCTAACCTTAAAACCTACCTCTTACAGTCTGCTTATGGTTCTTAAAGCTTCACATAACCCGGCTTCAAGTGCACTTCGGTACTTTGTAAACAGGACATTAAAAATTTCAGTTGTATTGTATAGTATTGTATAGTGAACAGTCATGGGGTAGATGAGGTCCGCAAATGAGACTTCTTGCGAGTTGAATCAGGTGGAAGCCTGGACCTTATGTACCTCACTGTATATACAAAGTCGTATAGGCGTTGGCCAAGAAAGTCGATGAGGATGTGTTTCTGCATGTGTGTTTGTATGTGCGATTGTATTCATGGATACTTTTGTCTAGTGCTACTCAGGACAGCCATTCATTCTACCCAAACTTACTAAATTGTGCACCCAATAGTTTCATAACCAATCAGACGCAAGTATACTTCTCAAGTACTTTAGGTACTTATCGATTGGCACTTGGCCACGAAGTGCCGTCTACCGACTCATTTGAATAGCCAATAATAGGGCCTACCTCACTACGCAAGCACCCACGATCCATACAGTCGCAGGAATGACCACGCAGTGCACTGAATTTAAACTCGGGCTATTCAACGTACCTTTGAAATGAAATGACCAAAGAACAGAAATTCTGAACTTAGGGTCACGCGGACCTGAATGACGTCACAGCACACTGCACACTGGAAACAAAGCGCCAAAATTACGCTGAATAGAAACTAAAACCCCTTAATCAGGAACTTCTGCTATGAAGAATGCAAATAAAGAGAAAAATACGGTCATTTGTTCAACTTTCCGAAGAAAGCTCGATTTCTTTTGACCTATTCTGCTTTGGCTTTCGAACATTGTTTCGAAAAACACAAATGTCATTAGCTAAACAATAGCTGGGTATATACATATGATACATACTTATATATTATATATATACAGCCTACAGGCCTAATACATAACCTTCCCATAATTCGTTTCAACTGCCTTTCGTTTATATAATGGCGTGCTGGCGTAAAAGACACCGTGGTCTGGCAGGCTATAGTAGCTAAGATAACTGACAGCAGAGGCAAATAGACTGTGTGGTGGTAGCTGGCTGTCGCAGCGCGTGGATTATATTGGTCTGCTGGACTGCATCGTCCTTTGAGTGAGTGAGACAAGCGTTCTCGGTCAGTCGGTCGGTCGGTCGGTCGGTACTAGGAGTTTTCTGCAGAAATGGGTTCCTGCGTGTCTGTTGCTGCTATGGGTACGATAAGTAGTAAGCGATTGAATGTCGAAACTAATCTTAGGACTTCTACAGAAACCATGGCATCAAGGCTTGTGGACGTGATGCCGGCTGATGTTGGTACTGAAAAACGAACGCTTGCGGAAGAGACGAAAAAGTTCGAAAGACATCAATCGTCAGTCAGGTGCATCGAAGTGTCACCGCTTAATTCCACTGCAGACGGAGGAGAAGGAAATGTTTTTGTTACAAGTCACCCATTCGGGATTACAACAGTCCACGCGGATGTCTCAGCAGACCGTCCCATGGAGACGGCGGTGTCACATGGTGCCTTTCGACGTGGCCTCTCCGATCCAGAGGACGTTGACACTCGCTCAATCCGACGGGTACCAAGGCCTGCCCTCGGAGCCGGTGGCGCTAGTTCGAAGCTGAACGGTCGCATCAGCTGCACTCTGTCAAGATGCCACGACGACCGTCGGATGACAGCAGCCGTCGAAGAGGAAGAGGATGACAAGGAGAGAGAGTCGGCGATGCAGAAAAGACACTGTGTCACGCAACATTGGGTAGCTCTTTGTCTTCAGGCAAACATCCGCAAAATCCACCACGACAGTGCAGAAGACTCACTGTGCCAAAGCAACGACAGCCACCAGCTGCTATCCGTCGACGAAGACGTCATTAAGACGTCATATCTGGCAGACGATTTGGTCGACTTCCGGTTGAAGAGCGCGATAAGTGACGGATGGAGTTCGGAGGATTCGAGCGACGATGGCATTTGGGCCTTGAAAGACGATGATTCCCTCTTTGTCTCTTCCTCCTACATCGACCGAAGGGTAGTAGCAGTAGTACGCAAGGAAGCCGGGTGCCCTCGGAACTTCTCTGCTCACACAATAGCTAGGCCTAAGGCCGCCGTGGAAGGTCGAAGGTCAAAGCCCGTTTTAACGGTCAGATAAGACAACACACGGATTATACATCTAAGATAAGACAGTCATTTCAACCTCGCATTAATTAATCTGTTCTTTTAACAGAGCCACTCATTAAATTCAACAACACTTGTTTTCTTTACATATATATATATAACAGTTTTAGCAACACTCGGTACTGAATTATTTGCTATATGTTTAATCAATTCAGTATATGGTTGGCATATAAATATTTAAGTGGCTCATTATTTATCATTAAATAAGTAATTAACTGTGCAATTATTTGAGTGAGTAATTATATAGGTAAGTATCATAATAAGTTTGAAGAATGAGTCTTCCAGTAAGCCAAGCTATTCTTTAACAGGTACGTTAGAATTTTGTGCCACGTTGCGTGTGTTTTAAAATTCAAGTGTATTTTACCTGAACTAGGGATTAATTACAGAAATCAGACTTTATTTATCTTGCATCGTTGTCGAATCGGCCTGTTGTCAATCGATTACTTGAGTTAACAGAGGGCCGTGATTTGCATAAGGCTGAACTGCCACTGTAGGAGGTAATGCTAATTAATCGTCGCATGCAGAATGACTCGAGCAGGCCTACATTTATTCACATGACTCACACATGAGATGACACGGTAAACATTCCAACAGTCAGCTTTGTAAATCGTCGTCGTCATCATCGTCATCGTCGTTGTCGTGGATTACTACTGCATATTCTAATGCGTTCGTGTGGTTTATGTCGTTTTGTTGTTTTCCAGAACATTTCGTCTGTGTTGTAAATGTCAAGACGATGTAGTCATATTTTTCCTGGGTCTGAAAATGACCTGCTTTTCTGTGCAGAAACTATTGCTGTCGCTTTCGTGACTGTTTTCTGCAAAACAGATATGACATTGTGTTTTGTCTACATTTTAAGTTTCTTATATTGTCTTTGGGTTATATTAAGTTGCCTAATTGATTATAATGCTGTGTAATTTTGTGGCCTGCATGGCTTAATGATAAATGGTGCATTTTGCACGACACACCGGGATTCGAACCTCAAATATAGCGCTAAAAGGCGGACTCGTCTCTGTGCGGCGTTGTGTGTGTCTGAGTCAGAGAGTGAGAGAAAGGTACGCAGATGGACAGAGATAGAAACATAGAGAAGGAAAGAATGAGACAAAGAAAGAGGCAAACTAGAGTGCAGATAGAGACAGGGAAAGTTAGCCAAACAGAAGGGTAGACAGAGAGACAACGAGTGTGTGCGTCTGTGTCTGTGACTGAGTGTGTAAGTTTTCAGAATAATATGTTTCCCGTATGATGCACGCTGGTTCTGCGAATCATAATCGGAAGAAGAGCGCATTATTGTCCGAATATGTATGTAAAAATATGCAACAGATTTGAGGAAAAACTGAGGATGAAATTAGGCTGATGCGAAATTTTTAGCGTATTGTAACGGAAACAGTTGCCTAGATTTGTCTTTATAAGAACGAACTGAATAATTATAATCTGTTGTGCAAAAGAATGGCTTGTGACCAACGTGCAATAATAATTGCTTTGTTGCATTTGCATTTCTAATTAGTTTCCGCCTTAATTGTGATTGTGGCGTATGCAAGTACAGACGCATAAATTAAGCACAGACTCACTGTTTCCGTCATTTGATACAGAACTTTATGCTTTGAATTACAGATAACTCTGTCAAACGACGGTGAAATTGATTTTGATTGTAGCTAATAATACTTTCAATCAAAGATATAGCGCGACGCTACCGTATTATGCGCTGGTTGAATTTAATTTAATTTTAATGTATGCGAGTGTGTTCGTGCGTATTTAGCACTACTCATTTTTACATGGCTTTAATCAAGCATCTTGGTTCGTCTTATCTGACGATGTTTGTTTAAGAAACAGGCTTAATGCTAAATCATGCCCGATTACATCTTATCAAATTTCATCTGATCTGATCAGCAGTGTAACTCTTCAAGCGCCGCATCGAAATGTTTCTTGTAAAGGATCCTCTGTAAAGCGTAAAGGATCAGCTATTATTGTGCAGGTGTATTGTCCAAACATACAATACTCTACTAGTGCAATCAAATACGACCGTCGGACAATAGACAAAGACAATGACCAAATCTTCCTGTAGCAGGCATGTGCTCTATCATTTCGAAGTGTCAGCAACAGCTAAATAGAATAGCACACAAGACTCATGTTATGTTTATTCAACACGAACAATTGTCGGCGAGTCTTAAAATGTTTGGAAGTGGCTCTATTTCCTCGCACGAGCGCATTCGTCTGTTAACTTTTTAAAAGATCCTCGCATAGAAAATGCCACCACCCACCTATCCGCCTACCAATTATGGACAAGAGACCTGCCCGACTTAGACAGTGCCTATCGTTCGAACTGGAGTTTGCCCGTAGTATTTGCCTAGATTTTGAATATGTACTCCATACTCGAGTGCCACGCAAATTTCGTCCGCAAGACAGTGACTGACGAGTAAGTCCTCCGTCTTTATTTATGCGAGTCTCCGTTTGATCTGTGAAGCCTCAGGGAATCCATGGCACATATTTGAATGCTCATCTATGCCTATTGTCCAATGCATGCAATTCAATCGATTGTCCCTCCACCTTTTGTTTCTCCGTCCGTCCGTCCGTCCGTCCGTATGGATGCATGTAAGTTGGCTTACGTATGTATGCCTGTGCATGTAATGCATGCATGTATGCATGCATACATGTATGCATGTATGTATGTGTGTGTTCATATGTCTGTCTGCATATGGTGCTATGAATGACATTTTCATTGTTTAATATTTTTATAACCTACACTACGCAAGTTCTATTGGGTACAATAAAAAGAGCGAAAACACTATACCTATGAAGCGATCTCTATTGCCATGCATGCTTATTCCTCACTATCTATCTATCTATCTCAAAAATTTTCTGTGGCTCTCTCGAGTTAACACGGCATGATAAAGTTGGATAAATTAGACTAATCGAGTATATTTTAACTTAGTTTGTGAAGAAACGTGAAACTCGCGGATTTGCGACTGATGAATACATCGGGAGAAATGCTGGCAAAAAGCAGTTCAACAAATAAACTTTATTATGCAATGCATAACTCAAACAAACGCAAACATGAATGAACAGTAAATGTAGTATCCAAAGTAAGAAAAACTGACTCACAAGAAATTTGCCTTTGAATCAAAGGCAACAACAACAGAACTAGGATATAAGAGTCAACTGTTAATTTTCAAATACCTTATACGAATATGATATCTTTACAACTACCTGAAATCCCATCAGAGGATGACTGGTTATAGACTGCTAACGCAAATCGCAACCACTAATGACATACACCAAATTCTGTTGAAAATATTAGCGTCCTGCGTGAGATATGCCGCGACGTATACCGAGTAAATGGTGATTTATCATTAGCGACAAGCAAACAAGCAGAGATACCGCATAGTCTGTTTGATAAATATATGTGTTATTTGTATGCGTTTTTATCATGCCTAATAGGCTATTAACAATTTTTCTATATTCGTTTAAAGAGACTTTAGATATTTCTGCCACTCTTGAAAGTCTCTTCCTTGCGTTCCCCTTTCGGTTGCCTAAGAGCTTTATATTTTTCTCTCTATTCCTGTCCCTTTGTGTCTGTTCGCATGTCCGCATACCGTTCTATCTGTCTCGCCATAAGCTTTAATAAATCAGCCCAGATGAGTTATTTTTTGGATTTATTTGGTCATCTTGTAAGTCCATTTTGGTCTCTCCGTTAATCGAACTGACGATGTCGACGATCCAATTACATAGACGGCGCTTCTGTGGGTTGTCTCTGGACAGTCACGGCCAATGAAATCCTATTAGAAACACAGCTGTGGGCTCTAGAGAACACGACGGGTTATGTTTTCCTTCATGGGCGTGAACTAAGGGTGTTTTCCAGAGAGCCAAGTGTCACTGGACGAATTTAGATGTTTGAACTTTAGATCTACAGAGAGTAGGATAAATTGGAGCGTCACGATTTTTAACTTTTATAACTTTTCAGAATTTTTTTCCACCTTTTTTGAAGAGACCGCACCCTTTTCTTCTTCATGAGCATTATAAAGTCAGAAATGATGGATTACTGCAACGTATCCATCGAATTTTATCCGCTGAGACTTCTCCATTAACTCCAGACTGGATTCTTAGCAAAATTACAATTCTTCTCAGCTTCAGTTCTGTCGGAAGATGCATTAGGCTATCTAGTAAGTCAATCTACTTCAAAGACATTGGTAAGGTATGTAAAAATGGATGGAGAAGAATCTGGATTTCTGCACTAATTTGGCATTTAATTCCTGCGAAAGCTGTCGAAATATGGACCTGCTCTTGTGTTTTTATTTAGAACTACACATGTTAATGACATACACGTATGGCCAAATTTTACTGTAGAAGTAAATAAGTACGCCATCTAAGAACTCAACTCAACCTGTCAAGTTAGGATCATTATAGAAAGCAAGTTGTTGAAAAATGTTTCTAATGCAGTATCGTCAAACGGTCTGAAACTCTTATAAATTTAAAATTCGTCACACGAAAAATGAAGTATTCAACTAATGTTGAAAGATATCCACTTCTTTGAAGGAACATTTTTAATAGTTAGCATCATAAACAATCATATACAAATGCATTGTAGATAAGTACTCCCAGCAATGTTACGCAATCGATATGTATATAATCGCCAATTGACTAGTCTTGCTCAAATGCCACAAACGGTTGTTGTATTACTACAAGTTTCGTTGCCTAAATTAGAAACCAGAAATCTGTGTTTGGAATTATTTTCACTGTCTACATGAAAAAGGTATCATTCTCACACATTGTTCGATGTTGCTGCAGACAGCCTCTTTGGCTTACATGGCGGACACCTGGATTTATTTTCCACTTTTGTCAAGTACATCACTTCCTTTTCTTCTTCCTCCTCTTCCACTTTGTCTTCTTCTTCCTCCTCTTCCTCTTCCTCTCTGTCCATTTCCTCCTCTCCACCGTCTCTGGAAACACCACCTGGCGTCGATGGAACATCGGCGGCGGGTGTCATCTGCTGTACCTTTGTGTGTCGTTTGCTGCGCCGTCTTGGCTTCGAGGCATCCGTCATTTCGATCGTGTCATCGGCGTCTTCGGCTGCTGCTCTCTGAGCCGCTGTAAGCGGGTCGTAGCCGGGGTCGTCATCGCCGGATAGCGTCATCGGCCTAACCTCGTCCAGAACCTGCACTTCTCTTCGGCGGACCAGGTGCGCTTTACTCTGACTGAAATACCATTAGTCGTGGTCAATACATCGACGAATACATCACTATAGCCCACATGCAGCCTGTGGCAACTGACGCATGAGGTTTACATGTTTAGCCTACACAGCGGGTTGCATGACTGCTGACTGAAGGCACAATGTTTTATATCCGGTTCACCTCAGAAATCACCTACAGAGCTTCGCTTACATAGACTGAGTATGTCTTGCTTGGGAGCATAATTGCATATGGTTACAATTATACGCCAACTATAATGTAAAATGGACTATTGATCTTCATTTAATGTAAAAAAACGAACTATTAATTGTTTCGTTTAATGTCAGAATGAACAAAAACTATTAGTCTTCAAATAATGTAAAAAAACGAACAAACCTATACATAAATCTTTATATGAAATATATGCAGGTGAAACAAAACATTTAGAACAACAAAATACGTTTCAGGATCGTTGGCTTCTTCTAGACAGCACAGTTGCCACAGCAAATTTCTTTCAGCTGCAAGCGATGTTTCTCCATGCCTTTTGCGTTCAGTGGTGGAAATCTGGTTCTCACTTTCTCAAGTGAAGCCCTCTGCTTAAACTATTTCAAGTGCACCGTAACGCGTTTCAATTCAGTGTAACCACCTGCCATGTTATGTAACCAACTGCCATGTTATGTAACCAACTGCCATGTTATGTAACCAACTGCCATGTTATGTAACCAACTGCCATGTTATGTAACCAACTGCCATGTTATGTAACCAACTGCCATGTTATGTAACCAACTGCCATGTTATGTAACCAACTGCCATGTTATGTAACCAACTGCCATGTTATGTAACCAACTGCCATGTTATGTAACCAACTGCCATGTTATGTAACCAACTGCCATGTTATGTAACCAACTGCCATGTTATGTAACCAACTGCCATGTTATGTAACCAACTGCCATGTTATGTAACCAACTGCCATGTTATGTAACCAACTGCCATGTTATGTAACCAACTGCCATGTTATGTAACCAACTGCCATGTTATGTAACCAACTGCCATGTTATGCGACGGACGGTTTCAGAACCCAAGATAAGTCAACACCGTATATAGATTAAAAGTGTTTGTCAGAAGCAAAACTTACTCGATCGGAGGGACTCCAACCCTGAGGTAGTGGGTCCAGTCCTCAAGGAATTCATCGCACAGTCGGTTGTCTTGCGTGTAGAATTGCAGTATTTTCATAAGCAGCGGATACAATCGGCACCTTGCGTGTATACAAGCAGAATATCGGCATGTGGGACATAGCACCTTATTCAGCACCTTGAACATATGGTCTTGTAAATGCACAGTACTGCACCATATAATCGGCACGGTAGCCGATTGGATAGAATGCTCGGCTTTTACGCGGAGATTACGGGTTCGAGCCTCCTCTCCTGAAACGGTTACTGTGTAGGGACTTTGACCAAGCCCTTCACTCACAATTGCTCTGCGCCATCGATTGATGCTTAGTCATTAGATAATGGAGCTTAATAAATGCAGAAATAATAATAATATTTGTGTAGTAAAATTATGTTGTTTTACGGCGCATTAATTGGCTCATATTATACCAATGAATGTGAAAATGACCATAAATACATACATACATACATACATACATACATACATACATACATACATACATATGTACATATGTACCAACATATTGTACCTACAGGCATTCATACAGTGTTAGTGTTGCAGTATATCGGTTATGAGTGTAGGCCTTTATTTGTGTTGCAACTTCTCAGACACCCTACGTATAGTTGAGAACACGACTTACTCGTTGAGCAGTTGTCGCCTGGCTTCTGGGTTGCACGACAGATAACCGAGAGCAATTGCAGCGTTGCCGCGAGCAATCTCAAACGGATGGAGCAACAGTCGACAGAGTGAGTGAACGACTTCGATCGATATGAAGGCATTCGGAATTCCTACGCATGAACAGATTATAAGTCACTTACCAGGACAGCCTGTAACTGCGATGTGATCCCCTCGCAGAAAGCCAGTTTCGTCATCAGTGTCATCAGTATGACAGCATTGTTTTCGTCGCATTATCATCGGCACTATCCGTTCCTGATGCCAGCTGACTCAGTTCTCATTTGCAAATTTTGATCGCTAATCCATTAAACAGATATTAGTCCTTCCAGACAGATGTTATTAGTTTTCCCTTGGACCTAGTCTAGCTATGGCCTTTTGTGTAAGCCTATGACACGTCTACAGATACTTTACGCATTGTGATAAGGAAGCTGTATGAATATGTGGGTCTAAACCAAATGGAACAAATATTGTATTGTAACAGGACATTTCTAACACTAGCTTATATGTTAAGCAGATTTTTCACTACCACTACTGGAAACCATGCCATTATTTTTCTTGGCTTCCTTCGAACATATTCACCTCACGCTGCCTTGCAGTTACGCTAACATTTTGCGGTGGATTATAGTGAGTGGCAGAACATGCATCCACCCACGAAATAATTATGCTGCCTGTGCGCCAAATGGCAGTTTCAACAGCAATTGGATAGCCCACCCCTCTGAGACGAGTTACCGAAGCATCATATCCGTTTTCTTCCAATATCCTTATAAGAAAATATAGATCATCCCATATATAGTAGATGGTAAAGCATGCCTGCTCTGGTGTGCGAGAGCGCTGCGATGAAGCCGGCTGTGAGTGAAAGGACCGCGTCTGACTTGGATCGGACGATGAGATCTGCGAGGGTCTTGATGCCGACGGCTGCTGCGTTCGCCTGTCTCTTGTCGACGAACATCCGAGCCATGACAACCACCTGCTCAAGACAGACGCATAGAAATACAAATTTCCATCCCGAGTACATATATAAGATCATTTTCAGATGTGATTGTATGTATGTAGCTGAACATTTACATAGCGCCTTTTAGTATCTCTTAAATGCCATGGAACGTGGCTATCGGACAGTTGTCAGAAGATGCATCTTAAGTTTGGGATTAGTGTAAACCATGCATTTGAGAAATCAAATGTTCTGGTTAAGTTTATGCTAACAAATAGCAGAAATTTAAACAAATGGGAGAAGTGCCTGCAGGAGACTAAGATGTATGAAGATGACAATGGGCCGAATGCCAAGATAAGTTTGTTAATTTGGTCATCTGTTTACAGCTCATCTGCTTACCTGCCGTCAGAATTCACCTGCCAAATGGTTGTCCAATGTTGGAGCAAATAGGTTTTTACAGTAAACTTGAAGTGACGTCACGATTATATTTCAAAATCGTCATCATCACCATATCAGCGAACTGAGACATTCGCTCACCTGGAAGGAAGCATTAGCGCTGTGTATTTCGTCTTTCGATTGAATCAGAGGAAGAAATCGGCTGAAGAAGAGGTCGCTAATCTTTGCGATTAGCTGCTGATTCTGGACGCTGTTGTAGCAGAAGCTAGTCAACGATGCGCCAGCCAGCATCTGAACCTCGGGGTTTTCTGAATGCAACAATTCCAGGATGACT
This sequence comes from Norana najaformis, assembly GCA_964023275.1. Lineage (NCBI taxonomy): Eukaryota > Metazoa > Annelida > Clitellata > Crassiclitellata > Hormogastridae > Norana > Norana najaformis. Next base: position 33,338,506 of record OZ029915.1, on the reverse strand, counting down.
TTGAAACAGAAGTTCTCCGTTTCCAAAATGAGTCGAAGAGTCTCCTTATTGCCTGACAAAGCAATGAAAAACTGATTATATTCATTTGAGGTTTTCATGAGCCCATATTTTGTTATGAACTGAAAGTTTACATCCTCCTCTGCGGCTGACTGGTTACCGATGAAAAATTCTACTAGTTTATTATTATTACTTCTAATGCGTAGTTCAGTCTGTACTCCGTCTTGTCTGGAGAGTTATATGTCTCAATCTCATCCATTCCTAGTTGTAGATCCCTTCATTCTTTTGGGCAAGGTTACCTGGTTCTCCCCCGGCCCAAACTTTAACGGAACTTTAACGGAAGCATAGAAGCTTGGCCGTGGTTGGTCCAACTTTCTGAGCTCCTTTGTTTTTCTTTACCTCTAGTTCTTAAGCACTTGAAAATCATTTTGTTTTATCTTGGTTTTGTGCTATAAGGTCGGGAGCGCCTCTGATGGATCTGTCTTGAAGAGCCGCTTTATAAATTTGATTACAATTACATTACGATACATATTACCGACAGCACCTCGAGTTCGATATAGGATACCGACACATTGCGATGCATCCGAGTGTGTAGGCAGCCTCGGCTCTGATGATATCTGTTGTGTTTGTATTCATCAAAAGATCGACGAGGGTTTTGATGGCCTGACACTCGGCCAACGTCTCCTGGTTCTTCTGATAAACCACGAACCCTGTCCGGTAGCATAGGAACCGTAAAGTTTTCACGGCCGTCACAAGGGTTTCGTTCCGGTCCGTCCTCCGCACAAGCGTCGTCAAGGCTTCGACCCCGCCCACTGTTGCCATGGCGTCATGGAGTCCGAGCGGCGCCGAACTGAGGACGCCGATCGCGTCCGCGCCTATGAAGTTCAAGATGGCGGATGGCGACAGAACGAACTCGACGAGGATTCGAACCCCGATCATTTCGGCGATCTGAAGGCGTTCGTTGCTGTCGTCGCCGGCAATCGCCCATAGTGCCTCCACAGTCTTCTCCTGGACCGACGTGTGGCGACTGCGCTTGAGGGTCTGCAGTATTGGGGTTATTGCTCCGTCGGCCAGGAGTGCCTTCTGGACGACGGGATTCTTCTCGGCCAGAGCCTTAATGGCGACAAGCGTCGACATCATGAGGTCACGGTTCTTGACCTTGACGAGGTTGACGAGGTAGGGACCGACGCCGGCACGAATGAAGAGCGTCTGATTGCGCACGTGACCAGCCACGAGTCGCGTCAGAGTCTGAGTGAGAGCAAGCAAAAGAGATCGACTGTCGCAGCCATCGAATCGGGCGACAAGAGCTTCCACGGCTCCCTCGAGGTCGCCAAACAGGTCCTGGAACTTCCGATTCGTCGCCACGATGCTTCCAATGGTCTCTACGACTGCGACGACCGACTGAGTCTCCTGGACGCTCCTCAGTGCATCGACTAGAGCTTCTATGGCTCCGCTGGCAACGATTGCATCGGCAAATTCCGGGATCTCGCAGATGGCCCTGATGACGTTCGCAGACAGTTGGACTATGAGGTTGTTTGGGGATTGAAAGAGCCTGACCAAAGGCGGAATTATCCCGTGGTTGACTACAAGTCGCTTGACCTCTTCACGTGCGATTATGTTCAAGGTCATGTGCAGTGACTCAACCTTGGCTTCGTCGAAGACTTCGCTGCTCAACACCTTGACGATAACCTCACCAAATCCGTTATCGCAGACCGGTTTCCAGTTCGGGTTGACGCCGTCCTTGACCTTCGAGGTCATGGCGCGAAGACACCTGGCCGCAGCAAGTACATCCGAATCCACGGCTGACCCAAGAAGACCAACGAGGTTTCTCCAAACTGGAAGGTTCGGGTAGTCCTTGTCAATCAGGTACTGCAGAATGTGAGTGAACTGCTTGAAAGCGCACAGCTCGACGATCCCGTGCCTATGCCTGTTGGCTGCTTCTATACTGGCTCCCATGTCCAGCAGGCACGTGACCGTCTGGAGATCGGCGCTCATGACGGCCAGCATGAGTGGGGTCAATCTATTGTCGTCGTTTGTCTTGAAGTCGAGCAGAGTCGGAACCTCGGTGATCATGATCTCAAGGCAGCGGCAGAAGCCGCGAAATGCAGCGTAGTGGATCGGAGCCCATCCGTAGGCATCCCACTCGAACAGGTCCTCGACTCGATAGTCGGTCAGCAGCAACGAGGGGTCGAAGCTGACGAGGCGGGCCTTGCGACGCCGACGCTCACCACCCCTTGACGGCTTTGAACAGGGGCGCATGGCGAATGTCGGGCCTCTTAAGTGCTCCCTGTAGTAATGAAACCAAACAGACTTGCATATGCATTTTCAATAAACTTTACTAAGTCTGTATTATTTGACAGTGGTCTCACTGGTTCGGATCGGGAGCGCCCCTCGTGAGTTTATTATTGAAGTTGCGCTTTATAAATGTCAGTTTACAATTACAAAATTACAATTAGTGCCTTTAAACGCCTACCTCGACTTAAAACCAGTCAAGCGTAATTTTTTACATCACTGCATGTTTCATCGGGACTTTCGTCATGAAGATGACGCCACGTCATCGTCGTCATCCACTATTGGTGAATCTGAGTAAATGAACAGTACTTCGAAATGGGCGTATAAGTCCTACTCACCGAGCATTTTCTATTAAGGCATTTAAGTCAATAACCTCCTCCTGCACCTCATCTCTGCCGTCATGTTGGTGCTCGTCTTTTGATTTGCTGTCGAGTCCCACTTGTTTGTCCCTCTCTTTCTGATCTCTCGATCTAACCTCGTTATCCTTCTGTTCATGGAACTTATCCATTTCCTGGCAAAGTACAGACAAACACGCAAGAAGTTCGATGAGATTTCTAGCATAACACTGCAACGTTGTGCAAATCAACATAAAATCCAATAGAATGCCATCACTGTTTGTGTGCAGTCGAACTATGACGTCATTATTTTAATTGTTTCATTACTTGAAGACACATGTGTATCGTCGTTATCTCTGTTGATTCGCTGCTCTCTGAGAGCTTCTTTTAGACAATGTTATAATGGCAGACGGTGAACAAGAACCTACAGCGTGAAAAATGCGATATATGACATAACTCCTCATCAGGCTGTTCTCAGTAGCTGGTCCAAAGCTTTGGAATTTACTGCTCAGTTCAGTTCGTTATGTCAATTCTTTCATGTCATTCAGGTCTAAATTGAAGACTCGTATCTTTCAAATTGCTTACTCACCATGGCCCGACCGATGGTTTCTCTAGCCTATCGGAATTCAACCTGTGGATGATTTGTGAAATAAATCAATATTAGAATAAAATGATATCTTTCATGTGGACATATAATAAAACCTTCTGTTGTTATTATTATTATTATTATTATTATTATTATTATTATTTTTTTTTTTTACCAAGGTAAGTATAATCCCTTGGTTGTTCAAAAATTTCCGGAGAAAAAGAGAGAGAGGGACTCTGGAACGGCTAATCCTCGTCTGGATTCGGCACCACAAATGTACCGTGGAAGGCGACTGCATTGAAACGCTGTAATGTTATAGATAAGCGTTGAAAAAGGTAACCTGTTTCTCTACCATCTCCGGATATGAGGGACAATATACGCCCCAAGTCTGTGATAAAGGTCATACCCAAACCATTGATAGGGCCTAAAGTCTCGAAGGCCAGAGGGACAAAGTGGTATGCATTAGTGAGATGATCATATTTCAAAGTTTTTCTATCGGCCGCCAGTTCAGCTGCGCCTCCTGCTGTAACAGAGGTTGCCTGTAAGTAAGAATGTGCAAGCGTGTCAATCACGGTGACATCCCATAGGAGGCTGCGCCCCGAACGCCAAGGAATCAGGGTAAGGCCATCCGGTCTCTTGCCGTCTGTTCTAGAAAGACCCGTAGGTTCTTTCACTGATGGGAAGCCCGCTCGCGTCAGACTTCTATGAATAAGGTCATTGAGACAAGCGTGACGTGCCATTCTGCCGGGTCCCAAACGGCAAGAGAGACCATGCGACCCCTCAGCAGTCACCAGAGCTCCACATGTGCAATTATGTGGTTGACATAGGATAGCTCCGAGACGGAGACCTACGGCTATACGTACGGCTTCGTCATCCAGGCGAAGACCGATTGAGTTAATGGGGAGGGCAAATAACCAATCCCCGGCATGAGGCGATGACACCGCCTTTAGACGTGCCTGGTGGTACGCGTCGTTATTATTGGTAATAAGTGTAGTTTTCGATATTTCGTATAGAGGTTTATCCCACTGGGATTGTCTATGCCAGAGATGAGTACTAGGTTGTGGAGTCATGGTGAGTGCACACCAATGTTCCACCATAGTGTTGAGATGAAAATCTGGTGATATTTGGCCTTTGTGAAGAATGGCAGTTTGCAACGTTTGGGTGCCTGCAGCGGATGCCAAGAAGGCGGGTAGCGCAAGCGAAGACACCCAGCGTAGGCCTAAACCTCCAGCTTTAATGGGGAGGGAGGCCTGAAGCCATTGATGGTCTGTGAGGGCCAAATTAAAAATAGAGACAAAACCTTCACGAAGCAGCAGATCATATCTCTCCAGATATTATTATTATTATTATTATTATTATTATTATTATTATTATTATTATTATTATTATTATTATTATTATTATTATTATGAAACAAATCTATTGTGTCACTTCAATTATGATACAAATCTATTATAATAATAATAATATTATTATTATTATTATTATTATTATTATTATTATTATTATTAAAATTTTTAAACGAGATTTATGTTGAAATTTGTGAAATGATATTTATTAATGAACTTTAAATACCTTACGTTTGACACATATGAAAAAAACTTATATTGACATATGCGCCTGTGTTAAAGCTGATCCCCGTGAGGTGGCTTTCGTTGGGCGCCGTAGAAATCTCGAGATTACGATTACGACTACGATTAGATGGTAATTTGATTAACTGCAACTTGACTTGATGTAGCGATCATGATTAGCTTATGTCCTGAGCTTAGTTTTAATGTAGCACTTTATAAATTCTGGAATTTAAAATTATGATTACTTTCACGCATATTAATCTCAATAACAGCACAAGTTTTGCGCTCGAGCCTTCTATGTAGCCTATTCGAGTTTATAGTTGCCGATTGTTAGGTGCCGCTAGTATACAAAATATGGCGTCACTTTGTAGTGTCATGCTAAGAAGTCAGAACTGGAAGGGCGCTCACCACCTGTATTAGCAGGTATCGCTAAGCTTGTGCACCTTGAAAACGTTGAGATGCGGCGCAAAGTTTTGGAACGGTATTTAGTCGTATTGTTTACCGTTATAATCACCAGCGCAGGTAAGCCAAGTTTTAATTGCGATGGTTTTATATTAAGAACAACGTTATTCAACAAATCTCCAAAATTGAATTAAAGTCGGGTCTAAGCTACCTGAGTCAACTTGGTGTACATCCACATATTTTCAAAAACGCACCTGAGCTCTCGCACCCGTGCTCGAAACAAAGTTGTTGCTGTTTGATACGAAAGTTATTGCTGAAAGTGTAAGTTGTATATGAAGATTTCGGGGCAAACATATAATATCGGGGTCCGCTGTATTTCGGACTATATTGGGCGTTAAGGGGTGGGATTCCTCTTTGCTGCCACCTTACACAGCTGACATAACTTCGGATTTTTTGAATTCGTAAGTACGTTAGAACGCTTAACTCGCCTTTGCAGATCGTGTTCAGCTCGAATATATTCATTTTAGCGACAAAGTAACTTGCGGTAACTACAACCTTCCATATCATACCATAAGCCATGTCACGCACACAATCCCCCAAGACAAAGCCCAACATAAAGCGATTCTACAGTGGACCCCGATACTACATGTTTGCCCTGAAATCTTCATATACAACTTACACTTTCACCAATAACTTTCGTACATGTTTGCCGATTTCGGGAGATATTAAGTGGCTGTGCTAACTTATCTTTCTTTGACACCTAGGATTCCATTACGCAATCCAATGTGTAGGCTTACGTAGTGAACATTTTCATTTGACGATCATGGTAAAGTTCGTGGTAATGTGGTTAGCGGTTTTGTTTTGGTTTTAGTTGTGATACAGTAACAGAGACAGACTGACAGAGATAGACAGACAGAGATTTTATTGATCACCAAAATAATTCGCAGTCTTGTCATACATTGGTGCCAATGGGCTGACCTAAAAAAGAAAAAAATTTCTGCTACGAAAGTCACTGTTTACATCATGGATTACAAATAGGTGACAGCAATATACTGAGCAAATCAATTAATAATCTACAATATAAGAGTAATTAATTAAATCAATGCCAGTGCGTAAACACAAACAAAAACTTAACTAAGCACCAACAAAAACTTAACTAAGTGCTTTGTGTAGATGAGATTTTAGACTTGTTTTGAACTGGTATAAAGTTATTAAGTGCAGTTGGCAGAGAATTCCAAAATGACGGTCCACAAATTATAATACTAAAATGTCTACTAGCAGTGCGAACAGGGCGTTTATGATACATTTGAGATGAGCGCATATAATGACCATGCACATCCAAGTTCATATAAAAGTAATGGTAGCAGTCCACAGGTGATGATTTGTCATGTAATGTAGTAGCCCTACATGTATGAAGATTATGTTTTGCCTACGATTCATCACTCAGTCGATGGACATGGTGTGTTAACAAATGGGTTACTTACTTACTTACTTGATGAAAGTTATTGCTGAAAGTGTAAGTTGTATATGAAGCCACAGTGTAATCAGTATTTAAAAGTGTAAGCAACAAGCATGCTAGACCTTTAGCAGGTACACTGTAAACAATCCATGGATAGTTCCACCAATTTTGGTGGTCTCTGGGATCCATCTAGTATTTCAGTGGACCTTTCCACCATTTTATAGGGTTATGGGGGGGGTCAAACCACCAACTGCAGGTGGTAGAATAGTCAACAGTTGCAAAGTGTACTGTTCCACCAGCTAGTCCACTGTTGAAAAGGTGGAATTGTTCACCATTCAAAAGGTGGAATTAAGTGGATTTGGGTTGAAAACTGGAAGATCCAGCAGTTATTGGTGGAATGGTCCACTTTGAAAAGGTAAAATGCTTCCTGAGTTATTGATGGAATGATTTACCATTGTGAAGGGGGAATGCTGCGTTAACACAGTAATAGATGTGAATTGAAGTCTGTTGCAGAAATTCTGGTGCGTCCAGCTCTGCCGTACCCCGGTCACCTAAAACAAGCAAATTTGAATAAGCAATGCAGCTTTTTAAGGCCTGTATACAGACCATGCTAACCCAAGATGCATTAAGTCCAGACTCAACATTGTCAAAATGGTTTATGGCTGACGTGAGTACAATGAGACCCATTCAGCTTAACAGTCAGGTTTTACAATGATAGATGTCTAAGGTGTCATAGTTGTTAAGGAAGGTGCTATGCAATTGTTTAGTTTCATTGTATGGCTGACCAAGTGAACTCGCTCTGCATAGCATGCATCTACCAGCTGCACCAGATTCATTCAGTACATCAAAAGTTGTCATTAGTAGACCTGTTGCAATGACACTGTACTCGATTCCTTTATCCTGATGTGCGTGGACTGCTGCAATTCCAGCCTCAAATGCCTGCTAAAATTCAGATTCCGTCCTCCAGTCCATCCAGAATTGCACTGCATGACCATTCTACCAAAATTTTGCCATATTCTAGAATATATGAGAGATACACTCCACTGGCTTCTTATTGAGGACAGAAATAAGTTCAAGGCCCTTTTCATGGTTCAGTTGTCTTTGGTTAGCTCTGTCCTGGGATATATATGGGGGACGTTTGTGCTGGTTTTAACTCAGTGGGGCATCCATCACTTTGTTCGGCTGCTCGGGGAGATCTTCTGTTACCTCGCTTCCATACGTCAGTGCGAGAAAACCATGCACTGTTTTCGTCTGTCCATCCCCTTGATGCTGTCTTCCTATGGACATACCAGGTACATACTGATCCTACAAACTCAGCTCAAGTGACATGATCTTCTGATGTTGAGAAGAACCTGTTTAAGTCCCTCAGACTGCCATGTTCTAAGCACTTTTGAGAGGTACTTAAAATGCACCATAAATAGTCCAGATACATACTTACTTACACTATTCATGTGTGCTTGCATACATGCAACAAATCATAAAACTTTAATAAAAATTTTCAAGTAAGATTATTTGGTGTTTTGTGGTGCATTTGCAGATGGCCAGCAACCAACTCGAACCCTGTTTCCAAAACAGTTTTGGGGTGATTGGTATTCAATTGATGAGGGAGTTGAACTGCACACATTCATTAACGGTCAACAGTTGAAGAATGAGAAAATTGCCGACTCTGAATGTGTTGGTGTTGATATTTTCAATGACACCATTGATGCTCAGGGAAATTTTGATGGAAGAATTCTTGTCTTCAACAAGTCAGATTCTTTGTTATCTCTGTTTAGAATAACAGCTCATTAATCAAAACCTCTCTATGTCTTAACTTACTGAATTTCCTGGTAGAGGGTAAACATTTTTTGCTAAAAATACGACCTGATTTGGGCTTTATTTTGATGTGCCATAGGTTGTTGCCTTGTGCATTGTACACCAGCATGACAGAAGTTATTAATTAATAATAATAATGTTTCTGGCCACTTCTCTCTGCACCTTGCTCCGAGCCTGTCAGAAGTGCTGACGTTTTCTTGTATCATTACAAGAGAAGTGTTTCAGCATTGTCGCAGCTCAAGAAAATGGACATGGATGATATTTAAGAGGAAGTCTGCCTACAGATTCTGCCTGGTCAACTTCATAAATTTTTCACCACTCAGCAACATTATTCAACCACACTGCTCCACCCAATTGTTCTCCTGACTCACACTTGCCCTTTCTGCAGTCACATGAAGTTCTGTAGCTGATCCATATTCCACACTGAAATTCTGATCCAACACCCCACATGTTGACTATGTATTCTCACTTACTTCAAACCACTCTATATGTTACTCCTCAGACTTTCCTTTTAAAACTGAAGTCACATCTCATCCAGCAAGTCCAGTTTCACCACCATCAAGTTTTCTTAATCTAAACACAATCCACTGTAACAGCTCCTCCCTGTCCCTTGCTTCATTCCTCCTAGTAAAACGGATCTTATAAGTGGGTGAGGTACTTTAGGGCAAGTTTTCTGACTTGATACAGTGATCACAGTTAGCTTTGCTTTAGAAATTTTGAGGCTATGATTATGATTACTGCTTTCTATTATATGCAATACTACAAAATTGGTTAACATGCCTGCAGTTGGAGTTGGCTTTCATATGCTTATACTGTGTTTTCTGTTACAGAGTCACCAGGTGTTATCAGTGTTTTGAGATGTATCATAGGACAGTTAACATCGTGCAATATAAGCAGAGTAAGCATACAGTAATTCTTGTTGTTTTCGGCTGTATGTGTAGTACATTAATCTTATATAGTGATTTCTATGATTTTTGTTTCTAACACTTGACACTCAATGTTCTGTCTGATGTTAGGGCAGTTTCAAAATTCAATTTCATGAATTTGAATGATGCATATGATCAAAAAATGTTTGCCGATGTCCACCACAGGTATAGATGTCACTGAACATTTGATGCTATGTTCGTTAATTTAGACATGGATAAAAATTTGGTAAATTGCTTTATTAGCATGTACCGTATTAATTATGTAACTGTGTCTTAAAGGCCTTCTATCTGAATTTTTTTTGTAGCAACTTGTATTACTCAGCAACAGCAAGGAAACAGTCGTGTTACCTTAGACTCTGTCTGCAGTAGCATTACCCCAACATCTGATATTCTCACAATGTTCAGTAAGTACAGAATTGTCTCAAAAATTAGTTTGAGTCTAAATTGTTCTACAAACAGTGTTCTGAGTGTCAGGATTTTCATCAAAGCCCTTTCTGTATATCTCTCTCTGTCATGGGAAATTGAATACCACTGAGGAGGTTGAGTTGTGATAATTATAAAGTTAAAATATAAGCTTAAGAGTCGGACATGGACTAAATTTTAATAAATATTATGCTGCGTATTGCAATTTCCGTTACAACATGTTCTTTGTAGTTTTGCGTTAATTTTATTGATACTTGTTGATTTGAGCATTAAATAAATTCTGCTTCTTAGGAATTGCTCCTCAGACAGTGAACTGCAAGACAACATGGGAAGGAACCTTTCACTTCACTTATGAAGTGGATTATGGAGGTGGTGGTATCTGTAACAGTCCTGGAAGTGCAGTGGTTGCTTGTCAGGAACCTGGATCTGTTTATGTCGACAATCAAGTCTTCAGCTTGTATTTTGGAAAATGTCTCGAAGTAACAACATCAGTGAATCAGAGTAATTTAGTTTTTATTCTGTTTTTTTTTCAGTTTTGTAATATATCTGTTTGTTTAGACACTTTTGTAGGACTAATTAAATGGTATTGCATGCAGTATGACACGAGGAGTAAAGAGTATGTAAAGGCTCTTCTGTGAGCGAGGATGCCGGTTCGCATACCGTTAGTGGCTATATCTCAGAGATTTAAATCTTGGGCTAGCATGGTCTGTACATGGGGACTTTAAATGGCATGGCACCCATTCAAATGGGCTGTGATGGTGAAGGATCTCACCCAATCAAATCATTGCAAAATGAGTGGGGTCAAGGCCATATGGTCGCTATATTAAACCATGTACCTTTACATTTATGGCAGTGACCCTAAAATGCAGTCTCAGCAATATATTTCTTTTCTTTTGGTTTCTGTTCTGCCTTTGAGTTTTCTGTCTGTTGTTTGATTTAAATGTATTTTTAATGCTCTATGACTGTTTATACATGCTAGCAACCAGTACATATGATTGCTTTCTGTTTGTGACATATGTAATTGATTGAATTTTACAAAATTTGTTTGGCACAAATGGTGGTGGAAGTAGCATTATGGGTTTAGCAGTGTCTTCTGTGTCTGTTTGACAGAGATTCGTTTTCAGTGCATGGGAACGTGGACTGATCCTAACGGTAACATTTACTCTGGAATGGCTGACATTGGCAGAGACCAGTACAGGGATCGATTTCGCTGTATGGTGAGTCCATCTGTCCTTCATTTTCATCTGATCTGTCTTCCATGCAAGATAACCGAAAGCTTTGAGTCACTTTCTTGGTCAGTTGGTAGCTCAGTCATCATCAGCGACATCGTTGAGTCCACCTAAGTCAAGTCCAAGTTGAGTCTGAGTCCAGAGGTGTTCAAGTCCGCGTCGAGTCACTAGAGGTCGAGTCCAAGTCCATCACCAGCACAACACAACATACAATTCAAACTCATTAAAAATAACAGCACTATGAATGCAGGAAGAAGTGTCACTGTAGTTTGTCTATGTGCACTTGAGAAAGACAAAATTATTGGCAGAAGTTTTGTTGGACTGTCTGGCTTTATGAGGACACATAAAATTACCCCACTGCTAAACAAACAGTCTGGAAAAAACAGACTCAACTCGGATTCAAATCCTTGGTTAGATTCGAATGCTGCATCACTGTCAATCATTTGATGATTAGTACATTGAAGTCATTCGTTAAGCTAACTAAAGTTTATCAAAGACTTTGCAAATCAACTCTCTGTCACAGTTGACCTCAGATGTTTCCTCCCATGTGACTTTTATCTTGACTGAAAACACAATGAGCACTTTATAAGACAAGGCATCTGTGGCAAACTGCCCTGCCTTGCAGTTTTATATCAAGCAGCAGTACAGGCTGCTAACAGACTAAGATTAGATTCTCTGATGCTAGTCCAGGTGCTGTTATATTCTTTTTCTGATTATTTTGAATTCAGAAGCCTGGCACATAACACCAAAGTGATGATAAAATATTTTGCCATATCTGCAGACCACACATGTCTAACTGAATTAGTGTTACAATTATAGTTGACCAGGAATGATCAGCAGTATGCTGACAACAGTCGTTACTATTCGCTGTCCCGATTTGCAGAGTGTTCAACCCTCAAGAGCCCGTATGATGGGCCAATACGTCTAAGAATGTGGCCGGGTAAGTATTGATTAATGTAGGTCTTACAGAATAACATAAGTAGTGCCTAACTAGTTGCAGTTATAACTCCAGTTGTTGAAGGTGCAGGCGACATAGGGACATCTATCCGAGTAATGTCACAAATTGGTTTTGTTCTAGAGTCCTGTGGTGTCTTATAGCCTGGCATTGAGAATTTGATGGATCTTTAATTTTTAAAGTTTTCAAGTAGATGAAGGAAGATACATGCCTGTACTACAATAAATAGCAAAAATGGAGATAGTTTAATATCTTAGATATACATTCAGTTATAACTGAAATCTGTGTTTAGTTTGAAATAAGTAGACATGAAATTTGTTAGTTGGTGTTCTGATATTTTTTATTTATAATTGGATTTGTATTTTATGCTTTAAATGTTTGAAATGTTTTATTTTCAGCTTACATTGGAAGTTTGGGAGTCTGTAAGTATTAGCTGTTATTATAATGTTCTGAGAGCTCTGATTTTTTTAAAACTGTAATCCGAATTCAAGAAGTAATTGCGCATGAAATCTTGTTAATGCCGATAATTTAGTAGGTTAGTAAGATTATCTACGAGATGGCTGTCTTATCTGTATATATGATTAAATAGGTCATTTAAGTTTATGGTTAAGTAGTGATTGTGTCATCTGTGTATGGTTGATCTATTGTTTCTCTCTTAAGTTTCAGTTTCTAGGTTTAAGTTTCAACTTTTTACAGGCTGATTAACCAGCTGGTAATGTCACAAGAGGTGAAGTAATGAATTGCAAACTTTATATGTCTTCTGGATTTGAGCCTGGGATAGCTTGAAGAAATGCTGAGACATTTTTGTACAGTGGCTTTAAGATAGAAAGGCTGAGAATTGTCGAGTCTTTGACTTTTGAAGGCATAATTCTCTTACTCGTTGCAGTGCTAACCGAAAAGGTATATGGCACACAACTGGTAACACCATCTTGTAACTTTCCACGCAACTTCACTGGAACATGGTTTACAACAGCGGAATTTGACTCGGATGTCATCATTAACGCCACTCACATCTACTTCAAGACCAAGCTGGACATGTACACATTCCGTGAATCTGTGTTTGCTTGTCAGCAGAATCGTGACTCGCGTTATCTTGTGACAGCCGTGACAATTGGCCGATGGTTAGTGTTAAAAGTTAAAATTTGAAGTTTCATATGGTATGTGGATACAGTAACTACATATCCTAAAAACAGATTAGCTGTGTAATCTAAGAAACATTTAGCAGTTATTAAAGACTTACAAATAAGGTGATTTCAGTTAATTCATGGCAGATTGACATTTGTAACTTTTGTGACGTTTGCATCAATTTTTCTTTTGGTATTGTTTATTACAGTGAAGTGGATTACGTTTGTTTTGACTTCATGCCAAGACATCACAGCATCATCCGATGGAGAATGAGTTAGTTTAGACTTTGTTTGCATTCAGTAATCATAATTTTAAAAACTGATCTGTTTTGTCTGAGTAATAATTATTTACAAACTTTTTAAATCATCTAATAAGTCAACTTTGATATCGTTTTTCTACATACTGTATCTTGTCTGTCTTGGTGAGACTTCTTAGCCACAGTTTAATTGATGATGTATGCTTGTTTAACACTTAACATGTAGTTCTACATGTTTAAGGCAAAGGTGAAAGGAATTAGAAAGGTAGGACTGACAGAAAAGACCAAAGGTCTGGTATGCATGTGTGGCCTTCAGAAGACTAGCACATCAGCATATTTAATTATAAATATGTAACATGACTAGTACATGTGCTGCACAATGTTGGGCAAAACTTTCTGTACTGAAAGATTTGGTTTGGCTAATTTCTATATTATCTCAATCACTGGATTGCAAAGGAACTTTCTGATTTCACCTAGTAACCAATTCTTATAAAGTTCTTACTTCTTAGCAAACTTTAATTGTGTTCAGGGTTTTTGGATTTTAGGCAAACCATACCGACTGTCCAACTGGGAAATGAATCTGCCAAACTATTTGGAGCGCAAGTTCCGCCAGGCTTGCACCTGGTCTTCATTTACTCTCAACCGTGATGACACTGACTGGAAATATTATACTTTCATATGTAAGTCATTTACATTGGCTGGAATTACTACATACTGATATGAGTCATTAACAATGACTGAGCATGCATCAGCTGAAAATGTCACATTGTTTTATGGTTAGCTATGCCGAATTCTACACACCTTTGACATCATTTGAGTTTTGCATTGCAGTGCATCATGTAAAATTAGCAGTTTGGTAGGAAATTATAGAACCTGTATTGAAAGGTTACTAGACTTGTTTGGTTCTGCTTGCCTTTGACAGAGATAAGTGTGCAGTAACTTTAATTTATCTTATTGTATTTATGCTACCTTTTATAACACACTTTCATGTGACTGAAAATATATGTTCCTGTGATATGTTTTTGAGTAAGCTGGTTCTTTGTCAACAAATGCATAAGTAATTGTCTTGTAATTTTAGTTAGAAAATCTAAAACCCCATAACCAATGCACAGATTAATAGTTATACAGATTGTTATACATCTGTCAGTTTTTTTGAAGAAGGACTTGCTTTTTAAGCAGTTTTGTAGGTTTTTGCATCCTTGGCTCTTCTGGTTCCCTGTAATGAATGTTTACTTAAGTTTTTACTTTTGTTTTAAGGGGCGGTTTTTATTCCATGATCTGTCATAATCTGACTCACTCAAAGGTTTCTGATTTGATTTATGCTGACTCAAGTGATTGTCTTCCATTTTTGCATCTAAATTTTTGTTGATTACTTTTTACAGTGAATCCTCCAGCACCAGTTCCATGCCCAATCGGAGGTCGTTACAATTTCACCCAGCTTGGATTAACTGAAGAAAAATATGTGACAAGAGTTAGGGGTATCACAGAACGTCCTCGTCACATGATTGACTGTTTCCAGTATGTGTCAGAGTTAAAATCATGTGATGATAATCCAAAGAAGATCTATGTGGATGCAGAATATTGTGCCACTTTGGACCACACAGGAAAACCAATTGGAGAATATGGTAGGGCTCCCGTAGATATATCTTCTTGGATATACTTTTTTGTCCAGGTATTGTATACACATCCTAAAAAGTCCAACATGCCGATTTGCATAGTCTGCAATAGATGTATGTTGTCAGTATAAAAAACAAATTTAGATATCCTACAAAATACAGTTATTAACGAACAGCACAGTATGCAGCAATGACTCATCACATTACACTTTAATTGTAGCATGTCTTTACGGCATCTTACCATCCCATGCACAGTATGCAGTAACACAGGGCCCCCATGTATTGTTTGCATGGGACCTTCTGAGTGGTTAATCCAGTCCTGCCTTTATTGGCTTTGTTACCATAGCTGAGTCTTAAATATTCATACGCTTACAGATACGCTCCTATACATAAATGCACTGTTTTGCTATATTGGTGATACTTGGTACTATTTTAGAAATTGCTGATCGTGAGTTGAATTGCGTTGGCTATTGGTTGGAAGACATGAAGTCCTACATGATCACCTATGACATGGAAGATGCCGTTTCTGCATTTAGGTGTTGGGTAAGAAAGCAGTTTATGGCATTAACTGTTAATCAGAAAAATATGCTTGAAAGTTTCCTGTTTTGTTTAGTAGGTATTTACTCGTTTGTTTCTGTTTGTCTAGTATAATCTGGCTTGGAAAAACTTAATTTATTATGAAATAACATAATTCTGTGTAAAAATATGGAAAGTCCTTAAGTGTGCTGGATCAGTTGCAAACTTCTATGACTAATTTCCCATAATGCTGTTTACCATAAACCTTACTAAGGCACAGCTACCTTTTAACTTCTCAAGTGTGCCAGTTGTTCTTTGCGCTTTGGATGCAGGTGTACGAGAGGAGAGACTGGCGTGATATCTACATGTCTCGTGCCATCCGTGCTGCTTGCAATCCTCGGCAGACGGCATACAGCAAGACGGCTTCCGAGGGCGCCAGTCTAGCAATGGTGCTTAAAGAGAGTGAACGACTTTGTGAGTAGATTTTGTAATTATTGCTTACAGTAAAACCTTGTGTGGTACATGTAAATTTACATTTATATAAACTTTATTATAGCTTGTACCACTTAAGCTTGGAGCAATGCTTCAGTTGTGTGTTAAATTTAGTTGTTTTTGTTACAGTCTAATTTCTGCACATTTTAAATAGTACTGAATGCATAATACACTGGTATTAATATCTCCAAGTGGAAAAATTGACTTAAAACTTATTTTGTAAATGCTGGTCACATCTAACTTGGCAACCTGCATATGCTAACTTGCAGTAAATTGATACCTTTGGATGGGGACTGCCTTAAGAATTTTTCTAGACTTGAAAAAAAAACATGGATAGAGAGAATTGATGCATAGCTACTGTGAACTTTAAAGAAATCACTTCCTGATATCTGCAAATGTGCTTGTAGATAAAAGAAAGTTTAAGAATTTTAAATTTTAGTTTGACTTCGTCTTTGTTATAGATATTCTTTACTTGCATGTCTGTGTTTGTTTTAGGGGATTCCTGTCCACAGCGATACGATACTGGTGCCAATCCGTACCTAAAAGAAATGTTGGTCTACGTTCTTGATGATGGAGTCTCAATGAAGTTCAGTGCTTTGCAGATGGCTCTGTTGATGCTTGCACTCAGGCTGCTTGCAGTTTAATTATTTTACTGAAACTGTGTGTAAACAGTGTAAATATAATACTATGCTAAATCTCAGCTGTTATGAGACCTGGAACTTCCTTTACACCACTGCTTGGTGTTGTTTCAGGAAAAGATAGGATTGATTTAGAACGGTCAGGTCTTTGTGCAGCTGGCTGGATTAATTTCTTAAAGCTATTTTGTTGTTTTGACTTTGAAATGATCTGTTCAGTCGATCTGTTAGCTTATCGATAGCTTGTCACATTGGGATCTGTACTGAATGTGTATTTGTTTGTGAATCGTAAAATGTAAGGATCTGGTATCATGAATTATTGTTTGGACTGCAGTTGCTTAATGTTAGGCCAGCTGCAGTATAGAAGTCATTAGAAAACGATCAAAGATCTGCTGGACTTGTGGCTGTAATATAAGACAAATTTCATAAGTTCATTCAGTACTTATGCTTATCAATATCAGTTGTTCCGCTTTTAAGAGAAATATCAACTGAATTAAGACTAAGCGTACAGAGTTAGAGAACTTCATCAGTACTTGACTCAAGTGGCTTCAAGTATTGAGCTTGTTTTGATTGATCTTGGTAAGAATGCTTTTATCTGTTCGTAAACTCATGCTATCTTAAGATCTGGTTATTTCACAGTTTTACATCATTCAAAGGGGTTCATTTGCATCAAGCACCTGAAGTGCTAACAGTTTCATGACAAGTGTTTAAAGAATGGGCAAAGGCACAAAGCTACTGTAAATACCTTGACTCATGTTTGAGACTTGTTTGTTGATTAATGTTATGCATGAAAAGATTGTTAATTTGCCATTGTCTCACACAAATGCAAAACAATTGGTGTTATCCAATGTAGTAGATAAGATGTTAACTTTGAAGCCTGGCAAAAGGAAAATTATGGTCCACAGGTAAAACTGGAACTGGAATGGTAAAATTTCAAGCAAATGATGGGCCTAGTAAGGGAGTTGCAAATATAGGGTTGTAAAGAACAAACACTGGTCATCGAAGACGAGGTATATAAAACATACTAAGTGTTAATTTCCATATGCTTCCTTTCAGTTTACATATGCTTATCGGTTGGTTGCAGACAAAAATGTTCATATATCATAACTGGTATAGTTAATTGAAGTGTCAAAAAATTTAGCAAGTATGGGGTTCCCATACTAGGCCTAAGTGCTTCATTAATATCCATAATTATTCATTTTATTATCAAAAGGTATTTCTGTGCAATAGTATTGTTAACATTAGAGCAGAGCATTTTTTACTTCAAAAAACAAAAGTGCTTGATCATCTGTTTCTTTTCTGAAATTTTATGTTCAGAGTTGAAACAAGTGTAAACACTAAGTTAGGTTTGTCATTTGTTTTTGTTACGGTTATGAAGTCGTATAAATTTACATGTTGCTATTATTTGTCCTAATGTTTGTACTGCCCTGTGATGTCATAATTTGCATGGCACCTTATCTATAACTTGAGTTCCTAGTTTGATGCTAAAGGTGTTAGCAGCTGCAACTTTTTCAGTTTACTGTTGGCGTCAGACGTGAGCACTGTTACGAATTACTTCAGGAGGCAGTGTTGGCACTAAATTTATTTTGTGCTGTATGGGTCTATATGTTGTTTTCCCATTCCAAATGCACAATTAATTAAAGAACACAGAATATGACTTGGCTATAAGTATGTACAGTCTGAATGAAATTGTTAAGTTAAAGAATTAGTTTTCTTTATGTCATTATTACAACACATGTCTAGCAGATTAAAGGATGATCCGCAGGACTAATCTGGACCTGACCCCCATTCAAGCAAAGGAACAGCCAGTAGACCAGAGAGACGGAGAGAAGCTTTTACGGTGGGTTGTGTTCTAATAGGTTTGAGAGGAATGGGAAGGCAACGGATTGAATGGATCAGGTTAAGATTTCTTGAAAAGGTGACATAGTTTTGAATGGAATACCTGAAATTAGTAGAGAGAGCGGCATGAGGTAGATGGTGATGGGTGAATGACAAAAGGGGGAGAGAAATAAAGAATTCGTGAAATTCAAGAGGGAGGTTGTTCCAGAGTTTAGGTGCAGTGTGGTATATGGATCAGTTAGACAACTTGAGATGAGTAGTTATAGGGGGACGGGCAAGAATGAGGTAAGAGGATGAACGGGCAGAACGGGGTGATTCGATGGTAAAGAGTGTGAAGATAAGTGGGTTGGTAGTATCGTGCGGACTGACCTTCTGGATATCGACCTGATTGTGGCTTGGTTTTGGTGTGCCATCGGTTGATGCCTTGTGCATTAGACACTGGCGCATTAGAAGTTGCTAATTAGACTTCTGGATATCGACCTGATTGTGTGCCATCGGTTGATGCCTTGTGCATTAGACACTGGCGCATTAGAAGTTGCTAATTATTATTATTAGTTAATAGTACAATAATTGACAAAACGATCAAACTTTCATATTGCAGCGCTATAATATTTATCGCCACCGTTATTTTTGGTTTATATCCGGTTGGTTTCTTAGGACAACAAACATAGCCTTAAAATGGCGTCGAATAGCCGAGAAGGCGCGGTTGCGCAAGGAGGATTTTGGAATGGCCAAAGAGCAACGTACAGTAAAGAAACACACGATATGCTCAAGAGTAAGTAGTCGTGTTAGCAGAATAGGTTGTGGATTTGTCGATGTGTTTGTATCATGCGCTGAACGTATACTTATTAGCAGTGGCTAGTTCTGCCAGCTATACAATACAGTACAACTGTAGTTTAATAATGCCCTCCTTACAAAGTTCAGAAGTGCCCATTGAAACCGGAGAACAGGAAACATTGAAACCATGTACAGACAGGAAAAGGTAAGATTTTCAGTTTAGAGCGAAAGATAGCCTCGGTAAGAGAGTGGCGACCATGAGAGGAGGTAGAGAGTCCCAGATTGAGGGACCAGCAACTGTGAATGAACGCCGACCAAAGACAAGACTTGTACAAGGAACAACATACTTTCCAGAAGATGCTGATTGAAGAGAGGATCACCCTTTAACAGAGCTACATGGTGTAACCTTGGATGATAAATAGAATGGCTGATTATTTGCACAGGCTTTGTACATGAGAAGTGCCAGCTTAAAGCAAATAAGTTCAGATACAGGAACCAGTGTAGAGAATGAACAGCAGGTGTGATATGGTCGCAGTAAGAGAGTCCATAACTCATTCATGCAGCCCAGTGCACAACTCTAGTTAGAGGAAACAGTGTGCAGTCAGGGAGACCATAAAGTGTAGAGTTACATAGTAGAGTCTTGTCAGATTAAGGGTTTGTATCAGTGTTTTCAGCTGTGCTGAATCTAGACGACGCTGTCAAATCTTTCTGAGGTGAAACAGGCATGTTCAAGAAGTTGCCGCTCTTTGGGTTTTTATAGTATTGAATCAAGAATGACACCAAGATCCCGAACAGCAGAGGATGGGGAAAGTAGAGGAGGAAGTGGAGAGTGACTGACTGGTCAGTGCACCACAGGAGCTTAGAGGAACAGTCAGACCAGATGAGCTGAGTTGTGGTGCATAGCATAGTGTCATCAGTGCATGTGTAGTCTCTTGGTAGCATCTGCAACCTCATTCAGTCAGAGATGTACATATACATACTTTTAGATCTTAACCTGGAACCGAAAAATGTATTTATGCGCAAGCTATAATATCATATATTGCGTCTTTCCCAACTTCTGTGCATGTCCTAAATGTAACCTGGACCAAATGTGGACTGCTAGCATATGAAGAATGTGTAATGGCTCTTACCATCTGTCGCAGATTCACTTGGTGGACCTACAACTAAACCTGCTTGATGCATGCATCCTTTCGAATGTAGCAGAGTTGACCTTGGTACGTAATGCTATCATTTGCCATGCATTAACCAGCTGCAATCTTTCAAAATGCTGCATATTACTTATCAGTGGAATTGCCAAGTCTTGACGTATTTCTAGATATCTTCAATCTTCATACACATGACAAGCTCTTCTTCACTGGGAGCTTATTTGGGACAGAACAGACTAAACAGCTTACACATAACTGCAGCTCATCTGGTCTCATGTAGATAAACCTTGTGTGCAATTCCCACAAAGCACCAATTCCTTGGCCATGCAGGACGACCTAAACTTCCTCACTGTTAACACAGGAGTTTCCATGTGTAATAAATTGCAGAGTAAACTGAAACAAGTTTTTTTGCCTTTGTTATTACTTAAACAGCTATGATGCAGGAATCTCGTCTGACAAATTTTCAACAGCGACAGCTGGACAGAGCAGTAAAGAGTAAGTCACTTCACTTGCATTTCCTTATACTGCATAATTATTGTTTCTGCATTTAAGTGCCACTATCTGATGACTAAGCATCAATCAGTGGCGCTGAGCTATTGTGAGCAAAGGACTTGCTCAAGATCCCTACACAGCAATCATCTAAGGTGAGGCTCGAACCCATACTCTTCACCTTGCAAGCCAATGCTCTCACCAATAGGCTACCGTGCCCAATGTATTTGTACTTGTCTCACTGTAGATCCTGGTGAATGTGAATGTTAATGAAAATTCATCAAGTTGCAGAAATATTACAGAAACACAAGTAATGTTGGTTTACTGTTTTTGAGCTTTGTTTCTCATATGTTTTCTTTCAGATTTAAATAATCTTGATTTTCTTTTAAACCTATAATCACCCCACATGTTGACTATGTATTCTCACTTACTTCAAACCACTCTATATGTTACTCCTCAGACTTTCCTTTTAAAACTGAAGTCACATCTCATCCAGCAAGTTCAGATTCACCACCGTCGTTTTCTTAATCTAAACACAAGCCACTGTAACAGCTCCTCCCTCTCCCTTGCTTCATTCCTCCATAGTAAAACAGATCTTATTAATTTCTGAAGTTGTGAACTGTATATTAATCGCTTTGGACTGAATTATTAATTGACAGGTGGCACATCATTACCAACCACTTGTAATCCGACATCTATTGCTAAAACTCGAAAACCAGTTCCAAAGAAAGTTGTCGGCAAAGTTCTTAATCCCAGGTAGCAGAAATATAGTTGCACTCTCTCATTCCACTGCAAAATCATGTCCTCTATCTTTACAGCAGTACACTAGTTCCATACACTGGTCTATAGTGAATTCTTGTTTTTGTGATTTAGTGTTTTATTGTAACTACATCTAGGTCAGCTTATATTATAATTTTCTCTTCACATGACTGTCAATAACTTTTGTCAGTGATTCATTCAAAGCAATGAATAAATGTAAATACTGTGGTCAGAACTTAGAAAAATTTAGTTTTTTTGTTTTTTCTGTCTTATTCTTTTCTTCATTCATTCAGGCAGTGAATTTCGGACAGTGAATTTTGGTGTTTGTAGAAATTACTCTTCTCATGTGAGAAGCAAGGATGCAATTGAAGCATCCGGAGCTTATGAGAGAGAACACTTCCATCCAACTCCTCTCATTAAATACGGTTAGTGCAGTGGGAACATTAGAACACACAGAAGTTGTGAGAACCAGTGGTCTTGGCACATGCTGTAAGTGCAAGTATGTTAGTACAATGTTAGAAATAATTTATCAAACTGGCAGATTAGACCTAGCCTGTAACTAATATTACAGGAACAGCATCTGTCACATAATAATTATTTGCCTGGGTATTCTGTTTCAGGTGAGCTGGCAGTGCATGCCAAAGACCACTGTATCTAGTGACATCTAACCAATTCTTCAGGAATTTATATTGCGATTTGTGTAATTAACCTGCCGCTGTTATAACATGCAGTCTCTTCACATTGGTTAGACAATCGAAAGAGTCTGATACCCTGTGCATATGTATAGCATAACTGAGAGTAATTTCTATCAAGGCTGCTACAGTGGAAAACACTACACGAAACATTTAACACAAAAAATTGTTTAACACAAAAAGGATATTTAGTCCGTTTCAACATCAATGGTTTTAAATGTAAATTGAAGTAACTACTGTATTGCAAAACTGATAACATGAAATATCACTATACACAAAAAAATTCAGTCCTGCAATAGAAAATTATATGCGATATAAAAATTTGTACATCAGTAGCCACGCCTTGTTTCTCTTTCGGGCCTAGCCTTGTGCAGTGGTGGTGGTTGTGACATTCTATGCCGGAGGTGGTGCTTATTTATAACCTCAACAGCTCTCGACATCAGTGATGACCTTTACATTCGTGGGAAAACACTTTTAATGTAGAGCAGAATGTAGTGCATAGCATTATATGTACAAACTTGTGCAGACTGTGGTAGATGTTTGGCACCTATCATGGCAAATGTCAATGGAATCTGGACTAAAATAGTTGCAGAGTGACTTATATAGGTAATACAGATAGTTGAAATATGGCCAAGCAACTAACGCTTTGCTTTCACCTCTGTGACCTGAGTTAGACAGATTGTATTGCCCAACTGTTTGAAACCAGTGTGGCCACCATCATAACACATGCATGAATGCCTTATTAAATCCTTTACAGTGCATATTGCTTGGCCTAAGTGATCAGAGGTTGAATGCATAATTTGGTTAACATAAATTGTTCACAATAGTCCCCTGCATTTCGACTTAAACGATTTGTACTGCATATAAATTTAGCCAGACTTGATTTCACTGACAATGCAGTTGCATAACGTGAATGCAGTCTGATCCCATCACATTATTCATCATTACATCAGTAACTGCTCTGTTAAATTCACACAGACCCAGTGCCTGCTCTTTAGAAAAAAATTAAAAAGTTTAAGAGCTCAATCAGTACTCTGTCACTACTTTCCTCATCACCTTTTCTGTAGGAGGATATTACGAGAAAGATAAACAACGTCTTTCCAACATAATGGCCTTTGGAGAAGACATTCCTCCAGCCAAACAAAACAAAGCAAAGGTCATCAGACGACAAATTGAAGAACCAGAAGAAAAACATGTTGATCGATTCCAAGAATGTAGGAAAGAACTTTTATCAATTTCTCATTAACCATTTCAGGGATCAGCTCTATAAGTCCATCGGCTTGTTGCCCATTGATGTTGATGGCATACCTCATTATATTTCTCCACTGATTTATATCCCGTGCCAATGTGCTCAGCTTGTGGTCATCCATCTCACACCAATCTGCGATGTCATCCAGTCATTCTCTGCTTGGTCTACTTCTGATCTATATGTTGTTCGTCACTTCAAACATCACTTGTTTAAGTAAGTAAGTAAGTCCTTTGTTAATACACATCTATCGGCTGAGCAACGAATCATAGGTATGGGTGGGACACAGTGGTCAGACAAAAACAAGATGGTGCTAATAGGTCTAAAACCACTATACAAATATCTCTGGCATTATGCTGTGTTATCAAGCATTCAAATGTGTCCAAAGAGATTGTGTTTACTTTAGATAATAGGTATGCGATAATTCTGTACCCAACTGTGGAGTTAACTGTGGGAGATATGTATTGAAGGTTGTCTTAACACAGACTGCATGGCCAGGGCCTGGATTTTTGAAGGGGTTTGGGCAATATGGTGGAGCAGTGGGGTTGTTTATCGTAAAATGTGTTGCCACATGGAGACCTTATGGTGCTACTGGCATAAGTCATAGGGTCGAGTCCTCACGCATTACACTAGGCCTTGGGGTTAAAAACCAGTGACAAAGTGAAAGCTTAAAACAGCTTCAGATCATGTTAACAGTATATTCTCATCAAACTGCAGATGACTGCCAACACCAAACTCATCAGTTCTGACCAATAACTTATTGTCACATGATATCTTCAGTGCAAGAAGAAATTGAAGATCGAAGAAAATTTCTCGGAGAGATGGAAGCACTTGGACAAGGAGACAAGTATAGAGGAATAATTGAAACAGAAATTTCCCAGGTAAGAAAAAACACGGCACATGAATAAGTAAAAACTGCAGGTAACGGTAAGACTACGTGCAAAGTTCAGTATTTTGCTAAGGCACAATTCAGTACAGTAAATAAAAAAACAGTTTCAAGGTGAGGCAAGGTAATTGCTCATTTAGTGCATCCCTCTTGGACACTGGGTTCAAGGATGACTTGTCTTAAGCAAAAATATGTCAACAGCAATCCAAAATCCAGACCTTTCCTTCCAGTACTTGATAACAGGCTACTGTTTGCCACCCCAGATAAATTTATTCTCTAGCACCAGTTTGCAATCTGCTATGGTTCCTTCGAGTTCAAGGTGGCAAAAGACCAATTCTAAAAGGAATGAGGAAACAAAGATTTTGAAAGTAAAGTAATTTGCACTTGAGCAATATGTCCACGAATGGAGCTGTGCGGAGACTACTAACGCTTTAAAGCAGAAATGCCTGCTTATTAAAGAAAACAAAACAGATGACATTAAGAAATGTACACCCGTGCTGGACTTCCCTTTGTTCAAACCAGTCTCCAATGAAATTCCGAATTAATGGACCTAGAGAAGGTGTTTCTTATTCTTCGCCATTTCCAGCTGCTCTGAAGTTGGATGTTTCCATATTTCAGCTTGTCAGGGAAATGGAATTGATTGATCACAAGAAGAACAAAGAACTACAACAGTTGATTCTAGCTAAAGGAAAGAACAGATGAGAAAGGAATCTTATTGTCATTAAACTCAAAATTTCTGCGACTGACCAGCTTGTGGAACATTTATGTGATGTCCTCAGTAAGTTTTTGTTCATGTACCACATCCGAGTTCCTACACTGTAATTTCTGTTTATTTGGACACAAATTTTCTGTTGTGAAATTTGTTATTTTTTGTACTAATACATCTAATTATAGATGTATATATTTTCAAAAACTGTGTTTTTTCTTATGCTGAAAAACTGAAAATCTTAAACAAGTTACATGCATTTCAGATTATGTTCAACATAAACAATAAACAAACACAATTAATCAAAAAATCTTTTCCATCATTTCCAAATAAGATGTCAGAAACAACCCAGGAAGAAACCAAGAGCCGTCACAACCAAAAATACTATACAGAGATGCTAAAGAATGTGCTTATTTACTCACTCGAGGCAATGAGCATAACAGGCTATTGTTATTGCCGCCTACTTCACTCTGTTGACCAATCCTCTGCAAGCTCTGCCTGTAAACTAAGCTACAAGATTGCTAAAACTTATTTATCAAAGAACTAAATACCTACAATTAGATTCTATCTTCCTCGGATTGTTTTGAAATTTTCTCCAGTTCATTCTATAGCTTAAATAAATTGTAGAATTTGGAATTCAATGATTTATTTCAGCATTTGCATGAGTGGCATTGCATTAAATAATAGCCAGTCACCTCAAATAAGTCTTTGTCATGAAGAATCTAGTGTACAGGGCTTTTTTGGGCGACCCCCTAAGGCGATCTGCTCATTAGCTGTGCGCACAGTGTTACTTAGTTTGATCAGCATAGGCCTAACGTTGACCGACATCCATTCATCCACTGTGTCTGCACAGAAAATCTCTGATAGTGCAGCAGACAGGTGGTTTGAAAGTTGCTCTAAGTTAGCCAACAACCTAAAGAAACAAAAACAGTTGACTATAGTTATGTATTTGTCAATGTGTGACTGGTTTGAGCACCTGCCTGGCAACGCAGAGTGCAGGTTCTAGATTCCCCAAGATGGTTATTTTGTAGGAAACTTGAACAAGTCCTTCATGCACAACTGCTCAGTGCCATTGATTGATGCTTGGTCATTAGATAGTGGCACCCACTTAATACAGAAATAATAATAATAATTACTACTCATACCTTGTCTAGAAGCCTTCTAAAAATCAACCATAAAGGCAAAATTTCTACACACTATGAAACTGCCCTCCATCAATGTTCCTCACTGAAGTCATCATTTCAACATGCTGCCAAGCAGCTAATGAAAATTTACCATGTTTACATTCTGTATACATTGTACACTGTATACATTCTGTATAATTTAAGATTTTGACAAATAAATTCAAGTCACATACTGCTGTCCGTGAGGCAGGAAGTGACTGACGTGAGCTGGGTTGGTGTAGTTGTTGTGCACGTGCCAGTCTGTCATCCAGCCCTTTAATCTGTTCACAAACAAATATCATTATTCCTACCCTAAGTTTATCAGAAATGTAATAATGGGCTGCATTCAAACAGTTTCTGAGGTCAGGAAATTTTATCAGTCACATAGTTTTTTACTGACCTTATGGTGTCATCCCAAAGCATTAATCCTGGTACCTCCTAAACTGCCAATTTATCTTACATTTTAAGTGTCAAAAGGGCCAGTTGCACCAGCAAATTTTAGTTCAACTGATCCTGTGGATTAGAGCCAAGGATCATATTACAAGCACTGTACCAATTATATCTGACCACCAAAACTCATCAATCACCTACGTTCAATCTGATCCTCGATTTATAAGACTGATGGTCACTGGCCAAAATATAAACATCTTGTGTAATCAATACCAGATAAATACTAATAACCTTGGTAAACATGACCATGAAATGCCACAAGCCATATTGAGTTGTATTTCATTTTTGCAGAAAAATGCATGAGAACACATTTATTTTTGGCTGTTATATGTCACTATAAATGTTCAGGTACAACATAAGCTGACTATTTCTTGTTATCACAAAGTGTGAAAAGCTAGCTATTCATTATTTGTGGCCTCAGAACATCATAAAAACGAACAAAACTGATGCCATTTTGAATTATTTGAACATTTTGTAGGTTTGCAACTTGAAAACAATGACTGTCACTGGTGCAAGATTGAAGCCAAGACAAGAAAACACAGCTTTCCATTAGAAACCAGATTTACTCACTGCAACATAATGGGCCCCAAGCAAACAGAGTTTCTGTAGATGAAGTCAACAAATTCTTACAAAATGTAATCTATGGAATAATTCAACAACCTTCAAATTTACAAAAACAACTTACTTTAAATTTTCTAAAACAAATTATGAGCTAAAGTCAATTCAAAGTGAAATAAGAGGTTACAGACATTGGCACAAATCTTGAGGATTTTATACCTGTCATTTTTAAAGAAGAATTTGCATTCAATTCTCAGTTGAAGCAGAGAGTGAACTGCTCTGAAAATGTCACTGCCGAGATGCTGACAAATGTTTTCTTCAGGTAAGCTGCAGAACATTTCCCAATCAAAATTTTCAGCAAGGTAAAAGATTCCCATTGTCATTTTTAAAAACAGTACCAGACACATTTAGAAGTTTAGCTAAATTAAGATACCTCACCCGGAATTTGTTTCAGCAAAGACGTCAATACAGCATGTATAAAAATCAAGAAATCAACTAGTAATGAATTACAAAAAACCTTAGTTTTATTCTGAATTTGTCCATAGCTATAAGGCAAAGACATTTGGAAAATGAATATGTTCTACAGATATGAAGGCTACCTAGCAAACGGATTCATAGGGATGAGCTGTTTAAACCCCAGATCTTCTGTGGCCGTCTGGTGGACTTCAATTGTGAAGGCACCTAAAATATTAAAACTGCTTTAAAAATGAATATCAGCATCCAAACATGCTGGCACATATATCGCTGCAAAATAGAGGCATATTAAATAGTCTAAACTCAGTCCATTTATTTGCTGTGTTTGGTGTTTGAATCCAAAACATAAGGTTAAAGCAACAATTCTTTATCAAGCTGTCCAATGAACAGGAAATACCAGTTGTTTAACTCGTATTGTACTGTATTAGCATGTTTAAATATTGCCTCATTCAGAATAAAACTACTTCGAGGCCCAGTACAGCAGGGTTCTCACTAGTTTAGGTAAGTAAAATAAGCAAGTCTTAAAAAGACGAGTTGCAGCATTTGTGCCTGAACACAAATATCATAAGGAAGGATGTCCCACAGCAAAGGACCAACTACAGCAAAGGAACCAACTACAGCAAAGAACCAACTACAGCAAAGAACCAACTACAGCAAAGAACCAACTACAGCAAAAGTCCTGTGCTGTGCAGTGGAAATCTGAGCCCGAGGCACAAAAAGTTAACCCATAACACGAGGGCAGAGAGCCATGAAGGAGGAGGGATGAACATAAGTGAGCAGAGGATATCATAAAGACTGGGGCCTGATGGCATCAGGAAATAAGGGAAAGAACCTTTTGTAACATAAAACAACTGTTGAATCATCTGACAAAATATATTCTAAAAATTCATGCTTTTAAAGGTATCAGTTATTTCTGTAATTAATGCAGCATACTTTACATTAAATATGCACAGTACCTCACCTCATCTCACCTTCAGTAAAGTGAGCAGCACTTTAGAACAGTGTTTGCAATGTACGATGCCTAATGCATGCTAAAACATGATAGCCAGAACCTTGCTAAGACACTTGGCACTATATATAGGTAAGTAAGTCCTATATCACAAACATTTAAACCCAAACCTGTTGTTACTGTCAACAAGCATACGGCTAATGAAGGAAGTCCTACAGGTAGGAGTTCACAGAGGACTGCGTAATGGTCAAACCTATAAAGCCAGTCAACAAACAATCTGTCAGAAAATGGCAATACAAATTTCATCCACTTACAACTTGCCAAAAACATTAGTTTAAGCCGATTACTGACCTTCATTCCATAAAAGATGAAGATCCTAAGAACTCGGTAAGCAGTATAAAACATTTTTACTTACCTCGACAAAAACAATGGAAAAACTTAATCAGATTCTACATTAAAAATTAATTAGATTAACTTATTAAATATTATGTAATTAATTAGGTCAAGTTATGTAACTAAAACACCAAAACTAAACGACTGATCATTATCACACTGAAATGCGGCTTAAGATTTATATTCTGATATAAAAAAGAACCGAAGTGAAAAAATCTCACCGTTGCCACCCTGTCAATGCATATCCATAGAACTTAGACATAAGTGGTTTGATGCAACTGGTTACTAAACTGATCCACTCTTTGTGGTTTTCCACGTGGTAGCCAATATCTGTAGCAATCATGCAGGGGCCTGTGGCACCCTTAAATGCACTTGCCACCCAAAGGCCTGGAAATACCTTTGAATAGCGAGTCCATAGCTCTAGAAATAGAAATACCAAAAGTTTTATTTAAATTTTACAAATCTAACAATTTGTCCTACTGCATGCAAGTTAGAAATCATACAAATACAAATTAAATTCCATAAAAAGAAACTTATTTTAGTGTTAATGTGATTTACTAAATTATTTTAAATACAAATACTCTTATCTAATATTACTTGTGTCAATTTACTGGTAAAATAATACTCAATTAAGTATTAAAATGCTAAATGTTACTAGGTAGCAATTCATATTAAAAGAATGAATAAATACAACTCATAAAAGCAGAAATTCTGAAGGCAGGCTTACCAAGTGAGATGTTTATTCGGCGCTGATAATACCAGACCATTGGTTCCACTAATTTGCCAATCCCAGATTCTGTTCGAATAATAATAAAACCATCAAATCTACTAAAGCACTGAGAAGTGTAAAACAAGCCAGCTTTCTTGGCTGTCAAGATGAAGATAACAAAGCACTTAAAACTTAACCACATATTTTACCACTTCTTCCCATACCTTTTTGTATAGTTCCCCTCTAGCCCCTTTCCCATCCTTCATTCCACATGATAATCACACGTCTTATTATGCAACCATAAAGTAGAGACGATGGTTATCCACATATCATGAAAAGCAACAAATTAAGTTTTACAAATACACTACATATCAGAAGCTCAATAATAAAATTTCTACAGATCTATATACCTCTAAAATACTGAAAATAATTATTTTACAGCATTAGTCTGAAACGTGGGTGTTTTTATGTTTATGAGAAATAGTTTGAAATGCAGAATTGTCTACCACCAGAACATTTGTAATTTAGTTACTTATCCACATTAACATATAGCTACATTTAACTTGATATTATCAGGTATTTATAATAGTCTGAAAAGTGTTGGGCAATGGAACGTAATCCTTCACCTAAATTTCTACATAAGATTAGATTAGAACCTTGTAGGACTGACAGGTCTATTGCTCGAAACATATCATCCCACATGATGAGTCGTAAATGGCTGTAAGTCTGTTTAAGATATTTAAGAACTCGAACGACATGACTGAGAAATAATTTCACAGGTCCATTGATGTTTGAGTCACAGCCATCTTCTGCAACACTGCACTTCATACTCTTGATGCACTTCTCACAAAGACCAATATGAAAGACCTACAAAATTTCAGTTGTAATTTTAAAATAACAATTTTTATTGCTAGCTTGAAGGTTTTTGGGACGTGAAATTGCAGGTGGCTGTCTTTCTGTGTAATGATAACTAATCTAATCTAATGACTTCTTTAGCGCCAAGGCAAGGCATCAATCATCGCTTCAAGTGAAATTATGATTCAAGTATGGAGTTTGGTTACAAGATGTCTGGTTTGGGTGAAAAGTAAATTAGTTCACTTTTGGACAATTTACATCGGTAAAATGACAACTGTTAAATAATCATGTTGCAGCACCTTTGTGAGGTTCTTAAAACATGCTACACAAGTACTTGGATGCATATATACACACATACATAAATACATACATACATACACACATACATACACACATACATATGATGAGGTCATGAAAGTTTGTGCTGCTATTCGTAATTCATGTCTAGTTGCTGCTTCAGTCTCTTAACATCAAAGTGTTATTCATTACCACATACATTTCCTTAAACAAATGAGCTTTACATATTTTTTACAAAGAAAGTCATTCATAAAATGTGTTATGACTATAATAGTAATAACTAATTAATTAATAATAATTAAAGGATTTAGTCAAAAAATCATCTTTTCAATAATTATTTTATAATGAAATTACTCACTTCATCAGCACCAATATGAAAGGCTGTTATGTCTGGATGTAACCTCAACACCTGATCAATCATTTCTTGAATCACGGCAAAAGAACCTGAGAAAGACATCAAGCCTTTCCTACACACAATCTACAGCCCATCATATGAAATCAGGTTCTTATAGGTCAGGTCCAGTCAGAGGAATGAGAAGCAGGAGATCTAATCTAATCTAATGATTTCTATAGTGCCATTATCATAATGCCTCAGGCATCAATCAATTGTTGCTTCAAGTTAAATTGTAATCACAATCATCCACTGGAAAAGCCAGGTTGAATTCTTATAGGCCAGAGAAACCAAAAGTTAGGCTACGGTGGCAATCAAGTTGAAACAGACATGTCTAAACCTTAGACCTGAATGATATCAAAGAATTGACAGAATGAACAGAACTTGGCAGCAAATTCCAAAGCTGTGGACCAGCAAACAAGAATGTTCAGGTATGAGGTACAACAAGAATCACAGTGTCCCATGATCAAATGCAATATTTGTTGGTATGACAACCCATCTCTGTTCCATCTCAACTGTTGGTATGACAGTTGAGCAATGGAACACAGATGGGTTGGCTGATTTGAGTGCAGTACTTTGTGAGCGATAAGACAGATTGAAACTGGACTCTGCTCAATGGGCAACCAGATTCTGCAGAGGATTCTAAGATGAGGATTATGTGAACTCCAATTTTAAATATGATCTTACTTTAAATCAATTTATAATCCACTGTGCTTTGTTTAGAGACTCAAAAATTTCCATCAAATACACCACATCTGATTAAATGACTTTGCTACTATCATAAGTAGACATTTATTTTATTCCTCAACCTTTATTTCACCAAAACACATTTTCTACAAGCACATTTATCACATCGAAGCAGGTCACAGCAAATGATCCACAGAAAAGTCATAGCAAATGATCCATAGAAACTGCACTTTGAAGCAACTGACTTTGAAGCAACTGACTCTAATTGTGGAAAGTTGAGAAAGATGAATTTGGGGAAACCCAGCTATGCATATCAGAAAATGGCTAGTTGGCAATACATGTATGTGGAGTTTTATCTGTCTTATTTAAAAAAAATTCCTAGGAAACTACCAGTACCATAATTTTAATTGTTTACCTTCATTTAAAGGGCAAACTGTCATAGGGCAATGTTCAACCTCTCTCAGATGTCGAAACTTGTCATGTTTTAGAACAAACTGCAAAGCAACCAAATCTGAGATCAAAATTCCAAGATGTCCATTTGAAAATTACTGGTAGCTCACTTGCTCAGTATTAAACTATCAGAACACCCATAACATGCCCACCCATTTTCTATGTATCCGTTAAAGCTTGTGTTAAGTATGCCATTATCATACTGCACAAGGCTCAATTTGCTGATGGTCGCTTGATGTACCTCAAATTTATTGAATTTTCCATTAGGCTACATTATATCCCACAAACAATCCAAATACAGTGTGACTTCTACTACACTGGTGCTTAAACAGATATATTGCCAATGACTGACACTCAAAATCGAATCATAGCACATAACATGCTCAAATTCAATTGTCAACAATTGTTTTTAATTGTATTAAAGATGGTGACAATGCCTACAAAAGAACAACTTATATCCCTGAAATTCTCAAAGTTTATGCTGCTCAAAAAAGCTTATGATTTTTTGACACAGACAGAATTACCAGCATCATGCAGCCAAATTCAACATAAAGCACAGTCTTGGTCAGATTCTTGAACTCACCTCAAAATGGCCATATGTCTGAATAAGAGGAATAACTTCCAGGTTGTTTTGTTTTGCTAAAGCAAGCAGCTGCTGCAACTGGTCTGCACTACAAAATGATTCGCAAGCAAGTAAATACAAGATAATCACAATGTAGCACATCATACAATAGTATATTGCATAAAAAGTCAAATTAATCACCAACAACAAATTCATATTGCCTACACAACACTGCTGTCATCATGAAAAGTTAAATGTACCAGTATACTTGGTCACCCAGGAACTTGTCAATAAATTCCCAACTTTTTTCCAGATAAAATTTCTGGTATTAGCTTAAAATTAGTCGGTTCCTCTGCATCTCTTAAGTTTCTCCATCCTAATTCCTCTCACTGTAAAAATAGAAGGTGGTCTCGCGGCAGACAATTCCACCCACTGGTGGAATGGCTGTGGTGGGGCAGAAAAATCCACCATTATATAGCCAGGGATGATAAGTCTCAATTAACTGAGTAAAAGGATTTTCCCATCAACACTGCCAAATTCAGCATATAAATTTTGTGTTGGAGAATGTATTTTCAGTGCTATTATTAAGATACATTAATACTTTGAAAGACTTGCTATAATAAAAGATTCTAATCCTGCATGACATCCAATCAGAAAATAAATGATATGACACTCGACTGTCTTCTCTGAACATTAACAGCTCTGCACTACTTTGTAAGATAGGCATGCTTCAAGTGTGTACATCTAAGCCCTATCGAAGGTTATAACGGTCCATGGTCTTCACAGACAGGAGCAGGGACTCCAGCAGAGCAACGGACAAAAGTGAGCAAGCTAAAGTGTTAAGACTTAGTACACTTAGTAAACGCACACTCTCTTTGCCAAGCTGCAAAATCTGATTCAGTGAGGTGGGCACGTTTCCCAAACCTGATTAAGCTGACACGGAATAACTCTTCTAGAGGCCATCTGATTGGCTTTCCCTGGTCGTACCTAAACTAGAGCTTTTCTTGGTGAATTAGCTCTTCAGTAGCTGTTCCTAGATTTTACAATTCTTTCCCTGCATGTGTTCGTTCTGTTCAGTCACTCGTGTTATTTTGTTCTAAAGTTAAGTTACCTTTTTTGAAATTCTTTATCTATCATATGTTGGCTCTCTGGCTTAGAGGACCGATCTTCTGGATAATGATCTGATTATGGCATAGTTTTGGTCCACTATCAGTTGATGCCCTGTGCATTAGGCACCAGTGTGATAAAAGTTACTAATTAATAACAATAAAAAACTCATCTTTGCCCTCATCGTCATCATCATTGTAGCGCCATTTGAAACAATCCAACATCAATGAAATAGAAATCACTAATTAATAATAAGAAACTCATCTTCTTCATCATCAGCATTATGATAGTGCAGTTTTAATAATCCATCACTACTACAATTTGAACCAAGTTCATAACTTCAAAAAAATCACTGCAACATCATAATCTTTATTAAATGAAGATGGTTGCATTATATCTATATTTCCAATCATTAACTTAATTGATAAAATCAAAATAAATGTCACTGTCATTCCTATCACGTACAGACGTATTTACATATGTATGTATTAATATTATCCTAGACAATTCCATAGAATTTTCAAGCACGTACTGCACAGTTACGCCACAGATCAACATGTCAACAGTTGAGCTCAATATATGTATACTGTAGGTCATCAAGCTCCTAGTTCAGTGATCAGTGATGTCTGATGAATGAAGCCGATCGATGAAAAACACATGACTCAGGTCTGCCACCCCAGAGGCAAGCAGCTGACTTCAGGTTCACCATTATCCAAACAGGATTGGCTATGGATGACAAGGTTAGAACACATGGATGTTAATGTATGTTACTGACATATGGATGATCTTGGATGCCAACGCAGCCAACACACTTGTCTGCGACATAGCTAGTCCCATACGAGTCACCATGAAAGCTCACCTATACGCATTGGGTGCAGCTAGTTCTTTGAGCTGCCCGCTGTAAGGAAACATGTCCTCATACTCAACCAGGAGACCTGTGGCACCCCACTTGCTTAGCAGTGGAAAGAGCTACAAAAGCAATATATTTCTTTAAAAAATCAAAACTCTTGCTGCATAATAAAAACAAATATTGATTGCTGAAATAGAGTGAACATCATGGCTTAAAGAAACATAAACGCTAAATGGAAGTACATCATACTTGCCTTTAGAACATTCAAGATTAGCAAGTGGCAATGAACAGAGAACTTTATCATGGAACTGGTTGGAAGAAATATGCAGTTAGTGCTGACCAAAGAAAGTCAGGTACAGATGTGCAGTTTAATTGTTTTATTAGCTGATTTGAAAGTTTACAACAAATACACGTTGATTATTTTCAGCATTTTAAAACAGTGACCATAGCTAAAGCATGACTTAAATCACTGCTCGCTCACTATCTCTACATATCTTGGACTCACCCATTCGTAGTAGATCAGCTTTGGTGGAGCACCCTTCAAATCCAGGTGAACTAACCTAAACACAGACCAAATCAAGTAGTAAAAATCCGCATGATACATTTAACTACATCAAAATTGTATAAAAACAGGTCAGTATTTGTGTCTTTGGCTCGTTTCCAAGAAACAAGATTTTTAAAATGATTTCAGGCAGACATTTGCAGGACTAATTCCATCAGTAAACCAGAAATATACATTTCTTGACCAAATTACCAAAAACTTTTAAGTCCAAAACCATTAAAAAAAACTGTTCAGTCTGGTCAAAAACCAGAACCTGGCAGTCCTACTTAAGTAAGTAAGTAAGTAAGACATATGTTAACACGCCATGTGTCCAATGGCTGAGCAAGGAATTGTAGGCATAAATAAAATAAATTCAAATAAATAAATAAATAAATACTTCAAATAAATTCACTCACAGCTTGTTACAAAATGCAATCTATGAAATAATAATAAAATGGATTAATTACCTCTGTTCTAATGTAGTTTCGGCAGTATCCATTATTTCAACTTCCATGTTATTGCCGAGGTAGCAAGATAAAAAATTGGTTTCTGCAAAATAAGATTTTTCACAATAAAGCTTACCAATTTTCCTTGTAAATTATATATTTACAAAACGGATACATGAACATGACCTGACAATTGTCCTGAACCTAGGTCCTAGTAACAAACAAGTATCAAAAGAATGCAACAATCTAGGAGGGCAACATAGAATTAGCAATGTAATAAGAAATGATGGAAGGCCAGTGTTCTGGGCCTTAAAGGCAAAGCATGCAATCTAAAACTTAATATGTCATTCAACAGGAACCCAGTGA
This sequence comes from Norana najaformis, assembly GCA_964023275.1. NCBI lineage: Eukaryota > Metazoa > Annelida > Clitellata > Crassiclitellata > Hormogastridae > Norana > Norana najaformis. The sequence continues at coordinate 33,302,089 of OZ029915.1, read as the reverse complement.
GGCAAAGGCAACCTAATGTATTTGATGAAGAAGAATAACATGCAAAAACCCTAGAACGTGAGTTCTGAACTACCTGGAGCCTTATCAGATTAAAACAGGATATACCATATAACACTGCCTTTGCATCTATAGCCTAATGGAGAACCAACAAGCTCACAAACAACTGTTTTAGCCATGTCATCATTCACAGAATGCCTGATGTGATGAAATCTACAGACATGGTAGAAACAACTGCAGATTAAAGCTACATATGAAGTCATGGTGAGTGACTCGTTAATGGTGCCACAAAGACTTTTAATTCTGTCACAAAATGGGAGTTTGGTTCTTGCAAGGTCAAGAGATGAATGCGAAGAGAAAGACTGCATATGTAAAAAGAATTGTCTTCGACTGATGTGAGTTGATTGCAAGGTCATTAAAGCAGAACCAAACACGAAGAGAGGACAATCAGAATTTGAGTTCAACTGTAGCTGAGGGACCCTTAGCAGAGACAGCAATGGAGAGTTCAGTACAAACAGGCGAATAAAGATTAAAAAAGAAGCGGCCCAAGGACTGAACCTTGAGGCACATCTAAACAATGACAGCAAGATCATAGTGACATGAGGTTATTACAGCTTGTTGAGAATGATCATTAAGATATTCAAAAAGCAGAACCTGAAATACCAAATGAGTGTATAAAGTCAAGACAATAAAATAACATGATCTACACTATCAAATGCAGCAATCTCAAATTTGCCAGAATCCCCTGAATGAAATATTTTATTAAATATGCCAGTGAGAGCAGTCTCAGATGAATGATGTCTACAATAAGCAGATTCAAAAGGACTAAAACTCCGAGATGTTACATGCCCCTGAAGACATACAAGTAACAAACGTTCAAGCCATTTAGAGGTATTACTCAGATTGGAAATAGGTCTATTATTCGTCAGACAAGCCGTTTAATCAAGCTGTTTTAATAGAGGTATCACAAGAGCAGTTTGAGAAGCAGAGGGAAAACAGCAATCACAAAAGGAGAGTTTAGATAAACAAGCAATGAGGATGGAAAACACATAAGAACAGGATTTAATATGGGAAGTTGGAATGAAGTCAAGTTGTTATGACTTATGTGGAACACTTCCAAAGTCTAGCAGCTTTCTTCTACTGTACATGGAGAAATGGTTACTATGATACAAAATTCCATCATGTCGAATATCAGAAAACAGTTTTGCCCTGTCCAGTCCAGACCCACGTTTTGACATGACTTTTAAATTAGGAATTTTAGCAGCAAAAAATTTTGAAAATCCTAGATGTTGCTTTTTGCCCTCAAGGTCATTATGGTCACTGCAGGAACCATTCAAAGAGTGAAGCAGTTTCTTTACAACACTCCACTGGTCACTCGTGGTTTCGGCAATGTCGATCCTGTTACGGTAGAACTGCTGTCTAGATGTCACAATTACCATATTTGACACCCTTCAAGCTCATTGGTAGGCAATTCTTTCGCTTTCCTACTGGGTTTTCTTCCAACAACATTCCAGATGTGATGATCTAGCTTGGCTTGCTTTGCTTCAGTAGAAAGCCATTTTATGATTGACTTTGAAGGTCTTCTAAAGCAGATGCAAATAGGTGCAACTTTATGCAGCTCCCTTAGAACAACAATAGAAAGTTGCTCTGCAAATGCATCTGCTGTCTGGGCTGGTTCCTGAAAACAGTTCTGTGTGATCAGCACTCGATCAAATTCAACTGTGCTGACCAGCTTGATCGGGCGATACGAAAATGCAACTGGGTGGCTGCCAATGTAGCAGTGACATAACTGGTCAGAAATACAGCCAGCATCACTGACTTGGACATTTCCAACAATCAAAAAACCATCATTTCCACAAATTCTGATGACAATAATGGTAATTAAAATCCTGATGATGAATATAAGTACAGTCTTGCTTACTTCCCCTCTTTATAAACTTCTGGATCTGTCCAGTTGAGTAGGCCTGTGGTAGATCTATAATACAGTTATGGTACTTGTGCAGTGTGACATTACTGGGCAAAAGTGCCATACAAATGTAATGTAAAAATTGTGAATGTATCAAAATACTTGTATAATAAATCCTAACAGCTGTGCTGATAAAAATCAGTGGTTAAAATGATGGCTCTAATCTAGAAGTGCAAATTCCACCTGTGCTGAAACTACTTAAAGAACTGAAATCTAATGTACAACTATCCTTGTTCGCCTCAAAGACTGTTTTATACTGCCTGCAAGCCCATCCAAAATTTATTTGCAATTAACAACTTGTGGCACACTGTAGCTAACTTACAAATTATTTCTAATGACTTCTGCTATGGATATCTTGGCATCAGTTTTTTTCTGTTGCACTTTTACCAGCTATAGCTAGGCCGTACCGCCAGCAAGAAAACTAGAACATTTTCAAACCGGACCTTTTGGAATGGCTTCTATGTGAATGCAACGGAAACGAAAGGTGTATTCTCAGATGTTTCCTCAACACCATAACTACATTACATTTTGTTCCAGCAGTGTATTTCGATCATAATAACAAACTACTAACCGGCAGTCAGCGAAAAACAACAACATGACACCATAATTGCAACACACATTAAGACATTTCAACATTACGCTACTGTAAATTTTACCCCTTCATATGGCGTCAGTATTTAACGTTAGTATCGCCCGATTATCGCATTCCCACACAACACTATACCAGCCAAATAAAACTATTTTAAACAAAATTTATCCAAAGCGTTTACGCACATAATACTCTCAGTAAGAAATTCTTATAAAGTAAGTAACACACAAAATCGTTACTTTAAAATGCTTTTCATGTGCACCTGTTTTTAACTGGTCCTGAGCCCCGCAAGCTAGCTAGCAAATTTATGTGGCGCTTATATATATCAAATAATTATTTCAGTAAATGAGTAAAATGTAAGTAAGTAGACCTATGAGAACGCAAACCACAATAATTATCATACAATTTTTGTCATTGTAAAAATGCAGTTGCATATTCTTCAAACACAAAATTAATATAGCTCGCACAGCTCTTAAAATCTCTTCCAAACACTGCAAGCTCGACCATATAGGTCTTACCCCTCTTCTTCTTGAAAGTTTGTGTATCTGTCATTGATCCCATCATTACAGAAATAGTTAACCCTTCCTTGTTTACTGTCACCCGATTAATTAAGTAAAAAATTAGCAGGGTCTAGGCCATACTGTCGCTATAGAAAAGGTGTAATTTTTTCTCGTAACTTCCCCTTCTATTCAAACTCTTTGGTTACCTCTGTTCGCATGAAACCATCACCTGCGTGTCTGATCATATCACCCATATTTCCCGCTCATGCTTGATGCATATTTGCAGAATCCGCCCTATGCCTGAATTCAAAACCGCATCTACCATTGCCATATATCCATAGCTCATGCTAAACTAGACTATTAGCTGCAATTCACTTTTCCTGAACACATACACTAAAATACCCAAGCATCATCACATCACTCCTGTTTTTACTTCGCTGGCTGAAAATACCTGAGCAAATAGAGTACAAAGTCCTTTCGCTTACCTACAACACACTTCAACCCTCCCAACTCCTATCTTCGTCAGTTATTTACAATCCAATCACTTCGTACAACCCGTTACTCTTCTGCCTTAACACTTCTCTGCCCTGCCGTCACCGCATCCTCAAACTTTGTAAATTATCGCTCCATAGCCAATGCTGCTTCATCCCTCCGGAATAAACTCCCGACAGAATTATAACAATTATCTGACCATTATACGAAACCACCAACGCTTCACCTCTTTCAATCTCTGCCCAGGTAATTCACTGAAACCTGAAAACACTCCTCTTCCACAAATCCTAATTCTTCCTCTACTTCCTATCTCTCTTTCCTCTCCAATTCCAAACACCATTCACCGTAGCGGTCTGACTGTCTGCTTGCATGACTTTCGGATCTTGACCTGGAACCGATTCTGACCCTTTCTGTCTATCAATTTTGTTTTGACTGAGTGCCTGTGAATAAGTTGGTTCCCGCCTTTCGTTGGGTGCCGTAGAAATCTCGAGTTTACGATTAAGATGCTCAGTTGTATACATTGAAACGTGACGTTTATTATCTGAAGCGCCTGTTAACGGAATCATAACATCTGCGTGACAGAAAAAGACAATGGCACTAAGGAGAACGGAGTGTTAGAATATGCATCACGTACAGCTAAGCGTTTGTCTCCGTGTTTTCAATTGTAGTTTATGGTGATATCTAGTGTTTAGTATTTCTATCTAGCATTTCAGTCATTGGTATACTGCGTCTCTATCGAATTGTGCGCGACAATTATTACCGCACCAGGTGCCGTTGAGTTTCTGAAAGTAGGCCCGGATAGGTAGGCCGTGCGCCGATTCGTGACCAAAAAGGTCATAGTTCTGTCTTTGCGAAAGTTTGATAGCAAACTGAGCACGTGTGCTCGTGTTTACTGATTTTCGCATTCACTGACGTTTAATTGTTCGACTGAAGTAACAGTTATTTGTTATAATTTACAAGCTGAATAGATTGACTTACGCTTGAAAACGTCAGATCGTCTGAATTAATCTTGACTGTGAACTTGACGGTCTAACAGCAGAGCGACGTGGGCACTAGCTGGAAGTTGCCCTCATTAATTATTAGTCTCCCAGAGGAGAACGCTTCATCGCGATACGAGAGGGCCGCTGCAGTACTACTTAGGAGGTTATTACGTTTAGTGGCGATTTTGTCGAAAGTTGTACGATAAACGAAATATGGAAGAAAACAGGAAATTGCTGGAGGTGGTGACTCTTCTCTGCTGTCTTACTGGTTAGTGATCGCATGCTAACTTTTTAATTGTTTGAAAGTGTTGAACGTATGATAAGTTTTTAATAGAGCACATATTATGATCGACAACTTGTAGTTACTTATAGTAAGGAAGAAGGGACTCTGGTGTTTTGAAATGAGAACCATATGGATTGATAGTTCAACATGGTTCATTCAAGTATCCTAAAACCCCAAAACTCCAAGTAGTCAGTTTGAACTTGAAATATGTAATAAATGGATATACGAATTTGATGCAAGAAAAGGTATACCAATAAAAGTCAACTATACCTAATCAACCAAAGTCAAGTTGGTTTGATATTGACATATTGATATTTGGTATGGTAAGCTATTTGTAATAATTGTTTACAGTTTTGCTATTGTTCTCCAAAACTCTTTCTGTCAGAAACATGACCGTGCAATCATCAGAAAATTTCAAACTGCTTCCAGTTATTGTGTAAGGGGGTCCCAAAAGCACCCAAACATAATGCAGAAAAACTGTTTTCACACATTTTCTTGCTCTAAGTGTCAGATAACTTGTCCAACTAAGGTTTTTCTGCTTCCTATCATGAGTTATCCACCTAGGCAATCGCCAGAAAATCTCAAACTGCTTCCAGCTGTTGCATTAAGGGGCCCCAAAGCACTGAAAACATGAAGAAGCATTATTTTCACACATTTTCTCACTATAGCTGACAGGTAAATTGTCCAATTAAGGATTTTAAGCAAGCTATTATGAGTAATCACCACTGCAATCACCAGAAAATCTCAGACTGCTTACAGCTATTAGGTAATGGGGCCCCAGAAGGACTCAAACATGTTCAGTTAAATCTACAAAGTCTCATGTAAGCTGAGTCATGCACACAACGCTATTTATCTAGCAGTTCAAGATGATTATGCTGTGCACAAAACTTGAAAACTTTAAACTTTATTGTTTTGCTCCCTCTGAATATTTTCAATCCATTATAGATATTTACGTTATGTGCATTGCATGAACATGACTCATTCGCACTACTTATTATTTAGTTTTCTTGAGATGATTATTTTGTTTCCTCAAGGCAAACTTGTAAGTTGTGCACGTGACACATGATGTAATGCATGGAACATAATAAGTGATGAACAAGACATAATTATCATGAGGGAATGAGTTTATTATCTTGAGTGCACGGGTTAATAAGTTCAGCAAATAAGATAATATGTTGTGGGTACACAAATATTTTGTGGGAAAGAAATAATTATGTCATCTCTAGGAAACAAAATATTGTTGCACATGTTTTCCTATGTCATAGTATTGTTATAACCTGTAGCATGTTCATTTTTTATTAAGTAAGTTTATTGCTCCAAAGAAGAACAGAATAAAACATTGCAACTAACAAAAATACACTTGTTTGGATGCAAAGGTCTACCCAAAAAGGGCCGAGGTCCTGCTAATTTAGGTCTGCCTATAACACAATAATATAACAATGGCTAATGTCTAATTATCGAGCAGCTAATCAATTCTTAACTAAAATGAGAACAACATCTGTCCATGAAGAAAGAAATAGTCTTTTACTTTGGCATAACAAGAATTAAATAAATTATACATTATATGTCATACTTTTTAGAAATTTGTTAGCTGAATGAAAGGTTCCTTTTTAATAACTAAGTAATTCATTATTTGCTTATTATAAGCACTTGCATATTACAAGTTCCATAGCGCTTGTTATGACAAGTAGACTAATTTAAATGTGGGCTAATTATAGTTGTTGAAAATGTTTTACCGGTATCTAATTTTTCTCACTGTGCATACACTGGTCTACATCATGGGCGACAACATTTGGGACCTGCAGTGTGGTTAGTGCAGAATTGCACATCTGTTAGGCCTAAACTAAAAAGCTGTATAAAATCGTGTTGTATAAAATATGCAAAACTAAGGGCAAGTTAAACTTAGTTTGTCTCAAGTTACTCATTGTGAGATTGCCAGTGAGTGTAGGCCTTATTCATGATCCAGGTTGATTGCTTAACAGTGCATGTTTATTAGACTTTTAAAAGTCTTGATTCTTTTCAGACAGGCCAGGTGGTCAAGCTGAAGTTGATTTCACTTATTGTCTTTGTTACATCCATAAGGCTGAAGATGTGCTTACAGTCCACATTTACAAACTGTGCTAATGTAATGAGTCCTGCATTTTCTAAGATGTAGAACACTAAGCTGTCAAATTTCTTGATTATTCCTGCCTTAAATTTCTCCATCACAATAAACTTGTAGTCGTGATACTGTTTGCAAGTCTGCTTTTTTATCAAGTGGCTTACAATACTTTATTGCGAATATAACTCTCTAGATTTTGTCTTCACCCAGCAGCTGCCAATGTGTGTTACTCAAGCACCTTCCATTCTAGCATCTTGGCTTCTGGAAATCTGGAATCCAAATGATTGCATACTCACTCACTTTAGCTGCATTGATGTCTTTGTCTAGCAGCTCTTAAACATCATCACTGCATTGCACCCATTCTTTGGTGTGGTGCCAGTGTCATAACTTGGGTCTTTGGCATCTGGGAGAAGGCAACAAATTTGTGCCAGCTTGTCCATAGTCTGAGTTAACTTTTGAAAATTAAAGTCTAATTACTACTTTGCTCTCTCAATTTGTGTCCCCTTCTTCAGCCCTGCATCCGGTGACAATTGTCCCCTTCTGCACCCCTTGCTATGTCATTATGTAAAACGTGGTTGTATGTGCTGTTCTCAAAATTCATGCCCACTACTGTCCATGCATGGCTTATAGGGAACATTGGCTGTTGGAAAAATGTTCTGAACAGTTTGCAGCTGTTCATGACTTATTATAATTATAACAATATTTATGCAGCACTTTTTATATGCAACGAACTGGTCAATCTCAGTTTGAACACATTAACCCCTGACTGGAGGATACTAGTGCAATATTAGCTGTTCATTATATTTCCAGGTTGTGTGCACAAAAATATTGGGCTGGTATTAATGTGTAATTACTAAGAGTAAACGAATTTACAGTCAGTTGGTTAATTTTTTGCTTATTTTGTGGTGTCTGGTGTCCTGCTTGTTATTTTAATTGAGTGATCTGGTTGACCTTTTGTAAAGCCTGGCCTTCTAGTAATTATTTTGTTTGACAGTTGCTCTTAAGAACTTGCAGAATGCAAATAATGTCTTTGCCAACACATGTTTCACTTTCACTGTCTGCCTATGGGCAGGGTGGTTACCAGTCGAAATGACCTTACTAAAAATTTACTGTTGCTGTGAGTTCTTTAATATGATTAGTAAATTAATAGTTCAGATGTGTCTGTCTGTTGGTCCCTAATGCTTGCGGCTAGATCATCGCTTATTTGGCAGACATTGACATAGCTTGAATTAATATTTTACATCAGCATTCTGTATTCTAAGGCCTGCCGCCTGTAACTACAATAAAGGCTATTTATAGTGAATATTTTGAATAAGAATTGTCTGATTAGTATAAAAGTGTGAGCTAAAACATTTAAGATATTCCAAATCGACATTTACAAAAGAGGGTTTTAAGGGTTAAGAAGCAAGCATAGCATTTATGTGGGACTGCAAAGATATATATAGTGCTAGGCCAATTTCCTGAAGGACAGCTTGGAATTGGACAGTTCTTCACAGACTTAAAGGATTTTGCTCTTTTGTGTACATCAGTATTATGTATATGACCTTGAATTGGTGATCTTAACAATGCTTAGCAGGCCACCGGTTGAGTTTTGTATTCAGAGAAATAGGTTATCTCTTGAAATCTAGCATCGAAGTGGTAAAACATTAATGGGGCTGAATTTATTCATAGGTTAATCCAAAAGTAAAAAACAATGAAAATATGAAACATTTATTTTTTAAAATTATTAATAAAAATCATTTTGCTAATTTTCACAAACAGTTTGACCTACTACATTGTGTTTTAATTTTGTGACAACACCTACACAGATGAAATTGTCACAGGTTGGTTTTCTGAGTTTAGCACAAATCTTCACGGTCACTTTCCAAGTCAATAGCACATTATCTGTCTGCCTGCCTCTTTTTCTTGTAGACTGACCTGGATATTGACCTGATTGCAGCTTGGCTTTGGTGTGCCGTCAGTTGATGACTTGTGCATTAGACATCGGCATGTTAGAAGTTATTAATTACCATTATGATTACCAATTGTATTTATTATGCATGTCAGTGGGTGCCCAAAGACCCAAGCACCCACCTGAAGGGTGGTAGTCTGCTGTGAATGCTTATTCTCAAAAGCCAGCCAAACAAGATAATGATTATTTTAGGCAGATTGCTGTATTAGTCATAGGTATCACAGCTTAATAATGCACAGCCTTAGGGTTGAAAGTATAGGGTTTTAGTCCACAGTTACCAATTAGTGAAGCATATAGAATAGTGCATTTCTTTAGTCTCTAGGGCACAATAAATATTAATGTGCTGGGATACTGGTGGGCTGAAAAATATCCCTGCATAATGGATAGGGTGACTGCTTAACTAACTTTGAATTAGGCCTAAATGGATATAATGACTCATGGACAATTGTGATGGAGTTCTGGATAGTATAGTGCCCAGTCAGAATGAATCTAGTACCCGAGGCTGATTTTACAAAAAATTTTTGCTTCTTGCATTTTTACCGTAATTTACTTAACTGTGCCAATGTTCACAGTCCAAATTCCCTTGACACATTGATTAAAATTTTTCTGTTCTTGGGCATTGAAATTAACAGTGCTTTTTGTAATCCTAACTTTCTGCTGCAAAATGTTTGGCTCCAAACTGTTGAACTGTTTGCCTCAAATTGTCTCCTCTGAGTTATCCAGACACAGAGTATGTTTGTAGGTATCTAACATTTATGTAGCACCTTTGTAAAAGCTATTTAGAATGATTAATTGGAGTTTGAAGTTTAACCAAGAGCCACGCAAAGTAAATACTTTGAGTGAGAATTTGAAATGCAGATTATGAAGTTGTGAGACAGGCATTTTGGGGCATTACAGAGGAGAACTGAAGATGTTTGTTTGCACCAGAAATTGTTAGGTAGCTTAGTTATTGGTTTGGTAATTAGTGGGTGGACAAAGGGATTAGCTAACCAAATACAGGCTTGGGCTATTCTGTTTAGATTTGGCACATTGTAAAAGTTTTAAGTCACTTGGCTTTTAACAGAGCAGAGGGTTGAATGTATCATTTTGCCTTTGGCAGGAACATTGTTGTCAAGCGCAGACCAAATCCAGTGTATATCCTGTTTAGGCAGTTTCTCCGCAGTTTCATCTGACCTTTCTGGTTGATCAGCCTACGGAAACACTAAATCATACTTGGCTAAGAATGTTTCCATAATTACAGTAATTACTAGTAATTATTGTGACTAAGTCTGTCAGAGAGTTGATTATCAGAGCATGCCAGACATTTTTGACACCCCTCTTTCTGTATTGGTTTAGTCTTTCTGTTAATCCTTTCTTCTGTCTTCATTAAAAGAATCCAGAAGTTCCCCTTAATATAACCATTTTTAGAAGTTATCACAGTATTCTTTAGTAGGAGCTAGTAATAAATCTAGTGGCATCAATTCATCCACAAACTTGAGGGGGACATATACCAACCCCTTCTCACTTTCCTCCTTATAAACTTAGTTTAGCTATTATTTCAGTGCATTTCATTTGTATTTTATCTAGTGACAGTGTAATGAGATATAATCTGATCTAAAGACTTTGCACCACTGTATTAACTAACCTTCAGTGTGTCATTCAGTGGACACTTAAACTATGCTGTAGTCAGCAGTCTTGATTAGAAGAGATCTGCAAAACACCAGAAGTTGGGCTATGTGACATATTGGTAAAGTGGAAAAGTTGAGTTTCGAGTGTGGCATTGGAAAACTTGCATCATGGACAGAAGCACGCACTAAATGCAAAGCCTTTGAACCAGCCATCGAGGAAACATAGGAAGCCTAGACTGTCCTTGCTCAGAGCAGTGCAAGAGGGTTGGTGTCTGAAGATTGCATTAGATGTCTGTGAGTCCTGATTTGTTCAAAGTTAGTACAATTTTTTGGCAACTTACGAAAATGTTGAAAAGTTCAAAGGAGGATATTCTGTTCTTGAGTTTCAGAGTGGATGAGAGAATAATTGACATCCTCAGTGCAGATGTGAAGTTTATTTTATTGATAGCTGAGGAAAGCTGAGTAGAAAGCTACCCTTAGAAATCTTTTAAACACTAGTTCAGAAATAAACAATTTCACATGCCTTGTTCCTGGTTTTTCTAACTTAAAAATCAGCTACAGTAATAATTTCATGTATGAATGCTAACAGGGGTGTTTACATTAGCCCGGTTATGATGTATTGGTCCTTTCTGTTATTCTGCTGTTTCTCCCAACACCGCTAACAAGGCATCAAACTGTCTAAGTTGCTACGTTCTGAGAAGCTACTCATCTGTGTCCAATTACTCCTGACCATTTCTGCTCATTCAGCCCAAGTTCTGATGAAATACACCATTTATACCATTTATAGCCAAGCAAAAGTGTGGTAAACACATCAGGCCTTTAAATTTTTGAAATCTCCATTTTTGCGGTTCCTAGAAGCACAAGCATAAATTATCATTGCTATACAAACTCAGGATTTTGGTTGGCATTGGGTTAACGTTGTAGTGACCATAAAGTAATGCTTTGTGAATTAATACATGTTGAGATTAGATTAGGAATTCTTGTGTAGATTCAGATAATTGCAAATCAAATAAGATATATACTGTTGCAAGAAATGTTTAAGAGTTTTGTGTAAAACATTATGTGTTGCCATTGAGACTGGATGCCTTCTGATCTAGCAATGAAAGGCAATGAGAGTAATGTTTCTGGGATAATGGTTCTTATCAGTTTGTCTTGCAGTGGAATGAATTTGCAACCCAGAGCATCAGGTCTAAATGGAGTATTAAGATTCCAAGCCCAGAGCTTTGTATCAATCACCCAGTGTATCATAGTTCCTTGCTAAGCCTTTACTGTGTGATTGATTTGCCTTGCTCTCTATGCCTGCCTTCCTCCAGAGTATACACAACATTGGTTTCAGGTTACTTGGTAGAGGAGCAAGTAGGGGTTACTTTGTGCTACGTAACCATGATAACTATGGCCAGTGGCACAGTATGGCTGTGAGAGCTGGATCATAGGGAAAGATAAAGAGGCAGGAATCAACACATTTGAAATGAAGTGTCTGTGGCAGATTCTTAGAGTACCATGGACTGCCAAGAAGACAAATGAATGGGTCCTAGAGATTACAGGAGTAGAAAAGTGTTTTCTCAGATTAAAAGAGGAAGGTTTCATACTTTGGGCATGTACTATGAAAGAGTGGAGACTGTTTAGAGAAAGAGATCATCCAAGGCACAATTCCTGATTCTGAGCTGGGAGAAAACCCAAGGTGACACAAATAGACAACATCAAGTTGTGGACTGAATTATTGTTGGACTAGTTATTACAAGAGATGAGGGACTGAAGCAGATGGTACATGTTGGTGGTGCAGCCAATTCTCGGCTCCAGGACAGTTGGACAAGACAAGACAAACATGGTTTAGCCTATGGGCAGTTAAGACCCTTGATAAGCAAAGTTGATTGATTTGGGCAACTGTGTAAATAGTTTCTTCCGATCCTTAATGTAAAGTGAAGTGTAGTGAATTTACAAGCCCCTCTGATTGAATTGGCATGTAAATGTTGTGATAAGCATCTAGTTGGGGTTCAGTTTTACATTTCTAGGCCAGAGATTAGTGGGGCAACAGTCACTGTAACATTTATATATCTGCAGCGAATCAGTCAAACTGTTCTGGGTGTATGGAGGAACTTGATCGTAAATGGACTACTGATAGCTTATAAGACTTGGCCTAAGGATGAAATCCAGTGGCTCAGTTTAACAGTCATTTCTTGACTGTTGGCCACCATAAGGGCCAGTTATGGTGAAATGGAAGCCACCTCTTAGCCTTTCAGTTTTATCAAATCATAATGTTCCATAAAACCTCCAAGTAAGTGTGTCAGCATAAACATACTGACTAGTTTATATATGAGGTTTCCAAGTGTCTTAAAACATTGGTGCTTCTTGATGATGATGACATCGACGATGATGATCATGACGACGATGGCCACCATCATCATCCAGGTGAGAGACGTGTTTGCTTGTCTCTGTAGAAACTTCCGAGAAGCACAGTGATAGGGTTGAAGTTCCTTTTTTAAAGCTGAAGCAGAAAGATGACCACAGCAATCCAATTATAGAACATTCCTCTTTTAACCTCCCAAAATACAACAGTATTCCTTGAACAGTGTGACTACTAATGAATCTCAGCATTGCTTAATTTCAATATGCTTGCCAGCACAATAACTAAAGCAATTTGCACTGGGTTCTTGTTCAGCAAAGAAATTGTTTTTCTGATTGAGGCAAATAGTTTATAATACACTGAAATCTGGCCAACTACGATACTTAAATCAGTCCTCATTCCCAAGACTTATCATTATTCAACCACGACATCTGTTTACCTTTCCCTGGTCATACTTAAGACTAGAGCTGTGCTTGATGAATGGGTGTTTTCAGTGGCTAGACCTAGATTTTGGAACTCTCTTCCTGTAGCTGTTCATTCTGCTCAGTCACTTGTGTCACTTCGCTGTCAACTGAAGATTTACCTTTTTCAAATTGCTTATCCATCACAGGCTGCCTCTCTGTCTTAGCAGACTGATTTTCTGGATATTGACCTGATTGGTTTTGGTGTGCTATCCATTGATGTCTTGTGAATTAGACACCATTGTGATATAAGGTTCAAATCAGCTAAGTTACAGCACCAAACTGCCGCCTATCATTATCTATATATTTTCAGTATTACCAGAGTCCTGTCACTGTAGCCAGTTGGTTAGAGCTCTTGGCTTGTAACACAGAGTGTATGGGTTTGAACCTCCCTGAGATGATTACTGTGCAGGGACCTTGAACAAGTCCTTCACTTACAGTTGTTCATTGCCGTCAGGTATTAATGCTTAGTCATTAACTAGTGGTGCTTAATAAATGCAGAAATAATATTATCTAAGTAGGAAATAAAATTAACGTTGTGGAATTTTGACAGTTATCTGCTGGTTTTCCTTGTGGCTTTGAAGTTGGAATAAGATATTACTGCTTGCTCAGCATCGCATACCGGGTCAATGTTACTAAACATTTTACCAGAAATTGGCTGCAAAACTAAGACTTTGTTCCATATTCTGAGACTGTGTATTTGCCAACTGTCTCATCAAGGTTTTTCTGAGAAATTCTTTGGTTACCTGCTATATGTCAGTATTCATGCATTTTTGTGGTTTTGCTGTACAGGGCAGTAACAAGATTTTTCTATTATATTACTACGAATGTTCTTTAATATTTTTCAATATGCAGCATTCTTTACGAAGATTTTAACATTTTAAAAAGAATTTTGAAGAACTCTGAACAGACGTGTTTAGATTTTCTTATGTTTGGATGTTTAGGAGCCCTTGGAGCAATTTTAAATCCGCCATTCGTCTCAGAGCCGCTTGAAATACAAAAGAATGCAGGGGAATCATTGACCCTCACGTGTAAGGGGGAAACGAAGATGAACTGGACCATACCAGTGTTTAATCAGGTAGTTTTAGAAGTCCATCTTTGTTGTTACAATTAATCATAGGTGCAGTGATATGCAGAAAACTCTATTTGTTTCGTGCCATCTGTAGATCACGTACATTCATGCTTATTCAGTGGTTGTGCAATCTGTCTGGAATGGCCTTGCTCTGGATCTGCTTGTACTTTTGGATAGGAACTCTATATACATCTTCCCGTCAACACTTTAAAACTGTTCTCTTTTGCTCGGACTGAGCTGGTAGCATCTCTGAGCAGATCTCTTCAAGGGTCCATATATACTCCAAAAACTAACTATAATGCTGTCTTTGGGAGCCATGTCAAGAACTGCCTTAAAAGTAGGTTATTTTCCATGGCTGAACTAACTTGGTATCCATGCACCAGATCATATTATATCAGAATTTGTGTTATAATGAAGCGTGTTTTAATGAGTCTCCAGTGTAAATGGTCTGTGTGAACGAAGGAATGAAGATCTGATTTGAGGTTTGAAGGATTCTCTCCCAGGTCGAATATGGTTGGCTGGTAGAACAATCACTGGCTTACTTTAATTGTCACCCTTGCTCAAGATGAATCTTGAGTCTTGACAGGATCTCTCTTCATACCTCTAAATAGACACTGTTTATATGTTGTAATCATGATCTGGAATTCTTGAATGGTCTCTGTCTGACTCATTCTTACCTTTATCTCCCACATCAGGATGGCAAGGTCAGTTGTTTTCTCACGGGATTATGAACCTCTGTTAGCAATAATCTTGCCGAGCTGTATCCTGTGGATGAAGGGCAGAAGGGTTTCCACAGGAATGTGTCTAAACTACCTCTGTAGGCAATGGATATCAGGAATGAGTGAGTAGCCCACTTGGCCCAGTTTGTACTTGTGGATGGGCTATTTGTTGACTTTCTGAGTTTAATCAGTTATGCAGACCCATGATATGTGGGTCATGTGTGTGCGTGTGTGGGTGCTTGCTTGTGTGGGTGCTTGTGTGCATGGGTGTGCATAAACTTTAACTTTGTAAGGTAGGTAAGAAGACAACAGCAGAATAAGAATAAGGAAAGGCGCGGGAAACATAAACGATATTTGGACAACATTTTCTGACATGCATTGTATAAACTAGTACACTGCTTAACAGCTCTTGTTTTTACTTTATGTTAACATCTACCAAAGTTAATAGTTTGTCTCATGCAAATGGAGATGTGTGTCACTATTTTTTGCTCCAAGCCGCTGAAAGAAAATATTGATCATTTTGGACAAATTTGTTTTTAATTGCTCCATTTGCAAATATATTCCCTCAAAATCAGCTTTTTAAACAAATATTAATTTCATTAGAGACAGTGCAATTTTATGTGTGTTTTATTTGAATATTATATACAAAAGTCCATCATTCTATCTCTGCTTTGGAAATTTGTGCAGATACACAAATCTTGAATATTTCACTTGTGTCTCGCAGTTTCTTTCAGTTAGCAAACACTAGTACATTCTTTTAAAATAGGATATGTATGTACTTGGGAATTTCTGTGGCATCCTGTAGGAACCTCTTAACAAGCACTGCTTATGAGAGCACTCCTTTTGTTATAGGTAAGTGAGAATGAAATGTTCATGCTCAGGCGAATTAGGGTGGAATAGGAGAAAAGTGTCCATTGGCAGATTCTTGTGCACATACAGAACCAAACCAAAGGATTTTTGATCATGAATGACTGATCGTAATCGTAATCCCAAGATTTCTACAGCACCCAACGAAAGCCGTGCCGCGGGGACCAGCTTATTCACAGGCGCTCAGTCAAAAAAAAATCGATAGGCAAAAGGGTTCGGTTCCGGGTCAAGATCCACGAGTCAGGCAGAGAGACAGCGTGGCAGCTACGGTGGGTGATGTTTGGGGCTGGAGACTGATGATAGGTTCAGAGTTCTGGGTTCATGGTGTGGCTGAATTAAGTGTTTGCTTTTACTGTGTCTGATTATAGCTTATGCCACTAGGTCTGTTGTGCGTGCTGTAGCACTGATTGGTATCCAGCAAGGCAGTCCTCAAATGATAAACACTTCTCCACTTTCATTGCCATTTCAAAGACCCTGGCTCACTGTTGCATCGCAAAATTTGTGTCTGGGTTTCATTTTACTGTATGGTGCAAAGCTATTTACAGGCAGCCACAAAAAAATTGTTGACCAGGCTTTGATGATAAAAGGTTGCTGAATGATGTCAAACAATCGTGTGAAATCTCAACCAAACGTTGAAGAATTATTTGCAGAACGTGGATAAGGAGATGAAAATTATCTGAACATTTCGAATTTTCAAGTGAACTTAGGTTGAGAATTAACCTGTCAGTAGGCTCCCGGAGGCCTAGTATTAGCCCAAAGTGGGTATCCGGGCCACAAATCCAATGCCTGGCCTTTTCTAGAAATTACTTTTAAGTGTGATGAGCCGGCTAACAGCGGCCAGGAATATCAGCATGGAGCTGTTACCGTCTCTGCCCATACAACAGCTGAGCCAAAGGTTAAGTCACCCCAAACTAACCAGTACCTGGTGGCAGGTGGGGAGATACAATTACCGTATTTATCTTAGTGATACTAGTTGATGTAGTCTGATCCCTTCATGACGTCTTGAGGCATTTGCAGCTATGCTAAGTTCACTTGCTGGAACAGCCATGTCTGATGCAGGAATGTAAGACAGCTAGAGCCATTCACCATTGCCATTGTCATGCACTGAGGTCTCCTTTGTGCAGTTGATATTGATACTGATGTACAGTTGATACAGTTTATATCCAATGACAGTGATGTTAATGAATATTATCAAATTATTTATATGAGACACTATTTCATGTAAAATAAACCCATAAATTATAAAGTATTAATTATAAGATTTATTAACTGAACTCTTTTTATTGTGGAACTATAAACAGTATTTTTTATATATTTAGTATCTTTGATGAGATTATTAATAGTACTGTAGTACAATGACACCATCAAAAATATCAAACAAGGCATTGAACGACTAGTGTTGTAAATCTTTAGAAAGTGCATGTTTTACCACATATAGATGTAGTCCAAGAATTATACGGGTAATTTTGCCTTTGCTAACAAACATGGGGCAAACATGACTAAGTGTGCAGTTAGGTACTGGAGCAACACAGGTTATTATTTTGCATTAGAAATTGGGACCATGTATGTATGTCTGTGTGTATGTATGTATGTATGTATGTATGAAATGTACTTATATACATTACGATAATGGCACATTTATATATGCAGAAGAAGACTTGCAGGAGAATGGTCTGACACAGGAGAAAGTTGATATGGGGCCATATCAGCTAACACGAATGAAAGTATTATGTGAAGGCTGATGTGCTTGTGTTAATTGATTAGTGTTCCTACCCGAAACACATGCACCGGAGGGCAACTGTACTTATCCAGTGATTAGAGAGATGGGTACCTGCTCACAATGGACACGGGTAGCTGGGCTGCATTTTGCTAAAATTTGTATGCCTCTGGTCAAGATAATTCGGTCGCTCTTATCATTTCGTTCTCAACTTAAAACTTTTCAAATTGCTTATCCACTGTAGGCTGCATCTCTGTCCTGTGGACTGACCTTCTGGATATTGACCTGATTGCGGCTTGACTTTGGTGCACCATCAGTTGATGCCTTGTGCATTAGACACCAGCGTATTAGAAGTTTTTTATCATCATCATCATCATTATTATTATTATTATTATTACTATAACTATTATTATTATTACTATAACTATTATTATTATTATTTTTACTATAACTATTATTATTATTTTTTTAAATATAACTATTATTATTATTATTATAACTCAAATGCCCATATAGAATGAGATTTATGGCTGTGACCACGTATGGCCACATCCACATGGCAAGTATATATTCATGTGTACATATTATACATTTATAAATGTGTGTTTATATTTATGTTTTGTAAAAAACTAATTACATTTGTTAATTTATAGGACATAATTAACTGCTTCCTCTTATCTGCCTCCGTTACCTTCAGTTGCCTGTATTCATATGGTATAGTTTACTATGATATTCACTTGTTTTACTTTTCAATTTATTCTGCCTCAATAATTGTTTCAGATACCATCAATAAACAGCCGGATTAAGGTTACAGAGACAGTAGTTGCTGGTCAACATACAAGTCTACTGGAGTTGTCGTCACTGCAGTGTGATGACACAGGAGAATTTGTCTGCATCTACGCAAACCAAAGTCGAACAACAATGAGCAGCATCAGCGTTTACGTCTATGTTCAGAGTCTGTTTAATTTGTTTATCATGAAGGCAGTTGTTTAAAGGCATTTACTCTGAGACACTTAAGATGAATAATAACGGACATGTGTTACAGGAATACGGGCCAATACTATAGGAACATGTTTAACAGAAGTACACGATGACATTTATTGCAGTAATTAAGTTTGCTAAACTTCCATACTGTCATTGTTCCAGCACACAAGGTGCCAATCATTGGTTGCTTTAAAGTCACAATGAATACTCTGATCTATTTGACAGGCCCAGCAAAGGTCCAGAAGATTAGGGAGAAAGATGAATTCACCTCAGGGACATTCTATCTCTGAGCAAAGAATTTAATACATCTGCAAAGCATTTTAAATTACATTTGTTTCCTGTCATTAATAATTATAATTTGGTACTGATTTTGTTGTTTGGTTAACATTTACTAGTGCTGTCTTCTGTATTCAATCGTTTTTCTTAATGTTTTTTGTTCTATTGTTATTCAGATGATGTGCAGTTGTTTGCCGCAACGGCTGCCGCAACGGCTGGTTTCTCGCTTCTTTTCGCTGTGCAGAGGTTGCCGCTGACAATTCCATGCCGAGTGACCAATCCAGTCATTCCAGTGACCCTATTCAGAGGGTCACAGATGCTGAATCATACCGAAGATCTCTTCTATAATCCGAGAAAAGGATTTATTGTTGCATCTGTCAACCCTTTCCATAATGGCCGGTTCACTTGCTATGCGTCGATGAATGGACAGAATGAAACAAAGGGTTTTGAAGTGGTCTATCGATGTATGTTTAACTAAACAGTTCTCCTTGAAGTCATGATACTTATTATCATTGTTGCTTTACTGTTTTCTTTTGTTTGTTGTCTATCCGTACACAGAAAGTTTGTGTCAGCACTGTTGTCATTCACCTGTGACTGATAGGTAAAACTGGTAGGCAGTCCAAAATCCCATGTAATTCTGGTAAAATCCAGCGACCAAATTGAGGTGACATGTGTTACTTTTTATTTTCACATACTATATGAAATAGTCAAGAGAACAGGGATTATAAGCTGCTTCTCATAAAAAATGACTAAGTGTGCAGTTAGGTACTGGAGCAACACAGGTTATTATTTTGCATTAGAAATTGGGACCATGTATGTATGTCTGTGTGTATGTATGTATGTATGTATGTATGAAATGTACTTATATACATTACGATAATGGCACATTTATATATGCAGAAGAAGACTTGCAGGAGAATGGTCTGACACAGGAGAAAGTTGATATGGGAAGCACAGCACTGGCTGGCATATTCCTGCCAGCAGCAGAGTGTAACGATTTCCATCTTGGTTGACTCCAGACTGGAACGCTTATGTATGCTGAAGCTGTGCCAACAAGGGAAGCCCATCCCACTAAGGTGACCTTTATTGTTATTCAGACAAGATAGCCATGGTGAGTGTGAATATGCCAGTGTCACAATCTGTCTGCAGAGAGACACCACCAACACAGTGATTAAATTACTTAGTGTGTTGTGTAGTAAAACGGGCCATTCACTATTTGTTTTTTTTTTAACAAAACCTTTCAGCCAATACAAATCCGGATCCCCCTCTGATCGTTGCCAACCACAGCAATGTGATTCCAGGTGAAATGGGTTCAACGAACGTCATGCTAGGAGACACACTTTTTCTGCACTGTGAGATTCGAATTAAGACCGGTCATGGAATAACACTGGAGTGGAAAGTACAGGTAAGTTGGCCAGATTGTCAATGCTATTAACAAAGCTGACCTAAACTGAAATTCAACAGATGAGGGCACTTGCATATTCATTGCCTGCAAGTCTGTTTAGCATGTCATTTTTGATAATTAGTTTACGTATTTCCTGGACTACAAGTCGCAGTTTTTTACATGAACTTCTACTGAACTCTCGTGTGCTACCAGTCAACTTGTTCGCCCTGAGGGGGCTCTTGTTACTACTGGATGACGTCGAGCTCCATTCTGCTGTAGAAAGACTCTACAACCTACTGGCTGGCTGCTGAAGAATGTTATCCTTTGTAGATCTGGTGGCTGAGAGAATTCCAGACGCAGCATCTTCTGTTGTCTTTGAGGGACTACTTGGTGCTGGGGTTTGTGTATTGCGAGTCTCATTGCCTGTCATCGCTTCTCTTTTTTAATGGTGCGTGGTCCCAGAACTCTGAACACGATGTCTGCTATCAACTCTAGGTGAAACTCGGTTGGGTTATGCATGTCTGTCGGAGCATGCCAGTGGCAACTCTTCTAGTTATCTGAGCACTGTTTGTTTATTGATGAACTTCTTGTTCTTAATGACTTTAACATCATTTAGGCTAGTGCAGGCTGCGCTTTTGTGATACTTAAAAGGTGCTATAGTAAGTGTCATAAATTTGAGTGGTATTACTTTACTACTTCTGTGGTCTCAGACTCATTATTATATGCAAAAATGAAGCTTAAATGAAAATAAAGACTCGGCCTCTTTGGCTCAAGGACATTAAAAGTTACAACCAGTCAAGAAGCTCTGTTCCTTCTAGGCTCCACCCCCTGCTTGTACAAACTCTCTAGGCAGCAGTTATTCATTCAGCACCAGGTAAGCTGTCTAGACAGCATAACCCTTTCAATCAAATGCATTAAGAGCCTACACACTACTAGCTCTGTCCCTTTTAGCACAACGCAATACATGTATGCTCAATGTATGTATGTATGCATGCATGCATACATATATACATATGGTCAGTCATATTAGTCCTAATTTCTTTATTATTAAATCTTGGCTTTTCTTTTGATTAATTACCTTCTTATTTATGCTGACGTGCTTATTAGCAGGCTTCGAGTCGCATCAACATTACCGCTGCAGTGAGGCAACCGACTGATAACGGTTACGACAGAGTCGTCACAACTCTGACAATCACTAATGTGATGTCTTCTGACGCTGGTACATATCTTTGTTTGGTGACTTCTATCGGAAAAACTGCCAAAGCAGAGGAGATAGTCACAGTATTTGGTGAGAAGTTTTGTGATATTTTGCATGTTTCCATGGTTGCCTTCAATGTTTGTTCATTTTTTTAATTCAGGCTTTACTTTGTCATGGAATTAGGAGCCAATATACTTTTTATTTAACTGGTAGATTCAAATAACTATTGTTAAGATTATTATGCAGAATATAAAATGCAAACTTTTTGATGATGGTGTTACAGAGCGACAGAAAGAGAACATTCTTAATTTGATAATATAACAAAGTATTATGGTGAAATACCTTTCCTCTTGCCAACTTTCTCTGTTTGTCTGGTCTGTCTTGTGTCAGCAATTCTTGACTAAGCACTTAAGCACAGGAGCAGATCTGATGCCAGATAAATTTCAACTTAAGTAGGGATTACCATTTACTTCTAAACAGTTATCAAAATACAGGCATATGATGATTTTCATAGCATTCTACCAGTTTTTGATCAGTCATGTTTATATCACCTGGTGGAGCTGGTTTATGGGTTCTCCTGCCTTGTTTCCAAAGTTGAGGCTGATGGTGGCAGTGTATCTGAGGTTCTACATTGTGTGGCCATTGCCAGACACATGAGCAGACTTCACTGAGGAATCTGGAGTACCAGCAGTTAACTGAATACCAAACTCAGCCTTTTCAATGCGTATGTACTGCGTGTCCTGCAGTATGTCTTGGATGCTTACCAAGGACCTGGAAGTGAAGCTCGATACCTTTCATCAGCGGTGCCTGAGGAGAATCCTGCACATTCCTTATACGGCTCACATCACCAACGCAGAGGTCTCTCGACGCATGTTGCATGTCCCTGTGTTAGATATGGATCCAAACAAGGAGGTTCCAGCAGTTTGGACCCATTGCACGCAGCAACAGGAGACAGGACCATGCCAGAGCTCTACGAGACATGATGGCTGGCCCCGAAAGAGATTAGAGGAGACCAGCTGGATGTTCTTGCTACACATGGACAAGACTGGTGGAGTTTTCACTGTGCCTGCTGAATTTTGGGCTGCACAAGGCATGGAAACGTGCTCAAAACAGAGACGGCTCTGGCAGCATGTTATGGAAATGGCAATGCTTCAGAGTGGGGCAAGCCATAGACATGATGATGTTTATATTCCTAGAATCAAGCATTCAGTTTCTTGAATAACATATCTATGTTCAGTTTGTTCTGGCCTTCTTATGACCCTGTCTTTTGTGGCAGAGTACACTTACATCCATCTGACAGCGAAGAGTCGATTGGTACAGGTTAACCTAGGAGAGAAAAGTATAGCCTTGTCGGTTGATATTTTCTCCAACTCAAGGCCAGCACTCATTTGGAAGAGGAAAAATGAAATTATTCCTTTCAACAGCATGCGATTCACGCAAAGGTAATTGGCGCAAGTTTATATACAGATTTCACCACCATCATTACCATCATTCATTCTTTTTCAAAATTTAGTTGTTTCCACATTTTCATTCATCGAATTAGTTGGTCCTCTGATGTATATTTATATGAGTATTTGTGTTTATGCATGTATGTATGTATGTAATTATCTAGATAGCACCTTTTAAGTACCCCACAAAGTGCTGCTTATGCTAGTCTAATTGGTGCTAAGGTTCGTTAAGAACAAAAAGTTCATTAGTAAACAAACAATGCTCAGTTAACTAGAAATGTCACTACAGTAGTTGCACTGTCAGTGAAGTCATGGCTCTGCTGAGCTCCCACACACATGCACAGAACCCAGTCAATGGATTCCCATGCAGCGATGGCAGTTGACACCATATCCAGAGTTTGTGTTCCATGTTGCAATGGGGATAATGACTGATGACACAGCCAATGACATCCACAGCACACTATTACCTTGCCACGCAGCATCCAGATATCTGTCAGGTCACCAGGTCAGGCATTTATCAATAGCCTGCTGACTGGTTGTACTTCAACATGATTGTTGGTCAACGATCCTGTGTTTGGCAGGAACCAGTCTATAAGTTGACTGATTCAAAATTGCTGTCAATTACATGTGACCAAATACCATCCAAAAACACGTGAAATGATAAGCATGTTCAATGAGTAACTCTTTATTGCAGACTTGGACACAGTAGAAGTCCGAACATACAAGAATTATGGAGTATATTCTGCACAGGATAGACTAGTCTATAAAATGAGACAAAAACAAATGCCATGATGCTGCGAACATTCACTGAAAGAATTGTAACTAATGGTAGACTGGCTAAACACAAAGTTACAAATTATGAAAAGTTACAGTGTTCAAGTATGTGATGTTGTTTGTGTTTCAACTCACTTCATATTGTAAATAAAACCTACCATGACATTCAGTGAATTTATTTACTGGGTATATGTATATCTCAGTTTAGACTTTAGTGAGTAAATAAGTAAGCTGTTATGATTTTCTATGAGTGGTAACTCTACATTTAGGTGCTATGGAAAATAATGTAGGTATGTAGGTATTTTGATGTATAAATCCAGATTTGACTGTAGGGTAATTAGCTTTTTGGTGAAGAAGCACAGGATTGTAGGCCTGGTTTACAAGAGGGCTGAAGGTTCAGATTGAAAGGTCACCCGTTGGGCTGGAACACCTATGACTGTAAATTTACGATGCTGCACACAGCATGCTCTCAGAGATGACAAGAGATCACATGTTGTTCACTAGTAGTGTTGAGCTAAACTGGTAATTGTGTCCCTCTGCCTATGCTCAGCTGCTGTACCAGCTGTTCATCGCCAACAGCCCAGGCAGCTTGGTTCCCAAGGCAGCTGATGTAGGGTGTAAAAATCATGTCTGGAAAACAGGAAATTACTGTAGCCTTAAACACAATTTGTCTGGTTTTAAATCACAATTATTCTGGCCCTTTACTGAATTGAAGTATGGCCTTTTAAAGAAGTTGGACACTATCGTGTGGCAGTAGGTTACTGTGCAAGTGCCTTCGCATCAAACAGTCTACCTCTTTAAGCTCACTTACCGCACTACTTTTAACAGCGTTTAGAGTTATAGTTTAACTGGGCAACATTAATTTCAGTCATATTCAGCAAGGAAATGATATTTTAATCTCTTTCCTTTTATTCATCGTTTCAGCACTGCAGATATTATATCAGGGTAGTCTAACTTTTTTGAAAAATTCATACATAAGTCAGTAAGACTCATCCCTAGACATCCATGTAAGAAAAGCCGTAACTTGTAGTCTGAAAAATACAGTACACAGAGACTGACTGGCTGTTGCTGTGTATCGAAGGTACACATATTTGTGTAGGCTAAATAGAGCTATATAATCCTATATTGAGCAGTGTAAGAAAGAGCAAAAGGAGATAGAGAAATATGCTGGACACTTAATTGTTCTTAGGCCAGTTGTCTTCTATAAGGTTAGGCAGGCTGACAGTACTCTATGATCTGCATTCAGCTGGGCTGAGGATGGACTTTAGACTAAGGTAGGTGTTGGGTGATTAGGTTATGTAGTCTTTGAGGCTCTTTAGAAGTCAAAGTTCTTTCAGTGTAATGTAGCTTACACAAAATTGAACTTGTGCTGAAAAGACTTTTGTATTTGAATGACAATGCTCTAAATGATCAGCAACCCAGCAATCCTACATATATGTATTTTTCTTGAATACGTGGGTCCTGGGTCATTTGGAGTGCCTCTGAATAGGTAAATTGAGAGGGTGCTGTATAGATGCTCTTAATAGTACCATAATGCTTTGCCATTTCAGTTTGAACAACATATACTGATTCATATGTACAAATTATGCATAAGTTGGTTAATTAGAAATGGCACAAAACAACCCAGCAGGTCTTCTGGCATCTCAGGAGTTTTCTAAAATCTTTCTTTTTCTGTTGCCACGACCTTGAACATCTTCCTGTTTTGCAATTCTCATGTACCTTCACCTATTTTATCCCTTCTATTTCTGTTCTAATCCATAAATGGTCGAACCATTTTATTTTTGCACTCATGTCTAATCCTTAGTGATTTTTCTCACTTCTTTACACAACTGTCATATATTTTATCTTTGCTATTTCCAGCTGCATTTTAACACATACTGTAGTGTCTGATAAAATTCTGTATTGATTTTAGCTCTAGACCTGGAAGTCCTGGACGAGCAATGTTGGCAATTACGAATCCTGTGGTTGAAGATGATGGACCATACACACTGGTCGCAGTCACTAAGAACAGTAATTCTAGTGTGACCATCATCCTTCAGATTAATGGTAATGCTTTCTTTTGTCTATTAGTTTAATAAAATTCATTTAAGTAGCTGTTTTTCTGGCTTAAACTTTGAGTCTCTGAACAACTTTATCCATTTTTTCTAGGAAGTTCTATTTCTTACTTTTGTGAATGATTTTGTTGCAATTCTTGTTATTGCAATTATGAGCAACATTATCATCATCGTCATTATTATATAAATCATATGATGTTATATTATTAATTTTGTTTGAATTCTATGATAGATTTCATTTGGTTTCTTTAGAGCCACCTTTGATTCAGATGCACCTGCCAAAGGAATCCATTTTCTATCCTCCCAATGCGTCACTTGCTCTTCAATGTGTGGTGACTGGTATGCCCATTCCCAATGTCACATGGAGTTGGCAGCCGTGTGTGTCGTTTGGGTGTCAGGCCAACGACACTGAGTGGAATGCAGTTGCACAGACTGAAGACAATCCAACTTTAATTGTGGTATGACTGATTGTTCTGATGGCTGCTGTAGCACCCACTTTAGAAAGTGCATGTATATAGCATTTAATATTATTATCAGGAATTATGAAACAAAAAAGTACTTTATAAATATTTATCTTACCATGCTTACATTACAACACATTATGATCCTTCCATGGTAGTGTAGTATATAATATGAAATACTTTGTATATCTCTCACATTAGGTAAAAATACATGAAGATGTTATGGTTTATGCAGTTTTACTTCAGCAAGCGACTGGTAGCTTTGCAATATCCACAAATGTAAAGAAGTCACTGACTTATTTACACTGGGACTTATTTAGATCTTGTTAGATTGATTAGTTCTCCTTTAGGTATTGGATCATTAGGATTTTATATGTGCTAGTAGTAAAAGTAATGTAGCGACAAAAAGTTATGTCCATGAAATAGCAGATCATCACACCTAGAATTGCTTATGTGTTGCACAGTCAGAGCGTAAAGTCGAGGCCACTCTCACAGTCCATTCCTCAGATTCTGGATTGTACATGTGTTCAGCAGAAAATATTCTTGGCACTGAAAAAAGCAATCTCAAGTTCTATGAATCAGGTATAAAACTGACATTATGATTATCAAATCAGTGTATAATTGCCAGCTTTGAAGTCTATAAAATATTATAGTTTATATCATAGAGTTATGGTTTTAGAGGTGAAGTTAATTTTCTGTCTCGTTGGTACTCGGCCATGAAAGAGATGTCATTGTCAAAAATATTTGGTTAGGTCATATTTTTAAAGTAATAATTGCCACATCATAAATATCTAAATAGCATTAATATGGTGTTATTTGTGAAGATTTTAAATAATTTTTTCTTTACTGAAACAAGATGTTGCTGATGGATTTGATGCTGTGTCACTTCTGGAGCCAGTACATGGTGACAACGTGACAATTGAATGCAAAGCACACAGTACTGTTTTCGAAGAACCTCGCTTTTATAAACTGGAAAACAACGAGGAGAAGAAAGTCACTAATGGGTCTGAATTTCTGCTAGACCAAAAACGGTAGGACTGGGTGGCACTGGTCATAGGATGGAATTTAGAAGAGTTGTTAGTATTTTAGTCTTATGCAATGGCATGCTCAAATCAAAAACATTGTTTATTAAGACAAAAATTGTTCTGGTACGCTTGCTTAAAATACTTGTTACTAATGACTGGAGTAAGCTGCAGTTTGTTGAAATTTCTTATATCCTTTAATACATGTAGACATTTTCTGTTAAATAGCAGTATGTGATTCTGTTTTATTTGACAAATTTTTTTTGTTAGGACGGTCAATGCAATATGTTTGTTTTGTATGTTTTCATGTGACAGAACTTTTCTTTAGCACCTTCTAAGAACCCCATGGAATCATTTCTCTCTCGCATCAATGATGCTGGAGTTCATTAAGAACTACTAGTTCATCATACAAAGTCATCACTAGCAGGCTCTCACAAAATACAGCCCAATACGCGAAACTGTTGTGCTTGTTGTTGTAGTTGTAATTGTAATCACAAATTTATATAGCACCACTTCAAGAGACGCTCATCAGATTTGTTATCTGTGTGTCTTGTTGTTTTATGGCAGGATTGGCAATTCTTATGTTGGAGAACTCACAATTTTCACTGTAAAGCATGGTGGTTGGTACAGATGCCGAACAAATGATTATGAAGGAAAGGATCACTACAGGAACACTGAACTGAGGCTTATACGTGAGTAGCCATGTTGTATTTACAGCAGCAGTCAAGACGTCTGATCTCTCTAGCAGGCTAGCAACATTCTATGGTGGATTGATGTGGTGCAAGTTATATTGCCTTGGTTCAAATCCTGGTGCATTTTGGGAAAATTACCTGCTTGTCAAGTTATACCATTCATGATATGCATGAATTGTATACATTTCCAAGGTTGAGACATTGAAAAAAAGAATATCAGAAAATGACACACCGTAATTCTGATTTTGGAGGGTGTTGGAGATTTTGATGATCCAGATAATTTGAGTGTAGAATTTTTAGTCCAATTATTTAAACTTTAAACTGTGCCAGGTTCAGAACGGAACTTTCTTTATTCATTTTTCTAGCCAGTCAGAGTCCACAATTTCTCAAGGCATTGTCAGGCCATATTGTCATTGGCCCTGGCACTTCATTTTCGTTAGAATGCTTGGCTGAAGGTGCTCCGCTTCCCACGTATGTCTGGCTCAAGGATGGCTTCTTATTATCAGATGAAAGCAGCCAGTTGCTGGGCTTTGAATTCAACTTCAACAGGTCAAGGTCAGTGACTGCGAGTTGAATCATTGTACTCTTTCAACAGCTCCTCAGATGTGATATAATGTAATTAAAAGTTCTTTGTTTACCAAGTTTGTGATGTTAGATGTGCAGTGAGACATTCTGTACAGTTCAGTTGAGACATTCAGGCTAGCTTTCTGTTGTTTAGATTATTCAGTTGTGTATGTATTATTGTATAGGCCTTTTCAGTCATGGATGTGTTTAATATAGTCTGAGGACCTTGAACTAGCGTGGACTAGCTGTAGATACAGGACATTTGAGTTGTTTGTTCAGTTTAAGTTACTTAAGGTAGTCTATTCATTTCTTTTCCATTAATGTATAGGTTCTGCATTCTGTAGATGTTGCACTTCTGAATTTGTGCAGATTATATTTGAGTAGATTCATTTAGCATAATTTAGCTCACATGTATTTAGTTGTATGTGTTGTAAATGTACTGCTGTATAGTTTTCCAGTTATAACTTGAATTAATCAGTGCCTGTGTCTGTAACCCTAATCTTTTTGGCGGAGTAAGCATGCCATTTCCTCCTGTTGATGCACCAAGTGGTATAATCTTTCGGTGATGTTTGTGAGCCGGGTAACTACCCTCAGCCTAATGAGGCTGGGCTAGTAAGTAAGTATTGCATTTGTTAATGTGCCATATGTCCATCGACTGAGCGAGGAATCATAGGCAAGGGTGGGTCATAGCGGTCAGACAACAAAAGCAAGATGGTACAAACAGGTCTCAAGATGCTTTACGAGTATGTCTAGAGAGATATAGTTTTGAGTAATGTAAACAAGGAGACTATTCCAGGTGTCTGGTGCAGGATTGCTGAGTCCTAGGCCGGAATGGACAGAACTCGAACTTAAACATCTGTCGGGTTATCTAGAACAAGCCCCATATAACCTCTGGATGGAGGACTTCCTGAAAAGAGTGCAGCAGTTTTACAGTTGAGTGCAGAATAGTTTGCCGCATGCCACCAACTGTGTAGTTTGGGTGGAACATGACTAGGGGTCGACAGAGGTGCAGAGTTTGGGTGTCTTGCAAGTCCAAAGATCAGTAAATGGAAGGATGCACTGACAAGTTCTAGGTGAACGCCAGATTGGTGCCAAATGTATCTTAACCCTGGGGTCTTCGATGGTCATTTGTTTGGATGCCACCATGAACTCTGTTCATTCTCTTGGGGCAAAGGATGTTCTGCAAATTCCTCATCTGAGGAGACCGTCTGTTTGTCATCGCGGGGCAAAAGTTGTCTCATGAATTCATTTGAGGAGCTGTCATCATCATCTGTTGGTCACCACATGGCAGTGTTGTCTCGCAGATTCCTCATCCAAGAAGACAGTATTTTCATCACTTGATGATCAATTTCATTCATACCTGGGAAACATCAAAACATACACTGTAAGAGCAAAATATACTGAATACATTTATAAAATGGCCCTTTAAAAGTAGTCATGGGCACATTCTACAATACTACTAATATTTTTTACTTCTGACAGTTGACTGATTCAGATAAAGAGGACTTTTGAGACGTTTATCAATAATTATATGTTGTTAATTCATTTCCTATTTTATATTGTTTGGTTTCTGGTTAATTTCAGATTGGAAATGAAGCATCCTAATGAATCTCACAGTGGCATTTATTCATGTGAGGCTTCTAATCGAATCGGCACAGTGTACAGCAACATTTCCGTTACCGTTTCCCGTTGGTATTTGTGTCTTTTACAGTTTGATATTATCGTATTTATAACGGTGAACTTTATATCACGCCATACATCGTCTTAGTTGACATCACATTGTCATGAAATTTCAGTTTAGCGTTGTTTTATGTTTGTTTTACGGGTCCACCTCAGTTTAGCGTTGTTTTCTTAATTGTGTGATATATTATAAATCAGTTTGTTAAAACTGATGTCCTGCAGGTACTGGTTACCTTTAATGTAAAGATGTTGTACAGCTAGAGTTTATCTTTAAATTACGTAAGACAGCTTACTTTACATTAATTACATAAGGATTTTTAATTTTTCAAGTTTCTTGTATTTTGTACATTTTTGCACCTGTTATATAAACAGGACATATAATGGTGCAAATGTTAATTTACCAAACTTCATGTTTTGTAAAATTTAACTTTTTCTATTTTTTATCCTAAGGTGTTGAGGGTGTTATAAAATCAGTGTGAACAGAAAGTTTAAGTAACTGTGAACAGAAAGTTTAAGTAACTTAGCTTTTTAACTGTATGTTGTGTATTTTTTAGTTTAGTATAATATTAACTTTTTACAGTTTATCGAAATTCTTCTGCAATTATGGCTCCTGGTTACGTGGTGCTTATCGTGATACCTTTACTACTGCTCGTCATTGGCATTGTTGTTTTTGTCATCTTTATGAGAAGATGTCGCAGAACAAAGGTATTTGCCTTATCCTAATCTACATTTATTTAAATCTTGTGCTGGTGATTAAATCTTATAATGTAATATTCTGTATATGGGAGACCTCAGTGTATATATATGTCTGTGTATATGTATATGTGTATGTATATATATATATATATATATATATATATATATATATATATATATATATATATATATATATATATATATATATATGAACATTTATATAGCACCTGTCAAAGATGCTGAAACATGGCTATCTGAAAGATCTAAAAGGCATGTCTTAAAGTACTCTGCAAGTTTTCTTAGAGTAATGTAATATGCCTCATTGTTGTGAAGTTTCATTAGTAGGACACCTGAAGAACTGTTTTTGTCTTTGCTGTAATTGCAAATGCGAATCCATTCTTAAGAGCAAGGCAGCTATAGCACTGCATCTTTTGGAGTCTTGCTGATGGGATCATAACTAAGCTGGCTGTTTGCTCTGCTCTACTACTAAGGGTTCATATTTTAGTCCCAACCTGTGCGTTTCTTTGACAGTAAGGCTGTTGTCACATGCCAA
Organism: Norana najaformis; assembly: GCA_964023275.1. Taxonomy (NCBI): domain Eukaryota; kingdom Metazoa; phylum Annelida; class Clitellata; order Crassiclitellata; family Hormogastridae; genus Norana; species Norana najaformis. The sequence goes on along the minus strand of OZ029915.1, from coordinate 33,270,657 downwards.
GAAGTCTTTAATAAAGTGCAATGTGGCCTTTCTGGAGCATATAACTTGCATAGTTTTGGGCTTTTGTATAAGTTTTCAGAATCTGAGCCACAAACAATTCAGACTATTTAATTTTTTAATTTTCGTGCTTGTTAAAATACATTATTCTTGTTTTCCAGTACATTGCACTCCCTTATGAAGTCTACCTCCAGGCCAGTTCTTCCGTTCGTTATGACCCAGATCTACCACTGGATGAGCAGGCAGACTGCTTGGCCTATGACCCAGCCTGGGAATTTCCTAAAGAATGCCTAAAATTTGGCAAGTTGTGATAAATTTGATTGTTATTGTATTTATTAAGAATTTGTAAATATATTGTATTTATTAAGTATTTATTGAGATATTTGCCATATCTTTGAACAGCATTTTATTATTATTCATTATTCTTTGGCAGATTTGTAAAACTAGAAATATGCATGAATTTATGGATATGTTTTATTAAGACATTATTATATTCTTATTTTTGAATATATTTATTAGGACATTATGCTTTCTGAGTACAGGTATGGTTCCTATCTCAAATGATATCTAACCTAAAACATTTCACCACCACATCAGGGATTTTACTAGAATCGGTGTAATGGAAGCTTTTATAAACTTGTGAGTGTATAAACTAAATATATTTTATTATTTTCTTGTTTTCAGATATTGTTCTTGGTCAAGGTGCATTTGGAAAGGTGATGAGAGCAGAGGCGATTGGTTTGCTTGAATCTGAAGAACGCACCCTAGTGGCTGTAAAAATGGTTAAAGGTTGGGATGTGCAACATTTGCTCATTTAATCAACTTATGTTAGTTTCATTGAAAACTATCATCCATGTGATAATCAGTAATTGTTCATAAAGCTTTTGTGGTTGTATAGTGACTTCTGCATTTGAACGTCTTGGGACACACTGATGATGATTATAATTTGTATATGGATTTGTTTGGGCATAAAAGTACACACTAGTCAGATCTAAGCTGACAACTTTTAGTTTCTCATCTAACAAAGCATGAACCCAGGAAACATCTAAGCCTCTTGGTTGACGCAAATCCTGTCGAATTGGGACAAAGAACATGATTGTCAACTATAAAACACGCCAACTATAAGATGAGTTGTCAATTTTTAGTATAACCTAATTAAATCATTGGCTAAATTATAAGTAAAACAAAAATTTGGCTCCTTAGCAACATAGTTTGTAACATTGCATTTTTTGTATATGATGTTTAGAAGGTGAAGATGAGATAATACAACACCTGTTGACACACCTCAAAAAACTCAAGAGCGTGGCCTTGAGTCAAAGGATGATTTGGCTCAGCCACTGACTCAACCGTAGCAATCCAATGGCAAAACCCTTTTTTAACCTTCAAACTTATGGTTCTGCTTTACTGACCCATAAGGATGGAGGGCTGAATGGACAGCAGGTGGCGTGGTATTCAAAGTATTTAGAGGACATAGGTAGTAACAGGAGTCAGGATTACTCAGCTACACCTTACTGTCAGTGATGCATCAACAAGCCAGGTGCCACCTAACCTGTTTAGGTGTGTAAGTATTTGTTGTGTAAGGTTGTGAGATGCTTGTGATGGCATTCAGGTCAGAACTGTACATCTGCTTTGTATGCTATTTGATGGATAGAATGAATAAATGTTGAACTGGTGTGATTGTTGTGTTTGTTTTAGACATTGGAGATCATGAGCAGCTGAAGGCACTTTTGTCTGAAATGAAGGTCCTTATTCACCTCGGGTCTCATCTCAACATCCTTAACCTACTAGGAGCAGTGACGACAGAGCTCAGCAGAGGTTCTCTAAAATTCTGTGCTTATAATAGACTCCATGCTATCTGTCTTAAGTTCAAATAGATCAGTTTACCTTTGATAGATGTCTAGAATTTAACTAGGTTTGTTGTTCCTTTCCATATTCAAGCTGGACAGGTAACACATTTTTACTTCGTTATCATTATCTCATGGGTAGCTCTGGTAAGGTAGGTTCTGAAAATGTTTCTATAAACCATCAAACTATACTCCGTGCATACAGGCCAGTGACTTTAAATAGTGTGCCATACATTGACTACTTCCAGTTCAGGAAGCGTCATTCAATTACAGAGAAGTTTGCAATTCTACTTTTGTGCATTGCATGTTCTGAGTACATTTGATAAGCTCTTATAAAGTTGTCTGTAACATTATATTGCATAAATTGCTGCTCAATTTTTCAAATGCTGTTAGTCAGGTAAACTTTTATAGCTTGATTACAGATGAACTTTGTTGTGGCTGCAGGTGCTCTGTATGTCATCGTTGAATACTGTCCCCATGGTTGTCTCCGTGACCATCTGGTCAAGCATCGATCCAACTTCCTGGATACACTCAGTGATGAGGAAATGTTTTGTCACATGCAAAAGAAGAAGGAGGTGATGGAATCTCATCAGACACCATGCAACAATTATGTCAATAGTGCCCAGCAATTGCAAGCAAATGCCAGGGCTGAGAAAGGCAACATGAAGAACTCTGATGATGGTCAACCTCTGACTACGAAAAATCTGGTTTGCTTTGCATTCCAAATTGCAAGAGGCATGGAGTATTTGGCTTCTAGAAAGGTAGAATATAAGTTTCTTTTCCTCTTCTTGTGTTTCAGTTGTGCTTCTAATTTTTTTAAAGTTCTTATCCTTCCCTGATTTGCCTAAGAAATATGTAGTGTTATAGATAAAGTTAGCATCCCTTTGTCGGCCATGTTTGATGCAAGTTTGGCATGGGAATGTCGGTTCCACTCTGGTGCCTTCTGCTTTAAAGTAAAGCTGTTTTTGTTTCACCAGCGCTCAGCAAAGCAGTTTTCTGAGTAGATAAAGATGAAAGTGTATGGTACAACACGTGTCTAAATGCCTCTGTAGAAACTTAACAGAAGCATAGTCTCAAGATCAAAAGATCATTCTACTGAGACACTGACATGACCAAAGCAACCCAATGACAAGACATTCCAACTTGTGCTGGTACCCATTTTCCAACCCTGAAAGAATAGAGGGCTGGGTAGGCGCCTAGTGGTGTGTTGTTCCATGCGGTCAATTACTTAGTGGGTTAAATATTGCTTAACTTTGCTACACCTGCCAGAATTGTATCCTGGATGTTCTGACTGAAACTTTTTGCGTCCTGATTGTGAATGAAAGGCAAATTGAAATCTTTTTTCTTGGGTCAATAAAGATATGGTTAATTAGATAATCTTGAAGACACGGAAGTATCAATTGCTAGGCTGTTCTCTTTCACCAAGGCTGGGCTGGGAGCACTTTTTTGTGGATGTCTAGCAGAGGCACTGCCTGGGTATATAAATTTAGTAAATGCATGAATATACAAAGGGATGCTTTATAAGTTATGTACTACATATGTAGCACTCATTTAATAAATCACCTCTATTTTTCTTAGGGCCATGTACACTCTTACTTGTGCCACCTCAGAGATGTCATTAATCATTTAAAATGTTTTAAACGTTTCTTTGAAATTTTTATTTTGTGCTCTTATTCTTCATTTCTTTGTGTTTCCCTAGTACATACATCGAGATCTGGCTACACGGAACGTTCTTCTGGCAGACGATGGTGTTGTGAAAATCTGCGACTTTGGTCTTGCCAAGGATTGCTACAAGTACAATGAATATCACAAGAAATCAGATGTAAGCTAAATTACTTGAAGCTGTTGTTGATTTTGAATTTTATATTTTTTTAGTTTAAGAGGTACTGTACTGTCTTTTGGAATATTACCCTCATTTTCTTTTGTACAAGAGGTGATAGTGGCAGCTTTGAGCATTATTACAGTGGTGTTATAATGTTCTCAGATTATTATAGATTATTATTGTTATCAAAAGCATTGTCCATTGCCTTTTTACACTAAGTGATTTTATTCAGGGGTAATAGGCCAATTGAGACTTATGTATTATAGCATGATATGTTCTTTAGGCATTTTAGTTAGACTTTCTAGTTTTCGCTGTCATGTGCTTTTCATGTATATAGGAAAACAGGATAAAGAGGTCTGAAGATATGATTTATCTTGTGGACTGTGGTTTTTTAATTGTTTTCAGTTTTGATTCAGTTAAGCTGTTTTATTCTTTTAAAATATAAAACCTAATATACAGAATGAAAGAATTAAGAATAAAAAATAGCAGCAGTAATAATAATGCTGTTGTGTTGATTTTCGACAGACTCCAATTCCGGTCAAGTGGATGGCATTGGAGTCACTCACTCATAAGATCTACACTAGCAAGAGTGATGTGTAAGTCACCTATTAGCATTCATAAATTTTTATGTGGTTGTGGCACATTAGGTAGGTACTGTATCAATAAAGCTGTCCCATTTCTTTTGCCTTTCTTTAGTTTTTCATAAATTGACCGATTTACTGGTTGACTAACTTGCTCGCTCACTCACATACTCGTGCACTCGGTGATCAACTTCAGCTTTGTCATTCTCATATTTATTTTTCTTGTCCTTTCTTTAAGGCTCAGAACACTGGCCTTCCATCATATCTTAATACTTTGCTGACTCCATCTTTTTGATCTAAATGATAACTCAGAGATTTTCTTTATTCGTTTACAATCTTGTGTTTTTCAGTGAAATCTACAGTTTAAGCGTAGTTTTAATTGCCAAGACAAATATATTTGCTTAGGATAATAAAAGTCACATTACAGTATTTATAGATAATCATTTGGAGTGCACACTGTTATATTTTCAGCTGGTCTTTTGGAATTCTTGTCTGGGAACTGTTCACTCTTGGTACGTTAGAGCTTATTTCTTTTGTGATCACGTTCAGTAGACAGGATTTGCAGAAGAAGCAAATGAGCCAGATTTGAACATAGCTACTGGTAGTGCCACTTAAAATTTTCATTGAAATGCAACATGTTTATGTATTTAAGTTCTTTATTACCATGAAATTGGTAAAGCAGGAGTTGTTTTCATATCCTATAACATGGTGTGACATGCTCATTATGAATTTTCGTATTAATAGCAATACAGTGTAGACTAGTTTATGCTCTACTGTTTTACCCTTGAGTCTACGTAAGGCCAAGTGGTGTCATATCCCAAAGTTATGTAGGTTTGATTAAATCACTTGAACGTGCTCTGTAAGGTTTTTCCTTTTCCTGTTTATCCCAATGTTGGTAAGAAGTATCGCACTTGTCATGCTACATATATTTAGATATTTATATTATGCCTTAGATATTTAAAGTAATGCAGAGTCAAGTATCAGAATTCATACACCAATGAGGAAAGATTAGCTGCTAAGAAGGCCAAATATCTAGAGATCTTGGTATGGCAGAGTCAGTTCTATGAAGTTGAGTGAAAAATGAAACAAAGTTGCTCGAATTTGTGAAGATTGTAGTTTTAGAAGTTGGATTGGAGAGAAAACACCTGCGCCATTTTAGTGGCATTACCCAAGAGGGAGACCTTGTTGCTGCTGCCATCTGTTCGAATATTTTTAGGCTATTAGAGAATATATAAGGTTATTTCAGCAGTATTCTCTGTCAGCCATGTTTGTTAGGCCCATATTTGACCCACTACTGGCCATCAGTTGTCAATAGTGATATCAAGTGGGCCAGCTAGGTCCCAGTGGACATGGTTGTTTGGCTGTTTTACACATGGCCTGGTTTACACAGTTTCGACCGCTTGTCCCCCGATGATTTCAAATTAACGGGTCCAAACTGTAATTTGAATTATAGTGGGATAAGTACTATGACTAATTCCAGGAAGGTAAAATAGTAGCACAATGTTAGGCAGTTTGTGTAGAGATTTACATCATTTTCACAGATGACCAACTTGACGTCAATTAAATAATTGTCCATAGACTATTGATAACATCTCAATCCTGCAAATAAAAAAGCATGCAGTTTCAACCCTTGACCGATAATTATTAGTATTTTAAAGCCTAATTGAGGAATACATTTTTGTAACAATTGTTTCAATAATAATGTGAGCTAAATGATTGAATGGTATTTCAGTTAATGTTTGATTTCTTTGATCGATTGATTTGTTTGCCACAGGAGGAAACCCATACCCTGGTGTAGAAATGGATGAGACTTTCATTGATCGATTGAGGAAAGGATACAGGCTCGAGAAACCATCCAACTGCCCAGAAACTATGTAAGCCTTTGCTTCAGAGTCTTTACCTTTTATGTGCCCCGTCATCTACTCTTCTCTTCTTTTTTAAAACATATACAGCGTGTTTGTCATGTGTGACGGCATCACAGTGTTACTCTATTTAGTTGTCTGTTTGCATTGTTTCAGCAATCAGTGCATGATGCGGTGCTGGGATGCTGAACCAAATGCCAGACCTGATTTCACAGAGCTTGTCGCTTTTTTTGATGACTTCTTGGATGACAGTGTACGCCCGGTAAGGTTGTTGCCAAGGCTCTTACCTCAAAGGTTTTAATTTTAAGTTTGACTTAGCAGGTAAAACATATCAGATCTACTAATGCAGCTGACTGTGGCTAAATCCTGCACAAAAGATATGAGCTTATTTTGCAAAATACACAGTTGTGAGACTTTATAGAAAAATTGTAGGTCTTGGGATTTGTCTCTTTTGGGACTGTTATCTTAACAGCTGTGCAGTAATAATAATTAAAATAATTTATTGATGGGTGGAGTCCCTGACTGAATTATTCATTATGTGGCTGATCATTGTAATTTGCACTTCTTTCAAATTTTATTTTTACATTTTTAGCTTTACTTAGACCTGAATACCAGTTCTTCATTCGATGGTTACCTGCGCATGAGGAACACGCCATCAAAGGATTATTCCAAGAAACTTGAGAAGCAATCTTCATACTATGTCGAACCAAAATCTGTTCCAACCGACTATGCTGAGCAGCAGGGGTTGCTGAGTAAGCCGTCCTCCCTCAGTGAAGCTCACAATCCAGAGACAACTAAGTTGTTGGAAAAGAAAGCGTCTTTTAAAAGCAATATTCCAGTGCCAGGTACAAATGCTGTTGCCATTGAACAAGACAAGAATATTTATGAGAATGAGCTGCTGGTTAAGAAACGTGGTGACACTTCAGCTGAAGCAACAGGGAAAAAAGCTGAGAAGCTACAGAAGTCATATGAACTGGACAGCATCCACCCTAAGTACTTACTGGAATCTAGCATACCTCCACAATATGATTCTGTAATGAGAGAAGAGTATGTTTAACGTCTGTGAGTCAGTGAAAGTTCCAGATATTTATTGCAACTTGAACTTCAGCTTTATTGTCACAAGTCAGTGTTATCTCCTGGTTGTCGGCAAGTATTGTCATAACAGCTTCAAAATAAAATACTGCCAGCATTTTCCTCTGATTAGTTTTATAGGATCCCAACAGGCAAATGTTTTCTGGAAAAGCATCCTTTTTCAGTTCCACTTGTGCCCTGCCAACCTTTCCGGTTGTTATTTTCATTTTCAACCTACAAGTGCATGTACAAATCATGGGGGGAAAATGAATTATTCCACCATAACCTACCCCCAACTAGTAGTGTCACTGTAGAAATTGTTTACTCATCTTTGACTGAAAGCAGCTGGTAATAAGTACCAGTAATTTTAGTCATTTTGAACTATTTGGCTACCTAGTAATTCTTTAGGTCAGAGTAGAGAATTTATTTCAATTTAAGGGTCACCAAGCCTGTTTGAAGTTTGAAAATGTAGTTTTTATTTCCAGACAATTTATGAAGCAGTATTACAAGTTCTTATTAAATTTAATGCTTTCAGTTCATATGTTTTATGTAGCCCGATCTTAAATAAACAAATTTAAGTTAGTATATGTTTGGTTGAACTTCAATGCTGTGATTTCAATTTAAAATTATGTGTAGACACATCAAAATTACAGACTGCGTGCTCTATTGGTACAAACTGTTTATTGTGTGGTAATTGGTTGTAAAAGTGCGACTAAAGATTTTGAAAATGAAACCTGTGTAGGGCATTGGGTGGACTGAGAGCCCAGTATTAAGTAAGTAGTTAGAATTAATTCATTTGATATCAGATTTATTTGCAATTCTTGTTTATATCAGTCAAATGTTCTTATCATTTGTCCTGAGTGAGGTTTTTATACACTTTCTTTTTTGATGTTTTCATTTCCCTCTGGCCACAGAGGTAGACTAAAATCGATGTCTGTACAGCTTGCATGGCATACGAAGCGGCTAAAGACTCTTGGACTTGAATGGAAGAAGCAGCCTGCCAATACATTGCCATTATTATGTCTGTGTATATTAGTGTTTAAAGCAAGTTTAACTGTTAATGTATATACTAAACAAATTTTGAATATGCAGAATGATTTCAGAGTGGATTTCACTGTAATTATTTAGTTGTGATCTGAAAAAGAATTTGATCTGGTTAGAAAGTTCATAACATTATTAGTTAGTGTAGCTGGCATTTTTTAGATGCTTCAGCTTTGCAAGCATCTAGTTTCAAACACACTGGATCTTTGAACAGAAATGTTATTATGCTGCTGCTTAGTTTTATTGTGAGAAAATGTGTATTTAGTACTGGTGTTTTTCTTCCCATCTGAAGCATCTGTGATTGGATAAAATGAGGAAGATAGTAGGGTAATCATAATCGTAATTCCGAGATTTTTACAGGGCCCAATGAAAGCCGCACTGCGGGGACCAGCTTATTCACAGGCGCTCAGTCAAAACAAAATCGATAGGCAAAAAGGGTCCGGTTCCAGGTCAAGGTCCAAAAGTCAGACAGAGAGACAGCGTGGCAGCTATGTGATGTGGGGGTGGTGTTTAGGGTTGGAGAGGAGAGAGAGATAAGAGGAAGAAGGGGTGTCAGGGTATGATCTGTGAAAGAGGAATGTTTTGAGTTTTGAGCGAAAGGCCGAAGCAGAAGTTGCAAGCGGTGGAGCATCGATGAGTTTGTATGGTGGGTCAGAAAACTGTCGCAGTTCTGAGGGGAGTTTATTCCAGAGTGGTGGGGCAGCTATGGCTATGGAGCGTTTACCAAATTTTAAGGATGAGGTGACGGGAGGCGGAGCAGTGTTAGGGCAGAAGAGGAGCGGGTTGAGCGAAGCGGTTGTATTGTAAATAACTGACGAAGATAGGAGGGTTGGGAAGATTGAAGTGTGTTGTAGGTAAGTGATAGGACTTTGTACTCGATTCGTTCAGGTATTTTAAGCCAGTGTAGTGACTTAAGAACAGGAGTGATGTGATGGTGTTTGGGGGTTTTGGTGACAGCACGAGCAAGAGCATTCTGTATGGCTTGAAGGCGGCTTATTTGGGTGGAGCCTATGTTCAGGAATAGTGAATTGCAATAGTCTAATTTAGCATGGACTAAGGATGTGGCAATGGTTGATGCAGTTTTAAAGTCAAGCATAGGGCGGATTCTGCGAAGGTCACAGATATGCATAAAGCAAGAGTGGGAGAGATGGGTAATGTGATCAGAGAAGCTGAGGTTTTGGTCACCTAGGTTACGGACAGAAGAGTTAGTGTTAAAGGTGTGTTGTGCAGGCAGAGTCCAGGCTGAAAGAGATAGAGGAATCTGAAATTTTCTTGAGCTGGTCACATAGGATATGCATCCTGGAGACTTCTAAAATGCCCAGGAACTTTCTTGGACTGTTTTAGCACAGCCATAACTACACATTCACATTGCCAAGCTGCAGGTTTGAGAATATTGATCCCACCACTTTCCCAGAGTGATCCATAAAGATCTTTCAAATGTTCTTTTACTGCAAGCAATGTAAGAGTGCGTTAATGTGATTTGGTGTTGACAGACAAGCATAAACAGTAACTTGAGGGAATGATGAAAAGAATTGAAATGGACGAGAAAGATGTAACATCAACAGAAACTGTAGGAACTATACCCTTATAAGCGCTAACTGATCTGGTTAACTTGATAACTTCCTACATTTGTGCTAAAACAGATCATTATGTCGTGACTTCGTTTTCTGCAAAGCCATACTGCCATGTTCTAGAACCCAGACAGCCATGTTTATTGGGCCCAGAGCGGGCCATCACTGATAAATCGAAGGTTCTCTTAGTAAGCATTTTGGTGCGTAGCAAATGTCTAATTAATTTCCTTGATTTCCTGCTAATTAATTAATTAATTGCTTAATTTCCTACTAAATATGGCAAAGACGCATTGAGTCGTGGGTCACATGTGGTCTGTAGGTCCTGAGTTTCAAACACTGAATTAAGCCAATCAGCCATGAGCACCCACTTGTTGGGTATAATAGAACACCTTCAACTCAGGTCAACCACGGCCGTGGGTCAACACGCGTTTACCATGCCATTGTGGTCTTTCAATTTAATCTATGGTAATCAAATGACTTCTATAGCGCAGTTATCAAAATGCCCAAGGCATCAATCGATGGTCGCTTAAAGTGAAATCAAGAGAAATCATAATCCGTTGGATAAGCCAGGCTAAATTCTGAGAGGTCACAGAAAAACAGAAGTTAGGCTGTGGTAGGTAAGTAAGTTGAAAGATATGAGTCTCAAGTTTCGATCTGAATGACATCAAAGAACAAATAGAAATGGGCAGCTTATTACAACAAGATTGCTATTGCTTTTACTGTTATTAACATTCCAAGACGATTATCATTACTTATATCATCGTTATGTCAAAGACCTGCAAATGTAAGTGCTAAGTGGTTTCTAAAGTAAGGCACATTTATGGACTCATGGGTGCCCACACACAGTGAAAAGTTGCGAACTTATACGCGCTTAAGGTCAAGATACCCCTAACGTCCAATAACCCCAAAACAGAGCCGTTCCCGATACTATAATTACGATTACGATTAACTGAGGACTGATGTGGTAAAACCAGTGATTTTTAGAACACTTCAAAATCTTTAGGCAAAACAGTAAGCAGAGCAAATGTTATTCCATTCGTTAAATATTTTAGGGAGACTTTCGAAATCTGGTTGGACCTCGTTGGGTTGGACATTATCGAATTGGCCCGATTGCAACGTCGTGCTGGGATTGGACAATGACGCGTGTTTTAACCACTAGCCGATTATGTGGGCCGACTTTGTTGCCCGGCAACACGCACCAACATAAACACCAACATTCGTATACTGAAAAGCGTAGTCACCGTATCTGGAATTGTGTTATTTTAGAATATGGCATTGCCTCGTGAATTGATCAAATGGATCCAAAGTTTGGACCTCACATGGTCCGTTAAAACTCCAAAATGGTAGGATTTCGCTTTAGACTATATACATTAACCAAATTTAGTATTCCATATAACTCCGTCGATTTTACATTGTGATTTGCTTCGGAATAGACATGTTTAGTAGCAGTCCAAGCTTAAGCCAGTACAGCTACCTCTATCAAGGCGTTGCAGAAAAATAGATTCGGCTTCTAGCGAATTTTTGGCGTAGCGCCGTGCACGTGTAATTTCGGCAATTCCAGTGTCGAATGCATTCTCAGAAAAGTGTTCAGTCGTCTTAAACTTAGTTTACTTCGTCGTAATAAGTTACTAATGGGAAAAGATTGCTACATGATGTGCATTTGATTGTACAATGCATCATGCCTTGTACAAGTAGGTTAAGGTATATAGGTAGCAGGGAGCACCTTCAGTGCTGTGTGAAGATGTGGTTGATATGCATATAATGTTTGTTTTTTAGGGATGTATCGAATGGCTATTTGGTTGCTGAGATCTTTTCATGGTATTTCCCAAAGGACATTGAGTTGCACATGTATCACAATGGCTCAGCACTTGACTTAAAACTATGTAATTGGCACCTGCTGAAAAAGGTCAGAAGTAGAAATAAAAGGAATTGTGTTGTTCTTTCAAGTTTATATTCAAACTATGCAGCATATCTATAAAGCAAAGACTCTAGCTCAGAAAGAATTACCAATGGCTGCAGCAGTAGCAGCAAGTCATTGGGTATGTCCCACAATGTGTTGTTGATAGGTTACCTTACAAAGTCTGTAATGCAGAGTTCTTGATTAAGCGGCACTTTGGTAGAGCCACTTAATCTAGGGCTCTGTGTTACAGATTTTGCAAGGTGTCATTAAACATAAATCATTCTACATTTTGTAAAAAGAATTAAACATCTGTGAAAACTATTCAATTCAATTCAGTTCCATGTTCAATTATTGAAAATCATTTTGCATTTTGTAGAAGGATTTATGTTTAGTGCTGATTTTTCAAACCAGTAGTACTAGTAAACATAAATTGTTGTACATTGTATTATACAAAAGAGTGGGTTTATGGTAATGAACATCATTGTGTTGTCTAAAACCACACAAATTATTTTACATTTTGTAAAATAATTTATGTTTACTGCTTTTTTCAAACCAGCACTAAAACATAAAAGAGTTTTCATTATATTATACCATAAGCTTATATAAAATGAACTTAAGGTAATGGCATTATTTTGTCAAGAGCCAGCTTGGCCAGTAAGTAAGACACACATATATAGGCCTCAAGTTCGGGGCCACTTTTACTGAATCTTAATTCTAAAATCCGCAGTTCTTTAGCAGCCAAGTTAGCTAAGTGAATAATCTGGTTCCTGTGACTTAGCTTTCGTTGGGTGCTGTAGAAATCTAAAGATTACGAGATTACGATTATGATTAGCTAAATTGAGGAAACCAGTTTTTTCATAGGCATTCAAAATCTTTCTCCTCTGGTGCAGGTTTCTGGTTTTGTGGTGTGCGACAGCAGCGCTGTAGTCCTCAACATCCTAGACTATAATGGAAACATATTTAGCTATGTGATGTTATGTTAGTGGTGCTACATGTAAGCATAGAAATAGTGAAATAATGATTTATAAAGACTAGCTTTAAGGCTACCTAAAGGAGTTGAGGAACTGGATCATCTGTGTAAATTTACAAGGTTTAACATGGATGGCTGGAAAACGTTGGATGATGTGAGTTACTGAACAAGTGTTAAATATTAATATGGAGATGTAATTTTGTGGACTTTTGTTTTTATTTGGATTTTATAAATTAACTTAATTAAAGTTAAGCTATTTTTCTTGTTCAGATTCTTTTAATCATCGTAGTTTGCAAGGTAGTTGTGATAGAGAATGAACATTTTTGAGAAAAACTACTGGAAATCGATTGTACGTGGTTCCTTTACGATTTTAGGTGATGAAGAAGCACAAACTTAATATTCCAGATGATATCATAGATGCCACGATTCATTGCAAAGATGGAGCAGCTTTCATCCTTCTTCAGATGCTGTACGAAATCCTAACCAACCGACAGTGAGTGCTTTTTTGAAGGACCACATTAAGTGCAAAATTTTTCTATAATAGGATCAAGAACTTTGAGGAATGAATATTTGGTAAGAATGGCTAGGCTAAAACCAAAATCACTTTTTCAACAGAAAGAGAAAACTACATAGTCAAGTTACTATTACATTAAGATATCTGTAGTAAAGAGTTAATATTTCTTTAAATCGTCTAGAGAATTTACCCTGTCTGATCCTTCATCGGAATATGTGGTTTGTTTGATGAAGATGATTTCTTCTGCCGTCTATGTTCCAACAATTTTCTTGTTTTTCAAGAGGCGATGGGCTTCCACAAAAATTTGTTTGTGCATTATTCCTTATTAAGTTTTCATTGATATAAACTGGTGAGTTTGTTGGTGAGAACTGGTGGTCACAAAGCCTGCAGTTTGCGTGGTAGACATCATCCCTTATGCAAGGGGAAGCGAAAAAGACAATGATTAGCCAAACTTTGTTGCTCTTTCCATGAGGAATCGGATATGCTGTAGAAGTGCCCACAGGGTGTACCTCAACTCCTAGCGACTCCCAGCAGAGACTTCTGATGACCTCCTCCATGTGACTGTGTCTTTCAGCTGATGTTTGGGGTGGGACACATCGGAACCCTGACCTGAAGCGGCCTCTGATATTTACAATTCTGGCATTCAGTGGAATACCAGATTGTCAGACCGGGAACACAGTTCCAGTTGTTCAATCCTCGCTTCAATATGATATTTTCCTTTGTCAAAATGTCTGTTTTTCATTTTCCATAACAAACTTCTCAAATGTGTTACAGACAGTTTTATACAGAGGACTTCAAGTTTCGACATTAGGACAGTGGTCTGAGCTGTAAACAATTGTTCAATAGCCTTGGATATTCGCTCAGTTAGACGAGAAACTAACTCTTCCATTACACAATCTTCCACTATGGCCTCCAATAAATCGTCAACTGTTAATGGATTCTTTGACATTCTGCTATTTAAAATTTGTCTCAACTAGTAGAAAACAGTTAACCTGATCTAATGCCATCTTTTACACAGATTTAGGCTGTAGAAATTTAGCCATTCTGTCAATTTAATGGGAGTTTATGTTGACCACTAAGTGTGACTGAAGATTCTAAAAAATCTATAATAAATCTGTTAAGTGGCGGCAACTATTGGCATTTATATGGGTACAAGCGACCAATCCTAAAAGATATCTGTTTGCAAGTGGTCCCAGCCCAGCCCAGCAGAACAAAAAAGTCATTACTTAGACCCATAAAATTCATGCAGCTTCTCTTGCAGTGGGAAAGCAAGAGGTAAGACAGACAGTTGGCTCCACACAACTGAAAAATTGCATTTTGGCATAATATCCTTTACTCAGTAGGAATTACAAGCACCCCATATCCAGTGCTTGAAAAATGTAAGGAAAATAATGTTAACCAGGAGATAGGACACAAATATGTGTATGTCGCATGCTTCCTAAATGACTGCTTTGGGTATGCACACACAATAATTCATAGAGGAGTATTATTATTATTAAACAGACATTTATAACGCGGGCAATTAACAACGGCCTCAAGTTGGCTTGCTCAGTTTTTATAGCATCTCTGTTATGGATTTAGTTATAATCACATATTTCTGCAGGTCTGTCCTAAAAATTGTTAGCTAAAGCTTTTATGGATATTTATAGACTGAAGATTGTTCCTCCAGATCCTGAGATTGATTTCACAGATCACGGCTACCAAAGTAAACTTCCTGTTCATGCCCGATCAACTGCCATACAAGCGATTAGGAATAATCTTCGATCTACAGAAGTAACGACTAACCACAACATCATTACCAACCAACAAAAGGTAAAGCCATCATTATTGTTAAATAACAAACCCTATATGATATGGCATAGGTTTATACAGGGATCAAGGCCATACAACATGATCCTGTTAAAATCTAAATTGGAGCCAAACACTTTCTTTGCGAACATTCCTTTAAAATGGACTAAATTTGTTTGTAAACATCTTATCCTACAGATCTTAATATAAATGTCAATGTACATGTTTTTTTCTATATTGACCATATGGCCTTGACCCTGCTCATTTTTCAGTGAATTTATCAGGTGAGGTCCTTCAACAGAGCTGCCCATTTGAATGGACACCACATCATTTAAGGTCCCCATGTACGGACTGTGCTAGCTCAAGATTCAGACCTCATGATCGGTATGCAAACCAGCATCCTCACACACAGAGGCACCTTGACCTATGCTTTAACCAATGTTGCTAACCAGGCCAGTATACCAGTATTGATGAGTGAAGTGCTTTCCTATCAGATTTCCACTAAGATTGTTGTAGCTGTAGTTATAGTTCATTCTTTGCAAATGCTCAGCAACTTTAGTCATCAAAGGAAGGTGTCTGCTATAGTTTGACAGATCTTACAACTTAAGTGCAGACTCCCTGTTTTTTTTGTCTTTTGTTGTTGTCTTCTTTCATGGGTTTCTACCACTCTTGCTGTACAAAAGGTTGTGTCTTCCATTTGGTGGCAAAAACTTTTGCAGTGGAACAGTCTACTTGCTTTTTTCACTCATTTACCTGTAACAGATACAATGCTTTCAAACAAAGGTGAAAATGATGCAGGAGTTTTATAGCTTTCTCATCTCACAACTTGCCTGTTACCATGGAGATGATACGCTGGAAGCACCTCCGAAATTTAGGTTTTTTTGAAGAGGTGATTCATAATAAATGTCACTAATGCAATATAACCAAGAGTAGCAATGTTTTGTATGTGTTTCCTTATTGATTATTATTAATCCTATTTTGTATATACTGCAGGCTCAAACAATTATTGAACGACACACACGAGACAGGCAAGAGCAGAGGATAAAAAATCCTGATCGATTTGATAGAAAGGCAACCTTGGGTGAGTTGGCACTGCGGCAACCACCTCAGCAACGATACAGTTTCCAGGATGATGACAGTGAGAAGATACGAAGTCCTGTTGGCACACAGGTTGACTTTGAGCAGAAAGCTGACAATGTCAGGTCAAACAGTGGCAGAAGAAGCAACAGCAGCAGCATAGGTAATTATCAGCCATCATTTACCATCCTGGTAATGTAATGTTTTTAACCTCACCTCCAGTGCTTATGTATCTGCATGTATCTGAATTTTTTTATTAATTACCTGTCAAAGACTTCAGACATATTACCATTAACACTGAGCTACAAGGGCTGCATGGCAACCTGTTACAATGTATCAACCTGTGATACAATGTGTCTTAAGTTGCTGTTCTAACTGTGATGGTACGTACGGTATTATGTCGTTGTTTTTACTATATTATTCTGTATACACTTGAAACAGTCGGCCTATGCACTGTCCTTCCAGGAGCTCTTTATTATATTTGGATACATCTGTATGTAACAGGATAATTTTTTTCAATACATATGTACATCTGAACAGTTACATATGCTTTAATTTTTTACATATATATCGAGTATCAGTGAGGGGCTAACTCAAACTTGACATATGCAGTCTAACATTCTGCCAGACCATAACATAACTTTGCCTCCCCCCTACTTCTTAGTTCGACCAGTGTGGTGGTCATTTTATATTGTGCATTCATTACAGTATATAGGTACACATGACACAACATGCACAATGACAATCAAATTTTGAATAATCAAATTTTTGCTGGCAGAAAGGTTTTATTTCACACCTGCACCCAAATTTATGAACTTTAGACCTGATTCGATGTGCACTGTTTACGTGGGCAGATTCACCCAGTGAGCTCCACTCTCCAAGATTGTTATGAAAAATCTTAGCACCTTAATAACATGGTTGGCATTCTTTAGGTTTTCTAGTGCTGGTGAGTCACCTACCAGCTGAAGTTCTTGCTCCTTCCTGCATCTGCCCCATCTTCTTGCTAAAAGATAACTGTAGAATTTTTGTGTTTCTGGTTGTACACCTCATTCTGTTGGTCGTTTTTGCCTGCCGTCTTTGTATTGTCTCAGAGGCTCATGTTGGTCAGTCACAGACTCTCAGTTACTCTTCTCACATTTTCCAAACTGCTAGTGATGCCTTTTCATTCTATGGTAATTCCGCTTTCCATGTTCCCTACGAAACTGATCATCTTCCAGGACTGGACTGTCTGGCATGGTACAAGTCAAAACTCATGGAAAAAACTCATTGGAATATCAATACATAATCAACCTCCATCTCATACTTCTGATATTGAACTTAACACTTTAGAAATTTTGAGTTTGCGATTATAATTATAATTTCTTCTCTGACTGACATTATTTGCTCATTTGCTTCCTTCTTCTTCTGTCATCAGATGCCCTTTGTTGCCAACTACAGTCTACCCTGTGCTCGATAAGCACATTCCTCTTAAATCAAAAAAGGTTGTCATTTGTGACCCAAAGCCTTAGTTTATTTATGAAATTATTGATGCTTGAAGTCTCTGTGGCCAACTTGAACACACTTCTAACCTGTTTTTCAGTGAACACATTAACTCAGTATTTAGGTCAGCCCTGTATCACTTTTCACAATATCAGAAATATTATGTAAGTGCCGCATTTTAATTTCTGCTTTAGTGTATGTAGCAGTTGATCTGGCCTATAGCTGTCTCAACTACTGTCACTTTTTATTGGTATTGCAAAATCTAACTTGATGATGCTTAAATGGTCAAAAACACCTGGCAGAGCCATCGCCAAAACTCCAAAGTATCAATGTTCTGAAATCTCCAGTTCTGAAATCACTACACTGGCGACCCACAGAAAAGAGAACAGTTTTCAAGAACAGGCTAACTGTCTATAAGGTTATATATTTTAACCAACCTGACTATCTTCATCTCATGCAGACTCCCAAGACTTGCAACTGCTCAACAAGTACAAGTCAGATTATTTCTGTTTTTTATTGATTTAAACAGAATCTGTTGCTGGCCATCCTCTTCATTACACACAGATTAATAGTTGAGGTACGAACAGAGGACTGGATGAAGTGGCAGAATGTTGATAAATTACTAACAACCCATCTTTTCCTGGACTCGTTTCCTCCGTAGGCTGTTGCTTTGTTATCTCAGATTTCTTTTTTGGCTTTACCTGACTCACCCTGGAAATTGATATGCACACCAACTTTGCTTACAGCAATCATCGACTGAGGCTTTGAGCATTATTACAGTGCCACTGTAGAAGTTCTTGGATTATTATTAATATATTATTGTTACTAAAGGTTCTACCTAAGCACAGTGCAGTATATCGAACTATTTCGACTGCATTTTTAGTCTATATTAAAACTACAGTTTTAATGTACACTGGTCTTTTTTGATGTAACAGGAAGCTCTGACATAAGAAAAGGTCGTTTGTTATCAGAGATAAATGTGAAGCAGTCATATCCACCACTGCCACAACCGGAAGATTTATCTCTTGCTTCAGCAGCAGCCTTATCTCCATCATCCTTGACAGCTGGATGCCAGTGTAATGGGAAGATCTTATGTGAATGCTGCAATTAAGGGCAGCCAAGGAAGAGAGCGATAGCTGTCTGCATGGCCTTCATAGCCGACGTTTTGGAAAATGCTATTCTGCTTCTAAGGTCTTTTGGCCTTGGAATACATGTGGATGCTTAGAACTTTGTTCTAGTTGTGATCATTTGGTAAAGACAACAGAGGAGTAAATTACAAGGTTTTGTTTTTCTGAAGCCTGATGTAAATTTTGTCCACATACATATTGTCCAACATACATATTTTAGAAGTACACAAATTTGCTTATGGACTTGATCATGTTTTCACAAGGAAATAAATGTAAATGCTACATGTAAACTGTGAGACTGCTCTCTGTCGGAAGTTGGTGTTTAAGACAAAGGGCCATAGAGTCTGGACGACCACACGTTTCGTGACAGACTCATTCTCAATGTTGCGAACTTGTCATTCCTCGAGTTTTGCACAACTTATCTTTATGGTATAGGTAACCAGTCCGTCTCGGGACCTTGCCCGTACCCTGAAATCAGATCCATTGGGGCAGTTTCTGAACCAGACAGCGGATATTTGAGCTTGAAGCACCCAGGAACGCCAATCAGTTTGTCTTTTTCCAGAATTGTTTCTTGAACGGACCATCAGGTTAAACTGCCCTAGCATTACTCCTCATCTTACACAGACCTGTTATTTAGTTTTAATTTCTCAGGAACAGTATTTCCCCATGTTCCACTCTACATTTTGTCTTTCCTCTCTCGATCTTACGACAGGATGGGCCTTAACCCTTTAGGAATTGGCGGAGCCAACCCCGAACCAGCCAGTGATTAGGGCCAGGGAGTGACGTGGTATTGGGGAATGCAGTAATACCATGGTTATTGCAGATTTTACTGCAGTAATGGTGTCAGAAGTGATGGTAATACTGTGGGGATGGAATAGAGGCTGGGGTAACACCGTGGAGATGGAAATACGATCATGGTAATTCCTGCTGTAACAGTTGTGGCATTACCAAAAATCCTAACTGCATCAGATAATTACTTTTGCTCTAAACTGTTCTGCTTAATCAGTGTCACTAATAAAGCACTAATTTGAAATTCTTGAATATTCATGAATTCTTGGGTATTCGATATGGGTTAAAAAGTACACAGCACCACTCTTTATTGCAGTGATATTTGATCTAAGAAACAAGACCACTCTTTATTGCATTGATATTTGATATCTGACCTAAGAAATGAGACCACTCTAGTGCAGTGATATTTGACTATAACCACCAAATAAATCAAGAACAGTTTTGAAGCATTATGTCATATGACCTATTAAGATTACAATATATTCACATAATACACGACCCACTCTGACAACAAGAGTCAAGTGGCATTTTTCATGTTTTTACTTTTTTCTGTTGTCAAACAGTGAATTCAATGTTGTTTAAATTGGTTTATCATTTATGTAAATATTCCAGTTGCTGCAGTTCCAAAGATAATGTCAGTTCCTAAACAGTTGGGTTTGTGACTTAAGACTCGTTTGTTAGAGCGGGTCACATATGTGTGAGCATTTTATTGTTTTCTGCTTCACTGTGACGGGTTTGGAAACGGGGAGGGGGACAGACCTGATGGGGACGGTATGGGGATGGGACACCTGACGGGGACGGGATTCTGATGGGGACAGGCCTGCTGGGGATAGGGCGGGATGGAGAAAGTATTTGTCCACGTGTCATTCACTAATTAGGGCCTAAATCGGCTGTGACTCGTATTTTCCGTCTGCAGTCTTACGTTTAATTGTCTGCGTTCGTGCTGCAACGCGAAAAGCGCTGTTGCTGCAGAGCAATGCTGGTTCTACGCCAATGGGTGCTAAGACGACTCATTTAGCGCTTTAGCTGTATCTTAATAATTGATACGAAAGTACGACGAACACGACTGAACGCGACGGATCGACTGACGGACGGCGAGTGGAAGAGAACTGACTGTAGACGCATTACGGACGGTGTATGCAGCGGATCCTGCATTACTCTTTTACGACCTGCGTGCCGCCGTCAAATAACTCCCATGGGTTTATTTCGAAAAATTTCTGCGTAAATTTGCAGCCACATTTTATGTGGGTTAGGCACACCCACAGGGAAAGGAACAATGAAAGCGCGTTCATGTATAAGCCTTTAACCCTGTATAGGTCTGTTGCAACAGATCCCTCGGGTGCGGCGACAGTTTGTGTCTTCTCGTCATTCCTTTCAACATCTGCGGCCTTACAGTTATTGGCCTACGCATACGACCAGCGCCTCTGGGTAGAGAGCGTCTGCTGTACATGTTTTTGCTTGAATTGGAGTATGTTTTTCTTTCTTTTTCAGCAAATAGAAACTAAAGTAAATGGTGGAAATGCGAATGTTTTGAGTAGAGGCTTAGCCCAGTTAGCTACATCGGTTAAAGCGTACACGTCAGTCGAAGCGCCTCAGAGCGTGAGAATGCTGGTTCGCAACACGATCGTGGCTTATTTCGAAAATTTTTACTTTGGCTAGTATGATCCGTGCACGGGGGACCTTAAATGGCGTGGCGCCCATTCAAATGGGCAGCGGTCGGGAAGGATCTCCAGGTTCTCAACTTCTCATCCGATAAATTCGTTGAAAAAATGTGCAGGGTCGACGCTATTCGGTCGCTATAGAAAAACGTGTAGGCCCTACATTTACACTTTAGCCTGTATGCAAAAATAAACATAGCTTATACATATGTAAACAGTAAAGTAGGCCTATATGTCATGTATATTTCTATGCTTGAAGAAGATGAATGTAACGCACGCAGTCTACACTGAGACATTTATTTAGCGGCGCTTTGAAGACAAAGAAACCGTAGCGGTCTGACTGTTTACCTGCGTAACTCTGAAACCGAAACCTTCCTGTCTATCGAATTTGGTTTGACTGAGCGCCTGTAAATAAGCTGGTTCTCGCAACTTAGCTGCCGGGAACTTTGCCGGCTTATGACGCTCCCACAGACCTCAAAGTCGTTATGGGCCTGGGTGTTCCAGACCTTTTCAGTTTTCATCCAGATACCGGATACCTTGGCTAAAAAAGTCGCGTACGCCGCTACTTACCTACTTTGACCTTTTAACAACCTGAAGCCGCACTCAGTAGCCCAACTATGGGCCCACACCTGAAGATGCCCTAGGCCCGAATCTAAAAAACAGGGACCCTCTCAGAGTCTGATCAAGTACGAACAGGCCTCAGAGGGCCCATATGAGTAGGCCTAACCTGCTGGGAGCCCCAAATTTTAAGTTATGCCACTGGCCGCAGTGACGAATTGTCGAAACCTATGAACAAGTAAAATGTAGGCCTAATCAACGAGTCAACGTATACAGAAAGTTATGACGAATAACACAGTAATATTACAAACGCGTAATCGCATTTGAGAAATTCTTCTTAAAAGGCACTTTATCTATATTCATTTCCACAACTCGCTTTGATCAGATTTAAGAGGAATGACTCAATAAACCACGAAAATTGCTGCGACGAGCGAATAAAGGTCATCAGAAATTTCGGTGACTTGCAAAGGTCGGTGGGCTCAATCCATACTAAAAAGAAAATAAAAGGGTCACCAAGATATTCGGCTACATAAAGTGCAATCCATGCTTGTCCACACTTTCAGGATCCGCCCGGCAACGTCCACCACACACCCAAAGCAATGCGATGCGTTGATGATCTCCTGCTGCATCGTCGATCCTCTGTAACTGTTTCGCCGCGTCGTGGAGGTTCATCACCCGCTGGGTGTCATACTGCTATTTATCGACGATGAAAGCCTACTCTGCCCGTGACATGGCATCGATTAAAGCATGCTGTGTCCTTCGGCTCATCTTTACTAACAGAATGATTAAAGATCTTCGCCAGATCATAACCGGTCTTCTGCGTAAGAAAGATGCACTATGCACTTAAGGGTATCTTTGTGTGTGTCTGTGTGCGTCTGTGTCTGTCTGTGCCTGTCTGTCTGTCTGAATGTCTGTTTAATTGTCTGTTTAAATGTCTAAATTAAACTGGTGTTTGAAGCAACTAATGGCTTAACTACAAGCACCTTCACTTTACCTGAGGGTTAAAATTAACACCCCACTAGAGATCTGAACTTTTTTTATGAATAAATATGCATATTCTCTTTTATCTTTATCAATGCCGGAGAGTTTTAAATTTTACCTACCAGGGAAGGGGTGAACATTCTCATGACGCGCAGAAAATTCAGATAATTCATATCATTAGCCAATTGTTGTCCATAGGCAATGCAAAAGAAGTTTGTGTACAAGACTGTGCATCGATCGATTGCACATCTGCTGGTAATTTATAGAGTATACGCCTACTGAGCTCAGTCAAACAAGCGTAGACGTATAAACTGTTGGTTGTTTCCCATAAACCGCATATAACGTGAGCTTATGGCTGCGCATTCGGCTCCTATATTCGGTCTGGAATGAGGACATAAGGATAATGAATTATACTAAACCTCCCCCGTTATTGACGAATAATTAATAATTAGAGAATAGTTTTCAAGACCGGGTTGATTGTCTGTAAGGTTCTACATTTCAGCCAAGCTCACGATCTTCGTCTAGTGCTGACTTCCAAGACTTCCAATTACTCGACCAAGTCTTCTGAAATCTGAATGCCTTATTCTGACTATACCGAGGAAAGGAGCAGCTCTTAGTGGGTGTGCCTTCTCCGTTGCTGACCCCAGACTCTGAAACTCTCTTCCGGCAAGCGTTCGTTCTGCAGAGTCTGTGTTGGCTTTCAGTTCTCGACTAAAGCCCATCTCGGCCTGCTCTTTTCCTCCATAGACTGCTTTCTGTGTCTTCTCGGATTTTCCTCTTGGTTTTTTTTTTTGATCGAACTCACCCTGGAAATTGGTATGCACATCGACTTTGCTTAGCAGTGACCATCAGCTGATGCCTTACGCATTAATGCAGTGGCGCAATAGAAGTTCTTGGAATGGATTTCATTTTTAAACCTTTCCCCGAAGAATGAAAAGTTCGGGTCGTTTGTAACTCGTCAAGAACCGGCGGGTCAAAAGTGCCGCGAAAGGCAATGGCCTTGTAAATTTGTTATTAATATTTACATCGTTGTCAATATTATTTACAAAGCCTAGTTATAGCCTCTTTTTACGTCATGAATGTAGCCTCCCGTGATGTGTAGCGCAGGTTGCCACGTCGATGTAACCAAAGAGGTTATACTACTTACTTATATATCATTGGATGTAACTCGTGAGGCATCGCGTGATGTCACGTGATATATGGCGTGATGTGAAGCGTCGATGTATCGCGTGATGTCACGTGATATATGGCGTGGTCTCGCGTGATGTCATGTGATGTACTTTCTGCCTATGAAAGGGAGTGAGAAGACGGAGAGAGCGTCGATGAATCTAGACGGTTGAAGTGGTAGGCTGACGACAACGTAGCCAAACGACCGAAGGAAGAGGAATTCGCTTAAGACGACGAAGACAGCTGTCGACCGTGCTCGCGCTGTATGACATCCGCCGACGCGACCTTAGTTCTTTCTGTAGATCTTCTTGTCCATGGTTTAACGACATCTTATGGCAACTAAGGCCGTTGACGTCTTCTCTTTCTGTAGATGCTAAGATAAGTGTTGTACGTTTATCGCCCCAATATTAACTGAAATTATTAACTGTTCATTTGAAACTGGTATTGTGCCAGAAGGAATTAAGATGGCTAAGGTTATACCTATAATTAAATCAGGCGATAAATCGAATACCCGCGCAATTTCTTTATTACCTTACTTTTCCAAACTATTTGAAAAAATTATTTATGAACGATTGTACCATTACATAGATAAATTGAATATATTACACCCTAACCAATTTGGTTTTCGAGCTGGCCACTCGACTTCTATGGCTCTTTTAGACCTTCATGATAAAATCTCCCAATCCATTGATGATAACCAGTTCTCAATTGGAATTTTTTGGACTTGGCTAAGGCTTTCGATACAGTAAATCATAGGATATTATTAAAGAAACTTGAATTCTATGGAATACGAGGCCCACCACTTATATGGTTTACAAGTTATTTAGATAACAGGCGGCAACAGGTGCTGTGTAATGGTGCCCTATATAAAAGCAAACTAATCCGCTGTGGAGTCCCCATGGTTCCATTCTTGGCCCTTTATTATTTTTGATATATTTAAACGATCTTCCACATTCTTCTAAATTACTTCATTTCTTACTTTTTGCTGATGATACCAATGTATTTTTCTCATATAAATCACTTAACACTCTGTTTGAAACTGTTAACAATGAGCTTATTTTAATCACCGAATGGTTTCGTTCTAATAAGCTGTCGTTAAATTTAAATAAAACCAACTTCATTCTATTTTCTTGACATAGAAAATCTGTATCTGATTCGGACCTGAGTGTTAGTGTTGACGGATATAGGGTTTCTCAGGTCACTTTATGTAAGTTTCTCGGCGTGTATATTGATAACCATCTCACATGGAAAGACCATGTGTATCATACATCTTGTAAAATAGCTAAAAGTATTGGAATTTTTTATCGTATTCGGAACATTTTGCCAAGTCACATTTTGTTAAACTTATACTATTCATTAATTTATCCATAGGCCTACCTAACATATTGTAATCTCGTTTGGGCATCTATTTACCACTCCAGAATATCGAGTTTATCTATTCTACAACGACGTTCGGTTATAATAATCGCCGGGAAGTTGCATGGAATGACGACTGAACATTGCTTTAAAGATCTTAATATTATGAAGTTTGAACAAATAAATAAGTATCAAATATCCTTGTTCATGTTTAGATATTACCGAAATGCATTGCCAACATGTATTCAGTAATTATTTTATGTGTGTTGCTGATTGTCATTCATATTCCACGAGATCTCAGTGTAACTACTATAAAATTTTTACCAGCATTATGGAACTCAATTCCCAAGAATTTACGTTCTTTACCTAACTTAAATTTATTTAAGAAGCAGATTATTCGGTATTTTAGTATTTCTTGCGACTGAAAATTGTATAATTTATTTGAGTTTTAGTTATGCCAAAGTAATAGGCTATATCTTTTCTTCATGAACAGACGTTGTTCTCGTTTCAGTTAAGAATTGATTAGTTGCTCGTATATAGGATATTAACTATCCATATAATGTATAATTTATTTTAATTCTAGTTATGCCAAAGTAATAGGCTATTTCTTTCTTCATGGACAGATGTTGTTCTCATTTTAGAATTGATTAGCTGCTCGATAATTAGACATTAGCCACTGTTATATTATTGTGTTATAGGCTGCCCTAAATTAGCGGGACCTCGGCCCCTCTTGGGTAGACCTTTGCATCCAAACAAATGTATTTTTTGCTATTTGCAATGTTTTATTCTGTTCTTCTTTGGAGCAATAAACTTACTTGCTTACTTACTTACTAAAGTGTTGAAACGTGAAGACTCTTGTCGGTCAGTCTCCTGGCAGACCGCGGGAGCCGTACTTCGCGGACTGTGCTTTACCCGTGGCGTTGGCAACGGCCTTCCTGGTAGATAGCAGAACCAACGCCGGTTACGGGGTGAAACGTCACGTTATAATTAAGAAAATTAAGAAGATCAAAATTGTTGGGGAGGTAATCATTGGTATAACCCAACACAAGCATTAAGTGGGTCATATGCCCCCACCGCCCCTAATGGTCGATGCCCATGCTGCTGTGGCAGTCAGGGTCTGTCATTTTCGAGGTAATTCTAGTCTTTCAGCATGTCATGGAGACTGGGCGGCGGCGACGTCCTTGTATCGACTTATAAAATTAACGTTCTTATCCCACTGCCTCGTAACTGCAGCGTCGCGGGTTCGAATCTGCCTCAAGCCACTGCGTAGTGACCTCAGACAAGTTGGTCACCCACAACTCTCTGTGAAGAAGACAACTGGAAACCACCTCACTCATCTCATCCCCGGGTGGCATAACGCCAAAGGACCTGCCTTCGGGCAGATAACTAATCATCATCATAATCATCACTACCACCATAATCGTCATCCCACTAGGTGTGGTTTAGTTGTTTTGAAATTACCTCATGGCAGTGATCATCTGGTTACGCCCACTGATTGTGACGTACAGTTGTCGTGGTCTCAACTTTTATAGCGCTGGCACAGCACTCCATATATAAGGTCTCTGGCGACCTTTAGCCAAAGCTATGGCACTTCGGCCATAAAATTACGGCTCATGTCGTTTGGTCTACGAATATAAGCAGTTTCCAGGACACGCCTCTTGTTCCAAGTTGCAAATGATTTATTTAGCGCAGTGTTTATTAGTGTTTATACAAAGCGCGCTGCAGCGTACTCACATTCAGACTTTATGGGGTGATATTTTGTGGCGCTGTTTTCACTAAAAGGCATCGGTGTTGCGAATGCATGTTATCGTGGTGTATATGTGGATCTCTTGAATGAGCGAACTTGTTTACAAAGTAAGATCATACGATATTGCACAAGCAATAACAGGATAAATTCGTGGCAGTTTGTGGCATGCAATGCTGTTTATACGCACTGTGATTTCTACATTTTCCATCCTACCTTTTGTAGGGCCTACAGTGTAAACTTATACCATAATTTGTCGCCAGGACGGTCAGTAGAGTCTGAAAACCATAAAATAAAGTTATTGCTTTAATTCCAGTAATCTAAAGGGAATTGTTTTCATCTATATAATAATATATAATAGTGTGTGACTGCATACTTCCACATGAGGAATGACATTGAGAATGCATTAAGTCTCGTAAGAAAAGGTTAGTGGTGTTGATAAAACGATCAACTTTCTGTACGTAGGCCTAATAATCACAAGGGGCTATTCCGCCATGGCACACATCATTTCAGTTCTCATCCGGAACTCGGGCTGAGGAGAAGGTGGAGCAGGAGGAGGAGGAGGAGAAGGAGAAGAAGAAGAAGAAGAAGACTTAGCGACTTCATTTTTCACTGCAAATAATTATAACTATAACCTACCCCGGTCAGAATATAAACCATATAGGCACTAATATGTTTAATTTATGTAGCTGGCCGAAACTGTATAATTATATAACAAAATTGTTTCATATATATATATAAAATTTTATACAACTTTTCAGCTAGGTCATTTGAGTGCCAGTGACGTCAACAGTACTGAGTTTTGGACTAAATTATTTAATTACTTACTCTGACATTCAAAATTTAATTTACTTAAAACTTTGTCCTTAGCCGTCAAAATACTTGAGCTGCAGAGACGGGGTTTGATCTCTGATCCCTGAACGGCCTTGTCCGTGAACCCACTCCTGGAGACACCCAGTTATATCTATAAAGCTGATCATAATCTATCAGTGGTGGATTCGGGAGAGGGAACTTGGCGAACTGACGAATATTCTATTTTTCTTATTACACCCCATACCCAAGTAATATTTCGCCTCCGTGCTTGTAATCGTGGATCCACCTCGTCTATAATATTAAGACAACTCTAGCCTTGTTTCAGCTGGCAGCGATGGTAAAGGATCTCACCAGATAATTTCATTGAAAAATGAGTAGGGTCGAGGCCATACGGTCGCTATAGAAAACGTATATATTCACATTTACATTTTAATGACGATCATTGTTCCAGCTCTAACTCCAGCTTAACACTCAGTCAGACCATGACTTCAACGCCTTGACCAATAGGTTACTTCAGTGCCCAAAGAAAACTGAGTCGCGGGAACCAGCTTACTCCTTATTCAACCAAATTTGGTTGTCTCTTTCATTGCAACCATGGAGGACATATGGATAATACCATCGTTGATGGACACAGCGATCGCACATTGCGGTGTATATTATACATGGATATTATTAAACGATCGTATATATATGTGTATGTTATATGTAAGTATATAAAGAAGTATATCTATGCGTGTGTGGGTAACAATGGTGTAGGCGCGCTGAATCTTTGTAACGGCGTCGGAGGAAGGCGCAGGCGGAGCGTCTGCTGCGTACCGGCGGACGCAGGCGTCGTCGTCGTCGCGAGACTAGAGGAGCGAGGCGCCGGACTCTTTCCTGCTTCAACGGCGGACGAAAAGCTGATGTGTGGATGTGTTTTGCGTCCACGCATTTCTAGTCGTCGACTACATCGTCTTGCGTTGTCTTAAGCCCTCGACTGTATTCGACCCTGGTCGGCCAATGTAGAGACAGAGGGAGAAGGAGAGATCGATGTGGATTACAGATTATCGTCTTTTGACGAGAAAAAGAGGCAAATTTCGCGAAAGGATTGTATTCATGAAGCGAAGTCGACTGTATAAAATTATGGTCACTGGCCAATAGTGCGCCTGATTTGCGTCAGAATTATGCGAATATAAATTGGTGCAACGTATTTTATTATAGGAGAGAACAGTGAACCAATTTGTGTGTGGAATTAATTCGTCTTCGCGAAATAGAACGTTATTAACTCAAGTGAGTTGTTTTAAAACACTTTCTTTTCATGGACTTGCAAGTGATATTTAGACTTCGTAATCGTAAGCTCGAGATTTCTACAGCGCCCAACAAAAGCTAAGTCGGGGGAACCAGCTTATTCACTGATTTACACAGGCTTTAAAGTGATGCTACGGTTATTAAAGACGTGTGCAGCTCCGTTTCGTACACAAGGTATCAACTTATGGCAATCCAAATTAAACAACACAATCTTAGGTCTGCTCTAGAATGGATTAAACTGCAAGCATGCATGCACGTACATATCTAAGCCATTTATTATTACAGAGACAGCACAGTCGATTGTGCACCTGGACCTTGTCCCTGCCCCTGTTCCTGACCATCTTCCTGGTCAAGTGAAAAGAAGTTACGTTGCTGTTGTATTTTGTGTGAGGTATCACTGACGTATAAGGCACTATAATCGACACTATAATCTACCAGATTAATTTAGATCGAAATTTTGCACGTGCTTCAGCTGCCCATAATCACTTACTTAATTTGAAAAATTATTATAAAAGTGCTGTATAACATTCAGCTGGGCTTAGATGCACATGCGTGAAGCATGCTTAAACCTCACAAAGTAGAGCAGAGCTGCTGATGTTCAGAAAAAGAAAATCAAGCTTTATATCATTTATTTTCTGATAGGTTTCATGTGGTATTGGAATCTGTTATTATAGCAGTTCTTTCCAATTATTACTTAGTATATTTTCAGTCATAGCAGTGACCCATACATTCTGTAACTCAAAATTCATGTGCTGATTTTGGTGGTGTTGGTGGGAAATTCCACCTTTTACTAGTATTAATCAAGACTTACCAAACCTGGCTATACTACATTGGTGGATTTTTCCCCATCACAGCCATGCCAGGTGGAATTGTCCAGTGCAAGACCACCTTTAATTTTCTCAGTGTACACTGCAATAGAAAACTGAATAGTTATTTGGGACATTATTATTTTGTAAACAGTACATATCTTTGTCCAAAATACTGTGATTCTATTATGAAACTGTGTATTTAATTCTGAGAACTCATTTAAACTCACATTTTGGACATATCCTCTTAATTCCAATTCATGTTCTTGTTTTCAGCTTGCCTTTTTTGTTAATAAGGCTGAATTAGTGAACTAACATTTAATTTTACATGTCTTCCACAGTTTGTAGTCAAGAGGAGCCAACAGATAAAAATTCATGATGCAGATCCTTTTGATAAAAATAGCATTTTAGAAACAAATAAGGTTGAAAGTCTGCACAAAACTGTAATACCATTTATTGAAGAAGAAGAGCCTTACGCTAACCATGATAGGTGACCATGGGTATGAAATGTTAGTGACACACCTAATGAGGCAAGATGAGATAAATAGTTGCATAAGCTTAGTAATGGATAAGAATAAACAAGTAAATTTGGGCTGTTTTAGTTACGGCAAGAACAAAGGCTTGAGTCTGATCGTTTTTCCTCAAGGGTTGTTCAGACTGTTTGCAGCTGTCACATGCCTGAAATTTCAGCCTTTATAACACTGAGAAGAAGCTTTGTGCTGTTTACAATCTGAAATAAGTAACAGTAATGTCAGGATATTCAACCATTTTCTGTTGTTGAAGGAGAAATTAATGAAAAAAGATCAGTTGGCAGCAATAACTGATTTTTGGAGTCTGTGGACACAGAAGCATCCAGGTTCCATTGATGGATTTCTTTTTGTCCACAAATTTAACTGTAAATGAGAACAGTATGTTTTTTATTATGGTGTTGGTCCATTTGACCTAACTGCTTGTTAAGACTAAATAAACAGCAGTTTTGAAGTATGCTATATTTTAAAAACGTACAAATTGAATATGGCTGTTTACTGTACATGAGCATTTTTATATTTTGGGTTTGCTTGATTGGGATGGATATACGGACAGAGAGCACACCTGTGGGGACAAGGTGGGGATGGAGACAGACCTGATGGAGGATGCGGTAGAGATGGATGCACTTTTGCCCCCATGTGAATTTCAGTGACTTCATTTTCTTAGCCTTGGCACATGAGGGCAGATGGCCAGACCTTTCCCTCACTATCTGTTCTTCCACCAACTGTATACATTTGTATATATTTTATTGCTGAGTTCACTAGCTTTACTCATCATGATCGTGATAACGATCACAATCATGATCATCATAATCATGATCATCATGATCACAATCATCGTCGTCGTCGTCATCATCATCATCATCATCACCACCAACACCATCATCATTATCATCATTATTTCTTACATTTTTGATGCTAGCAGCAACCTGTGCGAATAAATGGTTTCCATTTTTTTGGTCATTTAACAGAGCTAGGTCATTTCTCATGTTTGGTTGAAGTCTTATTTTGTTATAGCATACTTTAGGGTATCAAATAATATTTCAGGTTATTTCAGCACTATCCCAAGGTTGTGAGGCCAGACCTTCTTGGTTAGGCTAGTATTTGACCCACAACTGGTCACCAGTTGTCAACAGTGCCATCAAATAGTCCAGCTAGGGGCCCAATGAAAAACATAGCTGTCTGGGCCATTTTACACCAGGCCTTGTTTACAACTGGTTTGATGGCTTTTCCTACCTCCTCCCTTACAAATTGCGTTAAGGGGTCCACACTGTATATGCACAGAAAGGGCATCCTCATTAGAAAGATGTCATCATTCTCTGTCTGCCATTGTGTCTCTGTATGGTATTTGCCTCTTTCACTCTCACAGGGGCCCTGGTAATGGTGTAGTTTGGTTGCATTAGCTTCCTACAGGAGGATATTTGATTGAGAGGCTGTGTATAGGAATTCAACAGTTGGCAGGACTCAGAAGACTGTTTGTCCCAGGTCAGGCCGGTCCCCAGACAAACTATTTTAAACCTGATAAATGCAGTGCACATTTGGTGACATTCAGTTGAAGTTTTACCTTAAACTGAACAGGTAATTTAAAAAATCTTCATGTGAATGCCAACAAAGATGAAAGAAGTTAGATTTTGTTTGTTTAATGAATTTCCATCAACATCATGGCACATTGCTTTTATTCCACTGGGCTTCTTCAATGCATTATGATACTTTAATATATGGTTTCACTTGAAGTGACCATCATGTAATGCCTTGTGCATTACGGTAGTGATGCTATAGAAGTCATTAGGTTAGATTAGGTCCTTTTGCTAAATATGCAAATGTTTGATCGGTCTAGACTTGGCTTTGATGTTCCAAAAGTTTGCAACATTTGTCTTCCCTTTTTTGCTACATTTTCTTAAATGAGCATTATAATTCTTTGCCATTGGTTTTTTTGGTAAATTACTCATGCTTATACATTTCACAATTGTCGTTGTCACTTTATGGCCAAATATTGTCTTTTATGGCGCTATCGATTTTCTGGTGATGCTGTTTTGCTGACTCTTTATGTGCCTTGCTTCAATGCTTTTCACTGAGGTGCCGTCTGAAGTGTCCAGTCGATCCCAGACGCTGTCTGTGTATGATGGATTGCACTTCTCAAAGAATAATTTCATTGCATGAATATTGCTGCATTTTTGTTCCCAGCTGTACACCCAGCCTGATGTAGACCAGCTCAATTGAAAACTTCTCCAGAGGAGCATTGTCTTCTGGTAGCTCGTTTTTCAAACACTAATTTTGTATCTACTGTGGAACGATTGGGTCAGAAATGCAAATGTTCCAAATTTGAGAGGAACACTGATTTATGAGCTCGTGATATCAACGCCCTTCAAAAATGAATGATCCTGTGGATTGTTTGGCTTCCCATGAGGATTGTCTTCCTCTACCCTTTGTCAGCTTGGCACCAGAGTTTTGAATAGTGGCCCATCCATATATTTTTCCTGCATTGTTATCAGAAGGCAGCTGATCAATGACTACTAAGCTTATATTCTCCTGAGAGTCTCTTTGCATCACTCCTCACTATGAGCTTTTATTTTTGCTGCTTCTTCTCACTGGTTTCCCTAAGATGCTGCCAGTGATGGTTATTTTTTTCTGAAGGATATGTTGGTTCTCTGTATGGGGAATACTGTTCAGAATGCTGTCGACGTTTTGTGTAGGAGAATGGCCATGATATATCTCACTCTTGCAACAACTGAAAGTGATTCGATTTCATGCATTTCTTCTCACAAATATTGCTTGGCCAGATTTGGAGAATTTTATTGTTTGCAGAATAAAGAGAACTTAGTGAGGCACTTGTATGCACAGTGGTTTAAAGCTAGTCTTCCGACCACAGAGACCACATAAATTAGCCTGCCAGTGAAAATTTGATACCTTGAAGTAATAACTGTCTTTGACCTGAGGAATGATGTGTGCAATTTCCCAATAGGGAAGAAGCATAGGAGGAGGTGTTGCAGTATAAGGCCTCTGGACCCATCCACAAGGAACAGCAGGATCTAAAAAAGTAAAGAACTGTTAAGTGCTTTACTTCATTAAGAGTAGAATCCTGCATAACACAGTTTAATTTCTGGTATCAGAACATGAGTTCTGATTCTCGTGGTAATCCTTTATATTTCTATTTAGCAAGCTTTGGAGAGCTGCTATACTTTAATGGAATCTGTATCTGTAAGTCGCAATATTGCTAATGGTGAGGACCATAATGATGATGATATGGAGAAGGAAGATGACAAGAAAGAGAGGGAAGATGATGACACTGGATGCTGTTGCTGCTGTTGATTGGATGGGAAAAGGTGCTATATAAATTTACATGTGCAATACAATAATGTGATGCAATAGCATTTAAACTATTAACAATAACAGAAAAAAAAAGATATCGGTTGATATCTGGTCCAGGTGGGTGACATCAGGGAGGCTCTTTTTCTACACCCTGCTGTGTCCATCCAACATTTCAGTGCATTTGTGTCCAAAGCACATGGATGGACCAAAGTTTTGCCATTCCAGAAAAATGTTCACTTGTTTTCTTATTTTTGAGAACCTGGGAGACTAATTCTACACATGGTTTAAAAATATTAGTATATCTGATTAATAATACTTCTGCATTAATGCAGAAGTTCTTCATTCATGACTTAATAATTATTATCCTGTGTTTAGGACCAAAAGTAACATTACGTTAAATGTAAGAAAGATAATTATTATAGCAGTATTATTTGTAGGAATTAATATTGGCTTTTAATATTCAGATGTGTGGTGCTCGTCCACAGTTGACTTTTAATGTCTTGGTTTGGATTTACAGAGATTTTAATGAAGCAAATTCAAGGCTCCAGATGTCAGCTTTATACTTCATGTTGTTTATTCCACATGTCTCCAGTCAGCCCTGTAACTGATACCCTGATGGCTGCTGGGCTTGGGTGGGCCCGGGCATGAACTCCTCTGCATTTTAGAGGGGTCCATGGCCCAGTCGTTTCAGATGACTCCAGCCATTCCACAGATTTTACAGTAATTGCTTGACCTCTTGGCTTGACCTCAGGGTTTATTAGGAAGTCATTGAGTTGGGTTAGGCCAGCTTGTCTGTTATCACCCTCTCTGTTGACCTACACCTGGGTCCTGTAACTTGCAGTCTGGGCTACTCCCTTGCCATAATTAATTGGTTAGAAGTGTCATCCCTGCCCCAGGATTGAGAGATATCCGGGTCGGGTAAGGGAACATTTCTTTAGTTCTCATGTCATCTGAATGATAAATTATTTAGTTAAACATTCGTAACCCCAGTTCACTTATTCTACCATGCTGTTAGCACAGTTTTCTCCCCACCCATGCATTAATATTCAATACCATTTGCCATACCCCGTCAGAAGTGGACTTTCTGACTCCATTCATATTGGACCTTTTAGCCTAGTTCAGCTAGACATTCCCCATCTACAAGAGTCTAGAGATATCTTGACTTTACCTGCATTTCTGCCATAACCTTTCAAATTTTCTTAGTCAGTATTCTCTTTCTCTCTCTCCCCTTCTGGCTGGAATTAATCCATCCTAGGCAGTTTTAGAGGCTGGGAAACTGAATTCAATTAAATTTAACCTTAAGCTGATTTGGAAAAACATACACTATTATACATTATTCTCTGTAGGTAACGTGTAAAATGTGTTATTTCATTACGAACTGTAGCATGAATTATGCATGAACTGTGGGTCATAATTATTTCAGGTAAATTTAATGATGATGGTAAAGCTTACTTCCTTGTCTCATGTTAAAGCTTATAACTTACAGAACAAATTTCAGTTAATAAATGCCGAAATATATTTTTGATTAGCATTAGTGCAAATTATATGTGTATTTTTAATGCTTGTTTAATATTCTTCATGTCTGATGTATGACAATTACAATTATGGTTTATTATTCAAGCTAAATGAAATGACCATTACAAGTTTGTTGCTTAGTACTTTAGGTAGATCATTATTTTTGACTTTAATTTGAACAGAACTGACCTGAGGAGTCCCTTGGGAGGTCCAGACCTGGTTACCTCAGTAAAGCCACAGGTGGATGATGCCAGGGGTAATTAGTTGGGACCTATGTTGATGGGATATTTTTGCTGATGGACTGTTAAATGTGCTCCAACGGGACATCAAGGGTGGGTTCAGCTTCTGACTGCTTCATATTGTGATTTAGCTTTATCTATGGACCCCATTGTTCTGATGGTCTTGTGAACCTTTAGTGGGAGGGGTTGGTTAGAGGTCCTAGGTTGAGATCACTTCTGTATGCACACAGATGTACAGGTCTCCTACCCCACAGATCAGAAATTTATTTTTACTTCTAGACCTTTCCCATATGTGCGTGTCTCTACATGTCTGCCTTTCTGTATCTCTGTCTTTTTCTCACATCCTGCAGTATCTAGCTAAATCTTTCAATGGCTGCAAAATTCTAAAATTGTGAACGATTTTCTGAAAACTACAGGTTAAAACATTGGTCTGTTTGTAGCTGCTGTTTGCGTGCTATCTGACGCATGTCATGCTGCTGTCTTTCTTTGTGTGCATGTCCGACTGTTTCTGCATGGCTTTCTTTCTCACCATTCTTTTCTTTGAAGAACCTCGCCTTTATGAGTGAACTAAGCCGATTCTTAGTGTGAAGAAAAATGCAGAGTTTATAATTACGATAGTTTTAATTGAAGTGTAACATGCATGAATGAAGAATTTGGCCAGACTAACTTTCTAAATAGTTACTATTTGAATTTTAATTAGGAACGTGTAAATGACTAAGATGCTTCTAGTAGATTACCAGAAAAGGAATTTAAAACCAGAGCAGACTAAGCCATACTCTGAAGCTGATATATAAGCTCCATGTAACTCAAAGAAGAATAGCACTGAAACTGGTACAACTGGCAAAGCTTACACAAAATCTGGTGAAAATTGCTTCCAAATGCCATGTAAACCTGGAAAAGCTGCCTAATAAACTGTTGTTTTTGGGCTCAGGCATTCCTAGCTTATGCCAATCAGATGTGCAACACATTTTTTTAAAAACGGTTTCTTCCGCTCACAAGTGCTTGATGATGTTGCAGATTATGTCGTTGGTGCATGGTTTTATGGCTTGGGAATATACTCTAATGAAAAGCTTGTGAGCTGGCAAAGATGCTGAAAGTCTGGACTTTATTTACTTCCTTTGTTCTTATGGATTTCTTCAGATTGGTTTCACAGTTAAAGGAGGATACCGGAACACTGAAGGAATGCAGTGTCTTTTTGTGATTTGGGCCTACTGATCAAGATTGACCTTTCGCTTTATCTCTGCAAACTGGGAGAAGAAAACTGTAGAATTTGTACATTATATTATGTAAATGTGCATCTACAATTTACAGATTGGGAGTTACAACTTTTCTAATGGCTTTATATTGTCCACCCATCTCATGCTTTTGTAACACAGTAATTCTATGTAAAAGTAATGGTTGTCTCCAGCAAATTAATTGTTGTGTTGATTGTTTAATAACTGTAGCAATTTTTGAGAAATTTGCTCTGCCAGAGGCAGTGATGTTTTGTGTACATACTATCTCTAACTTTGTACCGCTGATGTGATGTTTCGAGGCCAGGGCTGAGGTTCAGATTCACAGGGCTCAGGTGGGGCTGAGGCCAAGGCCAAGACCCACAAAGCCAAGACCAAGACCCACAAAGCTAAGACCAAGACCAAAAGCACTGTACAAGGTCCTGACTATAACAGGCAAAATATGCACCAAGGTCAGAGGTGACAAGGTCGAGGCCACCAGGTTTGGCCTTGAGGCTTCAAGGGTTAACGTCACTACCTGGTACAGTACCTAACTTAAGTGTGTTACTTTGGTATTGTGTACCTTCCTTTGGTATAGTAACGTCTAGGACCTAGATACTTTCTAGGTCCAGCTTAGTATAGTGCCAACTTGGCTATTTCTAGGGCATTATCTCTGGGGCATACCCTGCAGCAAGGCTGGCAGGCAGTTAGCTTCATCTTATGTTGGTTACCCAATGATTCTGATGTTTTCTTTAAACTCTGGGTGTTTGTCTTTCTAGATTAATTAGGAACTTCTGTTGCTGATCTAGTTTGGCAGAGATTGGGCCATCGTGCGAGTAGTAAATCTGTTTGGTTTGGAGACTGTAATAATACCTGACTGTACATTACATTGCTCAGAATTTTTATGTTACTCATCATCGTTATGCCCTTTATGTTGATGCTCTTAGGCAGAAGCTACTTGTACAGGCTAGGCATCCCTTGTAGTTTGAGCAACTGTAGGGGTCTGACTGTCTGCCGGCCTGACCTTTGAATCTTGACTCAGAACCGAATCAGACCCTACTCACCTAATGATTTTGCTTTGACTGAGTGCGTGTGAGTAAGCTAGTTTCCTGTACTTAGCTGTTTTGAGGTGTGACTTAGCTTTTTTGGAGTGCTGTAGAAATCTCAAGTTTACGATTTTGACCATGAAGTGCAGCCAGGACTATTTTTATTCAGATGCTTGTATCATGCTAATTTAAGAATTTACCTCAAAAGTATGGATAGCTGGAAATAGATGAATCTTCAATTGTTTGCAAAATTAAATCAGAGAAAGAGAAGGGTCCCTCAAAGCTGGTGTTAGTGAATTCTGTAGATGTGGATCAGCATGTGAAAAGGTACAGAACCACACATCTGTTTTTGGTTAGCTGGGACAAACAGTTGATCAGAGGAAGCTGGTCTTAAGGAGATGAAGTGGGAGTTGAATGCACAAGTCAGCAAGGTAGCTTGTTGCTACCTTGCAACATTAGAGTTAACATTAGAACCAACAGTCAGTTACTCATGATATATAAACCTCCTGTTTTGCCAATTGTTTAACACAATAACAATCTGTTTTCACAATACTGATAGCAAAACAAGCATAAACCCCCACAGATAGCTCAGTTATAACCAAACGTTACCCCGTATTAAAAAGTTGGAAAAATGTGCCCAGCAGTGTACGGTTGCAGACTTTCAGCCATGACTATATTCTAAGAAGTGCCTTGTGTACAAGGAGTGCAGTTTTATACTGGACTCGAGTTGGGAAAGTTAGCCAGTGTAATTTTGAAGACATTAATGGAGATCTTGGAAAAAGCTGAAGAACAAGGTGAACACTAGTGCTTTTTGAACAACACATGCAACCTATTATTTGGCAAACTAAGGCAATGCAGATTGAAAACAAATGCAACAAGTCTGCCGTTTAATTGGAGGTTCTTATACCAGCAGCTGCAAAAGCAAAACAGGGCATGAATATAACCGCACACTCACAGAGACAACCACACATATGCACAGGCATACAGTCGTACACAAACATGCAAGTATGCACAAGTGCACACAGACAGAGAAACAGACAAAAGCACAGTGATCTCTGTTTCTGATCATTGTCTAGTCCATCGATCATTCTGTTCTTGTTCCTAATAAGCCCTTTTCCTTGTTCTTTGTATCCTCTGGGATTGAGGCTTTCTGTCTTGCTCTGGCACCAACAGTGGCTCAAAGTGGCTTCAATTCTTGGCTACACTGTACCCGCAAGTATCATATGTAATGTCATAATGTTGTTCCATCTGCTGACGCCACATACAAATGCGCACAGGGCTATATCTGCGTCTTCATGCATATAATGCATGTCCTGTTCTTCAGTATGGCTATGCTTTATATACTACACACAAATATATGCAATACTGTTATATATAGATGTATAAAAATGTACGAAAACGTATACACACTGTCTCTGTATGCACTTTTATGTTCTTGCACTTTCACATACATCATGAATGTCAATGACATCTTGAAATTTATTTTCCAGTAAACCTGGGTCTGGTGGGATTCTGAAGTCTGTCATCTCCCAGTGTTGCTGTGCTGTGATCAGTTACATTATATTACATAATATATATATAATTGTTACATTTTATTTGTTACATTTTATTACATAATATATATATATATAATTGTTACATTTTATATATACACATGTATTAAATGCATACATGTAGTTCTCTAATATGGCTAAATATGTAGTATACTGATGCACACATACACATGCACAGACAGAGATGTGCACTTGCACACATATATCTTGGGGCCCTGTAGCCAACTGTGGGGCATGGTAGCTGATTGGTTAGGGCACTTGGCTTCTAAAGTGGAGAGTACAAGTTTGGGCCTCCTCTGAGATGAGTTGGCTACTCTGTACAGACCTTGAGCATGTTCTTCACTCACAATTGCTCAGCACCATCAGTTGAAGCTTAGTCATTAGATAGTGGCACTTAATAAATGCAGAAATAATAATAATATGTAACATTTTCTTCGTTTTATCCAGCCGACCATTGCTGTCTGGTCATTTCATTGGGCAACTTGAGACGACTTTCTATTTTTGCTGTCTTGACTGCACATAATTTACCTGGAAAGCCTTTCTTCCTTATTGCTTCGACAGCTACGTCTATGAAACTCTTGTATGGCATGCATGCCTCCTCCTGTTTCTTCTGGTGTTGTTAGGGCCTTTCTTGGCAATTTCTAGTAACACAGAACCAGTCTTCTGGATTTCTTAGCAGTTTCCTAATTGTTGCCTCCTATCATGTCTTATTAGTGTTTGAAAACCCTAAATTCTTCCACTGAAACATGTATTTCCTATATAGAAATATTTCAGATGATGCATTCGTCAGTTCATATTAGTTTGACTTTGTTATTTTTCTTATCTTTAGCTTTTTTGCAAGGTTTCTGAATTTCTTGATATGAGCCTTACTGGCAGAATGTTGGAGCACTTCAAGGATGTTGAAGATGTTATTTTGAGTTAAAGGCGTTAGTAAATCTCTTTGAAATTAGGTGACTCTGGTGTGGAGCATAGGCTCCGTTCAATCTAAAATTTTTGTCTTTGCCATCAGTACCACAGTTTGAATGTATGTACCACTTAGTTTTGTTTCTCAAAGAAAAGTGATTGGTTGGTTGGTTCATTCATTCACTCATTAATTGATTCACTTATTCAGTGAAAGTGGTTGGTTGGATAGGAGATTGGAAGTTGTGTGCTGGATTGTCAGTACCAAGAGTTCATAGGTTAATTCCTGTGTGTATTACAGAGTGATTTGGTTCAGCTAGAGCTCTTGAGTAAACTGATTACATCAGGTGAGGAGAAGACTATGGGAAAACTAGACATGTCTTGTCCGGAAACTGACATGTCTTGGTTGAGAAAATGAAGTGGCATGTTATTCATTTCCAGATGGCTCAAGGGACTGAACTTACCAATGTGCATGGATTTTATCTGTTCCTGTTCAGTACATTATATCTATGTATATGTGTGTATATAACTAAAATATAATCTGAAGCTTCATAAGAAAAAAGAGGTCCTAGTTCTTCCTTTGGGAGAGTCTCTTGGACCTGCCTTCCTTATAAGAAAAAATTGGATCCTAGCCAATCCCTCTGGAGAGTCTCCTAGGCCTGCCTTCCTTATG
Organism: Norana najaformis; assembly: GCA_964023275.1. Taxonomy (NCBI): domain Eukaryota; kingdom Metazoa; phylum Annelida; class Clitellata; order Crassiclitellata; family Hormogastridae; genus Norana; species Norana najaformis. The sequence goes on along the minus strand of OZ029915.1, from coordinate 33,229,881 downwards.
CCTTTGCCTTCCCTCCTATTGTCCACCTCCCAAAATGCTATCTTCCATGCCATGCTTGTGCAATACGAATATGTATCAGCTTCAGTGCCTAGTGAGTAAATGATCTATGTATCCATGTAGGCATGTGGACAGTTGTGTAGGACATTTGCAGAACCTCTCAAAGGTGCTTCTCTTGACCCTGTATAATGGTAAAGTTATGAAAGAATGGCACATTCGTCTGCTGTCAAATTCTGCTCATGTAACTGGAGAAGGTCTTCCCTGGCAGTATTTGACAGAAATGCCACAAAAGTCTGTTCATGGTGGAGGAAGTTGACACATGCTCTGAGTGTGTGACACATAAAATGGAGAAAGAAGAAGAAGAGGGGTCCCTTGAGCTAGCCCCTATAGGCTGCTGTGGGTGTAAAGTGCTAGCGACTTCACTTTTCTTAGCCTCCAAACATAAAGGCACATGAAGGCCAGCCCTCACCAAATGATCTTCCCACTGCCAGTCATTGAACTCTTTATGGTTAAGTTGGTTAGGGCCCTAGGGGGGCATGGATGAGGCCAAAATCATGAAAGAAATTTTCTGCCCTTGCAGGGATTTGAACCTCTGACATTTGGACTGACAGTCTAGCATGTTAACCTTTAGTCCATTGTGCACCCCCTAAATGAGTCAAACGTAACACTTGCAGTCCACGGTTACATTTCCCCACATGATCATCACCAGGTTAACAGTTCAGAATTCCATAATCAGAGTTTCCCAACAATTCTGATTACCTGCTGTTCAGATCATTCATAGATCCTGGAAGTCGACCAATGAGTGAATGCTGAGATACCCTTCATAACAGGCAGTCAATGGTATCTGGATATACTAGATCACTGTTGTAGTTTTAAGTCCATGTGTTTCCAGTCTCTATGATTTTCCTGTTATAGGCAGAGTGTAACTTCAGATTTAGTATTGTTCTAGCAGTAATGGATCCTGGCAATCTGTGTACTAGAATTTTGGCATGCTCCACTACTGCTCTGAGCATGCCGGAGTCTACTTGAAATATACTCTATTCAGATGTAGAACAAGAGCAAGTAGAGTGCATATACTGTGCTAACGCTGGTTATTCTATTTATGTATGTGGCCCTCAACTGTGATAAGTTCAATTTATTAGCAATGTAAAACATTATTTTCTTATTGGCAAATAGATTTCATGTTCTAAACTTTTTTTCTAAACTGTCTTTATTCATCTGGTCAAATTGTATGCCATATAAAATAATAATTAAGTTAAAATGAGCTACTTCTATTCACCATTCTTTATTCTGTAAACAAACATGCATTCCATGACTTGACTTTGCTTTTCTGTTCCTGCTGTTGTTCCGCATTGATATGGTGTATACTCATAGTATACAGAGAGCAGTAGTGGAATGAACGTAACCATAATTAGTCAGATCCATGGTTTATCATGGTCACAATCCTTGGTGAACGAAGATGACAAACAGTGTCCAAAGCTAAGCAAAAGCCACGGTAGACCCAAATATTGTTTCTGAAATGCACTCAGGTGGAAAGTGACAGAACATGAGAATAGTTGAGCAGAGGCAAGATAACTATAGAGACTTGTAAGTTTGTTGATGATCTGGTGTTCCTGACAAAAAATCAAACACATTTGGTCTCATATTTTTAGTATATATATATATATTATCGGTAATTTTGACAGTGTATTTGTCAGTCATATCTGTGTAGGTAAGAAGTTTTCTGTCAGCGGATGGATTTTCAAGCTCCACCATTTCATCCATTTTATTACCTGCTGGCAATGTAGCACTTTATAACGTAAACAATTGAATATTGAAGTCCTCCCTTCTATCATTTCTGTTCAGAAATTCTATTGACCTGGAAGCTGTGAGGTCTGCCCTTTCTCTTTCAGCAAAGCAGTGCACAGGGTAATACAGATGCATTAATAAGTCTTTCTCAGTTCTCTGTTCTTGTGCTGTCTACATTCATCTGGTTGTTCTGTGTGTTCAAAAGTGTCTTTCAACAGGTGGATCAGATGGAATGCACCAGTCTGCTATATGGACTACTTTTCAAGGGACTGAACCCTCTAACCAGCCTCTGATTCTCAGGGTTGTGCCTTCACTTGACATTGTTCACATGTTCCTGTGTGAGAAGTTAAAAGGATTCCGAATAGGTGTCTGACTAAGATGTGTATATGTGTGTCATAAATAAGTGATTTACGATGAGCAGGAATCTATGGGAAGCTGGAGGAGGGTCAGCCAGAGTGACTGAGAGGCACCCTTATTCTAAGAACGATGATGGTGTACTTGCAGAAAGAAAGTCTTCTTGCATCTTTGTTACTGGTGTTTGGCCTTGTCTACCATGGTCCTGATTTGATAAGTAAATGGGTTACACATTCCAATTCATATGATGCCAGAATTTAAGTGTAGATCATCAAAGGTTGCATCTGGCATCATTATTAGTTACTGGGCTTGCATTTGAGATGCCAGTTTTATGTGCTTACTGTATGATCTTATGTTTTTCCGTTATCCTATACACTCATTGTAAGGAAAATGGGGTCCTATATCATTCATCCTGGTAGCCGTGTTTCTTAGATTGGCAGACCACGAAATATCACAGCCTGGAAATAATAATTTACGGGTGCAATTAGGGATCGTTTATCATCTTTCGAAGTGCTCAGGCAACATGGCTGCAGGCAATCTGCCTTCAAATATGCTTCATTTGTGCTGTGCATTATTTATTAGTGCATGATTGTTGTGGTGATTGGTTGACTTGGCCGTGCTTATGTTTATTTCTTTCCTCTCAGATAAATAAAGATGGATTATTGAAGAAAGATTGACTCTGGTATCATTATTAATCATTATTATCATCATTGCAGAAAGAGTGGATATTGTCCAATTGGATAGGATTGGAATTTATGAGATTTTGGTTGCCTGCTCATTTAGGAAACTTATGGGCTGTCTGTTGGAAATCCTTGCTATAATTATTCAATCAACGCTATGACTGTCCCTGCTCTAATGAGGCTGTATATCGGAAATGATGAGGCATTTAGGCTGAATGGTGATTTAATACACTTACATGTATTTAAATGCATTTGCTTTATTATTTGGTGCAGCTCAGTTACTGAATAACAGAACCAAATTGTCTGACCTGATGGAATTGCAATTGGTATAATTTTGTCAAGAAAACCAATTGGCAGTAAGTGTCTGCAAAATGGAGATGCCAATGAATTCCATTTTGTGACTCTGATGTGCATGTGTGTGTGTGTGTGTGTGTGTGTGTGTGTTTGTTTCAGAACCTGTGTTACATTTGTTTTTTCCATGCACCAGTTAGTTAAAATGCAAAAGCAAGCACAGTTGAGTTTTCAGTGGGATGGTAATGTAAAGGATAGTTGTAGATCTTGGTGTTAATGGTGTTAACGGGCTAAAGAATTTTACTAGTATGCTGCAGTGAATTTCTAAAGAAATAGAAAAGAGCAATCCATTAATCCAACCCCAAGAGGAAGCTATTGGTACAAAGTGTTGGTAACTTCATTTTCTTGGCCTTTGCAGACGATGGCAGGTAGCTAATCCTGTCTATCGCCAACTGATCTCTTGACCGAAAGTGTATGGGCATTGTAGTCATTTTATACTTGTGTTTTGTAGGGGCATTAGTGGAACAGAAATCTTTAAATATCTCTGTCCTTACATGGATTTTCACCCTCACCGTCTGTGTTAATAATCCAGCACAATAACCACTAAACTTTCTCACACCCCAATGAGTTGCTTAAGTGGGAAAATATGGGAATAATATTTGTATTACCAGATATGTCTGTAGGTAACTTGGTTACCTAGGTAATGTTATAGATATTAGCTGGGTCACTCAGGTAACTTTGATTATGTGCTGTGCTTTTTCGTTACTTTGTTCTGTACGTCTTTTATCATTTTTTCTAGACTTTTAAGTTTCTTGTGCAGCTATCTTCTATTTCTTTAGCTTTCTTTAGATTTGCATATCAGTAGTGTTCCTCTTGAGGATAAATGGAGGGAGGGCAGAGGTGAAAAAATGTCTCAGATTAACACATCAGCACATGTCAAAGGATAGTGGACTGTTTGACTGAGGAGGCATCAGCTATAATACCTCTGGTGTCAGGGACTTGAGGTTAAACAGTGGTAGACTGGGAAAATAAGTCATCTTTTTAATGGAGAAGGAGATGATAATGAAGGAAGTGATAATTTCAAACCAGCCAAAGGAGTAGAAATGGAGACATGGGAATGCTGCACAGGTTTTGTGAAACTGACGACTTGGATGCTGTGGTTATGGTCTGAATATGTAGTGAACTAGTGATTGTGATTTTGTTGATGGTTGAGTAGCAGATTTTAGATGCAGTTTAGTTCTCAACTACTCAAGAATTTTCTGAAATTTATTCAGTGGCATATTCTAAATGACTGTCTTCAAGACAACAAAAATGAGCTATAAAAAGCAGTGATTTGTTGGCATGTTATGATGTATTCCTTACAAACGTATTATTTTACTGACAAATTAGGGCTGTTTTTCCCACCATGTAACAAAGTTACACATACATTTTATAAGTAAATGTATTGGTGTTTCACTAAATGTCTTGTGGTAAGGTTGGTATTGCTTAAATTTCTGTTATACTGCTGTCAGTGAAGTAACATGGTGACATTGATGAGATTTCAAGACAGTCTGGATGTTAAATTAAAAATTAGTTGGCTTTAAAAAGTTAATAGTTCAGAGGATGCCTTCTGTCTATGTCCATCAGTGTCCCGCGAAAACAAAACCGTTAAGTTCTAATATTCAAACAGGAGACTGAGACAGTACTTGGAGACAGTACTTGGTGCTTGTAGTTCTTCGGGCTGTAGTGGATCACTCTGGATAGGTTGCTGACAGGAGCAATGCCTCTGCCCAGAAGCTAACTTAATCCGGAATACAGAAGGTGTGCTGGTTTGTATGTATGTGTGTGAATATGTCTGTGCACATGCGAGTGCATGTATTTAAAATGCAGATAGATCATCAAGTATTGATGACTGTGATTAGCGTTGCTGGCTGGCGCCCACCAGAGGCTACCCATCCAATGGCCAAGAGAAGGTTTGAGAGCACCGGAATGCTCCCCCTATAAATCTTTCATTGTCTTTGGGCAGCACCGTCTGGCAGGCAGGCGGCCAGGCAGACAGACGGCACAGGCGATTTACCTGTGACCGACAGCAGGTGCATGTGTCGGCACATGCACCTGCTTTGCTTTACCTCTTCCTGTAGTTTATGCTTGTGTCACTCTGTAGGGACAAGATGCCTAAGTCTTTCTGCGTTCATCCGTTGAATAATTTAATGTGCAGTACATAGATTTACTAAGAAAGTAAGCAAACACACCAGCTAAGCAGTTTTTTTGGCATATTTACTAGTTTGAATCTTTGCCGAACTAGGTGTGGACTTTAGATGTGGATTCGAGGATATATGTCGCCCGAACCTAACACATTTCCCAGTGACAAAATCTCTGGAAGCCATTGCCTGATTAAAGGATTTTCACAATCCACAAACAAACTTCATACGAACTAATACTGACTCGTACAATAATATGCCTTTCGAACTGTCCACTTGTCAAATATCCATTGATGTCATGACACTTTATGACTTCGGAGTTGTCAGAGTTCAACGCTTAGACAATGGTTTCTGCACAACTGAAGATCATGGCACTTACATGAAAGTCGTCTGCTCATCACCAAATGGTCAACAGCTGTTTTAAGTTTTCACCTCTGAATCCTTGCTTTTGGTCTAATCTAGTGTATAGCGTTCAGCTGTTCCCATGTACTAATAATTAACTTTTTATCCCATTCTGTGCTGGCATAAACTTATGTAAAATATCTACCTATGTAAATGCAGGTTTTTATATATAACTGAATAAACATATATACACTGTATCAGAGCATTATATTAACTACGTACACTCTAACCAACCATTTACCTACATGCAATGCGAATAATATGAGAATCAATACAGGTCCAAACGGTATTTGAGCAATATGAGTGCATTGGTTGGATAAAAATCTAGGTGTCATTTTCAGCCTTCTGCTCTTGCTGAAAAATCCTGGATTTCAACATCGTCTCAAGCATTTCAGAATGAAGCCAAAAGGCCAAAGTATTCTTTCTTGTAGGCAGATATATGGAGGCAACTGGTATATCGGCCATTTTTCAGGTTTTCCTGGGTCAGTCGCTTGTAATGAAAGGAAATCTATGGATCTATAGATGTATTGGAATTTTATGGCCGGATACCCTTAATGGCAGACTTCGTCAGGCGCCTTTAATGCCAAGAATAACCATAGTAAGGAGATGCTGCTATGACTATGCATATTCACCATCTCATCCTGGAGCACAAGAAGACTGTTCCTGTTCTGGTCTGAAGAAAATGGAACTTACACCAGTCCAAAGACAGATGACCTATGATACTGTATTTGGTGGAAATTTAATATCCATGAATGCTGGTATGCTGGAAACTTAACTTTATGATGCATTTCTCATATATTTATTATATTAAAACTGCAGACTTACTGCATGCTCTTTATAATGAGGTTTGCTAACTGCTGAAAGCTTGTCCAGATAAAATGCCTAATGTTAAGGCATATTCACTGGAGAGCTCTTGTTTATACAAAAGGCTACATTACTGTCTGGCTATTGGATTATGCTTTATTACAAGAAAATTCATGTTTATGAGCTTTCTAGTTTTATTGGTTTCTGCCATTTCCAGAAATATTACTTTTTAGGGGTGCATATGCAGTGTAATTAGTAACTACTATCTAGTAGCTCTCTTCCAGCAAGTGTTTGCCTTGCAAAGTCTGTTTTGGCCTTCAGAACTCATCTGTAAACTCATCTCTTCCTGGATTCAGTTGCTGCATAGGCTGTTTCTGTGTCTTCTCGTCCATTTTTGGCTTTCCGACTGGACTTACCCTGAAATTTGGCTTGCACAACAATTTTGCTTAGTAGTGACCATTGATGATACCTTGAGCATTATTACAGTGGCACTATAGAAGTTCTTATCTTATTATTATTAATATTATTATTATTAATTATTTTGAGATAGAATTTCATAAGTGAACAGGAAGACAAGTGCTGAATAAATTCTTGATTCAATTGCATCATCAGAAATTCAATTAAATTGCAATATAATTACAATTACACATAGCCAGCCTTTTGTCAGTTTAAAGTACATTAACATTAGTGTCAATTACAATTACTTTTCAACAGCATCATAATGTTGTAAGTTAATTGTGTACAAATGTTTGAACAAATGCGCACCACTCTACCTTGCAGACAGCATCAGGCCACTATCTGATGACCCCAACCGACAGCGACTGCGATCATCAAAGTCCGCCAATGTATTTGTACCGGCAACTAAGACTAGAATGGGTGATTGGGCCTTTCGGGTTGCTGGTCCGCGTGCCTGGAACAGTCTTCTGGCATCCATTCGGGAGTCCAAAAGTGTCAACCTCTTTAAAAAACAGCTGAAATTGCATTGATGCATAACTCTTAGTTCTTGGGCTGACTTTTGACTTTGTAAAGCACCCTAGAAGTAGCCTGCTACTTATGATGCTATATAAATTGTCATCATTACATTACATTACATAATTATTGCATTACTGCTTGTCACCACTTTTATGTTTATATCATCAAAGAGAAAAAGTCCAGTAACAAGTCTCGACTTTACTTTTGTTACTCATTGTCACTGTAAGTGCTTATTGTCTTTGATAAAGATTCGACTCTCAAATTTGTCTGCTTTTGACCTTGTTCTCTCTGGCTGAAACATTTTGCCACTGTGCTGAAAAGCCACTCTATCAGAGCTGAAAATGCTTTAATCAAAAGAACGTTTTTTAAAGAAGTAAGATAGCTTTTATTTAGGGAAGTAAGAAAGATTACTTTTAAGAAAGTAACAAGATTAAGTGACCATTGATTGGTTTTCAGTAATTGACAAAGTCAATTACAGCATGACAGTAATAATTGCAATTACATATTTTCAGTTACAAGTACAATTACATATAATTGACAGTTTCGTGAATCAGTTACAATTACAGGAAGAAACTGTAATTGATTACAAGTGATTTACAATTACAGTTGATCCTTGTGTGGTCCTCAAGTGGTTAGGGCACAAAGGTGGAGTGATAAGACTGTTTACCTATGAAGTTTTAATTATAGTTCTTCCAGTGTTATTAGTTGGAAATGCTGAAATAAGACTGCCTTTGAATACTAAAACTGGAAAAATTTTTAAAAGAAGACTCTAGAGGTTTGGTTACATGGAAATTCTTTCAGCTGACTGGTGATTCCAAACAAGATTTAAGGGAAAGAAAAGCACAGGAAGACTGGGAATTTCAAATATGATTTAAGGGAAAGAAAAGCACAGGAAGACTGGGAATTTCAAATAAGATTTAAGGGAAAGAGAAGCATATGAAGACCAAGACAGCTGGATAGACAATGTAAAAGAATTATAACAAGGCCTGTAGTGTACATAAAACAATGGTGGATCCGAGGAAGTACAGAAAAGAATGGAGATCATTTTCACCTACCAGGTAATTGCCATCCACTGGCTGGCATCACAACCCATGAGAGCGATGGTGATGATGTGATGATAATGATGATGGTGATGATGAAGAAGACTACGACAATGATTTTAAGTTGGCACTCGTTTAGGGAAATATTGCACCTATAACACAGGTCTTCCTGTAATAAAGGTATGTTACCCTCAGGTTTGACATATATCATCCTTGTGCCAACATCATTCATTCATTATGGAGGATTGTTTCACTTGTGCCAACCTGTATCCAGGATCAAGAAGGCTGATTGAATTACAAATAATTTCCTTCTTTCTTTCTCTCTCCCACTTTGAAGCTGTGCCATGGCAGTTGATAAGGTCAGGCGATGGGGCATTTCAGCTGAAATGCCTACAAATCTTTGTTATCTGGAAGTGTGTCTGATAATGGCCGTCAGTGATGCTTCCTTCTGAGTCTCGTTTTCATCTCTCCTTAGGAAGCTGTCTGCCAGCGGCACTTGTTTTCTGGTGCTTGGCTCTGACCATGTTCTCTGATATATCAGTGTGGTCTTCGGAGGGGTTGGGGTGAGGGAGTCTGCTTAGCAGGATGCTATCTAATCTTGGACGGTGATAATTTCTTGTAGCATTTGGCATTCCAGTTATATCTGTCAGTGAGGCTAGGAGAACTAATAGTTTAAGAATTCAAATCCTTATTTATAATCCCCCCTGAATTTACCCAATTAATCTAGATATTCAAACAGCTGGTTTAGTGTATCTTACATTAGATTTGTATATGACCGTCCAGATGGACGCTAGACCTTACTAGGCTCTGCTGTCTGCCTTCATATCTCATCTTTTATATTGGAGACCATGAGAAGCTATGTTTCCTCTAACTCTAGCATTCAAAATCTCTGCAGTTTTTCTTTGTATGTCAGGCTCTAATGATTATTGTCCGAACCTAGGTATGTGCCATTTCCATACAAATGAAGTATATCATAAGTGAATGCTGCCTTAGTAAAGCAATCTGGATTTTAGAACGATGATGGATTTGTTACGTGCCCCATGCCTAAACTGTAGTCATGAAAGAAACAGTCTGAAGGATGATTTAGTTGAGAATTAAACCCAAAAACCAGAAATCCCATAGTAGAATATATTTCTAATAACATGTTTTTTTTCAGCATTAAATTACATGTTTTATTATTTTATTTATTATGTTTTATATTGCATCACCACTAGCTAATAACAGATTATCAACTAATGTGTCGTGTCTGCTGTGACTCATCAAGGTTAGAAACACAGAATGCTGCAATTCACAGTGCTCACACACTAATATTGCTACCCAAAAAAAACTTTAAGAATCTTCCTCTGTAAAATGCAGCTTACTGATTATTTTTAAGAGAGAGGGTCTCTTTTGCATTGCAGATATATTCAGGGCATAATTCTGGGTTTATGGAAAAGATTTCTTTGTACTAAGAAGGTGCTTGGAGTTTGATTTAATGGTTCCCAATGGAGATGAAGGACCATTTTTCCTGCTGGAAAGAGGATTGGCCTTTACAGGATAGTTTTATGGATCAGTAAGGTGTCAGATTACCACAGATGTTTGCCACCCCTGTTGCTTGGAATTACAAATTTTCGGGGCATTCATTATCTGCTGGTTTATGTTGGACGTTTTGCCAGTTCTAAATCAGAGGTTCATCTAATTTCGTCTGTGTCTAGCATAACATTTTCTCTTGTGGAACTAATAATGATGGGCTGGCGGGAGATTGTCTGCTCCTTTCGATATTTTCCTGTTTTCTTTTCACAGGCATGGCAACTAGCTGCCAGGCTTGAAGGGTGGCTTCTGAATGTTCTGTTGTTTTGTTGAGAAGAAGTAGGAGATGGGAGACCCGGTTGTATTCATCTTGAACACTATGTCTCAGGTTTCCTGATCTCCTGCTGTTACATAAGCACTGTGGAACTGTGGATAATGTATTTATGTTGATGGCTTCATCACCAGAGCTACCACATATTCTGTTGCCCCATCTTTTTCTTAAAGTTGTCCCTATTTTCATATTATTCATTGGTGTCCTCATTGTCAGTGTTCTCTACCTCCCCCACCAGATCATCATCATCACCATCACCATCATCATGATGTTCGATAGCCTAGTGGCTTGTATGCTGTACTGTCAAACCAGAGGTTGGGGGTTCAAATTTCCACCATGGCAGAAAAATGTTTAAAGCTTTCTGCTCCACTTGCACTCCTAGCAAATTCAGCAGTAAAAAGAGTACATTGACTGTACAATTTTGGTGGGAAGATCAGGTGGCAAGGGAGAGGGGTCTGGCCACTTGCCCTCATGTGCTGGTTCTTGATTTGTCTGCTACTTTTGATACTGTGGACCATTCTCTTCTTCTGCATTGTCTTCGGCACTGGATTGGGGTTTCTGGTCGGCCCTGTATTATTTTACTACTTTTCTTAGTTTTCTCACACTGAGTCAGTATATTTGAATGGTAATTGTTCATCTATTGCTTTGTTGACATCCCACAAGGATCTGTGCTTGGTCCTGTTTTGTTTACATTATACTCCACACCATTCGATGTACTGCTTGACAATCCTACACTAGGATATAATTTTTATGCTGATGATACTAAAATTTACATTTCATTTCACAGTTAGTCTTGTCATGCATCTGTGCAGCTGTTGTCTGCTGCCTTTGAGGAGCTGCAGTCTTGGATGGTGGCTAATAAACTCCTGGGTCAATCCATGTCAAATCAACCAGAGGTGCACACCACACCATCTTCAATGTTAATGAATTTTAAACTTTTTTGCTGTTTTATGACATTGTGAAAATGAATGATTCTCGATCTTTGACTTGCTGTAAATCCGGAAGTAACAGGGATAGAAGCCTGAAATTTTCAGCTTCTTATCAGTTTCTTGTGCTGATTACAAATATGAAATTTATCATTAGGGTACGTAATACCAAAATGTCAGTTTGTTGACAGTAAATGACATAGCTGAATTTTGGACCGTGTATTCATCACACCAAGGGCAAATTGTGGTGCAAATTGCATGTTGGTGGCTTGATCCTATCCCCCAGAACCACGTCGGCGAGATTTATGATTTTATCCTGCTTGCTAGCAGCTACTGGACCCAGATTTTGGAACTCTCTTCCTGGGTCTGTTCTGCTCAGTCGATGGTGTCATTTTGTTCTCGACATTTGGCCTATTCCACCATAGGCTGCTGCTCTGCTCTCTGTCTTAGTAGACTGATCTTCTGCATTTTGACTTGATTGCGATGTGATGTTGGTGCACCTTATTTTTTCACACTGTCATGTCTGCTCTAGATGCTGTGCTTTAGACATGAAACACTGGCATGGCAAAGTTATTAATTAATAATTATCATAATAATATGCCTAGGTTAAGATAAATGAAGTCACTTACACTTTCTACCCATGGCTGCTTATAAGGATTAGTTTAAGAGACTGCTTTTCTTGTGCAACATTATCATTTTCAAAATTGGTTTCATCACATCTGGAACACAACAAATATGTGCTTGTAATTCATATATATAACATTGTCATTTTTTAAGACTTAATGATATTGATCATGATCATGGCTATCATCATCTGCATTAGTATCCATGTTGTGACTCTTCAGTGCTGTATTCAGGACAAACATGTTGCTCTCTTCCTCTGAACGGCTGATTTCCCATTTAGTTTCCCTCACAAACCAGCCAAGTTCGTCCATCAGATTTGAGTGCACCAAATAGATTCTAAGTTGGCATAACGTCAGCCACCGTGACAAGAATAACAGAAGAAGGGCAGGCTGGTAGAAGGAAGGTGCATAGTGTTGGGTGCCTCTTGGTAATGGCTGGAGTCAGGAAAGTGTCATGGCAGATTATTTCAAATGATTTGTTTATGCTTAGAATTTGCCAAGGCTTTACGTACATCTCTTAGATGTCTAGCTAAAACTGTTTATTTTGTTAACTCACCTATCACCTAGTTTTACCTCCTTTGCTACTGGCTGTCTTCCTCTGAGCAACTGACCCTGCCTCCGATTCAAGTTTTTTTATGCCTGGCACGTTAATCTCTTAATATTCATTCATAGTTTTCGGACTTATTTTGCTTACACATCTCATTGTGATAATTATAGGTCTAATTACTGATGAACATATTCATTCCAGTTGTGTTTGTGTGCACATGCATACAGCTGTATGCATATATTTTGTTTATATGCACATATATTTATGTCTTGGTTATGATACAAATAATTTATTAATAATAAAATACTTGGAAAGTCTGTTCTCTTTGTCTTCTACTACTAGTACTACTACTACTACTACTGGGCAGATTTGGTAGGCTTTTCAGACTTGTGTATTATTAATGCACCTGCAATTCATAGTGTACTTCAGGCAAGGGTGTCTGCTCAGAGAGAGAGAGAGCCTTGGCCCCTATTTGGAAAACTGGAAGGGATGGGTCCCTTGGCCCCAACTTTGAGCCTAAAGACTGATCTTTTAACTTTGGGCATTCAAGCACACTACAGAGAGGGCCTTTGATTTTACTTACACTTTATAGACTAGCATTAATGGTATAGCAGTATGTAAGCCTAATAAAGGAAATCCATGTATGTATACAAGAGTTTCAGTTGTCGGGGCTGAAGGGCATTTTTGCAGATGCTTGCTTATTTACTTGAAGGGAGCAGAGGTCCTTTTGAGTGGTGCTGTGGTTGGTTGGTGTTGATTAAATCTTTCACTATTTTGCATTTATGTTGCCGGCAGCTGTCAGTGTTTTTGAACAAAATCAGGTGTGCTGTTCAGCTGAACTTGTCTGTTGGACTTTCTTTGACATAAATTAACTAAATTGGCTGCAGTTATTTGGGTCACCATGCAAGGGCGTGCTGGATGCACTGAACTCTTTCTGTGGTTAGATGGTTGCAGGTTTGTTCCGTGGCTCCCTGCTTTCTGTTTTCAGCTTCGTTTCTGCTTGCTAGTTGTAACTGGTGTCTGCTTTGGTTGAACTGTATCCTGGGTATCACATTTCAGATCTGTCTCCAGTTTGCCTCCGTCCCTGCACTCTGGTTCCCTGCTTATCTTCTGGTTCCCTTTTCTGTACTGGTTCTCTGTCTCGTCCATGTCAGCGACCTGCTGTATTCCTTCTTGGCATGAATGGTAAGTAGGCTGTATGGGCTGATTGAACTTATTCATTAGGATCAATGATGGAAGCGAGCAATGCACGAATAAATTTCCATCCTAAGTGAATTGTCTCTTTTGCCTCGAAATGGATGTGGTATTTTGCACCCATGGTTTTTATGAATGAGTTTTGGTTGGTTCTGTGTTCATTGCCAATGTAACTGCCAATTTCTTTGTCTCTTTTTGTCCAAACTTCTGTTCTCAGTTAAAATCCGGTCATAAAGCTAGCATGGTGGCCAAATGGCAATTATCTGGCATTATTTTTTCTAGGGTTTGACTTCTAGCATGTTGTGTGGGATTGAAAATTCATTGTAGATTAAGGGAATGCATATATTTTGTCTGAAAAATCTTCCAACTCCACTGCAATATCTGGTAGGACTTTTGTCAACAGGGGCATCTAATAATGTTGGTGTGATTTGTGTTACTGACTATAACTGTGTATATATACACTTATATTACTCATGTCTGCAACTTTGCTCCAAGTTTATGAGCATCTCATGTTTGCTTTAGAATATTATTTCACAAATTTAGGCAGTTTTCTTGACTGCATTTTCGACCTGTTCTGTCTTATCCCTCCACCCCACTGCAGTGTAACTGACCCTTTTATATTCATGATGTTTTTCAAAGTATCTATAAGGTATTTTATGGTGGGTGAACTGTGGGCAGTTGAAGTAGGTTCAGAACAAGCCTTCCAATCCAACACCACACGCTGGCCCTGAAAATGAGATGTCAAGACAGATTTAAGTTGGTTTTGTGTGTGAATCTGCTGTATGTCATGCATAGGTGAAGGGGTCTCACAACTGCCATTATTCTCTCAATTCTTTTATGACAAAGCCAATGGAGACACAAAAATGTCTTACATAAACCTTTCCCCTTCTTAGGTGTTATTTAATGTGGAAGTCTGCTGAGTTCAGTGTTGTGCCACAATTCACAAAGCTGCAATCATGTAAGCTTGACATAAAAGGTGGCTACAGAGGTTGAGTTCAGAAGACAGTCTCACACTGCAGTATGTAAATATAAGAAATATAAAACATAAAATTATTTGCTTGATAAAATGAAAGTGGGAAGTGCACAAGTGTGAGTTTTGGAAAGCTGGTGAATAACAGTTAAACAACCTGTTGTGACCGAGCCTGTTAATTCAAATGTTGTTTATTCAATAATGAGTCATTAGGTTCTCCAGTTCTTTCCTAGACCACAGGTGTTCCTTTATTACTGGCGGCACTAGGTTTTCAAACATGGGGGCACTGGAAGGCCTGGAGCTCCAAGGAGGGTGCATTATGATCAGAAAATGTAAGCTAGAGTGCAGAATAAGTCTGCAGCTGCATTGCTTACCTTATCTTGCCTAAATTTACCATATGTTACTTTACCTTACTGCACCTAAGTTTACTTAATCTAAATTTTTCTAACATGACAGCAAAATTTGTGATTATAATTATAATAACAATGATTAATTATATGCAGTGAATGTTTTATAACATACTAAAAGAGCACATATATGGTTACATATATGAATATGACTGAATATCTATGTTGTCCTGGTGGCTTTGTGCTGTGTGATGTACGTGCTCGGCCATTCAATGAACACACATCCGATTAAATTGCATCCCGCCGAATTCCTGCACCGTGCACGCATGTCAGTGGTGGCGGTGACTGCGACTGTTTACAGGTCCGTGTAATTTGCGGCATTTGCTTGTGGCGTGCCGTAATATGATTAGACCATACCGTCTGTCTGTCGCTCCCAACATCCTATGGTCCGTTGGTCCCCATGTAATATGCACTTGCCCGCCCGTCAGACCAATGCAACAGCACGGCACAGGCCGTGCCTAAATGGGGAACAGTGTTTCTTGGCTGAATGTGGGACCAGTGTGTCTTGGCTAAATGGGGAACCAGCGCATGCATGGTTTTATGCCGCCGGTCCATCTATTGATTAATCCATTACTGTTTCACTGGTATTTGTAGCCGACCACGTTACAATGAACTATGACGCTACAACACCATTGTCTTCTAGGTGACGGCACCAGGCGGCAAAAAATTATGTCTGCTAATCGCCACTGGTAGGAACTGAAGAGGATGGATTACCACCGGCGAGCTCCAGCGGTTGAGACTGCTTCAGAACGACGTCACAACGTTCGGCGAGGTGCAACCTCTGACCGGCGCTACAGCAGTTCTTCTGATGAAGGTGGAAAAGCAAAAGACCGAGTTTCAAATCCTAATGCCAGGCGGAAGGCATCAGGTGGCGGCGAGAGATGGACTTCGAGAAATGTTAGAAACACTGCCCTGGCCAGCAGCAATCCACATTTCACTACATCTGGCATCGGAGGTAGCCAGAATCTGACATCAGAAATGTCCAACGGGTCACTCCACAATCGCCTCTACAGCTACTTAAGTGGGTCTGAAGAGGAGGCAGAAGAAAATCATCTGGCACTATCACAGAGGTCAGAGTTTGAACTTCAGCGCAGAAACTCAACATCAAGTCCTGTTGACGTGTCGAGTCCTAGCTGGGTGCGGAGTCCTTCAGAGTCATGTGACTCAGAGTCAGATCGTGATGGAATGGTGCCATCACGGTTGGGTGATCATGTGACAAGTGTTGATGGTGCATCAAGATTTGGGGAAAACATTTATTCACGGATAAAAATGGATTCTGGTAAGAAATGGTTTTTCTTTTCTTTGTGTGGGTATTTGATGTTATGTAGACCAGCAGAATAAACATTTTCTGGTATAGATACAGTAATGGTTATGCTAAAGTAGGAGTGCAGAGAACAGAATAGGGCGAGTGGTATGAAAATATGGGATTGCATGGTGCTAGGGCAATGCTCAAGAGGGAAGACAAGCATGCCACTCTGGAAGAGCACCATTATGCCAGTTGTGGTCAAAATTATTGTGCTAATTATTGGACTAGAGGCCATATATGCCTTGTGGTCTTTGTCAATGTATCTATTGACTGATCTCCTATTATAAGGCTGCTGTCTCGTTTGGCATGCTTTACGAGGTGGTCAGATTTAGCTGGCTGTATATTGAGCACTGGCTATTAATCTCATTTGCAGGAAGGCTGTTCAGCAGGCCTTCTTAATAATCCTTTGCATATTTACTGCAAAGTTTAATTTGGTTTTGGTATTCATCTTGTTTTTAAGACTTTTTCCAGATGCTTTTGGTGTTATTGGATGGTCTGTCAGCGTATCACGGCACCAGAAAACCGTTCTTGCTAGATCAGTTGTCTTTAATCTGATCGTACTTTGTCTCATTCTTTGAGAGTGATGACGTTAGATCTGCATGGTTGGTTGAATTGGATTATTGAAGTCAAGAACCAAAGACGAAATGCTGAAATTGTTTTGAAAGGAATTGATTGAACGATGGATGAAAACGATGACATGATTCTGGGCATTGAGTGCATTCGAGGGATTTGAGGTGCGTGACAGAGAGAAAGGACAGATTTAACAGAAGAGCGATTTTATGGCATTACTATGCTGGTCTAAGGTCGAAGTCAGAGGTTGTAAGTCAAATGTAATAATGGTAGCTTTGCATATATTGTATTGGTGATTGTCTGGAACATGGTTGCATTATATTCCGTGAACTGGTCAAAGGTTACAATAATATCAAATGCATTTCATTGATGAAATGTCCTCTTTTATGGTACTTGGGTGCCTGCATAAATCTTAGCCTCTTTCACCAATTTTAACCTACAAAGGGTCACACTATCAGTGCAAATGGGGTTCAGAATTAATTTTTTCTCTTGTTGTGGTAGATCACATTTACCCTGGAATATTAGCTTTTCAACCTTGAATATGTTGCACAGAGATAGTTGCATAAATTCTTTATTAACCATTTGTCAGTACAAGGTAATTACTTGTTATTTTTCCCCCATTTCACCCCATTCTACCCTAGAGTTTGTTAACTTTTTTCTAGCGAGACCAGTATTTCAAAACTCACCATTCATATAAGAGAAAAACCTAATTACGTCTGGGTAGGTAACATTCCACTCTGGAACAGATATTCTAGACACCATTTTACCAATTTAGGGTTTACTTTTTTCAAGACCATTCATTGTATTGATGTGGTTCACATTTTCTATCCAGAATTATGTATCCTGTTTTGGCAGAGGTGGGTTGTCTCATTCTTGTAACTAGTTGATTGTGTTGATATTTTTATTACTGTATGAGTCTTCTTCCTTATTATTTTGATTATTGTTATTTTGTACCTGAGGTGGCAGTGGGGTTTAAAAAACTGCCTGAAGATTCAATAATTATAGTGTTCATGTTAACTATTTTACTGTTAAATATTTTATTATTATCCTTCAATTTCTGTGGTGACAATATGATTCTTAGACAGGCACCCAAGTACCATAAAAGAGGACATTTCATCAATGAAATGCATTTGATATTATTGTAACCTTTGACCAGTTCACAGAATATAATGCAACCATGTTCCAGACAATCACCAATACAATATATGCAAAGCTACCATTATTACATTTGACTTACAACCTCTGCTTGCTTTAGATTTGGATGTTATGTCACATCTAGTAGGAATATACAGGTTTGCAGCTGTGCCTTGAAGTTAGTGTACATAAACTATCAACTCTGGGAGTCTGTTGATTAGGCTGTATGTGCATGTGGGAGCCCACGACTGATGACTTCTTTAGTGTCTGAGCATTGTTTGCTCACTGATAAACTGTTTGTAATTATGAGCTTTAATATCATTTGGGCTAGTGTACAGAGCACCTCTGCTTAGTTTCTCTAAATGCGGTGCTATACAAATTTCTTATTACAATTTAAATTAAAATTACAATTGCCTCCCTATACGAATTTAGAAAACTAAGTTACTACCATGAATGTGCCTTGGCTTGCCTTTTGTGTCTCCTGTTAGGTTACTGGTCTTTCTTATAGTTTTGTCATTGGTTCCTATGAAAGCAGTGCTCCTTCCTTGCTAAATTAGATTGCTTCCTGTCGCCTGGCTTTCAATTTCCACTTGTCACGCTGAAAGACAAGGAACCGGAGCTTAATGATGCCTTAGCTTAGGAACACGAGATCAGGTAAGAATCATTAGCATCACATGGAAAGCTGTTGCTGCTGTTCTGTGCTAGCATAAGTCTGACCCAAACCCTGACGGTAATATTTACTCTTATCCCAGATGACGTGTTATGCATCCAACTAAACTGGTCTGGCCTACTGGCTGTGTGTTTATTATTCTTGTCTGGGAACTACTGGTGTGTTTTATCAGAAGCAACTGTCTCATTAGATGCTATTCTGATAGGAGGTATCAATCCATCCTACTCAGTAATAGCACCTCCAATTAAGGATGTTACTCTGTTCACACAGCACACCCTCCTGCCTCTGAAACCCACCGAGCTCTTTGGTTCCCAGATGCATTTGATGACGTCCTGTGTTACAGGACAATTTGTTCTCTGTTATCCCCATAGTCTTTTCCCCTCTGTCTCCTGCTCTTCCTCCCTCTTCTCTCCCTGTGCCCACGGAACTATTGTTTTGAATGCCCAAGGGATGTCCATTTCTATTAGCTCACCTTCCTAGGGCCCGTTCAGTCCATCCTCTCTCAAAATATTTTGTTGGGTGGTTACTGGCACAACTGGATGTCATGGAGTGTTGGTAATTGGGCTGTAGGGGAGGTAGGAGGAGGAGGAGGAGGAGAAGGAGGGGGAGGAGGAGCAGCAGCAAAATGAGGAGAAAATGGGTGTTGGATGGTGGTGGCTTTAGGTCTGGAGTCAGTGGAATAAGCATAAACTGAGAATGGCTTTGAAGGTGCAGTGGAATTTGAGAGTAGTAGTGGGGGAATTCTAATTTCTAGGCTTTTTCCTAATTATTTTCATAGTTGTTATGGTGATAATTATCACAATTAAATTGCCATCTGTTTGAACTGCCTGCCTGCCTGCCTGCCTGCCTGCCTGCCTGCCTGCCTGCCTGCCTGCCTGCCTGCCTGCCTGCCTGCCTGCCTGCCTGCCTGCCTGCCTGCCTGCCTGCCTGCCTGCCTGCCTGCCTGCCTGCCTGCCTGCCTGCCTGCCTGCCTGCCTGCCTGCCTGCCTGCCTGCCTGCCTGCCTGCCTGCCTGCCTGCCTGCCTGCCTGCCTGCCTGCCTGCCTGCCTGCCTGCCTGCCTGCCTGCCTGCCTGCCTGCCTGCCTGCCTGCCTGCCTGCCTGCCTGCCTGCCTGCCTGCCTGCCTGCCTGCCTGCCTGCCTGCCTGCCTGCCTGCCTGCCTGCCTGCCTGCCTGCCTGCCTGCCTGCCTGCCTGCCTGCCTGCCTGCCTGCCTGCCTGCCTGCCTGCCTGCCTGCCTGCCTGCCTGCCTGCCTGCCTGCCTGCCTGCCTGCCTGCCTGCCTGCCTGCCTGCCTGCCTGCCTGCCTGCCTGCCTGCCTGCCTGCCTGCCTGCCTGCCTGCCTGCTCCACACTACTTTTTATCTCAACCAGCAGACAGTATGCCATGTTTCTGCTGCTGTTTTGTGTTGATTTACATAGGTGGATTAATTAATAACTTCCTGACAGATGAGGGTTATCAGACAACATTTCTCTGTTTCAATTGAACCAGCTGCACCTGAAAATGAGTATCATTGTGCTGCTGTGTGACCTCTTACATGACTCAAGTCTGGTGGAGGCTGTCATCATTTTGGGAATTAATCATTTCTAGCTGAAGCTGTCCACATTTTGGTTATTATTCCTTGAAGATGTCTTCATTTTGGTTATTAATCATTAATAGCTGTAGCTGTCCTTATTGGTTATTATTCATCACTGGCTGAAGATGTCTTCATTTTGGTTATTATTCATAATTGGTTGAAGTCGTTTTCACTTTGGTTATTATTCATTAATGGTTGATGCGGTTTTGATTTTGGTTATTATTGATGAATGGCTGATACCATCTTTGGTTTGGTTTGGCTAATATTATGACTGGTTGAATCTATCTTGATTTTATTTACTGTATTTTCACGCATATTGCACAGACAAACAGATATAATATACAATTTAGTTTTGCTGCATTTTCATTCGATTGAATGGAAATGTGGATTTTTCCGCCTTTTAGTAAACTAGCAATGTTTTAAATGGTACTGGAGTGTTGATGTGTTTAAATGTGTACTCTGCTTGCTTTAGATGACAAAACGAATTTCCCTGGAAATGAGATTGGATCAGGTGCAGTTACAGGTGTATTTGTTGTTTTGCAGTACATATTTAATCATGACAAGGTTTATTTTATTACGTTCTCATTAACTGGATGAAAATGTGGATTTTTCAACCTTTCTTTCAGTTACATAGCAAAGTTTTAGATGCTGTGAGAGTTTTAGTTTGTCTAAGTGTGTACTGTATTTCCTTCAGTGACAAAACGAATGTTTCTAGAAATATTGCATTAGATGCAATCACAGGCACAGTTGTTTTTACAGTGCCTATCTAATCGTTCTGGTGTGATTTATTTTTACTACAGTCTCAGTAAATTGGATGGAAATGTAGATTTTTAACCCTTTCTCTGTGTAACATAGCAGGGTTTAAAATGCTGGCTCATATCTAATCATCGTGTCTCTACCCAATGCGTTAATAATGGAATTTGATCTTAATATAGCATGCTATGTAATACAGTGTCTAGTACAATGAGCTGGAGGTACCACCATTAATTAGAAAAAATCAATATTCATAGTTGAAAGGGCACTTTCCGGCTGATCTAGTATGCGGCAAGTGGTCCCTTTTCTCTGCCTTGGTCACCATATGCTTAGACTAAGAGTACATGAGTTTTCACTATGTTCATGCTTTAATAATAGATTTATCATGTAATAGTTGTGAAGTGGATTCTGCTGATATATATAGTGTCTTTCATTGCTGTATTTAGATTCCTTGGGCAGTTCGTGATTGTATCGCCATGAAGCCAAATCCGATACCAATTCAACACTCAACAAAATTTAAAATTTTTAATTCAGAAGTGTAAAAAATAATTAAGTCAGAACAAATTTAATCATTAGCTGCCACTTCTAGTTTTGCCACCTATCACAGATTTGTTTATTGGTGTTCTGCAACTTAACAGCACTGTCGTTGCAAACAGTTGGGAAAGTACAGTAAGCTCAAGTTGACCGACCGCCTGTGTAAAATGTAGCTGTATAACCCACACATCGAGGTAAAGTACAGTAGGGATGTGGGGTATGTAAAATCTGATATAACCCGCAGGATATATGCGTGAAAATATGATATTAAACGTGACGCTGCACTTGCTAATGTTGTCTTTCTGTTGGTTATTATCTGTAACTATGGCTGAGACTCTCCTCATTTTGGTTTTAGTTATTATTCATGTATGTTTTTCTGTTGACTGTTATTCTTGGTTGGATGAGGGTTTCCTCCTTCCACGACAATATTCTGCTGGCTGATTTTCTTGCCTGATTTTTTTTCTGATTCCTTGAGTTTTTTGTCCATGACTGATATGTGTGTTTGCCCTTGCAAACATGAAAAATAGTTTCTATGTTTAAATTATATCTGTCAGTCTGTTTTTTCATATATGTATTTCTGTATGTATCTGTATGTTTGTGTTTGTTAATCTCTGTGTTTGTTTGGGTGTTTGATTGTCTGTCTGTGTTTGTCTGTGTTTGTTTGGGTGTTTGATTGTCTGTCTGTGTTTGTTTAGAATCTGCTGTGTATGTATAGGTTTTCCTGTTACATGAATTATTTTTTCAATAAGACTGGTCTAGTAAGGAAAATGTGCAAAGCTGCAAAGTGTAAAGAGCTTTATTATTAGGGTCATACTAAAAAGTCTTGATGTCATATCATTAGCAGTTATTATTCTGACTTATGTTTTAACTAATGATGCAGTTATGGATAGTTTCACAGTTCACTTAGTGCGTAGATTACATCTGAGTCAACCAGGCTGCTTTCATTTCTGTGCTCAGATTCTCCATAGTGACAGGTTGGTGCATGGCGCACAGACTTTTCAGGAGCAGGTGGATAGCTTTTAAATTATCTTTTCTTTCTGTGAGACTGAGTCTGCTTAAAACTATCTTTTGAACATGCATTTTAGTCTTTTATGTTGACATCTGAATACCTTATTTGATTGGCCCCTCATTCTTGAAAAGTGGCCCTAAAATAATCATAAGGAACTTCGTACTCGTTTGCTACCAGCTTTTTGGGTGACTAACTGAAAAAACTTCCAGATGTATTTGAATGTTAGACAGTGAGTATGTTAGACACCAGTGGCTTTATTCATTGTATTACTATTTATTGCTATTGCAATTTATTACTGAATTTGTTGCCATTTATTACTACGTTATATTACTATTTATTATTAGTAGTAGTATTGTTTCTTGTCTTGTTTTTAACAGCTGTGCTGCCTGTGCCTGTCATTGCACCTCCACCACCTGATACGAGCCTTGGCCCCGCAGTGCCACCGCGAAGGATCCCTTCAAGTGTTAAGCATCCGGTCAATTCTACCGGCGTTCACACACGAGAACCACGAGCTTCCTCCGGACAGCGTGGACCTCGTGGCCCGGAGGATGGCTACTTTGAGCTGGATGGCCCTACGGCATACGCCTCATCGGGAAATGCTCTCTATGATCCAACAGGTTGCTGTATTCAAACGTGCTCTTGATTGACTGCAGTATTAGCATTGCTTTAATACCAGGATTAAGCATAGGCTGCCTCTCTGTCTTAGCGGGCTGTTCTTCTGGATGTTGATTTGATTGCGGCTTGGTTTTGTTGTGCCATCAGTTGATGCCTTGTACATTAGACACTGGCAGAATAGAAGCTGTTAATTAATGATACTAATACTACTAATAATAAAAACTAAAAGTGACAGAATATTTTTATCAGCAACAACAGGTAATAGTAGCAATGTATCACTGTTCACAAGAAATGCTAATAATAGCAATGTATGTAAGAACAGCTACATATATGAATACTTACTGTTCACAAGAAATGCTTCTGAACTTGGACTCTGACAGAAGATGTGTAAGCATATACATACATACGCAGTTGTCTATAGTGCCTACTAAGAATATCTCAAAGGCATTCTGTGCTAACCTAAAAGATGTTGTGTTCGTTACGAAAGACAATCATCTATAGGCAAACGATACATAGCTGGGAAGTCTCCGTTGGCATGGTCTTGCACATAGATTGAACCCAGCCGACAGAGTTGTAGACTGCCCTGCATTTTGAGATCCCTCACTCCATCAAGTCTGTGCTTGTTGAATTATTTGTTAACAGCCAGACTGAGCAGCCATCAAATGACAAAGACCTCCTTAGCAATGCTAATTCTAAAGACATTAGCGACTGTTGCATCAATGGATCCCATATTTCCCAGTCAGAGATGGCTTGTAAGTCAGGATTTGACATTGCCCAAATGGGCCAACATGCTAGCAGTCAGCCATTTGAAAATGACAGTTGGTCTTTTATGATCGAGTGTTTCTGAACACCATTCGCAGAACAAAATCAGACAGGGGCTGCTTTTTTTGGAAAATGACTTCTAAAAACGGACTCAGACAGAAGGTGTGTAAGCCAAGATGAATAATTTTTGAATAGACAGCAAAAGATGCTCTTGGACACTTGTGTCAAATAAGACGTGCAACTACCACCAACAGCCACCTTGCAAATGTATTAATTCCAATGTAGTAATGTGGATGTTTTGGTATCAGTTGCAGTAGCTTTATTTCTCAGTATTAACATGTAACAAGAATTTCCTTTTAAGAGGCATTGTATCAGTGCAACATAATTACTGTATAGTACTATATTAAAATGTTTCAGTTAATGCTCCATGGGTTACCTTTGTGTGTAAAAAATTGACAGTTTGCTGTCAATAAACATATCTGATGTAATGATCAGATATGATTGTTAACCAGCTTTGGTCAACAATCAAGTGATGCATTGTGTGTTGTTTACGAGAACACTATAGAAATCCTGGATGAATTAGTTTAAGTAAAATTAAGTTGTTAATTTGAATATAATGGTGCAATATTTGCAATATTATTATAGCTAATGGTACTATTGTTAGTTTCTTGCTTAGATTTTAAACAAAGAAATATGATTCAGACACTGAAAATCATGAAACTTATTTGGCAGGTGAGCTAGCCACTCAAACTGAATGGTTTGTGATTTGTTTGAGGTTTGACTTTTTAAAATTTGAGATCAGATTGAAACAGTTAAATGCAAAGATCTGTCTTTTATGGCCATCTAAAGTAGTGCTATGGCATTTGACAGTTGCATCTGAGGATTAGTTCCCAGTGAACATGTGAATTTAATAATTTCTAGTTTGCACCGTATCTTAGGAGTACTGTAAGCTGGAAGCTTGTCCAGGTGTTACACTGTTCTTGAGTAGTTGCATCTAAAACTTCCTATTACTTTGAACTGCAACTATAAAGACTATCCAGGTGAAGGTGCCTGTTGATTATGTGATCATGTTTACTTTTGTCAAAATTTTATTTATTTTTTATTTATTAAAGCACTTATAGTGTGTGCAGTCTCAGTACACCTGAATCTGAGGCGTGGATGTATGTTCGCTAGGGGCCAAGATGGAATCATGCAAAAGCCAAGGTGAAGTAGTTAGTCTTAAGCAGTGATTTAAAAGATGATAGCGAGTGTGTAAGTCGGGCCTTTTGTGGTAGATGATTCCAATGCGAGGAACACAGCAGCTAGAAGCATGTGATCCTACAATAATTGTCCTGAACCTAGTTTCTTGCAGCAAACCAGTATCAGAAGAATGCAAGAATCTAGGAGAGCGATATGGAATCAGCAGCATACTAGGATAATTATTATATAATTATTGTAGCATTTTGAATTTCAGATCGACTGGGTGCATCACCCAATGTTACAGTTCCCGCGTTCCCACGGACTGTTCCGTGTGGTGCTGTACCATGTGGCATTGGTGCCAGCACCACTCAACAACAGCGGCACCAGATGAGTCATTCATCAGTTAATGAGACAGTTCCAATCAATCCGCAAGTGGGACCTGTACTTTCCACCCCACTGGTGGTCGAAGGAACTGACCCACTGTCTCGATCGCCCACTGCAGGTACTGTCCCACTTTGGAGGAGGCAGGATCGAGTGGCAGGAGAGCTGGCAACAAGTGCAAGTGCTGAACGGTAAGTGTCGATTTCAAAGCAATTTCTTTCAGCTTTACATCTGCCACAGACTGTGTAAATGTGAATTTAAATGTCAGGTTAGAAAGTTGGTATTTAAAGTTTTTTTGTTAGGAATGTATACAGCTTTGAACTCAATTTTTACAGAATTTCAGAAAATCTTTTTTGGGGAGATTATTAACTGCTGCTGAATTGATGTTGTCTCTTTTTATGTCCCATAAATGAAACATGCTAGATTGAGATATAAATTTGAGTTACTGTGATTGTGTATGACAGTATTATTAACAAGTGATATGCTTAGTAGCATTATTAATGGGGATAAAAAATTCAAACATTTATTTATATATATATATATATTATATGTATAGAATATATATATATATTCATATACTGTTCCTTTGACCTTGGGCATTATGCTTTAGAAGTAGACTGATTTACAGTAAAAAATTGAAGTTAATGATGCTAACATTAATGGTGATAATGATGATAATAATAAAAATTAAATTAAATTAAAATTATCACTAGCAACAACAATTATAATTATGATAAAAGAGAGAAGAGGTTTGAAGTTGGAGTTATGTTTATGAATGTCTCAAAATAGTCATCGAGCAAGATTGAGTTCTATCCTCCATTTTCCTTTGATTGTATAAATATCTAACTTTTTGCAGTTAATTTTCTTATATCATACAAGGATCAAAATGCAATTAAAAGAGATGGAGGACAACTGGGCAAAATATGGCATCTATACGTAAGCTAGTCCTATTTTTGCAGAAGTGCCAAATAAGTATACAAATATCTTACGTTTCAACATATTCGATTTTTCTTTGTCGTTCATTTTTGTTCACGTTTACTGAGAAAACTGATTTTCTGCATCATATCTCAAGTATCGTGATGTGCTGTTATAACTTAGCATCAATTGATTACTCATTGTTGCAGTGACTGAGGTTTGTGTTGCATGTTGGTCATTTTGTAAAACATCAAGTTTTACCAATGTCACATTCAGTGTTAGAACCACTCTGTGAATTGAGGTTGGCAGTTCAGTGTAATTGCAGTTAGAAACTTCTATAGCGTCTGTGTCATCAAAATCAAGCTGCAGTCTGGTAAATATTCAGAAAGACAGTCTGCTGAAATAGACAGGCATCCTTTGGGATATAAGCCAACTGAAAAGTAATTTGTAAGTTGAGACTGAAATGACACAAGAGACTGAGCAGAATGATGCAGGAAGAGCTCCAGAACCTAGGTCCAGCCTCTAAAAGGCTTGTCAACCAAGGACATTCTAGTTTTTGGCACAACCAGAGAAAGACAATCAGATGACCTGGTTGAATAATGATGGGCATGGGGTTGAGGAAAGAGTGTAAGTATTGTGGTTGGCTAGAGTTCAGTGTTTTATAAACTATAAACCCCAATTTGAAACAAATCTTTTGCTGAACTGGAAGCCAATGCAGAGATTTAAGAACATGGGTTATATGCTCATATTTGGATGTATCAGTTATGGCTCTAGCCTAGACGTTCTGAACTTTGTCGTTTCTGCATGTTTGACTTTGTGATACCAGTAAGATGCCAGTTGCAGTAGCCAATGTGACTGGAGACCACTGCATTCGCCTTAGGTGCCCTTGAGGACAATGGGACATAATGCCTAATTCTGCTTATGCGACAAATGTGCTTGTATGATGATTTACAAAGTTGGTGAGAGAGTAGAATCAAAAACAATGCCTAAGTCATAAGCAGTATTAGCCAACTCAACAGACAGTTACCCAGTGTTAAAATTTAAGCCATTCAAACTTCTGAAGTTGCTGTGAAGTACCTAAGAGCAAAAATTCAATTTTTGAAAGGTTAAGGAGGAGTTTGTTAGCTACTGTCCAAGACTGCCGATGTTGGAATGGTGTCTCGGAGACAGCTTTTGTTAAGTGAGGAAAAGATAAGTTTGCCAACCTCGGCAAGAGTTATTGGCTGAAAGTAGTCAGGAGGTAAAGGATTAGAATGAAGAAATTTAACCAACAAATTTCATTGTTATGCCAGAAATTTTGTCTACAAGAAAAGTCCAGAATTTTTAGGCAAGATCACAGGTAGCTGAGCACACAACAGGGGAGAAATTTAACTTCTCCTTATGGAAGTAACTGATTTTATGCCAACCACAAGGTTTTAGTAATACAGAACTTTTCAGCGATTAAATTAGTTAGATATGCAGATTTGACAGATGAAACAATTTGTTTTGCACAAGTTTGCGCTGTTGCTTAAACCTAGTGTTATCCGAGGGAAGACAAGAGTGGTGCCACTAATGCTTCTGTGACTCTTTGGCTTCAGAAATGGCAGAGTTAAAGCAATCCTGTGATGTGTGCTCTACTTCTCTTTTCAAGTGAAATCTAACAATTTTTGTAAGTTGGAGGCAGTTTAAATGAGCAGTCAAACTTTGAGTAAATGGCATTATGATCTGAAAGATGTGACTCAAAGGGAGTTACCAAATGAAGCAATGGTAAATCAGAACGAGTTGTCCAGACATCTAGGATATGACCTTTGTTATGTGTTTGAAAGGTAATGAGCTGTTTCCTGTCAAACCCAACATATCAAGAAAAGATAAAGAACAATGAACAGCTCTTCATAGAGATGAATATTAAAGTCACCCATGGTGACTATCTCAGAAGGGGAGGAAATCAGATATTATTCAGGATAGAAATATTTTGGGGAGTGACATCAGAAATGAATGCTGATGTATTGCTAGGCTGAAGCCAGATCTCATTAAGGGCAAGTATCTGTCACTACCAGATTTTCCATGGAGTAATAACAGAAACAATGTGTAATACAAAACCAAGCACCATTCTGTGGCAGCTATAATCAGAGCCACAGAAATTGAAAAAAAACAAGAAAAAAATGAGCACAGGAAATACAAGAAAAGGCATGGCTTAAATGAGGAAAGAACAGATCTTCATTTCATGGGTGACTCATGAATGCAGACAAATTTAAGAATGCCACCCATGTTAATATGGAGCTAAAACCATAAATTATGAGACTGTGGTTGGGAAACCCGCTGTGCCCATACAGACCATGAGGTACCAAAACCTGGTCCTGAAACCCACTACATGAACAGGAAAAAAAATCAATGGAAACTAGAAATAAATAATTGAAAACTTCTCCCAGATGTAGAGGCAGACAAATTATCCAGAAAATAAAAATTCCAAGACCAGAACAAATTATTTAGCTGTTGAAAGGAGCATTTTATGGAAAAATATGGGAAGAAATTAAAATCATAACTTCATTGTTGAGTAAAATTGTCTCATTGTTGTATTTCTGTTGTATTGCTGTTGTCACATCTGCTATAAACTTCAAACATCCTTGAACTTCAGGACCATAACTTGTAGGAGTTGTGAGGATTACTATGAAGTTAACCTTTGGATTGTAGCATGTTAGTTGTCATTTGAATCATTGTGTATATGAGGGCCTGAATCCTGAATCAGACAGTCGGCATAATGGGTTGTGCTTTGTGTAAGATTGAAATAGCTCTGTTGTTTTAAAGTGCAATTGACAGTTGTCTGCCTTTTGCTAAATAAGATGCTACATATTATTATTGAGCATTAACCTGTGCTATTTTGCAGTATGCATTTTGTGAACATAAATGGCATGTTGATTATCGTGTTCCTGTTTGTAATACATGATCTAGTGACCCTCTGAAGCTGCGACAACCCTATGTGGGGAAAGTCTTTGGGGAAAATGCTTTCATTTTGGCCTCGCCTATGATTTGGAACAACAGTCCTTTCTCAATGAGATCCGCTAAATCAATCGCATGCTTCAAGCAGCAACTTAAAACCTTTTATTTTGCTAACTCACATGTCACATAGTTTTCCCTCCTTTGCTACTGGATGTCTCCCTCTGAGCAACTGACTGTTCCTCTGATTCAAGTTATTTATGATGCTTGGCAAGTTAATATCTTAATATTCATTCATTCATTCATTCATTCATTCATTCATATGCAGACCTTGTCATATATCTACTGTACTACAGTATTGAATAATTAGCATGTGGTGCATCACAGTTTGCCATTACATGCAGCGTGTATGAATGTACATTTTTGGATGTTTACATTGCGTTGTTCAAGAACTTTGCAAAAGGTGCTAAAACATGGCTATCTTGCAACTTAAGATAAGCTGAAAATGTTTAAAGATGACTGCTCCATTCCAGATGTTTACGTGCCTTAAAGCCACTCGTTCCTGAAGCATAAGCAACATGCTCTAATGCAAATTAACATATATGATGTAATGCAGTGTTATCTGATTAGCATGTGCTACATAACAATGTGGTTTATGTGAAACCTATACAGCATATGCAAAACATATGCTTTTTGCAATATTGCTTGTTGAATTGACAGGTTAAACTGCAGCAGTTTTCTCTATGCTGCAAATGCATGCAACACAGTAATGCTGCAATGTACTGTGTATACATATATGTGTGTATCAAAATACTTCATACGGTGCCTTTTAGGTAGTATAGTGTCAAGTTCTAATGTGTTGCAAAACAGTGTACTTTAGGTGCAAATAAACATTAATTGCTGCTATGCTATGTCATCAAATTAGCATGCATTATACGAGGTAGCATTCATGGCACATGCTAACCAGACAGCATGTGTTTTGTTTAACGTATATGATTCAGCAGTGCGTTTTCTGGTTAGCGTGCTGCTGCTTTGTAATTAAAAAGTTGCTGTGGTGCCATGAACATGATTAAGGCTGATGACGTGTCAAACAACACTTGCTGCTTTGCCATTGGCCTGGTCTTTTAGGGCCATGTGGTCAATCTTCCAGGAATTATGTATCACATGAGAATCACTGACAGTCACGACCAAAAGGGACTTTTGTCCCATGGTGGATCCATTCTGAAAGAACCATCGTGGAATATTTGGCAGTGCCATTCTTGGCAACTGCTCAGGATGCTGGGCTTCAACATGCTTTTCAATCCAGTCTTGACCGTCCATTCGACGGTCCATTGCAGGGCATGATTATCAGTTTAGAAATTGGCTGGAACAAAAGCACTGAAGCATTTGCTTTCGTTTCTGCCTATAACCTTGAGGGATTTGAATCTGCATAATGGCCACTGTTGCTGGCCGGTAACAGTATATGCAACGTAGCTGGACATTTCTTGGAGAGAGATTTTTCCATACTAGGTGATCTTTTGACCTTCCCTTCCTCTCTGCTCCCTGAACGAATTATCACTCAAATGTCACATTATACAGTACTGTAGTTTGCTTTGCGGTTGATCTGAGGAAATTAATGTTGTCCAGTTTCTCGTCTGATCTACAGTTCTGATATAAGCTAATAGCTGCAGTGCCATCCTATTATATGTGGTGCAGGCAGTGCATTGGTGTTTTGTGGGCAAAGCACTAATGCACCAGTTCTTCACCAGTGTATCTGCAACAATTTGCTGCTAAGTTGTTTGACACATAAGCAGGGTTTCCAGCTGTGCTTAACTCCCTTAGAAGTTAGTGTTAGTGCTAAAAATGTAAAAATCATGCAGTTTAACTTGGAACTTCTTCAGAGTTTGCCTGTATTGGTCAGCTTTGTCATATATTTAAGTATCATTTCAGTTGTACTTGCAGTGGTGATGTACACTGTATGTTGCAGACTATCTTTAACCTAATTATATAATCTAATAACTTTGGTGTGCACTTTGGACACTAAGTTTTACCAAACAGTAAAGTTGTCGCAATGGTACACTATAAACAAAATATCCTTAAAACTGGGAAAAATCTTTGTACTTGGTATTTTCAGGGAAGAAATTATTTATTGATACTTTGGCTGTAAAGATATGTAATGCCCGGTTAGCTAGAGCACACCAGTCAAACTTTCTTGGAGTTGCTATAGAAGAAAAATTGAAATTGAGCAGCCACACTGAAATTTAAGAAAAAAGATCTAAATCTGTTGGATTAATGAATAAGGTAAAGTGGATTCTTCCAAAGCTTGTCTCTAAACTTTATATTGCACCTTGGTTTTACCTTATCTGCATACTGTATGATTGTATGGGCTGATATGTATCCATCACATGTGTTAAAGATCTCCAGACTTCAAAAACAGGCTTTGCCTTTGGTTAAGTCAAAACTGTAAATAAAATTGTTTTCTGTGTCTGGCATCTCCTGCTATTGTTGCAGGCGGGGCATTGATCAGTATTCTTGTGATGCTGGCCATCAGCACCAGCCACCGGAGAAGCAGATGATCCAGACCAGTGGACCGCATTTATCAGAAACTTCATAGCCAAATCTCACAGCGGCAGTCACGTGCTACTGTGATCCAATGGCCCAATCAGTAGTGCGATTGCCTTGTGATAAAAT
This sequence comes from Norana najaformis, assembly GCA_964023275.1. Taxonomy (NCBI): domain Eukaryota; kingdom Metazoa; phylum Annelida; class Clitellata; order Crassiclitellata; family Hormogastridae; genus Norana; species Norana najaformis. Next base: position 33,197,883 of record OZ029915.1, on the reverse strand, counting down.
GATCATGGATTTGAGTCTGCTGAGGCAGAGGTTTGTGATAGCCTAGGGCAAGTTGTTTACGCAGAACTGCTTCTGTCACCAGAAGAGGGATAATCTGAAACGAGCTTAATTCTGAATGCACACAGCCTTCCTTGTGTTCTCTCCAGGACTTTTTGATTTGCCCTGTTTGCTGACTGGCTAATTAACAGAGAGGATGCATCCTGTGGGCTAAAGGCATTGTGTCTGTCTCGCGTTTGCATCTGCTGTCTGTGAACTAGTCCATAACCAGACTGATCAAGAACCTCCTCTCACCATTAACAGTGCTATCAAATTTGTGCTGCAATTACTAATGGTTCCCAGGTTGCTGTATGGAACCTAAGAAAACAGATGCTTTTACAAATACTAATAATAATATAATAATAATAATAATAATAACAGTCTTGATAATTTTGTAATCATGAGGATCATATGTACCTTGGGTAATTAAATAATAATAATTTTTTGTTCCTGTGGTATTACACTTACCTTGGGCAAAAATAAAAATAAAGATAACAATAACAATAGCAATAACGACAGTAATAATATTACTTCCCCAGAATGAGATTTCTTTCCTCCCCATTACCTTCCTGTAATTATCTAATGTATTCTATAACAAGTTTGAGGAGCTAGACCTCTGAAGATTAGCCATAGAATTTCCATTCTGCCTTGCATTGCTTGTGCATTGCTTCCAAGCCCTCTGGATTTCATCTTAAGAAATGAGTTAGTGTAATTGTAATAAATAATAGTAATGACAACAACATAGTATATTATAATAAAAAGTACAAAAGCAACAACACAATGACATCAACGACTGCTCAAGAAGATCTGTACTAATATTGCTTGCCCTGAAGAAGGGGTTGGGTGAGAGAAGCAGCATAAAATGAATTGTATGATTAGGATTCTGTTTGCGCTGTGACATACTAGTCTCATTTGAGTTGACAGCCAGAGGCGGGTGGCATTGTTTCTGGGGCATTTGTATCAGGCTCTGCTGTTTCCAAATACTGGCATGGGAAATTGGTTTAATGCTATTTAAAAATAGCTTGCCTAGCTTTTAATCCAGAATGCCGAGTGACAGTGAGGGCTTAAATAAATTTTAGCGTAGAATGTTTGGACAGATAGCTTCATTTCCAGTATTCAGCCTGGGACTTGTAGTAGATGATATGAAAGCATGCTACGTCATGGCTGGTTAGGGGTATGACTGCTATATCTGCAAAATTGGGGCATTCACAACGATTTGGCATATAGTAGGCCTCAGATCCAATTTGATTACTCCTACAAGGGTATGAAATTTGAAGTTATGCACCACCCCTAAAGTGAATTTGTTATATCTAAAGGCAATATTCATATGACATGAGGGGATCAGTGAGTGTCTACATGTTTGTCATACTGACTTCTGTGAACGATATCCATTTTGTAGTTCAGGAGGATCACTTAAGAATATAAATGATCTGGCCATTTCTGAAGAAATAACCTAGTTAGAGAATTCTGAACCGAGTGCGGTTTTATTTAAATTGATTTTGTGATCCTGAAATTATTACTGATGTAAAAATGATTTATGATTATGCTGATGGGATCAGTGAGGAATAAAGATGAGTTACAACTTAGAAGACATTTATGTGTACGGGTTGCTAGAGAGATTCTGGTGCTAATGTGTTTATAGATGTCTTTCTACTGGTTCTAATTTAATTAAGGTCTAATTTGTAGTTGTGTTTTATGGTTTGTTGTGGTCGTCTCTGGTCTTTCGTGGGCTTGTTCAGTGCAGTCACTAGGACTTTCTGGTGGTCCTCATTTTCTGAAGTGTGTACAAAATTCCCACAAAAGCTCAGTCTGCATTTTTGATTTGTGACAGAGACTGGTCTGTTGCCATTCTCTTTCTGATTGTAAAGTTGCTGATTTTTTCATGTAGGGAATCCACATGGTCTTCTTGAGGAACCACATTTGAAAGTGTCAAACTTTTTATACAGAACCTCTGTCGAGCACCCCTGTTGAGTTTATCCTTTAAGAGGCGCTTGATAAATTTTAAATTGCAAAATTCTGTGGTCTTGTAAGTTTTGCAACTGCAGAGGACTGCTGGCAACAGGTACTGTTTTTGCAGCTGCAGCTTGTTGTTCAGCTCATTTGTGGAGTGCCAAACGCTCTTATCTAGGGAAACCATGCAGGATTCAGTGCTTGATCTCTTGTTTGCCGGATCCAAGGCATGTGAATGAATCCTCTACCTCTAGCATATCACCTTCTGCTATTGAAAATAGCCAACTAGGGGGACTCTTCATGGTATCTGATTGTGGTCTTGGTCCCAGTGGATCTCCAGACTAAACAAGGCTGAGGGCCTCCCTGCCGATAACTTTCAGTGCCAGGAGTGACACTTCTGCTACCTGTGCCAGTATGTAGACAACATCTGCATAGACTATGTTGGTAAAGACCTCCTCCCAAATAGTTGCACCCACCATTGCCCTTATAAACACAGCTTTGTGCTCATAAATAATTTAAGACTATTAAAAATAAAACGATGTAGTTTATTAAACTCAGTTTAAAGGTTTGTCCTTAATTGTAATCTGCTTAGTATGATGTTAGTAAATTTATTTGTCATCCCAAATGTTTGCAAATTTTCAGCTTGGTTGGGAATGTCTTTGGAAATTATTTTTTGATAATGTGCAAACTAAACTTGCCATACTGGGTAATATTAACAAGTAAGTAAGTAAGTAAGTAAGTAAGTAAGTAAGTAAGTAAGTAAGTAAGTAAGTAAGTAAGTAAGTATATTCTTTATTAACCAATAGCTAATCGCACATCGGCATCACTTGTCATGAACATGTGGTGTGATGTAGTTCAAACCAACCCTATTTAAGGTACAAGTATAGAGTTGAGTGAAAATATTCTGTATTATGTGTACACTATTCTTCCTTAGGACTGCATTGATCCATTCTGGATTCCTTAATTCATTCAAGATCCTTTAGATTTATTACATATTCTGTAATCTTGTGCCAAATTCTCCCAATACATTTAAGCATATAACCCTCACTGCTCACCCTGTCCTAGTATCTAGCAGAATCCATAACCGAGAACAGCATACCCTGCCTTGGCCCTGCATTGGATGGGTGTACTCCGCATCCAAAGCAATTATTTTTATCAAGTGCCGTTAATACGGGGTGCCGCACTTTTATTTGAGACATCCGTTTGTGGATAAACACTGGCACGAATCTTGGGACAAACAAGGCCAGAATGCAATCGCATGATTCCATGGTGGTGGTGGTGATTCTATTGTTGTCATGGCGACAAGTCAACTTTTGCAAGTGCTGTTCAGAGTCAATCAGGTGCAGAAAGACTGCACAGCTCCGTTGGCCTTTTGGCTTCAGCTGCAAAATTTGTATTTCATATTTCCACTTATTGCGGCTTTTCTCCCTGCCACAGGAAAATCGATGTGTTTCTGCAGTTGAGGTATTGGATGAGAAGATGAGAAACGATGCACTTTAGTGACCTCTGCTGTGTTGGCATATTCACCGACTGTCAGTTTCATTATTGATTGTGATGTAAAGTAATAAATAGAAGAATTACATAGGCTATAGCCCCAGTGTTGCAGTCTCAGTTCAGAAGTATTCCAGAAAGAGAAGAAATGTAGAGAAATGTACCCAATTATTCAAAAAATCCTCCAGTCTAACCAGAGTCATAGATGGCAGTTTACAAAAAAAGGATGAGATGACCGGTATCTGAGCCAATGGGCATATAGCAAATGTTTTTAACCTTCTGAAGCATTCTTGTGTCCCTTGATTCCTTCTTCTCTGTGCCTTTCTTTTTGTTCTCTGGTATTCTGTTTTTGTTCTTCTGTTCTTCCTTCTGCTGTTCTATTGTTTACTTCTGTTCTGTCTTATCTTTGATGCTCTCTTGACATTGTTCTCATATTCTGTTTTCCAGTACTTCTGGGCTGGAGCTGCTTCATACTGTTGGTCCATGTTTCTGGTATACAGCTGCAGCGATACATGATACCCGATATACATTTAGCCATTTCCTTGTGTGGCAGTTATCATTCAGCTATCATCTGTATGAAACACTCTGCTAATTTGTCAGTGCTCAACAGATACCAGTAACATATCAGCATATAAGTGTTACTGATTTCGACATCAGAATCCAACAGTTGCATAATAACTGGAAGGAAAAATAAATGGCTACTATATGCCATTGGCAAGGAATAATTTTTATGACTGACGTAGTACTGTATGTCTTCCGTAGGTTAGGCATGTTGGCTGCAGATGACAATGTTGTAGGGCAGACTGATCTAACTCTTGCTGAATTGACTTTGTAATACTGTGATCTTGAAGGAGACAGGTACCTACGGAGGCTACGGATAATGCTTCATAGTTTCACACTGTTGGAAGTCCTGAAGATTAGCAATGCCTTAGCACTGCAGCAGCAAAGTGTGTGAAAACTCAGGGAGATGTCCTGAGACTATGATTAACAGCTGAAATGGCGTGCTTTCAAAGAATTCTTTTAAATTAAGTTGTCCCGAAGTTAACATAGTTGTTTACATATGCAAGTAAGGTGCTAACTGTCCATCTTTTTTTAATTACGACACTTTATAGAGCATCATCAGTAACAGTTTACTCCTAGAGAGCTTAACAGTGTCAATTGTCAGCGAATATCATCTGTAGTTGTGTGCACTGCTGTTTAGTCAAGTCGTCTTTTGTTCAGCATCTTCTGGAACCTGCACCACACCTCATCTTTGGCTGGTACTCATATACCGTAGGTAGTTCACCATCTTCAGTTCTCTCCTTAATTGTTTGCACGACTCCAAGCCTATCACAAATGAAAAGTTGTCTCTTATACCTATCATACTTGTGTTTTATTGAGATATTCAAGAGATTTTACAAGAGATGTCAAATTTTAATTGTATTGTATTGTGTTGAATGATGTTGTATTGTTTACTTATAGAGACTGGAAATTTTTTACTGATTATGATAAGTTATCTGCTATTATTGCCCAGGCCTAAGAATAAGCAGGCTTCCATTACTTAGCTTTCTTTGGACACCATAGAAATCTTGATGTTACAGTAACGATTATGATTGCAAAGTGCTTTGTGTTTGATGATTTTAGTCTGCTACCTATTAGTTTAATACATGTAGAAAGAATGTTAGTTGATTGAATCCCACACAATGCACTATATGCAAGATTTGAAGGTAAGAGGACAAAGGAGGACCAAGATTGCATTGGACAGACAATATAACAAAGACATAATCCGACTTGAACAAAACTTGAGGAGCACTGGACTTGACAAATGACCGGAAAATTAGAGATAATTTATTTGCACCCATTGCTGCCAAATGGCTGGCATCAGGAACTGATGATGAAGATGATAAAGATGATGATGATGATGAAGATGATGATGGTGATGACTTTGTAATTAGCGTGGAATTTTTAAGCCTGGCAAGGCTTGCCACAAGATTTTAGCACTTTGGTTTTACAGAGCACTTGCCTAGGTTATCTAGAACTGTAAAAGAACCCCAAAATATAAACTTGTGTGCCCAAAATATTTAACCCTTACTTTGCTGCCTAGGACTTTGTGGACTATCAGTGTGACTGGGTATGTGACTGTTGGGCTAATGCTTTTTAGATTACTGCAAATGTATATAGATGTCTGGTGCTCCATAATAGAAATGTTTGCATGGGTGAATGCATCTGTAGCTTATGTATGTGTTTTATGTGTGGTGTTGCTGGAGTCCTGATTATAAAATCGCTTAAAAGACACCTGTTGCAGTGCCTAAGGAAGAGAAAGATTATTGTATCCTGATGAAAACTGTTGCTGATTAGAACTAAATGAAGTGAATGAAGCAGATACAAGGCATCATTGGACCCAGAAATAGCATTAGGATTTTGATTAACTAACAACTTCCAGATGTTGTGCAGAATAAAACACAAAGCTCAGAAATATTGCAGTCCACTGCATTGCTGGTACTAACAACCATTTAGTAGATAAGATCCATTCTTAGAGTTGTGATGAGACCAAAAAACCCGAAATAAGATAGGACTGCCGGTATTCTAGCTGTATTTTGACTTGTCTCTGTTATTTTGATTTGTGGGCCCACCATCTGTGGCTGTTCTGAGAGTAGTCATTAGGTTAGATAGGATAAAGCCTTAGCAACTTCTTTTTCTTGCATCGTAAATTTTATAAGAGTGGGTAACCATTCTTGTCCATCAGCATCTTGTGCTGTATTATCTATTTGGATTTGACCTGTTGCCCTCACAATCTAGAGCACTAACCACTTGACTGAAGCATCTTTAATGTGAGTACTTGAGGAAGTGAAGTAGGAAGATGTGTGTCTTTTTTCCAGAACTAATAGTATTTTAAGATGGCAGCTGTGTGTCAGATTGTGCATGGTAGTTACAAAGTCTGAGTGTTGTTCTGTCCGTGTTGTATCAGTCAGAAGTACGTTTTAATGTCCGTTTTAATGTCCGTTTTAATGTCCGTCTGTGCTCCTGCTGCTGTAGGTTTATTGACCGTCTGTGATCTGTAGCAGCCTCCTAAGCTCTGTTTATTGTCTGTCATCGACTGCTACTTGCCTTACCCTTGATTTGTTCTGAGAGGGAAATGATGTTAAGTTTGCTTATATTTTGTTTTCCTGTTGCTTCCAACAAGTTTACATCACTATTAGGTTGCTAGAAGGCAAACTGTGAAGCTGCATGATCATTTTGATTCATTTATTCTAGATATGACAAAAATATTGAGTGAAAATATTCTTCATTGTTCCAGTATAAGTCTCTGATTAAAAGTGATTGATATTGTGCCAAAAGCTGAATGAAGGCCATCCATTAAACCATGCTTCTGAATTGAATTGCTAGATTTAGGGTTGTTAACAAAGTGAGAGCAGCTAATTAATTTTCTCAGGTCAGAACTGTTTCATAATTTTTCCCCTCTGTATCTGAATTTTATCGAACCCTCCCAGACTGATTTTAATGTCTTCAAGTTTCACAGATGCTGGAGCCAAATGCTGTCATGCTGATCTCAACAAATGCAACATTTGCCCTTTTATGATTACTACAGATGAGGAGAATTTGGAGGGCAAAGATGGGGTTTGATGGAAAGATCCATTTTAATGGCATGTTAAGTTTGCTTAACAAACTATATAATAAGTATTTTAAGAAGTGGTTGTGACCATTACATGAAGACATATAGGAAAATTTTAGTAGTAACATGGTCAGCATAATACTAATTCATGCATGTGAAAATTAAAGACAGTTTACATGTGAAATGTAAGTAGGTGTTTTTAAATATTACAGGCAATGACAGGTTAGCATGACTTTAAGGTTTTGCTATGTAAAAGCCACAAAGGCATTGCAAAAGCAACCAAAAATCAAATGCAGTTTAAAATATAAATAAAATAAAAAATCATGAAGGCGATTGTTACCAGGTACAGTAATGATAGTACATGTAAGCTATCTAAAAGCTTTATTTAGATTTTATCTTGGAGAATTGCAGAAGATGTTTGTATATGTGTTTGTGTATGCATGTTTATGAGTCCATGTATCAACATTTTAAGTAAATACCTAGTGCTTTTTGACTAGCTTTAATAGGCATTTAGACATGGCGGCTATAAGAGAGATCTGTAATTTTTGTAACAGAATTATAATTTGTTGGTGAAAACAGAAGAAATAAGAATTTTTAAAATAATGTTTACATGCTGAAGCACCATCAGTGTGTGTATCTGTATGTGTGAGTGTGTATGTGTATGTCCCTTGGACTTCTGACTGTCCCTCGTATGCGCACTGCTACAGCGCAGTCTAGAAGCTTTGCCTATGTTGGACCCAATAGCTGGAATCGCCTTTCCCGAGAGCTCCGGCTAGTATTCCTGAGTTTGTCTCTTCTGCAGTTTCGCAAGCGCCTGAAGTCTGTATTATTTGCCAGTGGTCTCACTGGTTCGGGTCGGGAGCGCTTCTGATGAGTCTGTTCTTGAAGTGGCGTTTTATAAATGTCAGATTACAATTACAATGTGTGTTTGTATATGTGTGTGCATGTTTGCATTTTTCTGGAAATTATTTTATAGCATCTTTCCATGAACATCTCAAAAGCACAGTTGTAAAGCATGCTACCTAATAATCTTAGTTGTTATTACATTGTCCTGTGCATTTGTAATTGAATGATGCTCCTGAATGTGGGAAATGATCGCATGGTTAAGCACACTCCCACATGCAGCAAACCACTGAGAGGAGTTTTACCACAGTTAGTAGTTGATTAATTCAGCTGTCATTCAGAGACCCTGGCTGATAGTTACATTGATGGGCTGAAGGAAGGGGACTACACAGTTCCAGGTTTTTGCTGATTATAGGATTCAGAAGTTGGACTTGTTAAACAGTGGTGACCAGCAAGGATTTGGCTCTGGCAAGATGTACTGTAAGTAAAAGTTGTAAGTGTAAATCTGCAAAATTTCTGAGCACACAAAAGCTGTGTCAAGGATGCCAACTTGTTCAATGGTGCTTAAAAGAACAATATACTGCATAGAACTAGATGCTGTCAGTAAGTTCATGCCATCCAGGAGCTCTTGAAGAATACATGTGGTTGCATGATGGAAGTTGCAGAATGATTCTCATAAGCCAAGTAGGCTACGATAGCATCATATGAACAGTTTCTTTAAAAGAGTTAGTTGAAATCAAGAATGCCTTGACCTCCTTTGTAAGTAATTATAATTCATTGGAGTCGTTAAAAGAAGCAATTCTTGAAAGAATTGCTTCCGGTCCTAAGTGATGTTCTAACTTTTTCTTTTACAGTCTTAAATTGTGGAACTTTGAAAATCCAGTTTTTTGCAGAGCCAAAGAATCAATGCTTTGAAATTTTGTTCTATTTTAGACAAAACTCAACATTTAACCCAAATGCTGTCATGCTGACCTCAACAAATGCAACATCAGCCTGTCCTGTTCAGAGCGACTTTCGGCATTATTCGCACTTTGGCCAGGCCAAACAACATGTTCAGAAGCATTTAAACAACTGTTGCACTTGGAAGTGTGCTGCCATATTCTTTATTGCACTTACCGTCATTTTTCTCTTTCTCATTTCCTACTTTGTTGGTAAGCGGATATTTAAAAAGAGCTTGCTAACTAACTATTTTGACTAGGGTTTAATTGATCATGAAAGGTTGATTAGATGAAATGATTGACTAGTCAGTCAGATGATTATTCTGTCAGTGCAAATCAATAGCCCAATCAATCCACAATGTGAGATGGTCTAGAAATGTATCATGAGCTTTGCTATGGTTTTTGGCAGATTTCTTCATGAATTTTATTTCTTCTGAATTCTGAAGACAAATAAATAAGTCTTGCACCAGTTGATCAAAAGGTGTTGCTGTGTTAACAGGACTACATGAAGTTTATGGGAATAGATTTTACTGCTAGAGGTTTTATGGGTAAAAGGTCTTACGAAGAGAAGTTTTATGAGAATAAATTGTTTGAGATCTGGAGTTCTGTATGCAGGTTTTATAGGATGGTTTTACAGTTTTATTGTTTGAAGAACATTTATGGGCTTAAAAAGAATTAGTCTTTTGTTTGTTTGAGAACTGATTTTATGGAGGAGTGTTTGTTTTATTAGTTTTGTTAAAACAAGCGTTCTTGGATCATTTGCGTTGAACAGTTAAATCACTCTGACTACTGGGCCAGTTGTTTGCATGCAAATGCCTTAAGGGCAGAAGTAGTGATGATAGTCCCTTGCCTGTTTATTGGCTACTTTAGGTTTCCTTTAGGTATTATTTTTAAGTAAGGCCTTTATTAGTGTAATAAACCTGAATTATTTTGTTTTATGAGGCACTTTTTAAAATATTATGTGAGAAATGTTGTATGTGTTTTGGACAGCTATGAAATTGCATAATTTATCCTGGAATCTAGAGAAAATACCTCAGTCAGATTTCAACAATTCCAGTCAATCTACAGGTATGCCATACACCTGTGGTGTTAACCACATATACAGAATCAGTTTAATCATTCATTCTTCCTGCCACTGACTCATTTCATGGCTCATTCAGCTGTTTATTCACTGACTTACTTATCAACTTGCTCACTAACTTGCCTAATCATCCTCTTACTCAAGTGTTTATCAGAGTTGCCAATTTTTGGAAAGTTTTTCTGATCGACTTATTTTCAATTTCTTTACAGGTTCTATCCATCATTATTCGCCATCTGTCATATCGATTACAACAGGCAAACGTCATGAGGCGCACGTATCGCCTCACTCATTTCTGCAAACTCAACTATACCTTCCTGAGGGAAACTTTGTCAAATTCAATTTCTCATATCCTGCCTCTTGCCTGATTGGGGTTTACTCTGCCCGTAATGTTCCCCCATCACATGCACGATATGACTTCTTCCAAGTTCTTGATGGAAGAAAGCCAGTGTCTTCACCTGGAGGACGGAGGTCACTCAGGTCACTGGATGCCATGGTGAGGCAATTTCAGTTTAACATAAGGTAGCATTAGATGTATTTAGTTCACTTTGAAAGTGATGTAGTATCAGTAATCAAATAATTGCCCATCTGGGTTAAAGGGGTTTTAAATCAAAAAAAGGCAAGTTAAATTATTAACTTACTGATAGGTATAGGAAGAAAAGGTTTACTGTTCCTTAGCATCACATTAATCATGATGATGGTGATGCTGATGATGATGATGATAACGACAGCGCTGATAACAGTGACTGTGGTATAGGGGTGACAGTATTGCCTATGTGACTTTGTTGATGTTTCTGTTAGGTCAACTCAGGGTTTGTAAACTACATGGAGGATGGTTTGTGGTATGTTTCGGTCTATAACGATGGTGATCGTACGCTGTCAGTTACTTTCATCGTAACTCTTCAAGGTCTGTGTATAACATTTGGGAAATTTATCTTGTAAAAGCGTGACTTGACAGTTTCTATCTAGATTTCTGAGGGCTGTTTGTGAAGACGATGATGCTTCAGTGTGTTAAATTTATTAAGCTGTTCTGATCATGCGTGTGGGAATTTCGTAAATTCAAATTTGAGAAATGTGTTAAAATGCCAAAAATCTTAGTAGATTTACCAGTACTAGCGGCCTCATGGGTAATTTATTATCATTCACTGTGGTCAGTTCTAACTGCCATCTGGTTGGCCTCATATGTTTTTGTCCTGAAATGCCTAAATCCTGTTGGCTGTTGGAGGTGTTGCATTCTATTAGATGGGAGTTAAATAAAACAGACGACCACCTGTCTATGATGGCTGCTCCCTTGAGACCTTCAGTACTCTAGCAAGCCGGCCAGGCAAGCACAGAGACAGACATGTGCACACACACCCCGTTATGGACACATATACTCAGATGGACACACATGCATACAGTTGTGCAAACACAAATATATGTTGTTCGCTGTACAGATACACATACTGGCAGAGACATCTGCACAGATAAATGTGCACACACACTGACATGCACAAAGACACTTGATTGCAACTGACAGTCCTTTGCCGGTCGATTGAATGCGAATGAATGCCTAGTGTTGTATTATGCATGAGATCCACTATTGCGGTTGATCATGTTGCTTCCAGAGCCATCCTCAGCGTCATCTTGTCCGAGAGGATGCCATGGAAGGGGGGACTGCATCGAAGGCCAGTGCCACTGCTTCACAGGATACACTGGATGGGACTGCAAGCAAAGTGAGAACTCACCTAGCATTTGTGCACAGTCATTATGTAGTTGTAATTGTAAAAATGACAATTTATACCACATCATTGTGTAGCTTCTGTGGTGCTTACATTGTTAATTGTCGGTGCAGATGCTAAGAGAGTTATAGAAAATAGGTAGAATCTGTTGAAGATGTGCACACTCTGCTTCCTGAATCAGTGCTGGAAGGCTATTCCACCAGCTACTTATTTATGTAATTTATTTTTAAATATAATGTATTTTATGGAATATCTACAGTATTGCTATATTTACTTTGATGCTTGGTTTCTTGTTTCATTAACTTCACTTATTTCAGGTGTGTGTCCTGTGCTGTGTAACAACAATGGCATTTACCTTGCTGGAGAGTGCAAATGCTATCCTAGTTGGAAGGGAAAGGAGTGTGACATCCCATCAAGTCAGTGTGAAGATCCGAGCTGTGGGGGAAATGGCAAGTGTGTTGGTGGGACATGTGTTTGTGCCCCTGGTTACAAGGGTATTCACTGTCAAGAAGGTAGGGGATTTAATGTTCATATTACTGATCAGAGTTTTAATTTTATGTTATTCTGATTTTAAACATGCCACCTGATGTCACATGATTTGTTGTCTGATATGTCCAACTGCATGCTTCTTGTCCTGTTTAGTGCTTTTTTATTTCCAATTTTTGTCCAACTTCTCATTTTTATCATGTACAAAATTAGTTTTTAACAGGTACTTTTAATGTTAACATTAATGTTATTTTTGTTGATTTTAAATGTGTATTTTATTATTATCATTATTATTATTATTAATAATTATTATTATTCTTGTTATTATTGTTATTATAATATGCCTGAGGCTTGTTATAAGACACTTCATTATTACTCAAATTCTGATATAATGTGTTTAGGGACATTGAACCCAAAATTACTTCAGCTATGGAAAATAGACTTGTTATTACTCATTCCCACAGTTTCATGACATCTTTTGGCATCAAACGCCCTTGACATTGGTAGGAAAAATTTTTTGTAACAATTCTGACTATTAGGCATGCTGCAGCCTCCAACCAAGTCAAGTTATTACTTGACTTCATTATTAGGCAGTTCTTTGTAAGGCTCCCAAACACATTGATATAACAAATTTCAGGCGTATTATTAAACTTGTGTATGGTGGTCACTAATTTGCTAAGTGTAATAATGGTGATATTTTTGATGACAGTAAACCTGATAACATTGATGTCATTAACAGTATTGGATATGACCTTAAAGACCATCATGAAACGATATCGATGATTATAATTATTTAAGTAATGTTTTCACTTGGAGTGACTCATGCCTCTGATGTTAGATGTTCGTACTAAAATATCTACCAATTCAATTAGATAGATACGTACTAATGAATGTCTTTGATGTTTTCAATTCTTGAGTTTCCTTCAATTTTTATTTGTGCATGTAACTGTACCAATAACAAAGCATACAAATAAACAGCCCCCAAAACATTTTCACTTCCTCTTCAGTCATTTTTATCCATAGCATCTAGAACTTTATCTGCTAAGTGGTGGCTTAGCACTGTGGGTTGATGCTGGTAAGTTCAATGAAGTTAAGCAATGCTGAGTGCGGTTAGTACTTGGATGGATGACCATTCATGGAACATCAGGCCGTATAAACCAACTAAACCTGCCATCCCTACAGAGCCACTACTTTTGAACTAAGGCTGGTTGCAAGGTGAAAAATGTCACTTGATTGCACTTCCATTGGAAGGTCATCAAACTTAGGACCATACATCTGAGAAGCTTTTATGAGAGACAGACAAAATGGCTGCCTAGCTGGCTGGCTGGCTGAGAGACAGAGTGAGACTTAGGTACAGACTGAACTTTGTTCATGCCCTGTAGGATCATTGCCATAGGATACATGACCAGCTAATCAAATAAGGATAATGATAATGATGCTAGGCAATGTTTCTCATGTAATTTTTTGGTTTGGAATGTTTTTGTAGTTGATTGTCTGTCCCCTAGTTGTTCTGATAATGGCATCTGCATAGCGGGGGGACAATGTAGATGCTTTAATGGCTACTGGGGCAGTGACTGCAGTCTCCCACTGCACTTCAGCAATGCCACTCTGTGTGTTCGTGACTGTTCTGGGCACGGGACTTTTGACTTTCCCTCGCAATCCTGTCTCTGTCAGTCAGGCTGGACAAGTGCAGACTGTGAAATAGGTCGGTATTCAGGTTCAAAGTTAGTTCCCAGTGCATGCAGCCTTCCTTCCCCTCATTCCACATTCCCAATCAACTAACACTGAGGTGTTTCATCATTATGAGCTTCATTGCTCACAATTGACACTTGTCACTAATTGTTGGACATATTTGTCAATATGCTGTACTCTCTTCTTGGTTTTCTGTAGGGACTGTATAACCTCAACCCTGAGTATTTTTCATCAAGTATTGTTAAACTACTACATAATAATGGGATAAACCCCCTTTGTGACTGCTGCTTATTTGAAGGGATACCACACCATCTGAAGTCCCCAATGTACCAACCGTGCAAACCTCAGATGCAAATTGTCTTTGAAATTGTTCTAGGTTTTCTGTTGCTTAAGCAACAATCCAACATCTGGACAACTTTTACTCACATTTTGTCATGGCCATGTTGTAGCCAAAATATCATTAACTCTTTGGATCACCCCTCTGATAGAAATGCTTCATAAATGTGCAGTCATCTTGTCGATCAGAAAAAGAAAATAAAATGATCTGATTGTGAGTTAGCAACAGTGCTGCCCACAGAAAAAAGCAATATTATAGATTCAGTTCCCTCGGCACCTTTCTAATCAAGGCCAGATGCCTGGATGCAGCAGCGGTTGTAGCCAGTCAATACCAGGAATTTTTCTGGCCACCAACAACAAGAGGATGTAGTAATCTGATGTTACTTTTGCATTTCTTATCTCCTTTAACAGCGTTCATCAGCGTGGATACTTTGATAACTGTTGGTTCATCTGTAGTTCTTTTCTTTCTTTCCTCCATTCCTTTCCTCCTTCATAGTGCCGACATCTCACCCATACCAATGGAAACTTTGTTCTTTTCGTGCACTGCTGTTGTCCAAAACTTCCATAAGTTTAGAGGCACTATAATCACTTGAACCTCACTTTGGCTTCTTTTGCCTTGAGACTGTTAATTTCTGATTAAGTGGTATTGTTTGTGATGCATGGCTTCCTTTTTATTGCAGATAATTAGAAATGAATGGCTTAGCTTGCTTTTAATATTTTTATATCATAGCATGGGGCAGTGAAACAGAAGGATTTTTGTAAATTCGGTTTCTGTCTGACATCATCTGACACCTTGTGCATTAGAGACCAAAGCAGTAGAAGTTACTATTTAACTAACAGTAGGAATGAAGATAGAATTGGATTTTTGAGGAAACTGCATCTCTTCTAAGAAAATGATTGCAAAAACGGGGGTTTATTAATTTATTTTGTGATGGAATGAGATTGCCTTTTGGTTTTGAGAAAACCATAAGCCCTGTTATTTGAATTTCAAAGATCAGTTATCACTTTGCCTAAGAGTGCTTGTGTAACAGCTCTGTCTTGCTGCATTTCTTCAGTAAGTGACCTTTGAACTTCTGAAACTGATTGATTCTTTCTTAAGTTGATCAGTCAATCAAAAGTCAGTGTTCAGTTGCACTGGAGAATTTGTGTTGCTGAAGTTTTGGTATGGGGCTGTTAAGCCCTTTGAAGGTAAAGTTTTTCAGAGGCAAAGTTTATGGAGGAAAGTTTATGATGACAGTTTCACTTTGGTTTGTTACTGGACTGTGTTGGTGGGAATAATTTGATGCTTGAATGGGTTTATCTGTGTGCTGGTATTGTGGATAATCGCTGATGGTATCTGTCATGAAACTCTTATGCTACTAGTATTTTATTCTACCTGTCTTGGTTTTCTGCTACTAGTTTTTTTCTTTCTGCCTTGGTTTTCTGTCTTCCAATCTTTTGCAACAAAATTCAGAGGCAGAGCTAGGGTGGGAGAAATTGGAATCAGGCATACTGGGACAGAGACAGACTGCGACAGAGACAGATAGGTAGACAGATACTAGTGATATAACATTGGTTTTAATTGGTTCCAAAGATTATTTCTTTGGTAGGACACACGTATGCACATCAAAAGCTGCTTTCTTCTAACCCCTCTTAAATCTATGGTTGTGTCCACTCAGGTAGTTCTGTCATCCAAAATATTTTATAATTCTACAACTATGACACTGAAGCATTTCTTATTTAACATTCTTGAAGCTAAATAATTTTTTTTTAAATCTGGGCTCTAGGTTGAATATTACCCATATGCATCCACAAAAGTCGACACCCGCCTTCAACCCCTAATGTCAATTTGTCGACAACAGCCTCGAAAGTATTAAAGTTTCTGTTTCTTAAATAATTTATATTTATTGCCTCTGGTTGCCTTGTTTGGTGTTAATTGAAAGAACTTCACCAACCACACTGCTTCCTTTTCTGTGATAATCTTTATAAGCTACTTCTTATTTTCGTTAAAAGCCCATGCCTGTTCAGCCTATCCTCATGGCTCACTTCCTTAATGTGATCATCTGGTAATAAAAAGAAAGTATCTTATTCTGGATGCAAATCCCCGAGTCATTGTACTTGAATCTGAGTTAGCAGCAGTGGCTGTTTTCTCAGAAGCATTTAGCAATGAAAATGTGACTGGATGCTACCTTCATCTTTGCCAAAATATATTATGAAAGATTTCCAAGCTTGGATTTAAAGAAGCATATAAAAATTGTAACACAAGTCGAGACTTTGTCTGCTGTGTAACTGTGTTGCCCTAAGTATATGTGCAAGATGTTGCAGAAGCATTCCAGTTGCTTGCGGAATCTATGCTGATAATTGAGTATGGATAAACTGACAACATACTTTGAACACACATACATTAGAGGTAGACATCGACATGAGGAAATGATATATACAGAGAAGCTCTTTCTTGTGAAATACTTGGGATAAATAGGACTTGGCAACAGATGGTATCACACACACAAATAATATTGTAGAAGTATGACATGATGGACTCCAGTAACTGTTTTAGTGCCATCATCCTACCTTATGGCTTTTCACAGAAGGGCTTAAGGAAGACAGTGAGATATGGAAAGCTGCCCTTTTTGCAAACAGCAGCTGTTACAGAAAATCCTTCAAAGAAGAAGTACTGCCAACTGGATAGAAAAATTGCCAGTGCCATTGCAACATACAAAGGAACAGATGTAGTTACATTTCTCTGGGCAATAGCTAACACAACTTATTCATAATCAGAAACTTATATGAATTTGGCCCATCTCTTAAATATTAGCAAAAATACATAACCTTTTATGCATTGCTTAACTTCAGTTGCTCACTAATAGTTGACTCAGTTGGTAATAAAGTTTCTGTTTCGTGGTTGCTGTTGGTTTCCCTGTTTCCTAAATCATCACTTAAATTAGGGCATCAAAAGTTGTTATACCTACTGTGTCAAGCAATGACATTTGTATGACAATCCTTAATAATTCTCTTCATTAAACTGAATGTGACACTGGCAAAGCATACTGACAGAGACATATATTAGCAAAATGACAGACAAATTTAAGGCACTAAAGCGATGTTGAAACAGGCAAAATGGGCTGATTCAGTTGCAATTTGCTATTGTCATCGACAGCAGATCCAGGTGGAGGAGAAATCCAAGAGAATGACAGGAGAGCTAAAGAGTAGAGGGTCAGGTGGAAATAGAGGATCACTTAAGTGGGGAGGCTGGAGCAGTATACAAATCATGATGCTACATGGGTGGTAGGCATGGGTGTCGGAACTTGGGAATGGCTTTCCGTGGGATGACTTCAGTGCTTGTCATAATATTGCCTGCCTTGAAGACACCTGCTTGTGAGATCGTTGGGATGGAGGATTAAGTCTTAACCTACATTCACGATAGTTCCTCGACTGCATGTGCCACCTGTTCTGCTATATCAGCAACTGCTGGGTCCTTTTATGTGCTTCTGTGTTCTTATAGTCACACATGAAGAGGCAGAACTTCATAATATTTGCATATGCCTGAAGCACTGTTTGATACAATACTGGAAAAATTAAATTCCTTCATTGGCTTAAAGTTCCTCAGTGGTACCTCAGCACATTTACTACAGACTAAATTCGTATCTCATTTACCTCATTTGTCTGTCATGTATCTCTTCTCATTCTTCCCACACTTGTGACCTGCTCACAATTCAACCCCCAACCTAAATCACAATTAACAGATACTCGTTATTCGACTAAGCTTTCTACATCTAGACCTGCAGTTTCTTCATCTCAGATTATGAAGTTGCCTATTAATATTTGGAGCACCAGCTATATGTAAGAACTGCCCAAGGACCTCTGCCAGTTCACTATTCCTCCATTTCTCATCTGTCCCTTTGAGTTCTCTCCCTTATTATAATAACAACAGTTCTGAAGCATTTCACTCCAGACTTAAAATCGAACTTTTCTCATTATCCTATCTTGGTCTTGCTCCTGCCGCACATTATGACCACTGTAGTCCCCATAATCACTTTCAGTCACCACGCTGTCTCCACTGTCTCAAGTCTCATCATATTCTGACATGGCACCGAAACTGATTAAACAACCTGACTCTTGTGGACTTGAGTTGAATAAGCTGGTCACTGAGACAAATCTTATGTGTCCAGCTAAGAACTTTTATACATTTGCATTACATTACATTACAATGTTGCAGTAACACAAATACAGGACAACGGCTGTTTGTTCTTGTTTAAGGCTTCTTGGCCATCATATCTACAATTCCTTGTTCAGCCTTAAAATAAAAAACTTAAAAGTGTAGCATTGCAAAATAGTACATAATTCAACCTTTTGCCTTGAAATTTATATAGTTTTAGGGATGTTTCAGTTGGAATGAGGCACCTCAAGGGGTAGTCGAAATCCAGTAGTATTTTACAGGCAAGTTACAACACAGATTGCACAAGTTTTGCCTCCCTTGCCGATCCCACAATATCATTTTAATTGTTTCACTCCACCCTATGAAAGGAGACAAATCTCAAGCAAAGACTAGATTTGTCTTTCTCACAGTGGATGTCTTGCAGTGCTTCAGTTATTGATTATTTTGCACTTCTGCTCGTATTTCAGATCCATTTCCAATCCAATTTGCAATGTCTAGATTTTGTGAATCACTGTCTCCTTGGCTGAAGGATGAGCCATCCCACTTTTACAACCATTCCAACGCCCATGGTGGAGGAAGCAGAAAAGGGAGGATTAGGCATAATAAAGTGAAAGAGGGAGGGTAAAGTGGATAAGAATCCCTCTGGACAGGATATGAGTGACCATGGAGAGAAAGAGAGACCATGCACTAAATGATGATGGAAAAATGAATCTTTGCTTTAATCTGAATGAGATAGCTGTAGAAGCTGAGGATCAGATTGTCAGTCAGCACACCACAGCCATATAAATGGGTATGGAACCCGTCTGTCAATGCCTCACATGTGTTATCAATGCCAGTGGTTGTTTATAGCTGAGGAGAGAGAGAGACCTATTGCCCAGCTTATCTGGAGGCCCCTTGACTGTACATTGGGGCTGGAGCATCCCATTTATACCAATTATTTTGCTGATAGTCTACCTTCCCTAATAATATCAGGTTCTGCAGATGAGTTCACTTGCTGAATGTACCCAGCTGTCTTTTTGAGCTGTGTTTTTTAAACTGTGCACCCTCTAAATTGTCCTAGAGTGCATTTAAGATGTATTTTTGAAGAATCCTATTTCACTTCAGTATGTTTAATGTGATTTTGTTTGTTAGCGTAATCATATTTAGGAGGTTCATCTGGTTTATTGGCCTTCTGCCTTAGCCCATTGAGATTCATTACATTTTTAACCTAAGGTGAAGTTTTAGTGAGTAGTATGGAGAAATCTCTAATTTCACACTATTTTTGGGATTCCTGCTGGTAGCTGGGTAAGATCTATTGCTCTGTAAACCTAGAGTCCAAAAAAATTTGTTGTCTTTGAAAGAAATTCCATCACTTGCTGATGATAGAATGCACACAAGAGAAAAACCTGCTGACATTAATATCAATAAGAAGTTTCTGAGGCTGTGTTTTCATAAAGCATCCTGATGTTTTCACGAAGCTCCCTATTGTAGTAGTGATTGTAATAATGATCAGTGACGTAGTAGCACTGCCCATAAATGTAACAGAGTGGTGAATTTGTGTAGTGCTATTTCTCTGCAGTATGAAAAGAAGTTCAAAAGGCTTAAGAGTCTTATTATTGATTTAATAGATGCAGCTGTTGACCATGTTGACTGTATTTGTTTCTTTTAGAAATTTGCAGCGTGGAATGCGTACATGGTTGGTGTGAGAAGCAACGTTGTGTCTGTGAAAAAGGCTGGTCAGGCATAACTTGTGATCGAATTGAGTGTGACCCTCGATGCGCCAAGCATGGTTTCTGTGACAATGGCACTTGCACCTGCAAACCTGGATGGAATGGCAGGCACTGTTCCTTGGGTTAGGATGCCAAATGGCTTGCTTACCATTGCTTTGCATGATTTCTTTGTCTGATGACGTGTAGTCTATGAAAATTGACGTGGGTTTGAGATTTGGGTGATTTAAGCAACATATTAGAAATTATTAGGTAACATCCCAAAGAATGCAATTTGAACGTGTTTCTATTCGCTCTATTCAGTTTTCATTTAGTTAGCCAGTCTGAATCCTAGAGCCTTAATCAGCCTGCTACATAGAGACTATAAACTAAAACCATGTTTTTTCTTAGTGTATAATAGTTAGGTTGATATACTGATTGATTGATACTTGATTGATGATTATTTGATTTGGTTAGTGTTTGATTATTAATGAACTGACTGATTTATATTGCTGACTGCTGGATGACACTGACTGACTGACTGAATGACTCACTCACTCACTCACTCAATCAATTAGTTGTTGATCGATTGCATTAGTTTATTGATTTGATTGATTATTTTGGCTAGTTGTTGTTTGTTTTCAAGAGGGAATAGATGGGCAAAAGTTGATTTGGTTTAGTTTGGTTGCTTTTGGCTGGTGAGTTGGTTTGGAATGGTTGGTCTTTTGTTTGGTTTGGTTGGTTGATTATGGTATTGTTATTGGTTGATTTGATTGTTGTTTGATTTTGTATGGTTAGTTTGGTTGCTTGATTTTTAGTTGGATGGTTTATTAATTTATTAATTGATTGTATTGCTCTTCAGATGGTTGTCCCAATTCCTGTAACAACCATGGAACCTGTCAGTCTTTCCATGGTATATGGAAATGCAGCTGCCGAGATGGATGGAAGAGTACTGCCTGTGATGTTGCCATGGAGGTGGAGTGTGATGGAAACATGGATGAAGACAGGGGTCATTACATAGTTTATAATGTCTTTTTATCATATGATGTTGTTACTTGATGTAATATATCTGAGAAGTCTTGAAATCTATTGGTGACTTGTACTGATCAGCTTGCATTGCATAATCGTATTTTTAGCTTTTTATGGGCAGAGTTAATTTTTAGGATTAAAAAAATTATCTAAATAATTATAGGCGTGCATAGCTAGCCAGTGGTGCCGCTGGCAAATTAGATGATATTAGTAAAATTTGTGGTGACAGATGTATATAGAAATGCTGGTACTGTAAAGTATTTTAAGAAATGCGGAAGAGAGATGAGAGTAGCCAGAGAGGGAGCAAGGGAGGGAAAGAGGACGGGAGAAATGATGGTGGTTATGGTAAGGTAATGATGAATTTGTTTTGATTGATTAGATGGCCTGACAGACTGTTTTGATCCGGACTGTTGCATGAGCATTTCTTGCAAAGACAGCGAACAGTGTCAGACAGCGCCAGATCCAATGGAGATCCTGCTACGCAAGCAACCAACAAGCAACTCAGCACCATTTTTTGAGCAGATTCGTTTCCTAATTGAGGATGACAGTGTTCAGAGCTATGCAACACTCAGCTCCTTCAATCAGAGGTATGTTTCAATAAACTTTCCTTTTTTATGCAAAGCAGTTGTATGCATATCCTAGTTTATGAGAGAGTTACTTGAAAGGATGGAACTATTGTTTTATTTATTAATGATGTCTTAGATGTATCTGACCAACTTGATTTGCTGTTGTTTGTACTCGTCGTTGTCATAGTTTTAGGATGAACTGTTACTGTTACTATGAATGAATAATTTGGTATTGTTTAAAACTATAGCCAGGTGTCTGTCATTCGTGGCAAAGTTATATCAAAAGACGGGAGTCCTCTGATCGGTGTCCGAGTGACAGTTGTCACCCAACCACTTTATGGATACACTCTGACGAGAGACCTCGGTCTGTAAGTAAACGACATGTTTTGTCTTGTTATGCAGTTACCAAATATGCTATTTACTTACCAAATAGTATTACAAACATGCTGCTACAGTAACAGTTTTACATAGCCTGACTGACGAGCTCAGTGGGCAAGTAGTTACAGAGGGATGGTCTACAGATGAAAGTGAAACTGTCTGATATTTGTGATTAGAAGCAGAGGATTTATATGAAGTTTTTTCTTTTTCCTCATCACCAGTCACAACCCAGTTTGGGTGTCATTTCTGGCATATTTATAATTTAAATTTGGCCCAGTGTGACTCTGTGTAGCAGGGTATGCGCTTAGCTCATGTATAGCCAATTTACTAAGGAAATTACTTTAATTATTATTGGTTTATAAAGCACGCTGTAAGGAGAATAGATACAAGGATTGTCTGGGTAAGTGAAGGTTGGAAAGACAGACTTTCAAAGCAGGTATGCAGGTGTATGCAGAACAGCAATGTGAAGAAGTAAGAAACAATGATGTGGTTCAAAATGAAGTCAGGAAATCAGAGAAACTCTGAGTGATAAAAAAATGGCAAGATTTTTCTGAAAGTGTTGGCACCGATATAGCAACGTTCACTTAATGGAGTGACTAGTGTTATCACAGACAGGAAGCTAGGAATGTTTTGTTTTCTAGGAGTTTTTATTATAATGCTAAACTTAAGACCAGTGCTTCTTGTAGCATTCCTGTTTGATGCTGTTCAGGTTTTTATTTTTATATCAAGTTCATTTGTTATGTACTGTATATATACAAACATTTACTACACTGTAGGTGTAGGAACTCTCAACTACCCGAGGTACAGTTATACCAACAAACTGATCAGAATATTGCTTAACATAATTGTATATATGAATCCTGTCCGAATGCTGCTTTACAGAGTGGAATTGCACCCTTTCTCTTTGACAAGATAAGGTCATGCACTAAGCTGTCATTCTACATGTACAGCCGTAATTATTGTTTGCAGTTATTTGTAAATCTCTGAAATTACATTATCATGAAATTGTTTTAAAATGTTTGCATCATTTCTAAATTCTAGATACAACACCTGCATTATGGTAGCCAGTTTAAGAACTCAGCCGTAATTAGTTGCTGTGCCTGACGGTTGTTTGCTTTATGTGCATTGCCATATTTCAGGTTTGACATCTTGGTGAATGGTGGAGGTTCAGTGACTCTGAATTTCCAACGTCACCCATTTAAGCTCAAGCAGATGACTGTCATGGTTCCATGGAATCGAATGGTCACCATGGAAACAGTGATGCTGATTCTGGAAGATGAAGAAGAACCAGCAGAGGAAGTGTGCGTGCAGGGCACCCATGATCACTATTGGATGCAGCCTGTTGTTCTTTCCACCTGGAAACACACCCAGCTGGCTGCTTGCCCATCCAAGAGCACTATCATTCCAGAGTCACAGGTCAGATACATCATTCACTCGTTACGTTGTAGCTCGTTGGTTTTTTTATAAGGCTTCAGGAAACATCAGTCATCTGAAGCTTATTTTTGCTATAGATTTTTATTTTGCTGTGGTTTATTGCTCTGTGTAGATAAAATATATTAAGCTTGTTGGTGTTATTTTTTTGTATGTATTTGTACCTATCTTCTGGCCTAATCTGTCTGAAAAGTAGGCGGGCAATCTTGATGAATATGACCATAAAAATTGTCTCTGGTATGCGACTGAGTCTGAAGATTGTAGGACAGTTTTATGAAATAGGAGGAGGTTCTGAGTTCAAAGAGAGCAAAACAGTTTGAGTTAGAGTAAGCCAACCAACCCAAGTAAACTTGGAAGATGTCAGTTATATGTCTGTCATGGTTTTACAAGCTTCTGGGAGTCTTTTATATGTCTATATATAGTAGGGCTACATACATGTTTCAACATTAATGCATTGAAATAATGATGCACTGTGTTCAGGTTCTGCAGGAAAGCCTTCTTATACCTGGCACAGGTGTTTACCTTGTCTACCACAGTAGCCAGACATCTGGGTATATGTCAACCATACTGATTCAACTTACTCCGAGCACCATTCCAGCTAATCTCTCAATCATCCACGTCCGAATTCTGGTTGAAGGCCTAGTCCATGAACGCATTTTTGAGGCTGATGCAAACTTACAGTACAATTTCGCCTGGGACAGACGAAATGCTTACAACCAGAAAGTCTATGGAATTGTCACAGCAAGTGGTAAGACAACATAAGCTCATGAAGCTTTTCTTGGCAGTGCCCACTCTGTGTAATTGTCACATACAGTGTTAGAACCTGTTATCAGCATGTTGAATATGCTGCTACATCGTGAACGTGTTATGCATTTTGTGTAATATATAATCAGTTTGTTAATTAGTCATTGAATTTTTAACTCACACAAATAAAAAAAGTCCAGTGCAGTGACCATCTTTCTGGTTCAGTTTAGTTGGCCACCTCCTTTACGGAATCATGTTTCTTTACCTTTTAAGGTCAAAAGCACTGTTAGTTGCAGTTCTTTTGTGAGATACTTAAAATACAAATGTAGTAAAGTGTAGTAATCAAAATCATAATTTTTTTAGTACCTCATCAATAGAAACTATGCAGACCCACTCCCAGCCTGACAACACAAGACCTTGATGACTACACTAACAAGGAATGACAAGGATTCAGACCCATACTTATAACTGCAATTTGTTATATTGTAAACAAGTATTTACATGCCTTAAGTAAGTAAGTAATTAAGTACGTGTAACCTTAAAAGACAAATGCCCACGTTTTACAAACAACGATGTATACAAAACAGAAAACAGATGCACAATGATAGTAATACAACAATCAGGTGATGCAATGTAATGGAACAGTTAAATTTCACGTTTTAATTGAAAACTAACAGCTTTTATAAGTCTTTCTTTCTGCAGTGGTATCTTCACACTCACTGATGTACCAGAGCCTGATTTATGGCCAGGTTTCACTCAGTCAGGAGCCACCCAATTCCGCTGCATGGTCTGTTTAAAATGCTAGTGACTGTGCATTTAACTAAGGTTCTACATTCTCTTGAGATAATATCAGTCCTTTTCAGTCTGAGAGTCCTGTCATCTGAAATAATTGCCTTATGTGTTTCTGTGTATATTCAGTGGGAGTTGGGTACCAGTATGAAGGCTGTAGCAAGATATTCTGGGAAATGCAGTCAGCCACAATGAGCAGCTATGATGTAACGGTTACAGAGGTTGGAGGCTGGCGTCTCCATGTTCATCACACATATAACTTTCAGGAGGGTTAGGAAAATTTCTTTGGTTTTTTTGGCAACATATTTTTTAGAGAGAATTGCAGCACAAATTGCTGAGTAGATAATCTATAGTCTGGTCAGACTTTCTCTATATATTTCTTTTCTGGCCGTGTTTAGCTACATTGCAGAGCCGTTTATGCACGTCTATCAGGAGACAAAGTCACCGCAACCTTGTGTTAATGAACTGTGGGTTAAGAGGGCCATGCTGAAATACAGTCTTAATGTTGCTAGAAAGCTCAGATACATAGGCTGTGTGATGTGGAGGCTCTTGCACTGTAGTCTGACAATTTTGTCCAATAACTTTGAAAGGCCACACTGCTGCTTTGTTAAAAGTAATTGCTGTTAAAAGTAGTTGAGATTTAATGTAAAAAATTTATGTTTCTGGCTACATTAATATCTGTTGTTTCTGGACATAATTTTAAAGTGTGAAGTCCCTTCATTGAACTGCCAACCTTATTGGTACACAGCTGTTATAACCTTGGCTGAGACAGCAGCTAAGCTCCTGTCGACATTTGCTAGGCTAGCTCTGGCAGGCAAGTAGCATAGCACAAGTAGGGTTATATCTCAGCTAAAGCTGCTACTAAGTGTGATCTCTTTATATGTTTGGGAAGCCGAGACCTGTGCAGCTATATTAAGTTCACCTGTTTTGGAACTATCCTGACCTTTGAAGGGCTTAAAGCAGGCTGCAGCCAGCAAATGTTGTCACATATTCAGGCAGCTAGTCCAGCTGATGCAGGCTGTCTAAAAGAATGACTATGAAATGGAACATTAGCCGATGCAGCATGTGTATTGATTTTTAAAAATTCTGCCATGTAGCGCTACACACCAAGTTCCTGTATTGAGTGTTAATGCATCTAGCGTGCTATTTCAGTAGCACTGGGAGGCATGCCACAATTGTACATTAAGAGTATTCGCATGTAAATGGATTGCACGAAAATGGGACTACACTATATTAATTAAATATATTATTCTAATTGTCTAGACTTAATGGTAATGTGGTACAATGATCAGTAATGTGGTGGTTGTTAAATATTACTTTTGAAAAATCTGCACAGAAGCAATTGTGGATTAAACTTTATTTTCTTACATGCAAATGTTCTGTCTAAGCAAAACAAGATCGTACACTGAGACCTGATTAGTGTATGCAATTAACAGCGTGTTATGAGGCATGCAGTGTAAATAGTCCTGAACTTCTAGATAATATTGTCAGTATTAGTGCTTTGAATTACGAAAGAAGCTTACTGTAATTCAAAGTAGTGGTTTAAAATTTAATAAATTAAGCATTGGCTATTTCTGTTGCTTTTGGTTTAACAGTTACTAAATAAATAGTGCAGTTTGAGTGGAATGGAGCCATGTCAGCCGTGTTGCCAAGGCAGTAGTTAGTGTCGTTGGTGACAGTGCATTGGCCACCTGACATGTGTTATTCTTTTGTGACAGGCATTCTTCATAAAGGAGATGGCACAAACATTTACTTAAAAGAACAGCCGTGGAAAGTATTGACAATTCTGGGTGATGGAAAACAGCGGAGGGTGGATTGTCGTGGGTGTGATGGGAAATCAGAAGATGCACGTCTCATGGCACCTGTGGCTTTGGCTAGTGGGAGAGATGGCAGTTTATACATTGGTGACTACAACCACATTCGGAAGCTGGCTGCAAATCGCGAGGAAGTAAACAGTATTCTGCAGCTCAGGTTACCATCATCACGAATTTAGATGTAATTGTGGTGTGTTAATGATGTAACATTCTTGGGCCTTTTAGCATTGAACCCTAATTTGCATTTGGTTTTATGTAACATGAAGTTACCTTGTTGTACCTAGATATGCATTCAGCTGTTAGCTGAAGGGATTTTGCATCCGGTTTTATAACATGAAGTTGTTAACATGTACCAAGAGACATATTCAACAGTTGGCTGCAGGGACTGATGCTTGTTATTCTTTTGTAATGTAATGTAACTGAATAATTTTAATAGCATTTTCTAAGTACCTTGCTATCCGAAATGACATTAGAGTTCATTAACAATCTTTAAGAAAAGGTTATTTGGTTGGACTGCTAAATCCTGATTAAAAAACTCTTCTGTAGTATAGGATGTTTAAAGGCTGTCAGAACCACTGAAGAAGTGATTTATTTTCTTGTACAGTATGCCTGAAGTCCCTTACAAATATTTCATGACTGTGAGTCCAGTTGATGGAAAGCTCTACATATCTGATCATCAGAGCCTTCGAATTATTCGAGTAAAGACAATGGGAGCAGTGCGAGATCTAGCCCACAATTTTGAAGTGATTGCTGGAACAGGGGAACAGTGTGTTCCTGGTGAAAAGGAAATGTGTGGAGACAATGGTTCAGCTGTCAGTGCAAAGTTAAACTACCCAAAAGGTACTTAGAATTGGTCTCTGTATCTAACTACACAATTCTAAATTTATAATGAATTTATTTAAAATTTTTGTATTACAGAAAATTGAATCAGGTTACTTCAGGGACCAAGGATATTTAAAATTTGTCTACAGTGAAGTTCAGCTGTTCTAAATGTGTAAAAAAAGTGGTTAATGTGTTGTAGTCATCAAATATGAAGTTATTTAATGCCATAAACGAAAAGTCTTAAGACTGCTAAAATGAATCCTGTTGCAAATCTTACTTTTGAAGGCATTGCAATCGATAAAAATGGACTGATATATTTTGCTGATGGCGCCAACATCCGAATTATAGATGAATCAGGCATCATCAGGACTCTCATTGGCTCTCAGGATCATCCAAAGTACTGGCAACCACTGGCATGTCACAGGGTCGTTTCAGTTGATGAGGTATGAGTTAGAGGTAGATTTTAAAATTCTTTCCGTAAAAAGAAAGTACTGATGCTCTGTTAATCCAAAGACTGCACGAATATGAAGATCAAGCTTTGCAGGCTGCTGGCTTGAAGATGATGAAATGCATTCTTGGTACATTAGTCAAGAGCTAGCTGTAATCGCTTTCTTTTTTAACAGCCTCTGTTCCAACTGAGGAAGCTAAAATGGGCCATTATCATGCCAACTGAGTAAATTTTTAGAAATTCAAACATTTTCCAAATTTTCTGGAGGGTGAAACTTGTAATCCCCGTGTCTAATACTCTCTTGTCTAGTTCTGGTGACTATAGATTGCAGTCACTTTACATTACACCATGGTACCTACAAGCTTGTTTAGCCAGTAGGTAGATACACATGTTAATTGGGGTAGTCTCCTGATATGATAATTATAGGTCAGACTCAAATCAACATGTGATATCTAGCGGAAATTGTAATGATATTACAATAGCTCGTATTTTTCCACTACCATCTTGTTTCATAATGTATGATTGAATAAAAATGAACAAAGTCACTTGTTGCAAATCAATCAATATATTATATAGTTCAATGTCTTAATTAATTCTTAATTAAGGCCAGCTTCTTATCAAACCTAAATCTATGATTCTACCCACCCACAAGCTTGGATGGCCATTTTACCCCTGTTTTCGGACTCTTTGATAAAGTCTGAAACAGTTTCACTGTGAGTTGTAGTGAGTTTGCATCGACGTAGAATGGTTAGATTGTCACTCACCACTAGTTGTCTCTGCGCAAACAATTCTAATCACCACGCCGACATACCTTGTAGACCATCGATTATATGTCTCTCGTAGTAGGTACTTTAAGCGAGTTCCTTGCAGTTCAAGGAATGGAATCCACACGATTCAATTGTAACCGTCCAAAGGAATGGTTCCTTGACGAGATGGAGTTGCACTGTAGAGTCAAAGACGAGGTATCTTTGCTGTCTTTCGACTCACGCCATTAAGTCTGTATCGACGCACTTACATGGACTTAATCCACGACTTTCTGACGTTAGTTTCTCGACGAAAACTTTGTCATTTCACAACCGAAACAGAGGTTAATTACCTGTAAAAACGTGAGCCTTTATATGGTCATCATTCGAGAATGCAGTCCGACTTGACAAGTCCCCAACTGACCACTTATTTCTCGGAGTCACGCTGAATCGCAACGAGGACTTTCCTGTCCAAAATCCAGCCGTGAACTAACAACTTCAACGGTTTTCACAGCGAATCTTCCATCGTCATAAGGTTTCCTATTGGCCGAAATTATCGTCTGCCTCTTTCACCAATACTTGTAGCGATTTCATAATCCTTCTATGAAATCTTCGTCTGCTCATTTGTTTACGAAGGATAAGGAGTCGCGTCTACTGTGTCCCCTCATTGGCTGAGGACTTCCAATAGCAACGTGTCGCCATTGGTCAAAAATCCCACAAGTAAAATCGCGATTGGCTGGCAATCGAAACATCAGTTTGAAATATCATTCGTAATGACTCGCAAACCATGGCAGATTGCGATTAAAATAATCCATCAACATCCACGTTGATCACCCGTAAAAATTAGTTCAGAAAACCATCCTTTGTTCCCCCGTATTTAATATATTTTTAGAACCTATGCTGGCCTTGCTATTTTGATTAGTTTGAACGTCCTAAGCCGGCCAAGTATTTTAAGTGAGTAATTACGTTAGTCAACACAAACGCTTAATCTAATATACGCATAACTATGTCAATAATACGCACAGTTCATACAACAGTAAAACCGATTGAAATTGATAAACATAGCGAGAATATATATATAGATTCAGTCTACAAAACTATACATTTCTGAGAAACATTTGGGACACCCTAAAGTGCACTGGTCACTACATGGAGCACAGGACTAGTGGGTCCCCACAGGTTGTAGAACACAGGATTCTGTGACCTGTCTGGTTCAGAACAGGACAGAGGTCCTGCTTATATTCAGAGACTACACCAAAGTCAGTTAAAACGCATTATTAGCAATACATGCCAATGATAATGCAACATAGAACATTGCAATGGCAGGTGGGTGAAGTTGCCAAAAATACCATTCTATATAAGTTGTAAATTATGGCATAAAATAATATATATATATATATATATATATGTATTACATAGCGTAATATAATGTGATGCAATTTATATAGAATTGTGATTGGCTTGTTAAACACTTAGCAGAATATTTATTATAGAAATAGTTATACCCCTAGGCAACATGATATAGAGTTTTTCATGCAGTATGTCTTTAATTTCACTGTATAGATTCTTTAATGTGCAGGTTACATTGCACTGGCCAACTTCCTTGGCCATCAATCCATTGGACAACACGCTTCACATCCTTGACAACAATATGGTGCTCAAAGTCACTGATGACAACATGGTTCTAGTGGTTGCTGGACGCCCCCTTCACTGCCCACCACGCAACGCTAACCGGGGTCTTCTGCACGACGATGAACAGGCCGGCCAGTCACTGGCAACAGATGCCCTTCTCATTCACCCACAGCACATATCGTTTGCTCCAAATGGCGACCTTTACACAGTGGAAAGCAATGGCCGTGAAGTCAACCAGGTGCGGCTCGTAGACACTGATGGAAAAATACGGCACTATGCTGGTGCCAAATCTGCCTGTGACTGCCGCAGAGAAGACTGCCAATGCTTCCTGCCAAATGAGCAACTCTCGACAAAGATGCTACTAAACAATCCGACTGCCATTACAATCACACCAGATTACATTGTACACATTGCTGACATGGGCAATCTGCGGATTCATTCTGTGTTTCCACCACTTCCAGTCCCAGATAAGCAGGGTCAGTACGAGGTCATTTACCCTCAGATGCAAGAAATGTACATTTTTAATCGTTTTGGCCACCACATTGCCACGAAAAACATTGTGACTGGGCAATATGTCTACAATTTCACTTACACTGTTAACTCATATTATGGGAAGTTACTCCAGATTATGGACAGCAGCAAAAATTCACTGACAATACGGCGCGACTACAAGTTGCAAGCAACAGAACTGCTGCCACCTGGTGGCAAGAAGTGCAAGTTTCTGATGAACAGCATGGGCCAGCTGCAGGTGTTTGTGGATTCAGATAATTCAACCACTTGGTTTACTTATATCAGCAACACGGGTCTGATGGACTCTAAGGAAACAAGTCGAGGGCAGAGGTTTATCTACGACTTTGACAACAATGGTCGCTTGTCCAGTGTCATTCAGCCAACAGGAGAGAGAGTTGTCTTGAATGATTATGGTAACTATTTCCAGATTTATTTTTAAGGTGCACATAGCTTCAGGCATTGATGAACAATTCCTAACAGTTTGCCATGTTTATAGACTCCAAATAATGTTGCATTCCAGTTTTAATATATCTGTATTTGCTCTGCGCTATTTCTTGATTTTTATGCATAAGGTATTCTATTAATTTAGCATTCCACTTTTCATCTACCTATGGCTTAGTGTAATGTTCCTAACTTTTTATGATATATAATACGTTTTGTAATAATTTTATGTGTCACCCTGTCCAGTTTAATGTGAAGTTCCGGCTTTTATAATCTTTCACAATTCAGTTTTCTCATATTATTTTAACAGGTACTTATAACCAAATGAAAAACATCTCGTATCCACACAACAGCTATCTAGCCATTGAATATCCATTCAAAATGGCAGTCACATTGGAAACAAGCCCTCACCCACTGCTAAGCACCCAACTACCACTTACCCTGAAACGTAGAATAATCCTACCCGACAACCTGACCAACACAGTGGAATGGCGCTACACTTCACCTGGGGATGGGAGTGAAATGCTCTGGGGAAGGCTGGAAGACCAGGCAGGACGTGGTAGTGCGGGTGTGCCACC
Source organism: Norana najaformis (assembly GCA_964023275.1). Classification (NCBI taxonomy): domain Eukaryota; kingdom Metazoa; phylum Annelida; class Clitellata; order Crassiclitellata; family Hormogastridae; genus Norana; species Norana najaformis. The sequence continues at coordinate 33,165,975 of OZ029915.1, read as the reverse complement.
CCCAAGCAGGGTATATGCCGCACCCTCCCGTGTGGATCTTCAGGTGAGACTTGGGGACGGACGGCCAAGCAGTGAAAGCATGAATTCAAATAGCCAAGGATATGAAGGGAAAACCTTGCTGGTGAGATTCATTTATTTATTGACATTTCTGTAGTTGGTCTCCATTGTTGAACTTCCTTGCCTATATTTTGTGCATAGACTGCTTAGGCTGTCTCTGTCTCTTAGGACTGACCTTGACCTTCCTATCATCTCTGACTTGATTTTGCCAGTAGTTGAATACAGTACTATTTGATCGTGGTTTTATGTTATTGGTTCGGGATTGCCTCCTAGGAGTTTTTTTTGAAGAGGCACTATATAAATGTGCAGTTACAACTATGATTACGCTATGTGTATTACTAGCTGTTGTTGCTGTGTATTTGAATGTTTTGTAATTTCTTGCTCAATGTAGGTGAATGGGGAAAATATCTTGATATTTAAATATTTCCGAGAGGAAATGACACAGGTAATTCTAAACAGCAAGTCAGAAGAAATTTTGGCCATAAAGTATGATACAAGTGGTCGACCAATTCACGTCATGCCTCGTGGACCGATTGAAGGTGTGAATGTCACGTATGACTGGCAGTCACGAATGACACAGTGGAGTTTTGGAAACATGAATGTGGTGAGAACGTACGACAACAAGTCCAATCACCTTGTGGAAAGAAAACTTTCAAACAAGGCTATTTACAGATACCTGTATAAGAATAGCAATAAGGTAATTTTTTTGTTTCTTTATCCAATTACTTCTATAGCACCACATTTGAAGTTATTTTGGCTTTTTCAGTGGAGTTTTTTGAGTATAGCATGTGCAGACTGCAGAAATTTGAGATTGATGGTGCTAAGCACCAGTACAGTAATCATGTATTGTAAGGCGAAGAACATAATTCTCAGCATCAGACAAAATCTGACTGTTTGCTGATATGTAAACAAAACTGGTATGCTCGTATCTGTAAATTTATGTGGCACCTTTCTGAGAAGCTCTTGACATAATGCCCTAAGGTGTGTACCAGATACCAATGAAGAACGTGCTGTTAAGTAAGGTACTTGTGTCAAGTTCAAATTGAAATCTAATTTTGTGTGTTATTACTTAAGCTTTTTGCTGTTGCTATTAGCTGTAACACTGTTACCAATAACATCAGTGTTTCTAATAATTGCCAATACTTTAAATGTGATATCTAGGTAAGGGACATTTAATGTCTGCCTTGGTACTTGATGCTAAGGGTACAGGACAGTCGAAGAATTTGCAATGATCTTCTAATTGTTTTCTTGCAATATTTTTAGGAATGCACAAATCATAAAGAGTTATTGATCACTTAATTCTATGTCTCTGCTATGCTTACTGTTTGTTTCATGAATGCCCACAATTAGCATCGTTACCAGCTGTCAATTAATTATTAGTCATATAATTTTTTAACACAGCCAACCGATGTAATTCTGCCAAGCGGCAAACAGTATCAGTTCCACTATGATGAGCATGGCAACCTCAAGTCCATTGTAATGCCAAGCCTATCGAAGCACCACCTGTATAGTCTCACAACAGTTGGCATACATCGACTGATCTATCGGCCACCAGAAAGCCATGGCCTCTACATTCAGGACTTCAACAGTGCCAGAAAATTGGTTCAGGTCAGCTATCCCAGCAGCCATCGCCGACTGACCTACTATTACAGCCAGTCAGGCCATCCTGTCCGAATTTTTTTTGACTGGATGGTTATCACATACAGCTACTATGATGATACTGAGCTGCTTCACAGTATCAATGTTACCAATGTCTTCAAACTTTCAGAAAACTTCTGTGTGCTGATCTTTGAACCACATAGTAGTCTGATCATGAAGCACTCAGTCTTATATGAAGGCAGTAATGGCGGTTTTGTCAGTGCACAATTTCGTTATGCCTATGACCACAATTTCAGAATCGAGTCCACGCAGGCAGAAGTAGGTAACCGGTCCTTACGTGCTGTACCACGCAGCTACCATTTAGACACCGGAAGGCTGCAGAGACTAGGATCGTTTGCTTTCGAATATACCCATGCACAGCGTGAAATAATTCGTGATGGAAATGTTGAGATTATACGAGAGTTTGACAGGCTTGGACGAGCAACTGACGTCTGGTACCGGTTTAATGTTGACCACGTTGTTTTTAACCTTGACATAAAGTTTGATTCGCTGGGAAGATTACACCAGTGGCGACGCAAAGTAAAGAGCAGTGACACCAAAGCATATGAGTACACCTATGACATCGATGGCAATTTGGTCGAGGTTCTGGAGAATAGCCAGTCAACATGGAAGTACGAGTATGACACAAATGCAAACATTGTCAAGATTTCACATTATGGCAATGTTCACAGGATTGTGATTGGCACAAATGATAGGATTGAAAGCAGTGGACAGGAGTCATATATCTATGATCAAGATGGCTTCCTTGTGCTGCGTAATCATGAGATGTTCGAGTATGACTCATTTGGGCTACTTTATCGGGCATTTCAAACTGGGCAGTATGATATTCGTTATTATTATGATGGGTTCAGACGCCTAATTGGCAGACAAGATGTGATGGCTGATCGCCTTGTCCAGTTTTTTTATGAGGATTTGCAAAAGAGGACCCTCATCACTCACATTTATGACCACCAGATTAAAAAAGTCACACAGTTCTTTTATGATGATCATGACAAGTTATTTGCTATGCAGAGTGAGAGCGATGTTTTCTACGTTGGGCTCGATCCAAATGATTCACCCATCTTGATTATGAACAGTGTAGGTAGTATAGTAAAGCAAATCAGCTATGATCCACTGGGAAACCAGATCAGTGACACTGCGCCTGACTTTGTATTTCCCCTTGGATTTCGCAGCAGCTTCATGGATAATGTTACAAAACTCGTATTTTTGGAGAAAGTGGTGTATGATCCACAGCTTGGTAGAAGAATGGTTCCAGATTATGAGGAGTTTATGTCTGGAACAAATCGACTACCATGGAATCCGATAGCAGCCAACCTTTATCAGTTCAACTTTCTGAAGCAGTCAACAGTCTTGGAGTCTGAAATTTCGGTCTCAGGTAGTACTTTTGGCTTTTTCTTTTGTAGGTGCCCTGCCCCGGGCATGTTCATTTTTTAAATGATTCCACTTTTCTGTGGCTTTTGCTGAGCCTCTTCCTTTAGCTTGCTGTATCCATCAGTCCAATAGCATCTTTCTTGCCTGCGTCTTGATTTATTTGCCCCATTCTTCCTTTGATGATGGTTAAAGAGACCTCTGCAGCATGTGATCATATGCTAATAAGCTGGTTCCATGACTTAGTTTGTTTTCTTTGGGTGCTGTAGAAATCTCAAGATTACAGTTATGATTAAGATATATGATTAACTTACATTGCAAAAGGATGAGGGAAATGGAGAAATCATTGTGGATTATGTGGAAGCTGCTGAAGTGCTCAATAAATATTTAATCTCAGCATTTACTTTAGAAAACATTCCTTGAACTCCAAAACAAATTTGTATGCAGTGTTGGACAGGCATTGCCCCAGATAATAAAAAACTGAGTCCAGGTGTAGATGAACTACGTCCGAAATTTTTGACACGAAGTGAAAGAAGTCGGAAAGATATTAGCACAGATTTTCAATGCAGCAATGCAGACTGGAGGTACCACAGGATTGGAGAGATGCAACTCACAGTGTCATTGTTTAAGAAGGGAAACAGAAGTGAACAACGTAACTATAGACCAGTCAGTTAACTAGTGTGTTTTGCAAGGTCATGGAGAGAATTATTAAGGATAACATAGTGGAGTAATTGAATGAGTATTATATAATAAATGGCAGTCAACATGGATTTATTATATTTATTATTATGTCTGCCTTTATTAAGTGCCACTGTCTAATGACTAAGCATCAACCAATGGTGCTGAGCAATTGTGAGTCAAGGACTTGCTGAAGGTCCTTACACAGTAAACGACTCAGGGGAGGCTTAAACCCATACTCAGCGTGCTACAAGCCTAGTGCTCTGTTCAGTTGGCTACCGTACAAGAGGTCATTCATGTTTGACAAATCTGTTAGAGTTCTTTGAGGAAGTTTACGAAAGAATGGATGAGATAAAATCAGTGGATACAATTTATCTAGATTTTGCCAAGGCATTTGACAAAGTACCTCATTTACGACTGGTCAAAAAGTTGCAAGCATGTGAGATTAGTGAGCAGGTGCTAGAATGGATTCAAAGCTGGTTATCAGATAGGAGGCAAAGGTGGGCATAGCAGACAAATATTGTGGCTGGACAAGAGTGGTAAGCAGAGTGCCATAAGGATCAGCGCTTGGACCACTGCTGTTCATAATTTTTTTAAGCAACATTGATGGTGGAATTTTATCCAAAATTTTTAAGTTTGTGGATGATACAAAACTAGGCAGAGCAGTGGATGGTGAAGGATAAGTGGAGATACTCGAGAGGAACTAAGAATTTACAGATGGTCACAGGACTCACAGATGTTTGTTAATTTGGTAAAACGCTTGCTGATGCATGTTGGGAACACAGTTTTTATATGAAATGGGGGGTGTACGGTATTGAAAGTGAGGAAGAAATGGACCTACGTGTGATTATGCATAAGAATTCAAAACCTTCAAGGCAATGTGCTGAAGTTGCAAGAAAGGCTAACTCAACCTTAGATATGATTAAGTTTTATTATTAATAAGAAACATTTTAATTGACTGTCGAAGCCAGCATCTGTTTCTGAATGACATTTCTTATATAGAATTATTAAATTTTTCCTGCAAACAAGGTTTGGGTCTGAAAAACCTTTTAGAGAACTGATCACATTACCAGTAGTGTTGTGTGGAAATCTTGAGATACACTCTTAAGTTACTGATTGTTTTGTCTGCAGATTTATCATCGTGGTTGATGAGGGTCGGTTTCAACTACAAAAGCCTTGTGCCACGAGTAAACTTTGATGGTGAGATTATTAGGTCCAAGAGTGACCATGAGATGGATGTTGGTCACTTAATGCCTGTTACATCTGCATTCCACTGTGCCTTTGACCGAGACATGGAGAACTTTCTTGAGCTTTCGACTGTGCCGACTCTATCAGTAACAGGTGTGACAAGTGATCTGGACATTGGTCGATCATTTGTACCTCTTCGGAGTTTATTTGGTCCCGGAATAATTCTTTCAATCGATGAAAACCGTGTTTCTGTAAATGTCCTTGACTCTGCAAATGAGATCATGGTTCTGCTTGCTACCACTTTGCTCAACAACTCGTTTGCAGTTGGGCTACGATATACAATCCACGGTCATGACATGCATCACTTTGTTAAGCCTAGCGTGGACCAGGCAGTAGAAGACATCAAGGGGCTTTCACTGAGGGCTGAGGGAATCATCCAGGGTCTCAATGTTACAGTTCAGCAAATCCCAAGAGCGTCTGACAACACAGTACAGTTCATTGACATCCGGCTGCACAGTAACTACACATTGCTGAATCTTCGCTATGGTACAACAATTGAAGTCGAGCGGGAGCGGGTTCTGCACCACGCCAAGCAGCGGGCCATACAAGGAGCTTGGGAGATTGAGAGGGAACTTACACAGAGTCAGAAGCTAAGGATGAACACATGGACAAAGCGGCAGGAAGAGGAGCTGTTGAGCAAGAAACATGTTGATGGAATGATCGGAGAGTACGTGCTCAACATCAGCAAATATCCCGAGTTGGCAGACTGTCCAAAAATCATTAAATTCATTCCAGCCATCAGGTGATGATAAACTGCAGCTTGTAACAATGAGATATCTTAAACTTATGTTGAAATTAGTAACTACTAGTCATGTCAACTGATCTGATATCATGTTGACTGTTATGACAATTCATTGCCACTGATGTCATTTCAGCTGACTTCATGTCAACAGATGCCATTTTGACTGATGTCTTATAGTTCAAAGTTTTACTGCAGTTCTATCAGCTGGTGTTGTGCTGGAAATGATTTTTTCAGCTGTTGTCATCACATCTGCTATTGATTGTCATCTTTTGAAGTGGTGTAATACTTGCACTTCAATGAATTAATGTTCACTGATTTCATGCCGTATTTGGCATTGGTGCTGGTGATAAGTGAATCATCTCAAGTCTGCATAATGTGTGGCTTTGAATCATCTGTACCACTGAGAGGTTCTTGAGAAAGCACTATATGCACTTGCATGCACCTGATGGTAAGCTCGTGGGTTTAAAATGACAACCGAGTGCAAAGTATTCAGCAGTCACTGTTTTTTTATTGATCACTTACTTGTTTTAGAACAGCTTTGAATATCTAGTTTTCTTCAAGACTGGGCACCTGTTGGGTTGCCATGTAACTGCTTTTTTGTTACATTTCTGTGTCAATAGCAGAATGCAACATTTTACTTGCTCATGTGCTTATTGCTTCAGCGTACACCCTTGAAAAAACTCTTGCCATTTTTTCTCTGCCAATTCTAAAGTGAAGACTAAGCAACATAAACCCTTCAGCTTTGTTGGAAAAACACCCTAAAATTGAGTAGTGAATTTTTTCAGTAGTATTATGTAGTAATAATGAAGCATGAAAATGCCATATGTGTTAACAGTTGCTTTCTTGGAGCTTGCAGTGACCAAAAAATTCCAAATTATCAAAATTTTCATCCTCATTTTGACTGTAAAGCCATGTGATACAAGTTTTTGCTAACTTACTTTTCATGTTATACATGTTGTACCTTGTCTGTGTCATATCTTTGTACAAAATGACACACCTGTAGATGTTAAGAAAGTCACATGTTTATTGCAGTACGAGTTTTTCAGACAAGTATTTTGTTTTAATCATGCGATCTGAACCTTGTTTTACGTTATGTTTGAAGGTTTGGGATTGAAAGGCTCAAATGCTGTCTGTTTATAAAGAGTATATAGTTTTTGTTTTCATCTATACAATTCTTCAACTGGCTGGTTTGAATTATGAAATATCAAAATTTAGTAGATCTGTCATTCTGGCAGAATTAAATTGCAGTATTTTAAGCTGGGGAAAATTAAGGTTCCTTGTTTAGATTTCATGTATGTTTGTAATAAGGATAGGATTGACCAGGTGCAGCAGAGCAACCCTGCTGTCAACACTGCATCGTCAAGTGGGTAGTGACAAAACTGTTTAGAAATCTGATACTGAACCTAAACTAAAACTTTCAATTTTCTTCACAGCCTTTTATGAATGCTACTGTAATCATAATGAATCATGAGTCTGCTTCTCTTAAATGCTGAAAAAAGCCAAGTTGAGAACCAGTGTATTCAAAAACACTGAACCCAGACAAACTCGGGTTGACAGGAAGTTGTCTACAACAGATGGTGTTTGGAGTGGGAACAGTGAGGAAGATGAGGAGACAGAGTTGTAATAACAGATTTTTTAGTCATCACTTTGGAGTGAAAGGCTCGAGGAGAAACCACTAGAGGGTTGGTGATACCTTAATGTGAGTCGGGAAGCTTCTAGGATGGAGACCACTCCAAAATTGCTTTTGAAAGAATTTTAAAGAAAAGAAGTGACAGGAGGTTAAAGTGGTGTGAAGGTTGAAAAGCATGTTGAACAGAGTGATTGTTCTGTGAATAATTGATACAGACAGGGGGCATCTCAAGGTGAATTGGGTTTATATTTTTCTCTCTCAGGATGGAAATGATGATATGGCTATATTTAGGGGTTCTGCATAAAATGTTTCTTGCCAGTGCTGCTAAAATTCGTTCTTCTATTGCAAAATTCTCAAAAACAGTTCACGTCCAAAACTGTGTCTGTGACGTCTAACTTTACCTGTTAAGTTTAGCCGGATAAGGTAATGAATGTTCTACTGCTCCAAAAATCTGAATCGCCACCACCTGTGCATATGTCAACAGGCACTGGCATAAATCCAAGTTCCTAGCATCCATCTCCTATATGTCAAAGATATTGTGAGAATGTGATAACATTCCCATATGGGCTCCATATGTCGTAGACTTGGCCTTATACATATGGAGCCCATATGGGAATATTGTAACATGTTCACCATGTGGGAATATTGTCCTATTCTCACCACAACATCAGTATATGATATGGCTGTTAGGGAAGTGCTTTTGCGATTTGTCTTCCATTGCAGATTAGCACCGTGATCAGTCACTGCATAAAGCAAGTGGAGAGTTGAAGTCATGTACTACTCTGCGGTCTGATAGCCAATGACACCTCTATCCATTGTGAAATGGATATCAGCATGTTTAGTTGAAGGACAGAGGTCATTAGCTACTGACTACAGTGGCCATGAATTTTAGGTGCATAAATTTTATAACTTTTATAAATGTGCAGATTTACCAGCTTGTTGCTAAACATTTCAGTTAAGGCACCATCTGCCTAGAATGGCTTTCATCTTGGTCTCTGAAACTGCAGACTGCAACTGGAGCTAATGGCTCCTTTTTTGTTTTGTTTTTGTTGCTTTGTTGTCACGACTCTGTACATTTTTGGAATTACTGGTTCTGCAACTCTTCACTGGATATCTTCCGATCTCAATGATCATTCTCAATGTGTGGCATTAAACTAATCTCGCACTGATCCTGCTGCCTGTCGCTCAGATGTACCTCAGGGTTCTGTCCTCGGGCCTCTCCTTTTTTTCTATCTTTATCTCGCCCATTTCTCAGATTGCATGCATGCGTAATACATAGGTCCACCAATATGCTGATGATACTCAACTCTATGTCGCTCTCTCCTGCAACAGACATCTTAGCTAAAACTGAAATCAAATACTGTTTGTCCTCTCTTCACATCTGGTTCTGCTTTAATGATCTTGCAATCAATCCAGATAAGTCAGAGGCAGTTCTTTTCACAACTCACCAGCGTATGCAGTCTTTCTCTTCACATTCATCTGTTGACCTCGCAGGAACCAAAATCCCACAATCAGACAAAAATAAAACTCGCAGTGTCACTCTTGACAACTCGCTCACTATGACTTCACACATATCTTCAATTTGCAGGTCTTGTTTCTACCACATAACGTCAAATATCCTCCGACTAATGACATGGCTAAAACAGTGGCATGTGCACTTGCTGGTTCTCAGTTAGACTATGTAGATGCGGTGTTATATGGTATATCCTCTTTTAATGTAAAAAATGCTGCAGAGGGTTCAAAACTCTTTCTAGGGTTCTTACATGTTCTTCATCAAATGCATTAGATTGCCTTCGTGCACTTCACTGGCTTCCTGCTGAGTGGTGTATTAAGTTTAAAATTGCATGCTTGACCTTTAAGGCTCAGAACACTGGCCTTCCATCATATCTTAATACTTTGCTGACTCCATATCGCCCTCTTAGATTCTTGCGTTCTTCTGACACTGGTTTGCTGCAAGAACTTAGGTTCAGGACAATTATTGTAGGATCACGTGCCTTTAGCTCTACCACAAAAGGCCTGACTTGCACACTCACTGTCATCTTTTAAATCCCTTCTTAAGACTAACTACTTCAGCCTGGCTTTTGCAAGATTCCATCTTGGCCCCTATTGAAATACATCCGCACCTTAGATTCAGGTGTACTGACATTGAGCGCGTTACAAGTGCTTTAAATATATAAATTTCTCAAATTGAAGACTGCTCGATTTTGCTGGGTTGGGAGTGCTTCTGAGCAGAGGCACTACATAAATGAACCTACCTACATACATACATGATGTACACTCGTTAAACCATTAGTACCTTTATAGCACATTTCAGATGTTCTTAAAAGGTGTTATAAAAATATCCAGATACATCTGTATACATGTATCTGTATTACAAACATTGTCATTTCTAAAACAGTAAATTGCTGCATTCCTCAAGTTGCTGCATTCCTCAAAGATACAACAATCACCACAATATATATGACATCAATCAACTGCCATGTAACAGAAAATTTCCTTTGGCAGATGGTGTAACACGCTGATATTTTTCTGTTTACTGGTTCAAGCAAATACATGTATGTGCTGACTGATTTCGGGCAGATGCCTCTGTATTTAGCAAGGCGCTTAGGAGATTCTGACCAGAGACCAATGTCTTCTCCATATGGCAAAGACTTGTCAACAAGGATATAAGCCTACTTGAGAAGAGCTGTGAAAGCTACACGTATGTCTGATAACAGTAGGCACTAATCTGGTTAGAGTAGTCAAAGATACTTGAATTGTCTAATGTGTCTAGCATTAGGACACTTCCACTGTGGTTACATATCTCACTACCATAAATGTGCCACATGACTGGTTTAATGTCTTCATTGCTAGACAAAACATACCCACAAATGAAATGGCCACATTAGTGTAGACAGCTACAAAAGTTTACTTCCTATACATGGGCATCATTATGGTAATTACGATACCTATGGTCTCATGCACCAAAAGCCTGATGCTGTGGTCTGCAAGTCTCTTACCGGTAATCAATCACCCAATTACAGCTTAAATATGTACGCTATCTCATTCCTGGAGTGGTGGCATTCATCAAAGACTGACGGCTGTCAAACTATCTTAGGCATATAGGGAAGTGGAACCCGAAACCTTACTGTAAGCTGCAGCCGTTTTGTTTCCGTCCACATATCGTCTTATCAGACGGACTTGGCACTAAAATAAATTCACGGACCGAAAATCATTTTTGTAATAACCGATCTTTTCGTCTTGTTAGTTTTGTCTTAAGAGAATAATTTAACGTTATTATCGATTTACATCCAAACGGACCAAGTTTTCATTTTGTAATAAGCGATATTTTGTCCTATCCGTTTTCATCTTTAAGTGATTTGCACTGTATATAGTTGTTTAGTACCATAACAAGCAGTTCAAGATTGGCTTCAACTAAAATTTATGGAACACCTGTATGGTTGTTTTGATCAGACGCATCTGTGCCGGTCACTTGTTCATTACAAATGCCATTTCCAGAAGTCTTTAGATGATGAAACACACGGCTGTTATGACGTACTGTATCATCATGCAGCATGTTATCTGGATCAGTGAACTTCAAAGGCTAAACCCAGAGCTTGACTCTGAGGTGTTGCACAGATCAAAAAAGATCTTAGCAAATGAACTTCCAATGGGCTTCATGCTGTGATGGTTACAGTCTTAGATGATGCAGAGTAGGTCGATTTTTCTACTGCTTTATGACAGCTTCATCCCAAGGTCCATGGATGTTGCTAGAAAACAGGTTAAAGAGTAAAGTTACAGCAAAGTTGGTCAGCAATTTAAACTAATGTTCATCTAAGAAAAATAAATTAATGTTGTCATGGTCAGTTGTGGTACAGATGTTGAATCAAACTTATTGAAAAAATCCACAAATGGTGAATTTTTAAAGATTACATAGAAGATCATAATCCAAGGACAGAAGATAACAGAAATTCTCTTACTTCTTGTATGGCTGAAGTTGAATGAGCCAAGCTGGGCAGAGGAATGTTACAAAGAGGTGAAGGAGAAGCAAAAGAACAACTGCTACAGATGAAACTGTAGCAACTATCACGGTGACGATAACTCCAAAGACCACCGATAGGAAGAGCTGTGATTTTGGATAGTAGAGCTTCAACAAATGAAAAGCAGAATCTGGTTAATCCATTTCAATCATCTCAACAGTATAATGTACAGATTCATAATTTACAGGGTTGCAGTTTTGGTCTAGGTCTCAACATCTCAGTCTCAAGATGGTCTGTAGGCCTCAGTGCACTCTGTGCATGAGGATGCTGGTTCACATACCGATCCTGGCTGTATTATTTGAATCTCGGGCTAGCATACATGAGGACCTTAAATGGTGTGGCACCCATCCAGTAGGCAGCAGTGGTGAAGAATCTCACCCAATAAATTAACTGAAAATGAGCAGGGTCTAGGCCATACAGTTACTACAGAAAAAAAATGTACAGTCATTTTTTGCCTATTTTCAAAATCAAATGTCTTGGTCTCATCTTGAAATTTAAACATCTTGGTCTTGGAACACAATGTTTTGTCAGCATCCCTGTCAGCAAGCCAATCAGTTTATCAGCTCTGCTGTAATTTGTACAAATATGTATAACAAATAGAACATATAGCATGGTACAATACATGTTCTGTTCAATAAAAATTTAGTTTTCAAAATAACCTGAATAAAGGACAACAAAATGAACAATAATAGGTAAGTTTTGAAATAAATAATTTTGTTAATCAGTAGTTGCACCATTTAATCAACTGCTCTTTCAGAAATTTGTCATATTTGGAAGAATTATTGTACAAAATGACAATTATATTTGCAAGCATACAGAAGTTTATATATTTCAACAAATCGCCTCACTAAAGTTCAGCTGGAAGCTAGGCAGTACAAAAATATGCATTAGGCCTGAATAGGTATTAACTTTAAAAACAAATAAAATCCTTACCTTGAGATTTCTTCGCAGAATGGGCCAAAGAGCAAAGAGTTCAAAGGCAAATGTAACCATCGCAAAGGCATGCCAAGTTGTCGGAAGGCGAGATGCCAAACATATGGATGCAAATATACCAGCATTCAAGGACAGTGCCTGAGACACACTGAAATACAACATTAATTCTATGTGATTTCTTTTTAAAGGTAAAGGTCATACCTCTGATCTGTGCATCAAAGTACTGACACATTAAATTATATCATTTTATTATTACATCAACTAGCGTAAACCACACAGAGGAGGATAGGCTAGCTGATGTATAATTTAGTTTGAAAAATCTCTCTTTTGGGAAAATCCCCTGTTGCGTCCTGCTTAACCCTCTCTCCCCTCATTTCACACAAGTCCTTTCTCAATCTTTCCCTCCCTTCCTCTTCCAATCCCTGATCTCCCCTCACCTTCCACAACCTCTCACTCTCTTACTTTAATAAAATGCCTTTTTGCTTTCTGTTTCTCCCTGTTGCTCACCCTCCAGTTTCCTTCACCTCCTCCTCCCACCACCTCTCTCCAGTCTTTCCTCTGCAACTTTCCTTTCCCTTACCTCTCCTACTTCCTCTCATTAGTAAAGCTCTACTCACATTGCTGCTTCTGTTCCATAATCATGAAACAACAGATTAGCCAACAACATGAAGAACGTCATAGCATAAATTGTATCTGTACTGATAGTTTTTGTCAAAGTCATCAGAACTGGTGAAAGACTGAATCCAAGCGCCAGGAAGATACCCATTGTTTTCACATCTCGCAATCCTGAACAAGTTATAAAGCCTCATACATAAGAAGTGTAACTTAATTTATTGAATTAAAAAAATAAGCTAAGGATGATACCATTACTGGCAGATAGGATTATACAGTACATATAACAAAGGATTCAAATGTGCAAACAGGTCAGTAGAGTTTTCAGTGAAAGGAAAGATATGATGACAATGAAACACAATTAAATATTATAAACTGTTAGTGCTGCTAACTGAATACAGTTCTCTAATTAAATGAATTCCACAAAATGAGCATAAAACACATCAGTCACAATCTAAGGCCAGAGACTGAACAGCTTAAATTTAAGTTCTTGGAGATAAATGTAGAGCTTGTTTGGATAAAGCTGGCTAGAAATGATTTCTGTTCTTTATGTTCTCTGCCCCTCGGCAGGTTCGTATGTCCAATGACGCCATCTTTCTCTGTTCTGTGCCTCTCTCTTCAGTCCACTGTATCCCTCCTCTGTCATCATCCAGTCCAGTAGCATTGCTCTTGGTCTTCCACGTGTTCTTTTTCCCTCCATTCTTCCTTCGATGATGTCTTTTAATAGGGTGTCCCCTCTCAGGATGTGGCCGATCCATTTTCTCTGTCGTCCGCGTATAGTGCCTATCAAGGATCTTTTTTCCTCTACCAGCTGCAATATTTCTTCATTGGTTCTTCGCTCCCTCCAGCTGACTCTCTCCATTTTACGCCAAATCCACATCTCGAAGGCCTCTAGTCTTTTAATGTCTTCCTTCCGCATTGTCCACGTCTCTGAGCCATACTGGACGACACTCCATACCAATGTTTTAACCATTCTTTTTTAGCTTCCTGCTTAGACTGCCTCTGAGTAGCTCCCTCCTTTTCTGTTATATGCTCTTTTTCCCAACTTTTTCCTACCTTGCATCTCCTCATCTTTATTATCAAGTGCTACAAATTCTAAAATATAAATTTAATCAAATGAATTAATGTACATCACTTACTAGTATGTGTGACAATGTTTTCACGGCAGATGGTAAAATTGATTACGTATCCAACTGTAGTAATGAATGAAGAAGCTCCAAACACAAACTGAGGTGTGAGTATTGAAGTTTTCATGTAAATATAGATGGTAACAAACACCCATACACTACAAACAATGCAAGACAATTTGTTAACTCTACTATTCTGGATATTGGATGGAACCAGTCTTACTGCTCTGGACCTAAACATGCAACTCAGAAACAATACATAGAATCACTGTCAAGTTTCTGTATGTGCCATACATATGTAGTTGGACAGCCCTTAACTAAGACCTGCACTCAGACATTACAGGTACATGATCTTAGCATCTAGTCAGGTTGTCCTGTCCTTTAAGAGTACAGTGACATTAAGGAAAGTAACAAATGGCAAGTGCTAAGCAATGACAAAGATCAGTAAGGAATCATTTGGCTGTGACAAAGAAGATAATACTGGTTAGCAACAAGAGTTTCAAGACTGGTTAAAATGGATCACCTGCTAATCTGATGCATAACAACACTGGATTCTTTAACGACAGTCCAAAAATTGTATGTTCTTATGTGCACTAAAATCAACACAAACTAATGAATCAAAACACTGGCAAAACAAACATTTCACAATCACAACCAGTGGCATAGCTAGGTATTTTGGCACCTGGGGCAAGTGATGGCAAATGTCACCAAACAGAAATTTTGAATTTTAACGAAAAACAGCAATTTAGATAGAAGAGAGATGTCATGTGTTGAACATTCATTCCGGGTCACAAGATCCAAGAATTAGAGAGACAGACAGTCAAGCGGCTATGGTGTATAGTGTTTGGAATTGGAGCAGTTAGACAGACAAGGGGAAGGGGATTTATATTAAAGGAATAGGATTTGTTGAAAAGGAGTGTTTTCAATTTTTGAGCGAATGACCAGCAGAGACTGCAAGAAGTGAAGTGCTTGTGAGTTTGTAGGATGGGTCAAAAATAATTGTTGCAATTATGGCGGGAGTTCATTCCAGGCGGTTGAGCAGCAATGGCTTTTAAGTCCTAAATTTTAAAGATGAGGTGATGGGAGGGTGGAGAAGTGTTAGGGTGGAAGATAAGTGGTTGGACTGTACATAACTAATGAAGAAGAAACAGTTGGGAGGACTGGCATGTATTAATGCAGATAAGTGATAGGACTCTAAACTCTATCCTCTTGGGTATTTTAAGCCAGTGAAATGATTTAAGAACAGGAGTGATGTGATGGTGTTTATTCACAAGCACTCAGTCAAAACAAAATCGATAGGCAAAAAGGTTCGGTTCCAGGTCAAGATCCAAAAGTCAGACGGAGAGAAAGCGTGGCAGCTACTGGGGCTGGTGTTTGGGGTTGGAGAGGACAGAGATAAGAAGAAAATGGGGTGTCAGGATAGGCTCTGTGTAAGAGGGAGAGGCAAGGGGAGATCGGAGTTGGGCACAGAGAGAAAAGATGGTAACAGAGGGAAGGGAGAAATGCAGGCGGACATGGAGGGGAGATTGGGAAGGGTCGAATGAGAGTAGGGAAGGAAGGGGAGGGAGCAAGCATTTACTTTTGCAAAGGGAGGGAACAAGCATTTATAAAACCTACAGTTCTTTTTCATCTCTTCTAAAAACGATTCGTCGACATAATCATCCGGAACTCCTTGTTCTCTGTACAGAACTTTTCTCCATCTTCCAGGTTTCAGGCAGGGATCAGAATCATAACTTGTTTTGGCCTCCTCCGTTATCACGGATTGTTTACTGTCGTTGTCCGCCATTACCATAGAACTTTGAATACGTTGAAACATCGGAGATGGACACCAATGATGGACACCTTGTGTATTCTTCGCTCGGACTCTATGTCACTAATAATACTTCATGCAAGCTAAGAACATGTCGCGCCAATTAAAAAATTATGAAGAGCTATCCTACAGTCATGATTAATTAGCAGTAAGTTTATGTTTGTTGGGCACGGCTGGGGATGGCCGACGGGATAGAGCGCTCGGCCTGTAACGCGGAGAGTACGGGTTCGAGCCTCCTCTTAGGCGGTTACTATGTAGGGACTTTGAGCAAGTCCTTCGCTCACAGTTGCTCAGTGCCATCGATTGATGATCTGTTGCTCTATAGTGGCGCTTAATAAATGCAGAAATAATGACATTAGTTAATTGCTATTATTTTGAGACGGTGCCGAAATTTATGAAGACGTCTTTCATGAATATTTTGCTCCAGAGGTGTAATATTGTTTCTAACATTTATATAACTCGACCATTTATTAGCCTTGATATGAGGACCATCAAGGTTGAATCTTGACTGGAAACCAAATCTGACCCTTCCTGCCTATTTATTTTGTTATGACTGAGCGCCTGCAAAAAATGCTGCTTCCCGCGACTTAGTTTTCGTTGGGCGCTGTAGAAATCTTGAGTTTCCGATAACGATTAGTATTAGTGGGTGCGCTCTGCGCTCCTAGATAGCGCATGGAGCCGAGCTACCCATCCCAAAAATTAAACGTTTGTTAGCGCCAAGTTTGATTCTAAATTTAGTGCAAGCATTAAACAATTTATTTTGTGTTGAGCAGCAAAAGGTTAATATTTTGCATACGCATAGTCTTAAATAAAAATGTATTGATTTACTGTACAAGGCGGAAGTCTCGTTTTATGGTTTTCAGATTACTGTAAATATTATTTACGTAGAACTGACCAAGATTACGGAGTACGCCACCGTACACCACTTTAAGGCAATAACGCTGTGCGCTGATGGTGCGCTTTATTCACACGTTAAATTCGTATCTGGTACATTTCTTGCAGGTAAATAATTGAAAGAACTTTGAAGTTTAATAATTGGAAGAACTTTGAAATACAGGCTTCTAGTATGGCGTCACAAATGACAATCTACACAGATGTATCGTATGTACACGCGCGCGCGCACACACACACGGTAATTCTCGAGAAACGGCTGCTTGAGGTCGCCCTACTTTTAAACAATATGGTCACCCCAGATTGAGAGTGAAATTAGAGCATTTCAAGCTAACAGAAGAACTATAGAATAAATAAGTAATTAATTATTAAGTAACAGAGTAACACAAAGTTTTTAAAAAATATTTTTATTTGTATCAATAAATTAAGAAGTCGGATGTAAGAACGTTCTAGAAAAAGTTTTCTTGAAATGCTTTTCGCCAGATGAACTCTTGCAGATGTGTTGCAAAAAAATTGGCTTGTGCCAAATTGACTTATCATTTTGCGTTTTGGTGTGCATCCACGTTCTCCACGTTTATGTGTGTACCTCAACATTGTTTTGATCTGTGAAGTTGTGTTAATGCACAACAGCACAATGCATGAAAATGCCACCTTCTAAATTCTTCAGATTGGATTAAGATTCCATTGGATTTGGTATAAGTTCCCAGGAAGTTGTATTGTAATAATGTGCCTTCCAGGGTTGTGGCAGGCCGATCAGATACTGGAACCACAAACATTTTCCTAATCGTGTTTCTGCACCACTATATACCCAGTGATTAATTACTTATTTATTTATTCAATAGTCCTTCCAGTAGTGTAGTGTGCAGCACTGCTTTCTCAGTCTAGGTTGCCATACTGTTTACAAGTAAGGCAAATGTGGGCAACTATTTCTAAAGAATTACCACATATATATACATATATATATATATATATTATTAGTCTGCTTCCCTCTAAGGTTATTGTGGCAACCAGATCTTTTTTTCGTGGACCATCGTTTGTCACCATGTTTTCCAGGATCAGAGTCAATTCCTCGCACTACTTTTTTATACTTAGATGCATCATCTATGAATAAGATGTGACCAATTGGTCGGTCGGTCAGTTGGTCAATTGACAACCGATCACTAATATGGTTAATAACTTGTAAGGCCACCTTTAGTGCCTGACCACCCAGACTTTAATTTGCTTTTAGCCTTTGTTGAAATTACGGTCCACATAGTTTTTCTTATGTGTTTTCATGTATAGAAGTTTTTGTATATTTGCATGTATATTGTTGTTTATTACTGCGTTACTTGTAGTGCCTTAAACTATTTTTTGGCAACTGTAGTGGTAACTAATTCCTTTTAAAAAAAGTAATGTACAACAGTAATTGAGTACTTTTACAAGGTAACAGTAACACAAAAGGTTACATTCTTTTTTAAAATTCTGGTTATGAATAATTACAAGTTGATTTTGGTGGCAAACAATGGTCTGGGCAAGAATTTTGTGAGGAGCAAGAAGTTTTAGATGTTCCATGAAACTGCTTCATCTTAGCAGGTGCAACAATGTTATAATGCTTCTATGTGCAGTCTCTCATTCTGGTTCATCAAAGTTATGGTGAAGGTAATAGAATGTGTTTTTTGTCTCAGGATTGTGGTGTGAATTTGTCAGTCACAGTAACCTTGGCATTTGTGATGTCTACTTCAAAGATGTCTGATGTGTGTGTGGAACTACTTGCTGCTGTACAAGATGAAAAGCATGATGAATTCTTGAAGCTCATGGCCAGACATGTGTGTATAATTAGCAGCTGAAGAGTATAATTAATGCTTAGAGCAGCAATCAGATAATAAGAGTATTTAAAATTATTAGCCTTATATCAGTAATGTGATGTTAGTATCATACAGAATTCAGGGGCCTTAATTTTTAGATTGACTTGTAAAAAGACACTAAGTTTTAGTAGCATAGAATCACTGATTTGAAGAATAAAATTTTAGCTTTAATTTCATGATAAGATTACTGATGTGAAGATGCAAGGCATATGTTAACCGTAACTTGAAGCCCAGTGCTTTTAAGTGGCCAGTTTTGTGTTTGTTGTGATATATGTTAGCAGAATGACTATAACTAATTTTACTTTTGCAAAAATCTATTTAAAGTGAATTCTTGCACAAGGTTCTCTGGTCGTGCTTCATTATTATTATTATCAGTATTATCATCAGTATCATTTGCCAGATGTGATCTTGTTGAGGGAAGTGATTAAGGTAATTAGTAAATATTGATAATAGTAGATAGTAATAACACCTTAAGGCAACAAAACTAGACTGTTTATAAATGAAACAAACAATTCTTGGTAATTTGATGATCATGAATAAATGTATGATTTTTTAACTATTACAACAAATTTAAGCTTAAATATTGTTTAAATACAGAATTCAAAGGATGATCCATTTGACCTTGATGAAGTGGTACAGTTCTTGCAAAGTAAACAGCTGGACGAACTGTGCAGTCGTTTGCATGCCAAGTGCAGTTCTGCTCTTTTGGATTTTGGAAGAGGTGGTTCCCAAGAATCAGATCAAGTAAGTATTTTGCTTTTAATTTTCGAAATTATTTTCAGTGTAGTGATAAGATCAAGACTTTCAACAGTAATTGTAATTGTGATGCAGCATTTATATGACCTCTTAGGAGCCTTTCCGAAGCACTTTTTATGTGTTTACTCAGATTGATAAAGGTTTGTAATTTACAAACCTTTAAAGATTTTGATATAAGTGAATTTTTTTGCTGTGGTGTTGTTGGTTTGCAAATAATTGTCAGAATCTTGGGTTGCATGTAGCCCACATGCCATGTATATGAGACTGCTGTTATAGAGGCTTTCTGAGTATTTCTGAGAATTGTATGACTGTACCTCTAAAGTTATACAGCTTAGTTTTGCTGACACCTCTTCTTGTTTATTTTACAGAGCATATCTAGCTATGCATCAGTTCTGCAGGGTGTTGTAATGGTTGCTGTAACCATCATATCCAACCAGGAAACCGTGCCACAGATGCTTTTTGAAACAGCAGCTCTTGTACATGGTAATTAGAAACTGCTCATTTACTTCATAGATTGTGATGATGTCTCACTCTTGGTGAAATCTCTTGCATTATTAAATACATCTGCATATTTTTTCAATTCTGTTTTGAGGTAAAGATTTTGAATTCTATAATACTCTATAATTATATCTGTGTCTCCAGCTTAACTCCCTATTGTTGACCTGGTCTATCTCTGGTCTTTCCTGTGTTGCTTTGGAAAGAAGAAGGGTAGAATGGATATTAACGTGGCAGAAGTTAAACTTCAAGACAGCAAGGATTGCCTCCTTAATATCCATTCTGTCCAGAAAAAGACCCCTTCTTTTCAACATTACATCTTGGATGTTTCATTAGATATGCTTGCTCTAAACAAAACCTCCCTTGCTGCTTGAATTCCTATTCAACTTTTGAACTTATAATAATGGGCAACTTCAGTATACACATGGTCACTTTGGACAATGCTTCAAAATATTTCAGGATCAACTCTCCAGCTTTGATTGTAAACAGCACATATCTCGCCAACCCTTTACATGTGCCATATGCTTGATCTTATAATTCGGTCTGGCTCTTCCACTGTCAGAAATATCTCTCCTTCTGAGTCGTATCTTTCTGACCACACTGCTCTTGTTTCTTTTCATCATGAGTGACCTTCCATTTACTCTTTCTTCAGTTAATATTCTTGGAAAATGCTCAATGCTCAATGTTTCAGCCTTCAAAACTTGCCTCTTCCATGGTCTAGTACAGCACAGACAGCTAGTGAGCTTGTTGTCCAAAATTCTTGAAAATGTAGTTGCAGATCACTTGAATTGTCACTTCTCATTCCACAACATGTGCATCCTCTACCATTCTGCTTATCGTAAATACCATTCCACTGTTTACAATCACATGATCAGCTCCTTGGACAGAGAAACAGTAACTGCCAGTTTTGATCCTGTTAATCACGATACACTCCTTTACTATCTTGAACAATGATTTTAAATTTCTGGTCCCACTCTCATTTGGTTCGTCTGTTAGCTGTACCCTCATACTCAATTCGTACAAGTATATCTATCAACACGCTCTGGCATTCAGTATCTTTAAATTTGCATCTTTTTCTGTGAATTCTTTCAGTTCTTCAGTGTTTTTCAGGTGTAAATGTAAGAATCACCTCTTTCAACTTACCCACCATAACCTGACTTCTGGTTTCTCTGACCTGTCAGATTTCAGTTGGGCTTCTCCAACAAAATACAACTTTTGACTATAGTTTAACTTAAAGTGACCATTGTTTGCTGCCTTATGCATTTTGATAATGGCACTGTACAAGTCTTTAGATTGTATTAGATTGGATTCTCTAACTAAGCAACTGTTTGACTAGGAGTTCTTCTGATGCTCCCTGAGGAGTGTAGCCGTCTTAAGAACTCCATCTTGAACTTGTGTGAGATGTGGTGGCACCGGAACATTGCAGGTCGTGAGGAACTCGTTCCACAGACACTTTCGTTGCTTATTCAAAAGATCCTTTCACCCAAAGCACCGGTAAATGCAAATGGTTGTCTAAGTCTCTCCTCTTTGTCCTTGTGTCATAAGGTTTTATCTGAACCAGTTGTTTCAGGAAAATATTTTCTATGTGTATATTTATTTGTGTTTGTTTCTGATAATTTATTAAGTAAAATATTAAGGCAAGAAAAATTAAATACTAATCTTACAGTTCGTGTGAATGAGATTCAAACTGTGATGAAGTGCTGTTGGTTTTGCTTCTTGAGCTGTATAATTTTATCAGTTAGGAGTATGCCAGATTTCGTTTCTTGCCTGAATAGAAAGCAGACATCAAGCGAACGTGGAAGATGCGAGAGGCACTGACCATCATTGACTGGACTGATCCTGGAAGTGACGCCTTGAAGCAGTTGCTGATACTGGCTTTCAGGTCACAGCCGGTCCTCAGATGTGAAGAGGTCAGTCAGTTGCCCTATTGTTTGCTGTTCAGCCACTTATTAGTCTGTTAGTATGTAGCAAGCTAGTTAGCCATTAAGTCTCTATGACTGAACTTGACTGAACATTCCTGGAATTTAAAGGTCTCTAGGCTAAAATTGTATTCAGCAGCCAGACAACCTTTACTTACAGATTGAAAAAGTTGACACCCTTCCATTATCCTCAGAGATTAGCAGATAAGATGATTGTTGATTCGAGTAGATTGTATGTTTGTGAGCCGTCTGTCTAAGCCAACCCTGAAAGGCAGCCATGCATATGAAAATGCTAATTCATTTTCTTGGCCTCGGCATACAAGGTTGGGTGGCCAGTACTTGCCATGTAAATTCACTAAGTCTGTTTGTAAAGTTTAGAAGTAACAAAGTTTAACTGCAATGCAAAGCACTTTTATGCTTGTATTTTGCAGTGAAATTTTTTCAATTTTTTTTGGGAGTTCATAAGTTTGTATTATTTTGTTCAGGGTCGAAAATTGTTGGGCTATTTGTTTGGATTGGATCTTAATATGATCGGTGATCTCCACTCCACAATGAAATCAATTATTCCTTGGGCAAACAAGTGAGTTCTAATAACCATTGAGTTATTTTCTACATATCAAAAAAATGTCAAATTAATCAGTTTCTGTAGCAGTCTGAAAACACACAAAAGATTTCATATAATTTCAGACTGCCAAATGGTCAGATTTTCAGGTACTTTGATAGTTTATGTGGAGGAAGTAACATAAGAGACTCTGGAGAGCTTGCCAGAAGTTATCTTGCTTCTTTAATTGAGGTGTGTGATCTGAAGCTGGAAAAAGTGCATTTGATAACAGA
Organism: Norana najaformis; assembly: GCA_964023275.1. Lineage (NCBI taxonomy): Eukaryota > Metazoa > Annelida > Clitellata > Crassiclitellata > Hormogastridae > Norana > Norana najaformis. The sequence goes on along the minus strand of OZ029915.1, from coordinate 33,143,353 downwards.
ATGAAGCTGACTTATTCAGACTGCAGCTGGCTGACAAGGACAGTACTGCAGTAGTTGAGCTTGTCAAGATAAATGTTTGAGATTACAGTCATATCAAAGGATAAATTTTGCCATGTGCTGACACTCGGGTGCGGTTGATAAAAGCAGGAACTGCAGGGGAAATTGAAATGATCCATGATTGATAGATTTTCTTTGTCAAGAAGCACATCAGGGTCAAAGACGACAAGTTGTGGTCCCCAGGCCAGGAATACTCTTTCTATAGTCTTCTTGTTTGTCTTTGCTTGTGTCATTGAAACTGCATGCTTGAATGATTCAGTCTTGGTCGATTGAAGATATCCTAGTTTGTTCTGTGACAGTTGCTGCTATTTGCACATATAATCAAATGCTGAATGGAAAATATTAGCACCACAGTGTGGCCACATTTACTCAATATTTTGTGATCTGTAACTGTTAGTGTCAAACATGTCCGAACTACTATTTTAGTTCTTTATCTATTAATATTATTTTATTTTGATGTTACTTTCTTTTTTGGTCAAAGCTCCACACTTGATTGGATTGGTGAGATATATTTCCATGCTTGGAAGGTAGTGAACAATGCAGGCTTGGACATGACAGAGGTATTATTAATGTATAAATATAATTGCAATTGAGTTATTTATAGGTATAATAGATGGCAGTAAGAACTGGGTGAATTGTGGAAAAGCACATGTGATGCTTATTGTGAATTGATTGGTAAGCATGATATAAACGTCTGATTGTTCTTGCACTGATTTGTCTGTGTTTTTTTGTCATAGTACCATTATACCTTCGTAATCGTAATCAAAAACTTATAAAGTGCCACTTCAAGATAAAAACTCATCAGAGGTGCACCCGGCCCAATTTCCCATGACTAATGGGGAATAACACCTTATATTATTATTACATATATTTTATTATCGTTATCATTGTAGGCATGATCACTGTCGATCATAAGGTGTGTTCGTGACACTCATTCTCGTATCATAGTTTGGTGAAAGTTGGTGCAAAATCAATATTTCTCATAATTTTAGATGAGAATCAGATTCATTAAGTTTTCATAAGCTGCGTGCTTTAGCAACAGAGTTATATGATCACTGTATAGATCTGCTTTTGTATAAATTTGAGGTAGTTTTTTTGTGTGTGACTTATTTTGTTTAGAAGTTTGAAAGAATCTGTCTTCAGGATCTGATGTACAGTGGCGTCCATGCCTCTCGAGATGTTTGCCGTGGAGCATCAAAGCCACTTTCAACCTCACTTCACCGAGTGAGCAGTAATCTAATTATGTCATGGTCACTTAAATTGACTTCATCAAGCCCAACAAATCAATCAGCTGTAGGAAACGGAATGACTGTTAGTGAGGATGCTGTGGTTATTGTGTGATTACATTGTATAATCTGTTGCCTCTGTTGTAGATTCTATCGAGCTTGCATCGGCGGAAGAGTCAGAAGGGAATCGATGAGATGCTTTTTCGACTCTATGAACCTTTTCTGTGGCGTTCACTTAAGGTGTGACGTATTTCACTTATACTAACATCGTTCATGAAAGTTATGCGGAGGCCGTAGTAAATGAGGATGCGTTTGTGTTGTTGGGCTGACCGCTGGTCATCTGGTTCATTTGCACGAGGTGCTCAGTTATTGAAGATCTTTATTTCGTTCAGATGTTTAGAGAATTTGTTATTGTTTTTTAATTTTGTATTTTTGTGTCAAGAATTAGCGCATACCTAGTTTGATGGAATTTATGTTGGCGCTTAGGTTGCCAATGCAGGTGTACGAGCAAATGCAGCTTCTCTGTTGGTGGATGTTTTCCCATTTGTGGATTCCTCTGCAGCAGTTGAAGAGGGAGAGGAACTTCTGCGGAAGCAGCTGGATGCCATCAAGGTGAGCAGTTGTTCTGGTTTTGGTTGATGTTAGAATCAGAGATGCTGATCTGAGGTGGGGCGAATCGACAGAACTATGATGAAATGTGACATGTTGGTGAATCTGGGTGTGTCAATGGATGGGGATTGATCGATGGAACAGTGGAGAAATAATTGGATGGATTAATGGATAAATTATTATTATTATTACGAAAATTTGTAATGCGTGCAAAGTCACACCGAAATGAGAATCGGAGGCGCAGATAGCCAGTCGCCAGGTGACAGAGTTAGATATCCAGGTGTTTGAAAGCCAGTGAGAAATAGTGAATTTTCAGGCATTTCTTGAAAGAAGGAAAGGAGTTCGAACTTCGGAGAAACATTGGTAGATGGTTCCATTCCTTCAGGGCAGCGGTGTGGAATGCACGAGAGCCCAGGACAGTTCTGCCTCATGGCTCAGCCAAGAGACCCGTACCTGCAGATCGTAGGCTGTGCGTAGGGATGTAAGGAGAGACTAGAGACTGAAGGTAGGTAGGAGTGCTCATAGTAAGAATTTTGTAGGTCAGACAGGCTAGTTTAAGTCTTATCCGGAATTCCACAGGAATCCAATGCAGCTGGCTTAATAGAGCTAAGGAATTTGTGTGAGGAGGTGCACGCAGCACCACACAAGCCAGGGAATTTTGGATGCGTTGAAGTTTTTTGAGTTCAAGATTTGAGATACCTGTTACAACCGCATTGGCATATTCGAGGCGAGAGCAGACTAGAGAACATGCTACAGTTTGTGCAATGTCTTTGGTAAGAGCTGACCTGATGTGATGTAATGCCCTGATATGATGGAAAAAATAAATAAAAGACAGAAGAATGGATGACAAAATGGCTTGTTCTGTGGAGGGGCGTAAGGACATTTGAAGGGATATCATCATTAATTAGGCATAAGAGTGACAATTGTTAAATAGATCTAATGCTTGGCACTTGTTCCAGTGACGTTTGTGTTTAGATCTTTCGTATTTTCCACTACAGACATTGTTAGGTGATGCAAGTCACATCGTTCGGTCTATTGCTGTCACTGGCATCTGCAGCATCTGTACCAACTACTGGGAGCTTCTGTCATCCGATCAGCTCAAAGCATTCTTCTCAATCCTGATACAGAAGCTGGCATGGGATGCATCTTCAGCTGATGTACGCTTGGCGGTTGTCAAGGCATGTAGTTTTCTTGCTCCCTCACTGCTACAGTTTTCCTTAGATAGTGTATGGTCAATATACTTTATGAACAGTCTAAGTCACTTTACAGTGGATATGGCTTATGAAATATTTGAAAATGAGATTGAAAGATGTTTTGATTTTGCTTTTCCACTGGTTAGAGTATCCAGGAAGGCATTTATAGATAAGTTTGGGTATCCAAAGGTATAAAAATTAGTAGTGCTTGTAAAAACTGATTATGTTGGACTTGCATAAAACATAGAACTCCAGTAATAGCTAGAATATATAACTTACGGAAATGTTTAACAAAAATTTTTCCATAGTAGTAATTATTTCTTATTGTCATGAGTTTTCCGAAGTAATCCTGTTAATACAAAGAAAATATGGGCTCAAATAAATTAATTGTGTAGTTATAATATGTATAAACATGACAAGCAAACATCCTTAGTGCGATTAAATAGCAGTGGTGATGTATGTATGTAATGAACCATCAAAGATGGCTAACACTGTGAATGAGTATTTCTGTAATATTGGTCTAGCTTAAAGACTCGCACATCCATAAACAAATTTCAACATTATATGGGTAGTTCTCTCGTGAACAGTTCATTGTGAAGAAATAAAAAGAGAAGAGTTAATAAATCTTATGAGAGGCCTAAATTATCGAAAGTCACTTGGGCCTGACAAAATTTCTCCGTATTGCTTTCAGTCCTTTTACTCATTTTATGTTTGACTTTGCTAGGTGGTGCTACTGGAACAGAAATTTGAAATGTCTTTCTGTCCAGGCATAGATTTGAACCCCTGACATCCAGGTTGACTACCCAGCACTCAAACCACTAGACTATCACATCAGTATACTTTTCATATATTTGTCATTATATTGTTTACTTTTTTGCCAATTATTTTGCCAATTTTCTGTAGGGTATGAAGCAGATGGTTGATAACAGCTTGGCCCATTCATTGCTGCAGTCTGTTTTACCGAGCTTACGTGACCTCTTTCATGATATCACAGAAAAGGTTCGACTTGCCATGGTTGACTTGTTGCTGAAAATCAAGGGGCTGAAAGGTTTAAAGGTCAGTATGATTGGGTTAAGGCTTATTTTAAATGATGTCTGATTATATTCTGCAAAAGTTGGATTAACGTGTTTTTCTTGGAATTGTGTAAACGTGTAATTTCACAAGTTGGAGTTTGATTATATTTAGCTTGATTTGCTATATTTTTTCTGTTGACCTTGTGTATACATGTTTTGCTAATTTTAGTTTCTGCTGAACTTTATAAAATAGTCGATCTCCCTTTCTTTGAGCTTGTTCAGAATATATACCAACTACACTGGATCCTTGAACCCTTGCGAGAGCATGGGATTTTGGATCCATATTAAATACTGCACTATGGCAAGGGCCGTGTTGTACTGAAATAGTGTTTTGCGACCATACATGTCTATGTAGCTGTGTATTTGCAGGTTGTTGAGGGCTAAAGAAAGCATTAGAATTTGGTATGGTCAAAAAAAGGAGTGTACAAGATACTTGGCATGGATGTCATTGGACTTATAAAGGCTGCCAGAATGTTCTGTCTATTTCAAAATTGCATTTTGGAATGGAAGCAACTTTTAAATAAATTCGGTCGAATGCTTTGTATTGTTTGTTTTGACTTTCCACTTTCAGATGCCAGTTGGAGGAGGTTACTGACAGTAACAATAATCTATCTGATACATAATATGTGTAAAGAAAGACAACTTGAAGCATATAAACATTTTACTTTATTTTACCATGGTAAAATATAAAGTGTGTGTATCACTAAAGAAACATTATACAATAATGACATTCTTGCTCTATTTTGACACACATGTAATTCTAGCAGATAACCAGTATTGTCTAAGCTTTGTTTAAAAAGTTGACGAGTTGCATTTACTTCTTACTACTGTCTGCTTTCGCTTAAAAAATTGCAACAGACTGCATAGCTGCATGATAACAAGAGAGGAAAGGTCAGCATAGCAAAGTATATGCGCTATATGAGTTTTTCTTTCAAAGGTAACAAGCGAATTAGGGATCCATGGCTGTGACCATGTTATACCTAAATTCACGTTATGTCAGTGTGTGTTGTATTAAAAGTCCGATGCATGCATTTGTTTTCATGAAGTCCATTCAACTCGAAGTTGAATCATTAATTTCACTAACAGTTTTCAAGAACTTCTTAGCCTTTACTTGCCTTCACATTGTCGCATTTTAAAGTGTGTGTTGTCAGGTCAAGAGCACCACTGAGGAGTTTACCAACATATGATTGTATGATATATATGATTATAATAATATATAATTATGTAATTATACATAAAGTACGCATCGGTATATGTATGCTTACAATGTATATATAAATTCATTGTTATAGTTCATAACATCTTCAGTCCCCTGTGTTTTGCTTTATTTCAGTTTTGGTCTGTGGTGCCGATGGATCACATACTGTCACGTCTTGCGATTGAACAATCAACAATAAGAATTCGTCTGGTGCAGTTGCTCTTTGAGAGCTTCATGCCACTTGACAAACCACTCGATGTTCAACTGGAACGATGCATTTATCTTCTGCGATCAAATGCTGGTGCTGCACGAAATTTCTACATGTACGCCTACAGACATCTGGACTTGCGTGCCACCTGTAAGCAGACCTTTGGAATTTTTGCTCAAAAAGGAAAGTGAAATAGGGAGAGAAATAAAAACTAATTTCCTAAGGTAAATTCAACTGATTCCTGATAGGAGAACTGTAATATGCTTACATTAATTAATACTTATGGCCAGAGTGTATTAATTGTTTGCATCAAAACTGAAACGAAGCTGAAAGTGAAACTAAAACTAATTATGAAACTGAGGCTTATGTTCAGGCATATCTGCTTCTGTGGAGAGAAATGATGATGTGACTCAGTTGAATGGTCTGTTTCTGAAAATCACCCAGTTGAAATAATTTCTGAAGTCTTCTATTTTGCATCCAAGGTTTGAGAACTTGGCATTATATGTTTACTGAAGTTTTATCTTTTCAGGCAACTTCATCCTGTACGTCTTGAAATGTGTTGCAAGTATGCTGTTGAGAGACACAGGAAACTTAGATGAACCAAGTAATGCGAGCTCCCATGACATTGAACCAGATGATATCGAGTCTTTTGAAGAGAACAGTTCTGACTGCGATAAGGTTCAGTTATTGTCTCTATGAATATTATTATCATTGTTATTGTTGTTATTATTCTTATTTTTTCCCCTCAGGTTTGAAGAAAAAACTTGAAGATATTACTATTATTATTATTATTATTATTGCTAATATTACTATTATTGTTATTATATAATTTGTTAATTGATAGTGTTGGCTAAATAGTGTATAGAGGTACTTTATCAGACTAATTAGAAATATCAGTGAAGATGAACTCAATATTTAATGAAACTGGGACAAGTTTGCCAAATGAGGTGGAATCAGTAGATGATTGTATGTATTGGTTGTTTGAGAAGGCAATCAGTTCTGGCTTGACGGTAAAGGCAACCAGCACTGCGGACTGTGACTCAGCTGTCAAGGGAACCAGCACTTCTGGCTCAAAGAGCACCAATGTTGACTCCAATGATGATGATGAAGATGCAGCTGACTCGGATGACAGCAGTGAAATCTGCATCCAAAACGAACAGCTGATGGCTGGTCTTTTTGAAACAGTTGTAATGTTGTGGTTGGGCTGTCAACCTGCTCTTAATCAGGTGAGTTAAGTCTTCTTGACCGGCAAGTCTACTAGCTGAACAGATTTATAATCCAGTGACTTTCACATCTCCCTGACCTATACAGGGGACAAGGACTTTGATGGCTTTTTAGAGATGATTGAAGGATGAACGAACATTGTGGAAATTTACTGGATTTGTTACAAAAACTAGTAAACTCTGAACTTATTAACGTACTTACTTGTTTAGTAGTTAGCAGTCATTTTCTGTCATTCAGTGTAGTATCTTTGGATGCCTTCAGCTTTCTGGATTTATGTGAAGAACCACGTAATTACTACTATCAAATAACCAACAATAAATTTTGGAAATCTTAATTTTTAAAGTGAAAAACAATTTTATTTCAACAAAAAGTTATTTTTGAGCAGTTATTTGCTAATGATGGCCACATTTAAAGCTGTTTTTAGCAAACTTGCTTATGCTTGTTCTGACCTGAAATTTGTGTATAGGTGTGTCATATATGCCAATGAGACCTATATATTGATTAACAAAAAAATTTGCTGTTTTTGTGCCACTGTGTCTTATAGTAAGGTGCGACTTATAGTCCGGATAATACGGTATATGGACACTTTAAAAGTTTTTATTGTGTTATTTAATATTTGTAGGCTGATTTAAACCAATTAAGACGTCGCTTCCAGGCTAAGGTTGCCACTTACCTTCCATCTTTCTTTCGCACATTTAATGTAAGTGCATTTTACGTGTACTAGCTTACCTTTACATGGTCATGTTGTTTTCAGGAATTCTTTATAATATTCTTCGTTATAACACAAAGTCCAATATATGACATAATGTTGCTTTTAGGGTTTTTTATGGCTCCCAAAGAAAGCTTTAAAGGAATGCTCTGATGTAATTTATACTTCCAATCTGTAAACCAATGCATTCTGAGACCTTTGCTTGTCTATCTCTAACTCTTTTAAAACTCATAGCACACTCTTAGCACTTGCACTGACTGTTCACATTGTAAAGCACCCTCGAAATAGCTAACTGCCTGCAATGCAACTTAAGCTCTCGTAATTACATGTCATATTTTGCCATAAATTCAAAACATTTTGCAAAAGAATGTAAATGATGGCAGTCTGACCACTAGACAGAAGTGTTTACCAAAGCATTTGACAGTTTATTACTTCATTTTTCTATAAGACATGGGATGCTCGGCCCTTGGTTAACTGAATGTAGGCCTGTTTGTGGTTTGAGCTCTGCCAAGTTCTGGAACACTGTTTCCCTGTAGCGGGCTTTGCTAGCTGCAGATGCTTCCATTTCAAGGCTCAGTGTGAACTCAGTTGCCTTTTTGGATGTGGTCTTATCACTGAGATGAAAATGTCTTTCTTCTCTGCTGACCTTTATGGTGTGCTAGTGCTCTCCATTTAGACATGTCAGTAGTGCTGCTTACTAGATATATTGAGGTAATACTATATAGGTTCTCTTTTACTTTACATTGTATATTACATGTACTTAGTGAAAATGCTTTTATAGAACCCCAAAGTGACTGGTCCTCTTTATATCCTCGCTAGCTTCATACCTCCAAGTGAAGTTCGTGCAGTGAGGTTTGTATTGCAATATTTGACTATTGTATACATGTAATGTTTCTGTTTAAGTCTGAATTTTGCTATAGTGAATAAATAACAGTCATAAGTCATGTAATTTGAGCTTGTGTTTTGACATAAATTAATTTCTTACCTGTTCAGCTGATATTTTTACCTTTACTAAAATGCTGTTTGCACAGACTACCTAGTTACCCACTGTGAAAGTTACCTTCCCTTAAAGGCACTTGGATTTTATTAACTCTGTGCACCATCATTTATGGTTGGCGTGATTGGGTTAATTTATATAATGTTAAAGCTGATTGGCGGAACTGGGGGTCGTGGTTTTTGGTGTTTATTTGAGCTTGCTTTTGTCAACTAGTTACAGCATGATGTCAAAACTGCGAGCACTCAAGACAAGCGCAGACACAAGTGAGTATGACTGTCTGCTAGAGATGATGTGCCGGTGGAAGAAGGGAAATGAAGTACTGGACCTCATCCATGACTGGCTCCAGCCGTGCCTCATGCCAGAACCAGCCAACAAGAGACAAGTAATGACTTGTTGCTTACTCATTGTTTTTTCAGCTAATAGCCAGCAATTATGGTTAACATTTTTTATATCGATGCATTGGTTTTGTTTGCAATTTGGTTTTGTTGATACAATGCTGGCAGGCTCAGTGAGGTGAGGATGAATTTAGCCAGGTTAATACTTGGATGGGTGTCATACCAAGTGGCTCCCACTTAGCCCTCCATCCTTTATGGTTTTTCGGTGTAGGTGTACTAACTGAAGTGAGAGGTTTAAAAGTTGTGCTGTGGTTGGATTGCTGTGGTCTTGTTTTCTGCCTCAGCTGCATAATCTTTCAACTTCAGGACCAAGCTTCTGAGGAGCATGTAAACAAGGGTGTTACCTTTACCTTTCTTATGCCAAGCTGGCTAAGGGTAATTCAGGATATAAGTTATATATGTCTGCTCACCTCGTATGTTCTTTCTTATTCAACTAAATTTTCCAGTTTTGAGTTATTTTTCACAACTTCAGAGACATTCCGCTCATAAGTCTGCGTTTCAAAGCTGTTCTTTTGAGTCTGCCTTGGATTTTGTTTTCGTATGACTTCCCACACTACAGCTTGGGTACTATTTTGATCTTGCTGAACAACAAGATTTCTGCACATGTTGCCTTTTAACCTTCTGATTTGCTAAGTGCAAATCCTGAGTTACATGCTGATTTGAACTGGAAAATCACAAAATCAGTTGTGCAGCAATAGCTGTGGGACTTTGAGGCAGCATTTTTAGAGGAAAGATTTTCACATGCAAATGCTTCAATCACCATAGACCTAAGGTCATTGATGGACTGACAGATTTTACTTACTAAACTATCTAAGGTGAATGTAAATGTACTTTACGACGTCTTCCTTGGTCTGTCACCAATCTCCATTATGAAAACAATTACTGACTAGGAACTCTGAATGCAGCATCAACTGTCAACCCTGCATGACATTTTTTAGTGTTGTATTCATACCAATCACTACCGGTCAGCAAAGCCCTTGTCTGGCTCTCTGTCCATTATTCAAATAATAGTGCTTGCAAAGCATTGCATTCTGCTCATATACTTTGAGTACCTTTGATAAATTCTTAAAAGGCACTTTGTAAGGACTTAGGTTCATGCATGAATAGTTTTCTTGTTTTAGCATGACATTTTTTGTGTGGGCTTCTTTTATGTTTCTTGTGCATTTCTTTGAACCAGAGTGGCCCAGTAGTGCGCTTCGCTGAACCTGAACCTTCCAATCCCCAGATGGCACTTCGTCTCCTTGAATTTCTGATGCATCAGACAGCTTGCAGAACTACCCTTCTGGAAAATAATCGGCCAAATCTTTGGCGAATCACCAACTGCCTCAAGAAGACTCAGGTTCTTATGTTGCCTGCATTTGTGATTAGAGGTGTTATATAGCTATTTAACTATAAATAATGCAAGAACGTAAGTCAGTGAGTGGGTATTCATTTTATTGCATTGCTTCACACTGAATTACTGCAGCAGTTCCACTTTTTATTCTGGGTTCTGAACTGTGGACACAACTATGAAAATCTGCAGCCAAGACCAACAACTCTGAGCACCATCAAACACCTAGATAGATGATTTTCGGCCACTGACCTAATGAAGGCAGGGAAAGCCCCTCAAGTTTGTAAGTATTCAAAGTGATGGTCCAATCACAGAAAGGGTTCTGTTCTGCAAAGTGGAAGTTTGAACATAAGGGAAAGTGAGGTTGTGTTAGATCTGAAAGAGGAAAACATGGACACAAACCTTTTTAATGCACAGTGGGCTATAAGCTGCTGAGCATTTGTGCATGAGTAAGTGGATCTTATATTTGTATCCATGCTTTATGCCCAGTTGCTGATTTATGCTGATTGGCGAAACTGGGCTCATGGTTCTTGGTATCTATTTGTGCTTGCACTTGTCAATTAGTTGAATATAATATTAGATAAATATAAGAGCTTGAACTGCAGTGTGGTCTTTTTGCTTAATCCATTTTATGCTAAAGGCAGACAATCGTGTGATGACCGCTACACAAAGAAATAGCACTAGTTTGTTACTTCAGCACAGTAGGCTAGCTATTTATTTTCATCAGTTGACATTCATAAAAATTCTTCAGTGGTATCACAAGTACTGTGGGCCATAATAGTGGCAAAACGTGCTATTACTTCATGTATTGTAACCAGCAACTTTTATAGAAGACATTTTTCCAAATGACGTAGATGACAGTTTCTGGAGCGTTTTTCAACTCTTATTTGACTGCTTTTCATTGTTTTTAATTTGTTTTGCTTCTGATTGGTTCTGATTGTTTTACTTCATTTGTTTTTATGAATTTAAGGATTTGATTGAAACAAGACTTGCTATGAATGCTGCACTTGATGAACCAGTGACAGATGAAATTCTTGTGACTGCGTTTCAAAGACGCCTTCGCTTAGCAGTCCTTCTACATGCAGCAGTATGTTATTATTACTAGGTTAATACTACGTTAAAGATAAATATAAGATTGCAGTAGTATAGTCTGATATTTCATCAAAAGCATAAGTTAGAGAAAGAGACTCACTAAATGTAATGCTGGTGATATGAATAGTGATAATATGGTTTTTAGGGGCCCACACTCGATGACCTGTTGTTAGAGCATCTAAAATGTTTCTATTTCCCTTTCATGTCTTGATACAATTCTTAAAAATTACAAGAGGAATAAATAGTGCTAGTAATTATAATTGTAAATCTATAAATAATTCCACTCCACATTTACTTATTGTATTTTCTACTACTTCTACTGCAGTTTGTAGCACAGTGATATGACGATCATCTGTCTTCCTTTTGCTCTTTGTCTTCATCTGTCTCCCTTTTTCTCATTTGGTTTTTTCAGTTTGGTTGTTTATTGAATTAGGAAAAGAAAACAAACGAGTTGATGCGTGAAATGGAGGATGTGCTGCACTGGGCTAATCGTCATCTAACTGATGCATTCAAGAAGGAAACGTCTGGCCGGGACCATGGAAAAAGAGGGCGCAGGCTCATTAGGCCTGGTGACTGTACCCTGATTTGTGATCCGATGGAAATGGAACCCCTTTCCCAGACACTGGCTTTGTCACAGACAGTGACTGAAGGCAGCTCCTCTGATTCTGTTGTCAACCGAGGCCTGTCAGCGACATTTAATTTAAGCCCAAGGACAGAATTTGCCAAGTCTGTGGTTGAGGTTAAAATACTTTTCTTTGTAATTTAGGTCATATTTTTGTATTAGGAGCACTGTGTACTAGCTGTGCATTTTACAAAGTTGCAGTAGCACTGAATCATGCCTTTTACTGTTTTCTTGCTGAACTTATGCAAGTTTTAGTTATTCTGTTTGTTTGGTGTGTTTAATCAATAAATGTTCTTTTGCCCTTGTGATTTCCGCTAATGCTTTGCACTTGATTTGAGCAGTTAATGTTACATTCATCACAATATTTACTGTAACATCTGCTATGATGTAATGGTTAAAGTTATTGAAAAGAAATATTAATTTTGTTTTATGAGAGAACAGAGACAAATGCATAAAGTATGTATATATATATATATATATATATATATATATATATATATATATATATATATATATATATATATATATATATATATTCTTTTTCCTATGTTCTTATGTGTTTTAACTGTTCTGTTTGCTGAATTTTGCAGAGCTTACTAGCTGTTGGAACGAACATGTTTCTTGTTGGTGTTGGTGACTACGAACTTGCTTCTTGTTTTGGAGAGTTTGTCATCTGTCTTTTGCAGCTAAGTGAGCAAAGAATAACTATTCATCACATTTTTAACTAACTGTTAGCTTAAGTTTGTTTGAGTGATCAATCTTGTGTTTCTTCAGACTAGTGTAGCATGGTCTTGACTTTTGTGTTTTATACCGATCTTGAGTCTTGTGTAAGTAGCAGTACTTTCAATAATTTAGGTAGCTCAACAAGCAGCAAATGTTTAAGTTACTTGTTTAGATTTTACTTTGTAAGTTCCCTTTCTCCTTTATCGGTGTAATTTCTTGTGGCTGGTGCAGATTATCAGTGTTTGGTTTTTCTTCGTTGGTGTAATTTTAATTAATATTGTATGTATGATGATCTGTGTAACATTTTGCATTGTTCAGATGTTGGAATGACATTCCTGCCATCTACTGTGCAATTAATCCGCCAGATGGTGCAGATGATGCCTACAGATGAAGCAACAGATGAAGGGTTTGGTCACCATGGCAATGTTGTGCCCAGCATCCTCAAAGAAATCATGGACACGTGTCTAATATTCACGGGGAACAAAAAAGAACTAGCATATAAGGTATCATCAACTTGATAACAGGTATGATTACAATGAAAATGATTGGGAGAGCGATGGTGGTGGTGTGATGGTAATGATAATGACAGTGGTGGTGGTGGTGATGATGTTGACAGTGACATTTAGGAGCACTAGAGGATTTTGCTAATTAAACTGATGAGAAGGATCATCTAGGGATGCAAAGACTGAACAAGAAAAATAATGCTAGTAGGAAGGTGGTGGTGGTGGTGACAGTTTACATGATAAGGATCTTATGAATGTTTGATGCATAATTTATATTATCTTGCCTTTAGATTATAGGTGAGGTGAGCAATGTTTTGGAGGAAGTTTTCTTGTCCTACTTTGAACATGCTGTTCACCTCCACAAGAAAGATGATGCAAAGAAACTCGTGCAGGCCATCATCACAAATGTCATTCAAGAACTGAAACATCTTGTCACAAAGGCAAGTTTTAATGTTTTGTTTTTTGGTTCTGTTTTGTGCCAAGATCTGAAAGAATCATTTGTTTAGACTGTTTTCGTTCATTTTTGGGATATTTCTTCATCTTTTTGCCACATGACCCTTCAGACCAAAAGCTACCAATCTGTTTGTTAGTATGTTGTGTGGAATGTTGTATACAAATTTATATTGTGATTTGCTGGGTGGTGTAAACCTATGCAGTAGCTTATATACAACTGTATTGGGAAGACTGTAAGTTGCAGCTTTAGATGTTCAATCAACAAAGTTTGGATATAGCACCAAATAGAACTGTGCCTCCAGGACAAAGTTAGCAATAATAATTGCAATGATTTGTGTTGAATATTCATAAATTAGTGAATGTACTATATTTTTAAAGGTTATTTGCCTAAAGTATGCCTAATTACAAAACACAACCATCTTGACATTCTTTGAATTCCTGTTGTTTCCTCTCTATGAAATTACTTTGACACTATATCATGGTGGTTATATTATGGTTATATAATGCATAATAACAAACTCAAAGCAAGCACACTTCAAACACTTTACTGTCCAGTGCGACTAAAATATTTGCATCCACTTTGCTCCCCTATCATCCGTCAGTGTGTGCCAACGATGAGGTTTGAACAAGATGTCTTCATTTCATTCTGTCTCTGTGTTAATAATGGTTGTCATATCCACAAGTGCTGTGTGCAGCTGCTAGATTTCTGGGTGGAATTCCCAGATTGGGTCACATAGTAGCTTATGTGCATGATGTACTTGAATGGCTGCTTGTCCTCAGTGCTTGTTTTCAGGGCATTGAATTTCATATTTCTATGCAAATGTAAGCTGGCTAGTGAATTTCATATTTCTATGCAAATGTAAGCGGGCTAGTGTACCTGCTGCCCGCCTACTAGCACGAGATTTATCGCACTGTCTCAGGTTAGATAATTAAGCCACAGATTCCTCCACTTCACAACTCTGGGCAACTGGTTGTCCCTTTTCCATGCACCTTCAAAAAGTCAAGCATGTCTGTTAATAAGTGGGGCCACCTTCCCAGAATGGCCTTCCTCAAGATCTGCGTCCTCTACTGTGGACACTTTATAATGTTCTTTTGCACCAGGGGCCCTACAAGTACCACTGAGTGGACTTCTTTAGGGGTGCTATATAAATGTGTAGGATGAATTGTTCCACTTAAAAGAAATTTTTCTTTGCTTTAAGGACCCCACATTTGAGCCACAATCGTCATTCAAAGGACTGCCACCATTGTCTGGTGTTCTGCTGCGGACTATGTTCACTGCAGTACCTTTGGCACGGTTTGTACAGTTGTTCTTTTACTCCAGTTGCTGTAACAAGCTACTACTCAGTTTTTAACATTTCTCTTGCCCTATGTAGCACTAACCAGGACAAAACTTGGTGGTGAGACATGAGAAATCTCTTTTGTAACAAATGTCATACAAAATCAGAGTCCCATTTTGTAATTTGAAGTATCTTCAGACCCCCATTAGGCAAAAGGCACAGCGTTTCCTTACTGGTTTGAAACTACATGTAGTAGTTTAGCATAAAACAAAAAACGTGTATTTTATACCTGTGTATTTGTGAGCAGTCCACAAAGAGCATCCTATGGATATGGTGGGATGTTTAGTCTGCCATAATGTGCAGTTTTGTTTTAAAATGATTTGTATGTATGTATTTTTGTAGTTTCTTCCTTTCCCAGCTGGAGAGAGTTTACCAGACGGAAACTGTTAAATCAGTTGAAGGCCTGACAAGTTGCATCTATCTGTTATACATCATTTTCTCTAGTACAGGTAAAATTTACAAAAAAACTGTTGCACATTATGCCCAACTTCACACCATATCTTTTAGTCTGTCAAGTGTCAGTCAACACAATGTGCCCGCTGTCTGGATACCACAGCAAGAATCACCTTATAACAAAGTTGTGGTATGACAACTTTTTTACATGGGCAAATTAATTTAGGGATACAACTGTTATATCAGAATTCGTGTCATAATGAGTCTTGAGTGCATGTACACACATCTGAAAAACCACAGAAAGCTTGTCAACTAACTCCCTAAGTACAAAGGTTCAAAGAAATGCAGTTCAGGAAAGGTGCTCAGAAGTGACTAAATTTTAACATGAAGCATCGACTCTTGGTACGACAGTTTCACAAGGGTACAGTGAGGCAATATGAATTTTTCAAGCCAACGAGCTAAACTTGGTCGTAGTGAAGCGAAGACTTGGCATAATCGTAGTGGTGTTATTCATCCAGAGTCTTCCAAATACAAAGAAATGAAAACTTGTCTGGACACATTATCTACCGAGATTGACAACTACATTCTACCAGATGGCGTGCCAGAACATTCACCACTTAGGTAATTTTCCAATCTCTTCTGCACTTCTTTTTAGATAGTCTGTAATTTTGTTAGCCCCACTGATCCCAAAATCTGCCTGCTTCACTAGCATTAAGGTCTTTATGCATTTTAATTTGAAACGTTGTCACTTAGGCCCAGGGCTATGACGCCATATAAGATCTTTACTTTTGTTTATAGAGACCTTCAGTCGACTCCACTCGAGCTGTTGAACAAATGCAGAACTATTCTGAATCTATCAACACAAGAGGCACCAATCAGCACAGATGTGCAAATCCCTGTGTAATGAAACGGCATTTCTGAATCACGCATTTATAAATTAACTGTTTATTGTATATAAAAACTTTTCTTCAGCATGCATCACAGTCCAAGAACTTTGATGCACTGTTATTGAATAAGGATGTCAAGAACAGGTGGTTACTGATTTTGTCAAAACTTTTTCTGAAGGATATGCGACAATGAGATTTGTCTGTTCCTGTTGTTTCTTGATCATAATAACCATAAGGTCTTCTGCCATTATCAATTTCTTTGTGTCACTGCAGTCAAATGTCTTCTCTGCCTGCTCTCTGAGCAGTGCAACACAATTCTGAAATTAAAAGTTAAGTGTTTAATTTAAGGCAACCCAAATCAGGTAACTATTACTCTCCATTTTGATGTTCTCCCAAAACATCAAACTGGAATCCTTGTCACGTGCCCAGCTCTCACTCATACCTCTGGCTAAGTCTGTTAAAAAGTTGTCACACTTAGGCCTACTGTAAAAAAACTGCTCATAACATACCTCTGGATCATCTGAAGTCGTTTTGTATCGCTGACTGAAATGTGTCAGAACGAGATTCTGAGCACCGACTGACCTAGCAAATGTTGCTGCCATCTCTAAAACACAGATTGTACAGTGGCATTCAGCAAATCACACGTACACACAGCACCTTGCAGAGATCATTGGAAAATACCAATGCATAACACCATAGGCTTATGTGACCAGCCATTAAAGATGAATTTTAACATCTAAACATACACTGTGATGTACATTATTGGAAGTGTCATCCTGCCAGAGGAACTGACGTTAATACTGGAGGACCTACCGGGAGTTGAATGTCCCTTCTCAATGGCACTTGCAGCCATTTCGTTGGAGAGCGTAGACTCGTGAACAAGCACAGTGACTTTGTTGCACAATGCAGCCATTTTTGAGGCATCACAGGTATCGCCAAATATGGCTATTTTACGTCCAGGCTGGCTTGGGCCTAACACATCACTTGGATGTACCTACAGCAAGACATTTTAAACAGAATGTTGAGAAATGGTTGTCAAAAGTTGTCATCTGTTAAATTATTATGAGGAGGAGAGATGACCTTCAATTTTTCTTGCTCTGTGCATGTCTAGTCAGTGAAGTCTACAAATGTAGTAATGACAATATATACATGTACCTAAGTGAACATGCCTGTTTGGTATCAAGTCCCTGTAGTTAAAACTGTTTTATGATTCTTTTTTGCCACTTACAAAAATAGCTTAAAAGTGGGACAGATTATGTAGTGTGAAGATATACAGTGTCAGTATTGGAGATGGCATGAATGGAAACAAAAGTGGGATGTGAGATACAAAAATAGAGGAAATGCAGATTACTGCAAAAAAACTTGGTACGCACAATCTCGCCATTTGGTGATTCAATTGATTCACCAGCCTTTATTTTAGCATAGAGTTTTCCTGGAGGAATGCCCTTTGACTGCAGTTTCTTTGCATCTAATCTGTTTTGTGAACACACAGTGAAATTATTTACAGTCAAGTTTTTAGCAGTAAATGGTGAATCCCAAAACTTGCACAGTCTTTTAAAGTATTGGGATGTGGTGCAGGTGCATCATCAAATTACTTCATTGGCTTAAGATCCCTCATTGATATCCACTACAAAATTGTACCTTGTACCAATAATCCTCTTTCAAACTTCTCAACCCTTTTATAGTTGCCAGATATTCACTATCCAACCACCCAGATCTACTCAACTTTATCTCGGCCTCCAGTCTCCTATCCCAAATTCTACAACCACTCCTTACTCTACTTGGCACCAGCTCTTTGGAACATACTCCTGAAAGACCTCCACCAGTTTACACATCAGCCTTGTTTGCCTGTCAACAAAAGCACTCCTTTGCAGCTTTTCACTCAAGACTGAAAACTGAACTCTTAAAGCTATCCTATCCTGCTCTGCACCTGCATCATCTCATGATTTCCACCATGCTGCTTCCTGTCTTGACACCCCCCTCACAGATTCTAACCTGGCGCAGAAAATGACCAAACAACATGGGGTATAAAAGCTGGTCTCCCTGACAAGGCTTTTGTGTGGCGATAAGAAATTGCGGAGATTTACATCAGCATTGTAATTTTATGTACCAAAAGCAACCTTTTGATTAAACAAAATCGAAACATTTAACAGCACCTAAAAAGGCTGTGTATAACTATGGCAGAATTATGATAAATTAATTATCCAACACAGCACTATCAGTCTACAGCTTGAGCACAACTTCAGAAGTCCATAGATAAACTTTAAGCAAGTTATGCACAGCTTCCTCTGTAGCCTCAATAAAATCATATTTTGTCTGCCAACACTTTCTACTCACTTCCCCATCGAAGGCTTTTCCACAATAACATATCCAAAGCATGGAATCTGGTGATGAAGTATTCCAGCTACCACTTTCAACTGATCATCTTCATACCTGTAAAAAACGAAAATACCTAACAATGTAGATTATACCAGTACTTTCTTATGATAAGGGATAAATTACTGACCAAACAACAGAATAATAAGGGGAAATTTTCCAGGTTCATCCAGGTGGTTTGCTTTCCATACGTCTCCATGTCCTTTATCATCCTTGATCAGGCATTCATTTTTTGTACAATCATCCCACCAGACCAGAAAACCATTTCAAGATTTCTGTTCCACTGATGCCCCCCAACAAACTCGGCTAAGAATACTAGTACAGTGACTGCATACATACTGTCAGTGGAAGAATCAGACAGTAAAGAACAGGACTGGCCACTTGCCTCCAATAAGCTAAGGCTAAGATAATGAAGCCTGCAACATGCCAGTAACAGCTGCTTCTCAGTATTGGCTTCTTCTTTAGCAAAGCATTACTTACAAAGACCAAGATTCGGATTCTGTGCTGCAAACAACTGTGGAACCAAGAAGTTCATTGGGGTGCAGACAATCGTCACATTCGTCACAGAAAGACTGAAATTACAAAAAATAACACCATAACATAGCATGAAAGAAATACTAACTAGATGAGAAAACCAAGATTATTATGGTTCAGGCAGAAAAATTACTTTAATTAATCAGCATCACATATACAGTTATAATTTGTGGTTAAGTATGTAACCGAGATTCGCAGGCTGTCTTGTTCAACATTTTCTTCAAATAACTTTATTACTCCCTGATTCAAAATTGATACAAGTCTTAGCAAGATGTGCCCTCTACACTGGGCCTCAGGCAGTTTGCTTTCAGAGTTTTAAACAAATTTCAGTCCCTATCTCTATACAGTTGCAGACAACTTCAAATCTGTTTTATCTGATTGCATTCCAACCTTAATCAATGTGACAAAATATTTTAGCAACAATACTTTATAGTCTTCTGGCAGTTGACATGGATTTGGAATGAGTTCATGAACCACGTAGTTGAAATTAAGCCATGCTCTTGAAACCTGTAGGCTTGTTCTAAGGAATTTTCGTAAACCTTTTGGTCCGTAAACTTCTAAAGTCTGTTGTTCAAATGAAGTAAGGCTTAAGCTCAACGAGCAAATTAATCCAGGCAAACCATATATCTGAAAAACACAAGTTTGTCAGTTTAGAGCTTATAAATTAAACAGCAAATGTATCAGAAGCATTGACAAGGGTCTGTCACCTTAAAGTCTCCTATACAACCAAAATACTTCCAGTTGTAATAGCAACTTATTACATTAGACAGAAAATGAGCCGTAAACCCAATTGACTGGTTGGTAGCTCCAGGCACTTCCAAAGGATATACTTCAGAGCTTGAGTCTGTAAATTCTACATCATTTAAAAACTTATCTTAAATCTTATTTGTTACCTTTATTGAAAATATATTTTTTACATTCTGCAATGTTTAATATTACAATTACACTTGTTTGGTATACAGACTCAAGTATTTTCAATTCATTAGTTTATTATGTTGCTAGGTGGACTTGGTACACTTGCTAGATATTTTCCCTGCTAGCATCTACTGATCAGTTTGACATCAACCAATGATGACAGACATACTTCTATCCGTACATATTTCTAATAAGTGTAATTTAATGCAGTCTGAAAAAATGTTACTACTAATTATGTCTTTGAGTTCTGAGTTACTGTTGTGGACCCATATTGGTTGATCCTTGTTTTATTTAAATAATGTACTAATTTTGTTGTAAAGCTCACTAGCAAAACAGAAATCTTAACTGATTTGTCTTTCTACTCTTGTCATTAATTGAACCTCCACCTTAGGTTTATATATATGTTATAGGCCATTAATACTAATGATTATTGATTAACGGATTAGCAAAGCAAGGGTGGTAGCAAGCCCCTGCAAGACTTGAGTCTTCAAACATAAAGCCATGTTGGGATTGGTATTTTAAGCCCATACTTGGAAATACTCTCACTAGCAACAGACGTGCAGGAATCCCCAAATACAATGTAGTGACCCAGGCCACATTATGAAATTTCAATTGATTGGTGACCCATGATTCGAACAGACTGCTCTTTTAAGGATCAAGTGAATGACACAACCCATTCTGCTATGCAGTACAAATGTTAATTACTCTACCACTGAGATGGAATGTAAATATTTTTAAGTGACAGAGCTCTGCATATCAGTGATAGCAGTTCCCAGCAAGGCTTTCAACAATGTTGTGGAATCTTCAGTGAACAAAAAATAATATCTGTGAGGGAAATTACTAATGTAATATTTAAAATCTGTTTATACCAACTTTTCGGCTCTGTTGGTTTTTCTCCGGTTTTTGGTATTTTTAAGTTTCCGAATGTCGACTTTGGAGTCAGTTTCAGTTTTTCTGATTGGTATTGCAATATTGGTATCTGTTAAACCGACCCGGCACTACTCAAAAGGCAGAAGTTTTCATTAATTCTTTGAACCCTAATCAGATGTCAAACAATAATCAAAACTGTAAGTCAAAACGTTTGCACACATTATCAATTCTCCACTGTAAGAAAATAAAATTGCATTTAGCATCAGGAAGACAAAATTTCACTCTGCACAAGAATATATGCAAATGAACCGTACATGATCTCCATGTAGATGAGTTACGAAAATTTTGGAAATTCTCCCTAATCGAACATCACTGCGCATGAGTTGAATCTGCGTTCCTTCACCACAGTCAAACATCCAGTATTTTCCCTCTAAAACAATTTAAGAGTAATTTAATGTAAAGGTGGTTGGTGTGATGATGATGATGATGATGATGATGACAGACTTTTTTCTTTACATTTGTATTACTCCCCTATATTGGTCTGTTAGTTAATGTATAGTTACTTACATGTTAGTATTGCTCACCGGTTCAGTGCTCTATTTCTATACCATTCTGGGCAGTTCTTGTTACTATATGTTCATTTGGGTGCATGAAACAAAACTCCCCTTTATATAGGCCTACTTAAAATGCAATGGCGTAACTTCACAATTCAGGCCTTGTAGTTTAGCGAAATGGGCCGTTTTGTACAGTGTCTTTTATGGGGCCTTAAAGATTTCTGATCGCCTTCCCCCTCCGCAATAGAGGATCCCGTGGAATCGATAAATGAGCAGGGTCGAGGCTATGCGGTCGTTATAGGTAAACATGTATGTTTACATTTTACGTTAATAAAAGCCACTGCTTTGTGCTTACCATATCTAAACACGACAGACGATGCACCTCTCAGAGGTGACGGATAGGCGGCCCCTGTTCCGAGGAAAGTCAATTCCATCGCCATGTTATGTGGAACTATAGCTGGGTGGAACTCGTATCGTTAAACTGTATGTTGCTTAGATAAATCGACACGTGGTAGACAACCTTGCGTAACGATTAGAAGCGAGTTCAGCTTGGGCGCGAAGACTCACGGGAAGGACATCGTCAAGGAACGGCGAAAATGCTATCACGCCAGACTGTCATCACCGGAAAGCAAGTAAGTGAAACGGGGACATTTTTTAATTTAAAACAGAAGGTGATTTATGCTTTATTTACTTCGATTCTGTGTGATCGAATAAAACGAAGTGACACGTTAAAGCTGCGCGTATAACGAACGTTTACTCAGTTCTTAGACCTCTTCGGTTTATCCTCTACAATACCGCACTCAGTTCACTTATTAAAGCATCTTCAGTTGACATCACCTCTATGCTGATGACACCTAACTATTCATCTCTTTCTCTCCGAATTGTTTCAACGACTCTCTAGATCATCGTTTTATGTTACACAAATCTCCTACTGGATGACATTGAATGTGTCTGAACCCATCTAAAACTGAATTCATACTTATAGGCTTATGTCACTTTAACGCGTTACTGCGTAACCAGCGAAAGAAAATTCCCGACCCCTTCTGTTCCTTCAGCATTGAATGCCTCCTGCATTTTTTCGACCAAAACCTAAGATTTTCATATCATATCGCCCATCACTCCTGCTCCTGCTTCATGCATATCCTTCGCAGAATCCCCAGTATGCTGGCACTGACTTCCCATTCAGCAGCGTATCCAGTTCAAGATCCTAACGCTTATGCGTAATTGTCTCGTTGGCTCTGCTCCATCGTATCTTAGGGACTTCTGCATTTCGGTCTCCTTGGTTCCAGGCCGTAGCACTCTCCGGTCGGCCTCCCTTGGACTCCTGACTGTCCCTCGTATGCGCACTGCTACAGTGCAGTCTAGAAACTTTGCCTGTTTGACCTATTAGCTGGAATCGCCTTTCCCGAGAGCTCCGGCTTGAATTCCTCAGTTTGTCCCTTCCGCAGTTTCACAAGTACCTGAAGTCTGTATTATTTGACAGTGGTCTCACTGATTCGGTTCGGGAGCGCCTCTGATGAGTCTATTCTTGAAGTGGCGCTTTATAAATGTCAGATTACAATTACAATGCTTGAACTGCATCTACCACTGCCACATCCGTAGTCCATGCAAAACTAGATAACTGCAACTCACTTTTCCTGAATATAGACACCACCCAAATAAATCGCCTTCAAACTATCCAGAACGCTCTCGCTCGTACTTTCACCAAACCCCCAAACGCCATCTACATCACTCCTGTTCTCAAATCACTTCAGTGGCTTAAAATAGGCTACCTGAAGGAATAGAGCACAAAGTCATATCGCTTACCTTCAACAGACTTCAATAATCCCAACCCTCATAACTTCCTCAGTTATTTACAATCCAACCACTCCGTTCAACCGGGTTCTCTTCCACCCCAACACTTCCGCCCTCTCGTCACGTCATTGGTAAAATTTAGAAATCGCCCTGATTCCTGGATCTTGACTTGGAACCGAACCTATGGATTTTGTTTTGATTGAGCAACAGTACTGTGAATAAGCTGGATCCCGCAACTTAGCTTTCGCTGTAGAAATCTCGAGATTAAGATTATGATTGGATCTTGACCTGGCACCAAACCCTTTTCTGCCTATAACTTTAGTCTTAGTTGATGGATTAGTTGTACATAGCCAAAGCAATACCAACAAGACCTTCCAGCTAAAGGAAGCGCACGATGTCATATGCGGCAACCTTTGCCTTCGTGTGCAGAGAGTTCGCCGCTGGTCATAAGTTCGAGGATGTAGTCATTGACGTGTGTGGCTGATTGGTATATTTAGATTAGCACCTGCTTTTTGCATAGCAAAAATGCCGGTTGAAAAATTTGGCGGAATCTGTACTGAGGTGATTGGAGGAGGACGACAGTTCAGCACCACTGGGCTTGTCCACAAGAATGGGGAATTCTGGGAATTGTCAATTGGTGGGTACCGGATGACAAACACTATCAACATAGATGTTGCAATAAAGAGAGCATTGACCAGGAAGGAATACATGCCGCTGACTGGCGGGACGATGTGTAGCGTTTTGAGACTGAGTGAGGGCGCAGACGTGACTGGTGTATCGACCTCACAGCAGGCAAAGGCTTCGCAAGACCAATTGCAATTCGCGGTTTCTGCTAATTCGTGGGGCGGCTTCCAGGTCAAGGTTGACGTTGCCCGCACGGTCGACAATCTTGCGCCTTGCTGGCCACTGGGATCGGGATCATTCCCGGCCTTGTCCTCGAGGGGGCAACTGCGGTGGCCGGGCTGCGCGACTTCAAAACCGCATCTATCATTGCCACATCCATAGTCCATGCAAAACTTGACTACTGCAATTCACTTTTCCTCAATATTGACACAACCCAGATAAATCGCCTACAAGCTATCCAGAATGCTCTCGCACGTGCTGTCACCAAAACCCCCAAACACCATCACATCACCCCTGTTCTCAAATCACTGCACTGGCTTAAAATACCAGAACGAATAGAGTACAAAGTCTTATCCCTCACCTACAACACACTTCAATCCTCCCAACCCTCCTATCTTCGTCAATTATTTACTATCCAACCACTCCGTTCAACCCGCTCCTCCACTGTCCTAACACTTCTTCGCCCTCCCGTCACCTCATCCTTAAAATTTGGAAATCGCTCGATAGCCATAGCTGCCCCACCCCTTTGGAATAAACTCCCGCCAGAATTGCGACAGTTGTCTGGTCAATCATACGAACTCACCAACACTTCACCTCTTTCAGTTTCTGCGCAGGTCTTTCACTCAAGACTGAAAACACTTCTTTTCCAGAAATCTTATCCTGATTCTTCCTCTTCCTCTTATCTCTCTTCTCGCTTCAATTTCAAACAGCATCCACCGTAGCCGTCCGACTGTCTGAGTGCCTGACTCCTGGATCTTGACCCTTTTGCCTATCGATTTTGTTTTGACTGAGCGCCTGTGAATAAGCTGGTTCCCGCGACTTAGCTTTCGTTGAGCGCTGTAGAAATCTCGAGATTACGATTACGATTACGACATTGTAGGCATAGTCTGCTCCTGCAAGTGCCCAGCCAAGCAGCAGCAAACTCAGAACCATCCACAGCCACATTTCGAAGGACACCATGATCAGCGATTGTCCTTGTAACTCTGTTATTTTGGCTCTATTGGCATATTGTAGACTGCTCTGTGAAATATATGCGTAAGTGCGGGTATCGGCATTTTCTACGCCCACCTCGTGCGTGGCACCCAGCCAGCACAGCATCAACTGCTGGCTACTATGCTGTAATACCATTGTTATACACCATGCACTGTCTACTGATCGACCATCATATCTGCTACAAAGGATCAAGGTACTTTTGAGTTGTACCTTATTTTGGGTCTACCCTTCGTGATAAGTGTGCTGGATGGTTTATTGTGGTCTCCTTGTGCTTTAGATTACTCCTTCAGCCTCCCTTTATTCTGCCTTTTACCTCTCAAATACAGAAAAAGTAAGTAATCACAAATGACAAACATTTTCTTTTCAACAACTCCTCCATTACTGTCCAAATGGAAAAATATTTTCACAAGATTTCATCTCCAGAATGATAGCAACAGAATAAGTAGCATCCTACTGCTAGCATATGTAACACCACATGCAAGCTCTTGAGCTTTTCTTGCCTTCATTCCGTCAAAAGCTGAAAACCAACTTGTTCAGTGGTGAATTTGTTACTGATTGGTTAGGAGTCCTGCTGAGGGGTTCCATGAAGTTATGGTACATAAATGTTAAATCACTTTACACTACATATTATGCAAATCTGTTTACCAGTAACCCTAAATATTACTCTCCTGTACTTACAATTTTAAAATTCCAAGAACCAATCGGTTGAAAGAACAAAAACCCAGAGACAAAATATGAACTACATAGCAAAACAAAATTATGCAAAACAGAATACCCTACCTCTAAAATTCTACTTAAATGCTATTTAAATAATTTTTGCAAAGCTAAGTATCAACAGGTTTGCACAGTACAGATATAGAAAAAATATTTACAATCGTCAGGAATGATTAAACATTTGTAATGTGTGGTCTGTCCGTGTTTCAGCTGTATCTAAAATGATTCTTGTTGACACTGTCCTACTATGATCATTCGAGTAATCCAATACTCAAGATTGTCCGTTTCTAGGCTACCAGTGTGCTAATGTGTGAGTTGTCAAAACTAAGTTTTATCATAACTGAAAATAAAAAACACTACTAGGTCGTAATGATAACCATAAACTCAAAATTTCTAAAGCGCTACTTAAAAGTTAAGCGCATGAGCACCGTGTCCAGTCCGTGGGGTTGGCCAAAAATACCATGTCAAGGACCAAGTCAGGTTGAGGACTGGTAGCCAACAAAGTTCTTAGAAAATCATAAACACTGTAAAATTGGGTTGTTTTGAATAATTTTGCTATAATGTTGCAGATACTGTACATACAATTATTTGAAGCAGATCAGCATGTTATGGAGTTAAGTCTGCAAAACAACAGTTTAAGTTGGACCATTTAGAAAAATCTTTACACACTGTATACCAATTTAACCACCAACTTTAATTAAAAATCTCAGAAATGCAAAACAGTCTTATACTGGAATAAGTTTTCTAATTCCAATCTCTTTTGGTCGCTTCTATACAATTTTTGCTGCAATCACTTCTCCTTTTCCTCCATCTGACAGGGGTTCTCTGAATGAAACTCGCAAATGGCCTGTCAAACTACAAAGAATCTGTATCCTCAATATCAGCCTTTCCATTATCCTCAATATCAGCTTTTCCACTCAGCAAATGCAGTTCAATTATAAACAGTCAATAAATAACGTGTTTCATACAAAAATGCCAAACTGCATGAATCATTAGAACTGCAATGCATTGGCACTGTGGCAGGGACTTTACTTGTCTGGTACCTAACCATGGAATATGAGCACCTCTTTAGGACTTAGACTAGATCACTCAAGTAGTGTTGGGACCAAAAAGGCACAAATGTTTTGGGGACAGAGATCAATGCTCAACATTCTCAGACCTGCACAGCAAACAGCATCATAAAGAATCACGAGTATATCAGCAGATCATTGCCAAGGCAACAGATCACTACTATAGTGAAAGATCATTACCATGGCAAAAGGGTATGATCATGGTCACAAAGTATTTCCATAGTAACAACTCAATACCATGGCAACAGATCATAATAAGCATTCTGACAAATCCTAGGCCTCAAAAACCACAACATACATTTTCATATATCCTTCATATCACCAACTTTCTGCTTCTTCAGAATCCCTTAATCTCTCAAGTTCTTCAAAGTCTCCTTCAAGCTTCTTAATACTTCTTTCCATGATCTTTGGCTGACTTAAGTCGATGACACGTGTCTTGAGTGGAAGGGACATCCAAGAGTCAATGTCTTCTACAGTTTCTGGCATTGGATGATTCAGTGTTTCTGGAAGTCTTCGGCTTGCCACTCCGCCAAAAAATGCCATTAGACCAAACACAGCGAAGTCCATGTTTGGGTAAATTCGTCCCTGGAAATTAAGCAAAAAAACGTAAGTAAACAGGTTTTGTACACCCAGTTTCCTCCTATTTATACCCAGTTTTATCCTCATATTCCAACTTATTTTCTTCTCTGTATCAAACTTAGTTTTCCTTCCTATTCCCAACCAGTTACCTGACTAATTCATAGTCTTCAACAAGCTAGATGGAGGGAGAGGGGAAAAGTAGGAGAAGATAAAGACGAAGAATGAGAATAGTCTACATACTTATTTGACTGCTGAATTTGCCTGGACACACTAAGAAGATGAGAAAATGAAGATCAAGAACAGAGTCTACATATTCATTCAGTGGCTCAATTTGGCAGGAGGCACAAGTACAACAGAATCCTGAATTTTTTTGTCCTGGTTAGGATTTGAACCCTGACCTTTGGTTAAGAATCCAGCAAGCTAACCAGTAAACAATTGTTAATTCTGGTGAAAGATATAAGATTCAATAAGTACAAAGACATACCAGAGTAAGCACCAGTGGTGAGGCAACCCCGCCAAGTCGTGATGAAGTGTTGCATATGCTCAGTGCCTTGTTTCTAAAATAGATCATACTACATATATAGTAAAACTCTGAGCAACCATGCACATTTAAAACGTGTCCAAAGACAACTCAACTTTTCAACAGCGTAAAAAGACTGAATGAATGCAAACCAAAACAAGGAACCCGAATCCTAAAATCTTATTGCTCAATAACATCTAATGTAGATTAAAGCATGCTAAATGCTCACAGAAACCACAAAAAATATTTCTCATTTCCCTTCCCAATCTCAAAAGATGTTTCCAATTCAGAGTTCATTCTTAGACCTTCCAAGCAACTAAGTACTGATAATGTAATACACAACATTCAACCACAGCTTACAACTGCCATTCTCGATTGTTCAACAGAGGTAACACTTTATTCAATAACAAATACTGAATGCTTGTAAAAGTACCGGATACAGGTGGGATACATTTCGGCTGCATGCATCCATGCCACACAGAAAGACATTGAAATTCCCATTTTACCAAGGAGTGCCAGTACTACTTGCAAAATTGAACTATCTGCAAAGTAAATTCACATTCAAATTTGATAATAATTTTTAAGACATTAAATTAGATATTAGGAATGAAATTAGTGCTGCTCTTCATCAAATTGTCGTACAGATAAATTAACAGCCACTCATTCCAGCGACACGGTGATGGTGGTTTGGAAATGTGCCAGGCTTTAATCAGTACATCTAGAGTTAAAAACCCCAATAAATAATGCTGAAATTGGCAAGCTTCTAAACTATGCAAGCAATAATTAAATTTTGTCTGACTGAAATTATGATTGCTTATGGCTTTAGCTGTAACATCTTAAACTTTCAGATCACATTTACGAGGAGTGGTTCAGGACTTTTGTTCACAGAATCACACAAAAATTAGCAATTACAGTGCAGACCAATTGAAGTGAGTCATTGGGAGACAGTCACCATGACCAAGTGTTAATGAACTGCGGGTTAACAGGACCATGCTGAAATACAGTAGTGTATGATTTATGCAAATCTTAGTGTGGCCAGAAAGCTCAAAAACATGCTATTTGATGTGAAGGCACTTGTACTGTAGCCTGATATCAGATGATTTTGCCCAATTACATTGAAAGGCCACACTGTCTTGTTATGGGCATAAGTGACTGATTTAATACCAGACAATTTGTTTCTGGTCACACTAACATCAACTGTGTCCATAATTTAAATATGAAGTCCGTGCATTAGACTGGATATGGATATTGATACATAGCTGTCTAGCCTTCCCTTTATCCGATCTGGGAGTGGAGACATGCACAGCTATATTAAGCTCGCCTGCTTTGGAACTCTACTGTCCCCTGCAGGGCTTAAAGCAGCCACAGCCAGCAACTATAGTTGCATGTTTTAGCAGCAGTTACAGCTGATAAAATGACGATGAGTGAATATTAGCCAGTACAGCATATGCATTGATTTTACAAATATTCAGCCATATAGTGTTACACAGCAAATTCCTGTATTGCATGTTAACATGTCTTGCATGCCTTAAATATTCAGCATCAAGAGCCATGCCACAACCGTGCATTAAGCCGATTCCCTTGCAAACAGATCATGCTTTAACGGGACTGTGCTTGCCTTAAGACTGCTCTAATGATTCCAGAAGCCAATGACATAACACTAAACGGTAAAACTCACAGGTGATTCAAATCCTAAGCAAAAAGCCAATTATTAGCATAAATTCAAAAAATTCCTCTTATTACTTAAGTAAAAGGAACTGCTTGTTAAATGTTATACCTTCATCGATCTTACCTCCTGGTGTTATTATTATTCCAACACAAAATATGCCACCAAACAACATGCTCCAGGAGTATGCAAATCGCCTTCCGTAACTAAAATATCAAAGATTCACTAGTAGACAAAGCTCAAACACAGTTAAAAGTGCATTAAACTAGTTAAAATACCTCTAGAACCATAATGAAAACCAGATAAAATGCCTCCAACAAGCAGATGAGAAATAGCTGATGAATTTAAAAACAGCCAAAATGAATTAAAAGTAGCTAACACATCAGTCAAAAATGGATTAAAAGCAGCAAATAATATATGAAAATCAGTCAAAATAAAATTAAATTCAGGTAAAAAGAAACATGGAAAAGACAGATTAGGCTTCAATCTTGAAACCAAAGCAAATGCATTCTGGTGTTTTTATTATAATACAATACATCACACTCAAAAATAACAACCACCTCTTAATCAGAACATCACAGAAGTCATAGGATTATGGTAGACAAACAACAGGTACTGACACATCCATAAGGTAGAGTGTAATGATGTCAGCTGGAATCTCGATCAGACCAGCCAGGGCAATGTTGACATATCGACTGCCATTCAGATTTCCAGCTCTCATTGTTAGACCATAGTAGACCATTGAGTTTACAAACCTTCATGCAAAACAAAACCACCAATCTTGTCATACTACATTCTCCTAAATGCAAATTCTTAATATGTACGTGTATCAGTAAGGTAGACAAGAAATGGACTACGTTCTGCAACACAGTTATCATTAGCATCATTAGCTTGCTCGTCGTGCAGTAGTCACTAGTTCAATCCTCCTGAGAAGACTGTAATTTGCTCAGTTAAAATGCAAAAATAAAAGTTGGTCTCATGGTGTACAATTCTACTCGTTGGTGGAAAGGCTGTGGGGGGAGGAAAACTCCACCAATGTATAATTAGCTGTAGAAAAGGGTGAATTTTCCCACCAACAGCTCAGCACATGAATCTGTCTTACAAATGTATTGTCAGCACTATTACTGAAAATATATTAAGTAATAACTGGAATGACTTGCTAAAATAAGAAATTATCTCCATATGATGGCATCATTAAATAAATGTTATCAAATCGAATAATATGAGTACAATATGGGGTTGTTTATGAAGGGCCCTAAATAAATGTCTAAATTTATTTCATGATGTCTTAAACGTAAGGTATTTCAAGACTGCTAATAAATATATTTTCAAAATAAATATAATGACTGCAGACATACAAATCAATGCTGGAGGTAAAGCACTACTACCACCATCTGTCTAACAACTAGACCCAACATCCGCTGCTACAACCACTTTTTCCAATGCTCTTGGAGCCACACAAGGACCATTCAGTATAAGAATTGTTTACCATGTGTAAAGATTGTTGGCAGTGATACTTCTTAACGTGGCATTTCGTAAAATATCAAGTACTCCAGCTTGCTTTGCCTTGACTGGATGAATGCTCAGAGGCCTCAGATGAATTGGCGAAGATGGCAGGTGGTTGTTATTATACAGCGCGATGGACGTCAGTACTTGCTCTGCCTCCTCAATCCGACCCTGGGTCAGCAGCCACCGTGGACTTTCTGGCACCAACCTAAAGTAAAAAATCTGTATAACTCTGCACATGCTTTTAAGTTTTCTAAGTTTAATTACTTGCTTAGGTTTGGTTCTGAATAAAAATTCAAAAAAGTTCTTCATTAACTGGCATATGTATTGTTTGTTAATAGGCCCTAATGAAGAAGTCAGACTGACTTCTGAGTTTGCCATATGTATCGTAGTAACCTGTATGCTTTATTTTCAACTTGCATCTCTGTCAGTTTTCTTGGACCAAGAAACTGAGATGAAGATGCAATGAAGATGATATGTCTATAAACCAAAGAAAGAGTAAATGACCAATTTTTCGGGTTTATTACCTCAATTTTCAATACTTTTCATCCATTTTCCTTTTAGCTCAGCACTCTTTCTCCACTTTTAAAATATTCATTTGCCTCAGAATGTGTCTTTAAAAAAATGCCTACCTGCAAAAATGGCATTATGTTGAGCAATGGCTAGACTTCTCTAGCAACCAATTCCAATTTTAAGGTAACTAATTAACAAGCAGTTACTTTTAACAGGAGATTACTATTAATTTTAAAGTAAATAACAGCTAGCCATGTACCTACTTGTAATAATAGATACCAATTAGACCAGGTAGTGCTGTAACAAGGCTCAGCTGTTTCCAGTCTCGAATAAAATATGCCAGCAGCGACAATGACCCAACCCCAAGAGCAAAAGCCACTGTCATTGCAACATTGATGAATCCTCTCTGCTTTTGCCCAACAAGTTCGGTTGGAAGGGTGAAGCTGACAAGACCATAGGCTCCAGTGCCAACACCAGCAAGAAATCGCCAGCAAATATAGCTGTTGTAGTTCGAGGCATCCATTGCAATAAGGCTGAAGAGGGTGACTAGCAAGACACTGATGTACGATATGTGCCGTCGACCATACTGGTCAGCAATGTAGCCACCCAACAGGTTGCCACAGAGCAGTCCAGCCATATACACAGATTGAATCAGGTCTGATTTGTAAGACTCTGAACAAACCAGGTTCCACTGCAGACAATTAAGAAACAAGACAAATAAAAATCTCAAGCTTTAAATGTCAGCTATCATTTAAAAAGATGTTTCTATCCCTTTTAAACTTCTAATAATGTCGAATGTGCTATTGCCTTTATGGTGTTTGATTACCTCTGCTACAAGCATAGTATTCTGAAGACATTCCAATAAAGTTCTTATAAACACTTTATATTGTTATTATAAATCTTTTATTACTTTCAAAATTTTCACCATTCTCTAAACAAAATACAATGACTTATATGCACAGTTCACTCTCCTACCATATAACTTAACATAAACGAAATCTGATAATGTCCATTTCAACAGCTCAGTGATTCATTTAAATTTTTTACGCAACTACCACGCATAACAATAGAAAATGTATAAGAAACCATGCAAAAATAGTTAAACATTTGTAAAATACCACTATATATCAAAAACAACTCACCTCTGAAACAACTGAAGTAAATTCTCCACCACTGAAGTCATATCTGTCACAAGGCATTTCACCTACTTTTGGACAACCACTGGTAGGCATACCTGTTCGTATGCACTGAAATCGAGGTTCAGCACCAACAAAAACGTTGTGGAGATGATGCCAAGCGACAAAGACTTGAGGAATGGCCATGGTCCAGAAAACACGCTTCTGCAGTGATCCATATTCACCGACTTGTCGAAAGGCCTCCTCAATATCCATTCGATCCTGAAAACAGAAAAACTAAATACAAAGAATGCTCACCTGAGGAAAAACAGCGACACTTACAGTGAATGCTCTAGTATTTGGTGTACTTTAAAGCAAATGTAATTAATCAATTACAAGACAAGTAATCAACACTCAGAAGTTCCTACATCCTGAAACTGATAGGTTGTAGTCCAAGATGCAATGCATCTAGTTTAGCAGAAAAAGTAAATCAGTCTTTCAAAGATTACATGATTACTGGAAAAGCAAAGCAGTGACTTTATGTGAAGTGCCCAATGTTACCTGAAGTTGTGCAACCACACGCAAATGCTAGTTATATAGCATGGCTTTAATAGTAACAATACTGTAATGATAATGATAACAATAATAATAATAATAATAATGACGATTTATAGCGCGACGTAGTACAGCCTAGGCTGAAAAAAGGGCACTGTACATGTACAGTGATTTATAGAAAACTATTTGACTATGCTTCAGTGCATCCAAAATTCACTGGCTCGTGTGGTCTCCAATACAATGATTTGAGCACATATTCTCTTGTGCACTGAATCATCCTTTGAGAATGCTGTAACTATTCTGCCACAATGGCTTCAGAAACATTTAACACAGCCATGCTTCAGTACCTTCAAAATGTCCCTAAAAGCTACTGTACAAATATACAGATACATGCATATATATATACAACTATATATGCATGTATACACATATGTCAATAATTATTTCCATTCAAGTTTTAATTGTTAAACAGTTTTAATTGTAGCGCAGCCGAGACGCTATCTGGCCATTAATGTGTTATAACTCTCCTTCACACCCCATTCAGCCATCATCTTTTCCTATTTATAGCACTATTCATCAAATCTATGAGTTACACAAACATATGAAGCATAATTTCAAACAATTATAGCTATGTCATGTATTGCACAAACTATCATGATTCCTCCTCTTCCCAAAATCGTTGTCCAAGCCAAATTCCATGGTGAGTTCTGTCAAAAAACCAAGGGGAATCAAGGACAGCCAACGGAGGAAATAAGTCAAGGATGAGGCGGGTTTTTAGTCTAGTTTTAATCTGACTCTTCTTGCCTATCGATTCTGTCTTGACTGAGTGCATGTGAATATGCTGGTTCTCGCGACTTGGCTTTCCTTGGGCGCTGTAGAATCTCAAGTTTACGATAACGATTAGTATTAATGTACACGTGTAGGCCAACTATGGTAGTAGTAGTAGTTCCAGTGTTTAACGACATCTTATGGCATCAAAGGCCGTTAACGTCGCCCTCCTCCTACATCGAGGCTTGGAGTGGCACTACCCGACTAAAGGCAGCGGCAGATTTATTAAATCAAGTACCAATTAAATACCAACTATAGTATTGAAGTCTAGAGACCTTAGTGACGCGAATGTTTGATAGTTATTCCTAAAAGAATAAGCATTGATATAGCACCTTATACGTTTTTTCCAAAAAGTAAAAGTTGACATATATTCTTATGCAGTTAAATTTAGTTGCATTATGCTGCTTAAGAAATTACTCGTTGCAGGTTTGTGCAGAAACAACACCAAACACTCGATGCAGTTTGCCAACGACTTCCTGTCGATAAAACAAGATTCAGTTTAAAACTGGACGTCGAAGGTACAACTATCATAGATATAATAACAGTGTTATTATCTATGACAACTATAACGTAATCGTAAGGATCTATATTGTGTGTATTCAATGTCCTTGTCGTAAACTCAAAAACTGTTAAACTTGTTGTGAATACAAACTTCCAACCACGGCTTAACACTGATATTTATATAAACTTGCAGCCATCCTATGTGCCATTTGTATTCTAAAAATAAATTTATTGAAGGAAAATAAATTTATCTACTTGTCCTGCCCTTAAATTTAACTTAGAACTTGACCAAACTTGTATTTTGATATAAATATTTAATTTTTAAAAATAAAATATTAAGGCAATTAAATACTAAATACTATATATTAAAATTTAAGCACTGAGCATAAGGTCTTCATTTATTCATCCAATGTTATGCATAAAGCAATTTTAAAAATATTCCAGTGCTTAAATTTTAATATATAGTAATTTAGTATTTAATTGCCTTAATTATTTTATTTTAAAAATTAAATATTTATATCAAAATACAAGTTTGGTCAAGTTCTAAGTTAAAATTTAAGGGCAGGACAAGTAGATAAATTTATTTTCCTTCAATAAATTTATTTTTAGAAATACAAATGGGCACATAGGATGGCTGCAAGTTTATATAAATATCAGTGTTAAGCCGTGGTATGAAGTTTGTATTCACAACAAGTTTAACAGTTTTTGAGTTTACGACAAGGACATTGAATACACAATATAGATTCCTTACGATTACGTTTATAGTTGTCATAGATATAATAACAGTGTTATTATATCTATGACAACTATAACGTAATCGTAAGGAATCTATATTGTGTATTCAATGTCCTTGTCGTAAACTCAAAAACTGTTAAACTTGTTGTGAATACAAACTTCCTACCACGGCTTAACACTGATATTTATATAAACTTGCAGCCATCCTATGTGCCATTTGTATTTCTAAAAATAAATTTATTGAAGGAAAATAAATTTATCTACTTGTCCTGCCCTTAAATTTTAACTTAGAACTTGACCAAACTTGTATTTTGATATAAATATTTAATTTTTAAAAATAAAATAATTAAGGCAATTAAATACTAAATACTATATATTAAAATTTAAGCACTGGAATATTTTTAAAATTGCTTTATGCATAACATTGGATGAATAAATGAAGACCTTATGCTCAGTGCTTAATGATTACAGAGCCTTCCAATTTTTTGCAAATTCTACTTCAGTTGTAAAATGGCCTTTCCGTTTCATCTCTGCCGATAGTGTCTGTTTTCTCCGAGGAAGATTTAGAATGGGCCACTTCCTTAAGGGAGTCAACCAGAGGCGAAAATCTGTACATAACTTTGGGGGACGGCGCGATAGTGCCGAAATTTTTTTTGCATTTTTGTTCGTAATGGGGGGGACAGAGAGGGACAGTAAACATAAATTGGGGACAGAGTCTACACAAATAGGCCTATTCATAATTCATCAACTGCATGCAGATTACAGAGTTCATATGACGATAAAGAGTAAATATCTAGGTTCTAAGTAAAGGCTAAATACGCCGAAACTGCTAATGACTCTTTAGTGAGGGACAACAAACAGATGACTTATTGTATGTTTTTGTACAATTTTCTACTCATACTGTTGCAACTTGATTACAGTGTTTGAACACTATTATTCACAGTTGGTGAGTAGGGGCAGTGAACATAAATATCATAAATGGCACCAAAGACATTAGATCTTATGGTGGAACGGGAAATAATTGTGCAAACAATTAATGAAATTTATGAATTATGGGATATGGGATTCAGTAATGGTAGGCCTATATGGGAACTTATAGGTTGTAATACATACCCGATTTTTCTTTTTGCTGGAACTGAAACTTAACAATGACTGCCTGAGACGTTTGATTGAAGCATTCTTCGAAGATGCATAAGAAGTAGAAGACATGGCTCGGAGCCTAGATCACTTAAATTATCGTTAATAACTAAACACGCAACAAGGTGCTACTACACCATGTGCCGAACTCTGAGACAAATAGCGAGGAGTAGTAGTGAATGAAGACTATCTCAATAAATTCCTCAATAGCATCTTGCTGATAGTGAACTCCAACACCCTTTGTCTTTCTATATTTATCCTCCTCTCTAGTCCTGGCTATTTTCCTCATATGGTGGTCCTCCGCTGCCTTACCGCATATTTAGCATTCTACATTGCTCTCCCTGTAGGTCTATCACGATATACGGTCGTATTTGGTCATCCTGATGTGGTGGCAGACTTCAGTAGCATTCCAGCTTCTCTCACACGTCGCAGCATCCTCCTCCCCTCACATTCCTGAGCTCCGCCGTCTGTCCTACAGATCGCACTCTTCCTTTCAGCTCCCATCCTAGGGTGAACGTGTTGCCTTTGGAGTCATACCTTACCGTGTCTTCATATCTGTGTGCCTCTGTTTATCTCTTTTCCGGTGTCTGTTGTCTTTTCGTCTTTGCATGAGTCATACCTACTTGTCTTAAAGTTCCTGTCTTTTATCATATAAGTAATTTAATTCTACGATACTTTATGATAAAAGTTTAATGAAGCAGAGGGGACAGTGCTTGGTTTAGCACTGTCCCCCTTACTGTCCCCCTCATTAGAAGTTTTAACTTTGGGGGGATATTCTCCCAATCAAAACTTTGGAGAGGGCAGCCCCTCTGTCCCCCCGTGATTTACGCCACTGGAATCAACACTGTAACGCTTTGTCTCAGGATCCGACTCTGCCTCTTCTGCGGTCGCCGGATGGGCGACGTCCTGAGGATGGCCTTTACTCAGAACGAGGTTCGTTCCTTTTCCGGCAATAGTCGTTCCCATTCTACGCGCGTTCTCTACTACGGGCTTTCTCGTCACCACCAGTTTTGCATCTTGTAACTCTCCCGCTACCGCCAATAATCTGAGACACCAGTCGTTTTCTTGGTTCCTGGAACAGAGGAGTCTTACGACGAGCCTCTGTGTCTTTCCGCCCGAGACACATGGATATCGGGCGATGCATCTTCCCACACTACCCCTTTCTCGCGTTCCATCTCCGTGGGTAAGTTAAACTTCCTCCCGGAGTAAGTTTCGTACCTGGTCTCTGTGTTGGCAATTCTCGGCCAACACAGTTCGTAAATTCTGCTTCGGGAGATAGGATACCCCTATGGAACACTCAAGAGAAGGTCCCTACTCTAACCTTCTCCAAAAACACGGACCTTCGTACCGACCTACACACGAGCGGCCCTTCCCCGCACTTCAGTCAGTCCTCCGATCAGTGTGTGGCGACAAGCATATAGAGGAGTAGGTATTTTCCGTCTTGACTCCGGTATTATCGGGGTAATTATGGAAGTACCGCGTAGTTTCTAGGTCTGCGTTAGGATCCGGTCTCTAACGTACCGGTGCTTCTCTTGGTCTGCGTTAAGAGCTGCAGTGTCTTTCCCTTATCTCTTCTTGCTGTCTGAATTTCGACAAGGAGTAATGCGGCGGCGTCTTTCCGCTAGTTTCGCACAACTTTTATCTTCTCACCGTTTACCAGTCCGTCTCGCGACTCGCGCCAAGATAGGCCCCCTGCGCGCGGTCGCAAACCGGTCTGTGAACAGGACAGCGAATGTTTAGGCTGTATCTCTCCCTGGAGCGCACTGACTAGTTTTACTAACGGGACCACTGAGGTAGGCTGCCCGATGCCACCCCTTTACTTTACACAGACCTGTCCCTTATTTCTCACGAACGGGATCCTTCCCCCGGTTCTCTCCGACCTCGACGACCCAACTCAGGGCCATTTTAAGGTCGTCATAAGCCCTAGGCACTCTCGCATTCGTAAGTCCCAACTGCCAACTCTGCATTAGAGCTGAACATATTCACATTATTTCTTGACGTCTATCTTCCCTTGCACTACTTTCAATTGAAAACGACTTAATGCGGGAAATGATCTTTGGGGACATTATATGTGATTTTGCTAATGCAAAGAGCCGCAAAGTTAACATAATGTTTCACAGCTTAACTAAACTGTTTCAGTACAAACTTTAAGGTTATTAAATTTGTATTTCCTTTTTCTATTTTCGGGTCAATCAATAAATTAATTTTTTTCAATATCTCATTTTTTGACTTTCGTAGGTCCCTATAAAGTTCGTAGGCCCTAGGCACAGTGCCTACTGTGCCTAATGGATAAGACCGGTTTGCGACCTACGGCAGAGAGGGCCTCAGCCCTACCGGATCCGTGCCGTCAGCCCGAAACCAACAGTGATTGTCTCAGTTGTTCCCCCGGGAGCGCACTGATTAGTTTTTTCCTGAGTTCTCTCGCTTCCGTATATTTGAATCGTAACCCGAACCGTATCGAACACGGACTTCTCGTCCGTATATTTGTATATGCTATGAATTTGCTCAAGGAATTTCGCTAACCGAACGATATCAAAAACTCCCGTATATCAAGGCACGCAACTATCACTCACGACAATGGCTGCGCGCCACACAACCCCTGTTCTTCAATCCAGCTGGACCGGCTTGCTTATATAGTGCCCAGCCTAATCATACAGAAATAAAGGTGTCTTAATGTCACTGATTACGTGCTATATTTAAAAAAAAACATTTAAGGACCTATAGCCTACATTTGAACAATGGAACCCTTTTATGCATTATTTTATTAAAAAATAAACTAAAAGTCTGCTCGATCTAACTATTAAGCTATTATTAGATTAAACTTAAATTCCATTAAAATTAATTTCTAAAAATCCTTTGCAGCTAAATCGGCCGAACCGCGCACACAAGCGCAGCACTTCGTTGCTACCTAAAGCGCGTCATAGCTACTCCTGCTTCTTTCCAACCAGAGCTGCCTTGTGGGCGATCCGCCACAGAGAGAAGGGGAAAGGAGCTGCTATCGTGGGTTGTAGGCCTACTTAAGCTGAGAGAAATAGGGAAGGCAACGGATTCGATGGATCAGGGTGGGATTTCTTGAAAACGTTAGACTTATTTTGAATGGAACACATGAGGAATAACAGAACGCGGGACTTAAGACAGGTGATAATGAATGAACGACGGAAGGGATATAGGAACAGAGAATTTGCGAAATTCAGGAGCGAGATCGTTCTAGAGTTTAGGTGCAGTGTAGTGTATGGAACCAGCTTATTTACAGGCGTTCAATCAGCGTTCAATCAAAACAAAATCGATAGGCAGAAAGGGTTCGGTTCTATGTCAAGATCCAGGAGTCAGGCAGGCAGACTCGCAGACGGAGAGAGAGAGGTAAGGGCAAGAGCAAGAAACTCCCCATCACTTTACCATTTAAAATTATGCGCAGGTCTTTTGCTCAAAACTGAAAACACTTCTCTTCCACAAATCCTATCCTGGTTCTTCATCTGTCCCCTTATCTCTCGTTCCGCTCCAATTCTAAACATCATCCACTGCCTGCCTGCCTAACTTTTGGGTTTTGACCTGTAACTGAATCTGACCCTTACTGCTTATCGATTTTGTTCTAACTGAGCACCTGTGAATAAGTTGGTTCTACGCGATTTAGCTTTCGTTGGGCGCTGTAGAAATTTCGAGTTTTTGCGATTACGGTTACTCGCCGTTTCGGCGTAGGTTGCCTGACTAGTTACTGCTAGAAGACGCTCTGTACAATGACGTCATGAAATAGTACGTGGAATCTGTGTGCGATATGTCACCTTTGCTGTGGGAGAATGGAAGACGTGTTTGATTAATAGTTTTCTGCAAATTAAATTGCGATTTTAAGGATAAACCTAGGATTTTATGCAGTCTTATGAATAATCAGCAAAAGGCTGGGTTTTTCGGCACCCATAAATGTTGTTTTAAAGAGGGATTTTGTGCGGCAAATGACGTGTAATTTTGCTATCGACGTTCGAACCAGTGACAGGTACCAGGCCGCTGTGCGACGGTGGATCCGTCGAATTGATGTCTTCCTGCGTGCTTACGAGGATTCATCTGCATCGCGCACAGATTTTCACGCAATATCATTCATGCAAATTATTACGAAAATCCGTTAGATTGCTGTAATTACGTCAGCAGATTTCCTATATGGATTGATATGGGGCATATGGATTAATAATAGAGACAGTCGAACGGTGAACTGTGTAATTTAGTGGAATTGATGTCCAAGACAGGAATTCACTTCCAGAAACGTTTCTACGCCATATTCATGTGTTTGAATTTGATTAGCAAATCGGCATGAAACAAATATCTTGTTGCAAACAATATATCCATAGATTCACATAGTGCCAGAATTTGTCTGGTTTGCATATTGGATTATTAAGAATACGGATTAATTACTAGAGTAATTGGACATGGCCGAAAGCGCCGATAAAAACTCACTGAGCAGTTCCAGTGTAGAATCAATCGTCCCTAAGACCACCCATGATGTGATGAAAATGTCGGGTAACGACGAGCTGAAATTTGGAGTACTCATAGGCTTAATTGAAGTCAGACAGCTTTCCAACAAGGATGTCGTGGATACCGTACTCAGCCTGGTATGTCAATGAGTAACTTCATTATTACTGGTATAATCATATGCATGTATGTGTAGTAATGACATTGTTAAGTAGAATTACTATGCAGGCAGTGTTCAGCTTCTGTGAAAAGCTTTTGCTTGTCACCATTTTGTCTGGATTGTGACTTCTGGAAAAATAACGTTGACAGTAAATTATTATGCCTTTGGTTGGTGTGATTGGTAGTTTAGTCACGAAATTCATCTGTGGGCAGAAATTATCTGGTTTAGTGTTGCTGGTGTCATGGAAGGTACAGTAAGATAATCACTCAAATAATTTTTGAGGCCTGTATCAGCAGTAGTCTTCCAAGGCATGGTTGGAGTGCTGAAGAATCTTTTAATGTGAAGAAAGTAAAAATACAATTAAAGCAGTCCATCAACTGGGCAACCTTGCCTTACAAGTTGTGTTACATGACAAAGAAATACCAGTTTCAATACACACCAGATTCAGACCTCAGGTGCAGTGGTGAAAGGCAAATTTATGTATTATCAGTTGGTTACCACCATAATGTATTTGCTTTTGCGAAAATATATACAAGATCACATACTAATTAAATAGCTTTGGTAAATCATCTTGTGATAGACTTCAAATTACCTAACTTTGATGAGATGCATAAGAATTAGAGCACATTAAAGACCTAAACAGGTTAGTTCATTTTATGGTGTGGTATTGGTAGATTTTTTGCAAGCTGCTAAACTGTATTGCAATTAAGGAATCTAGTGAGTGGACATCTGTTGGTGTTAGATTTGAGAGAAATAGCCAAGTCACAAAGTTATAATTAGCCATTTTCTAATTTCTAATTTTAATCAGAACAAACATACAAAAAACTGTAGGCCTGGTTGGGTTTTGCTTGGCAGCCCATCTCTCTAAACACTAAGCTATAGTGCCATTCAGTCATTCAAGATAAATGTTCACATGCATGAAATATGTAACCATTAACAGGTGTCATTAAAACAAAAGGAAAACTTGCCCAACCTGGCCTGTTTATATGGTTGTGAAGTGAATGTCTGATAATGATTGAGTGGTTTGGCCAGTGTTTGAATGGAAGAGTGGGTGATAAACAGATCACTAGATTGAAGGATGAATGAAGAGGGTAGTTTTGGTTGTAAGTTGGTTGAATAACAGTTGTATATTAAAAATTAGACAATTAGAGACTGGCAAAGATACAGGAAAGCAGAGACTGAGCCTCACATGCAGACATACTGTACATCAGTTTCAATCAATTTTAGCAATTATTGGGTATTCTTGATATTATTGACTGCTTAGGTTTTATTATTGTGGTTGGAATTTATGCTAAGTTGGCTGTTGAGAGTTGAGCACTCATTGTATCGAATGAGTGATTTGAGTAATTTTTGACATAATGACCGATTGATTTGGATCAGTTCCGTTGTGTGCAGCTGTGAAGTGGACAATCCATAGTAGCATCACGTGAAAAGCACTATAACCATCAGTTATTCAATCGCTTCATTACGATCAGCGATCATAACCTGCATGTCCAGTCCATCAATTTGTCTTTGTCTAGGCGATTAACCAGATACTGCCAATCGGAAGAGTTTTTATAAGTGACTGGCCAAATGAGTTGAACCAACAGTGCAACAATGGCTGGATCTAATTCCAAATGACAGTTTCAAGGCCTGTGATTGACACATTGCTTACTTCCAGATGCAGAATTGTGGCTGAACTGTGATCAGAAAAGGGGGGGGGCATTTGGTCCTGGAATGGAAAATCAGGAAAGGGAGTGCATCCATTTGTTGAGCCTTTGATTGATTCATTCATCCTTCTTTTCCTCTTTCTATTTTCATCTGCCATCTTATCATTCCATCCATGCACCCATGCATTCATTTGCTTCATCCATTCATCTTTGTGATCAGCCATTCACCTGCCATTCACCAGCCATTCACCAAATCAAGACTGGACAGTGGTCGGCCTGAAGGAGCAAACTTGCTGTGAATGGTGAAAGCAATGCTGGACCAACTGAGCAAGATTCATTTGGGAAATCAGTAGCAGGAGCAAATCCCTCCCTCAACTGAGTGATGAGATTCTTGACAATATTGGTCTTGCTTCTGCAGTCTGTTTCGTGTAAGAAAGGTCTTCTGTAAGGAATAAAATGACTGTTAAATAGCAGTTTGCTGCAATTGAACAGGTGAGATAAGGAGGATGTCAACCATTCAAGCAGCCACAAGATCTAATTAAATGCTGGATACTATTACTGTCTGTAATTAAATTTAAAAAAAATAATATTTTGCTGTGAACAAATATTTCTGGGAAAGCAATTCTGAATTTAGTAAGTACTGGCTTGTGTACTAATAGCTGGACAGTCAGCCAGACTTATGTGTCTGTTAGACTAATCAGTGAGACAGATTGGCAAAGGCAATGACAGATTACAGAAAACAACAGGCAGAGTAAGCTAGAGATATAGTGGAAACCCGACAGAGTCTGAAGATCTGATGACTGGAAGTGATGCTTTGTGACAGAGTTTGTTCCCATCAGGATGTTTCTTATGCATTCTACTTCTGTGTAGATCCTCAGGTGTTCTTTCTCTAATCTGCTTTTCCCGGAGTCTGCTGCACTGCTGATGAGCATTGGAATAGAACTACCACAGAAAGCTTGTTAGCAAATTTGCTGTAAATTAATGATGTTTCCCTGCAAATTAAAGGCCAACTGTTATACTGACAAAAATACCTTTGCTAGGATGCTTCCGTCTTAGGCTGTCTTACTGCCTTCAAGTCCTGATAGCACAGTGTCCTGTCTCTTGGTTTTACAGCAGCCATTACAAGGCAATCACAAATTTTATGCACAATCATTAACTGTACTCATCCAAGGTGCTGGCCTGTGGGTTGTAGTGGAGTGGATCTCCAACAAAGGCCAGATGTTATAACTGGTTTCTTAACCTGACAACTAATCATGAATTTTGCTTGGCTTTAAGAATCAAACTCAGGATGTGGTTGCATATGGCAGCTGTGTTGCATCTTGGAGTTGAATGATGTCCTTTGCTTTCATTTCAGCTAAAATTCATTTCAGTTTGCTGTTTAATTATGATTACAGTTAACCAAGTGGACAGAGTGGAGATTTTATATGCATAAATTTCTGTAATTAACTTGTTGCCCAATGGATATTTTTAGCCAGTAACCTTGCTCCACCATGTATTTTTGGGGTTTTGATCCAGTTTACCTGTTAAGAGTAAAAACGTAATATCTCAGTAACTACTGAAGATAAGTTAAAGTGTAAACATGAAATTAGTTTAGAAATGAATTTCTGAACAAGCCTATGTCAGTTAATTGTTTGTATGTGCTTGTATTTTATGGATATGGCATGTCGAGAGGCATTGTGTGGCATACATGTTCATAAGCAGGCATTACTTTGCCTTTTTATATTCTTCTGGTGTTTGAAATCGAGGTTACTAATATGTAGTGTTCCTTCAGTTATTATTAGGTCAAAGTTAAGACTAGAGTTCAAGTGACTGTCTTTGACATGACTGGTTGATATGTAAAACATCATTTTTGAATGTACCATTACTTTCTTCACCACTCTCTTCACAATCTTGGTGGTATGCAATTCTCAAGTGGTCATTGACAATAGTGAGGAGCAGTTGAACTTCGCATGTGGTTATATTTTGGAGGGGTAAAAGGCAAAGAATCAAAGTTATTTACATGGGTTGAAGACATTGCCATTTAGGTAAAAAACTTCAAAGTTACCTCTAGCTTCTTGTGTGGCATAGTAAATTTCAAGCCATGCATATCCATGGAAAGTTATGCCAGCCTGTAACTTTTGCAGAGACATTTTACGAGTCCATAGAAGGCCT
The DNA here is from genome assembly GCA_964023275.1 of Norana najaformis. Classification (NCBI taxonomy): domain Eukaryota; kingdom Metazoa; phylum Annelida; class Clitellata; order Crassiclitellata; family Hormogastridae; genus Norana; species Norana najaformis. The sequence goes on along the minus strand of OZ029915.1, from coordinate 33,098,388 downwards.
AGAGCAACCTACAAGTAAGAAATCCTTGTCTAGGTCCTCTTTATTTACATCCGGGAGTTGCCAGCTTAGCATTTGAAGCACTGTGTTGCTGGCAACTGTTAACGTTGTGTTTAGTTTCATGGACGATCTTGACAAGCAATTCTGACTATAAAAAAACTACAAAAATATATCAAACACACTGAGAAATCTAGCATATTAGCGAGTGAGCCAAGCCTTTTTCATAAATATTTCAACTAGCCTTTGCTGGAGGCTTGCGAAAACCCTAGTCTGGGCAGCACAGCATCGCATGCAGTTTGCTGCTAGTATGCTTTTATTATTGTTTGAAACATTCTGTAAATCGTTTATGTGAATGCTATTTCATTATTTATTTTATTTAAAACTCTTCTAATGTGTGCAAGGTCAGTAAATCTGAATCTGAGGCACGGATGCGTGTTCACTAGGGGGCCAAGGTGGAGTTATGCAAAAGCTAGAGTAAAATAGTCTTGACAAGTGATTTAAATGATGAAAGCAAGTTAGCAAGTCAGGCCTTTTGTGGTAGTCGATTCCAGATGCAGGGAGCATAGCAGCAGAACATATGTGATCATGAATTTGTCCCGAACCTTGGTTCTAGCAGCAGGCCAGTATCAGAAGAGTGCTACAGACTAGGAGGGCAATATGGTGTTACCAATGTATAAGATATAATGCAAAGCTGGTATTCTTGACCTTAAAGGTCAAGCATGCAATCTTGAAGTTAGTACACCATTCAACAGGAAACCAATGAAGCTCACAAAGGTGATCTAATGCATTTGATGATGATGAAGAAGAAAAAAACTGTTGCAACCATAGAAAGAGAGTTTTGAAGCATCAGGAGCTGTTTTAGATTAAAGGAGGAAATACCATATAACAGTGCATTTGCACAGTCTAAGTGAAAACCAACAAGTGCGTGTGACACTGTTTTAGCCATCTCATCAGTCAGAGAATGTCTGGTGTTGTGAAACGCCTTGATGTGGTAGAAGCAAGACCTACAAATCAAAGGTACATGTGAAGTTGTAGTGAATGAGTTATCAACGATGACACTGAGAGTTTTAATTTTGTCTGATAATGAGATTTTGGTTCCTGAAAGGTCAGTATAATGAACGTGAAGAAAAAGAATGCATATGCTGATGAGTTGTAAAAATAACTGCCTCTGACTTATCAAGGTTAATTGCTAGATTATTAAAGCAGAACCAAATGTGGCAAGAGGAAAAACAGAATTTGAGTTAGGTTTTCGCTGAGGGATCTGTTACAGAGAAAGCGATGTAGAGTTGATTATTGTCCACATATTGCTGGACTATTTTATAATGCATGTGTGCAATTTGACAATGGGCAAAATAAAGATTGATAAAAGGAGAGGCCTGAGGACAGAACTCTGAGGTACACTTGAATGACAGGCAACAGGATCAGAGCGAGATGAATTTATTGCCATTCATTGAGAACTTTCATTGTGATAAGTAGATATCCATAAAAGAGCAGAACCAGCAGTTCCAAAGGATGTATAGAGGTGAGACAACAAAATGCCATGCGGTTTTTACATTAGAACTTTAGTGTAAATTTTTTTTGAAAACCTAGACAGCTTTTTGTCCTCAAGGTAACGTTGCAAGAACTGTTTGAAGTGTGAAGCAGTTTCTTTACAATGCTCCATCGGTCTTTAGAAGTTTCGGCAAAAGCCACTGATTATGGTAGAACTGCTGTCGAGATGTTATGATTAGTTTCTTAGACACCTTGCATGCTCTTTGGTTGGCAGTTTGGTTGCTTTTCTGCTGGGTTTTCTTCCAGTGATGTTCCAGATGATGACTGGCTCGCTTGGCCTGCTTTGCTTCATAAGAAAGCTATTTTGTGATTGTCTTGGCAGGTCTTTTAAAGCAGACATGCAGAAGTGCAAATTTATCCAGCTCCCTCAGAACAACAGTAGATAGTTGCTCTACAAAAGCATCTGCTGTCTTGGAGGGTTCTGAAAACAGTTCTGTGTTGATCAGTGCCTGCTCAAACTTGACCGTGTTGATGTGCTTTTTTGGGCAGTATGAAAATACAACTGGAAAGCTGGATGTATCCACTGCTAATGTAGCAATGATGAGACTGGTCACAGATACAGCCAGCATCATTGACCCAGACATTTCCAACCATTTCAGGATTATCAGTGATTAATAAATCCAGCAGATTTCCACAGGGAGTTAGAGTTGAAACTTGTTGTTTGAGATCGACTGATGATAGTAAATCGTCTAAGGTGTCATCAGTGTGATTCCCGATGCTGCTCAGACAGTTAAAGTTGCCACATACGAGCAGGCAATCATTTTTGTACTGGCAGTACTTGTGGAAATAATGTCTGAAAATTCGTCATAGAAGGTATGAATGGAGCTTGATAGTGGATGATATATGTTGGTGATGATCAAAGGATGCAGCTTTAGTTACTCAGACCAAACTGAAGCTCATGCAACGATTGATGAATGGAGTTGGACAGAAGAGGGAAGGTGAATTGAGTGGTGGAAGGGTAGATGACTGCAAGACCACCACCTTGGTCAGGGCCGCGGTCAACAGGCTGCCACTGAACATGCTGGACGGAGAAGCCTTCAGGCGCCACTCCTTGCTTAGTACAGGTCAGTGCATCAGATGTAATCCATGTGTCCCTTAAAGAAAAACTGTTCAGCTATTCGTTGGCTATGATATCTTGGATAATTGTGGCATGTTGCACAGCAGAATGAACAATCAGGTCTTCGAGCTTCAGTGATGAAGATCAACGTGTTGCCTTGCTTTTGTATACATATAATGGTCCAGGGTTGAGTTTGATGTTTCCAGACATGATCAGCAGTAGTGCAACAAGAAAAGCACTTACCGACTGTCTCTTCTGAGGACGAAGTGGACAACCAGTCCTAACCCAAGTCAGAACGATTGGAAAACTGTAGAGAGGGGGCGAGGGCGAATGACAGCATTTAATTTCTTGACCGTTGCCCTTACAGATAAACGAGTGTATTCAACGATTAAACTCGACCGATTGTTCAAATAAGAGCAAATGTTCCAAAGTGCTTCTGCCTCAGCACATAGTTCAAGATTATAATTGTTAAAACCATCGCATAAAACAGTGTTAGACTCATAAATTTGACCTTTTAACAAAATAACGAGCCAGAACCAAATTTGAAAAGCCATTTTGGTGCCACCTAGTGAACGACTCTTTTTTCTCAAGTTTGCACCTCGCTTCATATCAGAATGACTGGAAAACTGTAGAGAAACGGGTGAGGGCATTCAATTGCTTTTAAATTCTCGACTTTCTTGTAGAGATAAATGGGTGTAATTCTACGCAAGGCATTTAATGATTAAACTCGACTGGTTGTTTGAATAAGAACAAAAAATCTTATGTCTGCACATAGTTCAAGATTGTAATTGTTATATGTATCCCCATAAAACAGTGTTGGACTCGTAAATCCGACTTTTCAATAAAATAAAGAGCCAGAAACAGATATGGACAGCCATCTCGATGGAACCTAGTCAACTGTATTTACAGTACAGTCGATCCTGTTATTCATAAACGTGAAAGCCTTCAAAATTAACTCTTCATTCGGCTCCTAATTACTGAAAATCATACATCAAACTTCACCTTCATTCCTTATCGCGGTCCATAGCACGAACACAAAACGTAAAATATAGGTGACTTTTCGCATTGAATATCTTGGCAATTGCTGCCAACAGACACAAGCAACCTATGACAAAATAGTAGCATATTTATTGATACAGTTATGTATGAAGTTATTTAGGCTTGTTCCCTATTGTCCAACAGGACACCTACAATGTTGCAAATCTGCACCTCTGGTGCACACAGAAAGTTATCGATTGTCACAAAATTGCACATGTGGTCAAAGGGTTAAGTGAATAAATTGAAATAAATTGAATTTGGTTGAATATATGTATATATATATATATTTATTTATATTTATACATATGACCATCTATTAAAATTTTAATCAAAATTATTCACATGATTAAAATTGGTAATCACCCAATTAATTGCAGAAAACATGGAGGGATTAAATTTGGTGAGAAATTTGTAATGTTTTGTACAACTGATATTTTTCAGAAACTTGATTAAATTACAAATATTTAAAATGCTGAATTATAATTATACCATAATTATCAATCTGGCAAAATTGTTTGCAAATCTATAATATATTTTAAAACAAAATTTAATTAAGTCGAGAATGTCTTGCTGTAGAAGAAGTGTTTGTAAGTTCAACTTGATGCTCAACCAGTAGTAGACTATCTTTATTATCGGAGTCTGTTTGTAGATTAAGCAGGTGCCTCTTCCTCCATGGTGGCTCATTTGGTGACGCTTTGAATTTAACAATAGACTAAGTGGGTAGCCTGGGTGGTTATTTTTTTGAGATGATACTGTAGCATGGTTTGCCTTCTGTGATACTTAAATTCTTTCCCGCAATACTTACACTGGCCATAGATTCTTTTTTAGCAAATATTTGTTTTCATCCCTACTTTGTGATATAATTTTAAATTTATTTTGATGATAAAACTTGGCCCTGCAGACTATTTGAATTATGCAAAAAAGAACCAAACATTGACAGGTGCAATGAGGTTAAGGAAACAGTATGGGATAAAGGCATTGATGATTCCTTTAGTGTATTTCATCTAGTGTTCATTTAGTGCAAGATTGCTTTATTGTGTTAAAAATATTAATTGCGTTAAAATTCATAATTGTGTTATAGTTTTAACAAATTAATCACGCTACTAATGTGTTAAATGCCCACCTCTATACACATCACAGGATGTGGGTTTGATTTTGTTAATGTTAGTGGTCCTGTTTTATATTCAGGTCGACCAGTGAGCAAGGAGACTGATGAGAGTGTAATGATTTGGTGATGGTGAACTGTTTTGTGACAGGAAAGGGGTTCTAAATCAATTAAGAGGTCAGAGTGCAATTGAAGATATATGGTGGTGGACAATGAACATGAAAGATGGCTGTTTAGCGATTTGTTATGTGTACCAGTAATCTGGTGTACTGAAGTCAGTTTAAGCTTCTAATCCTCCTGTTTTGGCCATAGTTTTGGTGTTACTACTTGATCGCCCCATCACCAAAACAGCTTGTAACATGAATTTTTACAGTGTTAATTCAATATGCTGCCTGCTTATTCAGTCCTGAGCTACCCTGTAACTTGTTCCAAAACTGATGTAGTCATAACTGTGGCCAGTTTATTTTTACTTCTAATTATTGACAAAAGTTATTGATGTTAGTGCCACTGGCCTGCACCGAGCCAGTGAGCATTACAGTGACGCACGATTGACAGTTAGAATCATGCACCGAGCACCAAGTGCCGGCACAGTTATTGATTTTGCGCTGCAGTGAGACAGGAGTCGTAATTCAATAGATACCTTAGCCCGGATATTCTGGCGTTGTCACTAGGTTCTTGTGGTGAATGCTAGAAACCAAGAAATCTCAGAAACAGAGATGAGTGGTTTGGTGGCCAGTCAATGAGAGAAAACACCTCATTGGTTGTTTGCAGTTTACATCAGTCTGTCATTTTCCTTCAGTTATTATACTTCTAATCTTATTCTTTGCGACAAATCCTGCCATCAGTAGGTGTTTAAGTGGTGTTACATAAATGGCTGGATGCATATATTACCAAATCCTGATGAACAAAATGTGTGTTACAGGTGAAGACAAAATGAGGCCACATTATTATGTGCCTTTATTGGTTGGCTGTAGTTTAGCATTTAGGATGCTGGGCTGTTTACAGTTTGAAAGTTTACAGTCATACATCCCTGCCTCGAAAGAAAGCTACTTAAGATTTCTGCCTTCCAGCAAACTCAGCTGTTATAGGAGTACATGTCAGCAGGAAGACATCCAAGAGGAGAGGACTAGCCACTCACCCTTGTAAGCAAAGAGGCTAAGAAAATGAAATTCATAACACTTCATACCCATGGTTGCCCTGCAGATTTAGCTTAGGGACAGCTTTTCTTTATTATTATTATTATTATTATTATTATTATTATTATTATTATTATTATTATTGTTGTTTTTTGTTATTATTAGTATTAGTATAAAAATTTGCATTGTGCTCAAAGTCACAGACAAAGGTGAATCTGAGACCTGGTTAGTTAGCCACCAGGTGATAATGCAGTTTGATATCCAGTTACTCGCTTCTGTTTTGCTGATGTTCAGTATTTGAATGGCCAGTAACAAGCTTCTCAGAGCAAAACTCGACTACTGTAATTCGCTGCTGTACGGTACTACAAAGTCTAACATCACCAAACTGCAACACGTCCAAAACTCGTTAGCCCGGTCTGGTGACAGGAACCTGAAGGTTTGACCACGTCACTCCTGTACTGGCATATCTACATTGGCTGCCTGTCAGCTCCAGAATCACTTATAAGATAGATCTGCTCACACGCAAGACTCTCTCGACCAATCAACCAGCTTACCTGTCATCATCCTTACATTGCTACCTACCATCCAGGTCTCTGCGATCAGCTACACAAAACCTTCTGTCTTTCCCTGACATCAGAGACTTTTGGTCTGATTTCTCACGACGCGGGTTCAGCAACTCAGCACCAGCCATTTGGAATAGCCTTCCTGTTCACATTACTCACGACAGTATCTCGCTAGACACATTCGTAAAGCGGCTAAAGACCTATCTGTATCGTCTTGCTTTGTTGTCTGACATGTAACCCACCCACGCCTACGATTCCTCGCTCAGTCGATGGACATATGGCGTGTTAACAAATGCATTACTTACTTACTTACTTCTCCTGAATCCCTCAAAGACTGAATGTTTCCTCTTTGGCAAAGGTCAGCAACCCCACAAATTTGATTGACTGACATCTGATCAGTTAGATGGATTGACTGTTGACTGTTCCAAACATGCACACAGTTTGAGCATGACTTTTAACTCCACTGTGTCTTTTTCTGAACATGTTAAAACCGTTTGCAAATCAGTTCACTTTTGCGTACGGGATAGTTGTAGAATCAAATAGTACATGCCTCAAACTGTCTTGATTTCACTGGCAGCTGCTATGGTTTCTTGCCAACTTGATTACTGCAACTCACTTTTCATTGGTATTGCTAAAAGAGATTTGCACAGACTACTTTTGGTTCAAAATTCTCTGGCAAGAGACATAATGAAAACCCAAAGTATGAGCATCCAATATCTTAGTCATTGCATTGGCTGCCCATTGAGCAAAGAATTTAGTTTAGAATCTGTCTTAAAGTTTACAATGCATTGCTTTAAAATTAGCTTACATATCTCTGCTCCTTGCTCACCGCTCAACTAGCAAATAAAGCACTTGATTAACGGATCCTTTGACTCTTGTGTCATGCACCCGCATGGCATTGGACTCTCGGTTATTCTCGGTGGCTGATCCAAGGCTTTGGAATTCTCTGCATAGTTCTGTGTGTTCTGTTGGTTCTCTAGTGTCGTTCAGAGCTTAACACTCATCTGTTTCAGCTTGCCTACCTGCCATGGCTTAAATTTTGTTTTTTTCTGACTTCTTGGATGTTTACCTGGCTTCTCCAATCGATTACAATTTTTGACTACTTTTTCACATGAAGCAACCATCGATTAATTCTTTACACATTATAATAATGATGCTAAAGAAGTTGTTAGGTAAGATAAGATATCCAGGAGAGAGTTATGCCAATTGCAGATGTCTGCATCTAGCTTTGGTACATACTGAACTGTATCTCAATACAGCCTGTGCCTTAAACTCCAACTTTAGTTTAGGCCTAATAGATATGTAATCTTGCATAGGCTAGAGCACAAGTCCCAAATGTTACTGCCCGTGCAGCAGTCCAGTGCATACATGATGAAAAAGATCAGAGGGAACATTGCCTTGGACCCAGCATGACTGTTATGCATGGCATTCACATAGCTTGGATCTTTAAAAGTACATGGTTTCAGTACTGCTAACATGTTTTTAAAAAATACTTAATGAAATCTGAATAGTTTTGGTGTAGAGGATTACCTTAACAGGTTACATGCTGGATGCTGTGCTTGTGTGTGGACTTGGAAAGCCTTAAATCATCGGAAGTAGTGGTGTATGACTGTTGTAAAGTAACCTGTGCCTCTGTTGTATGTGGTGATGGAGCTAATTCGTCCTTTGGCTGTATCTTCCTATTGTTATTCCACTTCCACTAAGTCACGATTGACTGCTATTACCAGTTCATGAGAAGTCTGTTGGGGTCGATTGTTAATGTTTTGTATCTGGCTGTTTGTATAGCACCACTGTAATGGAAAATGCTGTCATGTTTGGAGAGAGACGTCATGTCTCATTTGGAAAAAATGGTTGTTGCAAGTTCTTGGGCTGTGATTTAGACAGTTAATGGTTCATTTCTATTTATCCTTTCAAAGGGAATAAATCAACCAGCTGACTTGGTGGGAAATAATTAAACTAAAGGTAAAGTTAATTTAATTGCCAGGTACTGGTATGTATCTGGACACTTGTGAAGCACCTTCAATGAAGCTCTCAAAGGTGATACTTGCTAGCTTAAATATTTGTTAAAAAAATATATATCCACTGCTGAATGTTGCTGGCAAATCAACATTGGCTGTCTGTCAGTTCCAGAATCACTTACAAGATAGCTTTCCTTACACATAAGACTCTTTCTACCAATCAACCAGTTTACCTGTCATCTTTCTTACAATGCTACCAGCCATCCCAATCTCTGCGATCAGCTATACAGAACCGCCTGTGTCTCCCTAATATCAGAGACTAGCTATCAGTCTGAATTCTCATGACATGTTTTCTGCAATTCTGCACTGGCCTTGTGGAACAGTCTTCCTGTTACATTACTCAGAACAATATCTTGCTAGACACATTCGTAAACAGGCTTAAGACCTATTTGTATCATCTTGCTATTGTTGTCTGACCGCTGTGACCCACCCATGCCTATGATTCCTCGCTGAGTCGATGGACATATGGTATGTTAACAAATGCATTACTTACTTACTTACTGGCTCATATAGCTGGAAAAGTATGGGTTTGATGACTGATTGCTTATGCTAACTAAAGTGAGAGCTGGCAAAGTGTCTAATTGCACATCGAAGGCAAATGTCATGTCTGTTGTGGAATGGGTATTGTGTTACAATATGTTAAGTGTTATAACTTGGTACTCGAATGCTGATTGTTGTGCTGAAGAAAGGCTGTGCAGTTGATGGATCTGGTTTGCTGGTGGTCATTTTAAGCAGGACTGTTCAGATCAGAGGTACTCAAACTGTGTGCCGCAGCACACCAGTGTGTCACGAGAGAGCCAGAGGTGTGCTGCCAAATTTTGATAATAAAAAATATTTTTGTCTAAATTACCACACACTTTTGCCTATTTATACAATTACATTTGTACAAAAGCTTTGTCAGCCTAATATTTATGTAACACTGGCTATTTTGTAGTAGAATTTAAATATAGTCATTGTAGTGTAAGCTGTAAAGTACTGTTAATTTACGATTAATTACATGAGAGTCCATCATTAAGAACGCATACACTGTAGTTGGTTTGTCTGCCTGTGCTTTTAGTTGTAATTGGACTGTGTGAGTTACAAAAACATGCTATATAGGTCTTCTGGTGTTAGGATCTTAGTTGAGAGGATGTGTCTTGGGTGGTCTTCTAATCTTATATAGCAGATAAGAATCTGTCTTTCACTGACGCATGTAGCATTTCCAGAATTGTGACACATGTGTTAAGATTGGCTTCTGCTTACCTGTCTCACATAGGTAATGCTCTGTCACATCATTATGTTGTATTGTTGATGGCTGGCTGCACAGTTGGACGTATTTAGTTTGTTAATGCCTTATGAAGTTATTAATTTAGTGTTGTCAGGTTAAAGGCCATTCTTACTGTAAACTTTCCCATCTGCAGGGTGTAATCCAGAAATTGTGCCCACTGAGTGGCCACTGCAGATTAGATTAGGAGACCTCTGAAACAGAATTTTCAGTAATTTTATTTGCTTAGTTATATGAAAACTGCATCTTGTTGCTATGTTTTACACATGATTCGTTGTAATTTTATTGATTTTACGAGTTCATCTGATTTCATTTTATTCCTTATCTTTTTATTAATCATTGTTACTTAAAATAATTGGCTGTCATGCATTGTTTAGATTCTTTTCATAAGTAATTTCTTGTTGCTGTTATGTTGGAATTGATAGTATTTGTATCACCAACTAAGGCATTGGTTCCATTTCTGCTGTTGCATTTGAGAAGTTTAGTTATAACTTATCCCTAAAGCATATTTCTTTTTGCACAAAAATCTATCCAGCACTGCTGGCTCTGGTAGGCCTCTAATCTGACACATTATGCCCCACTGTTTCTAATTCTGTAATGTGCTGTGTGTGTTTCATTCTGTCACCTTTTGATAGTATTTTCTTAACCAACTAGGGCATTGGTTTCAACTGTATGTGTCTTTGTTGTTCTTAATCTACCCATTCCCTTTTTCTGTCTTCTCTCCCTCTTCTTTTGTTTCAGTGGTCTATCTCTTTCTTCTTCAATCATCTTTATCACCTTTCTTTTTTAATTGGTCTTCCTGTCTGTACTTCCACCTCAATGTATCTTTTGTCTCCAATCTGTGCCTGTCTCTCTATTTTTTCTCTTCTTCTCCTTCTGGACAAGTCCTTTGTTACATCTCACCTTTCATTATTTTGCAAAGTATTTCCTTTGTCTCTCCCAAGCTTCTTCCGGTCCTTCCTCCTTCAAGCCTCTTATCCTTCAGATCTTCCAGCTGTCTGTGCCTAGCTCTCGTGTCATTGCTTGCTTTGCCCTTGTTAACTCTAAAGATAATTTGCAGATGCAAACACACCCATACGAATGGATTTGTCCAGTCTCCAGCTAAGCACCATAGACAGGTGCTTCATCTTGAGGACATCTCAGTAGTTAAAACCAAAATTATTTTGTGGAGAGGGAATCTTCTTTTTATTGTTATTTTACGGTTGAGTGCTTCAAATACATCGCGTAATGGAGAGACATGCTGCTGGTGCATTGCTTTCTGATAACAGGTCATGAGTTGTCCATAGCAACCAAGCACTGACAGTCCCTCAGTGGCAGCAAACATACTGGTGTCTGTTATCCACTTTATGCAGTGCCACTTGTTAGCAACAACCTTTCTTCAAATGGTTGCCATGGCTACAAAACCATTAGGGTTATGGTAACCATAGCCATTTAATTTCAGCTTAATATTGTCTTGATATGGATTTTGGCTAAGGCTGTCAATTAGCATTCCTCTGGTAACAGCATAGAATCACATGGCTGGCTGCTTTTCTCCTCCATCCAGTCTGGTGACTGCTATGACTGACTGGCTGCTAATTGACCCCAGAGTCTTCATTCTTATGAGACATTCAAGAATGCGAAAATTCCCTATTCTCTACTTGTGTGGCCTTTCAGCCATTTAAATGTGTTGTTTGACACTGACTCCCATTCTGTTAGATGTCCATAACATATATTGTTGTTCACAAGGCTGAGAAAACAGTGCATGATAATGAGAGGCTTCAACTCAAGCAGGTGCTTTGTTATCATAACTGTATGTCTTGGCAAGATAATATATCTTGTTTGCTAGAGACTGAAGTAAAATGGCTGCCATATTTTTATTTTGAATGTTTTCTGTTTGGCATTTGATTGAGACTGTGAATATCAATTGCCACTAAACAAAACCACATTCTGACATCACAATCTAGTGAATGGAATAAGTTAAGATACGTGAAGCTTCAGAGGCTGGAAGATGGGGTATGGAGGATAAGCAATCTGAAAAAGATGAGACTTTAGCCCTGACTTAAATGACATTACTGATATTGCAGAGTGGACAAAAGCGGGCAGTGAAGCCACCAACTGAGAAAAACCTGGAAACCCAGTAGCATTCTGGTTGGAGTACAACAAGAATAAAAGCATGCAATAAAGTAGTGCAATATTTCTGAGTATAAGGGGTGAGCAAAGATGAAGTATAAGTTGGCCGGCCAGTGTGTAGTACCTAGTAAATTATGAGGCACATTTTAAATGGGATTCTCTCTTCATTGGGAAGCCAATGCAATGATTGCAGTGTAGGGGTGATGTGTTGGAATTAGGGCATTCTCATTATGGTCCTGGCCAAGGAGTTGTGAAACATTTGTAGCTTGTGCAAATTTGTCTTTTGATGCTGCTCTGAAGTGAGGTTGTACAGCAATCAAGACAGCTAGAATCTTGGGCGTTAGCCAGTGAAACCAAGGCATTCTGAAGCGTACGAGGTCTGATTCTGCCGATATCTTGTATATGAAATTAAACAGATTTCCTAATGGCTTGAGTATGCTCAGAGAAAGACGTATTGGAACCAAATTATGTGGTGACCCAGTGTGAATTCAAAAAAGCCAGTTGAACTTGTGCATCTTCTGGCTTGAGCCCAATAGAAGAAATTCGATTTTGGACAGGCTCAGAAGAAGCACTGCTATCTAAGCCTGTAAATCTCAGAAAGCAGATTAGAGTAGTTAGTTGGAAGGAGTAGATTGGACTGTCAAAAGAAATCAGAAGCTGAGTGTTCTCGGCATGTAGTTGGTTGTTCAGTGATCTGTTAACAAACAGTGCACCAAGCAGTGAGGTATAAGGGATGAAAAGGAAAGGACCAAGTACAGATCTTGGTCCCATCCTTTTTGTATATTCGGATGCTGCATCTTCTACCATCTGCAAGGGATTACCTGTTCGTGATGTAAAGATGTGCTGTGGACTTTATTTGGCTATCTTCATTTTTCATCCTCAGTGTAACACAGTCCGAGAACATGGTGTCAACTGTCAGCTGTGAATGGGACTCCATTGGTTTGGCTCTGCTTCTGTGTAAAGACCCGACCCGCCACTGGTGACGTGTCCAGTTACCTGCGCATTATTTATGCTGAGGTGAACTTGGATATCAGTTAGACTTGCAAGTGTTGTGCCTTTGAGAGGTATTTAGAAGGCATGGTATGCAATCTGAAAACATACATAAATACATACTTAGATACACACATACATACATACATACATACATATATAAGTACATATCTGCATGCCTTGAAATTTGACTGAATACTTGCAGACTTGTCACTGTTCTTTCTGTCTTGAATAGATTTTCCTCTCACTGTTCCACTGGTGACTTTGAATAGAACTTACTGATACCTTCTTTGTCTTTTTAAAACCGTGTTCAGAAGCATTTCTTAGCAATGTCTGTGTTTTTATGAAACCCTTTTCGATTACCCTGATCAACACTAAAGTGTAAATGTTATCCACAAATTGTAATATTTACATTTTTGTATTTGTTATTGCTGTTTATGGACCACTATGAAACTAATTACTGTTAATAGCTAACTGAACGACTTTATTATTAGTGAAGAGGCATACAAATAGTTGTCTCATTTTACTTATGTATTGCCAAGAAGTGAATTGTGTTCTGTGGTGTGTGTTGGAGTAATGTCTTTTAGCACGACTTTTCTTTCAGTTTTGAAGTACTGTTGTCATTCCTCATGATGTCTCTGTCATGCCATCACTTCCATTTCCATTAGTGCCTTGCACTTGTTTTTCCATCTTCCATTACTGGAACAATAACAGTGCAAGACACTGGGCATAAGCCTCTCCCTTGCTGCCTTAGATTGGATCAATGAGTGCTGCTGATTAGGCTTTCTAGATGCAAATGGTTGCCTTGGTTTTGTTCCTTTGCCCTATGTTAATAGGGTATTATTTGGGTTGGGCTTCTTTAAGAAATCACCTATGTTAATAGAGTATTATTTGGGTTGGGCTTCTTTAGGAAATCACCAAAAATGAATACTTTGATTGATGCATTCACCAAACATTCTTGCATTAAATGCACAGCTAGTTGCCTTAATTCAGAAAAGCACAAATAGGAAATGCACACATTGCAGTTCAACACAGAATGGTCCTCAGAATGGGTGCACAGAGCAAGGAGCCTTGTTATGGAGATACAGTATTTGTGAAAGATCTCTAACATAGTCCAATTGCTTCTGTGAGGCATCAAAGTAGTGTGGTTTCAGTGGCAGTAAAAAGGTTTTCTGTGCCTGTCTGAAATACTGATCCCAGGTGTTAAAGTGGCCTGTATTATAATCAAAGTGAGTTTCTGTAAATACGCTGTAAAACAGCATCGATCGTTTTACTTGTGAATTGCAAGATTTCACAACAGCCTAAGAGTTCATATCCTTATGTAATGCAAGAATGACATTTTTTGTGCATGCAACTTACAATGAAGAATTTCCGGTTGTAGGACTGCACTTCTATTCAAAGATACTGTGATATAATCCAAGGTCCTTTATTTAGTACATGAAGTTAATACTGCACAGTTAAACTTGTGTTCAATTCTTCAGCAGAGGTAATACTCACAATAGTAATTTTGTTTTTACTGTTGTGGAAACTAAATTCCTCTATCATTTCTGAATCATTATTTGAGTTGAAGTGGAAGTTCAGAGATGAAAAAGGTGTCCTGTTGGATTGCTTTGATCATGTCTGCATTTCAGGCAAAAGATCTTTAAAACCCTGGCATCTTGCTTCGGATGAGGACATAATGTATTACCTGTATATTTTCCTTTTTTACTTTTACCAGTGCAGAAACTAATTGATACTGGTAATTATAATAATAAATGTTATTAGTGGAGAAAAGTGACTGTGATAATACATGTTGCCAGGGCAGAAATTTGATAAGAACAGTTGTAGTATATATGTTTAATATTTAAATATTTTGATTCAGGTGGTTGCCTTACTCTGCATTGGTTTATGTTCTGTGTAGTTGGTTGGAAGCCAGTTCGAGCTGGAAAATAATTTTGTGATTGCGGACCCAGAGAATGTCCTTCACATGCTTAAACTGTTGGACAGCTGCTCAACCACACTGCAGGTAAGACTGCGCTACAGTTTCTACCATCACAATGTGTTCACATGTTCTGAGAAGTATCATGAGTTATGTGCTAACTGCACATCAGGACGGACAGGCACAAACATATTAGAATGTTATAAATTATTTTGTCTTCTTTCCATACATAATATACAGTATTTTCTGGACTATAAGTTGGTCGTTACTATTAGATGCAGTGACACAAAACAGAATTTTTTTTATAAAGTCAGTTCATAAGTTACACTGGCATATAGGCACGCTCATACACAGATTTCCAGTCAGAATGCATATTAGTGCATTTACTGCTGATGACCTTAAATACATGGCCATCATTAACAAATGCTTGCTCAAAAATGACTTTTTGTTGACATGCCTGTTGATAGAAATCAACAGTGGAAGTATTTTATTTAGCAAGCAAAGGCTTTAAAACAATCCTGTTTTTCCAGCATTTTGTGTTATCGTCTCTAGCATACCCAGTGAAATCCGGTAACTCCAGTGCCTACCTGGTAAAAATCAGGTTTTAAATTTTTGTTGTGTTTCTATGAGACATCAGAATCAAATGTCTGATGCATGGTGCCAAATGCCTTTAAAAGAAAATGTAAAAAAAATTCAGACACCATTGTAGGGAGGTTGGCAGGAGAGATGAAGTGGCTGTGGTTTCACGCAGGCTAACAAACAGAAATGCCTTTTCCATAATACTCAAAGGCTTTTTCTTTCATAATAAGATTATTGTTGTCAAATCAACTAAAGGCTTATGTTTCGTGTCTTTTCTTCCTGGTTTTGAAAATTCTGTGGAAAACTGTTGATAGATCATTGCGGACTGGGTTGCCAAATACTGGAATTTGCCTCAAACCCTTGTATATGGAAGGGCTTATGCCATTATCTGTGGTCTTATGTTGGCTTTACTTATCATCGTGCAGTTGGGAGCTTGCTGTGGCTGCATGTGGCAACCATCTTTTCTAGTTTAGGATGATTTAGAAGGTTTGTACTATTATGAGCTGCTATTTGGCCAAGTGTTTCTTGCATGCTGACTTGTATTGCATTACAGCTGCTTCTTCTGCAACATTTAAAAAGTCTATGTTGGATTTTGAGCAGAGAAATTCACGGATTACTATTTCGTGATTGTAAATGGCCTCCATTTTGGCACAACCTGACAACTGTTGGTACCAAAGTGTGAATTGTTGTTGAACACTAAACCAAATTTGGATAGTGTTGAAATTGCTGCTACACAAAGATCTTGAGTGGAAAATACATTATGCAATGGCAAATGAGAGAACTTGGATATCAATGAAGGGGGTTTGTGCATATTGCAGCTGCTCTACAGGGACAGTAGATGAATTCTGTTACCTCAGAAACAGGGATCATGACTGAAAAGTGTGGCTTGTTTGACTTGCTTACCTGGATATGGTGAGCTGCGGCTCTCTCTGGTGAGCATTTCGTTGTCTCATTCACCAATCTCCAGCTTAGCAGACCAGGAGCTTCAACTGAGCACCCAACATTGACAGCTCTGTAATCATAATTTGAATACGAGTGAACTCAGCAGTATTCCGGAACTCTAATATCTTTTACAAACCATCTTGTCTTGTCTTCAGCTGTCCTTGAGCCAAAGCTTGGCTTTACAGACCATCAAGTGCTTAAAGTGGCAAGCTTTCCCAAAGTAGCATATCTAGGCAATGCAAGTCTGTTTCTTCTTACTGTAAACACTCAAGTATAAGTCTCAGTGTTGGATATTTTTAAAATTTTAAGTTGGGTATGGCTTATACATGCTCCAAGGCCAAATGCATCCACACTGACAGATGAACGATACGGTGGACATCATTGTTATTGAACACTTTCCCGACGACAGTGTTACTTAGTAATTTTTAACATTAGACACTAAATTAAAACTACTATAATGTAGCAAAAATATGTAAATGGTGATGAAATAAAAGATTCTTGATAAAATAGGACAAATTTATATTGAAGTTTTGCACCCATAGGTGAACTCCAAATCTTGTTCATACATCTTCAACAGCAGCTACACTAGCTAGTGCTCAAATATTAAATTGCATTTATTTTGTTGTCCTGTACATAGAAATTTAAAATTTCTCTTCATTATATGATTTTAAATGAAAGTAGTTTTTTAATTGGTACATTGTATAATAGATGAATAAAACTAGCTTAAAGATTTTCTATTGAATTGGATCTGTTTTGCAAATCCTGTTGGCTAGAAATGACAGTGCATCATTGTCTCAATTCCCAACTAGCTGCTCAAAGGCTATGTACAAAACAGTTGGATGGCCTGGATGACTTTGGGGATCTTGCATGGCAAAAAACTGACAAAAGGATCAATTTACTGAAGCTTGAGACCCATATAATTACTTAAAGCTAACTAGAGTTTACTAGATGTGTGTGTATTTATACGTTTCATACTATCAAAGGGCGTCAAGGTAGTACTCAATTATCTTAGTTCTGCATCACAGCTGTCATGGTAATGACCAGTCTAATAATAGCTGCCGATGAGAAAATGATTGAACAAAATAATGTGTAAAACATAAGCCATTTTCTTGACACTAACAAATAAATGTTGCTGTATATAAAAAAATGTAGGCTTAAATTGAAAGTTTTGCAACATCCATCCACATAGGTTTACAGTAGAATTACGTTATTACTTACACAAGAGTTGCATATTTATTATAATACTTGATATAACAATATGCTGTGTAGCTCTTTGGAATTATGTCTGTGGCTCTCTGTTTCCAATCCCTTATCCTAATCAGTTCTGCCCAGGCGTCTTGTGTTAATATCGAATGTGTTGATAAACTACTAAAAGTAGAAATTGTACTAAAGTAAAAACAGATTTTGAAGAATTACATGAATGTTAAGGCTTTACTCATTTTGTAATACATGTTAGTATATGTTTCATTTCATGATTTGATAATAATCTAATGCAGTGCTAGTCGCACTTTGACTACCAGCATGTTAGATGTAGCAGTTTTTCGTATAGCAACTTATACGAGAACTTATATGAGTCAATACTTTTTCTCACTTTCCAAGTCTAAAAATTAGAATGCAACTTATACTTGAATTTGACTTGTACTCATATATATATGCGTGTGTGTATACTTGAATTTGACTTGTACTCATATGTATGTGTGTGTGTGTGTGTATATATATATACATATATATATATGATAGTCTACTATAATACACTGTAACTGATTTTCTTCTGCTGCCTTCTGGTGTTTAAAAATAGTCAGACATCAGAGTGGTAGGAGGAGCCACTTGTGGTTGATCTTGTCTGTTTTAATTGAACTGCAATGATGTTTACAGTGGATTTTGTTACACGCTTTGCATCAGTGAGAGGATGGCTAAGAGCAAATGCCATCATGACACATTCGATGTCTGCAGCAGAGCATTCACCTCTGGCTCCAGTTATTTGAGTTGCAGGTCGAATGACCATTTTCTAGGTTTCCTAAATCATTATTTGACCAAATTCTGTCTTTGTGTTCATCTGGGCAACCAAGCTATTCTGTCTGTATTCATTTCATTCCAGTCATGCTTCATCAATATGAGTTGCTGTTGGCAGAGAAGGTGCACAGGAACGGAATCCTGAAGGGTGCTGTGCAAATATTCGTTTGCGGTGAATTACAGGATTATAAAGGAATGTTTGTTCATATTGGTGTTGATGCTAGGGCTAAACGGAAATTAATTGGGTTTGATAAGCTTGCATTACTTGGACTCTGCTAGAGTTGCTTTTTAGATCTTTGTATTTAGTGTTAAAAAACTGTCTTGGGTTCAACGTGTATAATGTAATCAAAACAGATGGCTGATTTTTGTTTGTAAATTTGGTGGTATTTATCATGGTAGAAACGTTACCATATGCTGTATGATATAATCTGAACAGATGGCCTTTAAAAATGTACCTTCTCTTCAGTCATTCAGACTCTGGAACTCTCGTCTAGCAAACGTTCTTTCTGCATGGTCTTTTCCTGAACTAATTTCCTCTGTAGGCTGTTTCTGAGTCTTCTTGGATTTCTCTGTTGGCTTGTTTGACTGGGCTTACCATAGAATTTGGTATGCACGCTGACTTGCTTGCTAGCGACTGTCGATGGATGCCTTGAGGAGCATTATTACATTGGTGCTATAGCAGTTCATGGATGAGGCATGACTAATCATCAGTTTCCATGCTGGCTAGTTTTTTCTTCTGGCCAGTCACTGTATTATAATTTCTTGGCACCTCTTCCGGCTTGTCAGCAGTCTACTTAGTCCAGTTGTTAGCAGGTCCTTAATGGCTGGTGGGCAGTGACTGTCTTGCCTGCCTTTTTTCTGTCAGTGATTACACTGGTAAAATTGCCAAGAAGTGAAGCAAGTAGTTGGAAAGAAGGATTAGACTTGGAACTGTTGAACGAAAGGAATAGCAGCATATCGTCAGTTACAAGTGGTAGTCAAGAGAGGCATCAGTAAGTAGTGAACCTAGTGGAGTGGTATATAATGTAAACAAGAGGGGGCCCAGCGCAGAACCTTGTGGAATGTCAGACCAGACCAGTGTTTGAGACGGTAAAGCAGTATACCATGATCAACAGAATCAAAAGGAGATAGTTCAAGCAGAATAAGGGCAGTTGCTTTGCCTTGGTCCATGGATTTGATTGTGTGATTAAAAACGTTAAGTAGTGCGGTTTCAGAGTTTCTGAGGAATGGTATTTGTGGCAGGCAGATTGGAACAGAAGGTACAGATTGTAGAACGAAAGGTGATTACTCAGATGACTGGCAGTTATTTTTTCCAGGAGTTTGGAAATGAAATTGAGATTGGAAATAGGGCGATAGTTTGATAGATCACCAGGAGAGAGAGAGACGGCTTTTTAAGCAGAGGATATTCTATGGCATCAGCCAAACTGGAGGGAAGCAGCCTTCTGAGAGAGAGGTTGATGATGGATGTAATTAATGGGCTCAAGAAATCAAAGCATTCTTTCAGAAGAGAGGTAGGGATAAGGTCTAAGGCACTTTGTTTATCAGGAAATGAGAAAATTAGATTATGAGTTCTCAATTAGACCTGCTCCTCCGGAGTAAGCTGAAAACCGGTGGAGAAAATTTAGGGTATTATAGGCCATCAAAGGAAGGAATGCTGCAGAACTTATGGTCAAGGTCTTGTCAAAGAAGAAGTGGAAGAATCTGTCAGCAATGGAAGAGTGTGATGAAGAGGTAGTTAGTAAATTGCTTTTTTACCAGTGTAATATCTTGTTCACGATGTGCCATAATAACCTAGGAGAAAGGCTCTCAGGGACTGGACAAGACAAGTAGGAGGACTTGGCTGATGAGACAGGCCTATGGCCAACATAACGCTGATGCCTGAATTTGAGGAGATGGCAGTGTAAATGGAAGTATCACCAGCACCTTTCAAGCCGGCTGTGCAGTCTCCTGACAGCAGCAATATCACTAGGGAAGGGAAGAGCATACAGCAACTGTCTTTGACTTAGCGGCATGATAATCCAGGATATTAGATGAAGTTGAATTTAGTTGGATGGCAAGTTCATTAGCAGTCTGTGCTGGGTCAGTGGGAATGACCACAGGGAAGAGGCAAGGATGTCAGCTTTGAAGGATCTTGAAACATTGAACATTTGACAAGGGTAGCTAGTGAAAGAATAGGTGGACGGTGGCTTGTAATAAAAAGAAATCTGAGCGATAACGCAGTGTGGTCAGACATATGTCATTAAAAGTATATATGTTTTTAACAGCAGAACAACTTTACTGGATTATAAGGAGATCGAGTGTATGGCCCACATCATGAGTTGGAAAAGAGACATGCTGTGTATGATCAAAGCCTTAGTGAAGCCTAGTTTCTGTGTGTATATCGTATCATGGTATCATACTATTGTTTCATAGTATCTATTTTTGTATTGAAGTCGCTCATTATTATGAGCTTAGAAGGAGAAGAAACCAGGAATTCAAGGAGTGATTGGAACTCAGTGAAAAGTCAGAAAGTGAAAGAGAGGGAGTATGGTAAACATTAACAACAGTGAGGTATCGATTTTGGAGGATAATTGTGACCTGCAAGTGTTGACAAATTCCCGCTGACGTGCATCTCTTATGTCACTGAATTGTGACCCATCTGCTATGTCCTGATAACAAAATGTCCTCGTAACCTCCTTTTCTAACAGATGAAAGGCTGAACAGAAGCTGTCAAATTTGATTTAAACTATATGCTGACTTGGAGGATAATTGTGACCTGCAAGTGTTGACAAATTCCCTCTGCAATGCATGTTTTGTCTTACTCATGTAACGTGGAGTTGTTGGTCAGTTCCTTTAAATTACAGTTCATCACAGGAATTTTATTAGTACTTTTTATAATTAATCAGTTCAAGGATTTGGTTTTTACTGAGATTCTCTGCTTTGTTGGCAATTTCTAATGCCGAGTGACTTCATTAGCACAAAGAGGTCGGCAATGTCCGAAGAGCAAAAGCTTTGCATTTGGGATAGGTGACATATATCTCCTTGTGGACCCCTGTCCAGTTCGTATAATGATATTAGGCATTGGTCCATTGATTACTGGTATTTGGCTGGTCTGTTGTCACTGTGTATCTGGCTTGATGTGTCTCTGTGTCTGTCTGAATATAGGCTGAGCTGTGGAGCCACTGTACGGCCATACTGCGCAAGAGTACACGCAATCTGCAGGCGTGTACGGAGATTGGCCTCATCGAGAAAGTCTTACAGCGAATTCCCACGGCTGATGACATGCTGGCTGGTATGTCATCTGTTGCAGTCCTTTTGCTTCAGGCTTCGTTTGTTTGTTCATTTGGTGGTTTGTTCTTTTATTATGCCAACTGTTCATTGATTCAGTCAGTCAGTAAGTAAGTATTCCTTCATGCTGCATTGTATTTAAGTTTTTCATGCCATGCTGTCACCAAAAAAGACTGTTACCCCCATAATTTAATTCTGTATTATTATTTAAATGTAGTTTAGTAGTCTTTCTCTGTAATATCAACACAGTCCCTGACATTGCCATCTCTGATTTTGCTGAAAATTGCCACAGTTATTCATTTTGATGAAAAATTTTCAATTCCAAAATTTTAGATTTTTGAGTCAACCTTTGTTTGAACTTTGACTGAAAGGCTGATGACCTGCTCAGTTCAAACTGCTGTATCTTGGGTTTTTCTAATACCTAGAAAGATAGTATGTACACCATATTGAAGGTGTTTGTAAGCTCCTTCTGGGCATACTAACTAGAATACATAATATTTATTTACATAAAATGTGAAAAAATCTTAGCGTGTTAACTTGTACGTAGTTCGATTTGTACAAACCAAATTTTTTGATTATTTTATGTATAATCAGCATGGTGTTGTGAGCAGTTGCTGAAAATTTCAGAGTGGGCACTCTCACAGGTTTGTTTAATGATTCACGAAGAGTACCAAAAATCATGGCATGTTCAACACTGTCAGCAAAGCGGTTGAACATTATTGTTGTATAGCTCTTCAGAACCGTGTAATATGTCCATTTACTCACTGAGCACTGTAAATTTAGTCTTGTTTTAAACATTTCTTGGTTTAGCACTTCCTGTTTATTGACATGTATAATTAATTCATACAAATTGCAAAGGTGTGATTTATGAATATAAAATAACTGAAGGTCCTGTGTCCCACAATGGGACAAAGAGGTGGTGCTCATTTTCTTTCATTGGGCTCTATAGCTGGCAATGGATGAATGCGGAGGTCCTGGACATGGGGCCAGTGAGTCACAGACTTACCATTTACTTCCCAGCTGATGCCGGTACCAAATTATGCTGCTTGGTGACAGAGACACATGTGCACAAACAACTGGTCCAGGGTTGTTACATGGACTCCCCTCACCAGTCTGGAACCCACAACCATAGATTACAAACCTGATACACAAACTGAATAGACCATGTTGCAAATTGCACCATGTTGCAATTGTATCAATTCATGAATGTGTTTATAACTGATTAAAACTCTACAGGGGCAGTTCAGGTTAGTACTAGGTTTCCTTTGTCACTTTCTGTGCAGTTAAAATTTTATGTAAGTCAGTTAATTTTGGCATGTTTAATTTATATGAAAAATAGATAAAATCTAAGTAACCACTGAGAAGAGTACAAAAGAGTCAGATAACTTATCGGTTATTACTCAGTCAAGTGACTGGTTGGCTTTGTCATTATAAAACTAATTGCAGCTATCTTTTGTTATTGTTATAGATCTGATGGTTGACCTTCTTGGTGTGTTGGCAAGCTACAGCATAACTGTAAAGGAGCTGCGAATGCTATTTGGTCTTCTTAAAGCCACTAGCAACAAATGGGTGAGTTCAACTCAGCTGACCTGTAGCCAGTAGCCACCCTGCCCCAAAGGTTTATGCCAGTCTTCTTTCTTGTGTGCATTTGCCTCATTGGCACAGCACTTTTTGGAACAGGCTGTATTTCATTAGTTTGAGGCCAATGCTTACACGCGGGCAATCTGTTAGGTTTTCTTGTTCCAGTGAGTTGTCCACTAGCTGAAGTCCTTGCTCTCTCCTCAGTACACTTTGTCTTTATCTTGAAGCTCACTGGGTTTATTTTCACATTCTTCAGTGTTTCTGGTGTTTCTGGTCAACTATGGATGCATTGGGATGTCCTATACCTCATTTTGTTGACTTTTCTTAGCTACTGTTTATGCATTGTCTCTGTAGTTACTGTTAGTCAGCTACCGGTCTTTTGTCATTCTTGTCAACTTTTCAAACATACTAGTGATGCTTTTTCCTTTTATTGTGTTCTCTGTTCTCGATTATTGTTCACTGCCAACAAACTGATTCTATTCCAAGACTGGACCGTCTTGCATGGCAAAACGTTCTGTTTATCATCAAAAAAACATAATGGTATGCAAGTGCACGTCCTCATTCTCACACTTCTTGATGGTAATATTGACAAACACCGTATTTTCCGGAATATATGATGCGGTTTTTTACACGAACTTCTAGGGGTGCATCTTATTTAATGGTGCGACTTATGTGCAGAAATTTTATAAATTTTTCTAAGTAGCTATATTTAGTTGGCAAAGATTGATAACGATTTAAATTAAATAATTAAATCACACTTAAGGCTTGGGGCATGGTACCCGATTGGATAGAGCGCTCGGCTTGTAATGCGGAGAGTATGGGTTCGAGCCTCCCTTTAGATAGTTACTATGTAGGGACCTTGAACAAGTCCTTGACTCACGATTGCTTCTTTCGTCAGATTTAGATAACTGACCTTGTGCACATAATAAATGCACAAAAACCTGTACTTGGCATAAAGGCAGATAGGATCCAACCGCGAAGGGTGACTACTGCTGGTTTTTGCAGAGAGAAGACGGCTCAACACATGAAAGGAAGAAATAAAAGCTTGCAAATGTCAATGAGGATTTAATGTTTTTTAAAATGCTTTTCATGGTTATTATTGAAATTGTAAGCTAGTTAACATTGAAATAGTCTGTAGACATGGTGTTTGTACAAAAACATTACGAAAATAAATGCAATTTTCTGACAACAATCATAATTTTAATTTTTTGGATACCCATATTTTGTTCATGTAAGTAATGACATAAGGCCTATAACAAAAAATAGTACATCCTGCAGAATTTTCGTGGCATATTTGAATTAAATACCACAACATTTTCAAAAAAGCCTATTTGACCAACGTTATAAAAAGTTTAAATTTGTTGAGCTGTGTAATTTAACAGTTTGAAAGGTAATTTTATGTAAAAATATGATGGAAGTTAAAATGAAGAGATCTGGATGGGTGTGCGTGCAAACCAAAGCAAATATGTGCTGGTAGGTGTTAGATGTACAATGCCTATACCTTTGACTTTGCCTGGTGTGAGCCATCATTATCATCATTGTCATCATCATCATCATCCTGCTCTTGCTTTCTGTCATCACTGTCATTTCTTATTTTCCTTACAAGTCTTAGCACCATTGTCAAAGTTATCATAACCAGTGTCACTCTTACTGTAGTCAGTTTTTGTTTTTACAGCCACGTCATTCCACTAAACTGCTTCGAGTTCTTCAGCAAATGCCTCAGCGCCATGGACCAGATGAATTCTTCAGCTTCCCTGGCAAGAAAGGATCTGTATGTGCCATTATTTCTGTGTTCTAGTCTATCTAAATCGGATTAGTTTGCATTAGCAGGAGAACCTTACAGTAATTGATGAAATTTCATTTGTTTTTCTTTCAATAAATTAAGGAGGATACAAACACCTGAGGCAGGGCATTAGCAGCAGTGGATATCCTTTTGGTTGTTACATTACAGATGGTTCAGCATATGAAGTAAGGTTGCTGGGAGTGAAAAAGGTAATAATAGAGAGAGACAGAGAGAGAAACTGAGTATCTAGAGATAGAGGGACTTGTGCTTTGGACTCTTGTGTAAGTGGTCTTTCAGTTAGTGGATAGGTGAAAGTTTGGAGAGAGAGACAGAGACAGAGCCAAGTGGCAACAGAAAAGAAAGGAAATGAAGACAGAAATGCATACATTGAGGCAGACAAGGTTTAAAAGTGCAGAGAGACAAGAGAAACAGGTAGGAGAGGAGGGTATGAATGAGGCAGGCTGGTTGACTTGAAATTAAATATACCTATACTTGTTAAATGTTACTTGTCTTGTTGTCCATTGTGGTGCTACATAATTTTTTTTTCATTTTATGGTGTACATAAATTTTACAATTAAATTACATGAGCTGGTTGCATTTTATTTGAGCAGGCAATAGCTCTTCCACCATTGGCACGGTGGCCTTACCAGAATGGATGGACGTTCCACTGCTGGTTTCGGCTAGATCCTGTCACAGGAATCAACATAGATCGTGAAAAACCATACCTCTTCTGGTAGGAACTTGCATCTGTACAATATGCTAGTTATTTGTTTCCAGATGAAACATTTATGCTGTTCTGGGTCCATGCTAAGTTCTTTGTTGTTTGTCTTCATTAGGGGCAGATTGCAAAGATGATAGATCATCTCTGGAAGCAGGATGTCTCATTCGAATTGAAAATGTTGTTGAAGCTTATGATTTAACTGAATGAGGGTGATTGCCTTATGTTGCTGGATGTTTGGTTGCCAAGAGGGCCTAGAGTAGTGTGACCGTGGTTTTTAAGCCACGCAAGTCTTCTGTGCCATGTATGTGCTGAAATGTTGTAACTATCCTTAAACTATCCTATCGTTAAAATATCCTTCTAGAAAATGTATCAGTTGTATATGGTATTAACTTGATAAATTGTAAAATAAAGTACCAGGATGGATGCTACATAATCATCTGGCAATGTAACAGGATGAAGGCAACACTCATGACAGTGTTTATTTTTCAAGGACTTTTTTCTGATACTTAAACGTAAACCACATAGTTTTTCCCAAGGAGAATTAATAGGGCTTACTTACTCCTTGAACAGTTTTAAAGAGTTCCAATAGAAAGCTTGTGACAGGGTTATCTGACTAATTTCTGGTATAATGGCTACGAATTTTACTGTCTTGTCACTGGAATTCAAGTTTTGATGCCCCCATTGATGGTAGTGTTGCTGATAAATGTTCATATTAATACTGAGATTTAAGTGTTGCATACAAATATTCCTACTGATAATAAGACCATAATATGGTTCATGAAAACTTGTGCCTTGTACTGAAATGCCTTAATGCTTGAATATACAGCTTTTGGGATCTAACATGTAGACAAACTGATTCTTTTAATAAATGAATTATGAACAGACTTAAAGGGCATTTTCTTATTATCTGGCTAGTGTGTATTTGTATGTATCCCTCAAGTAGCCATAATTGATCATGAATGGCCAATAGTTTTGTATACAAGGTCTTAATGCATTCTTTCAAATGTTTTTGCTTGACCAAAGGGCCATACTTATGCTGACTTCTTGGAGCAGCTAATGCTCTGGTGCCACAGTTTGTTCATTATGATTGTGTGGTGCATTGCCAGCTGTCAGAATTCATTTTCTGGATTGTCTAGACACTTAGCAATTTTATTGATTTGATAGTCTGAGGCTGCATTCCAATGGTGAGACAGTCAATCATCAGAAACAGATGGTTAGCTAAGCTGAAACAACGCAGCCATTCACGGATATGATAGCATTTGAATCCTAAACTGCAGTGTGAAGTTACCACTGATGTTGATCCATGCAGCATGTTAAAATGATTCACTGTTAATAAATTGCTTTCATCACATGAGAGCTCTGACTGAAAGATTTGAAATTCCTGGATGGGTTTTGTAAATCTTTAACAAGAAATGCAGAAATGTTATCTAGATAAGTGTAGTTCTTAGTGGTGCTATACTGAGGTTCAAGTGTAGTTCTTGGAGGTCTTATACTGGAGTTTTAGAGTAACCTGACTTGCTTGCTAATGAGACAACAGTAATCCAAAAATTGAATTAATTGCTATTTATTTCTTTGGTTGATGTCACACGCTTTGAACCCAGAGGTGCCAGTTACTTGGCAACAAATAAATTTGGCCCAACTGCTGTCATAGCTTTCCAGTTTTGTACATTTCAAGGCTCTTAACCGTGCTTTTATTTTTGTGCTTAATAAATTCCTGCTGTGAACTTTAATTAATGTAAGCATTTGTGCATCCCCTTGACAGGAATCATTTAACCCAGAATGAAATCATGTTAATCAAATGAATTAAATTTGAATTTCCTACAAAGGTCTACTCTAGGTGAAAATTTATAAGGTCAGATCTGACGCTGAATACGATAGAATTTAAGCGGTTTTGTTGTTATAGCTCTTCCTGTATCACATGACCTCTGTATTAGAGAATGTCGTCAATTTTTCCATATTATGCTTCCATGATCTGTGTTCATCATGTAGTCAACCCTGGTGTTAGTTTACATCAGACACCTTAATATGCCTCAGAATCACTGTCAAAACGTGTTTAATCACTTCAGGCAGAATCAGTGTCAAAACATATGTCCCGGGTTTAAAATTTTACATGTTTGACTGAGATTTGTTTGTTTTGTCTGTTAGCGAAAAGCTAACGCATTTCCACACAGCCAACAATAATAAAATGATACAGGTGTGATGTAGTATGATCAGACATTTATACTGTGGCACTTGAAGTGAAGTCGTAATAGTGCTCAGGGAGCATTCTGTTAGTGTTGCATATTACATATAGTTGTACTTGTTGTACCAAGTCATCTTGATAATTATTAATGATTTTAGCGATTGCAGGCAAAACGAGAGCAGTTTGTTCCAGTATGCATTTGCATATCATTGATTTGGTGGTACATGATCTTAGCTACACTAGGCTGTTTGAAATCGTGGCCATCCAGGTGAAATTGCAAAACAAACAACTTGCTTGTGATAGAAAATCACATCAATAACTGTTTAATTAAACTTTGTCAAACTGTGCTGTTTAAAAATCTCAGAGTATTTAGAGCTAAATAATTTTCAGGTTTGTGAACCAAGTTTATTAGCAGTATTGTATGGCAGTATTAGTAACAATAGGAGTGATATTTTAATTGTTAGTAGTAGTAGTAGTATGATTAAGCATTGTTGCTTTTAAAAGTTGGTGTAAAAACGTTGAGATGTCTGCATGCTTATTTGTTGTGGGGTGCTGTAGCTGGAAAAGATTAACAAGACGTATATTCATTTAATTGCTTTATTATTAACTAACTTTTCAGCTATTTAAAATGTGTTGAGGCCATGGCACACCTGGCCTAACATCTGCATGACCACTACACAGTGTACATTTACTGACAATTTTGCAACGATTCTGCGTTTCTTTAGTCTGAGCCATTGTGCCATGATGAACTATGAGCCAACCTTTGCTCTGATTTTGGAAAGTTCTGTGTAATGTCTGTGATCACTTTTGGTTACTTGGCTAGTCTTAAAAGCAGGTGTCTTGTCTGCAAGTCATAAGAAGCAGAAAAAAGAATTTGGCATCACAAAGTCAAATTACCCTTCTAAAACAAATTACCCTTCCAAAACCTGCTGAAGTGTCCCCACAGATAAAAGAAAATGGCAAAATTAGACCTGAATTTGAAAGAATCCTTGGTTTATGAGAAATAAAGAAAGCATAAACAAGGAGAAAGCTTATCAAATGGGGCAGATCTGGAAAGTGGCTACAAGCTAGTTATCATCCATTGTCGATTTTTCATTCTGTTTATCATTTTTATGCCTGTTAAGTGACTGCTCTTTCTCTGGTGATTGAAGGTGCTCAATAGCATGTCAATGACCATGTTGTTCGTTGGCTGTCTTTATGCCAGTTTGACAGATCTGCTATACCGTGTAAACACGAAATTCACTTGATGATTCTGGAAGTTTGGACTTTTACTGTTGCTGAGTCTGCCTGTGTGAATTATATTTCATTTTCAACACGGATTTACTGTGTTTTGAAGAGTTTTTAATTGCATGTTATTGTGACCTTCTGTGACTCAAATGGTCCGCCTACAGAGGGGGAGCAGGATTCTAGACAATCAAGCCTCAGATCTACAGACATATGTACGCCATCTACACTGGAAAATCTTGGATTTGGTGGTGGAAGGGCTAAGAGTCTTTGGGGTGGCGATGACCATCAGCCACAGAATGGCTCAACTACTTACCTGCAGGTGGGTGACGAGTGCCAGTCCTGTGCAGATGAGGTGGTTAGAGGGATATCCGGGTGCCATATCATCTGCCATCTTTGCGGTACTGGTGGACAGTGAGACAGCTGTGAGCCGTCAGTGGTGGATCATCTGTTGTCGTTCCTTGTTCTCGATGCTGTGTGCTTCAGGAACTCTGAACATGCTGTCTTCTTTCAACTCTAGTTGGGAATCTGTTGTTAGGGCTCTGTGTGTGTGTGTGTGTGTGTGTGAGAGAGAGAGAGAGAGAGAGAGAGAGAGAGAGAGAGAGAGAGAGAGCTTGCCACTGGTAACTCTTCTACTTATCTGACAATGCTTACTAGCAGATGAATGTTCTGGTCTTAATGATGTTTAACATCTTTAAGGATAGCACAGAAAGCACCTGTGAGTAGCTTCTCTTGATGCAGAGCTGTGCTAATATTCTGATCACTATTACAATCACAGTGCCATTATATAGGGCTAAAGAGATAGAAATTAATAAGTGGCTTGCGTTTGGCACAGTTTTCTCCTAAGTAGTTAAGACCTGAAGCAGTTAAGCATTAGACGGGCACCAAGTGGGATGAAGCATTTTCTCTTTGGAAGAGCCATTTCACTAATGCACAGAACAGTTATTTGCAGAATAGCTTTCATTGTATGGCATATTTGTGCGACACACAGCAGGTTTGCTATTTCTTGGTAGAGAAGCTTACTGTTGGGTGCTCAAGTAGGGACACTGACAACTGTAGAGATGTTGTGGAGATGTCAGCTGTATGTTCTTTTTCTGTGGCCATTTATTTAATGGTGTTCATCAGTGTAGAAGGAGCAGCTGTGGATATTGTTATCTATTCATGCTCATAAAGTTACATTATTAAATTTCAACTGGTCTATCAAATAACAAGCAGTCTGTTCTGAGCCTCTTCCATAATATTTACAGGAAGGTTGAACTGATAGTGTGTGCTCCATTTAACAGCCTTTTTCTGGTACAGCTGGGTTAGCTCTTTGCACCAAAAGAATTAGAAAATGTATAGTTTATTTGTCATTATGAGGTGAGACAATGGAACTAATGTGATGATAGTGATTCAGATGATCTGTGTTGATCACTTCAACCTGAGTTAGCATCTGAGCAGATATCTTGAAAACATTCTGTTACACTGCAGATTAATTTCTCATTCTTCTGCAATGAGGCACAGTAGCAGATTGGTTGGAGCGCTCAGCTTGTAATGTGGAGACTTCAGGTTTGAGCCTCCTCTGAAACGGGTACTGTGTAGGCAAACTGCTTTGCACTGTTGATGCCCTGTTGTATGATCGTGTTGAGCGAGCCCATGACAGATTAAGCTGTAAGGGCCATGAAGATAAAATGCCCATATAATAATAATAATAGTAATAATATTAAAAAGGATGATAATGGTAATAATAATAATGATGATGATGATGATGATGATGATGATGATGATGATGATGATGATAATAATAATAATAATATAATAATAATAACATTATTATTATATTATTATTATCACCAGGAACCGAAAGTGGCGTGCAACCATGACAAGAAGCTTTAACATGATAATAACAACAACAACAACAAAGGAACCTAAGAAATAATAATAATAATAATTCTTTGCATGACTCAGTGCAGATATGGGCTGAAATACTCATAAATCCTTTTCACGAAGCCTGATAATTTGCTGGAGTCATTGCTGTAAAAGAGCTTGTGGAACAAGGGCAAGTGTTTAGAGGATATGCTGAAGAAGCTGGTACAAGTATTAGCACTGGGACAATAAAGTATCAACTGGAAGAAGTCAGCTGCATATCTGAAGTATCAATAGACCCACAGTTGCATTGCTGTTGTGTAAACAATGGTTTACATGAGAAAAGACGAGGCTGCTTCAGTTTCATTTCCCTCTTTGATTACTTGTGAATGGTCGATGACTGAGTTTTGGAGTGCCATTGTATGTGACTTGGCCCTAATTAAAATTGCATTTGTCACTCCAGGTAAAATGCTGTGCAAAGTAGTAACAGTTATATTAATATTAGAAGTGCCCTTTACTGATATCTGTTATAAGCTTACCGCATCTGTTGTGGAACTTAGATGCTGGATGAAAGCCTTGAATTATGTTGTTAGGTGATGTTGGATTGCAACTAAGCCTATTACCTGGCTTGCAGCTTACTGCTTCAGTGGCTGACTTGAAATCTATGGTGTCAGTAGTTCGTCTGGACAGTTGGTTGACCAACCTGCTTGTGAGCCAAGTAGTTCATGATGCTAAAGGACAAAATAGAGGGTCTAATGCAAGATTATCACTTGTGATTTAAAAATGGAAGATAACATGTAGCGTTAATTGATATCCAGTGGAGTGACGCTTTGCATGTATGGAATGGTATGCAGCAGTAGTCAGATGTAATTTGATTTGGTGTTTATAATGAGCAATTGATGTGTGATTACATCAGCATGTAATTATATCATCTTGGTCGAACAACAGTTGGATGCTATTATTGACCATGGCTGAGAGATGTTTAAGACCTTGGCTGGCAGAGATGGAGTTTTGAGCTTCAGTGGTCACTAATCTGTGGCCTGGCTTTGGTGCAAAATTTATATTTATTTGGCTTTGCATCACGTGCTTTGTGAAGATTATGTGCAAAAGTTTTTGGGATTATTTGATAATATTTACTAGTGTACAGCAACACTTCACTGTTTTGGATGTATGCTTCCTGCCATTTATTGGTCCTTTAGGAAATTTCACTCATGGTCTCAGTTGGGAAGACAAGCCTACCTTCAGAAAGAAGGTTTTCAATGCACCGGCCCAAAAATTTGCATGGTTAAATTAAAGTGATAGACTAATATTTGATGTGAGCCATTTCACACACAGTGTCTGAGAATACAAACTGCCAGTATTAATAGGCCAGCCAAATATCATCTACTAAGAAATAGTTGGAATAGTATTAGTTTGATGTGTATACATTTTGTCATTCTTGCTGTCAGGAAATTTCAATGTGGTATGAGCTCAAACAAAGTGTCAGTTCCCGTTTTGGGAAGCTCTGATCTCAGAACCTTTTGATTTGGGATGTTTTTTGAACATACTGTATTTGATTTCCCCAGTATTTACTGAAGGCTTCTTATGTATGCATTATGTGATGCTGTGTCATGTTAATTAGATGGATTTCTGCAGAACCGCTTTTCGGTAAGAACGTGTTCTTCCTGCTTCTTCCATTATTTTTTATGGCCCTTGTGCCTTTGTTGCATTTTGATGATCATGTCTGAATTCCTGTGTTTTGTTTTCTGATGAATTGATGATAGTCTGTACTTCCTTTTGACCATTTACTTGTTCTACATTGATGACATTTCTGATTATGTCTGTGTTTTAATTTTAGTTTTCGTACAAGCAAGGGTGTAGGCTATTCAGGCCATTTTCTTGGTAATGCTCTTGTTGTGACATCCATGAAGGTCAAAGGCAAGGGATTTCAACACTGCATCAAGTATGACTTCAGACCAAGAGAGGTAGTACATATGAACCATTTCAGACTGGTCACTGAGTTATGCTGCCAGTGATGTATTTGGATAGTGGTGCAAGAATGTTAGCATTATGCACAGAAAGTTATGTTAAGTTAAACTCAGTTTGATTAGAATAATTATTAATTTTTAAATTAACTCATTTTATGCTTCCACATGCCCACCAGTTGGTGGCCTTTTGTAGGTACATATGTCTGGTGCTATCCTTTCAAAAGTCTTTAGAATATAGGCCTGCATTTTTGCATAATTGTCTTTCTGTGGCCAACTTCTGTATTTTAATTTGCAGTGTTTAGAAATCAATATTTAAAATCAGGAACTACAAGAAAGACAAAAACTCATTGTTAACCCTTTGCCTGCCAGATATTTTTAGATTTAAGTTAATTGGAGTTGAGTGATTTATGGATGTATTAATTTCTTTTTGTGATGTAATTAAAAACCTCACATGTAAGACATTTTAGCAGTGATTAAGGGGTCAACATTTGGATATGTAATGAACAAATGTCTGCCTTTAGCAGTCAGTTTTCTGTAGAGATGTTCAGGTGACAATGCTTAGGTTTTGTTTATGTGTTGGACCAGTTTTAAATTATTCATCAGTTTGTCTAGTGAAGAGTACAGAACATTTTTAAAAATACTATTATTCATCTGTGGCAGACTGCTAAGTAATTATATCTTAATACGTGTATTATGACTTTCAGTGGTACATGGTGACCATCGTCTTCGTATACAATCGTTGGAGTAAAAGTGAACTGGTCTGTTATGTGGATGGTCAGCTGGCATCACACACAGAAATGTCATGGCTGGTTAATACAAGTGATGTAAGCAGTTTCTTGGTTATTTAATCTGATATTTAGACTCAAATGTTTAGATTTGTTGTCAAATTTCTTTCAAATAGGATTGATTACAGATCTGATGCCACTTGTGGTAAGGGTGAGTCAGGTTTAATTAGCATATCAGAACGAATGCCTGAAGGTGCTGTGGAAGTTGAAGGATGGGAGCACTGATGCGTTTCATATCTGCCCTTTGGCCTTTGAGAGATAACAGAGCAAGCACTTTTCTGCGGTTTGACGATATACTGCTAACAGAAAGAATGGTGGTGTAATGACACAATTCTTATGCACACTGCCCACTCAAGGGAGTTATCTAGAGGTTTCAGGAAAATTTGGCTGCAGTGCAGACATGGCCACATCAATCCAGTTGGGTAACCCTTAAATGGCTCAGTAGTGAATTGCCAATTTCATGCTAGTGTTAGGGACTGTGTCACGGATTGCCCTTGTGAAAATAGATATTTTCAGTTTTATAATGTTTTGATGTTTGTGTGCATGAATAGCTAGTTGAGTTGATGTATTAGTGTACTGGTCAGCTAAATTGCTTACGTCTAGTCTAGGCATAATATGGTTGATGGGTGGTTGATTCTCGGGTTCATGGGGTCATGATGTCATGTAAACAGCAATAAAACGTAAAGAAGGGTGCACGCATTTGAGGACCAGTTGTTTAAGATAAACAGTTGGGCCAGTTATTGAGGACAAGCATTTGAGGGTGGCAGTCCTTCAAGAGAAACAGTTGGGCCAGAAAACAGTCTGACGGTTCATTTAGGAAGAACTTTGCCAGAAAACGGACAGTCATGGCAGGTTGAAACACAGCCAAAAAGATGCTGTGAGAAAAAGTTGATCATCGAAGGTAGAATGACAGCTGAAAAGATGCTACCAGACAACTTTTGGTCATGGTAGGTTGAACTTCAGCCAACAGGATGCTACCAGTCTTTGGACGTGGCAGATCAGAATCCAGGCAAGGGTGTTTCCAGCATCAACGGGGGCTACATTTAAAACGATTCAAGGTCCAGATGTGAACTGCATTTTGTTGTTGCGATGATGCTTCAAATGCAACCCGGTATCCACTGCCTGAACACGATTTTGGGCACCAAAATGGGTGCAAAGTCCTGCCAAGGACACTAGACAAAAACCTGCAGAGGACATCTTTTACTCGTCCATTCTTTTCCAGGTGTAGCGAGTTAATAACCGGTGCAGATTCAGTTATTTGCCACTTCCCTCCTTTAGGACACTTCTCACAATGGGGACAGCCACCACCTCGACCGAATTGTGAGTTTTCATAGAGCTGTTGGAGGGGCCTGGAGGCCATCAACACAAGGTCCTGAAATAGATGTTTCCGTTCTATGTGTCCTATGCTGAAAGAGAGTGAAAATAATACCGTGTTGTTCTTGTTTTTAATGCCTAGACACTACGCTGAAACTCTCTTGCTAGTTTGACACAGGATATAACTCACCAGGCTCCACAAAACATTACAGATTGTGGCCCTGGAGTTGCATTATTTGGCTACTAATTGTCTGTATTCCATGACACGGTGGTATTCCAGGTCTTGATGCAGCAGTGCACCTTCCCTGCCAACCATGGCTCCTTCCCTGCCTACCGTGGCTCAGATGTCTGATAGTTTCAGTGGATTTTATTTTTACATGCACTTTAGATATCCAGTTCGTATTTACAAGTCTTGGATGCTCAGAAAATTGCAAAGCTTGCCAGTCTGAAAATTGGGTTGAGATACTTGCAGTCTAAGACCCGATATTGATGCATGTGTATTGATTGTTGTGAAAAGGCTTGCACTGGAAAATTAATTGAACAAGTGGTCATTCTGACGTGCATGATGGCTGTTCATATTCCTGTCAGAACAAGCGTGGAATATGAAATATGGACAGTAAAAGCCTGAATTATCGTGTGGGGCCTTTTGGCTGTAATTCATTTATTTTATTTCAGTTGTACAATTCCACATTATTAACTCTCATATGACTCCTGCATATCTTATGATGGCTGTGTGCAAGGGTAGAAAAGACATAGGGTAGTTGAGGAGAATTCTACCTGTGTGTGTTTGTTTACTACTGGCTGTGCTTTGCTACACTAGGATAGTGATACCTTAACCAGTTAACTGAAACACTCCAACTTCCATACTTGCTGTCTTAAGGCAGACATTGGCATACTTTGATCATTTAACTTACTTGCTCTGACACCCAGGCTTTCAGTGGTAAAACATTCAAATACTTTGATGAATTTACTTGGACTATAATTCTTAAGAGCAGATATTAATTAGTGTGACTAAAATGCTCATGGAATTAAACTGTCTGATGTCAGAGCACACTTACTGTTGTGTGCTTCAAAACAGTTTCATCTTATTACTTTATGGGTCACATTAATGCTTAGCCACAGAGACTACTTTATTACTATACAGTCAATATCTGAGTGTTCTTGCTAATTTAGTGTCTGATGTTTCCAGGCATTGCTTTTAAGCGAGTAACTGCCATGCTTACTTTCGTAGACACTGGCTTGCTTTGATCAGTTAACTCAAACATTTTAACAACCATAGTTACTGTGGTATATGACTTTGGCCTGCCTTGGCCATAAGACTCAAACTTAGATTCTTTTGTGATTTTATGCCATTAAAAATGTGGATGCAATGACTGAGACTGTAGTTTGTCCATGTAGAAGCCATTGGTTTGAATAATGTTGGCTAGGAATGGAATGCTTAATTGAAATGAGAAAAAATAAGTTTCTTTGACCCTGTACATAAAATGTTGATGTTAAACTGATGCCAGTTTGACAGCAGTTTTGTATTTCAAAATGCATTTTCCACTGGCATTAAAATAAGCCTTCGAATGATCTTCCATTGACTGTTTTCATGCATGCACGACTGTAAAGAGATGTTTCATCATTATTGTTACATTATATTACTTATTCACATTTTCTTCTGTATTGCTGGAAAAGAGAGTTTAAATTTTAGGCCACATTCGTGATGTGATAGGCAGATAACCAGTAGGTTAACTGTCATCTGCTTGAGTAAGCAGCCATCCTGCTGTCATCTGTTGTGTGGAATTGATCAAAATGACTGTTGCAGACATGGTTTTATAACCTAATCTTTAAAAGTGTACAGCTAAGATGCACAGATAGTCAGTTGTGCCGCATGTCTGTGTAGGTCCAGAGACATTCATAACATGTTTGGCATAATTTAGTTTGTATAACTGTGATGTTCGGTAGTAGTTGTATGAGCTTATTTGGAGTGGATGACTGTGTTGTAAAATGCATGACACCACTGTATAAATATCCTGGAATGGAAATACGTAATATCCTAATGTAATGATTCCCATAGTGCTGTTCTTTGTGATCTTTTCATGTTAAACCATTGTAAAAAATTGCAATCCATTGTAGAAGCACAGTCAAAGTTCACAAGGTCAGGGAAACCAGAAAAAAGCTATGGTGGGTAAGCAAGTTGACACAGATGAGCCTTTAGACCTGATTAACATTAAAAAATTAACAGAATGCACAGTGGCTGGTCCAAAGCTTTGGACCAGCCACTGAGGATGGCAGAGCCCAACACTGTTGATAATTAGTAATAAGTTATTGGTATGAAGCCTAAATTTGTGGTTAATTTTTTCAGCCATTTGACAAGTGTTATCTTGGCAGCAGCCAGGATATGGATGTTGATACGATGCTATGCGGCCAGATGTCATCTGTGTATCTCTTCAGTGAAGCACTTCTTCCCCAGCAGGTTGCAGCACTCAACTTGCTTGGGCCTGGCTACAAAGTGAGTATTTTGCTTGGCTAATTGGGATTGTCACGATGTCATCTGGTGGCACTTGCATCCTAATATTAGGTGATGTTCGCACTGTTCTGTTGCCACTGCTTTGCATCAAAAGAAATATTGCACTTTCTTATGTTATAATGACAAATTCTGTTGTCTGTTATTCTGAAAGACTTTTTAGGGAAGGTTTTTAGTACAGAGCATGTAGGGTGATATATATGAAAAAAGCATATGCTTTTTCTTTACAAAGGCTTGCCATTTATTTCCTTCATTCATTTAATCATTTATTGGATCCGAATTGAACACAAAACCGTACTTAAAAATTGCCATAGTTATGCAACTGAGTCAATTAAACAAACAGTAATGAATTATAGCTCAAATTAATTAAAGGAAAAACCATATTACCACCATAGCAGAACTGAACAAGGAGCAAAAAAGACGATTTGTTAGAAGAAGCTCTTCGAGCTTGCCTAGTCACCCCTGCTAGAGCTTGGACACAGCGTTAGACGAAGTCATGAGATGAGTAACTATTTCTGCGTACGTATAGGAAACATCATATTTGGCTCAATTTTGTAAAAGAAATACAACACATAGTGGATTATTAATGATTGTGTCTAAAAAAGTTTTATAAGAAGACTTAAATATGTATGCGGAGCATGATGCACGAATGCGAGTATCTATAGAATTCCATATCTTTTTTACATATATACTGCATATATGCTGTCTACTTAATTTAACAGTTACACAAAATGCAATCAACTTTTACCTGTGTTATTTTTATTTATGATAACCTACGGTATTTGGATTTTTGCTGGGATATTCTGCATGAATCTTGTTTGATTGTGTTCTATTTCCAGATTATTTTCTGATTTAACAAATATATTTGCACGATTTCAGAGTCAGTTGAGGTTTGAGAATGAAAGCAACATCCTTTTGAGTGATCAAGCCAAACGAGTATGTTTTTATAAATTAGTGGCTTATTTATTCATGCACATTGCGCTGTAAATCTGTGTATATGCACATAGACAGGGAGATAGATGGACATACAGATGAAGGTATAATTGTGTGACAAATCTTCATATGACTGAGTGCATTGAGTGCTCGGAAAGTTTATAGAGTCATACATGTGGCCTGTCTCTGTCGTAGCAAAATATGTCTGTCTGTCATCTGTCTTTCTGTCAGTCTGCATATATATATGTATGTCTAGATTTTGGGACTGCCCTGATATATATAATATATGTTAGACAACCCTAATATATATGATGTATTTTTATATGTATACTTTTTATATTTAAAAAATAATTTTTTAAAGTTCAATGTTGGAACCCATCATTGCAGTCCATCAATTAAAAATACCAGTTCAGTCAGTTAATGTGACCCTCGCTATAATGCAATACTTTATATGGATCCCAAATCCCATGTTATAGCAAGGGTTCAGTGTACATGTTTTGGACACCTTGCATGAAAACTCCTTGCTCAACAAAATGCTGCAGAGATAACGAAAGGTTGTGAAGTTCATGGAAGTTATTCTTAGGCAGGATATTTGGTAGCAAATATCTGGTGTTGTACAGTGAAACTCCGTTAACATGTGGTCAGTGGGAGGCACGCCGTCGAAACCGCGCATTACGCGTGCGCGGCCTAACGAGTCTACCACCTAGGTATAGCAGTAATATACATGTATGGCCTACCTTTGCACGAATGCGTAGTCAGCGAATCTCGAACTCCAATATTAGCTAAAAATCACCTTTTGCTCTGCTAAAGTACCAATATATGTTTATTGTTTCAAATGCAGAGAGAAGCAGAAAGAAATAGTAATTATCTTAAATATATGAAAAGTTAAAGCCTAAAATAAAACTTTTTGCAGTTCACAGTTAAATGCTAAAGTTTTGTCAGGTAATAACTTTGAAAATAAAGCAGTTTCGTCACATTATAAATCTGCTCATCGTTATAGTTTTCAGACTGTATAATCAGTTTCAATTCAGAAGGAAATGCGCTCGCGGCCGAATTCGTCGGCAGATCGACTTTCGCCTGAAATTGACACCTGAGAAATACCATGGCGTCTCTCGAATCTATTAATAAAACCTCTGCTTGCTTGGACATTACCCTCGCCCATTAGATTTCCGCAAAGAGTGGACTCGTTAACCGAGATATCTTTAGAAACCGCAGCCTGACTTTCACCGCTACGTACGCGACCGACAGCCGCCAATTTTTCTTCTGCGTAAGGACGTTGGTGCTTTCCAGTTTGTAACATTTCAGCAATAATTAAACACTATAGCACGTTGTATTTGTTAAACTATGCAACTCACCACCATCGAATCTAAACGGAAAAGGAAGTTCAACAGAGTGGAAACGCCACATAAAATCAGTTCTTCTGCTTCACGTAAGTAAGGAACAATTTCTTCCGCATGTATAGTGTAATCTCTTATTATTAATCTACCGCGTGGTAACGATTCCCGCGCGTTAATCGCGAGCCATGGGGAGGCATGGTGGCACCGCGTGTAAACCGGACTCGCGGGTTAATGGTGCGTGCGTTAACGGAGTTTCACTGTAGTAGTGAGAGTTTGGATGGGGATTTGTATATTATAGTAGATGCTTTATCTTCCGTTGACAGGTGCTGTACGATGGTCGCCTAACAAACACCATTGTATTCATGTATACGCCAGTTGCCTGTGACAGTCAGCTCTGCCTGGAATCGTCACCGAAAGGCAACCCGTCATTCTTTGTGCACAATCCTCATGCTTTGATGCTGAATGAAGTTAAAGCAGTGATCACACATTCCATCCACAGCATGCTGCACTCCATTGGAGGAATCCAGGTATGGCATCTGTGCTTTGTTTAAGCTATCTAGTGTTAAGTCATTTAGTTCAATTAATCATTATCCTTCCATGACATTCACATGCATTGTAATATAATTTACTGAGGAGAGGCTACAAGAGAAACTGCCAGTTATGCAAACTGTGGTAAAAAATCATAAAATTTATTCATTGAATGAGGCTGACATTTAATGAAATCGTACACAAAGAGTTGGCAAAAGAACTACTGCGTCACCACTAACGAGTCATTTGAGGCAGCTTTGCTTCACTCTGGACTCTAGGTACATGATATATAGTCTTTGCTAATAAACCATTCAAACCTGTTGTTTTTATCTAACTTGTAAGTGTTGTTTAAAAAAATATTTTTTGTCTTTTATAGCTTAACTTTATGCCTTTTCAGGAAGTTTAATAATTTACTGTGTATTTAGCATTTTTATTGTTAAAAATTGAAGTCAATTGATCTAGATGAGGATGCTGTAAATGCACCAGACCTCTATGAGAACATGTAATGCACAGATTCTGAGATTTTTCAGCATATTTCTGTAGCACATGTTCCATTATTACGCGGATATTTACTGTATGTACTCGGTAGCTCCGTGGCCAGTTCCGGACTGGAGTTTTCAAGAGTTTATATGATCATTATATCATAAGATCATAATGATATGTCATTAAATTCACCACACTGTGTGGTTGTGGTCTGTCTGCCTGCAGGTGCTCTTCCCTCTCTTTGGCCAGTTGGATTTTGTTCAGGAAGCAGAACCAGGGAAACCAGAAATGGTTGACTACACTATATGGTAGGAATAACAGGAGAACAAAACTGACTGGAATTGTCGTGAATGGCTTGGTTTCTCTGATTTGATTTTCAGGACAATTTTTATTAATCAGAAACATATGCTGTTTGTGTTATAAGAAAACCCTTAATTAACACCTGTTCGTCCATGGAATCTCCATCTATTTGTTTTTGGGCATTTATAATGTAAAAGGAATGCAGTGTGTGTGAGAATAAGTTGCAGGTGTGGGCACTTCAAAGATGATTGCTGTTCTGTCTTCTGAGCCATGTGAGTCATTCTCCACCACAGAGCACAATCCAGGGAGAGAATTCCGATTAAATTCTAAGATGACATTTTTACTAGTCCTGATCGACTGATTTCTGTGTGTGCAAGGAATTGTTTGCATTTGTGAATCAAACGCCCATTGCCAGGCACCTCTGTACAGTATGCTTCTAAGGTGCAGTGGAAACAATAACTTAAATTAATGGCCAACAGGCCTAATTACCAAGATACTCAGAAGGTACATAAATGGCATTTCAGTGGATTTTGGTCTTTCATCTTAATGAAGCCAACACAAGGAATGCACTATGACTTGAGTTTCGTACTGTAGGCACTTATATAGTGTTTGATGCAAAAGTGGAAAGACTGATTAGTTAGAGGTGATTACTGAAAGGTTTATGGATCCCTGGATATGCTATAAATCCTGTGAAGCTACTGGAGACTATAAAGTATAAGAGTTTTGATAAAAATTACTGCAGTTTTTGCAAAATATTATGTTCAGTTAACCTTAGTGTGGTCTTATCAAAGTTATCTTGATAACATCTGAAGCACTGGTGCATCACTGTGGTAAGTGCAGTCTATGACCAAAAGCATGCTGTCACCAAGCTGTAATGGTGTCTCCTGCTGTACACTTTATTTCTGTCATTTCTTTGTTCAGTGCAACGCTCATGAGGTTGTTGTGTGATCTCCTGGAGAGTTCTGTCAGCATCCAACAGCAACTTTTGCAGAACAAAGGATTCCTGGTCATCAGCTACCTCCTGGAAAAGGCATGCTTCTTTACATTATATACTGCCCATCCTGTCTTCTGTATTGCTTAGTATTGCCTATAATACCACTATTCTGTGCTTACAAGGAAGGTTCTCAGTCAGCTGCTCTTTTAAGGTGCTGGGCCTAGACTGTAGATATCGTCTAAGAGAATTTTTGTAGTACTGCTGGGATGGGATGTCTTTGCTGTATTTGTTTGTTTCTGTTTGCTGAATCTTGTTGTAATTCATTTGATCCAAAAAACTGAGTCTCTGATTCTGCAGATTGGCAGAAAGCTCAAGTAATGATTGGTCTTCTAGTAGGGTTTTTATTTAATTCAGACAAAAGATCTAAAATCCCTGCAGCTATGCTTAAGATTATTTCTCTGATATTTATGTTTTAAGGTTTTTATTACACCGTTATCAGCCACATTGCCTGGCATCTCAAGAATGACAATGAG
The DNA here is from genome assembly GCA_964023275.1 of Norana najaformis. Taxonomy (NCBI): domain Eukaryota; kingdom Metazoa; phylum Annelida; class Clitellata; order Crassiclitellata; family Hormogastridae; genus Norana; species Norana najaformis. The sequence continues at coordinate 33,055,882 of OZ029915.1, read as the reverse complement.
TTTCTTTTGTTCTTTCTATTAGTCATCAAGGCAGCATGTCACAGAGGATGTTCTGGATGCTTTCCTGTCTCTAACCAAGTACCTCGTTGACCTTCCCGCTGGAGGGCCACTCCTTAAGCATCTGTTTGATCACATTCTTTTCAATCCTGCACTCTGGATCTATTCCCCAGTTGACGTACGTATGCTTTGTGTGTTTAATTTAGGATATGATTTTTGCTCAGTGCCTTTGGGTAAATACTTGTATATTATAAAAAATCTAAGTGATGATAATGACTTCAGCAAATATGACAGAATGTAGCACTGTTTTGGTTTTTAAACCACAGCACTACAATAGTACTGTCTTTGTCTGAAATTTCTTGAACTTTAGTACTTATTCTGCTACTTGTAAAGGGTACAACTTGACCTTCCTTTATCTTGTGCAGGTGCAGAGGCGACTCTATTTCTACCTGTCTAACCAATTTATTGGTGATGCACAAATCTACAACAGTATTCGTCGTGTGAGCTCAGTCATTCAAATGATGCACACCCTCATGTTCTATTACTGGGTAACAAACCCATTGAACAGAAGTGGAATTACCCCAAAGGGTGTAGGTATGTATGTATGGAGGTTCTGTACTCTGAATAGATGTAATATTGCATGTTGATAGGCATTAAATTTTAGTCAACACGAGTGCTGTACCTTACATAAGCTTAGGGATCGTTCGACCCCATTGAATAGAAGGCTTGTCGTGAGTGTGCTAGTACATTGCTTAAACTTACTTTAACTTGCCTTGTCTTACCTTCCTTTGCCTTGACTGCTAACAGCTAACTAATTGTGCCTTGTCTTTCTTTGTCATACCTAGCTATGATGCTGTACTTTTTCTTGGCTTACTTAACCTTACAGTATACCTTAACTTAGTACAGTAAATGCCCAGTAATATGCACATTTGCCTAATGCATGGTAGAGGCATGCATCCCAAGGTTACCAATGTTACACACAGATATTGCTAATGCACCTGTATTGACTATCTAATAAGTAACCTATATTAAGGCAACTTGCTCATGAGGCTCTCTCAGTTACATATGAATGGGCAGGACATGTGAGAATTTCCTGTACAGGCATTTCCTGTTCAGTTTCTTCTGATTGCTGAAATTGGTAAGACATATCATGCAACTTTAAACTTTCATGCTATCATTATTTTCTAGATTTATACAATATTTAGAAACTCTATAATCTTAGCGTAGGCCTAATATTAGAAAAGCAGGCATCAGCGTTCCTACTCTGTGCAAGAAAAACTAGCTGCTGTAGATCATTTATGTTGTGGAGAAACTGTGACCAAAGTTTCAATTTTGGGCTTAACGAATATGAGCTTTGAGGTTGGCTGAAAAACATAGCCAAATTACGTAATTATGTGAAAGTTTTTGATTTTATCATTGGACTTGAGCAAAATATGCTTTTCTGGTAATCCAGAAATAGATAAAGCCATGTGCACTTGGTTTGCTCAAGAGAGGCAAAAAGAACGCAGATGAGTGGCCCATACTACGTAAATGCTAAGAGATTCAGTGTATTCTGATAGCAAGCGTGGCTCTGAAAGCTTGACTCCTAACAGCCACGTGTTACCAGGCTTGTACTACATTACTGTAACTTAACCTTACCTCTGCTCACCTTAACCACTACAGCTGACCGAAGAGAAACCTTATATGGCTGTTACTTCACTTATATTTTTGACTGGTTTGATAGTAAGTGTTGAATCTTTGCATCTTTGCGAATTATAGAGGGTCCTCGACCATCCAAGGAACAAGTGCTTGAATTACGAGGCCTGATGCTGAGCTACATAAAGCATCTCGTAGTTCGAGGTTCAGGGGTACAGGACGATGAACTTCAGTCAATAACCAACTATCTTACGATTGTTCATGAGGTAACTATGCTCCAAGCCATTCAGGAGATTCCTATTACACCAGAACGTCATTTTAACACGTATGAAATCCAGTGTAACATAAGAAAATTTAATACTGATTTATGAAATGCAGCCTTGTTATAAAATGTGACCATGAATGAGAAAACCTGCACAAAGTGGCACAAAGTGGCAAAAATCAAAACTGAGTTTAATACTGCACTGGATTGGTCTGGAATCGCTGAATAATTAGGTGAAAACCTCATGTTTCTATCACAGATAGCAAAAATGTTACATATTTTAAAGTTGTATGCTTTTTTGTGGCTAATTTTGAGAAATTGCTAGTTAAAGGTTGCCATAACTATGAATTGACCTAAGTTGCTGTGCCTAGAGGTTGTGAATGTTTATAAGAATAGCAAATTGAAGCCTGTTCACCAGCCTCTGAGGCTGTTGTCAATGAAATCTCAATAAAAAAACTGGTTATGAAATATAAAAATGTTTACATGACTTGTTCATTTGCATAAAAATCGATGCATACAACTTCACATAAGGGCCCCAAAGGATACATTAATTAAGTTTTTGTTGCAGGGTGGCATAATAAAATTTAAATAAAAATGCTTAGACTGCAAAACTATCGGTGAGTTTGATACCTAACGCAACATAAGTATGCAGGGAACTCATTTTGACTCATTTAATGCTTGAATTCTGAGGTCATTTCTCACAAACTTACTTTTCTGACTTTGTGAGGGTTTTCTCATACACAGTAAAAAATAAACCCTGACATGGCTGCCAAAGAGAACTGATATTCCTGGAAATCTGGAAATTGTAGGATGATAATCTGGCAGATGTTCTAAATCTGTTGGTTCAGTTAATGGCTGACCATCCAGCTTCGATGGTTCCATCGTTTGACAGGAAAGGCGGAATACGGTGAGTCAAGAATCAGTTTCTGATTTCAGTAATTTCTTCTATAAAATAAGATTTTTTATGAGGCACGTAGTAAACAAGTGAATAAATAGCAAAACATTTTATGGCACCTTCTAAGAATCTCTCAAAAGTGCTTCTTGCTGGCCTAAACAATGTTATGATTTATTAAAAGCAACAAGTTCACCTGAAAAGTCGTCATTGGCAAGCTGTTGCATACGTATAGAACCCAACCAAATGGAATTAGGAATAATTACCATAGTATGAGGTAACGCTTTAAGGGTATCTGATCAGCCTGGATGAAATTGACTGTGAAAGCTAAGAATCATCACACACTTTCCACTTTGTCGGGTCTGTTGGAATCTCATCCTGGTTTGTCTTGCTTCCATTTGTTGTTGATTAGTTTCAGCAGACATTTAGAAATTGAATAGATAAGAGTTGCTTTCTGATTGTGTTTTCTCATTTTTATTAAGGACTGTGTTTAAACTCTTGGCTTCAACAAGTGAAACAATTCGTATTCAAGCTCTGAAGCTTCTTGGATTTTTTCTGATGAGGAGCACACACAAGTAAGTCACTACATCTGTGATCTGGCTTACTGTTTAAGAGCAATTTAAAGGATTTACCAAGAAGTTACTGTTTTATTTAATTAAGCATACATTTGAATATGTAAAACATGCAGAAGTTACTGTTACATCAAGCAGGTCGCTACTTTGATCGGGATTAATTTTACTCTCTATAAACAGGTAAATTAAAGTTGTGATTCCCCTCATTTTATGTATGTTTTTATCTTTGCTTGCTTCATGCAAGATTGTCATGTTCTGCATTATCTTTTCGTGCTTTGAATGTACAGTGTTCTGATCAAGTCTTAGAAAATATCAACTTTTTAGTTTATTTTTGATATGAATATGGTGACCAAGGTCTTTTGAATTGACATGATTAGCTCGAATAAAGGTTGCCAACAAGATATCTTGAAGCAAATCATTGTTGAAATGGATGTGTCATTATGAAACCTTATGTATAATGAATCAGAAGCTCAGCTTGATCTAATCTAAATTAATTCTATATCAGTGGATGTGTTTAGTTATTTGTGTCACTTAATCTAATCTATAGACTTCTGTAACACTGATTTGTTTGTTTAGAGTGTGAGTAACCTATGTTGTACATGCAACCCAACAAATAAAAATTTTGGTTTTCTAGGCGGAAACATGAAGCAATGACTCCACACAATTTGTTTTCGCTCATCACTGAGCGCCTGATGCTCAACTGCTCACATATCACCATGGCAACTTACAATGTTCTGTTTGAGGTAGGTGTTGCCTTGACAACATACAACATTACCATGGTAACTTATAACATTCTTTGTAAATGAGGTGATGATTAGTTTGTGCTAAATACATATAAGTGGAGCTTTGATGTCTTATCTGGTATAGTAATTTGTATCCTAAAAAATTGTTTGCAGACTTGTAATATTGTTTGAAAACTTAATCCTTTTCCAAGGTAATGTTGTGGTACAGATTAGGATTTAGGATGCATTTTCTTGTAATTGTTTAGCTTTTTATATCTGTTGAATGCAGATTATGACTGAACGCATGTCTACAGATATCATTACTGGAAGGCATCCTGAACCTGACAGTACGTTCAAGCTGGAAAATCCATGTGAGTGATATTTACAACTCGTGAGTTTTGTAATTAGGATGATTGAATGCAATTCTACAGCCCTGTGGTGCTGTGTGCTGAGTTGAACTCTCAATGTCTCATGTGAAGTTCTAGCTAATTAGTCTTCCATCTGCACAATTCTGAAAGAAGGCTGTGATTCTCATACACATGGGCCTTTGCTTCAGGTGAAATTTTAACAATGAGCAGTTGCGACTGTAAAGACTGTTACTAATCTAATAAACATACATAAGAGGTTTTTTCTATAGAAGTTCCCTTCTATTATTTCAACTTACTTTGCCATACTTTATCTTGCCTTTAGAAGTTTCATACGTTTACAACATTACCTAACCTTACTAGTGCTTTTGAGATGTCTCTGCGATTTTGGGAGGTTCTAAAAGGTGCTGTATAAATGCTTAGACATGTGATTGAACACATCCATTCCTGCCATGGTTAGCCTACGTGTCAAAAGAATCCTGGGAAAAGCTGACTGGGCAGACTTAGGGGATGGCTGCATCTTTGTGGATGAGACCTCAGTTTAACTGATCTTGAATCAGAGATTTGAGCCACATATCAACTTAAAAGCATTGCATTGACATTCAGAGGCCATATATTAGATGACTGATGGTTTATGCATTTATATTTACACCTATATTACCTTGTCTCTCATGAACTGATATTCAAAACATGCATGAAACACTGGCCACATATTACTTAACCTGGCAGACAAACATTGTAGGGCAAGACAGGCTTTTATTCTTCACTTGTTTTCTGGACAGGCTGTCCAGGAATTTTATTCAGTTTAAGAATCTGTGAACCCTATATTGATTTTCTTCTGTCCCTGAAAGCTTTTGGACTTAAAATGCATCAATTCATCAGAAACCACTGCCATGTTAGGACTTCCACTGTTGGGGCCTTTAAATGCAGCATAAGATCCATCCTTGAAAGTTTAGGTCTTCAAATGACCTAAATTGCCAGACCTGACATTATTCGAGTTAAACTGCTGACTGGGATTTGATAAAAGTTCAGATTTGATCCATGTTTTTACAAGTGATACTCATTCAGCTGCCTGTGTGATTTCAGTGATACTGAAAGTGGTTGCTAACCTGATTCGTCAGTCTCGCCAGACACCTCTTGTGATGGATGTCAAGATGCTGTTTCTTTCTGATCTGACCATCCTTTGCAATAACAGCAAAGAAAACCGCAGGTTATTTAGTTTATACAACAATGGGTGAAATATAGAACAGTTTTTTAGATATAACCCTTGCATTTAATGGTAACTGTTCATATAAATCATTTTATAGGTAATCCTAGTTTTTGAAGACTCGTCAACTGTTTGGCTTAAGAGGCATGGGCTTACAGGATTTTTTGGGTTAATTAATTGTATGACAGATGTGGTGGTTACTTTGGTAGGTCATGTGGCCCAACAACAACATTGCAACATGCTTTAAATAAAAATAGATTATGGATACAGTTCTCAGTCTGAAGCAAGACCTGTGAAATGATAAATTGAGATTCAGTAAAAGCCAGGTTTTCTAAAATGGTCAGTTTCAGATGTAATGCCTGTAAATGAAAATCTGGTATTGGTTTGATGAAATCTGTAATACTTATCCGTATCAGAAGGTATTCAAATGGAGGGTACACCAAAGCTAATTTTTTACACCTGTACAGGACGGTGCTTCAGATGTCTGTGTGGCAGGACTGGTTATTTTCAATGGCTTATATTTATCCACGTAATGACGAAGAACAGAACCTAACTGAGATGGTAATGGCACTGTTTCGGATGCTGCTTCACCATGCCATTAAGTACGAATACGGAGGATGGAGAGTCTGGATTGATACGCTGGCTATCCTTCACTCCAAGGTCAGTGTTTGCAATTATGTCCAGCACAGCATCATCTAAATGCACACAAGCATGCACACACATTCAAGAATTCATTGAACTGATATTTTTGTAGGCACTCCATCTGGCAGTACTTAATCGTTTTTACTACAAAGATTTAAGTGAATGCAGTTTAATAGCTTCTGCAAGTATGGTGATTTGAGGACTGCACAGTAATAATATGACATTCTACTGTTTTTCCTGGTTTGAATCTGATTGTGTCATGTGATATCGTCAGTTTCTTCTGAAGTTGCAAAAGACTCTGAATTTTTTTGTTCACAATTGAGGTCTGGAATTTTAGTTTAACAGTCTATAAATTCTATAACTAAGCTTCAATTGATGTTGAAGTTTAAGCCTTTTGCAATTACTTTAAATTATTTGATCTTACTTTAGTTTATTGTTTTTTCTTGGGTTTACATAGGTGTCATATGAAGATTTCAGAATACACATGGCACGCATGTACCAGCAGTATGAGCGAATGCAGGTTTCGAACATCTCAGATCCTACCTTACGTCGACAGTTGCCAATCAGTACCATATCTGGTGTCTCCCAGAATGGTGCTGCTATGGCACCACAAGATAGCAGACCAAAGATCAAAGAACTCAAAGACACAGCAAACCAGAGCACTCAGTTCACTCCAGGTACTTCAGGGAATGGCCAGCAGGATGGCTTTGAGAATGGAAAGAATGAGGAAGTGAATGTTTCTGTAGAAACCTACATCAATGAAGTTGTTGAACAGGTGGTTAGCAACTTAGAAGCAAAGCATGATCAAACAAAGGAAGAGAGTCTCATGGACAAGGATGAAACGAAGTATGCAGCAGGAGAATCGGCAAATTCAGATGTCGTCGTAAATCATGATTCCACAGAAGTCTATGGTGAATCAGTGTTTGGCAGTTCTGGTTTATCAGAATGCCAGAGTCAGGCTGAACTGGAGGCAGCCAGGAAAGAAGAAGACATAACGGGAATGCGAAGTCAGTCAACTTCAACTGCTGAGTCGCAGGAGACACAACGACCTTCTAGCATTCAGTATGACAAACAGTCTATGAACACACCAAGTCGACAGATATTCAGTCCAGGACCTCGAGCACCTCCCTTCCGAATCCCAGAGTTTCGTTGGTCCTACCTGCATCAGAAGCTGCTTTCTGATCTGCTCTTCTCTCTGGAACAAGACATACAAGTCTGGAAAACGTAAGTTAAGGAGAACCAACCTTTTCACAGACCTGTACTAAATGCTCAAATTCAGAATTGTTAAGGTGGAAATCTGATTAGGCTTATTTCCTGTTCAAGATTCATAGTATAATTGACCAACAGACATTACTGGCTTGAATGGCATCTGACTGGAAGAGCATGTTTCACGATCCTAAGAAAAGTTTAGTCTAGTGAGTTAGCTGATCTAGATGTACTGGGAAATAGAGCACGTCTATAGATTTGTTGCGCTATTCTTTATTAGACTGTAACATTTTGTAACTGGAATTTTCCTAATTGGAAATATTGAACGTATATAAAAATGTCTTATTATTCTTAAATGTGGCTTATTTCATCCACAAGGCTTGCATTTATCAAACAAAAACATGTAGCATGTGTGTTTAAAAAATAATCCCTGAAGAAAGACTAAATTTCCACTTTTGTCAGTTTTTCACTATTCCATCAAATGGAAGCTTTTGCAAAACCAACAATAGGTAAAATATCTTGCATCTGAGATATGCTTAGGAGGCAGTATACAAATGTTCTGTTCTGTAATTACAAGAAATATATGTGCTTTGTTACCAAGGGTTCTGCTGATGTTGTTTTTTCTTTTCAGACACAGTACAAAGACTGTGATAGATTTTGTCAATGCTTCTGATAATCATGTGTTTGTGGTCAATGTGACGCACATGATTTCACAGTTGGCAGACAACCTAATAACAGCCTGTGGTGGTCTGTTACCACTTCTTGCAGCTGCTACGTCACCTACGGTATATTTATTTCTCTATAAAGTTGTTTGTATTGTCATAGTAATGATGATGGTCTTAACAATGACAAAACTTCTCTGCTTTCCTTCTCTGCCTTCCTCCCTCTCTCTTCCACAAGCGCTTGAAGACCATTTTGTTTCCCAGTGGCTCTTGATGAGTCGATCTAGAAGTAAGCAGCGCTTTATAATTTCTTGATTACGATTACAAAAACAATGATGATGAAATGAGACCTAAGCCATCAAATCTAAGTAATACTGCCGAGCAACAATTAGAAGCAGCAGCTCAAATTACAGTTTGTCTTGTGTCTATTTGCTATAATTTGAATGATTTGTTTTGAAGATGTGATAGTTATTTAAATGTTTGTGTTTCTTAAGGGTGAGATTGAGATGCTAGAGCCAAACCAGGGACTCTCCATTGAGCAGGCTGTTTCTTTCCTCCAGCGACTCATCAATATGACAGACATTCTTGTTTTTGCAAGTTCTCTCAACTTTAGTGAACTGGAACAAGAGAAAACAATGAATAGTGGAGGAATACTGAGGCAGTGTCTCAGACTAGGTGGGGAACTTTTAAAGTCACACAGATTAAAATCTCATTATTCACTGTCTATGAAAAAGTGTAAAATATTGTTGCAGGTGAAAGCAAGACTATGTTTCCTTTTGTATTTGTGTAAGTGAACGATTGTCTAACAGGCTAGGTAGAAAACCATGAAGCCTTTCTCGATACAAGTTATAAGTGCTAATGGTCCACTTTTTTTGCACCATTATCAGGTAACCATTCTTCAAACAGGTGGTCTTAGGCAATGTTTCTGTAAGGGTTGTACAACCACTATCGTGATACATGATACAAAACTAGGATGCCAAATTGAGATGATAGTGCATAACCAACAAGTCCAAAGCACCACCCATATAATTACTTAAAAACATTATAGGTGAAACAGTACAGTACTACAGACTTGGTTGTTTTTTTAAGGATTAACTCTAGTGTTCTGTGCCTTTCTTACAGTCTGCACTTGTGCTGTTCGTAACTGCCTTGAGTGCCGTCACCGTCAACAGATGGCACGACTTACAGTCACTCCAAGTCGCAGTGGAACAGATCAAGCAGATCCAATACAGGCACTGATCGCTGGAGCACAACCATCTTCAAGGGTAGGCTGAATGACAGGATGATTTTTAACTCTTTGGCAGCTACTTTGTTTTTGCAAAATTTTACCCCGAATAGTTTATGAATAAGTTTTTGCTTACAAATCATCACAACATACACATTATATATCCTTTGAATCCTTTTAAAATTCTTTACAAGAATATGACATCCAAAAGTTCATAATGTCAAAAAAGTATTTCACATTTTATGACAAGCATAAAAAAATAAAAAATTAAAAATGCTAATATTTCATTTGAAAATTTATAATATTTTCATGAACTGCATGAAATGTAAAAGAACACTACCAAAAGTAGGTGCACGTATATCAAACATAAAACAAACATAGCTGTCACTAAAAATAAAGTAGTTCAGTTTAGAGAGGATCGTGTATGAAAGGCCTCAAGACATTTATGACATACATATTTCTGATACTTGACAAAAGTTTACAGTTTTGGTTTGCTTGTATTTACCACAAGCTGTTTTTTTATAAGCACAAATAGAACAACTTCTTCTAGGCAATTTAGAAATAGCAAATGTTTGCCCCTCAATCTAATATCAGAACTACAGGTGCTCTTCCATATGGCCTTCCAACTGTGGGTTCCGCTTAACTGTCAAGCAAGGGTTGAACCAGCTGATGAGCCAATTCCGTTCTAATTCCACTGTCATTTGCTCATTACCGTCACTGTATTGAAGCTCCGAAATGTCTAAATCGTCAAATTCGTCCGTTTCAAGAGCCTTCAAAACATCCGCGGTTCTATAAAATCCTAGCTTTTCTGACATTTCTGCACGTTAGGAGGGATTTAAAATTTAAATGCCTAGCGCAAACAAAAACGCAGATGAACTGTAAAAATCAAACGATTTATTTTGTGTAAACGCATGGGAAAAGCCCAGTGCTGGGGATTTTTTCACATCAGTATTGCGTCTGCTACTGCTAGATGTAAAGGAAATTCTAAATATAGCTAATTATAATGCAAGGAGCCAGTTTTTTCCCCATGCGGTTGAAATCGACCGCATCTGGCTTTGAAGAGATTCATTTGTTTCGTCCATTTTCCGTTGACAGCAACTGGAAATTCTTGACAGTGCAGCATAGAAATTACATTATTTCACTTATCTGCTTACTGTTGTATTAATACAAATTATGGACTTTAAAAAATAAAAAGATAATGATAAAAAACTTGTTATTAGGTCCATATGGCAAAAAAAACTAATACATGTAACAATTTTTACGATGAAATTCAGCTAGAATTTATTTATGTCTAAAATCATTAATCGAAATTGGGCTTTCTCAGAACTTGATGATGTTATGTGGTGAAAACCTATTCATCTATATTTTCTGTGTCATTACTTAGGGCTATGTTCCTAAATTTTCATGTCTTTTCACTTTTGTACTGATGATGATTTCATCGAGCATGTTTGATCTGTTTCTTGTTGAAATGATATTTTTGACATGGCCAGATTTGTGCTTACATCTTAGTGATGTCAGTAATAATGTTTATCACTAGAATTAATTTTCGATTTAATTTTTTTTTACAGAATATTGTTGAAAAACTTGGCAGCCAGTCGAGTCCAGTTCGGGACCAAGAAAAACTACTTCAGGACATGGATATCAACCGGTTGCGAGCAGTTGTTTATCGTGATGTGGTAAGTTGTGTAGACATTGTGTTGTAAATAAATATCAGATTTGCTCAATTGCAGATATTTAAATGACTGAATGATACAAATTCATTCTTCATATGTGAATGCTTTTCCTGGCACTGACTTCTAGCTGCTTCTTATGTCTTCTGATAAAACAGTGGCTAGTCTTGAAGTAACAGAAGTTAGGGATAGGCATAAAGAGGAACAACAACCTAATCTTACTTTATGTTACTTTTCTGACGGTAGAAAACACACTTACATGTTTGCCAACTTATGTAATACATTGTTGAAGATATATAACATATCGTGGTATATAGAATGTGATATATAAAATAAATTAGGTCTGGGTGATGTTAACGCGACCTTTGCCTGCACCACTTGCAATTTGAAAGCGACCAGCTGTGATGTTACATATGTAGAAATATTGATACGCATGTAATATTGTATATATAGTATTGTGAATTATTTGGTATATGTTGTTGATTTACACTGTGCATATAATGTTGTGACTAGGAGGAGACAAAACAGGCTCAATTTCTCGCTCTTGCCATTGTATACTTTGTCTCTGTCCTCATGGTTTCCAAATACCGTGACATCCTGGAACCATCATCTTCTGGCATAACCTCAGATTCATCTGCTAGACGTAGCATCAGTGGGACTCCAGTTTCAAAGGCAGGCTCCACCAAATCACACAACCAGGGTAAGAATTACAAGTGGCATGTGTCAATTATATTATGTGTGTACAAGTCCTGGCAGGTCATAAAAGCAGTTACCAAATTACAAGAAAGAAACACTTTGATAAATTATCTGTATTTAATGCAGTGGCCAGAAATTAAAGCTGTCAGGTACTTTGTTTCTGCTATAAAAGTATTTTTCTTTTAAATTATTGTGGTATATTTGGTAACACTTTAGAACTGGAAGTCTGTTAAATGGGCTCTTTGTTTTGTCTTTATACTGCTTGATTTTACTCTTTTTTAATACAAAACAATGATCACTGAGAATAAGTTGAAGTATTAACATGAAGTATAGGATAGCAACATAATAACACTTCATCAACAACAGGTGAAGTTGATGATATCAGTTATAACAAAAGTATGTTGTGGAATTAAGTATAAGTATCTGATTGAAGTCTTAACCATTGTGGTCCAGGTTTCTAACAGAAGAAGGCTGCTGAGAAAAGTAATTGGATCTCTAAGGAATCTTAAGATAGACGTGTTCATGGAGCCTTTCAACTGTGTCTGTGCTTTAGTAGAATTAACTGTTGTTGGTGTTAATTGTCATTAACTGTTGTTTTTGGTATTAATTGTCATTTAATGTAATGCAATAGTGAGAATTTCTACAGCAGTGTAAGTAGCAAGCTGCTTGTGTTGGTTTGGACATGACTTCAGCTGACAGATTTCGAGATGGCAGGGCTCCACACTCTTTGGCCTGCAGCCAGGAGTTGTCAGTTGCAGAGGCAGAGGATGATTGCAGCATCCTCTCTCAGATGTACTCTGGGGGAATTACTCTAAACAAACTCACCTCAGGTACACTGCACGAAGTCATGCAGTCACCACTTCAAACTATTCGTTTTGATGTAATTTCTTTACATGTATGTTGTTTTTGATGTTTTTCATTTTCTTAAATACTTTTGCAAAAAAATTATTTCTCCATGCTACAAGGTCCTAATCAAATTGATGTTGCTGTTCTAAGAGACAACTAGAGACTTAGGCCTGATGAGCAGGGTCAATTTATCACCAAAGCAGACAAGGCAGCTGCCTAGGTGCCTATCATGGGATGGCTTTTGTCACCTCTTTGCTGCAAAACAGCATAATTAAGGAAGTTTTATGCTTTCATATGATGAACAACATGCTGTTCACTTACCTTGCTCATTTACTTATGAACACTGTACAGTTTATAGCAAGATGGAAGATAGTCCTAGGGCTTCAAATGCCCTGCACTTTTGCTGCTAATAGGAATTGCTTCTGTTTATAGCTCAGTGATTTTGATAGTTATTATCAAGTGGTTTCCCTTTGGTTGACCTAGGTTTTATGTAGAAAAACTGTTAAACGACTGTTGTGTTTGCTGATGTGTGTGTTTGTCTGTGCTTTTGAGCATCGAAAGAGTTCAGATTCGGAGTTTAATAGGTTACAGAGCTAAATATTAATAGCATGTTTCAGAACTTGTTCATAATTTTAATGTAACTTGCACGCTTACATTTTGAGTGTAAATACATCATGATGCATGATTCCAGTGACAGGGCAGTAAATAGTAATACTACATGCGCTTGTTGTCAGTAAAATGATGTATTTGTATGTATATAACTCATTTGCATGCTGTGTGTCGATAACCTTCCGAAGTTGTCAATTGATTGGGCTTTGAACCGTTGACTCGCCCAGATTGTGACGTAGTGTTAACTCGAGAAAGACACAGTGTCTTTGTTTCGCGTATGTATAAGTAAATGAATGAACAGTTAAGTGACAACAGTATTTGAGTCATCAACATACAGTGTCTAACTGTATGAATCTTTCAACATTTTTTACTCAAACTATCAACCGAATAGCAGACTACTCCTAAAAAATCTTTTTTGTGCTATCTTTACAATGCATTTGTGACTGCTTCTTATAGTCTCTTTCTCACCATGACAGCGGAAAACCAGTTCAGACAGGCATAGAGCAGTCCATGACTCGTGCAACACAAGCTCAACATTTCTCATGCAAGCACCCACATGATAAATTGAGTGCCACCCAACGACATAGCACCCATGCACTCGTTTGATGTGTGGTAGTTAGACGCATCCAGCAGTTAGAAGCATGTGATCAGTGCATGGCAAGTAGATGCACCCTGTACCCACAAGCACCTTATCAACATGTGCACAAATAAGTCAACTATCCGATGACTCATCGATGTGATTTTGTGGAAAATTCCAATATAAACGCGTGCTTAAAACCTGCGGACTTGTCAGCACTATATTACAGTCACATTGTGTTTGTTGATATTATTGTAAAGGATGTATGGAATGATGGTGTTTTTGAGCTTCTTGTTGGCATTTGACCCTAGTCCGGTTAAGTTAGAGCAGGCAGTTATGATGTAACGTTTTAATATAGGTTTAAGTGGTATTCAAAAGTTTTAATTAAATAATTACTAAATATAATAAAAACTTTTCATGTTTATTATTTATTCATTTAAGTTTACAGGGTTAACCTAACTTGGGTCTGATTCTGAGGCTGAGACTGATGAGTAGTTGACCAGAGGGTCCATGGCATGTGGCCATTGCCCAAGAAGATGCAATGAGCCACCTACAGGATTTTGAAGAATCAACATTTGGCTGATCATCAGAATCTGCTTATTACCTGTCCTTTATAGAAAGTGAGATTTGGATGCTTGCAGTGGTGCTGGAGAAGAAGTTGGATGCCTTCTAACAATAGTTCCTGAAATGGATTTTGTGCAGTCCCTTTACAGCTTGCGTTACAAAGCAGAAATCCTTTGGCACTTGATGCAGGTTCTTGTATTGGAGGTGATCCTATCAAGAATACTCTAAACGTGTGTGGACTAACTGCATGCTGTGAGGGTTGACAGGACAACATCGAGGTGCTCTGGGCTGTATAGTCTTTGCCTCCACGGGCCTGCAAGTAGCTGGAAGGACGTATGATGATCAACATCACATATATCATTTGATCTAGTTTATGACAAAAAGTAGTATTATCTGTGGTCTTGTTGAATATTCTGCTTATTTGATGTTAGCAGAGTTTTCTGACAGTTATATTATCTTCATGAAGACTTTCAGTAGTGAAGTTTGTGTTCAGTTTCTTTTAGAGTTTTAGGGCACGACAAGGGCTTTTTATGTGCCACTTTTTAATCAACTTTAAAATATGAAGTAATGAAACAAGTTTTCATAGATGAATATTTTCCTTTTTCACTGAAAATCTGTGCAGAGATGCAACAGTCTGAATGTAATATGTTTTGTTTGCAATCTAGAATATGAAGTGTCCAAACAAGAAGTTGAAGTCAGACAACAGCCGTCAAAAGTTGAAAACAACCAAACTTCGTTGTCAACAGATGTTCCCGTAGCAGCTGAAACTTTGAAAGTTGCTGACGATAAAGGTGATGTGCATCCAGAGGAGCATAAAGTGGATATCAGTAAGATGGAAGAGGTTCAAAGTGAAGAAAAGGTGACCTCAAGAATAGATGCAGTGGAGCAAATACCAGAGGACACAGATGGAATTGTGGAAAAGAATACAGAGGAGGAAGAAAATGGTGAGTAGGAAAGATAGAACTGGAAATATATAGGATATAAATTCTTATACTGGTTTGTCATGCTGTGACTTTGGTACACTATAAATAGGCAGATTAATATAATATTTATTTATATAAAAATTATATTAAAAACATTTCACATGGATTCATATAGTTTTTACAGCAGAAATATGTTATCAGATTTGATTACAGAAGTGCTGATTTGAGTGTAGTGATGGCTTAGGTAATGTCTGCTTTGTGGTTCAGTTCTTGATGCATTGTATAAAACTTGCATTTCACTTTATTTTTTTAAATTTAAAAGAGCGCTTATTTAGGTTGTGGATTGTGCTCTCATTCATGTCTTATCTTCAGCTGAGAAGTACCTTCACCCTACTTTGTATGCCTGGCTGATGATGATGTGTAATTATTCTGAAATTACTCTACCCTCCCTTATGTCATTTATTTGTTTTCTAATATTGCTTAATGGTTTCGGTCTCAGCTCAAGACCTACCTTTATCAGCTGGCTTGTCCACCATAAGCTGTCTTTCTGTGTCTCACTGACCTTCTGGTTAGTTATGTCATCATGGCTTAGTTTTGTTGTGCTGTTGGTTGATGCCTCATGCATTAGACACTGGCGCTGTGGAAATTAATAATAATAGCTTAGTTATTTCAGTGCATCTTTATTGCTTCTTTCTAGAGTCGCCATCAGAGTCGGAGGATGAGACTGGTGACTATGATGATGCTGCTGAAGTCCAGGAGGAGCAAGCAGAAGCAGAAGAGCTTGAAGAGCAACCTAGAAACATTCCGATAGATGCTGAGGTCATAATCCTGGATGAGAAGAACACGTCTTCCCAGCTGGAACAACCACAGCAGGAATATGAACCAGAATCAGGTGGATTGTATGACTCGGGTCACCTGGAAGAAGAATTAGATAAAACCACCGATCCAAGTGGAGAAAGCCTTCCAGATGCTGGAGCTTCCCAAGATGCTGCAGCAGAGATGACAGACGAAGGGTCTGATGATCGATTGGGCGGAATTGCCTCGATCTCAATCAGAAATAGAACGGATTCTACACGGAATGAAGCTGGTGATGAGGAGCTACAAAAGAATACGATCCTTGGCAGCCAGGACATCCCAGGTCCAGTTCAGATCATGCAACATGCATGGCACACAGAGGGCAGCAGCCTCACAGAAAGACTGGAAAGGGCACTTGGTCCTGTTGCTCCTCTGCTCCGGGAGATATTTGTGGACTTTGCACCATTCCTGTCAAAGACTCTTCTGGGATCACACGGGCAGGAGCTTCTTATTGGGGGTATGCTTTGCCAGATAAATTTTCAGTATCATATTTAACATGTTATTCTGTCAACGGAAAAAATTTGCTAGTTAATAAAATTTTATGTAGGAAAATGCCTTACTGTTATTTCCTGATCAGCTGAAGAAGTTATCTTTTTGGTTTTGTACAGGTCTTGTAACACTGAAGCAGAGTACATCTGTGGTGGAGTTGGTTATGCTTTTGTGCTCACAAGAGTGGCAGAATTCTCTACAGAAGCATGCAGGGCTTGCATTCATTGAATTAGTCAACGAAGGCCGGTAACTACCAAAAACTGAACAAGTTCTTATTTTAAAGGCTGATTTAAAAGTTTCTTGTATACGTCAGATTAGGTTAACTGTGTGAGACCATCGTGTGATTGATGTTAGACATTAAACGTTTAAGACACTGCAGCATCAGTAGATTGAATTAGATTTGACTTTTTTAGATAAGATTAGATTTTACTTGTTACCCTGCTGCAGATTCAGTAGGTGTATGTGACCATGCCTGAGAATACCTGGCTAGAGTCAGAAAAATCGTGAAAATGGTTTAATAGTGCATTGGATTAAGCTGAACGTGCAGAATAATTTGATGAAACCAAATGATTTTATGACAAATAATAGAAAGTTATAAATGTTTTAATGTGTATGTCTCTGCACAAAAATTTTGAAAATTGTAAGTTGAATTGTTAATATTGTTTAGCCATCTGGTGTATATTACTTAGAGTTACTTAGATTTTCTATGCAGATTAGTGAATCGTAATTGTAATCTCGAGATTTCTACAGTGCCTAACGAAAGCCACATCATGGGTATCAGCGTTTTCACAGGCGCTCAGTCCAAGCCAAATCGATAAGCAAAAGGGGTTTGGTTAGGTATGTAGCCTGAAGTCTAACATGAGATCTTTTGAGTGATACATTTTGTATCTTTGTACAGAATATGCTCAGAAGTGTTGTGGGCATTGTTCATGCCTGATTGCCTTGTGAGCGCATTTCTCACATACTGATTTTTTCAACTTTCGGTTTATTTATTCAGACACAGTCACATATTGTTAGGTGGTTATGTAGACTCTTTTCATTGAATGGTTTTGAGCCAAGGCTTGGTTGATTGACAGGCTTTTGTGATGTGATGTTACAGGCTGTTGGCACATGCCACAAGAGATCATGTTGTTCGTGTTGCTAATGAGGCAGAGTTTATTCTGAATCGAATGAGAGCCGATGATGTCCAAAAGCACGCTGAGTTTGAAGCAAGTAGACCTGGTTTCTTTTCTTGCAACTTTTTGTAATTTGATGTAATCTGACTTACATTACTCATCATAGTCACACTTGGAGCCAAAGAAATAAAGGTAATTGCTTTCTCTGCATTCCTAAATTAAGCAAGTTAACTTAATGAATTTGAAATCACTACTATTTATTGGGTTATCAGTTATTGATTAGTGTAGTGTAATGATTTTTGTGGGACTGAGCAAGTTTGCACCTGATGTCTGCTGCTTAATGGAAGATGGAAAACTTGTCAAAGTAAAATTTTAGAAAACTGGTTTAAATCTAATGAAGTGGGTGAATGTTTTTTACTGTTGCTTTTGGAAGGTAAGGGAAAGCAGCAGAGCAATTTTTGTGAAGACCCGTTCTAAGTCAGATCTGTTATTGCAGGGTCTCTGTGCACAGACAGTGTTAGAGAGGAAGGAGGAGGGAAAGCTTTGTGACCATCTGATTACATCTGCTCGCCGTCGTGATCACGTCATCGCGTCCAAGCTGCGTGACAAGGTCCTCAACATCATGGCCAACAAGCATGGTGCTTGGGGAGATCCCACAGAACAGTACGTGCAACATGTTCTTTGTTCCTTGTCATTGTTTGTCTGAACTGCTGCCACTTATTTTAAGAAATTGATAGTTTTGGATCAGATCTCTTTTCCTGTAGTGTGTGTCGGCATGAGGCTTTTCAAGGTCTCATATTTTTTGTTATATTGAAAAGATATGATTTTAAATGCCAGTGACTGGATATAGTTCATGCATCATTACTCAGATATGGGGCCGTGATGCATTTATAATTTTTACTCATTCATAAGTTTTATGTATATTTTATTTTGTCTCCTTTCTTGTGACAAGTCTTTCTACTGTGTTTTGAGAACTACTGTTTTAATAACTTCTATACAATGCTGTCTTATAGGAAGCGTGATTTCTGGAAGCTGGACAGCTGGGAGGATGATTCCCGAAGACGAAGGCGTCTTGTGAAGAATCCTATTGGTTCATCTCACCCTGAAGCAACACTTCGAGCCGCCCTAGAACACGGTAGTTCTCTATCTACTGTGTTCAGAAGTTGCAATGGATCAACTCACTCTGTGATGCCAATTTTACAACCTATAACACCATTTACTTGTTTAATTATAATAAATATACAGTGAAGAAGAAGAAGAAGAAGAAAACGAGTCATCCCTTAAACTAACCCTGAGGCATTGGTGGATATGAAGCATTAGTGACTTCATCTTTCTTAGCATTGGCAAATAAGGGTGGTTGGCCAGCCTTCTCCCTCACCAGCTGATCTTTCCGCTGACATTATTATAGTCGCAGTACTCATTATAGCTGAAGTGGCTAGAATAAAATACATTAATTGAAGTAGGAGTACAAATAAAAACTACTATACTGTAATAAAGAATTTCAGATAAAACATTTCCTACCGTTGACTGTTTCTCTCTCTGTGGGCTAACGCTGCATGCAGCAGTTCCATGTTTCTATGAATTAATTATCAGCTAATTTTATTGTTACATCAATTGACCAGTGAAAATGTGAAAGTATATCTTCTTTTAGCATAATATTGCAGATGTGAATGAAATACTTTGTTCTCAAAATTCTCAAAATTTTAATGTAGTAAATGTTTAAGAACACAGGCTTGGAGTATCTTTTTGTAAATAGAGAGTTTCACCTGTCTTATTAATGAATCTGTGTGTATATTTAACAACCCGTGTCATATAAATGTCATTTCCTGTTAGGTGCAACTGAAGATGCAATAAATGCTGCACGAGAGGCATTCCATTTACATTTGGCTGCCACTCAGAAGGGTCAGCAACACGTCCAGGACACAAGCGAAGAAGATTTGTCGCAACTGGATGAAAGGGAACTTGATGCAGAGTTTGTCGGTCAGTACTATCTTAGCATTTTTGTTAATTGAATTACACTGCACACTCGCTATAACATGGGATTTGGGATCCATGTCGAGTACCACGTTATGGCAGGGGCCATGTTAAACTGAAATGGTATTTTGTGAACAAAATTTCAGTACTTGTTTATGTAGTTGTTTATTTGCATGTTGTATTGGGCTTATGAGAGCATTAGGATGTTGTATTGTCATGAAAAATGAGTCTTCATGCTACTCACCTCAGGCATCATTGTACTTGTAAGGGTTGCCAGAATATTATGCATTGCCTTTTGGAATGGAGGCTACCAGATCTGGAAATCTGCATTTAATTCGAAACTATGTTTTGAAATGGAAGCGATTTTTATTAAATTTGGTTAAATGCTTTGTATACTTTGATTTAGCTCTTGTTGGAAAGAAACAATAAGTAATACAGTTTGTTTGCTTCAGTAATACAAGATCTGTTCTAATTTTGCTTTGGTTTCACCATTTCTATGTCTTTTGATTGCATCCAACTTCTGCTGCACAGAGTAGGCCTTCCTTTTTCCCAAAATATTTTACATCTTTCCCAAGAAAATAAAATTTTATTACATTACATTTATCTAGTGTTTTAGGTCTGGCTATCATCCTTAGAGATGTAAATAAATTATTTCGGCAACTCAGCCACACAAACGGTAGAATAAAAATCTCTTACATACTTTGGATTAGAGAATTCTGTACCAGCAAGTCTTACAGAAATACAACATCAACAGTTTACAGCAGCTCTTTTTGTATACTTTGCAAGCGTTTGACCCACTATCAGCTAGGTAACAGCAAGAAAGATCAGCGCTTGCATCAGGACAGGCGTTGCCATTTCGGTGTTATATGAGTTTTTCAACTAGAGGTCGCATATGCGTGTGTAGGTAAATTTGGGATCATGGCCACGACTGTGCTGTACCAAAATTCATGCTATATCAACTCGTGTTATGGTGAGGGTGCAGTGTATGTGTTGTCTTAACTGTTCTGTGAAAACATAAACTGTTGTGTTCTTGCAGCACTAGCAGTATTGCTTCGCTTTTTATTTTTTGCTGGAGTGTGATCGTGAATGATATGTTTGAGTTCCTGTGTTATGAGTCACACTTCAACATACTGTGACAAGCTGAGCATCAGTTTTACTACTCTCACATAACTGACTGTCTGGCTGATTGCATCCATCATATTCAAGGTGCTGTGTGCTTCACTAGATCTACTCTCCATTCGGTCACACTTTCTGTCTCTTTCCCGAACTTTCCTCCTGGAGCATGCATGCTATGGTATAATTGATTTGTTTATTAGGATTAAGCTGCTTGCCATGGTATTTACGTAGCTTGAACTGCTTGTATTTTCTCTGACTTTGTTCTTCAGCAGTTTTTTTGTATGGAGATAAAGAAGACTCCTTTATTTGCTTCTGAGAAGGGCTTTGTATTACATAATGTGTTACCAGGTTATTTTAGGGCAAAGTCAGAAACAAGTAACAAACTTATGTTCCTAAACTGTGAAAGCAGGACAAAGTTTTAATATAATGTTTTTATAATGTAGTTAGCAAACATCAGTTTACGGAAAAATCAAACTTTGAAATTAAGTTCATGGAAATAAGCCTGATTTAATAAAATTTGGATCTAATCTATTAATCTTTTATAATCTAATGCAGACAAAATCAAGTTTTTATGCCAGGGAAACCTGAAGTTAGATTGCTTTGGATAGAAGTTAGGCTGTGATGGGGTGAGGAGTGAGCACTGAGCAGGGTTTGGTTTTCTGATTTCAATGCAGTACCTTGTGAATTATGAGATAGATTTTGAACTTAATTCTCCACTTGAGGGTGAGCCAGTGTTGTGAATGCAATGAGGGAGTAATGTGTTGATATTTAGGGGAATTTTAAAGCATTTGTAGTTTCTGCAAATCTCTTAGTAATTTTGAATGAGAAGTGAATTACAGTAGTTGAGGCAACTAGAAACTAGGACATTTGCTAGTGAAAGCAAGACGGTTTGAGGTATGTGAGATCTGATTCTACAAATATCCCGCATCATCCTGGTTTTGTATGTTTTAAAGTTACTCTCAGGGGATTAATCCTGTAACTTTTTCAGGAGGAAAGTTGGCACTTGGACAGGAAAAAGATTCTGGAAAAACAAGTATACAGTTATAATTTGCAACTTGCACTGTTTGTCAGTATGCTTATTGATTTTCATTTTAGTTAATGTTGCACTTCAAGTTGTTTCAAGCTGCTTTTTAGTGCATAATAATCGTATCTTTGGAATTAAAAATTTGTTGCCAGTCTGTCTTGTACATGTGATGCCATCGTTTTTTTGTGCATGACAGAAACAGAATTGTAGGTCTTGCATCACAAATTTTATGTTGTCTTTTAGTTTTTGTATGTCTCGTCTACTTCTGAGTAGAATCGGAGAGTTTTGTTTTGTTCTTCATGTTCTTTCATATTTTAGTTTAGTGATATGCAACTTATTTTGAAGTGAAAATACCAAAATGGCTTGAAAGAGGCTGAAAAGACTTTGTGAGAGGAAGGGAAATAGTAGGAATGAAGTGGACTAGACTCTGAAGATGGAGGTTTTGCAAGGAAACTCCTCACCTTGAAGGAACTGTAGCTCATGACTGGATGCTTTTCAGTTTTGTTTGTGCTTCTTATCAGTTTTCTATTCCTAAAATGAATGAAACAAAATTGACAAGTATTGATGACAACAGTGAAGTTGATCACAGTAACAAAGTTAATGGGGATGATGATTACCACTATCACTGAATTGTATTGCATTGTTTAAATATTTGTAAGAGTATAATCTAATGCACTGGCTTTCTTTGGGGACCTGAGCTGTGTCTGCTTTAGTCTGTGTGTGGGAACTGGCTAGGCTTGTCTAATGGCTTTTTATAACACATGGTGTCTGTATTTCTTTTTAAAACCAAGAAAGTATAGCGATTGATACATATTTACAAGATCTGCACAGATTGCTTCATCTGCTGGTTTTCCAGGCAACAGTATTCATAGTTTGATTGAAAACTGAGCACTCAACAGCAACTTCAGCAATTTGAATGGCTTAAATCTTTAAAACTGGGTGACTCAGTTGTTGAGTTGGCTGATGTTGCTTGTAAGTTGGGTGTTGTTTTTGATTCTACTATGTCTCTTACCAACTATGTAAATTGCAGCTGTAAGTAATTAAACATGTATGTTCATGATATATATAGAATTGGGCATTATATCCCTGTGTCTTTAAGGATGTCTGTGGCAAACGTATTGGTCTCTAGTCATGTCCTTAAGTATTTGCACTGGCTTCCTGTTCAGTAAATGATTTGTTTCAAATTGGGGATGGCTTATAGTTTACAAAACATTGAACTCTGGGCAACCACAATACTTGCAGTCATTTCTCATTGTGCAGACTCAACCATTGTTCAACCAGGTAATCTGATTGCTTTTCGATGGTAATACCTAAGACTAGAACTTTTCTCAGTCAAAGGGCTTCTTCGGTTGCTGGACC
The DNA here is from genome assembly GCA_964023275.1 of Norana najaformis. NCBI lineage: Eukaryota > Metazoa > Annelida > Clitellata > Crassiclitellata > Hormogastridae > Norana > Norana najaformis. The sequence goes on along the minus strand of OZ029915.1, from coordinate 33,032,678 downwards.
TAGATTTTGGAACTCTTTCCCTGTATCTGTTCATTCTGCTCAGTCATGTGTGTCACTGCATTCTCAGCTTAGACTTACCTTTTTAAAATTGCTTTTATCCATCATAAGGCTACCTCCCTGCATTAGTGGACTATTCTTCTAGATATTGACCTGTTTGTGTCTTTTATATGGTGCACTATCGGTTTATGCCTTTTGTATTAGACATAGTAATAGAAATTATTAATAAATACTGAAAATTTGATTGGTGCACATATTTAGTAGTGAGAACACATGATTATATTTTAACTCTAGGAACTTTCAGGCAATATTTTCTGCTATTCTTTACAGCTGATTGTGAGAACAGTTTTCTAGTTTTCCAAGTGTTAACATATTTATTTGTTACCATTAATAGTTTATAAAAGCTAGAACTGCCATTATTAACATATTTATTTGTTGCCATTAATAGTTTATAAAAGCTAGAACTGCCATTATTAAAGTCTTTTATGCACAGGGGATAATATTACTGACTCTTCAATCCATCTTCCATCACAGGGTTTTACTGTGGTATGGCCAGGTGGGCTCACTGGGCCACAACCTACAATTGCTGTGATTCAGCTGTGGGTGAAAAAAATCAATTAGTGATGCAAAAACAGTCTAATAATGATCATTAATGAGAACTCATTTGATATGACAGGCATGACCCTTTTATTACAGAAATATTTAAGTGCCAGTACTTTTTAAATCATAGTACTGGGGCAGCAGACCAGAAGTATGGTTTGAAACATATTGGCTTTATAGTTTTTACTGTTTTACTTGTGTAATTTCTATTGCTAGCTCTCTGTTTACTTTACTAGCAAATTAAAACTTAGTTCTAAAGTCATATCTTGTCTTTGAATTTCAGCATTATTGTAAAAGAAATTAAATTTGTCATTGCAGTAATTGTTTGTTCTTTGATGTTCATAGGTCCTGTAGCACTGTCAACTTCTTGTAAGTTGGTTTCTCCAGGAGCCGTTGTTAACGGAACTCTGTCCATCACCAAAACAGAACTGTACTTTGAAATGGATGAAGATGATCCAAAAAACAAGAAAATAGATCCAAAGGTGTACTACTTAATGTCATTGTGTACAGAAAAGTGATTTCATCATCGTGATCTTAATCATATGTATAGTATTGATATACTTGTATATAAAAACTCAGTCCAATGCCTGGTTGTGTTCCTTATGTTTTCATGTGTGCCTATAGATCAAATTACCTGCCAAATCAACTGAATAAATCAGCAGAAAGGTTTTAATCTGGCTAGTGAGCTATAGTTTTGGACTGATCAAAGGTCAGTTTCACCAGCATACTGTGCATGCAGATTGATGTTATTGCCTCTGGCCTTAAATAAGCTGAAAATTTGTCTGATATTTCGGACTTTGTCTTAGCCAAGCTATTCTTGCATGCTGAGTATGCACATTCGGATGAGTAACATTGATGATGTGATTTTCTTGTCATTCAGATATTGCAGTACATTGACTATCTGCATGGCAAATGGCATTTCAATGAAATTCGTGCCATTTTCAGTCGACGATATCTCCTCCAGAACGTTGCCATTGAAATCTTTATGGCAAGCAGGAGTAAGCAACAGTATTTAAGTTCGTTGACTATAATTAGAGATTAACCACAAATGGATGGCACACGGGTTAATGAATGTCTTGTTGAAAGTGTCAGATTCAAATCGCATTCAGGGCAGAAGTTTAATTTTAAAAATATTGTAATATGAAAAGGTCTTTATATTTTAAGAAAATTTTAAACACTGAGATTTAATATTTCAGATTAAGAAAGAAGTTTCATGCTTTTCAGTTTTGATTTTGGTTTCCATCTAATTGTACAGTGTTCATGACCACATGAAAAATTGTAAAAGAATGTTATAAACCTGAAAGAATTTGTGCATATATGTGATGAAAGAACGAATCGATACATCAGAACATGAAAAGGAACCGGACGTTTTGGAAGCAGAGGTGGAATGGGCAATTAGACAACTGAAGGACAATAAAGCACCGGGTCCGGATGGGATACCAATAGAAATGGTAAAAGCAGGAGATGGCACAATGACAAAGACAATAACAAAAATGTGCAATATCATATGGACAACCGGAAAATGGCCAGAGGATTGGAAGAGCTCAATCTTTATCCCTATATTCAAAAAAGGAGATGCGAGAGAGTGTGAAAACTACAGGACCATAGCAATGATATCGCACATAAGTAAAATACAACTTAAAATAATACATAAAAGAATGGAGAACATAATAGAGAGGGAGCTTCCAGATAACCAAGCAGGATTTAGGAAATCCCGTGGAACTCGTGATCATATCGCCAACATGCGGTGGATAATGGAGAGACAAAAGGAGTATGGACAAAAATTATACATATGCTTCATTGACTATAGTAAGGCATTCGGTTGCATTGATCATGAGTTGATGTGGAAAACCTTAATAGAAATGGGAATACCAAGGCACTTGATACAACTTCTCAAGGGATTGTACGAAGAACAGATTGCGGTAATAAGAACTGAATTTGGAGATACTGAAAGAATCAAAATAAAGAAAGGAGTGAGGCAGGGATGCATTCTGTCCCCATTCCTATTTAACCTATATGCAGAAAGGATAATGAGGATGGCGGAAATGGATGGAGCAAAAGAGGGAGTAAAGATAGCGGGAAGAACACTGAATAATCTGAGATACGCAGATGACACAACACTATTAGCAGGTAAAAAAACAGATCTGGTAGAACTGATAAGAAGGCTGAAGAGAGAGAGCGAGAAAGCAGGACTATACTTCAATATAAAGAAAACGAAGATCATGACAACAGCTGAGGAGGGCAGTTTTATGGTGGATGGAGAGGAATTAGAGACGGTAACAAGCTTTACATTCTTGGGATCAGTAGTAGAAAGAGAAGGAAAGTGCGATATGGAAATAAACCGAAGGGTGGCGATTGGAAAAGTCGCAATGAATGGACTAGAAAAAATATGGAAAGACAAACATGTGAGCACAGACACGAAAAAAAAAAGATTGGTGAGGGCCTTGATTATACCAACAGTAACATATGGCAGTGAGACGTGGACAATGACCAAGAAAATAGAGAAAAAAAATCAATGCTTGTGAAATGTGGATATGGAGGAAGATGCTGAGAACATCATGGACGGAGAAAAGGACTAATGAATGGGTACGCAAGGCGATTGGAATTGAGCAAGATGAGACGTTACAACAAACAGTGCTAAAATCAAAGCTGAGGTTCTTTGGACATGTTATGAGATCAGATGGATTGGAAAAAGAAATGATGCTGGCTTGTGGAGAGGGAAAGAGAAAACAAGGGAGACCAAGGAAAAAATGGATGGACAAGATACACGAAGCAACTGGAATGAACTTGGCACAACTAAGGGACGCGACATTGGAAAGAAAGAAATGGAGAAGATTGATCATGACGGTCGCTAGAGCTCAAAGAGCTGACAGCACAAGGTGACAAGGTGATGTGATGACATGTAGAAGGGACTGCCTTTTATTTCTCTCAGCACAAGCTATTGAACATTCTAGTGCCAGCAATGCTTGCCTTGTGAAATGAAAGTTGTGAGCTTAACTTTCCTAAAGAGACACAATGAAGAAACCTTTTGGAATGTGTTTTTGTGTACATTTGCAACTGTTACAAATGACGTAGTGTAACAGAGCTACTGACACGTACAGAGAAATAAAGTGCAAGTCTTCAGATTACGGATTTTGCTATAATGTCTTGACCCCTTTCTTTGGGTATTAGATTTGGACCTTACAGATATTATACCATCTCAGAAATGAAGACAAGTGTTTTCACTAACCAGTTCCTTCTACTTTACAGCAATGAAGCTGAGAATGATTTGCAAAATAGGATACACTGTAGAATTTTAATAAGAGGAAATGATTTGTGTTTTTCAGCTGCTGTCATGTTTGCATTTCAAGACTTTGCCACTGTCAAGAAGGTTGTGAACGCCTTGCCACGGGTTGGAGTGGGGGTCAAATATGGACTTCCACAAACAAGGTTAGGATTTTTAGGCGGCTGCACAGCTCAGATTTTGAAATATACATGCCACTTTGCCTAGAGACAATCATGCTTATTGTCAATCTAGGCGTACTTTGAGACTTAACTATTTTAATAGGCTGATCTTTGTGTGCTGCAGTTAAAGTAACAACCATCTTAATTTTAACAGGTGTGTCATTAGGCTTCTGTGTGTTGATATTATATTTGATTAACTGTTCATTACCTATCAATGTCGCATCAGGTTACACCGAGTTATGAGTTAGGACCCGTATCAGTTGGATCAGACGCTACAATTTTGTCATCATACCAATTTTTCTGTTGCCAAGGATCTTATTATACAGAATCCCTGATCAGGTTTTCCTGCTGGCTTTGATTTTCCAGACGTGTCTCCTTGGCAACTCCAAAGCAGATCTTCAAAATGTCGAACATGATGCAGAAGTGGCAGCGACGAGAAATCTCTAACTTTGACTACCTAATGTATCTGAACACAGTGGCCGGCCGAACATATTGTGACCTCAACCAGTATCCTGTTTATCCATGGGTCATTGTTAACTACGAATCAAATGACCTTGACCTCAGTCTGGCCAGCAACTACAGGGATCTATCAAAGGTAGAGACTGTGTATTCTTGATTGTTGTCATAGATTATCTTTAATTTTGTTGAGTATCGCTTTATAAAATTTCACATACGGAATGAGTTAGTTGTGTTTTAGTCTATACTGACAGGTGTTTGAGATGCAAAATCACACATGATCACCCATTTAAGTGTTCACTTGAAGATTTTGGGGAGCAGAAATCACGTGCAGTGGCACAGTGACATCATCAGACAAAGTTTGAATTATGTGGTCAATTTGTTTGGATTGGTTATTATCAATGTGTGGCATGTGTGGTGAATTTATATTAAAAATTTAATCATACTTGGATATTTTATCTGCATTAATTAAAATGTATTTGACGTCAAAATTTACATTCGTATTTTTGGATAAATTATAGTGAAAACATCTGAACACTAGGACGTGCTGTAGTAGAAACTAATGTTCCTCACAGAAAAATTCAGAAGCCACGTCATTGACCATGCTATAACTGAATTCACGTTATATTGGGCCACTCTGTTCTTATTTGATTTAAATTTTTTGCTATCTTAATTTAGCATGAACTTTGATACATAACTTCAAATATGAAGTTTGTGGCTGGTACTCTAATGGATTGACCTGAAAACTAATTTCAAAGTGGAAATTTAATCTAGCAGCTTCATTGGTAATCTTGAGCTCAAAGTACAGCTAGTTAGAAAGCATTGGCACTGAGTCTTATAAAAATTCGCACTACAGTTCTTGCATTATTGTTTTTTCATTAACAGCCAGTTGGAGCTCTGAACCCAACGAGACGAGTTTTCTTTGAAGAGCGTTATTCAACCTGGGAAAACAATGAAATTCCGCCTTTTCATTATGGAACTCACTACTCTACAGCTGCCTTCGCTCTGAACTGGCTAATCAGAGTGGTATGGGGTTTCTTCTAGCTATAGGAAGATTTTATTGGATAAAGCAGTATTGTATGCATAGTTTTATTCAGGTCAGATGAAAGGAAACAGTGTTAAGGTGATAAGGGTCATAATTATTAGTGTTTTTGTTACTTTTGAGTTTTACCTTTTATTTAATTTTTTACTGATAAGAGTATTTGCTCAAATATGAGTTGTACATTTTAAAGTTTGTTTAAATACCAGTATGTTGGCATAGGTCATGGAAAGCAGACTTATTTTAACTAAAATGCTCTTTATTTGTGACCATTATCTTTTATTTCTTCCTGTAAAGCAACCTTTTTACATAAAAGTTTGGTACTTGTTATAGCATACCATGATTCATGATATTAGAATAGATTTTTTAAGCATAATCGAGACTAAACCTTAAGTTTTCTTTAAATACCATACCATTATCACAGATTAAGCAGAATTTTTGTTTTAAAATTACATCATGGTCAAGGCAGAAACTTAATTTGTGTAAAATAGCATAATTTAATCCACTTTTTAAATTATATTTTTTAATTGGGAGTCCAACCAAAGACCTTATCCCTTATATAAACATACTACTGGGCATCTCCCATTTTGCATGGAATGTCACTGTCTGTATAGTTTATGCCTGTACTTTATAGGAGCCATTTACAACATTTTTCCTGCAGCTTCAGGGTGGGAAGTTTGACCATGCCAACAGAACCTTCCATTCTGTCTTACAAGCATGGAAGAATTGCCAAAGGGACACGTCAGATGTCAAGGTTACTACCTTCTCTTTTGCATTTTCCTTTTTGACTGCATTTTCATTTTCAACTCTAAACGCTTCAGTTGCACCACTACCGCATGACAAATGGAGTCAATGGTCAATTCCGTGTGAAATTGCTGTCTGTGTCAGTGACTCATTGAACAAGGTGAATAACGGGTCTGGACTTAAAGGACAATCAACAGTGCTAATAGGATGGAGCAGCAAAATCCAGAACTGTAGACCAGAATATTTTAAGTCTGGGGTAAACATCAAAGGACGATTAGCAGAGAGATTTCGGGGGTTGTGTATCTTTTTGCTGTTTTTGCATCATTCAAGGCCTTTTCTTGCTATATCTTTAGTTTCAGAAAAGAAGATAATTAATATTGTTTTTTATGTCTAGGTAACTCAGCTGATACTGCCTGTAAGCCCTCCCCAAGTGACTTAGTTGCTTTTTGTAACCTCCGCCCAGTCATTGCCCGGCCTGTAGACTTTCGTATAATATAACCTCTTTTACTTGCAGGATGTATGTCTTGCTGATAGTGTGTCAATTCTCTATTTGATGATTTTTTTATTTTTATTATAATTTTTAACACTTCTCTGTTCTAGGAACTGATTCCAGAATTTTACTATTTGCCTGACATGTTCATCAACACAAACGGATACAATCTCGGGTCAAATGAAGATGGCTTGGATGTGAGCAATGTGGTTCTGCCTCCTTGGGCCAAAACACCAGAAGATTTTGTGCGAATCATGAGAATGGTAACTCTTAGCATAAAATAAAAGTCTATTTTAGTACTTTTTAAAATTCTTTTGGCTTTGCAGTTCATTTGACTTGGTTCAGTTGAGATGGCCATGCTTCAGTTAACATGGCGTGCTTGAGCAATTTTCTTATGACATTGTAGGCTCTTGAATCAGAAATTGTGTCAATACAGCTGCATCACTGGATCGATCTCATCTTTGGATATCGCCAGCGTGGTCCAGAGGCAATCCGAGCGACCAATGTCTTCTACTATCTGACGTATGAAGGCAGTGTTAACCTAGAAGCAATTACGGACCCAATTATGAGAGAGGTAGGATTCCTCTTCCAGCTTAAAAATGCCTGCTTGAAAAACAGTTGGAGGTGTGGAAGTATGCTTAGTCAAGAGCAAGGATTTAATTATTGAAATGTAGCATATAAAAACTATGGATAATCAAGTTTACTTTCTTAATGTTATTTTGTTTCTTTTTAAACGTTATTTTGTTTTCTTTTTGCAGGCACTTGAAAATCAAATTCACAGTTTTGGTCAGACGCCATCACAACTTCTCACCGAGCCTCATCCACCAAGAAGCTCCCCAATGAACTTGGTATGAAAATATCTATCAGAAGAAATAGTAATCTCTTCTGGTGAAATTGTTGTAGAGAATCCCTGATCAGGTTTTCCCGCTGGCTTTGATATTAACTCGTCTTGGATCTGTTGAGCAATTTAGGCCTCTAGCATTAGATGAGTTTGCAGTACTTCTGATAGAATTATATTGTGTCTTGTGTTTTAGATTTTTGGAGGTATTGAACTTTGGTGCTCTGTGCAGATATGCTGTGCTTTTTAAAATGCACCAAAATAGAAGAAGCGAGATACTCAGTTCTGTTAGAAGTAAAGTGAAATTCTTGTTTTTGTGTTGTTAGTCGCCAATGATGTTCACAACAGTTCAGGAGGATGTCTGTATGATAATGAAATTCCTGTCCAATTCTCCAGTTACGCACATATCTGCCAACACGCACCCAGCCGTCCCTATTCCAGCAGTCATTACCATCACATGCAACTACAATTTTGCTGTCAATAAATGGAACCACACTGCAGGTAGTGCACAAACGTCTAAATGTTCAGATACGTGCATGTACATCAGCATACAACTCTTACTAAATTAATCTATGACGTGTGTTGGTTGACAATTTCAGTCCTTTTTACCAGAGAAGAGACTGTTACTATTAAAACTTATTCTGACTTAGGGCTGGTGGTGAATTGCATCCGTCTGGGACAAGAATCATCTTGAGACACGAATAGAAATTTCCTTAAGCAGCGGTTCGGATGTGGTATTCTCCATTTGGTTGAATTAGCACACATGAGCATTTATAGCCACATTTACAGTTTCTGGACAGGAGGAGCATTTTTCATGGTGCTAACTTACGAGGTTCAGTGACCGTTTCTTCTTTACATCATATATTCAGAAAATTTTTAATAATTCTCTGATGTGCTGTGGGTTCAGACAAGTAAGCTGAAGTGGTAAAATTTGTGAATTATTACAATTAATATCTTGTTATGCAGCTATGCATATAACTATGATATAACTATGTGTGTAAGTATAACTATGCATGTAAGTATGCTATAACTCATTCATTTATGAAAGCAGATGAATTATGTTTATATATTGTATGTGTGTTTTGGAATAGGAGCTAATTTTTATATTTTCCGCTAGAACAGGAAGCTATTGTTTTCTCTTAAATTTAATTGTTCTCATTATTTAATGTAGGTCGTCTTATTATTGTCCTTTCATTTTGTCAATTTACCTTGTTTCCATTTATTTCTGTTTTTTCTTCTTTGTCATAGCCAGTGCTCAGGTGCCTTCACCCAGCTATGCAGACAAGGCAGAACAGTCTCCACAACTTCCCTTGGCCATGGATCAACTGCTCGGTATATCATTTTTTCATGTTTAAAGGGTCTCTGAGGATCATTAATTAATTAATTATCTGTTAATTTTTTTAAATTAGCTTATGAATTTGATTAACAAAGTTCATAATAATACTGAGTTATAGATTGGAAATTATTTAGTAATAATATTGTCACAGTCATAAGAAGTAGTCTTCTTTGATTAGTTACACTATAATGTTAGTATGTTGTTTTGTTGCTGCTATGGAGGCTGCCATTTTCAGTGATACTGACACACATAATCTTTGGGTTAGAATTTGGTGACTATAATCTCTTGTTAAACTTCAGAGAGAAATTGCTAAGAGGATGCATTTCATTACTTAAAATTATGCATCTGTACCCATATGTTAAGTAATGGTATGTTTTTCATGCTTGACTTGTTGGCAGTCTTTGGAACTGGTTTACATCGTCGTAATCTGGGTGATAACTTTGACCAGCGGCTCAAGATGACTCACTACAGTTTCATCACAACTGCTGACAACCGATTTATTCTGGCCGTTGGCTTTTGGGACAAAAGCTATCGAGTCTTCAGCACTGACTCAGGTTTAATAAGTCAATTGTCTGGCTGACTATCGAGCATTTATTTTTTGTTAATTACTGTTTTATATCAGCAGACAAAGAAAACACAACTTCCAGTTTATAAATAGCCTTTATCAGTTTAATTTTGTAGGTATGCTAAGTATTTGCACATGTATGTGTATCTTTGTATGTATGTATGTATATATGCATGTACTGGGTTTATGTGACTTTAACTGACATGAACAGGTGTAACTGAAGGTGAACAGGAAAACCACTACTACAGGTAGTCCTCAGAGGCACAGACACCTGCACCCTGCACAAAATGAATTGAAGTGCTTTCAAAGCAAGAGCAATCCATTACCCTGGCAACCTTTATGTGTATATTTAATTGAAGAGTTAAAATCATGGTTAAACATTAGCCAGTTTGATATGGCTTGCTTGTTTGGTTGAACACATTTGCCTGCACTCCTTCTGTCCCTGAATGGCCTTGTTTTCTGTTTGTCATAGGCAAAGTGTGTCAGGCTGTCTACGGACACTACGACGTTGTCACTTGTATTGCTCGGTCCGAGTGTAATATCAGTCAGGACTGTTACGTGGTAACCGGTTCAAAGGATTGCACTGTCATGGTCTGGCACTGGAATGCCAAACAGCAAAGCATTCTGGGAGATAATGGGAGTAGGTTATTTTTTATATAATAAATAACCCATTCATTCTTTGTGAAGTAGGTCATTTGTTCCTTCTGAAGTAGGTCATTCATTCCTTCTAAAGTAGGTCTCATTCATTCTGAAGTAGGTCATACATAACTGCTGAAGATTATAATTCTTTCCATCATCCTTCTGGCACTGCTTGGTTTCTGATAATCTGAATTTTTATTTTGTTTGTTTATCTGATTGATTGGCTTCTGTAGTGTCTGTGTCTAATTCTTGCCATGTCAACCACTGCATGAGCAAAATCATGCCATAAGCTTATTTGCTTTCCCAAAGAAGAGTTGAAGAGTTCATTGAATAGCAGATTATAGCATATGCTTTGATTGAGTTGGAAATTGCTTATCTCTTTCTGAGCTTTGTGAGCAGAGAGCTTCTAAATGCTAGGTCTTGCAGCAGAAAAACATCCTAAGGTAAAGCTGTCACAAAAGATCACCAGATCAGGTCAAACTGAGGATCCAGTTATGAAAATAACATAAGTTACAGTTTTGGTAATTGATCTAAATGAGTTGTAATATAATGACCAGTTTGAAGATGCATTCTCTGCTGATTTGAAATAGAATGAATCTGTATTTCAGAATCTCTTGCCCACAGCAGTCCACTGTGGCTCCAGCCGTATCCTGACTGGGCTTATTCACATAAATATTTGATGTTTGAGATTGGATGTTGGTTTATTTGAATTCTTGCTTTGGGCTTTATTCTTATGCAAAGCTCTGTTTTATCCTAGGTTTGGACAGTGCCACTCCTAAAGCTACTTTAACAGGACATAAATCTCGAGTTACGTGTATTGCCGTCTCAGCTGAGCTTGGTATAGTTGTCAGTGGCTCTCTTGGTATGTTCTATTATTACTTATTGTATATTCGTTACCCTATTCAGAAATTCATTATACACTGTAAAGCATTTACAGATTGTCTATGCTTTATTCATTATGCCGCATGATGTATTAACAGACTGTAGTTCAACAAGATTGCTGAATCACAGTTGCTTAGCCTATGGTTTGCAGTTTTTGCTGAAGACTGAACATGGTTTTCTTGAAGCAACAGTGTAATTTACCAGGACATTTGTGAACATACACCTGCATCACATTATTATTGTTACTACTACTAATATTATTATTTCTGTATTTATTAAGCGTCTGTCAGTTGATGGCTCTGAACACTTGTGCGTGAAAGACTTGCACACAGTCCCTAGATAGAAACTATCTCTGGAGAGGCTGACAGCTACTCTGCGTTACAAGATGAACAGCTGCTGTGTCATGCAACTGTCTGTTCTGTAAAATGTGAGCATTTGCTGTTCATTAATAGTAGGTTGCATTCTTACTTGCTGTGCATTAATACTTTACACTGACATGGTTGTTTTGTGACTTCAGATGGTCCTGTTCTGATTCACTCTAACACTGGTGACCTTCTGCGATCGCTTGATTCACCAAATCCTGTTTCATACCAAAGTCCAAAGCTCATTACACTGAATCGAGAGGGTTACATAGTTGTCAACTATGACAAGGGTGGACTCTGTTCATTTGGCATCAATGGAAAGACCCTGAGAGACGTGTCACATAATGACAATTTACAGGTTAGGAACAATGACAAGTTACACATGAGGCATATCGCAACTTTTCAGCCAAGGTAAGAAGATTTAAGAGAGTATGACAGGTTAACAGAAAATTATGATGTCATTGGTGAGTTAATATTTTTACAACTATTTTACTGTTAAATCTTTATAGCACCTTTTGGTAATAATATGTTGAATTTCCCACTAAATTCAGATAACATCTGCTTGACTGAATGCATTGTCTTTTAATAGTAACCCAACATATGATGCAATGTTTTGGTTGCTGTCTGAACGTTAAATGAAATGTTCTGGTCACTGTCTGAATTACATAACATTTAATCAAATGACAGCCTTTTGACCAGGCAATCTGTATGTCTATCATCTGAGTTATCTAGTATGTGTTCCAAGACCTTCTAACAAATCTGGAGAATGCAGTTTTATAGTAACAGATCCTGAATCATCATCACTCAACATTTTCAAATCTAAGGACATTTCCTATCAAGATTTCATTTGACTTGAACTTCAGTTTTAGTGCGTGGTCCTTATCTTTGGCCTCAGTTAGGCCTCGGTGCTATATAAATGGACTTGTAGTAAATAGTATTTTGATAGAAAAATTCGATACAAAAACAATAACCACAGTCTAATAAAAAATAGTACAGTTTTCTGATTAGTCTTAGTTCTTTATTTCTGATTATTTCTGTTTATTTCCATCTTTGCAGTGCATGATTATAAGCCGTGATGGTCAGTATCTACTGATGGCTGGTGACAATGGGATTGTTGAGGTCTGGCGAACTCATGATCTTAACGTTCTCTACACTTATCCAACCTGTGATAGCAGCGTCCGATCTCTGGCCCTGTCACATGACCAGAGGTAGAGTCTTCATTGAACTCTTTTATGTTTTATTTTATTCACTGATGATTATTTTTACCAAAGCGATTTTTCTGTTTTCGTTAGTAATTGACGTAATTTTTGGGTTGTTTACACCTTTCAGCTGGAAGCTTATTTACTGTGGCATTTTGTCTAATTTTCTCTAGGTTCCTAATGGCTGGCCTGGCAACTGGCTGCCTTATTGTCTTCAACATTGATTTTAACAAATGGCATCATGAGTTTCAGGAGAAGTATCAGTGATGAGGATGTGCAAGCAATTGCATCCAGTGACAATGTGACTGGCCAGCAAAACTATCAAATGATCAAGACAATACAGAGGGTGGCTATGTTCCATCTGAACACAATCACAGTCGTGATTACCAGACGCTCGACTGAGTTCGTTTGTCACGTTCTTTTGTACTTAATGACGACATGTGTACGTAATGCATGTTTGTCTAGTGACTTGAACTATGGTACTTGTGGTTGTAGTGTTTGTTATTGTATTGTTTGCTTTTAAAATCTTGGTGAATGGGATAAAATTACATAGGTGTGGAGGTGATAAGGCAACCATTTTGTTGAATTTTTTCCCTAAATGCTTTTGTCACTCTTGCAAATCAACAGTTCTAAGCCTAGCTTTCTGGCTTTTCATTTCCAGTTCTCCTTTGGTTTGGGGCTTATGCACGCTGCTTGTTTGGTGTTTATGATAATAGTCAAATGCACACATGTGCACCCAAACTGACCCATTGATCAAAATGTCAAAGTCTTCACCTGTGTGCCAGGTGTACTTTGATGAAATTCAAAGACTGTTATAAATGTGCTTTATGCTGGAACTTAGGTTGGTTTACTTTATTTCTCATTTCTTTATTTTTTATTTCTGCTTTAGTATGATTTTTAGGTACTAAAACATTGGATTTCCATATCTTCAGCATATGTCATATGTTGAGTTTCTAAATGAGGTCACTGTTTTTGTTACTGATAATATAATCCTGAGTTTAGTATCAGATGATAACACTGATGACCTACCCACCACTTCATTGTTGCTGACCATCAAAACTTTTGCCATTTTGTTTTCAGTTATTTTCATATCTGTAACTAAATGGTTGCAATTTAAGAGAGTTATTTTATACCCTGTGAATTTATAGCAGTCTCGCATTCACTTTGGAGTTTCAAACTGTAGATGCACGAGGCAACACCTTTCGCTGTCATGCGAATTTCAACTTAGTTTATTATTTAATAGCAGATTGGAAAGCTTTGTTTTCTTCCAGTCCAATTTCTTGCCAGCCACGCTAAAGAAAATTATTCAGCCATGGAATATTTCTCAGGTTGCTCTCAGGCCTGTGATGATTAGTGGAATGGCTGCATATTTGCATCGCTTTATCTGGGACTAGGCTCTTCCCAAATCATGTGAAATTGGTACTTGATTTATCACTTGTGTCACCTCTAAGGGTTGTTGTCTGGTTGTTGGATTCGTGTTGTCTTGTCTGCCACTTGGCCAGTCAATCTTGCAAATGCTGGACTGCACCTCTGAACACATTAGTTGATAGCGGCGTTTAGTAAATATATTATGACCTTGTGTTACGAGTGCATCAGAGTATATTTATTTTATATGTGAGTCATCTGGAACTTGATGTTGCTGGATCAGTTTTGTTGTTGTTTTTATTTATTTATGTTGAGTTTTTCTGATCTTGCACTGGCCGTTGTGTTATGTTTTAGGATTTCTACAGATGATGTAATTTTCTTTCTGATATCTTGAAAATTACATTCATAATATTAACAGACATTATATGTTCATAGAGTTTAGTAGATGAAGACACATTTCTGATGAAGCAGGAGACATATTTTGATAGAATTTTGGAGAATTTTAGAATTGTGCTTATCAGTTTTCAATACATTTTGAATTGTGCTTCGGTTTTTCCAACAAATGTGTGCAACTGTATGTGCAGATTTTAACAAGGTTTACAGTGCACTGGTAAGTTTCATCTATACTTTAATTGTAATTGAGTACTTGGGAATTCTGTTTTGAGGGGTATGCCATAAATTTTCTGATCTCAATTTCAAGAAATTCCAAGAAGGTAAATATAACTAATTTTTAGCTTAAATTTTGTTTGTTTAGCAGAATGTTAAAGACAATTTAGAAATTGCTTGACCTAACATGAACTGACAGTTAACAGTGCTAAAATAAATAAGATTGCACATGAATTGCTTAACACGTAGTAATTCTAAAACAACTTTAATTTCTTGGATGAAATCGTGGTCTATATTTGCATGTTTGTGGCTACTAACTATGGAAATGTTTGCTGCTTTTAAAACTGTTGTCTAGTAGAAAGTATACATTTTTTTATTATTATTGGTAATTTTTTATTGTCAATATTTAACTCCACATAATCCTACCGGTATGGTTCAAGGTTAAGTAAGAGATACCAGTTTTTGATATGGAATGGATTGCCAGCCGAATAAACCGAGTTTATGCTTAAAATGACAATGTGAAATTGGCAATTCATGCTCGAGCCACATGACTGGTTAAGTAATATCTGACCAGTTCTGTTATTGTAACTTTGTATTTTTATGTCGGCTGAAAGATCCTTCAGTCCTAAGAGTGCACTTTCGTGTTGCTTCTCGAAGAGCACATCCACAGCTGATGAGCATGCTTCGTCTTAAATTCATTTTTCCTATTTTGCATGGTCTTCCCTTCCTTACACTTGGTATTTGGACTCACTGCAGCAGAAACAGATAAATTGAAAATCACTGAGATGACCTACTGGGACAAATTTAAAAATTTCATTGGCAACTAATGAGAAAATTCTGAATTTTAAAACTGTTATCTTTGATATTTAATTGGTTTATGACATTCTGAAATGAATGATTCTGTCAGTTAAGGTGTTGCAAATGAATGCCAGAGATCCAGGTTTGTGGCTGGGTCGATAACGACTGGGGTATTTTCAAAATGGCTGGTAGACTAAAATGTGCCACATCATGGCATAACTAAACTAATACATTCCATTTTAAAAAAAATTACTAATGTTTAGTTAGGCAGATTTCTTTAAGTGACATTGTACTGTGGTAGCAATCACTTTTTGTTCAGTGTTACTACATGTATTTAGTTACTTATTTTGATCACATTGTTGGCTTTTTGTCATTTATTGGATTCTTGGTCTGTTCAGTTCTCTGCAAGGTGAAGACATTGGCTTAATTGTTAATAAGTAATGACTAATTTTGCCTCTACAGACAATAAGTAATCTGTGCATTTTAACTATGAGACATTGGTTTTTTGCTATGCCTAATTTTCAATAAACTTCTGTGAAAGCCTTTACACCTCTTCTTTATGAATATCTTTAAGTGAAAGTTTCTTTCTTTGCCTGACGGCATGTCATTTAGTTGGGTTTTACTTCTCATATAGTCATTTTTCTTTTAATTGACATTTTTTCTAGATAGTAATGTTTGCACGTTCATGAAAAAACATTTAGTTCTGTGTTCAGATTAATAGTTTAGTCACTTTTGTCCTTTTTAGCAGAATTCCTACTTGTGCTAATTAATTGTGAATTCTGTTGTGATGACATGTGTATTTTTTAAATTGCCCAAGTGTCTGTGTGTCAGAATTAGTTTTTGCATAGCCATGTTACTTTCTGAATGGTGTTCATTTGCCAGCTACTGAACTCTGCATCCTTTGATTTGGGATGCATGTTGCCACTTTCACACTTCTGGAAATACATTATTTAGATTTTCCTGCCATCTTTGGGTACTGCTTTACAACACCGGGTTCATGCCAAGAATGTGTAGCAGAATATTTAAAAGACTAGTAAAAACCATAAGAGTGTACTGTGCACTGGCATTTACTTCATCTGCTTCAATTCAGTTTATGAATCTTCTTCATCTCTGATGAATAACTACATCTCGTTTACTCTGTTTTGCATTTTGGCCCGAGTAGTTGGCCACTATTTGTTTCCATGACAGCAGAAAAAAGGAAACGTGTCAGTTGCAGCTAAGTCAAACTGTTAGCTTGTCCAGTAATTGTATGTTAACTATATGTATGTATGTATCTAGCTTTGTGTCTTTCTTGTCTTTTAATCATTTTCAGTGATGATTAGAAGATTTATGTCATAACAGAATAGTGCTGTATATGATACTGAAATTTCCAAATAGTGTCTTGGGAAAACTGTACTAAATTCACTTATGGACAAGAGAGTTCATTCTATAAAACTGATCATTTGTTGAGCTGTGAGGGTTGCATATGAAACATAAAGATTATTTCTTTTCTCTGGTTAGAAGGAGAAATCAAAGAGAGCAAAGTACTTTATACATTTCTGTATGAAGTACTTTTTGTCTGATGTGATGTAATTTAGTGTAGTATATGTTGATGTTCCTCTGGGATAATGAATGATGTCTTGGGTTAGAATCCGTCCATTGTTTAAGGTTGTTGGAAATGGAAATGCCATCATTTCACTGGAGTCCTTATCTGTACCAAACCTCTTTGCTTAGCTTGAGGTGATTGATATTGCACCTTCCTGAGGAGGTTGGCAGAAGCTATCAAAATGGCTGATCCATGAAGCTGCTGATTTTGCAGAAAAATAGCCTGAAATTAGCTCAAGTTATGCTAAAACAGACTAAAATCACCTAAAATGGACTCCATTTGAAATATTGTTTTCATAATAATCTTGGAAGTCCTCTTATGGATAATTGCAACAAAAACAAGAATTCTTGTGGAACATATAAAATTATGTAAGCAGTGCTTGACTAAGGCCAGCTACTTGGACGTAAATATGTAAAAATCCTGAATGAGCAGTTACTGTATTAAAGTGCACTCCACTTAAGTAAGAACTAGATCACAGTTGCTATAAGTTATAAATGATGTACTGCTGGTATGATGTAAAATGCTAGAACTAAATTTAGGAACAGTCAGTAAAAAAACTGTCTGCAAAATTGGTACATTTTTCTGTGTTAAGTAAAAAATGCAAAATTAGAAATTTTGTAGGATATAAATTGCTTCTGTGCCATTTCTGTCATTTTAATGGGAAACGGGGAAAATAAATGCTTTAGTTTTGTATTTACCTTAGTGGTTAAGGTGACATAACATTCTCCATGTGGCATACTGGTAATCATTTGCTTCCAAGTAGGAAACTGCTGAAATAAATTGCCCTTCCATGTAGGAACTTGATTAAATAAATTGTTTTTTATAATATAAGCCTGTAATGTCAGAACCTATAAGAAAATTGCATGCCTGTAAATTTGACCATGAAATTGTCCAATTTTGGCTGTAAATTAAATTTAAGCAAGATTGTGGAACTCGAAACAGTTTGTTGTGTTGTAAATATTTCACTAATAAGCTACTTCTGCTACGACTGCTAGATAATTGTGTATGCCAGATGAAAGTACGTTTATGAACTTAAATATATACAGTTGTTGGTCAGTTTTAAGTTATTGCTAAAGTACTAGATACTTTACTGTTTATCCTATATTCAGCTCCTGTGCTTTCTCTTGTTATCTTTTCCGGCTTGGATCCGGTTTAAAGTTGCTGTCCTTGTACACAGGGCACTTCATGGTCTAGCACCGAGCTATCTTGCTGACTTACGCATTCTACTTGCAGATACTTCCACTGGGACAAACTTGAGATCAGCTTCCTCTGGCCAACTGTTTGTCCAACCTTACCAAAACAAGACATGGTATCCGTGACTTTTCACATGATGGTCCACATCTGCTTTAGGGACCCTTGTCTTTCTCTTGTTTCATTTTGAAAACAGTTGAAGACTTGTCTTTTTCCAGCTACCTGTGCTTTTGAGGTGAATTAATAAATTAGCGCTTTATACATAATAATAATAATAATAATAATAATAATATTCTGAGGTGAATTCATAAATTAGCACAATATAAGTAATAATAATAATTTGTTCTGCTAACTGCAAGCATTAATGTTGAAGTTATTGTGGTTGAATAACAAAAGCTTTGATAGCAACATCTCGTGGTTTTTGTGTTTTATCAGTTATGCAATGCATTTGTTCCTTGGTTTCTACAATGACCTAAACAGGTACACAGCTTTTTTCATCCTAAACCATCTGTGGGAAATGATCAGCTTGCCAACCTCTGTCACAGGCTTCTTGGATTAAAAGTATTCACTCTGTTAAGGTAAAAGGCCTTCCTATACCTAGTGTGTGTTTCTTGCATTCATTTATGTCCAGCTGTGAACTGAGTGACAAGGTAGCAAAGAAATTTAAGCATTTGGATAAGGTATTCTCAGAGAAAACATGATGAACAAGAACCACATAGTAATTACTTTGAATTTTCTTTTTCTGCATTTAATCGTAAAATGTTGTATAGTTCACAGTTAGACCAATTACAAAGTGTAAAAGAAACCCTGTTTTACAGTCATTTCCATGAAGCTGAGTGAAATCAGGACTATTCATAAATAAATTTGAGCTGACACTAGAGTTCAGCTTAACATAAGATATTCTCTGCTTTTCTACAGTTACGTCTTCTTAGATCAGCATAATAGCCATAATAATAATAATAATAATAATAATTAGAAACTTCTAATGTGCTGGTGTCTAATGAACAAGGCATCAACCAATGGTGCCCCAAAGCCAAGCCACAATCAGGTCAATATCGAGGTCAGTCAACAGGACAGAAAGGCAGCCTACAGTGGATAAGCAATTTGAAAAAGGTAAGTTTTGAGGTGAGAACGAAATGACAAAAGTGACTGAGCAGAACAAACAGACACGGGGGGGGGGGGGGGAATTCCAAAATTTATGTCCAGTAACCGAAAAAGCCTGTTTACACAGAACAGTTCTAGTCCAAGGTATGACTAGAGAAAGACAATCAGATGACCTTGCAGAATAATGATAAGTCTTGGGAATAAGGACTGATTTTAAGTATTGTGGTTGGCCGTAGTTCAATGTTTTCTAAGCTGTAAACCCCAATTTGAAAAAAAATCGTTTGCTGAACAGGAAGCCAATGCAAAGATTTAAGCACAGGGTAATAATCTCATATTTTGAAGTATTTGTTATGGCTCTAGCCAAGGGGCTCTGAACTCTTGGAATTTCTGCATATTTGACTTTTTGATATCAACAAGGATTGAGTTACAGTAATCAAGGCAACTAGAAGCCAATGCATTAGCCAATGATATTCTAGAAGACATGGGGACATAGCGCCTAAATCTGCGTATGTCACGAATACTGTATACATGTATGATGATTTACAAATACCAATGCCATATGTATGCAATACTTCTGAGAAGTTTTTAATAGGTGTGACACATTTGCATATGTACACATACATTCCATTCGTTTTCTAAAATTGAAGCCTCTGGCTTGGGTTCCCTTAGTTGAAAACCCAACTCCATAGCCATGGCTTATTATGTCAGGCCAAATATGTTCTGAATATTGTATGCACCACTGATACAATTTAAACAGAATGAATATATTTAAGCCCCTCAATGTAAGTATACTCTGTTTTCTTGCTAATGTACTCGAAACGGAGATATTCTTCATACCTTTTATCTTAACAGGGTTCCAGCGCTACATAATTTATTTCTACCGGAAATGCTGAATTACTAGATCAGAACGTATAGTCAAAAGCTAGTTTCTCGGTCAGCAGAAGCGTGGTTTGCGAAATTGTGTTTTGCGATCAGAGGCGACTTTATCTGAGAAAATGTATCTAATGTACTACATGAACGACAAGGGCGAGCGAGTGTATACAATGAAGGTAGTTTTTATCTTTGTTTCATTGTTTGAAGTGGGTGAGAAGTAAAAGAGTAAAATTGTATTTTGAGCGACATAATTTAGTTTCTGTGGACTATACTCGAGTGTAGCGAAATTTAAAATAATAGATTGGTGGTGATAATGTATTCTCCGCTATTATTTAAGGCCAAAAATTCGCATAAAAGTTGCTGCGGCAATGAATGGATTCAGAACCCGGATTAGGTGCATCAAGGCGTTAGTCCACGGAGACACGTGCACTGTATTGTTCATGTAACTCCGTTGAGTTGCATTTTTTGTTTTATCTTGGTAATCCTCCATTTTAGCGGCTTTTATAACTGGTGATACCACGAACGCAACCACCAGAAAATCTCATCTTCCTTCTTGTTATTCTGTAAGGGGGACCTGAAAGGACTCAAACACGGAGAAACGCTATTTTCATATATTTTCTCAGTATACATGCTAATTAACTTGTCCAACTTATGTTTTTAAGCTTCCTATCTCGAGTTATCCACCTAGGCAATCGCCAAAGTATATAAAACTTTCCTCCAGCATTGTGAAATGGTGCCCCAAAAGGACCCAGACATGGAGAACACTATTTTCGGATATTTTCTCTATTTTTACATATTTTCTCACTATAAGTGACAGGTAACTTGCCAACTTAAATTTTTAAGCTTCCTGTCATGAGTTGTCGAGCTAGGCAATCACCAGAAATCTAAAAGTTCTGCTTCTAGCTATTGTAAAAGGGACCCCATGGGATAAATGCTATTTTCACATATTTTCTCGCTATTGTCAGGTAACCTGTCCCATTAATGATCATGTCGCTTAATCAAAATTACATTAAAAAAACATGAATTTCCATGAAATGTGGCATGTTTTCAAATTAAATCAGTTAATTTGTATAATTTTGTAATTTGCAGAAGCTGTCACCTTCTGGTCAGCCAACACTGTCTGCACACCCGGCAAGATTCTCTCCGGACGACAAATACTCACATGAGCGAATCAAGCTAAAGAAAAGGTTCGGTCTTCTGTTAACACAAAAGCCGAAGCAACAGATGTGAAAGAAATAGGAAAACAACATTCACTAAATTTGTCTTCTAATTATTTTGGATCTTCGGTGTCTGAATGTTCATGGATATTAGTCGACAATGGGACATTTGCTTGATTTAAACATTCTGCGGGCCAAATAAAGTGCATTGACAGTAAAATGAACAACAGTTTGTGTTTTATTGATTGTACTGAGTAAAGACATGAGCTGAATTTCTCACTTTGGGTTGGTTAAGCCTGGGTAAGTGTCAACATATTTGGCCAAGCCGGGTTGCAATTTAGAAAATAGTGCTATAGGCTCAGCAGAGTAACAAAAGAGATTTTAAAAATACTTTTGTTTTATGATACTCTTATTTTATTGTACTTTTGTTTGTTTCATGTTTTTTGTTAGAATTTTTATGCATTCTGTTGTGCACAAACACAACCTTGTAGAATATGTGAATGTGTGTTGGGTGCAAATTGAAAATAGTTTGGCAGAGGTCACAGTTTGTTTTCCACATATCTGAGGAAGTTGGTAATGGCACAGCAAATTTCATCACGGGACCATGTTATATATATATATATATATATATATATATATATATATATATATATATATATATATATATATATATATATATATATATATATATATATATAACACAAACTTGTCTGTTCTAAAGAATTCTATAGTGCCTTTATCATGGTGTCCAAGCCATCTGTGGGGTTTTGGTCCTGTCCTGCTACTTGTACTTTGCTACTTATCTCAGCCCATGGCCTCAGTGTATTTAAATAGACATTAATCGTCTAGTGCTCTGTTGACGTGGCGTTCTACAGGGTTCTGAACTTGATTCTCTCTGGAATCCGTATATAAAAAAATTTTAATACCGGAATTGAAAAAAACGGGTAAGACAAAATTCAGTTAACACAAACTGATCACACTAGTCCCCTGCATTTCGTGTTGAACAATTTGCACTGTAGATAAAAAACTTGACAAAAGACAACTGTTTCTTGATGCTAACTTAAAAAACATTTAATCTTTTAATCTGTACATGTATCAGTTATTGACAACAATGCAAGTCTGGACTGACTGGATAAGTAAAACATATTGATTGCTTCTGTACTATACAGTGCAGTCCTAGTAGGAGTCGTTGGGAGCCATGGCATAATCATGGATTCATGTATAAACAGGTCATGCATAAAGAAGACTGCATTTAAAAAAATTTATTAGCAGCAGAAGAAAAAACTAGCTGGGCATACCTAGCAAACACTTAATCAACAAATAACATGACGACAGTTAAGCCAAGACAATAAAAATTATTAATCAAAAAGTTATTCTGACCTAGAGCAAACATGAATAACAATTTATGCTATGAATGAATAAGTAGACCACAATGACCTATTCACAGGAACACAAATTAATTTGCAACATCGTTAAGTGGCAGATCCAGAGGTATTATGGAGAAGCACAAACAGCATTGGCATTATGGCAGACAGAGCTAACTTCATGTCTGGGGCAAAGCCTATGGCTGTATTGCCCCCCCCAAATCTGCAAAGACATCACGTAATGAACCTGACACCAACTATTTTAGCCTAGAGCAGGTACTGTACAAACGACAGCAAGTTGGTCAAGTCTTGTAAGAATGTGGAAAGCCGATTCAAACAAATCAATAATTTGATAGGTAAGTAAGTAATGGAAGCCATTTAACATAACAGAATTGTGTTTATTAATTGACTATCTTCTCTCTTATTTTCGTTTTAAAATTGTTTCAATTACTTACTTTGATATCTTAAAGCAATCACTTAAAATAATCCTTTATTTTACCTAAATCTTTGCCAAAAATCCTGTGTACATATCACAATTCATGGCATTAAAAAATTTACTGTTACAAAATATTTTTTTGCAGAAAATTCACTGGTTTAACCCTCTTGTCCAAAATCCTCGGTGAATTTCTTGAGTTTTTCAAGGTCTTCATCGTTGACTGTTGGTTTTGAAGTATGAAGTGATCGCAAAGCATCTTCCTACAAACAGTAATAAAAATGCTATCTCAATTGTGTGGTTTACACAACGCAAAGGTAAAATTGTCGACAGTTGTCTATGGATGTTCAGGGATCATAATACCTGATAGGCTAAAAATCAGATTTGCCACAAAAACAAAACTGACAGAATGGGAGGATCTTAGCTTAAGGGATGTCTTGGCTTTTCACCACTGAGCCGAGGGTTTTAAACTTAATCTATTGTGCACAGTTGACAAATTCTCTGTGCCCAAATGATCTGTAAGGAATGACTAACTTCTTACTTGTACATACACTGTAATGGGTTATGCTGCTGGTAAGTGGTAACTACATTCAGCCTATCCAATGAGAACTATTTTTTAAAATCTGGTTTCCCTGGAAGGTCCATGCTTCTTAGCAATAACGTGGACATAGTGACCTAAGCATTTTACATTAATAAATATAGCAAGGTGAAGATAAATAGATGAACTTTGCTGAGAACAACTGCTCAGTTGAGCATAAACTGCTCATGCATCAGAAGAATGCCAAGGCATCCTACCTGCTGCACAGACGAGCAGAATGTAAGCTACCTTAAGAATGAGCTTTTACCATTGTGATGACTGGTTCGAAAAGTTTGTCTCCTGGCACTTCATTCCACTTCATTGACATTGCATCTGGATCACCAGCTGCACAGGGAGTCAGAAGATCATTCACCATACTGCCATCTACAGGTGATGGACCTTGGACCTAGAAATTTATATCTTAAAAATATACTCCAATTTTGGAGCACAGTATATGAAAATGTTGTAAAAATTTATCTGAACTGTTTTTCATTCTTAGTACTAAGAACAGGATACAATAGCCTCCCATGTTCACTACTAGACACGGGACTCTTAGACACCAGTAACATCAAAATAGAAATGTATTCTAATTTAATAAATCAAACAGAACAGCATGCATGCATGCATGATAATATAGTGCATTTTAATAACTTCACAAAAGTGCTGTAATCAAGATACAAAGAATCAAAGCTTACTCCAAAAATGACATTGCAAAATCCAGCAAAACTAATATCAGCTAAATTAGTGTGCAGGAACTAACTAGCCTCAGAGACGTAAAATTTAATGATAATAATAATGATCATACATATACCAGCACTGCCAGAGGCAGGCGTAGACTGACCTTTTTAAAGTGTGTGGCACATTGTACCTTCCGAACTGGTGCCATCATTGCATCACGCACAACTATATTGATATCAGCTCCTGAATACCTGGTGTCAAAAGATATACAAAAATAAAGAAAACTCAGGACAAATTGTGACCTGCTGATAAAATGAGTCTTTAGTAGCACCACACGTTTTCCAGAAATGTGTTAGAACAGCATTTTAGGTAGAAATCGTGCATAGACTTTGTAACATATTTTGGTTAAACATATTCTAACCTATACCTATTCACTTAAATCTAACATTTTTGTGCTTATAAAAACTTCAATTTAATGACTGTAATGCATTAATCGTGATGAATGAAGATTTAAAATGCCATTTTTTGTTGATTTTTGGCAATCATTTTATCACCCTCTAATGAACAATACAGACACATTAAATATTGTTTGAATGGTAATTCTCTGCTCATTTTAATCATTCAACTGACACAATTATTCTCCCATGTGCTAGCAAATGAGAAGGCTTTATTTAAGAGTTACAAATGTAATTCATGATAAACATACTGGTACATGGAAGCCTAAAAATGTGCATCATATGACACAAAGCAGTTATTTTGTTTGGCACCTCGATGTCGGTCAGCCATCAGATTCAAACATGTGAGGTTTAAAGTGACATTTATTATCATTGTCTGTGTTGTTAGCAATTTAATCAAATTTATATTTTATTATTTATTATTTATTTAAAGCACTAGTAATGCGCGCAATGTCAGTAAACCTGAATCTGAGGTGCGGATGTATGTTCGCTAAGGGCCAAGATGGAGTCATTGAAAAGCCAGGATGAAGTAGTGACTCTTAACAAGTGATTTAAAAGATGATAGCGAGTTTGCAAGTCGGGCCTTTTGTGGTAGACGATTCCAAATGCGAGGAGCACAACAGTTAAAGGAATACTTCAATTTCAAACATTGATACAGGCTGCTCTTATTTGGCTGACATATCTGTCATACCATTTCCAAGACATTAGCAAAATTGCATCTGAATAGGTGCATGGCAAGTACTGAATGCTAAGGAAATAACATGTCTCACCAATAATCTCATTTTACCCAGAATTATCAATTTGATGGTCGTGACGTGCAACTGACAATATCTCCGGAACTACTTGGAACATTTATACAAATGATACAATGTTTTAAACAGAACTGAATGTGCCATTTTATTCAATATAATCCCAAAATGTAAAATTCCAACTTAGGATTCATTTTGCCAGAACAGGTCACAAATTGTGAGCTTTTTATAAGAGTCAATTAGACATTTTCCTGTACAGTTGGGAGATATTTTCTTTTAAAGTTAGTTGGTCTCATTTATTGTCAGGTCATCGTCTGTTTGCCTTGTTTCCATTTATTCCTTTTTCTTCTTTTTCATAGCCAATGCTCAGTTGCACTTGCACAGCTTTGCAGACAAGGCAGAATATTGGTAGAGGCTGCCAAATGTTTGTCTGGCATATTTACCAAGATATTATCCAAATTTCATTTGAGTAGGAGCATTATAAGGACTGACTGCTGATGACATGTCCTACCAATAATCTTATTTTCCAAATGTTTGTCTGGCATATTTACCAAGATATTATCCAAATTTCATTTGAGTAGGAGCATTATAAGGACTGACTGCTGATGACATGTCCTACCAATAATCTTATTTTCCTCAGAATTATAATTTGATAGTCATAATGTTCAACTGACAACATCTCCAGAATTACTTGGAATATATATATATATAAATGATACATTATTTTAAACAGAACTAAATGCACTATTTCACTAAATAACAACCCAAAAATGTAAAAAAGTCTGACTTAAGATTCATTTTGTCAGAACAGATCACACTTGGTCAATGCATTAAATTAGTAATTTACAAAACAGCTTTTAAATGGCATATATCAGATATGAAAGAATGTGCATTTATGCATTTAACTTAGCACATATTCTTCTTCAATTGCAATTTACTCAAACATTGTAGCTGCGAATAACCTGGTTCCAGTGACTTATCTTTCAATGGCCACTGTAGACATCTTGAATTTATGATTATGATTAGCTGAAACCAATTATTTAAAGCAAGGTGATGTCCATCGTTAGTACTCAGTGAAAAAAGTGTCTCAGGTGTTCATAAGAATGTGGTCTAAGCCACTTCAACATAAACAAGCTAGCAGCCATACATCCGCTAATTAACACCCACCATAAGATTACTTGTCTCTCCAAGCAACCCAAAATGTAAATATATACAGTTCACTTTAAATAAGTTTGCACTTAAAATTTACAGATAAACAAATAACCAATTTCAAAGGCTCTTAGTTTATGCAGACAGACTCAGCTACAAATCACTTTGGCATCTAGATACTCCTTCCCAACGTGTATCTGCACTCAGTGCAACTATGCTTGATATGTTTAGACTAGAGAGTGACATGGTAATGGTGTCAGAAGCAATGGTAATAACGTGGGATGGAATAGAGGCTTGCGGTAATACCATGAGCATGGAAATACGAGCACAGTAATTTCCGTGGTAACGGTTGTGGCATTACCAAAAATCCCCACTGCATCAGATAATTACTTTTTGCTCTGAATTGTTCTGCCAATTCAATGTCACTAATAAATTGTTATATTGAAATTCTTGAATATTCATGAATTCTTATATGGGCTAAAAAGTACATGAGAACATGCTTTATTGCACTGATATTTGACTTAAGAAATAAGACCACTCTTTATTGCAGTGAAATTTGATATCTGACCTAAGAAATAAGACCACTCTTTATTGCAGTGATATTTGACCATAACCAAACATAATGACCAAATAAATGATGAACAGTTTTGAAGTATTATTTGTTATAATTATGACCTATTAATATTACAATATATACATATAATAGGTGACCCACTCTGACAAGAGTCAAGTGGCATTTTCACATTTTCAGTTTTTTCTGTTGTTAAATAGTGAATTCAATTTTGTTTAAATTGGCATATCATTTATGTAAATATTCCAAATACTGTAGTTCTGGAGATAATGTCAGTTTCTAAAAAATTGAGTTTGCAACTTAAGGCTCACTTTGTTACAGCAGGTTACAAATGTGTGAGCATCTAGTTGCTTTTTGCTTCACTGTGATGGGAATGGGGACTGGGATGGAAAATGTTTTTGTCCCCGTGCCACTCTCTAGTTTAGACAACTTAATTCAGCTAACTCTAACAACAGCATACTCAGCAGCCATTTTCTTTGTTTATCTGAAGCAGCCACATTGGAAACACAGCCACTAATACAAGAACAAGAGTGCAGGCATTCATACCCTTCCGATTCAGCTGCCAGGACTTGAAAATCCTGTGAGGTGAGACTGTGCTTCATGTTACCCAAATGCAGTTTAAACATTTCAGTTCGTGCATTCTTCTCTGGAAGTGGAATATATATCCTTTTTTCAAACCTGTTCAAATTAAACAATCGTTGATCAACTATTGCCAAGTCATCCCGGCACAAAATCAGTCACAAAAGCAATATGCCAAAACGAAACAATGAGACAACCATTTGGTGCTTTACATTCAGTAAACAATTTATAAACCAATACCAACACAAAATCAGAGTTTCAATGTAAAGCACTGCAAAGCAGTCAAACTGCTAATTCCCAAATGCAATACTTCACAATGCATTTGGGTAATATGCTATCTGTTCAATTATAATTTTGTTCATACTGATTTGGCAAGGGTTTAACGATACTTACCTACGACGGATAGCAGCATCCAGAACCCATGGTATGTTAGTTGCACCGAGAACAAGAATACCATCAGAATCATTGCCTACACCTTTAAACACACAACTTCAACAGAGTAAAACTGAGTTCTAACTCGATTAACAACGTTAAAGCTATAGTTCAAAATTGGCTTGCTGCTTAGGTAAATAGATGAAATTCATACAGTAAGGATAAGCTGATTACATATTACTCATTTCGTCAAATAAAATTTGATTAGACAGACGTGAAGCTAAAAATAATATTATTACTAGTTATATTAATAAAGATGAAAATAATAAGAAATAACCATAACATGTATAGCTACTGTTCATCACTCAGCAACATTCATTCATAGCCATAACTGCAGAGTCACTTTACTGGATTCTCAATAGAATCTCAGATTTGTGATAACTGCACAAGCTGCATGGAACTCTTTGTCTGATAAGTTAACTAGTTTGTCTACCATTAACCAGCTCAAGGGCCACATCAAACGTTATTTGTTAGTCACCAATATTATGAACTATAAAGTATCCCATATCTCACAAGTGAGACGTAGCGGAGGCGCTCATTTCCTTTTTTAGGCACATTAGAAGTTACTAATTACAATTAGAATATGAATTAAGGGCTTAATTTTGTAGCATATGTAAAATATTAATGAACATAACATTAGACATTAAATATTAACAAACACAACATTAGACACCGGCACATTAGAAATTACTAAGTACAATTACAATATCAATTACAGGCTTAATTTTGTAGCATAAGTAAAATATTCACAAACACAACATTAAAATCCATTTGTGCTTGATTGTGAGTATCTCCTACAGACCCTGCATTTGAACAAGGAATTCTGTCTTGATACGCCTTGCAGACTCCGACTCATTTTCGCTTCGAGCAGAGCACAAGGAGTCGACCTCATCAACGAAGATAATGCTTGGTTTATTCTGCCGAGCCAACTCAAAAAGATTTTTCACCAGCCTAAAAAATGCTATTATCATCATTACCACCATAAGCCTAGCATTTAAGCATTATCATTCTCTACCTCTAAAACTGCATTCACAGCATTTTAAGTGCTAAGACATTTTGACATTATAACATAAACACAATGATAGTTCCATCATTGTCATAACTAAAATCATCTTTTAATACAGCAGATGTGAAACTCACTTGGTTTTTCATTACACCAATTACACTAACACTGGCTGAGAAACTGGTTTTCAAGGAAATGGCAGTTCATTTGAAGCCACATAATATAAGGCTTGTTAACTCTCTCCACTCTCATGCCATTAACAAATGTAGATCATCCTGTCTGATGGTTGGTTAGTTTTCTGTAAGTTTTCATGAAGCAGCTGAATGTCTGCAGCTAATTAAATTATAAGGGACCTGTACTAGCTGAACTGTAACTGAAAAGTGTCAAAAGATCTTCAGTGCACATACTGTTCTTGTGAGAGCAACGACCTCAAGTTAGACTTTTCTACATTCCCACTCTGTACCCTCTACTCAGAGGTAAATGGGCTTGCCCGGGTCAGAAAGCTGTTAAATGCCTGAAGCACCCAACTCATTATAAATTAAACTGACGAGAATACTGTGGTGGCTCTAATCCTGGCTAGCCGAGCATCTAAACGATTGGGGACTATCTACTCATCTGTCACCTTGCCATTTTTCATTTTTATAAAACCAATGACAAAGAATCAACTGACGGCATCAAGCAGTATTTGTGCATTAAGGACTTGTTCTAAAGGTTCATTCTATCATGCCACCCACCCATACTTCACATCTACATACTTCACAGTACAGAGATAATATAAACCAAATGTTGAACTCATTAAAAACCATGCTGAGCAAAAGTACAAGCACTCAGTCTGCTAGTATATGTACTTGCAAACAGTACTTGAGTATTCTTTAAGTACCAAGTACTAAAACCGTGGCACTTACTTTTCACTTTCACCGAGCCACTTAGAGACTAGATCAGAAGATGACACAGAGAAGAATGTTGAATTGTTTGCCTCTGTTGCAACTGCTTTAGCGAGGTAAGATTTTCCTGTACCCGGAGGCTAATTAGAAAAAAAAGCAACTCCCTTAATTGCCTCCAGTTGTCTTAAAGATCACTTGAAAAACAACTACAAAAATAAAAGAATAATTACAAAGATCAAAGAATAACTACAAAGACCAAACTATAACTACAAAGATCAGACAATAGCATTAAAGAGTAAAGAATTATTACAAAGATCAAAGACCATAGAAAAACTACAATACAAAGACCATAGAACAAGTAGACTGTTAGCCGTTACAAAGCAAAAGAACTCTGAAACATAAATCACAAAGCATCAGCAACCCATCGTTAGATTACATAAGCAGCATTTTAATTTATAGTTCAATCCCAAACTCTAAATTCCAGAGCTGGATGCCTGATCCAATTTCACAATAAAGTCTCAAAACAAGGTGCCATCATCTTACCCCAAACAACAGAATGCCTCTCCACGGCTTTCTTTTTCCTGAAATACAATTTAATGTATAAATTTTAATCATTGATATAATGACCCAAAATTTGTCAATAAAAGTAATACAATATTAATATGGCAAAACAAAAGAATATTATAATTATGATGATAAACACTGAGTAAAGTAAACAGTAGTAATCAAATCTAATAATAATAGTCGTCGGTGTGTGTGTGCGTGCATGCTATGCAATGTACACATGTACATACATAGTGTAGGACTTCTGACAAATTAAATGATCCTAATTAGACACTTGCAGGCAGAGTGTTCAGCTTTAGAGAAACATTGCAACTATAAAGTATCATACACTGGAAGCTGGGCAACATATTGCTTTGATTTCAAATTCTGCTGATTGAATATGCTTTAAACAAATTTATATTTTAACTTAATTCATACATTTCTAGATATTAGTCAGTAGTTTTGCATTTTTAAAAGGCAATGACATGCTTTTCATCCTGACCTGTTAATACTTGCAATTTATCAAATAATTTGGCTGGCCTCCTGTTCTCCACCATTATCGCTCATCTGTTTATTCTGCAGTTCTGTGCTAATTATTTGTATGGCTACATTTAAATTTATAGTTAGCTTATTTATCAAGATTAACAAGATTTAGTGCTTAGTTTTTTTATGTTTTAAAATCAGACCACAAACTACATGTAAAGTATTTTTATTATTAATGCTACATGAAACAAAATGATGGTTGTTGATAGGCCTACTGAACTGTGCATAGGTTTAATTAGAGAATATTCTAGGGTATTAGAGAATATTTTAGGTTATTACAGCATTATCCCATTTTACATGTAACCTGGTTTACCTGTGGTTTCAATGGCTTGTCCCCAAGAACTTTGCATTAATGGGTCCACACTGTACTTTTATGAGCAAGCCAGCAGGTTGCTCATCATCCACTGTGTCACTATGACTGCAATGAACTCCTGCCGACAATTACAAAGTTTTCAAAAGTACTACCTGTAAAAAGGTGTGGAAATTTGATTGGTAGGATGACAGCTTCCTTGAGGGCTTCCTTTGCTCCCTCAAGACCCGCAACATCATCCCACTTGACATCTGGCTTTTCTATTACAATAGCACCTACAGTATTAAACAGATTCAAGTCAATCATCAAGTTTGTAACCACTGCGTTCAGTCCACAACCACAGCATTCAGTGCGCAAACACAGTATTTAGTATGTAACCATGGCATTCAAAGCATAACAGAATTTAAAATGAAGTCTCGTTAGTTGCCATTAAATCAGCATACTTCATGTGAATCAAGTGGAAGTATAGTGTACAGAATTCCTCACATGAACATTCAGTGTGTATCACAGCCCAAAAATCTATGATGTACCAACCGCATATCTAATTACACTTCTTTTCACTTCAATAATAAATATTAAAATGTGCAGGACATTTGACAGGCTTTGGTTGGGACTTGCTGATACACTGAAATTCGACTAATAGTAAACATAACAAGACTGCTGAAGTAAGTACCCGACAACTTGTCTTTGAGTCCCTTTGTTTCCTTATCCTCTTCATTTTCTGAATCACTTCTGAAATTTGAACATACAAACTGTCAGTCACAGATTAAAATGTTGTTACTCTTCCAAGTATTCCAATAAAATTCTTGCAGCTAACAAAAGAAATATTAATGACCAGAAGCCTTTCATACTCTTAGCTCACTGTGAACAAGTGTTCCGACTTTAGGACAGTAAGCCAAAACCAAGCAAAGTCAAAGAGGACCTGGAAGTATATAAATAGAAGCAACTGCAGCTCATTATGCAGAAAACTTAACATGATGCTCTCCGTATATGGTGACACAAACAAAAACAATCCCAGAGGAATAATAACAATGTTCAAATTGAACTGAAAAGAACAAATTAATGCTACATAGACAATGAATAGTATGCTCAACGATTGTGCCTGAGGAAGATCCTGAGCAATAGAGAACATATCACCAACACAGAAATCTCCTAGAGCGCAGTGCAGGTCTCTGAGTGGGAGACAATCTAAACTCCGGTTGTTTGGACATATCCCACACTAGGAGTGCAGGCAGTGCATATTGGTGTGACATCCTGCTCTCCATACAGCTGGAAGAAAGCAGTTGCATGACCTATGCACACCTTGACCCAGAAGGCAGAGTCTAACCTC
The DNA here is from genome assembly GCA_964023275.1 of Norana najaformis. NCBI lineage: Eukaryota > Metazoa > Annelida > Clitellata > Crassiclitellata > Hormogastridae > Norana > Norana najaformis. The sequence continues at coordinate 32,999,808 of OZ029915.1, read as the reverse complement.
TGTACGCTTTGGACTACAGGCAGTCTGGTTACAAGTAGACTACAGAGACAACTGACAACACATTGTTGAAAGGCAATGCTCCAGGTGGCCAACAACAAGACGAGTAAAATAATGCTGTTTACTTCTTATCACTGGAGTCTGCATTTCTGTCATGATCAGAGGAATTAGCCTTGTCCTTCTTCCCTTTATCTGGCTTCTTCTTGCCGAGCATTTCCTGGATCATCTCAGCACGATCCAGATACATCTTGCATTTCGCTCGAATGCTCTCCTTTGCCCTCTCACTGTTTGTCTCATCTTAGAAAACAAAATCAAAAAAGACAAATGAATGACCTTTCACACAATGCGTTAATTCATTCTGGGTTGTTTGCACTGTTAACATTGTAGCAAATACCGAGTTAATTATTTCTTTGCTTCATAAGAAATGAATAATGCTGTAATTGAGCTGCCGCCTAATATTGTTACAACAAGGAACAGTGACAGCAAGTGGATAATTTTATTAAACTACAACTAACCCAAATTAGCACTTTGTTTATTTCTCTTCAAACAGAAAAAGTAACTGACAACCACAGTACAGTAATAGAGTGAAAAGCCAAAGCCAAAGCCAGTCCCATCAATGTGAGCAGTTTGGCCAATTTTTATAATGCAGTGACTGCAAAAGGTCAAGAGGAAAGAAAGTGTACAATTGAAATAAAACAAGGTTAACAGTTTATGGTAAGGTATTGAAAACCATCACCACAAACTTATATCCCTTACTATTATTGTCCGCATTCTCTAATTTAATTACTTACAGGTTAAAATTAATCACGATGTGCTGACTTACATATCATTGTGCTACATCAGGTGCTTTACTTACATTTCATATAATGTAGAAAATATTCAACTGAATGCCGGTAAAGCTTTACAGCTTCCTCAAAATTTTCTGCTTTATCTTCCTCAGTAGCTTTTGTAGCAAGATCAATTGCTTTCTTCACACAAAATCAAAACACAGAAAAAAAATAAAATTCTAAGTACCAAAACAACTGCAGTGCAAGATAAAATGAATGCAAATTACTATAATAAGGCAATGCCTGGTTTACCCTCTCGCAACTGACTCCCCAGTCCTTTTACAAGTACAATGGAAAACACTTAACACAAAAACGTTTAACAAAAGTATTAAAAATAAAAAATAGGCTAACATGAAAAGGACACTTAGTCCAATCCACCATCAGTGGGTTTTAATGTAAATTAGTTCCTTTATCATGACACTGATAACATGAAAACATCACTCAACACAAAAAAATATGTCAGTCTTACAGAAGAAAATACAATTCAAAACCTTGGATAACACGAACTGGTTTATTTCAACATCTGGCCCCATTCATCCCAAGTGAAACAGTAGCTTTTTGTTTCATTTTGCACTTTTGGGTCTGTGCAATTGTGGTGGTTTGAGATATTCATTTCAGTGCTATGACATTTTGACAATTTATAACCTTGCCCGCTCACAGAATCATGGAAAAATATTCTTAGCATAGAACAAAATTAGACGCAGCATTTATAATTTATGCGTACACATACTGTGTAGACTGCAGTAAATATCTGCCACTTGTCGTGGCTAATGTCAACCGAAACTGGGCTGCAAGATAATCTTACTCTTTGTTATGACTCATCTCTTGAAGCAAGACAATGCTTCAGCATAGAATTAATTAACTATAATTTTAAAATAGAATCTTTAAATTTTTGCAAGTTTATCTTTGCGATCTTTTAAAATAATTATCATGTAGAGAAAAATTACATGAAGCCGTGTAGTCTTGTGTAATTTGTTTTGAATGCGTCTGACTGTGTTTGCACCATTACAAATGCTATACCCAATGATCGTTGTGTATACACTACAGCACCTGCTTATATTAAGCATTTTAAAAGTACTGGAATTTTAAAACGGTTAAAGACATAATTTGTTTTACATGAATTATTCACACTAGTCCCTAATATCATGTTAAACAATTTGCACTGTAGCTGCTCTTTTGAATTTTGACTGGAGTGATCTCAGACTGCAGTTTGTCCATTGGCTTCACTTAAATTTGTTATCACTGATTTCTGATTTGCACAGTAATAAAGTGACACTACTGAATTATTATGCATGATTAGACAAACCTGAATGAGAAAATGATTGGCAATACAGCTTTAAAATTAAAGAAAATGGAAGCACATGCAAACAACTGCTGCCCAGCTTCAATGTGAAAATGTTGGCAATTCTGTCAAACCTGGATTTGACAGAACATCACACAAAATTGGTTTGTTGTTTTCAAGACATGTAACCAGTAATGAAATGTTTCTAAAAAGTTTTTGTACAAGTAGTCTAATAATATGATTGCTGTTTCTTCCTGTTCGGCAGCCTGCATTGCTTACTTTAAGTGTCAGCACAGACGTCTAAAGTGAGCACTGCAATGCGAGAGATCCACTAGGTCTATGCGGCAAGTAATTCTATCAGCAGGGTAATCGTAAGCTTGAAATTTCTAAAGCGCTACTTAAAAGCTTGCGCTGGGAACCAGCTTATTCACGAGCGCTGCGTCAAGTCAGTGGGGTTGTCCAAAGGTGCTGTCAAGAATCAAGTCCGGTATATAGATCCGATACTGAAACTGGCCCAGCTTTTCACATCTCATGCTCGCTTTGCCTGAATCAGACGATTACATTTGTTTCCATGCCACAGCTTTTTCCTAGAATTGTAAAATTTTAAGTTGCATTACTCGTACCGTTATAACCAAGGCGAAGGCACCTTGAAACCATCAACATATAATTTACAGGATCACGGAATAGCTTGACCAGATTGGACCTCATATCTTTTAATGAGTCTTTCAAACAAGAATGAACTTGAAAGAATCGTCATTACAGCATTTTGTAGAATTAAACGCACAAACCAACCTTTAAAGTGTTGGAATTACTCATGTTTTGTTATGCGAGTATTCGCTTACACTTCCGGTTTTCGCTTCTCTATATCCGGCGAAGAGTTTCCTTTCTTCAAAATAATCGCGCTGAAGGTCCTGTAACCAGTTGTACGTATCTTTAATTCTTACGGGTTAGGGACTGATTTTGTAATGATTGGCATTAAGTATTCGTTTTATACATTTATAGCGAAAGTTATCTGACCTCAAAGAAATTAAACGAAGCTGAGCACTGTGAAATTTATTGTACTACTTGACCCACCAGTATTTGTTTGGATCCTAGATGGTTTGGATGCGTTGAACTGTACTTTTTCAATATGAATGATGATATTCTGAAAGAAACTAATGACTGGATTCTGCAACTAGCGCAATGGGAGAGGAGGAAGACGATTGATGTCTATACAGAGCAACTGCAGCAACTCCCAGCGCTTAAAAGCTATCTGGAAAAGCTGCTCGAAAATCGTTTACAGGTAGGTAAATATACTGTAAATGTAAATCTTCGAAATTTCTCAGCGCCACAATAAAGACATGTCAGGGAGACCAGCTTATTCATCGGTGTTATATCAAATCAAGTCCGCAAGAATGAGGTTGTTTGGTCAGTTTCGTTGACAGATCAGAATCCGGGGGAGTCGAGCTGGTGACAGAACATGATAGTTACTTACTTACTTAGTACATAGTCTTTCCTGTGTAGGTCTGCACATCGGGTAGTGCAGCTTCTCCATTTATCACTGTCAACTGCTAGGCTACCTGCCTCATTCCATGACATCGTCCAACATCCAGGGTTGTCTGTGATGGTTCTTCCTTGGTCTTCCCTTTCTCCGTTTCCCTTCAGGAATATAGTTCATTGCTTAATTGGCTCTTCTATCTTTGTTTATATGAAGGATTTGGAATCATTGAAGTTAATCAGTATAAGAGCCTCCCACATTAGGGTCGTTAGAGATTCCAAATACACAGGAGAGGTTTTTGGTAAGGATTTCGTGATCTGTGGTATCGAAGGCAGCAGAGGTGTGTAGTACTCTGTCATACTTAGGTAATCCCACTGGTATTGCAAGTTGGTCACCTTCTGATTTGTCATCCCAAATTCAACATCAGTAGTATATAAGAATGGTGATCCTCAAGAAACAGGTACTTGTAGTCACCCTACTTGTAAAAAGTATGGCCTCCACAAACTGCAAGAAAGATTAGAGCTCTGAAAGCTACCAGAAGGACAATCAAGTAATTAAGTAATGAATCTGCGGCGTTGAAAGACAATCTAGGAAGTGGCTCCTGTAGCTGATTGGAATGCGCAACCCTGGAAGCCATAGTATTACAATATATTCTTCCAAGAACTTATATCATATCTGATGGGGTGTGTATTCCAATCTGGAGAACTTGGAAGGCTGCATTTTCATGCATACTGCAGTTGTGCACCAACAAAACTTTTTAGATCCTAATGACATTGAGGTATACACAAAAAGGGGGCAGATATGGACTGTCAGTGTGTGCCAGATGCAAATTGAGAAGAAAGTTTTGCACAAGTCATGATTTGTTTCCAACATATCTGCAAAATTTTGTTCATCTGGCGAAATGTGATTTCGTAATAACTTTTTCTGAAACATTCTTATATCACAGAAAACTTAACCCATTTATTAAATTATTGATGCCAATAAAAATATTTTGAAAACTGAGTTACTCTGTTACTTACTGATTACTTGCTTACTTATTTATTCGATAGTCCTTCTCGTAGCTTGCAGCGTTCTAATTTCTCTTGAAGTCTGGAGTGGCCAAATTGTATCCAGATAGGGCGACTGCAAATGGCTGTTTATTGAGGAATACTATAAGCATCCAGTGTACAAAACATCAATCCATGGTAAAACAAAATCAAGCTGAATGTCAGACCACTTTCCAGAAGTTCATTCCAGTGAGGCAGAGAGGCATCCAAGGGTGGATAAGCCTTCCAGAGCATCACCTGACTGCAAAAGGACCAGCATACTGACTGGAAACCAAATTGATATAGGGTATAGTATAACTGCACTTTTCATTCCATTGATGATGTTGTACAGATCTCTAATATACACATGGTGTTGTACAGATATCTAATATAATATGCATACTCTTGTCACACACATTGACATTTGATTAATTATGAAAAACAACATCAGATTAGCCTGCTACTCACTGTGTTTTATAAATTGTAACTGCAAAATTGATCTACCTCGATCTACCTGTGTTGTCTTTTTTATATCAGGCGAATTTGGATCAGCAACAAATCTGTCTGATGATGATGATGATGAACAAACTTTCTGAAATGAATGCATTTCTTGCAGACCAGGATTTTGCATTGACTCTGGTTCATTGTCTCTTGCAACTTGGAAGCCCAAAAGTAAAAATGGATGCCAAGTCAAAATCCCTGGCTTTGGTGAGTGTCTCTGATTCTCATAAACTCTGATTTTTCTAAACCGTTTTGTACCTACTGTAGCACTTTAAAAGCTATTTTCCTTTTTTGGGATGGAAATTAGCAGCAGCAAGTTATGGTCATACATAAGTGTCTGTTTTCATTGCATTGGATACATAGCAATATCTGTATAAATATACTGGGTGCGTTGAATTCAAACTAACATGAATTTAAGTTGGTTTTTACATTAGAATGCATAAATTTCAATACTGTATATACTCACATTTAAGTCTAGAAAGTTTGGACAAATTTGAAAGTCCAAACTTGGGAGTCGCCTTATAAGAGGCTCAGGCTAAGATTGCATGTCGCATCTGCGGGGATCACACAACACATCCATGAAGAATCTAACACAGGTAATCGACTTTTACATAGGTAATAGACTTTTCCCTTCCGAGCTTGAAAATTAGGGGTCAACTTACGCGTGGGGTCGACTTGTATGCGAGTATGTATGGTACTTGTATTTACTGATTTTGGATTACATAGTTTCAGATCTCGAAAGCTATTCAACCGAATTCTGTTGAAAGTGAATTTGATGAATTTCTGGAATGCATTGGTAAATCTCAGCAGGACTTCAGACAAGTGTATGTTCAGCAGGTAAGTAGAAAGGTTCTTACGCTTACAAAAAATTTGTATCATTCTATTCTTAAGCCAGCGGTTTTTGATGTGATGTATATGTAATATTAGTTATTTCTCTTGGTATCAACACGTGAAAGTTGGCTTCACTTTGAAACCTTATTGTTTGCTGCCCCACATAATCTGCTGTGAAGATGATTATTTCATGATATTGATTAGTGTTCCATCTACGTCTTTCTTATAATAATGTCTGCGTTTATGTGATATAGTTATGTTATGTACCTAGTGAGAATATAGCAGTTGATAAACCGCAGTTTCCCATGAAGGCTTTCTGCCTGCTAACACAGTATATGGCAAGTTCCATATCCATTTGCTGAAATTTTGGATTTTGAATGCCATGAACGTTGACATTTTGACACCATTGCTTCTGTTTGCTTTGTAAAAAGAAATGAATGCTACCAAGCAGTTCCATTATAAAATGGCATCCAGGATGCGTTAAATCAGTAGTTTTGGTAATTGTGTAGGAATATTATGTCATATTTTTCTAGTTTAACCAAGAATTTCTTGCTACAAATTCATGTAATCAGTCATTTGAGATGTTTTCCACGTATGAAACATGTAACTGCATATAGAAGAATGCATTTCAACATGTCTGACATCACTTGATGTGTGGTCATTTTTTTTACCTCTGCCCTTCTTTTTAGGTACATTAAACGTGCCTCCTTCTAGTGTTTAAGACAAGAGTTAGGCATAATCAGGTGTTTTTATTTATTAATTATACTTGTTATGTGCACAAGGTCAGTAAATTTGAATCTGAGGTGCGCAAACAACTTGCTGTTAGTATACTGAGTCTGCTCAGCAAGTGCTAACCCACAATCATTGGTTTAGAGACTTGGCATTATAACAAACAATTGCAACTTTTAATACAGGAATGTGATCAGGTATTCATTATTATGTACATGGATGAATGAGTTTGTTTTCTTTTGTTCCTGTTTAACAATAAACAGGCGTTGAATTCGATCAAAAGACAACTAGTCCCATGTGGCAATCCTTATGAGAGGTCAAGCCTGGGAAAGCAGGACACATCCGAAGAAATACCTTTGTTCAGTACTGAATGTCTGCTGGCGTTAGCCAGAATCTGCCTCCATTTGAGGCAAGAAGTTGAGTTTTCAACTCTGTTAGAAGCAGTCCTTGAGAATCTTGTTTCTTGCAGACGTTCAGACCCTCAAGTGGAATCACTGATGAAACAAGTGGCTTCTGTTCATCTGTCACCAGGTAGATTGAAGAGACAGATTATGCAGGTGCTTTCTCCAGGACTGTAGATTGAATGATTAGATTAAAGCTGCTTAATTTTATTTGAATATTTGTTACTTCTGATCTGCAAATAATTTTACACATTTATACACAGATACATTCCTTGTATGAAGAACTCCATATCATTAAATAGTCCTTTCTGACAATAGTAAGAACTGCAGGTATTTTTATGAATTGTTCACTTACGGTTCTAAATTACTTACTGGTAAATTGCTTACTATTGATTGTTTTGCTTGAAACACTTCTCTCTGAATACATTAGCTTCATTTGTACAGATTCATTTATAGTAATTTATGAATTCACAGTATTTGTGTAAAATTGTACCTGGAGAAGTGCCTTGGCCTTCCGTCTGTGCAAATTCCAATTTTAATGTTTCAGTTTTTTTGTGTCTAATCTAATGTAACATGTAATCTGAGAAACTTCTGTAACACCATTGTAATAATGCTGAAGGAATCAATTGATTATCACTGCCAGGCAAACTGGTGCAGATGCAAAAATCCAGGCTAAGTCTGGTAACACACCAAGAGGAAAATCCAAGGAGACATGGAAACAACCTATGGAGCGTGTCCAGGAAAAGATGAGTGTTAGTGATGGTGTTATGCAAATCAGTTGCATTGTTAAAAGGCAGGCTCAGGCAGCAATCAGTTTAGCCATTGGTCCGCCGTTCCACCGAGGGAGCGCCCCCTCCGGCCTTCTCTTCAATTGAATGCCGTATGTCGATTCTACAGCCGATCTCCATGGACGGACTGCGTCGGCTACTGTCGATGTCGTCATCGAAGTCCTGCGAACTCGACTCCTTACCGCCATTCCTTCTCAAAGAACTCAGATGTCTTATTACCTTTTCTCCATTTATTATTTAATCAGGCTCTGGGTGAGGGCTCCCTCCCCCCTTCCCAGAAAAGGGCTATTGTCTTCCCCTCCCTCAAACGTCCTGGGTTGGATACCAACGATCCATCCAACTAACGACTCATATCTAACCTATCGTTCCTATCTAAACTAGTTGAAAACATGTGTCCATACAGCTAATGCAATATCTTGAGGCCAACTTATTGCTATCAAGCCAACAGTCTGGCTTCAGAAGAGTTCATTCTATTGAATCAGTCATCACCTGCATTTTATCCGACGCATACAGGGCTTTTAGTCGGGGACAAGTGACACTCCTTGCCCTCTTTGACATTAGCGCCGCCTTCGACACAGTTGACCATGGTATCCTACTGGAGCGCCTTGAGAGGTCATTCTGCATTTCTGGCCCGTTTCTTTCCTGGCTCTCCTCCTTTCTCTCTGATCGCTCCCAATCTATCGTCTTTGGAGAAGCATGCACCGTCTGGTCATCTGTAACCATCGGTCTCCCACAGGGTTCGGTCCTCGCTCCACTCCTTTTTATTCTTTACACTGCTGACCTGGGCTCCATTCTGTCTTCATTAGGGGTAATATCCCATCAATATGCCAATGACACACTGGCTTATACTCATGGCACGGCGGCGGAGGCTGTTTCTACGACCCTCAGGTTGCTCCATGCATCGTCGGCACTCGAGGCCTGGCTAAAATCCAACCATCTTCGTTTGAACCCCAGCAAAACCCAGTTCATCTGGCTCGGTAGCTCCATCCAACTCTCAAAGATTGACATGGCAAATTTATCCCTGCTCTTTCCCCATGTTTCTTTTCATTCCTCAGTGCGTAACCTGGGAGTGACCCTGGATCGGGAGCTCACATTGCGGGAGCACATAAATAATGTCTGCCATACCTGTTTTTACCACCTTTGCCAGATACGCACTATCCGACGCTCCCTTTCAACCCAGGCCTCCATCACTCTAGTCCACGCATTTATCTGCTCCAGAATTGACTTTGGAAATGTGGTTTTTGCCGGTCTTGGATCCTCTTCCCTCTCCCAACTTCAGTCTGTCCTAAATGCTGCAGCTCGCTTGATTGGCGGCATTCCAAAGTTTGGCCATATCTCCTTATTCATGTTGGAAAAACTCCACTGGCTTCCAATCCGAGAACGCATCCAGTTTAAAATTCTGGCCCTTGTGCGCAGCTGCCTTGTTGGCAGTGCACCTATTTATCTGAGGGAACTCTATGTCCCTGTTTCTTCTGTCCCTGGCCGCCGGCTGCTGTGATCGGCAGTCCAGGGAGACCTGGTAGTTCCCATGGCTCGCACTACTACTACACAAATCCTTTTTGTTTGTTCAAGTCGGGAGCGCCACTGTTTCGTAAGTGGCGCTTCATAAATGTTCGTTTACAATTACAATTACACAGCGTCGCAGCTTCGCCGTTGTCGGCCCTGGCTCATGGAACAACCTGCCTTGTGACCTTAGGCGGGTATTCCTCTCTCTTCCTCCCTCTCTTTTCCGCAAGCGTTTGAAGACCATGTTATTCCCCACTAGTCATAGGAAATTGGGCCTCTGATGAGTTTTATCTTGAAGTGGTGCTTTATAAGTTTTTGATTACGATTACGATTCAACGTACATAGAAAGGTTTTTGAGTAGTTCTGTTACTAGTGTCTTCTTTGTGCTTCAGCTGAAAACGTAGAAATCTAAGGGTGAATCTTTGAGAAATATTTTTGCTGAATGTGGTTTATAAATGACCTCACTGAGCCCCATCCTACCTTGCCTCTTCATTACCTTGATTAATCTTACCAAGCTTTTCTTTACCTTACCCACCTATTATCAGGAAGTTACTTTGTCAGTGCATGGTTCAAATGAAATGACTCTTGTGATTGCCATACCCTACCTTACATCATGTTACATCAGATTGACTTTGGCTTTTAACTTTTGTGTGTTTAGGAAAGATTGGCAGTTTGTCGTATGGATGCCTTGTCATTCTTTGGTCCAATTATCTTCAGATACTTGAAGAAGAAGTTCTGAATATCATTCATTTTGTTACTGAGATGACTGCATTTTCACAAGAAAGTCTGCTTCAGTTTTCAGCAAATTTGGTGACCTTTCATTGTCACTCGTGATATTTCCTTTTAAAATTTTAACATGTATTTTTTTTATCTTTCTCTTGCATCTCTTCTTTCTATTTATGAATTTTACAAACTTTATTTATAGGCAATCCTTTCTGCATTGAGTTCTGCAATAGGCTATACAAATATTAATTTCAGTAAGCATTTCTGCACTGGAGGATTTTTGTTGAAACATTAACTCATGTGTCTGGATTTGGGATGTTTTTTTCTTGCTTCAACCAAAAATTCTTCAACATCAAGACTGCGCTGTTGAAAAACAATTAATGGAGATGTATACAGGATTATCTTTCATTGTCTGGTGATTCTATCTTTGTCATAATCATCACTGCTTTTGTGATAGTCATAATAATTCATTGATATTTATGAAAAAATATTTGCATGTGAGGCTTATTAACAGAAATGGCTGTGCCTACTGAAAACTCGTTTGGCAATCTCTGCATTTTGATGCATGTGTTTACCTAATGTTTAATCACCACTGAACACGTAAGGAATTGTGTGTTAGCTAGATTCTGTCTAAGCACAGAAGAAATTCTGACATTGTCTTAAAAACGTATCCTTTTCCATCCAAGTGACAGCCATTTAAAACACTCTTGCCAATATTTAATAAAATGCTATGTAAATGTTTTGTTAGATTACATTACATTTTTGTTTTTTAATAGGTAAAAGCCTGCTGTGAATGCACAGAGATTAATGTTGCTGTTTCTTCTATCTTACATCAAGTTTACATTCGGTCTCAGGGTCACCGTGCTGTTGGCAGAGTTATAGCCATTCTGTCGACTGCCATATGGCATCGTATGAGTCACACAGAGATTGAGGTAACTTCACATTGAATTAAGGTGTATGTATGTTATTACTGATGTTGTATTGATAATCACTTCTAATGCACTGTGTTGCATATTAGAAACCAGATAGAGGAATGAAGTGAAGGTTCTTCCTAACTGAACCTTGATCTTGAGCTAGAACTGAACGTGACCTTACCTGTATATCTTGAGTTTGTTTTGACCGAATGCCTTTGAATAAGATAGTTCCTGTGACTTAGCTTTCTTTGGATACTGTAGAAAGAAATCTGTAAATTACTATTACAATTATGATATAAGAGGTGAACAGTAGAGTGTTTAAAAAATTCTCTTAAAATACTGAGGAGGATCCTTACCTCTGGGGATGGCCTGCCTTGTAGTCGTTGGGAGACATGCTGCTTATCTGAACTACTTAGCTAACCCCTTCATATCTGATCTGTTACCAGGTATTTGTTTTTGTTGTTGTATTTATCATTGCAGTTACATGTTAAGTCGTACCCTGTCTGCTACCGCTGTCTCATTAAATTGCTCAGAATCAATCCATTTGGTAAGTATAATAGCTTCAAATTTCTGTCAGTTCAAATGTTGCTTAGTTAATAGTTTAAGAGAAAAAGTGGCTACTTATCAGCCATACATTTAGTGCGTGGTCATTTATCCCAATGTTCTTGTTGCCTGTGGGTGAAATCAAGATAATTGTCATCTGAAAATAATATAAATGGCTAAAAAGGTTGGTGACTTGAAGGCTTTGAGCATTACAGAATTTACCCGTAGTTTCTGTTACGTACAATGAGACTTTGGATGTAATGTCTTAGACCTGGCTCTTCATTTTCCATCAGTGCCTGTGTTTTTATAATTGAAGACTCATTATGCAGCGTACTTTGAAAATTGTGGATCTTGACAGGTTCTGTCCAAAAGATTGCGATTTCAGAATTTGGTTTTGTTTGGAAATGACCCTTGACTGATCGATGCCTTGTGCATTATGATAACAGTTTCCAGATTAGATTAGACTGTTATAACTGGATTTATGGTAGGGCTGTCGTGATATGCACCATAACACCTCTTAGGTGTTTTTGATCTTCAAGCCCACCAACACCCAACCTGACTGCCTAATGGCACAGTCCTTAATCATAAACTTCACATATGCCAAGATTATGACATTTAAAAAAAACAAGGATCCATTAACATTTCACTTGACAGACAACATAACCTGAGAAATAACTTTTAGCAGAACATGGTTTGATGTGAAACAATGTTTTCCTAGGTACTTTACAGCTAAACATTCATTTAATACCAGTTTTCAACTGAGTAAAATTAAACAATTTTTAAAATGTGGACCAAGTTATTTCTTGAAATTTACTTAATAATATTATTATATTTTATTGTCTGATAGGAATGAAAATGTCAACTTCTATGGTCTATTTGTGTCGGATTGTGTCAGTAACTGATGACCTTATTTCTGCTGACACTTTGGAGACAACTGTCAGCGATGTCAGTTGGCTTCTGACACAGTTCAATCTTTGGTATCAAACTGCTGTCTTCTTATGCTTTCGCGGAAATGGAGAGGTTACAAATTTGAGATATTCTAATCAGAGAGTAGTTTTGTAAGCTAGCGATTAGATAGATATATGCATAGAAGCACATATGTTTCCAAGGACTGTGCTAGTTATCAAGGCTTAACTGCAAATATCTATGAAAGAGTCAGCTCGATGGCCGTTCTAGAGGTTTATATTCAGATTAGTAGCAGGACAGAGGTATGCTGTAATTTCGTTTCATTTTATTGCTCCACAAAAAGACGACAGCATATAACATATTACTTTTTTAAAAATTCATGTGGGATGCAACAGACAATTCCCAGAAAGAACCATGTTCCGCTTATTAGGGATGCCTACGTCAAATGGAATGCTATTTGAAATGACAAATAATCAACTTAACAGGCCTATAGGCCAACTGGACTTGAGCAAACAGAACCTTTGTAACAAGAACCAAAAAAAACTTAACTAACAGAATGAAGTAATTCACTTATTGAGTTCATTCAAATATGCATATATATGATGTTTAAATAATTTAGTATTGGGCAGAGTACGAATGTCATGAGATAAATTGTTCCATAAAGAAGGACCAGCGCATTTAATAGAAAATAAACGAGTGTTTGTACGGGCATAACTTGTATGATAATTATCCTTTGATCTGGTATTATAAATGTGGTACTCAAAATTGGATGAAAAATAACCACAGAAGGCAGAAGGAAGTAAGTTTTGTGCAAACCTATACATAAATTCACCAATCTGTAATTTGTTTATCTGATCAAGTTTCAAAATATCAAGGTCATGAAAATTCTTTTCCGAAGAAGAATAAGGAGATCTACCTAAGGTTATGCGGACAACTCGTTTTTGAAGCAGAACAATTTTTCTTTGCCCATTTGTGGTCTCGCTTCAGTTCAATCGTAAATAAATAAATAATATATCGTTGCAAAGTTGATTTACATATAATTAATTTACGATGTTCATTTTTTTATACTAGTACATAGGATTAAGTCTGCATTTCTCAGTCTGCTTAGCTGCATTTCTTTTGAGCTTCTTCTGCCGAGTCAAGAAACTGCAATCAGAATTGAAGTTGTGTTACATTTGTTCCAGGTCACATGTAGCTGTGTTAGACTGATATGTTGGTATTGTGGACTATACTGCATTAGCAACACTGTCCTCAGAAAGGCAAGGTCACCTTCCATAATTACAATGGTCATATTACCTTGATTATGATAAATGTTTTTGTTTTACACCATTTTAAGAAATAACCTGAAATTAAGTGGTTGTCTTCAAGTCTAGAATGACTGTATTGTTTACTAAAACAGTCTGGAGTGACTGTAGAAACTTGAGGCTGAAAAAGTACTGTTTTTACCACAATGAATAAATATCCCAGAATTACGAATATATAGAGCTGTGTTTTTAAGTATTTGTAAAATAATCTAGATAAATTGAAAGCTGTTGTCACAATACTCTTGCATCTTGTTTTTGCTTACTAAGGTAAGGGAATTGATATCATCATCATCATCATGTGTGTTGTGCCCCTCACTGGAGCACAGCCATTTCCACAGCATGTTACCCTTTGTCTTTGTTCTTGGCTCATCTGCAAGTTGTGTGCAGTCTGAAATACAGCAGGCACAGTTTGGACTCTACTGCTTGTGTCCATTGTGGCAAAGGTGTCCAACTCGTCTCTTCCAACCTCTTGAGGGGCCCAGTATCATGGCCTATGGAGCTCTGGCATAGTCCTGTTTGCCATTGTAACCACACAATGTGTCCAATGTTGTTTGAATCATCTCTGACATTGGGATGTACATTGTAATGTGAGCTGCATAGTTAATGTGCACACAGTATTCTCAGGCACCACTATTGATATAAACAATTCCAGCAACACTTCTGCTTCTGTAATGCCCCTGCTCTGCAAAACCCTACCAAGTAATACAGGCCCCTTGATGTTGGCACTCAAACTAGCTAACTCCGCCACTGCCTTGTTTGGGGGTAGTGCCAGTCCCAAGCCTGGATAAAGGAGGAGGGCGACGGCAACGGCCTTTGATGCCATAAGCTGTCGTTAAATTGAGGAACTACTACTACTACTACTCAAACTAGCTGATGTTACATGCAATGACATAAGAGTAAAGAAAAACTGGTGTTTTTGATTTCCTCTGTATTGCCGCTTGATGTTATTGTTAACTGAATATATAAAATATAGTTGCTAGAGGTTGCTGCGAGTCTCAAGGCTTTGGTTGCCAAATCAGCACTGACTATTCACGACATAAACTTTGTCCTCGCCAGCTCCAACCTTCGATTGGATGATGTGACAGATGAACGATTGAAGACAGTTGTCAGAAAGCTTCTCCTGACTTTCTGCTTTCAGTTCAACAGCATTGCACCTATGATTGATCAAATTGTCACTCTGGTAGGTGGATTTCCTCTTAATTATAGGCCAACTTTTAAATTTTGAATTGACTTGTTATTGAATTTGTCAACTGGTTAATTACAAGTGAATTTTTTCAGTTTGTTTTTATGTATGGTATATTATTTCTTATCTCTTTGCCATCACCCTGAAAGTATGCTCTTACAACACAAACCCTGTTTAGAGTGGCAACCTTGAATTGACTGATCACTAATATACAAACAACATCCTTTCACTATCTGATTCAAATAAACGGTGTTTGTCAGGGACTTAGACTGCAAAGGGCAATAGATGTAGCATCAGGAAAAAGAGTGAACATGGATGTAAGAATGTTTTCTAGGAATGTTAGGCCTAACAAGCCTATCATAACATTAAATGGCTTGTCTAAAGTTTATTTACTGTTTGATATTTATGATAATTTATCAGAATGTTATAGCATGATATCGATAGTCCAATTCTTGTGATGATGAAGAATTAGAAAGAGATTACTGAACAAAGTGGTGCTATGTTGTGAAAATTACAATTCATAGGGTTGATATTTTTATCTCTGGTCATGAAGAAACTTTATATTTTATTGGAGTATGATGTACATTTGAATTCTGTTGATATGATGATGACATAAAAATTATAAAAAGCAAAAACATTCTGACAGAGTTTTGAATAAATTTGTTCATTAAGTTAAGGCATTAGATTCAAACTATTTGAGAAAGGTAGTACTGGTAACCTTTTGATTTCCTTTGCAGGCTTTTGGGAATGACAATCAACAAGTCACTTTACTAAATGTAGCTAACATTCTTGAAGTTCTTGTGGAAAATCAGGTCTCTTGGGTGAATGAAATCTGCATTAGAAAGTCAGACATGATGAGTTACATAGGACATATGCATCAAATTTTATCGGTTGCAACACCACAAATTCCAGACCGGCTTCCTAGCAAAATTATTGAACTTTTAAACTCCAGTTCTGTCTGTGGAAATTTTTTTTGATAGCTGAGTAAACATTCTGCATGGAAACTGGCAATGCAGATAGTAAATAACCAGTGCTAATTTTGTATTTCCTGTTTACGTTGTCAAAAGATTGACGGGTTTGGTGGGACATGGAATTCCATCACCAATTATACTGCTATAAGTTTCACTTCCTAAATAGGACCTTTAATACTAGTTTCATTTGTTGAATTATTTTCAATATCTTTATGAAACATGTTTTATTATTATTATTACTATTATTATTATTATATGTTGTTTTGTGTTGCTGAGGTTCCAAGGGATACTTTTATTCTTCCACTTCACGTATCAATTTTCTGTTCACCTTAAGTCAGACCTCAAATTGAGTGTCTCTGATGAGTTTCTCTTAAAGTGGCACTATATAAATTTGTGATTACAATTTGTGTTTACCTGTTTAGGTCCGTTAGCAATATGTGCTGCACCTTTTACGGGTTCTTAAAGGTGCTTCATAGATGTTCAAATACATACACATCTCTGGCAAGGCAGTAGCTCAGAATAACACCAGCTAAGAAAACTGATGCTATTTTTGGTGTTTCTATCAATCATTCTACTGAGAGAACAGTGAGAAAAGTCATATTGTATTCACATCAGTCATCCATAAAAGACTTAATCTAGCAGCAGGATTAGCAGCAAAAACTAGCCAAAGAATAGCCTAAGTCGACCCTACATGCCTACATGAACGCCATTTATTTGTCTATAACTACAACAAATGGATATATACAAATACAATATATGTATGTTTGTGTGGGTGAGTTCTACTGTATGAATCAAATTATAATTTAATTTATAAATACATGCATAATCATGCACATGCTTGTGGTGATGTATGTTTGCATCTATACATACACATGTACAGCAAGTGTATAAGATGAACATATAAATTACAACATGACAAAGATTATGTTAAAGCAGTACAACTTTATCTTCTCAAAACCATTTATGGGAATCCAGTACATTCTTTTCACTTCTGTTTCATCATCATATACCACCTCCTCCTATCCTTCATCCGGCTCTTTCCTTTCTGACACTTTATTTTGAAGTTTTCCATCCATAATCTACAAACTGTTTCACGTAAATTCTAAGTCATATAAAGCATTCATTCCCCATGAAATAATTACAACTGTTATTCCTGAAAAAACTTTGCTCTAAAGAAATTACCTTGGCTACTTCCCTTCCTCTGAGGAAACTGACTGCTATAAGACTTTCAGCACTGGCCAATAGTTTCTCACTTTTCTCATAGACATTGCACCACTTTCATCATCTTAATAGGTTTAAACCTGGCCAGGGAAACTCTTGCCTGCAGGCCACATTTGACCCACAGTGTCATTTAAGTTGGCCTGTGGGTTGACTTGACATTAAAATGCCCGCAGTGGACAACAGACCAATTCAATCTTGATTACAGTGTTTGTTTACATTTTCAGGGCGTGAATTTGTTTAGTTTTTTTGGCAAATTTGTCTTTAATTATTATACTAATAGTGGTTCTTCAAGTCTTACAATGACAAAATCAAGTTCATGAAAGCAAAAACAGGAAGCTAATCTAATGGCAGGCATATGAGAGTGGACAGAACATTTTTTGCGATTGTGAGTGGCAGTGGTGTATGTGACTCTAGCTAAAGAGGTATGGTACTTGGATGGAAATTAAGGGGGTCTGGGACATTTTGTGCCAAAAGCGTGAAGCCCCAACAATTAAGGGGTCAGAGGGAATGTTGTAAGCTCCCCAGCCAAGTCATTTGCCAAAATAAAACAAGCCAGGAATTAAATAAGTGAAGCGGCGGGGAAATGCTTTTTATTGCATGATGCTCGTATCCGTTGACAGAGCAAAGTCGAGTCATCAGTTGTGGGGGTACACCTAAAAAATCTCGCAGGATTTACATAAATCCCAAGGTTGATGGTCTTGGCCTCAGGGAAGTCCAGATCCAATGACTCCCCAGCCAGGTATACCACTGAGTGGGAAGACTGTTAGTGCATTAAAAATTTAATTTTCAGGAGCATATTAGAATTCTGAACATAACTCTTCAGCGCCATTGGGGTAGGAGCAAGTTTATGCAAGTAAAACTTTGAAACACATGCAAAAAACCAGGACTCTTCAAGAAAGACACATCTGCACCTGACTATGGTTTGCAAGATGGCTATGTAACAATAGAGCTTACTGCTTGGAAGCAACCGTGCAACACTGATGCCAGACAGGAAGCCCCCAGTGCAAAACCCATCTGGCCTGTGAGATCAATCTGGTTTGCAGGTTTGGCCTGTTGCCAGTAGTTTCCCCAGGCCTGATTTAAACATTTTGGTGTCACTTCTGCCACTAGTCACTGGATGAGTGACAGAGAGGCAAAGCCTTAGGATTAGTTCATGAAACAGTTGTACAAAGAGCACAGCAAATGTCCTATATCAATAAACCTTTACAATTCAAAACAGCGCATTCAACTTCAGCTATACATGTAAACAATCAAATGTAAATGCATCCAAGTCTTCTTTATGTAGTAATGCCTGTACAGATTATAAGCAGAATTCTGAGATATGTTAAAGACACTGATGTATGTATATGTATACACATATATGATTTTATATATATATATAAATATATATATATATATATATGAAATCTAAGACCCAAAGAATAAAACACTGTGCAGCCATAAACAGCATTTGAGTAAAGTGGAGTCTGTTTGCCTCCAAATGCATGAACAACAACCAATAATTACTAATGACGCTGAACGAAGAATGATTGTCAACAGAATAATCATGGAAGCAAAAAGAAAGATCTTAAAAACAAGTAGGGCACTCTTCTAGTCATGTAAAATTATGGTCATGTGACAGTCATGTTATGTGGTCAGTCATGTATTATCATACAGGTAAAATGAGACAAAAACTTGTTGATCTGATGTAGGCTCAACATCAGTATTTTTGGCCCAAAGCAGTTTTGCTGATGTTGCTTACTTGTTACACAGATACTATGATGATACTATATGGTACTAGAAACCACAGCTAATGATCTCAGATATTATGGCAGATGTCTCAAATTTCACAATTCCCTTAAATCGTCGGGACAGAAATCCCCGAAAACAGACCAGAACAATTAGAATTTCAGAACTGTCAGAATTATGAAAGCAGATACAAGTATCCAAAACACTTCAATCCGTCAAAGTAACTAAGTAATTTAACAATTTTTATTAAAAATTTAATTTATTACCTTTAGGCTCATCCTCTTAAATGCATCACGCAAACTTGAGCACTCGAACACAAACATTTTGTGCTTTTATAAGTCTTAGTTCATTCAGTGTTGTATACAAAATTGCATACATAAAACTATATTTACATATGTAATACATATCATCAAACAAAACATTTTAAAAGTGTACCATGAACACAATCTTTTCAATCAAAATTACATGAGTAAGTAAAAATGGTTAAAAGGTAATTCCCTCATGAGTAGATGAAAGCTGAGACTGACCAAATAACATAGAGTTTGAGTCTTTAAGCTAGCTAATCATTTAATTAATCTACTGGTCCTTTGACTGATTGCTTAAAATTTAATCAACTTGAGATGGTTACCATATTACAAATTTTGTATCACAAATTCATTTATTCACTAAAATCTTAATTCAACAATTAGGCATTTCAGAATTTAGAAGTCAATGCAGGAAATAGTTTAAGAAGCATAACAAAAATTCAACAAATCTTAGAAAACAGATCATGCTATCGACAAAAACTTCAAAACGTAGGAATAAGTCTCAGAAAAACTGAACATGCAATGTCATGCCAGACCCAGGACACAAGGATATGCAATGCTACATTTAAAAAACTGCAACAAAGTCTTCTCAGTAGAATAATAGCTAAGTTTAAGATTGTAGCAAGAACTGTCATAACAATTAAGTACAAATCCACCGAATGTTCTGAGTAAGTCTTCCCAGTAACCTGGTTCATTCAGATGGCTAGCATAAATGAACCTTCAACTCCACTTCACCTCTAACCATCCTCCATGACTAAAACACAATAAGATGATAAACAGGCAAATCGACAACTAAAGCTTTGGTCGTTGACAAAGTTTCACATCTTACACATCAAATACATTTTGGTATGACTCAGTGACATTCTAATGACTTAGCACACACTTCTCATGCTTGCTGTTTCATTGTCATTTAAGAGTGCAAAGAATTTTCTAAATATTGGCTGAATCTCAGTTACAAAAACAAATGGTTAAAGGCTGAGTTCTGTCACAGTTTTATAACACTACCAGAATCTGGAGACATCTTACTAGTTTTCAAAGAATGTCGCGACACAGGCAGATTCTTTATAAATCACACAAGTTACTAGAAAATTGATTGTAATTAACACACAATAAACAATAAATTAGTTCAAAACAACATTTACCTGAAAATTGGATGGCTCTCAAAATCAACATTTCAATTTTCGACATTCCATTCAGCTCACATAAACTTATTTTCTTTATTTTGCCATTGTAAGTTACCTATAACTGAATAATTGAACCACTCTAACTTAGCTAAAAAGGTGACATGAAAAACATAACCTGAATGTAGGAAATACTGAGAATCTGTATTTCAAAGGCTAAGTACAAAGGCTAAATTTCAGTTTAGGCAGAAACAAGATCAACCCATTTCCTGAAAAAGTCATCAGCTATAGGATGAGGAAGCTTGTCACCGAATCAAATACCACCATCACAGAAGTCATCTTAAACAACAGAGATGCACAACAAAGCACTGTATGAGTTAAGATTCAATGAATGATATTGTGCTTTTGTATATTTATGATACTCCAGCAGAACTCACACGTGGGACACTGGCTTAATCATGATGAAATTGGTCAAGTCAAACAGATTGTCAGATATGATAAGCTATCTGGTTTGAAAATGCAGCATTGAAAACAAATCAACTGGAATTCTATAATACAGTTACATATATGCTGCTAATCATGCAGAGAAAGAAGAATCAGACATGAGTAAGTCATGGCAAAAACACCTTTACAACCTATGTACTGATCAGAGTTGCCTGCTGAGACTCAGTGCAACATAAAAATGCGCAAAAAAATTCTAGCTGCGACAACACGGGTACTCAAAGCTATGGAATCACTCCACTAAGCAAGAGCAAAGACTTCAACGACACCTATGTACACAGAGAAATCTCATTGTAAAGGTCTCTCAGACCTGCATCAAGTGTATTGCTAGCAATGTATTCAGTTTAAAACACTGTGACAGAATGAGCAGCATCGACAACGACATTTTTGGCTGAGATCATAGAGACTCCGACCACAGTTTGTGTTCTGCTCAACGGACTTGGGTGTGGAAAAAAGTTACGACAACTATTACGTTGAGCCTGAAACTTTCAGCCTGTGTGACTCAAGGTTGCAGTGGACCTTGAAGTCAGCAACTGTTGAGAGCTTGGTTTGGCAAGCTGTACACTCATAAACTGTCTGAACGAGCTTGACAGTACACGTGGCTTTTTCAACCATCTTCCCCAGAAAGCACGAGTTCTGTTGGTGATTGGTGCATGCACTGTAGCCAGGAAACACCAAATGGCACTGCTTGCATATGTATCCGACATCGACACTCGACTCACAAGCGACGCTAAAGTCACAGTCACTGACAACGGACTTGAGGTCAGCAAAGGTCATGGAGTCATCGGTGTACCTGGCAACAGTAGTTTCCTTATCAGACACTTTTTCTTGAATGGACTGCAGCGAGGGCCGAGAAATCTGGAGCAGGCTTAATGGTAAACCATACAATGTTGGGTCAGACAAGTAAAAACTTTCCATACCTAAAACAACACACAAAAATTCAGAAAGTTTGTTTTGCTGTCTTTTCTTTTAGTTGTAACATAAGGCTTTTCTTATTTTAAAACTAGCCATCATTTCATTGTTTTAAGCTTTTCTTTAAATGTCTGTAGCACAAGTGTATGACCATTGAATCTCATAATTATTTCATCTGAAACTACAACAGTAAAAACTTGTTGTGCACTTTTGATAGGAGCTGTATAAATGCTTGGCTACAGTTAAATTACAATAACTACTACATAAGCACTGGTTCAGTTGTAACAACTAGCCTAATGTTCATGAACATTTTTCAAGGCAATCTCCGTTAATTTTCTGCAACGGTTTGCCACACATACATATGCATGTATGTTGTTACTGCACCTCTCTGTCAGCAGGATAGCAAGTGCACCAGCTTCTTCCATCGTCAAAGAATGCAGGCTTCAATTCTCCACCCATGTCATGGGAGCTCCACAGATGAGGACCATAGAAGAGCTTTACGGGCAGCAATGAATAAAGCCCCCAGGGATTGGAAGAAACCACCTGGCAGACCAAGAACTATATGGACTAGAGTAGTGGAAAGGATCTTGAATGTTGTGGTTTTGGGCTTAGTACTGCTTTGAATAAGGCCCATGACAAGAAGGTGTGGCATCACATCATCGATGCAGCTACACTCGTCTACAGTATGCCCCCGAGAAAAAGCATCTCTTCAACAGTTCACTGACATGCCCAACTTTCTCGTATAACATACGCTATAACACTATAACCAGCTTAAACCACTATTTTTGGAATACATATGAACTAACATGTTAAAACTTTAAATAGAATTAAAACTTGGCTGAGGCTGAGGCCTGATTTTGTGTTGACGATATCTAATAAGCAATTGCTTCCAGCACAATTACCTGCACTGGCCAGCTGGGATGGCAGGAAAGGTACATCAAGCCCAGGATAAAAGCTCCCAAGACCAGGGTACATGAACGGCAGCATTCCAGGCAGGCTTGGATAGAAGGATGGCCCATAAGGTGAAATCTTCTGTGGACTGTTTGTTGTTGAGGCCACATCTGGATTGACCATCGAAGAAGAATGAGAAGAGCCACCAATGATGGACATGAAACAGCTGTCAACAACCTGTGGATCTGTTAAAATATTCAAAGTTCTGTATAAGTATTCTAGACTGAGTAACCAATACTGATAATTTTATAGTAACATACCAGCCCTAGCATAGCACCCTTTTACAAGTGCAAGAAACAAGTAGCATAATATTATATTTCTGCAATTTTATTATTTAACTCTACACATAGAGCTTTTCAGATAATAAGATTTTATTTAAACAGGAAGCCCTATTATTCTTTCAACTGTAATTATATTACCGAACTTTTCAAAAATAAACAGCAGCTTATAAAGCATCGTCAGTTAACCCAAAATCAGTTTTCTCATCTTTGTTAACAATGATAATTTCGTCCCATTCTGTATCAAGTCACCACATGCACTTCCTAATTTAGTTTAATCCATTAACAAATCAGGAACTGCAGATAGACCTATCAGAAATCATTAACAGGAAACGCATTTACTATTCTTTTGGTTTGAGAAATCCACTGAGCTTGCTAGACTTAATGTGACAGGTGTTTCTAGATGTTACCTGATCTAGAAGTGACTGAAAGGTCTGCCTTGGTCTTAGTCTCTCCCAAACTCAGACTTGGTCCTTTCTCGGATTTTACAGCAGCAGGATATGCTGAAAGGTTCAAAAAATTAAAACTAGATTTATGTGAATCCTAATTAAAAAGTCTTGTAACATGCAAGTAATAAAATGCACTCTGGGTCAAGATAGATTGATAAGATTTTCATGGTTTTCATTTTGACTGACAACTAACCAAATCTAGCAACTATTAAAACTATGTACTGTAAAAGGGTTAGAGGATGAATATGATATAACATATATGCAGTAAACAAGTGAAGTGATATGACTATATAAAATTATCACAAAATATTTTCCTACATATGGTCCAAAAAATTGTTGCAAATACAAGATAACATAAACAATCAGACAGCCCTGATGTACAAAGCTAAAAATAGAGCTGTTATAATACTTTGCCACTCACCAACAGAATGCTTGTCAGCATCGTAGGCTGACCCGGGAGGAACAGCACCAGACTTGGTAGTCCTGTCATCACCAAGTGATTCCGCAGATGGAAGTGAGGATGGAGATGAATGGTATTTCTTTACGGCTGATTTTCTCACACTCTTTAGGTTCCCATCCACAGCATCCTCTACTGCAGATCGATTGTCCAAGTCCGCCTGAGTCCGAACAAACTTCTTCACAATATCAATATGCTGAGTACTGAAGAGATGGTCTCGCAGAGTGAACTGAGTGGAATACTTGACTGGACAGTACAGGCACTGATCCGGAACTTGCAACGATTCTACATCCCCGCCACCATTGTAGACACTTCCATCCGCAGCCAGTCTGTTCTTCTTGTCTTTGGCTCGGGCATTTTGGAACCACACCTGAACAACACGCTTGCGAAGGCCAATTTCATGCCCAAGTGCATCACATTCGGCGATAGTAGGAGTTTTGTAGTCAGCATAGATCGCCTTCATAACTCGAATCTGGAGGTTTGACATGTGCGTACGATGTCGCTTGCCTGGAAATGTCTGTCCTTGGCTGGACTGGACGGATGCGGATATCCTGGATGACTGGCCTTTTCCTTCAGCTCCCTGATTAATGTCGTCGTTGTTTTCAACAAACTCCGACTGGGATTCGGACAGAGAATCATCGCAGCTTCGAGTGAAGCTGACTCGAGTGTCTGTAGCAGCAGCAGTAGTTTTCTGTAGCGTGCCAAACATGGCACCAGCAGCAGCAGCAGCACTGGACTTTGATTCATAGTTCACCCGATAAGTTTTGCTGAGGTCTAGTGGAACGTCCAGGTTATCACTTCGGTGACTAAAAGGTTCATCCTTCACGGCGGTGCTAAATGACTTCTGGATTTCTGTTCGACTTCCAGACAGCATGTCAAGACTTTTTCTAAAAGAACTCTTAGAAAATTCTGTCTCGGACTTGAATGGCTCTCTGCCATATATAAGATTCAAAGGAGGAACAAGTGGTAGGAAAGGTGACGGCAAATTATATGGATTGTTAATTAACTGGGCAAAATCTACTCCATGTGTGTTACCTCCTTCATAACCAGGTGAGTTGTATTTTACTTCCTCTGCATTTACATTAAGTTCCTCTCGTAAAAGTACATTACTTTGTTTCTCAACATGTTTTCCTATGGGCTGTTGGGGTTTAGAAATGGCACTGCCAGTTGGAAAGAACTGTTGGGAATGGTGGAACCCTGGTGATGACATGGGTTGTGAATGAATTCGGTACTGACCCTTGCGTTCCCTGGCCCTTGTGTTCTGAAACCAAACTTGTACAACACGCTTCTTCAGTCCAACCTCGGCTGCTATTGCGCTCAGCTGCTTACGGCTTGGGTTGCAATCAGCCTTGTACTTGAGGCTCAGGTACTCGAGCTGTTCCGGAAGAATGGTTGTCCGCATCCTTCGGTCACGTAAGGTGTCACTGTCATCCACCTCTTCGTATGAGGCCTGCTCATCAGGGAAAGAACCTCCACCACTGCCACTGCTGCAAGGACCCTGCTGTGAGGCCACATCCTTCAAGACGTTGAAAGCACTTCTTGCTGAACTGGATGCACTGTTTACTTGACTCTGATGAGCATTGTCTTCGTGATCTTCTTGTTTCTCCAGACTTTCAAATGTCTCATTGCCTTTTTCACAGATATCGTCACCTTTTGTTGGTGATGCTGTTTTCAACTTCTCCTTTGCTGCTTTTCCAGCTTCAAAGTCAAGTTGATTTCTCAGGCTCTCATCTGAGCTGCTGCATTCGCTGGCAATTGGCGACATCTGTGAGTCTGGCTGAAGTGCTTTGCTGTCTCGGTTGCATTGGGCTCTCTGGTGTTTGATCAGCTCATAGTAGCGTTCAAATACCACCAAGCAGGTTGGGCACTGGTACTTCAACCCAGAAGCTGTGCAGGATTGTGTCTGGGTGTCATTGTCTCCTCCCCCCACTCCTCCTCCAGAAGCAGAGGTTGCACTGGCAGTGCCATCAATGGGTGGTTGGTTTTCGTAAGTCTTTCGTGCTTTCTGCCGCGCATTCTGGAACCAAACAATAATTACACGTGGACTCAGTTCAAGGAGTCGAGACAACATCTCTAGTTCCTCATCTTTTGGATATGCATTCAGTTCAAAGTGCTCCTGAAGAATCTTGATTTGGTGATCAGTAAAATGTGTCCGATTTGCTCTCTTGCCATGGCTGGTTGTCCGAGTTGACGAAGTGTCCCTTATCTGATTCTGACCCTGCTGTGTTGCAGATAGAGAGGCAACCCCGAACAAAGCTCCACAACTCATTGCCGCATTTGTGTGTCCTGAAAGACTGACTGGCAAACAAAAATTTGAACTGGGTACAAATCGAGAAGGAGTATTCTGCGGTCCCATTGAAAACACTGTCTGGGTCAAGACTGAAAGAGGAGTGGATGAGTCAGAATGCCGGAGACCCTCATCAAATGAATCTGATGACCTAGTACTCTGAGTTTCCAAACAGAAATTCTCTTGTTTCATCTCACTGGTAGCAGAATCACATCTGCTGACCGTTGATCTGTGTCCAGAGTCTGCAGACAGTGTACTTGTGTTCTGTATTTCGCTAACATTCAGTTTCTCAGTCTCAGCTTCCAAGATTGTGGTTGGTGGAATGCTGAAGTTGTACGGGGAATCTTTGCTCCTTTGACGTTCCTTAAAAAGGGTGTTTCGAAACCAGTGCTTGATTACTTTCGGTGGAAGCTTGGTCTTTTCTGCCATTTCAGCAACCTGCTCATCACTAGGTGAGTTACTGATGTCAAAATGTGCTCGAAGTATGCTCAGCTGTTCATCGCTGATGCGTGTACGTGCTCTCTTTTGCTGAGCAACCGTCAGCGAGTTCTGCACCTGCTGTGGCTGCTGTGGAGGTGGTGGCTGAGGAGCTGGTGGAAACGGCTGAGGTGGTGGCATTGCAAACTGTTGGTGAGATGACAACAATAGAGTGGGGTCGAGCAGGCCAAGGCCTGGAATTCCATAGAATTCAGATGGGTGGCTAAATGGCATCATCATTGGCAGCACGGGAGGCAGAAGATTCATGCCTAATGGCAATCCAAAACCCATCATGTCAAAGGGCAACATCATCGACATCTGATGCATCATCTGTGATGACATATTTCTGGAAATATAGCCAGCTGCTTCAGCAGCACCAGCAAGACTGGCATGATTTGTTGAAACCATTCCACCCAAGTCCATTGCAACAGGAGATTGTGGTGCCTCTGAAGAAGATGGAATCGGTGTAGGAAGACGTAGCTCATAATACTTCTTAAATTCTGAGGCAAACTCTTCGATAAGAAAAAGTGGAATCGTCTCTTTGTGAACCTCTTCTTTATGAGTTTTTAACACCCAGATGCTTGAGAATTCCTTCCGACACTGATCACAAACACTCTTACTTAGTTCTGGAATTTTTACCAATTTCTCATCTTTCTCACAGGAAAATTCAAACTCAGATTTTGCCAAGCTTTCAATCAACTTCCTTTCCTTCTCATGTAAGACTCTTGCACCCTGCTGCGATGACTCATTGAACTGCATCACACACTCAAAGCCAATGTTCTCCAGAAGAGAACGATAGTAGAATGTCTTTGGCGGTGAACGAGGTGTCTGATGAGCAAACATACATCCTGTCTGCTGATGACAGGCTAAGTCATCATGGCTACTGAACGTCGTAATGCATTTGCTGCAAGAAAAAATCTGTGCTGTAGGATGAAATGACCCTGGCTGAGAAAAGTGAGCAGAAGCGACAGAGGTATCAGCTCCTACACCAGAAGATGAAAAATTTGCTGAAGCACTTGTTTCCGATGAGCTGATACTAGGAAAACTGTACACAGGAAAATTCTCAGCAGAAGAAAGGGTGGAAGACCAAGAAGATACATGTTCTGAACGCTTCTGGTATTTATGTCTGTTGTAATCATCGTTAGCCATTGTAGTTCGACAACTTTCATCATCTGCTGATGCCCGAGCAGATCTTGCCGGCTTTCTATCCTCAAAATGGATTTGATCGGTATTCAACTTTTGCACAGTTTGGTCATCAAATTTCTTCAACAACTCTTCACCGTCTGACTGTTCTTGTTGCAGCTGTTCTGTCTTGATTTGTGACAGAACCCTCTTTCCATCTTCTGAAAGTTCCAATGCATCCACCCGTGTCCGTTCATGGTCTTTCACTAAGCATGACGCAAATCCTTGTGGTTGACCATGATTGTCGTCACCTGGTGACAATCTGTGAACTTCATTGTTCACCACTGACACTTGGCCCTGCTTTCCAACTGCAGTTTCAGAATCAATGCTTTCCTCTGACACTGTCAGTGGTAAGTGACTCAGGAATTGAGTCTCAGCAGCCTGTCTGCTGCCATCGATCTGCTGAGAGGATGAAGTCACAGTACCATTTGACAGCTGGGACATCACGTGCTTCACCTTGTGCAAGTGTGACACAGAATTGTAATGCACAAGGAGAATGTTCTTCTGTGTGAATGATTCCCGACAGACGTCGCACTTGAACGGACGGTCAAGGTCGAGGTACTTGTCAACTGGATTGTTGGCATGGTCACCACGGCGATGCACTGACATTTTATTATGAGCTGACAAGTGGCTCTGGCGGAAAAATGCCATCTTGCAGCGATGACACTTATACTTAAAGTTTGGGTCCGAATAGTGTCCAGCAGCTTTCTTGTCATCAGGAATCTGATGAAGTTCCATCTTTATCCTGCATCTCATGCTCTCCTCATCAGAATCCTCATGATCATCATCCATGTCCATGGATTCTTGCAATTCCTTCTGCTGCTCAACACTACCCAGGGTATCATCATCTCTGCAAACACCACAGCCCATGCCACAACCTATATTCCCAAAGTCTAACCTATCACTCTTGCCTGGCATTTCTTCCACAGCGTCTGTTTCCATGGCCTCTTCAGTTTGCTCCATATGACTGTTCAGCTGACTCATTGCAGACAGGGAAGTCAAGGCCTGTATTGCTTCCCTCAGCAACGAGGCTTCTTCATTTGATTTGTTCGGATGCATCATCTCAGAGTGCTCCTTTGCCGCAACCAGTGACTCAAAACTCTGCAGGCATATTGAGCACTTTTCAGCAGCCACAACCAAGTGGTGCACCTGATGGATTCTCAGATGATCCAGGTGCCTGAAAGTCAGGCTGCAGTCTGTGCAAGTGTGCTGGTACAGTTCCACTCCATCACCAGTAGCAAGTGTGCAACCATCAACATGAATTTGCTGATGGTGAGCCTGAACTTTGATGGCAGTAGAGAAAACCTCATTACATCCTGGGTGCCAGCAAGGATAACTTGGGCCAAGCTTTGTCTGCTTCAACTCGAGGTGACCAAGCTCTGTTTGGTGAGCATAGAGTGAGTTGACATGAAGGAATTCCAATCCACACGTCTGGCACTGATAACGCTGCTCCCTATTTGGACCCAGAAGAACACGACCCAGTGATGATACTTAAAAGCAAAAAAAATCAAATCAGTAAATTTAGAAATCAATCAAAGAATAATAAAAACCATCAAAAATTCAGTCATAACGATTTTCTATTTTATTTTATCAGGCAGTCAGCAACATATATCCACAATAAAAGCATAATCAAATATATTTACAAAGCCTATCAGGACATAAAATATACTTGTATATACTTGTCTATTGTAAAATACTTGTGCATTGCTTATGATGTTAAATAAGCCAACAAAATACTATCCACTATTTTGCATAACAGATGATTAAACTGCATAGAAAACACTGACCATTCTTTGCAATCTGTAGGCCTTCAATTTCCAGTTTTGCCAAATTCAGATTACTGTAATTGGTAACCTCCGTCTTGACGTCTGCTTCTGGGATGGTCGCCGTTACGTCAGACTGGTGCTGTGCTGATGGCTGTGAGTGACCAGAGACCCAGTCGTCGAAGCGGGACAGGTTGCTATCAGACAATGAAGCATGTGAAGACGTCTGCGTCCCATTCTGTTCAACAAGCTTCAGCAGGAATTTAAGAACTTGTGGCTTCACGCTGTGAATCTAAAACGATATGTGCCAGAGTAAAAATACAATGAATAACTTAGGCAAAATAAATTTATAAAGGAAAGTAATCTAAATAATATGAATAAAACTGGCGTCCAGCCTTAATGTCGCTTGTGAAATGAATAACAACATAGGAAATGAGATTCCTGGTCTTATAGTACGAGCACAGTTTATAAGAAATGACTGAAATGACCAAAATGCAATCATTCTTATTGTCCTAGCACCTAATACAATCAATGCTGCCATTCAATTATACTTTTATTTTGCGTCATTCCACATTTTCTCCTTAATTCAAGCTTTTGTGGGAATTAAATTTATTTAAGCAAAACAGATATAAGTTAACTTCCTGTCACAATAATAATGGTAACAGTTGTAATAATGGTGGTGGTGGGAGCAGCAGAAGCAGTAGTAAAATAATAATAATGATGATAATGATTACAATGATGATGATGATGTTGATGATAATAAGAAAAAGAAGGAGAAGAAGAATTTGTAATAAAAAGTTTCATGAACATATTCATCAGGATACTGTAAGATAGATAAAAACTATCTAACGATAACTATGGCATCATTTTCAGGATTGCATATTGGTAATCATCATCATAATGATTACAATAACCACCATCATAATCATCACCACCACAGTCATCAATAAATGTAGCAACAACAGCAGTAGCATTTCCACTACTTCACAATCACCCACCCGATCATCATTATCAATGTCGTTAATAATGACAACAGATGGGAAGCCGGCCAAAAGATCGAAAATACGTCTAATCGTTATAAATACGATCACCCTCACCTCTATTATTCAAAACCCTAAGTGAAATTACATGCACGATAATTGATACAGGCCACAAAGCCGGGAAATAATCCGGCTCTCAGTAATGCACCAGTCACTCTAATAAAGATGAGTTGCAAATAGATGAATACATAATAGATGAAAGTCCCACGGTACAATTCGTCAACTATCATCTGCTCCCTTTTCAGGGGATGGTGGCTGCATTTGGGGGCTCGTAACTAAGAAGCGTTAACAACCTGGACAAGATGGCTCTCCAGTTCTGCCACACCCCTGACGCCCTCAAGGCAAAGGCGGCACGTCAACGTTAAGGGTGGAGAACCAAGCGGATGGCTTTGCTTTGGAGATGCCACCAGTTGTCTCTGGTCAGCGACGACGTCTGGCTCTACAGTTTCACCTCGACCCACAGAAAAACTCTCAGTGATGTGTTTGCCTGAAATTATGTAAATTCATTTAAGCAACTCATTAAACACATGACTTGATCAGATAAAGTAACACAATCTTAAATGTATGGCACTCTGGTTTGGGGCTTACAGTAGTGTAAAAGCTCTTGCGCATACCATTAGTAGCATAAAAAGTGGCATCAGGAAGGAAATAGCTCATTTGCCTAAAAATACCATCCTTGAGGTGGCAAAAAAGGGACCATGGAGGTTAAAGTTTCAGGGCATCTTTCAGTTACCTGCCTGTTTGCAGGAGATAACTATCTCAGTTAATTTTAGAGTTGTACAATTATACAGAAATACGCTGAACTGATAAGGACTATCCATATGTGGGTTTCAATTACACAATGTTGGGCATTTTCTGCACAGTCTTTGTGGCGTGCCTATTAAGTTCCACCAACACATTTAGAAAACACAGTTCTCTTGCTGTGGGTCTTCCAAGAAAGGAAGGGGAGAAGGAAAATTATTTGCTTTTAGGATCAGTGATATACGTTCATATTTTGAAGTGTTAGTGATACAACTGGCCACAGAATATTGAACTCTTTGGAGCTAGATTAAGTTAGCTTTCAAAATACAAGTAAGAAGCAAATTGCAGTAGTCAAGATGGCTGGAGACCATTAGCAATATTAGCCAAAAAAACCAGGATAGAAAAGGCTATGTTGCACCTAATTCTGTAGATATCACGGATGTGGTAGTGGGCAAACCTACATATAACATTAATGTGTTCACAGAATGACAAGTTGAAGCTAAACAAAATATCCAAATTGCAGACTGAACAGCAGAGTAGTAAGACGGAGATGCCTGGGTTGGCAGAATTCAAAGAGTTTTAAATTTGTTCAGTTTCCGAGAAGTTCCAAAAAATAAAATGCAATAAAAAATATAAAATATAATAATAGTAATAAAATAATAATAATAAGTAATATCTATTTTTTGAAATTCCTCATGACTTGCAATCCTGATTGGCTCCTCATTTTATAAAAAAAAAATTTCAAAATATACACATTTATTTGATTTAAAATTTTGCACTATTCCATTTCCTAAACTAATTTACTAATATCCTGTTTTTCTCTGAAAAACGTTGCTAAACTGCAGATATAACTTCTTAGCTGAGGATCTTCCAAAAATAAGAACCTCAAAAGTGGCTTGCTTAATAACAACTGTTACTTCTATAACAATTAGCTCCTCTTCATATACTTTCAACCACACCAGGGTCTAATAAGTACCATTCTACACAAATATCATGCTTGGATCTAGGAACACTTGGAATAAAGCATGATTAGCTCCTTTTCATACACTTTTTTTGAAAGTATAAAGTCACAAAAGTATCTGTAGCGACAACTACCTTTTCATACTGTAAGATATCTTATTAATTGGAAGTGACGTCGTACATTCGTTAAAGATTATTATTAGGTTTTTAATATCAGCCACATATTTGCAGCATGTCATGCCATGATATTTACTTCAAATGTCACAGACTAAAAGCACTCATAAAATCCAGTTTATCAGACGTTTTGAACAAAGACTACTTCTAAGGCTAGTACAGAATAGTTTCTAAATAACTCAAAACAGGAACATCACAGATAATTTTGTTATATTAGGAAACTTAGTTATTCAGTTGAGATGAGTTACCAACAATTTCTAACTCTATTAAAAAGCCATAAAATTACTTTTTAAACATGACTTTCATGACTCAGAAGATTTACCACAACAAATATTTCAGCCTTTCTGGCACATCAATGAAATTGTAAACTATTCCATTTTGTGGGATTTAGACTTACTCTGATTGTGTCAGTAAAGGCTTACTATATACCATATTAAAATCACAACTGGCACTAAAAAACATGTCCACCTTTATGGAAAACTATGTAGGCCTGAAAATCGCATTTCTGTGTTATAACAAGTCTGCACACATGTATGATCACATGTGTGCAGACTTCTAATAACACAGAAATGGTAAGAAGTAATTATTAGGCCTACAAGCCTATTATTCCAGAATTGAATTAGTAATTGAAATTCATGACATCACGATTAACATTTACACCAAGTGCCAACCTAACAGTGATTTTAATTAAAATAAGTATACCTTAACTGTTGTTCCATTGATGCTCCCACACATTTGTTTTATGCTAGACAAACTATCATTTAACTATTGTGACAAAATAATTTTAAAAATTCATATTTGTGACTTTTGAATGAAATGCTTATGGTAAAAATATTCCAAAATGCAGGACATAGATAGTATTGATACAATTCTCAGAAGCTGAAATTAAATTTATAAGAATTAGATTGGTTGGCTTCTTTGATCAAACCCTGCATAGGCCTATTAAATTTTCTCCATATAACAGAATCCCCAAGTCAGATAGAAAACTCTGTAGGCCTGGAGCTAGCATGGACTATTATTTGTGGACATCACATAACAGAGGATAGTGAAAAAATAATGATCAGGTCTACAAAGATGTCGCCTTTATCGTGATTTCCAGAACTGATTTAATAATTTGGAAATCATGAAGTCACAATTAGCATTACACCATGCGTTGACTTAATAATAGTTTCAATTAAAATAAGTATACTTTAATCGTCACTTCATTGGTGTCTCAACAGATTCGTTTATGCTAGATAAATAAATTTAATTTAATTTAACCTAAAGACTTCTAAAGCACCATTATCACAATGTCCAAGGCAATACTTGATGGTGATGGTTGCTTCAAGTCAAAATCGCAGTCAAAGTTCACAAACCATTGGAGAAGCTGGGTTGAATTCCAATAGGTCAGAGAAACCAGAAGCCGGGCTACAGTGGGTAAGCAAGTTGGAAGTGACGCGTCTTAAGTTTAGACCTGAATGACATTGAAGCAATCAAGCAATGAACCCGATTTCCAGAAGGGGGCAGAGGAATGGAAGACAAAGGAAGAACTGGCCAGAGACCATCAAAGATGACCCTGGATGTTTGGAGATGTCGTGATATTGAGGAAGGAAGTTTGGCAGTCAACTGAGATGAATGGAGAAACTGAATTGCCTGATGTGGAGATCTGCACAGGAAGGACTAAGTACTAAGTAAGTAAGTAGGCCTAAGATAAATTAATCACCTAACCATTGCAGACTAAATAATTCTATAAAATTCAAATATTTGTGTAATTTTTAAAATAAATGAATATGCTCAAACTAATTCGAAATTTACAGCATAGAGTTTTTATAACCTGCTTGAAAGCTGAAATCATGTGTATGCTATTAAGGAATGTTGGGCATGCGTGTGGCATTTTAATCCATTTGGTAGCACATTGGGTCTGTTATCCAATGATTGTGTAAGTGGGTGCAGAGTTCATGTAACAATCCTGGACAAGTTGTTCGCTCAAACTTGTCTCGCTTCAGATTATTGATGTTGCGCACCTATTAATTAATTTTTTCAAGCAAAATTTCAGAGACAAAATCAATCTATTTCTATGTTTCTGTCTTCATGCAAAAAATATTTCTCTGTGGCACATGAAGTGATTATCTAGCTTATTAATGACATAAATAATATGAATACATGATTTGCATCAACACTTCAGTGCATCATGGCAACCAAAACAGCAGATTTTGCATATGGGTTTTTTAGAAGAACTAGTCTGACAAAGTTTGTAAGATCTTTCAGAGTTTAACAGTTTGAAAGACTTAGACCAATGTTGGATTTTTAACAATAACTAGGACTATAATACGGGTATTTCAGCTTCCGCATTTTGGGTGCCAAGACATCCAAACAACAGACTGATGTTTGGTCTTCAAAAATTTCTCATTAGAAAATGAGTTTAGTAAATGTTGGTAGAAGCCATGTGCAGCTAAGGAGACCTTAAAGTAGAAAATTGGAGTAGTGAAGTCTAGTTAGAATATTCTTAATGTTTCTGAATCCAGAATGAAACAATGCAATCAAAGCCTTTTCCGGTTAAACAAGCATGCTTGACAACTTACAACAACTGGGACTTTAGGATGAGTATCAAGTCAAGCATGACTCATGTCATGAACAAGTGGATGTAGTTAAGGCGAAGAAGTGCAGATTGAGACATCAACGAACCACAGGACTTTGGAGAAACTGTCAAACCAGATGATCTCAGATTTGGCAGGGGTTTGAGGTACATGGACAGACTCCTTAGCATAATGCCATCTATACAGTTGTGAAATCACTTGGCATCATACTGTATTTATGCAAGTATTTATATGCAAGTAGATATATGTGTATTTATGTATATGTGGATGCATGTGTCTGGCTGGCTGGCTTGGCATTCCATTAACTTTCACACATACAAGAACAAATGTGGCTCAGTTTTGCTTAACTTCACTACACCTGCTAGTACTGTCTGAACAAATGCTGTGTCTCGGCTGCTCAGCAGTATACCTATGTTTGAGCATATATACAGTTTCATGTGGAAGGAACTACACTGGCAAACATCGCACTGAGTCCTAAGTTAATAATGCATACGCACAATTGTTTCTAGGCTGTGTTCAGTCTTACCTCAAGGAGCTATGCATCTCATCCATCACTGGCCATAGATGCCTTAGCTCTGCTGCGAAAGGTGTGCAACAGGGTTGTTCTGATAGCTTGCACACCCCTGGTCCAACACAGAATCTTCGCTGTAGTCAGTCCAACTACATGAACTAGGTTACTTAGCAACAAGCGACATGAGCTTCTTGGTTTTCGATCTTCTGTCACATAGTAAATACACGAGTTTGGCTGATGAAAAACGAGAAGAGCAGACCCTGAGGCAGCCAAGGCATGAAGCATTAGCGACTTCATATTTCTTAGCCTCTGCATAAAAATTGATGTAGATCACAATGTCAGGCTGAGGAATACCTAGGAGGGCTCAGATCGGGATCAGCAGTTAGGAAGCAGGACATTTAGGTGCCACCATTATGGTGCCACCGTTTGCGTGTCTGGAATTTTGGGCACCAGCCACTTTGGCATCAAGATGTTCTGCTGCCAGGAGCACATGCAATGTCAATATAGATATACTATAGGCCAATGCATTTTATATTGATACATTATAGTGAAATAAAATTTTTAAATCTGTCTAAATAAACTTTTCAAAAATTGGGTTCACATGTTGGTTTCAGTTGAAATAATTACAAATGTTATTTGAAACTTGCCAGTTATTAATGGCTTACTTTTGCTTGTTAACACTTTAATTATACAAAACACATTGTAATAGTTTTAATGACTTTTTGCAATAAATCAACAAACACCAGTAAATGCCTGAGTATGTAGACCCTAGTTAACTAGTTTGTAGAAATATTGTGTGTTATCCCTCCTAAATATGCAATTGATAAATTATCACCTAAACAATATTGGGTTTATTTACAGTTAGATGCACATCAACTTTTCTAGGGCTTGAGAAAAACACTGATACTGAAATTGTTCTGTAACTAATCAGATTAAAGTTCTTATCTGTTTATATACATAACCAAAATTGAAAACTTATCAAATATAGTAGGCACAAGGGAATACTAAACTAGCATTAGTTATACGAACTAATACTGAAGAATTCTGCCAAGTTTATTTTGGATAAAGTAAATTAATAAAGGCAGAGTGCTGTACTGGCAATGTTGTTTTGTATGTATTTGAAGTTGACAAATCTTTAAATTTGTATTGGGATAAAAATGATTCTGCTGTTGGTGCAATTTTAACACAGAATGATTGTAAAGAGATAGAATGACCTGTATTGTTTTTCAGCAAGAAATTGAAAGATACTCAAAGGAGATGGGCTACAACTGAAAAGGAAGCCTATGCTATTGTTTGGTCATTGTAAGATACAATACCTGATTCGAAAATTCATGTTTTAACAGATCACAGTCCTTTGATTTATTTGACAGAGTCAATGTCAAAATCTGCTAACTTGGTGCGATGTGCTTTGGCATTGCAAACTTTTGATTTGGACGTCAATCTTGAGAGTGGACATTTGAATACTGCTGACTGTCTGTTCCGATTATCATGTAATGTACACAGATTGTTGGGATAGATTGATTGCCTTGTTTTCCAACATAAAAGCCTTTGATGTCATTTCACACTCTTAGTAATCAAGTGAGGTTGCCACATTATAATACAGACAAACTCACTAACTAAATCACTTGCTCACATGAATGAATGACATACATTCACCCACTCAGTCACTTACCTACTCACAGGCTTACCAGCATGCATTTATGTTAGTAAGCATTGTCACCCCCTAACACCAGCCCCACTACTGTCATAGCTTACAGCATTTTCACATAACAGCATATTATTATGCATGCATGTGTGGTGTAACCTAGCACCCACCAAGCAACAGCAACAAAGGGTTATTAAACTGTAAATTGTGCATGCACAGTTGATGAGCATTGCCTCTGAAGATGGGAATAATGACTTTCACAAATCTAGCTTTAATTTCCCTCTATCATTCCAGCAATCCGTAAAGTGATAGGCATATATTTAGACATGCAATAGATCAATAAATCGTAAGTGATGTTCCCCATATACAAGTAATTCCTAGCTTTTGAGATAACTTAAAAGTGTGACGATTCAATGGTGAAAGAAGCATTAGGCACTTAATAACAGGTGTGATTTCTAACTTAAACTTCTGTTAGATCAGCAACTCAAATAAAACCTTTTTAAAAAATAAATTCATTTTGGTGAGCTTTACCAAAATCAAATATTACTTTTTCTTGGAGTAGTTAGAGAAAAGAAAAATTTGAATTGATATAAAAAAGTCCTCACCGATTTGAAAATATAAAATGTCTGATAACTTTAACAAGGAGCTTATATAGCAATAAGGATAATAGTAATAATAATAACAATAACAATAATACTCTAATTATGTAGCAGTGTAGCACACCTCAGGCCATATTAACAACAGACCGAAATTTACCCATTTGGATAAGATCTCGAGAGGAGCTCAAGCAGCATTAAAATAAATGCACTGATACAATGATACATGTATTGATATTTATATTGACACATATTGAATTGATCACAAAACATTTCATTATCACATAAAACCATTGCCTAATTTTACATATATTACAGTTCAGTCTTTATTCAGTTTCACCCCAGGACCACCCATGCACAACTGCAATTTATGTCTCATATGCTCATTTTCTGTCTTCTGCGTCGTAGGCCATTTGGTGTCACAACATGGGGCATGAAAACTTTGGTCTTCCAAACATGGTAGGCTAAATATGCCAGCAGCTGTAACAATGTACACATCAAGCTATTCAGCCAGAGATTTCAACTTTTCTCAGCACCACCACCACTGCCATCACCGCAACCTCTTTATAACAGGCACTCAAACCATCTATACAGAGCTCAGTTGCTCCCTCTTGTGAATGGCAGCACATGTACCAAATCCAGTGGAGGAAAGTAACACAATATAATCGTAACTGTAAACTCAAGATTTCTATAGCACCAAAAGAAAGCCAAGTCGCAGGAACCACCTTATTCATAGGCGCTCAGTCAAAACAAAATCGAGACAGGAAGGGGCAGATTCAGTTCCAGGTCAAGATCCAAGAGTCAGGCAGGCAGACAGTCCGTGGAATTGGAGAGGCCAGATAGGTAAGGGGAAGAGGAAGAATCAGGATAGGATTTGTGGAAACACAATGTTTCAGTTTTGCAAGGGGTGAAGTTTTGGTGAGTTCATAGGATGAGTCAGATAA
Organism: Norana najaformis; assembly: GCA_964023275.1. Taxonomy (NCBI): domain Eukaryota; kingdom Metazoa; phylum Annelida; class Clitellata; order Crassiclitellata; family Hormogastridae; genus Norana; species Norana najaformis. Next base: position 32,961,081 of record OZ029915.1, on the reverse strand, counting down.
TTATTGTAGATCTGGTGGATGGGAGTTTATTCCAGAGGGGTGGAGAAGTTATTGCTAAGGGGCAATTTCCAAATTTTAAGGACAAAGTGACGGGAGGCAGGAGAAGTGTTAGGGCAGAAGAGGACCGGGTAGAATGGAGTCATTGGATTGTAAGTAGCTGACAAAAAAAGGAGGGTTGGGAGCACTGAAGTGTGTTGCAGGTGAGTGAAAGGACTTTGTAGTCTATTCGTTCAGGTATTTTAACCCAGTGAAGTGATTTGAGAACAGGAGTGATTTATGGTGTTTGGGGTTTTGGTGATGCCACGAGCGACAGCATTCTGGACAGCTTAAAGGCAGTTTATTTGGGTGGTGTCTATATTCCCCAAAAGATGTTCTGCTGCCAGGAGCACATGCAATGTCAATATAGATATACTATAGGCCAATGCATTTTATATTGATACATTATAGTGAAATAAAATTTTATTTGGGTGGTGTCTATATTCCCAAAAGGTGAATTGCAGTAGTCTAGTTTAGCACGAACTATGGATTTGGCGATGGTAGATGAATTTCTGAAGTCAAGTACAGGGCAGATTCTGCAGAGGTCACGAATATGTATGAAGCAAGAGCAGGATAAATGGGTCATATGATCAGAAAAGCTTAGGTTTTGATAGAATATCACACCTCAGTTGCAGGCTGAAAAATTAGCATTAAAAGTGAAGATGGAGGCACAGTAATACACTGTCGTGGAACTCTTATAAATACATGAATGATGGTTAAGTTAAATTCCAGTACATGTACCAAATCCCAAACAGTTAGTGATAGGACAATGCAGAGAAGCAATACAATGGAACACTTTTAAACACAGGGCCCCAGTTCAAACCAAAAATTTTGGGTACTCTTAAAGGTCAATCAATTGGCCACTGAGAAGTGGTCTTAGATTTCACATATACAAAGAATGGCTTAAACAGCCAGCCACCTTTGAGTTCACTTGAGTGGCCCAGTCTTTTCTCAGCTCATCATTAGACATTTGGCACAATCTTTTAGATCACATTTAGATTCTTCCTACCATTAGTCATATTATATGTATGACTGCCATTAAAGCCTCTCATCTTTGTAGTCTCTTTCCTTCCTAAGGGCTCCTTTTCACTCTAGATGTTTAACACCACTGAGGTGATTCATCAAATTAACAGAATTTTGGTGTGCCATGGAGTAACAGCACTAAAGAAGCTGTGAGATTAGATCAGACAAACCTAACAGCTTCTGTGGAACCAGTATCTATTTCAAAAGCCATTAACCAATTATTGCCCACCACAGCTTAGCTGTCCTGCTGGAATAAAAATACTAGTAGGTAGCTTGTGTGGATAAAGCTACTGAAACTGGTAAATCTTGAGAAAGGACTGAAATAATAACAAGGACTCAAAAATACTAGTAGGTAGCTTGAGTGGATAAAGCTACTGAAACTGGTCAATCTTGAGAAAAGATTGAAATGATAACAAGGACTCTGCTGAACGAACATCTGCGACAAAGAGTTCCAAAGACCTGACCTAAACCGCAAAAAGTGGACCAGCCAAGGACTTTAGCTGTGATAAGCAACTAAGCTTAAAACACTTTTCCGGCTGCATGTTTGTACACAGCGCCATCTGAGAACCAATATTCAAAATGATTCATGTCATTACTATGTAATAAGACAAATCCGACAACACAACAACAGCATCAGCAGTGCTACATACATGCTTTGCTGCAGTTGTTCATAACAACAAACATCAGTTTCATCTAAATCTCACATGGAATTTATAAAATTTATCAGTCCCGATGATAAGAATTTCCACCAGTGGCAACAATTTTCATAAACGAGGCCAATACTAGCCATCGATAACCTTCTGAGCCAATATGCACCGATAGAGCAAACATGGCTTTGGGGAAGAATTATTCACGCCACTGATAAGAAATTAATAACACATCAGATTGGCAGACTGACTGACTGACTGACAGTTCCTGATTTTTCCATCCTCAGCACAGACTACAACTGATTCCAGCAGCTTCTGAGACGGCGGCAGCAGCGCATTAGTCTTGAAAACGGCATCCAGGCTCTCTGGATAGAAAGGCTAGCAGATAACAAGCAAAACGGTGGTGGTGTCTGTGAGAATGCCACCAACCCCTCCCTTGCTTGCTTCCTTCCTTCCTTCTTTCCCCTCTCTTTCCCTCCCTTACACTCCTATGCACCCTGTCAGCACATGTACCCACACAAACACAAAAACAGACAGGGAGAGGAACAATAAGGCAACCACATTATTATTATCATTACTGGATCTGAACACCAACAGCAACATATCAGAAGTTAATTTACTTCAATTAAGATGAAATTACAGCAGCCAACAGAGCAAAAGTGCCTCTTAAAATCAGGCATATTCATCAAGTCCAATTACATATCCTATATATATACATTATATATAATATGCCTGATGAATTATATGTGCACCCAAGCCATTATAGATTTGTGTATATATATAATTAATAGTGGTTGGTGCATGTATGCTGCATATGTTTTTACAAAACATAATATACATTAAAATAGCAAAGGCAAAATGCTGGTACACCTAGAGAGAGTTAGCATTTAACCTGCTTTATTGGAAACACATTGCAATGCATGGCCTCCCAGTTTGCTTATAAAAGAAGCTTGCTCTCCTCGTCAAAACCGACTAGCCTTACCCTTACTGCATTTCACCAGTAATTAAAGGAAGAAATTAGAAAACCAGGTTTCAATTGGCTGCCGGTCTAATCAGAAGGCCTTCGCAGAAAAGATCGCAGAAAAGATCGTAGCCAGGTACAACAGGTGCAACAGATTCCACTCTTTTTCCAGTGCTTTTGAAAAAATTATTTTAAAGGCTGTTGTGTGAAGGTAAGGTAACTCAGTAATGCACTATTAGTATACCTTGAGTTTGGGCTAAGTCCATAAGTGGAACTGCAGACAACTCCTCCTTACTCACTGCACAATAAATTCCCATGTCTTCATGACATATATCAGCATTTAACCCCTAGACGCTACAATTAAATTCCTATCACAGTTTGTTACCAACTGGTTAACCTGCTGTCTTTTGCAAAGAAGCCAAGGGCTTGACTTGCAAGACCTCAGAGACCATGCAAGACGATTTGGTAAAGATGACCACACTAGATACAGCTTGCAAGACTAGATGAGTGTGTGTGTTTGTTTGTGTGTGTATGTGTGTGCCTAACACCAGACGCAAACAGTTGTACTGTGTGCTAGTTGAGTGAAAACCAGGGTTTTCGATGGTGGATGAGTGGTAAGGTTTTGGCCCTTATGAGGGTTTTTGAGATCCAGTGTGATGCATAAAAGCTGATGCCTCAGAAGACCATCGTTGACAGGGATGCATCCTGAACCAGTGAAAACGTTACACTACCTTAAGGCAAATGCTGCATTTGGGAGACTCAAAAGGATATGCAAGAACAGCAGATGCAGTATGAAGACCCAGATTCGTCTATATGAAGCCGTAGTATTAAGCAATCTGCTGTATGGAGAGGAGACCTGGCCAGTGACACATCATGGATAGTTGCAGAGAATTTTACATGTTTTGTGACATAATCAAATACCAAATAAAACAATATAAGAAAGAATAGGACAAGAGAAAATAGACAATATCATCAGAAGACGAAGACTGAAGTGGATGGGACAAGTGGTTTGTATGGACAAAGATAAGAGTCAACCTGGCAATGACTTGAATCCCTGAGGGGAAAAGAAGAGGAACACCAGGAAAGAACTAGCTGAAGACCATCAGAGATGATCTGGGATGTCTGGGGATGTTGTGGGATGAGCAAGGAGACTGGCAATAAACAGGGACAAAAGGTGAAGCTGCAATTGTCTGATGAGCAGACCTGCACATGAAGGACAAAGTACTAAGCAGCCTGGTTAGCTACATTGGTTAAAGCATACGACAAGGAGCCTCTGTGGGTGAGGATGCTGGTTCACATACCGATAGTAGCTATATTCCAGAGATTTTAATCTCAGTCTAGCATGGTTCATACATGGGGATGTTAAATAATGTGATGCCCATTCAAACAGGCAGTGGTGGTGAAGGACCTCTCTTGATAAATTCGTTGAAAAATCACCGGAGTCAAGGCCATACGGTCACTATAGAAAAACATCTACATTTACATTCTTACATTTACCATACATTTTAACAGGAATTTTCCTGTAATTTGAAACACATTTAGTAGAAAGCAATACATGGATTTTCACGGCAAAGCTGAAACTGGCATTAGCACTATTCAGTGCCTACACTGTAGCCTAAGTCATGTGACAATGTACATCATCACTTATTGGAGCCCATGAAAAAAATGGTGGTGGTCAAGACAGTTATCAAATGCATCTTATCAACAGCTTCATTGCTACCATAATCATCATCATCATGATTATCCTGTTTGTTGGTATATCACCAAGAATAACACAGGACTTGAGAACCAAATGAATTTTCTATTGAAAAGCAGACACCTGCTACCTCTTGCTTTCCTCATCTCAGCCTCCCTCCGTCCGTCCGTCCGTCCGTCCCTCCCTATCTTCTTTGCCTTCTTTTCCCTCCTCTATTTACAAAAGGATTATAAATATTTTGCAGTTACAAATCTATGAGGTGGCTTGCAACGGCTGCAACAGTCATAAATGGCTGACCATAAACTCTAGATAGAATACTAACACACTCTCATTGTCCTGTTACATCAATAAGCCCCCAAGCCATCTCTTGGTCCTACCTGGTGGCAAGTGGGTTAGAGGAGAGAGCCACCCTTCCCATTTGCCCCAGATCCTTTGTGCTGAAGAAATACTGTGCTTACCCATGCTCCCTGCTCAAGACATTAATTAGATAGAAATGTTGGAGCTACTTTCAGGCCTCAAGCACAATCATCACAGTGTACAAAGAATGTTCATTAACGATCTATGACTTAGTCAAAAGAACACCTGCCCACAATCGGCACACCTGGTGGCTGCCGGGACCGTTAATTAAGCCGGGCCAAAGCATAATTAAGTAATTATTTCTCCAATTCATCCAAAGGTCTGCCAGACAGGAAGGCTTTGCTTCCACCCGGCAAAAAGGAGGAGGGGTACACTGGAAGAGCCGAGATATGACATGAAAATTTCATTGTTTTCCTTCCAGCATTTTCATTTATCCAAGCCTAAACATCTGTTCAGACATAACAAAGGGCTTTCTCTTGAAATCAACAGAATTTTTCAAAGCTAGGAAAAAATTAAAGAATTGCAAGCCTGAATACTAGAATATTACCGATGCAAACGTCTCTACAGTTTTCCAACCTCTGCTATAATTCTGGAACAGCCCTCAAATTGGTAGCCAACAGTCCTCAGCCTTAGCAGCTTTAAGGGCCTTCAATCAGTTACTGTCAATTGATAAGTCCTCTGAATTGATTAGCAGTTAATTAAGACCAGAAGGAATAGAACCTGGGTGGGTCTGGCTCACTTAATAGCTGTAAAATTCAAACCAACTCTCTGTGGTTCTCAACAAATGCCAAAGTTAGAGTTTCAGCCATAGGGAACCTTCAAAGGCAAAATATTCTTCTTTGGTGTCCGTTAAATGACTGACTATGACTATAAATATATATATCTCGTATTGCTAATAATAATAATAATAATAATAATAATAATAATAATAATAATAATAATAATAATAATAATAATAATAACAATAACAATAACAATAATAATAGAAATGGGGAGGTAATAGCAGTAGTAGTAATAGTACTATTAATATAATCAGTGACAGATCCAGTGGGTATAACAGAGGCATGCCTCTTTACCTCTGTGCTTGACATAATGATGCTTTTCCATATACTCCACAGCCACTAGCATTTAGCCCCACACAAAATTTCAAATCCTGGCTCTGCCACAATGACCATGACAATGACATAACAATAATAATAAGAATAATAATAATAATAATAACAACAGCAGCAACAACAGCAAAACAGCAATAATAGTAATAATAGTAATAGCAATAATAAAATAATAATAATTAATAATAATTATTAATTAAATAAATAAATAAATAATAATTAATAATAATATTATAATAATATTAATGTCATTATTATTATTAATTTATATTAAATTATAATAATTGTCTTCCTTCAGATAGTGTAGGGTTTACAATTAGCAAAGAACGAAAGCCATTCCAGACTGAGATTCGAATATAACTTTTGTGTCACAGCCTTTAGGACACATTCCTAAGAGTAAAAAAATTCATTAAAAAATTATGTGAAAAAGAAGAAAATGTATGGCATAGTTTGGTACAGTAGTTTAAACTTTCGGTCAGTCTATAATGTTAAATTTTTCCAGAAATAAACCTAATTTTAGAGGAATTTTGATAACACCATCCTAAGCCTAGCTACATGTCGACAATTAAATAAGCTATGAATAAAAATTAAAATAGTAACAAATAATAACAATAATGCAATAATAAAAGAATCATCAAAATAATGCCACTGATATTAATCTGACCGTTTTCATTTATGTGTTTCTTGTATTCGTTGGTCATTGGGCAATTCAATATCTGGTCTGGTCTTCGATTCTTCCCTTCATTGTGATCTTAAAAACAAAAACACAGATTCATTAATTTTTCTTGATAAATTAGTCTAGTACAATAACTAAATTCTCACTTTAGTTTATTAATATTTTCAACTACTAAACATTTCATATAGACTGCTCTGACCTAGCAATTTAAATTTTACAGCAATATTAAAAATATTAAATGTTAATAATAACTAACATTTATTTTTAATTTATTTTTATTTTAAATATTAAGTTAAATACTACAAACAAAATAAATTTATAATTTATCACAAGCAGCCAAAGTTTTTCATCCCACAACTAAACATTTATTTTCTGCATAATCTAATATCATCCATCCATGGCTAGCAATTTAGTTACAGCCTCATCTAATGACTTCAATCCATAGGTAACAATTATTATAAACATAATCTAGGTTCTTTATTATGCAATCAATACTTTATAACAGTGAATGTTTCATCGACAGCTCGGCTTACTCAGGTGGAAAATTTTTATGGATTCACGAATTATAATGAATTGATTTAGTTTAAATAATAAATAATGTAGCAGCTGCAACAAAACACGGTACAGATGTGTTATTCCCAACAAAGCGACCAGTCGCCATTTAAGAGACTGCAGTGTAAATGAGGAACAATGCTGAAGGATCTGTTAAACAATGTGACAGCTCAAATCTGCCAAGGCAAAGCATCCAGCATGTGATTTGCAAGTAACTGCTGAACCCTGCAAGTGGAAGTTGTTAAGTTGTTGGGTTTGCTTTACTGGGACACTATGGAGCATGATGAAAGTTGCCTGAGAATGTGAAACCACAGAGTCACATCATTGTGAAAACAGTGACACATTAGCCTTAGAACAGCATCACAGGTGGTTACATCCTATTGTTATGACAGAAAGGTAGTTAAACACTAAGACCTTAGAAACAAGACTGCCACATTGGCCTAGTACAAGAGGACAGCAATACAGAGTTTCACATGCCTCAAAAGTAGCCAGAGCTATTGGAAACCATGAATTTTCCACAATCCATTCTAACTGCTCTGGAATTATTTCAGTTAGTCAATCTTCCAAGCTAATTAGGACAGAAAGCCGTCCAAGTATTGCCATCATCAGGATCCACTGAGAATATCATTTATCAGACACAACCATCCCCATAGCAACTGCTTCCATGAACATGCTCCAGCCTCAGAAATTAAAATAATAATGAATAATAACGAATAAATTGTTAGAGAAAAATAGAAAATTTAGTTTAGTAAAAGTAGTTTGGTACATCTCTGACAATGTAAATGACCTGTGCAAATTGCACATCTCTTACACCTTCATGGTTTTCACGCTGCAAAATTATGGGGCCGTATGCACGACGCAGGAGTAAGCTACTCGCCGAATAGCGCCTCCTCGTCGAATAACTATTCACCGAGTAGCCGCTGACGATAAGCGGTATGCACGACGCAGGAGTAGAGAGCCGAATAGCTACTCGCTGCATCCAGCGAGCGACGGAATATTTCTCACGCAGCGTTTGCCTCATTTAGCCTGTTTTGGCTGCTGGCGCATGCGTGTAGCTATCTAAAGAGGACACTAAGCTTCTTTGCTAGGAGGAGTGTTTGCGTTATGGTCAAGTGTTATTGTTTAGAAATATTAACTAGAATGGAGTGCGAGAAAAGGACAGCGCAAGCCAAATTTCATAGACAAATAGGTGCGGTGCACATTGGAGGGGATAGCACAAGAGAAGGAGGCTATATAGTCCAAGTTGCAGGGTGCACTGACAGCACGGGGCAAGAAGGAGGCGTGTAACCTGTAATATTACCTGCGTCCCTATGCAAAGGTTTACTACTTATAATTATTATTGTGTTATATGTTGACATGAATAATAAAAGTTTTACTCTTTCATATCTTTTAACGTAAATAATGCTTATGTGGTATTTCAAGTCAGGCTAATGCCCATATCAACATTCTTCCTCATCACATAGGGCTGTATTAGTTGGTTATGGTTTTTAATGCAATTTACTTTGGTTAGATTGCCAATCTTTGCCATGCACTCGTGAATGTGTGCATGCCCAAAGCCCACCACATGGAGATTTTGACAAGAAGGTCTCCACATTTTATCCGCTTTCAGCTTTCATAAGTGTCTTTCAGATTCCTAGTAAAATTTGGAATTATATGTAACCCTGGTCAATGCTGTTACCCTTCTCCAAAGACAAAGGAAGAAGTATAGATAGACCAATCACAGCAACAAAGACAGGGAGACGAATGAAATACACCCAAACAGAGAAACACAGTGCAACAAATGAGAAACTTGTAATTGTAACTGTAATCATGACAATTTATACAGCATCGTCAGTAGCAAGCTACTTCAAGGGTGATTTATGTCAAATGTTTGCACGAACAAGAGTCCAACAATAAATAATAAATGGATGATGTATAAAAATCAAAATCAAATGCTGATACTAGGGTTAGACAGTAAACAGAAAATCTTAACTGTGAGTAAATAGGATCTCAAAAGTCTCTTAAAAACAAAGACATTCTCGGCTTCTTGGATGGCTACAGGAAGACTATTCCAGGCACAGAAACAGAGACAAGTGAGACAAAGCAACAGAGGCTTGTGTATGAGACACAAGAAGGATGCCCACAACGAATAAGTCTCCGGCAGCTGACAAGCAATAGCTCATTTGATTTGATTTGATAACTTATATGGCGCTTCTTACAGAACAAACTACTCAGAGGGGCTTCCAGCATGAGAGCCCCTAGGAAGCTCAGACCCACAGACAGAGACACAAAAAAGACACAATGACAGACAGAGACAGATAAGTGAACAAGATAGTAGAATCAAGAAAACCTCCTGCAATCTGAACCCATATAATAAATCCTGCATAAATCAGCTGACGAATGAGCCATCCAAATGCACAGGGTTTGTTTGCTGAGAAGTGATGCACTTGGTTTTCACTTATCAACTTCCATAACAATACAGAAAATGTTGCAGTAATGATTCCTGGATTTACAAAAACACAGTTATGCATTAATGATTCCTGAAATTAATAGAAGACATTATCAGTTGGTCCCGTGCCACCTTCCTTGCAGCTACTCGTGCCTGCTGCTTGATGTTATGAGGTTATGGCTGTAGTGCCATTGTCAAAATCATCTTCATCATTGTCCATGATAAAGTCGTCAAAGACATGGTTCAGTTGGGAATCTGGCCTTCACATAGAATTTGGCCTTTGCTGCATCTGCTTCTTCCTGGCTGGGTAGATTAACACATTTTGGCATCTGTCGCTGAATGATTTGGCGACACGGCTGAAGACTCGACTTGCCGTTGATTGATCAACTCCAAAGAACTCTCCAGTGATGCTTTGGAATGTTCTGGCTGCATAGAAACATTAAGTCAGCATCACCTGCAATTGTACAATTCCTCCTTGATTAACAAAACAGAAATTTCTATTTGTTGTCATAAACTGTAATACAACATAATCATCTGTGTGTGAATTTGTATTTTGTGTATCATTATTAGTTATTGCATTACATCTTGCCTAAAAGTAATAATAAGGTATAAATGAAGAACATATGCCTGTAATTTTCATTTGCTGAATGCAGAAACAGCACCATATTCAGCACTTCCTGTTTAGCAAAGGATTTGTTTCAAATTGGGACTTACAGTTTATAAAACATTACTATGGCCAACCACAATACATAAGATCAGTCCTTATTCCCAAATCTTATCATTATTCTGCAAGGTCACATGATTGTCTTTCTCTGGTCATACCTTGGACTAGAACTGTTCTGGGTAAACGGGCTTTTTCGGTTGTTGGACCTAATTTTTGGAATTTCCTCTCAGTGTCTGTTCATTCTGCTCGGTCACTTTTGTCATTTTGTTCTCAACTTAAAAAGTACCTTTTTCAAATTGCTTATCCACCGTAGGCCGCCTCTCTGTCATGTGGACTGACCATATGGATATCGACCTGATTGTGGCTTGGCTTTGGTGCGCCATCGGTTGATGGCTTGTGCATTAGATACCGGCGAATTAGAAGTTTCTTCTTATTTTTATTATTGTTATGGTTGTTGTGGTTGTTTTGTTGAAGTTGTTATTGTTATTGTAGTTGTTATTATTATTTTTTTTATTATTATTATTATTATTGTGTTACAAAGCCAAATGAATACTACATGTAACCACGCAATAAATAATTTGCTTTGCTATTTCTTAAACACAAACACAAAGAAATTTAAGTTAGGTCTAGATGTGGCATGAGTTAGATTCTACTGTGGCTTTGAAAAATTACTGTTACATTAATCGTAGGCCCTACCTGCATCGCGCACGGCAGACCCATGTCATGGTACAGCGAATTCCACATCGGCTGTAAGTTCATCACAAATTACTAGCAATGTGACGATGAAAACGAAACGCATCGTAAAGCTCGTCATTGGACAATGAATCGAGAAGATTTCGACTATCCCTAAATACTTTTTTACGTCGTAAACTGCCTTGAATGCGACGAACTGGGACATCCACCATTTTGAATTCTTTCTCTTACGCTGGAGTAGACCACTCACTCCTGCTAGCTAGGTCGAGTAGGGATACTCCAGGGATACTCCAACAGCTGTGCGCTACTATGTTGTCGTGCATACCGAAATAGATTCTCTACTCCGGAGTAAGCCGAATTTACTCTGGAGCAGAATTTACTCCTGCGTCGTGCATACGGCCCCTGGTGGTTAAAGACAAGTTTAAACAATACAAGTCCAGACCCGAACAGTTCTGAGCAGAAAATAAGATCACAACGAGCTGATCAATTATAAAACTAAAAAAGTAATAATAACGGCACCAATACTACATTTAAAAACACAAGTTTGGTCAGCCATGTTAGCCTACAACAACTGAAATTCCAATACTTGAGGTGCACAGCAGCAGTTATCGGTTTCAGTCAATGTTCCCTCTTTTTGCCATGCACGCACTGGCCTGCCAAGTGAGCAGTAACACTTGGGACCAGTGCTCTAGTCCATGCAAGATTGCACATCTATTAGGCCTAAACTAAAAGCCTACAAAATCACATTGTATAAAAAGAAAAAGACTTAGCACAAGTTTAACTTAGGCCTGTAAAGGACCTATGCAAACACCTACTTTGACCCCTCCCTCCCTTGCCCTTTTTCACATTTGACATTACCCTCCACATTCCCCTTTGCAGACGTTCGCATTCCAATGCAGTTCTAAGACGTAGATTAGGCTACCATGTTAATCTTGCAGAGCTAACTGTGGTACAGGATGGAGTATTTTTCACTTATCATGAAAACAGATATCACCCAAATAAACCGCCTTTAAGCTATCCAGAATGCTCTTGCTCATGCTTCACCAACCCCTAAACACCATCACATCACTCCTATTCTCAAATCACTTCACTGGCTTAATATACCTGAACGAATCAAGTACAAAGTCCTATAGCTTACCTACAACACAATTCGATACTCCTAACCCTCCTACCTTCGTCACTTATTTACAATCCAGCCACTCCGCACAACCTGTTCCTCTTACGCTCTAACACTTCTCTGCCCTCTCATCACCTCATTCTTAAAGTTTGGGAATTACTCCATAGCCATAGCTGCCACACCCTCTGGAATAAACTCCCCTAATAATTACGACAATTATCCGACCCATCCCACGACCTCACCAACAGTTCTCCCCTTGCAATTTCTGCATAGGTCTTCCACTCAAAACTGAAAACACTTCTCTTCCTAATTCCACCTCTTACCCTTACCTATCTTGCCACTCCAGTCCCAAACATCATCCACCAGTCATCTGACCGTCTGCCTGCTGCTCTTTGATCTTTACCTGGAACCGAACCCTTCCTGCCTATCGATTTTGTTTTGACTGAGCGCCTGTGAATCAGCTGGTTCACATAGCTTTCATTGAGCACTGTAGATACCTTACAACTATGATTTGATACTGCATCAAGCAAAGGGAGTTGGTGTTCAAGGCACAGTGTGAACTAAAATAGCTATATGTACCAAAATCAGATGCGGTCATCTGCATTTTTGGCACAATCCCTCCCTCCCTTGCCCTCATTTGGATGACCCACCTTCCCCTTTGTGGACGTCCTTAACAGATGAACTTTTGTGCTATTGCCAACCACCGTACACAAGACCCACATTGATTTCTTGCATTGGGCATCTGTTAGGCTATAAAGGCTGCATGGTTGATTCTTTTGCCTCTTGTATCTGTATCCTGATGTTTTGTAACAGAATCAACATGAATTTAGTGTGTGCATGCGTGCGTGCGTGCATGCATGCGTAACCTTAAATAATCCAACTTCATTTTAACCTTGTCGTTCGCCAGAAATGAATAACATCATGAGCATTTGTAGGTAACATAACATAACTAGGGTTTTAAGTGGATCAGAAACATAAAATCTGTGTTAGAACCATTGCAAATTAACCAGGAATGCCTAACAGCCAAGATTGCCTAGCTTCTTCTTAAAGGCTGTGACAGTGTCCACAAAGACAGTATATCCAAACCATTTCACAAGTCTACAACTCTTGCACTAAACAATATCTGCCCTAATGTTCCTTTCAGTTTCTTAAATAATGTCTACTTCGATCCTTAAGTCGCTTTGTTTGGTGCTAATTCCACTAATCTATTCTACTGCACTGCCTCCTTTCCAGTGCTAATCTTATAAACTTCAATTAGGACTCCACTGCTCCTCCATCTCTCCAGTGTCTTTAGCCCACACCTTTCCAACCTTTCTTCATAGCTCAGATTGCTGTAACCCTGAATCATCTGGTAGTTCTCCTTTGCACTTTCTCCATTTGTTCCATGTCGTATTTCAGATATATATTCCATACCTGGATGTAATATTCCAAATGAGACCTCACCAGTGATTTGTACAACCTCAGTATTGTAAACTTGTCCAATGTCCTTTTGATAATACCTAAGGCTGGGTTAGCCTCTTTTGCTGCTTCAGCACATTGCCTTGAAGGTTTTGCACTCTTATATAATCACTTCCTCACTCACTTTCAATATCTTACCCACACCTCATATGAAAATTCTTTGTTTCTCTTCCCTATGTACATTACCAAGAACTTTTCCAAATTAAAAAGCATCTGCCAGTCCTGATGCCATCTGAACATTCTTCTTAGATCCCCTCACAGTATCTCTGCTTCTTCTTTGTCAAAACTGCTCTGCATAGTTTTGTATCATCTGCAAACTAGGAAATTTGATAAAATCCCATCATCTATGTCATTGATAAAAAGTAAGAACAGCAGTAGCCCAAGCACTGATCCTTGTGGCACTCTGCTTTGCACAGTTTTCCAGCTAGAACATCTGTCTCATATGCTCACTTTCTGCCTTCTGCGTCGTAGGCCATTTGGTGTCACAAAATGGGGCATGAAAACTTTGACCTTCCAAACATGGTAGGCTAAATATGCCAGCAGCTGTAACAAAGAGCAAAACTTAACTCTAAAACAACATAAGTGCTCACAAGATTTGCACACTAGCAGAAAATAATTGTGTGTGTCATCCACAAAAGTTATGTGCGCATGCGCACATCTTAAAGGGACCATTGGTTTCAGAAGATGTAGCTATGCCCTGTGGCCCTATATTCTACATGGCAAAACTGGTCTAATAGAAACGCATATTGTTTATTTCTGCTAATCTGAAACTTATTAATAGAAGTAAAATTATATACAACAGACTTAAAGGGACCAACTGTCAGCTGCACAGAATACTTCCTAATGAGCATGGAAAATAGCAAAACAATGCATTGTTACTATTATTACTACTATACCTTAAGATAACAGCAACTAATACTCAAGGTTCCATATAAAGGCTTTACTTACACTTACCCATAGTGGCAAGGTCAGATAATTAATCACTGTACTTATTTATTGTAATGACATTAGTTCTCTGAGGCACAGATCGATAGGGGATTGAAACAAGCTTAAGTTCTTTCAGTTGAAGGACAAACAGAACAACAACAATCAAACAATCAAGCAATGCTTCATTATGGGTTACACAGCATCTCTAGTTGTCAAGGCCATCTGTAAAGATGCTCTTTACTATTATTATTATAGTCATTGTCGTTGTCGGTGGTGGTGGTGGTGGTTTTAATAGTTTTTTATTATTACATTATTATTATTACAATGTCATCATTTCATTGCTATTACCAGGTAACACTGTAACTATCCGTCCAGAGCTAATATTTTCTTGCAAAGACTATGTAGGTTCTTAATCTCAGCAGCCAGTATTTCTTTCTCTTCATGTGGAAATCCTCTAAGCTGTTCATGACACTACCGGGTGGTGGCTAATGCTCACTTCCTGTGAGCCTCGGATCCACCTAATCCTTTTGCTAATCTCAGTTTTGTGAGTCATCTTATTGGCTTCTTTTGACAATAGACCGTCTTCAAGCAGGGCAGTACTTAATGAAAAGGCCATCAATATTGCCAGAAGCTATCAGCAAAAACCATTGAGGAATGCTATTCTTATAAGAAGTTAATTCATACTAAATCACGTATAACGTGTGTACTGTAGCTATGAAATTCCAGAATCATTAAATAGTAATTTAATGTAATGCAGTGTTAATATTTTAACGCCACCTTGCATAATGTGACACCTGCAACAGGTTCCTAAAAGGTGCTATAGAAAAACTCCGTTACAATTAAAGTGCCATAAACATTTCATCTAGACCTCTTTCAGCATTGTCAGCATGACTGAAAGAGGATGTTCTCCCAGTCCAATCAGGGCTTCAGAAATTTCCAGAATGAAATTAAAGATGCAAATCTATCACTGAACAGATCCAGACACAACTCTGCCGCCACAGAACAATGACAATGTTCTGCATGTGAGAGCAAAAGGAACCATCTGACCACTCAGCACTTTTTAGAACATCTTTAAAATGTGCTCTAGATGAATACATACATATTTCTGCAGTCAGAAAATGGCCAAAAGCCCAATTCCTCCAAACGCTATTGCCACTGCATGTACAAATCATATTCCAGCACTAAGAAATACCCTCAAGCCACTGAAAATGCTACCTGGAAATTTCATATCCTATCATGGGTACACAACCTTTTCAAGTGAATGCTGTGGGTATAGTATTGCGCTAAAATGTTTATGAAGTAAAATTGAAACAGTATGAAAAAAGAAAAGAATGTATGTTTAAATCCAGTATTACAGAGATTAAAGCAACAGGCCCATATAAAAGGATTTAATGAATCAGAGAGCTGAGCTCATATTAATTTTACAATTTTATTCAAATTAGGTTTATTGTAATTGTAATTGTAATTTGAGATTTATAAAGCACCTCTTAGAGAATAAACTCAACAGAGGTGCTTCCGACCCGAAAAAGTAAAATCACTGTTGAACTGTATAGTCTTCAGGCGCCTGCGGAACACTGAGAGGGGAGAGAAAGGAGCTCAAGTCGCAATACTCGAGGGAGACGATTCCAGCAAGTGGGACCAACGTAGGCAAAGCTTCTGGACTGGGCTGCAGCGGTACGCATGCGAGGGACAAACAGATCTTAAGTGGCCGAGCGAAAGTTGCTACGACCCGGCAACGAGGAGACCAAAGTGCAGAAGTCAATAACGTAAAGGGGAGCAGAGCCAAGAACACAATTGCGCATGAGGGAGAGGATCTTAAAGTGGACACGCTGCTGGACGGGGAGCCTGTGAAGAGTGTCACGAATATAAGACGAGATGTGGCCATACTTTGGAATGCCCCCTATGAGACGAGCAGCAGAGTTGAGCACAGACTGTAGCTTAGCAGTGTTGGTAAGCGATAGGCCGGTAAAGATGGCGTTCCCAAAGTCAACCCTGGTGCAAATGAGGGCATGGACCAGCGTGGATATAGCGTGAAAAGAAAGAGTACGGCGAATGGTACGGAGCTGACGAAGATGAGAAAAACAAGAGCGAGAGACGCTGTTAACATGAGCAGATAGGGAAAGGTCCTGATCCAGTACAACCCCGAGATCCCGGACCGTAGTAGAGAAGGAGATATCTGGAAATCTTTGGCGTAAGGAGGAGAGATCGATCTTGGCGAGCTGTAAACGGCCACCAAGCCAGATGAACTGGGTCTTATTACAGTTCAAGCAGAGGCAATTGGAGGACATCCATAGGTCAAGGACAGATGTGGCATCAAGAATCCTCTGGACAAGGGCAGGGGCTGCCTCCGCCGGACCATGGGCATAAGCCTGGGTGTCGTCTGCATACTGAAGGACGGCAACACTCAGTGGGAGGAGGGTCCGAGCTAGATCAGAGGTACATAAAATATAGAGGAGAGGAGCTAGGACGGAACCCTGGGGGAGACCAAAACATTTATGATAGTAGCCACCAATATTAAACTGCTTGCAGATAGTCAGTAAGTTTGACCTTAGTTTATTTTATTAAAATCTTTACAGAAAATGTTGTTCACACATAAATATCCTTCCAAGCAATCCATTGAACTTGGCCCAAGGGCCGCATGCTGCCCACAGGCTAATAATACCTTGTGTAAACCTGTGCTGTAAGAATGCGTTAAATGGAAATAAGTAATGTTAAGGTCTTGCGAATTTCTTTTGAGGTGCTGTGAACAGCCCAGCATCAGTTGACCAGCTAATTCACAGTGCTCAGTGAAATGCCTAGGAGATAAGAATGCTTACAGTTTTGAAAAAGAATGGAAGCCAAAGAGACAACAGAACATAAGACTTTGAAGTAAAGTTGGAGGTATGGATAAATCCGTTTGCTTTTAGGGTGACAAACCTTATGATGAAGTCCCACCACTACCTCTGCAGTTAAATTCACAGTGCACTGCAGACTAGTCTATGGCTCAGAGGCACATGGCAAATGTGGTTTCCATCACCTCACCTTTCCTTGATTTTACAAACTTTATTAAGCAAGCAGAAATAAATAACATCCTAAAATCAGACCATTTGACATTGTATCTACACAAAAGAATTTATAAAATGGCAGAAAAATACAAGGTTGTGGAAGATTTTTATCTTGGCTTTCATACTGTACTGGCAGTTCAAAATCTAAGCCAATCAAGGCAGCACATATGAGAGGACCTGGTCAGTTCTTACTGTCACCAGATATAACCAATCTCAGTCAGCGGAAGAAAGCCATGCTTTAATAAGCCGATGTTGCCAAGCTTGTTGCGACTCGAGCCAAGCTTGCCCTAAAAGGCTTAGTTTGCAAAGACAGGCGGCCTTTATGAAATGCCTTGCCAAATGCAAGACTGTCGAAAATCCAAATAATTATACAGCCAAGATTACAGACCTGGCAGTCCACAAAACAGCACACGTCACTATTAAAGCAAACTACACAGGCAGCAAATGAACAGCTTTAATATTCAAATGATTAGATATTCAAATCACACACTACAAGGTACACACACCTGCCCAGGGGGACCAATAATCAATTTTGAATGATGCACAGATGAAAGAAGGCTCAGATTTTAGGTAAATATTATTATATTTGCCACAGCCGTGAGTCAGCTTCATTGTACTCTGGCTGGAGTTTTCAAGTCTCTTATAATGAATGCAATCAGAGAACACTGTCCTAAATACGAGAACAGAAGGAACACCATGAAAGCGATAAATTGCTTTTATAAAGCTTCATGACACACACATACACACACTTGCACGTGCCCACACACACACTCTCTCTCACACACACACACACACAGGAGAAGGGTATATGGAAGTTCAGAATTTATTTTAAACTACTAGCCTATAATTTCTCTAAATGGATTTGTCCTTGGTGTTTAGTGCTCAGCGGAAGACATCCACTACCTTGTTCTGCAAATCACAAGAGGTGAGAAAATATAATGGCAACAAGATGAACTTCCACCACAAAGCGAGTCTACAGTATTTGTTCAAGATGATGTTCAAAGTAGCAGACTAGTAGTAAATGAAAAAGTTTGGAACAGTTGGCCAACCAAGTGTGATCTGAAGACCTGACGGCCACCCACTGAAACCAAGTGAGAACCCATTCAGTTTCTTAATGCCTTGTACAGTCTTGCATTTTTAGTGTTTTGAGTGTTGAAGCCTCTCAGAACCTGTGGTCTTGATCCTGGCCTTAATTATTTTAGTTTTTCACATCTCCCTGAAGAAGATCAGCTAAGCAATAACTAACCTGCCACAATCAGATCACAGAAAGATCTTGCATCCTTTCCTTCTTTAATGTACTGAAATAGTGAAAACCAAAGGAAACAAATCTAAAACAAGTTTCAGGAGACTTACCTTGATCACCAAAAACTCCTTTCTCCTCTTGACTGAACTCTTGGACAGAAAATGGTCCAAACTGAAACCCCGAACCAGTTCCATCATCTCGCTGGCCCAGCTGAGCCAAGTACTGCTGCTCGTGAGCACAATGTTGAGCAGAAGATGCATGCTGTATCATGGCAACTCTAGCACGTGTGGTAAAATTACATGTAGCACAGTTATAGAACTTGGCCTTTGGCATCCCGATGTGCTTCTCGCGGGAAAGCAGCTCGAGGAAAATATGGACGTTTGCATTGTGATCTTTGTCAGACGAGTGAATCTGCATTTTGTAGACGCTGTTTGTGCTGTAGTCACATGCATTGCAACGCACTGTAATGAGGCTGCCAAGATTGGCGTTGAGGTGACACCATTCGACGTTTGGGCGTCCTTCACGTATGTGGTTGATAAGCTGAAGTCGCTGGAGGTGCTTGTCAGTTTTGCAGTGCAGCTGAAAGTTTGCCTTGAGGTTTGACTTGTACTGACACAGGCTGCAGATGTAGGTGCCTGCGATGACGATGATGCCCTCGTGTTCCGAGCCACGGCCTGTGCGATCCAGCTGCTCATGCTGGTGCAATGCCTCCAGTGAGTCAGTCCCAAATGCATTACAGATCATACACTGGTACAGCATTGGTGATTCCAGATCGTTGCTGTTGGACCAGTCGGGCAAACCAGTGGGCGGCTCAACTGAGTTCTTGATGGGTCGAGTCAGGTCGACAGGAAGATCAAGAGACCTGGGCAGCGGTGGTGGCATAAACATGGACTGTTCGAATCCAAATGGTGCCAATCCCCAGGGGTTGGAGAGTGCAAGAAGTGAAGACGTGTCTTGAGAGACCATCGCCATGTGATTCAGCTGCATCTGGAGGTCTGTAGGCATTGACTTTGAAGTCTGCTGCATGACGAGTATGTTGTGAGCATGTTTCTCGCTCGTCATGTGAATTCTGAGGTTTCGTGCTACATTTGTCTCGTAGTTGCACACATCACACCTCCATGATGGTTTTGGCTTGCTTTTCTTAAAGGCACAGACGTCTGAACTCATCGTCGAAGGCGGTGGCGTTGGTGGCGATTTAGCCAGCCTTGCACCAACACTCTGAACTTCTTGGACGTTGTTCATGTGACGATCAGACTGCATGTGGATGCTGAGGTTACCTTTAGTTGTGGTTGAATAATTGCAAACATCGCATCGATATGGCTTGTACCCACAGGTGTAGGCCTCCCCGCGGGCAAGGCGCGGATGTGGCTGGCCCCCAATACAGTAGACACACTGGGCATCTGTTTCTGGGTGTTTCTCTCGCATGTGTATTTCTAGCGTCTCCTGGTATTTGTAGTGCCAGTTGCAACGTGGACACTTCAACATCTTGCACGAGTTTCGTGACTGTTGCATTGGCAGCTGTAGCCCAAACACCCCCACTGGCTCCAGTTCATCACACCGTAAAGATTCTGGTGCAGGGTTAGTTTCAACTCCAGACAGATAGTCATAATCATTGGGGCCTTTTTGTTCAGGTGAGGAGGTAAATGCACTGTAAGATTCAGTGCCTGGGTGCATTTTAACACCATGCGTGAAGACATGGTCACTTCTCGATGGCATAGGCTCCAGGTTATCAGCAGTAATTTCTGTTTTAATGTGTCTCTCAAATGGCCTGGAAAAAGAGGTGCTGGACACATTGCTGGTGTCCACAGTTTCATCTGGCAAGTTAGCTTCTGGTGAAATATTGGACTGCGATGACTTCTTGGCTACATCCAGTGACAATTTTTTTGGTGTCTTCCGATCTTGTTCAACAATGTCGGACATACTCAAATCAGTACCAGAAATTTTGCTTTCATTATCTGCTCCTTTCATAAGTGAAGGAAGCTTTCCTTCACTGTTTGTCTTGCTCAACATACCATTACCAGAAGAATCCATATCATTTTCATTGTTTTTCACAATTGTTTGTTGAACAAAGCTACTAAATGTTTTGGATTGTTGGTGATTGGGACATTTCCAAAGTTCAGATTCACAAGATGGACTCTTTGACACTCTGTCTGCACCTGTAGTAGATTCCAGCTTATCAGGGTGAGCAGACAATACAGATTTTACAGAAACCAACTCCAAAGAGGAAATGGTTGGCTCACAATCCTTACCAAACTTGTGCAAAATGGCCGACTTCCTTTCTGTTAAGCACATGTCACCAGTGCATGACATCACACAGTGCACACTTTTGGCATGAGTGACAAAGGACTCAGCAGCACCAAATTTGAGGTGACACAATAAGCAGACAAGAAACAGTCTTTGTGAACGAGTGAGGTGGCTTTCGTCATCTGCTTTGCATGTGCCTACATCCACGTTCCCAAAAAGCTCAAAATTACTGTTTCCGGTCAGTTCAGACTCATGTCCTGTTTCTTCTGCATGACAATTCTGAACTCGGTAATTGAAGATAAATAAAGAATCCTTGGCCATATGCATATCCTGTGAGTCTGACATTCTTTGGATATAAAAGACATTATGAGGCAGCTGAAACTGAAATGATAGACTGTCCCTTTCAGCCAATGACAGCTCATCTTTGAGGATCTCAGACACCAGTGGGCTACTTCCCGTGTCATCCAGAGTTTCTGCACAGACAACTGTAAATCCTGGATGATGATTAATTTGACTGAGAACTGTGTTGGGTTCAACCTCGAGATCATCATCAGACCCACTGTCAGAATAGTCTGTGCGAGCTCTAGCATCCTTCGCATCGCAACCGTTGTGAACATGCTCAGGCGACATGATTGAATTATTGCACAGATCGTTAGCACCATTAGCCATAAGTCCATTCCAAGCACTACCGAAGCAGTTAATGTGCTCGGCCGGAAAGGATGAAACCTCGCTCTTGCAAATCACAGACTGGGAAGAGGAGGATGACAAAGCCTTAGAAATAAGAACTTGATTCAAGGACAAATCAGAGCTAGAAACTGGAATCTCAGAGACTGATGGATTTTCCTTGAGCACTGAAACATCAGGTCCTGCCTGTCCATATGACTTTTCAGAAATTCCTAGAGAAACATCGTAGAAACGGTGTCCAAGCACATGATCGGAAGTCGCCGGCACATGCACCGTACCATAGCTCCGCACTTTTAACAGAGTGTCCATCTTGCCAGAAGAGTCTTTGCAGGAAGACTTGGAGTTACTAATATCTGGTGGGGGCTCAGCAAGAAACCAATGCACCGCATCACTAACATAAATTGCCTCATCTTTGCTGGAGACTGGTTCCTTGCCAAAAGACTGAAAACCGTGCTCAGATAATGGTGCATCAATATCCCGGCATGACTCAACAATGCCTGACATGACTACTTGAATCCAGATTTCCTGGATAGAGGCATTACGATTCAAAACCAAGGAAAAAACAGCAGTTAACCACCATGGCACACCGGCACTAATACTTTAATCTGTCAATACAAAAGAAACAAATTCATTAGAAAAAAAACAGTTCATTTCAATTATTTTCAACAACAAAAACAATGTAGTCCATTCTGAGTCCAATTTATACTATGCATGCTTTGCAACAAAATGCAACAGTTTCATGGATGCTTTTAAAAGGCATATTTCCAGAGTTGAAGGATAGATATTTAGCTGAAGCAATCAAACAAGGAGAAGTTTCAAGGCTGAACAAGGATTAGTATTTTCACATTGACAAGATCTGAACCTCAAACAAAGCTCAGATTTCCACATAACCATCTTGCCACTTCCACAATTACAGCTGTGGATGAGTAGTTACCTTACTATTGCTGTTTGTTGTACTGTGTATAGTAACTGGATCACTTCAGCACAAAAAGAAGTTCAAGCCAAGACATGGAGTGTAAATTAAGTCAAAGAAAATGAAACAGACAAAGTATAAAATAGCAGCAAAGGAAAATAAAATGGCAAAGAATAAGAAAAGTAAGTTACTACTAGTATTAACACTGGTAGTATTAGAATTGATTCAACATTTCCGTTGCCCGAAACCAATCACATGAAGCCGAGTGCATGCATAAAAAATTACTGAAACAAGAATAATGATAATGATGATGATGATGATGAGAATCATAATAAATTAAAAAGTAAATAAATTTATTAATACTTTTGCACTAACACTAACATTTATTTTACATACAATATCTGCCAATCAAGTCAGAGGCATGATGCTTAAATTTTAGCCATAAAGAATAAATGAACGAGTGCAGACGGGTGCATTGGGCTGCAAAAATCAGGTTAGCCGCACCACGTCTGCATGTTAATGAAGCGCTTCATCGGGAAATTAAACTCTGCCCTGGCATAAGCAGAGGTCAAATTCCACTTCCATGAGCCACGCTGGCAAAAGCCATCGAAGATCATCATAGCACCAGCAGCCATCAGATAGATGGCCGCATATCGGACGCAGCCGAGAAGTAATTAATCCCCGCCATAACATCCTTTGCCCAAAACCAAACTGGAAGCCGCCGCCTCGGCCACCTCCGCCACTGCCGCCGCCGCCGGCGCACCCGATATCATCAATATTTCTGGCATGTTATGTATTAAATCGTCAGACTGGGACACCGGAGAAGGAGGAGCCCTGCGATCAATATGAATACGGAGGAGAGAATACTCGGATGGGAAGCAAGGAGGTACGACAGAGGGAAGGAAAACACAATCCAAGCCTCTGACCCACCGACACACCGACCAACAAGGGCAGAACATTTGGCGGCTGGTGTCTGGAACAAAATCAGACAACACGACGACAAAAACTGTGGTTTTTTGAAAGAATATTACTAAGAGAGACGCACTCAAGCAAAGACACACACACACACACACACACACAGATGAACAGAAGTACTGATGTACATATGCTGCAGATGATTGTCTTAGAGAGGTTCTTATTAAGTGCTATACAAATATCCAGATATATATGTACACACATCCATATATAAATACATGCACTTATGTACGTATGCATATATGTACAATATATGTATGTATACTGAAGCTTCCTGCAGGACCGCACGTTTACCAACTTTCTCAAAGGCCAGTGGTCGCATCCTGCACCTGTCACCTGTAGTGTTCCACAAGGAAGTGTACTGGGAACAAATCTCATTCTACTCTACACAGCTGATGTGATATCCATCTCCAATCGCATGGTATGCGTCAATTCCAATGCTGATGACACAAAGTTGTATCAGCATACAAATGCCATTCCTCTTATGATACAGATCACTTCCGTCTTACATGCATCACTGACTAGAGCAGCTAGATGATGTCAAATCATCCGAAGCTGAACATGGCAAGACCCAGTTTCTGTGTTCTGGTAGGCCTATGCGCCAACAGTTTCACAAGCTCCCTTGCAGCAAGACCGAACTCAATAGTTCAATTACAAAGCTACATGTCTTGGAGTTCACTTTATCCTGTACTGACATTTGCACCAGCATTAAGACATTTATCTGATCCATCATACGAACTCACCATCACTTCACCTCTTGCAATCTCTGTGCAGGTCTTCCACTCAAACTGAAAACACTCCTCTTCCACTGATCCTATCCTGATTCCTCTTTTTCCTCTTATCTGTCCTGCAAATCCAATTCCAAATACCACCCACTGTAGCTGTCCAACTGCCTGCCTGCTTGACTCTTGTATCTCAACCTGGAACTGAACCCTTCTTGCCTGTCGATTTTGTTTTGACTAAGCGCCTGTGAATAAGCTGGTTCTTGCAACTTAGCTTTGTTAGGTGCTGTAGAAATCTCATGTTTACGATTACGAATTAATATTGTATCTTTAAAGGATTTCTCAAAAGCACTAGACACATACATTTAAGTTAAAAATCTTTAACCAGACAATACCCAAAAGAGAAAAAATTAGTACAGTAATATCTGTGTACATGCATGTTGCTATGCATGTATGTCTTTATGTATATATGTCTTTATGTATGGATACTTTTATGCCTGTCTGTTTTTTTGCTTCTGTATGTGCAAGTGCACGTGCGTGTGCGTGCGTGTGTGTGTGTTATCTATCAGTTATAAAATGGAGTCAATAACTTTTCAGTTGAAACTGTCCAGCCAACCTTCAGACAGGCAAACACAAAAAGTTACACCATATTATTGGATGCTTCTGAAACCGGATATGGCGTCAGTATCTGCTCCTATGCAGTAGCCAATAGTTCTTACGGAGAAAGGAGCTCAATTACAGAAACAAGAGCTCCTATTGACACAACAGATCCTATAGAGGCAACAGATCCTTTGGGGTAGAATCTCCAATAGTGGAATAGATGGTAAATCAAGAAAATGACACAATTATTAGCACACATTGTTACATTTGTTCAACCAATTTTTGGAATATTGTTCACCTGCTTGGTCACAACAAACTGAGACTTACATCAGAAAAGTTGAAGCAGTTCGGTGCAGCTTCAATAAACACATTGCTCGATTAACTTATGCCCAACACTTGAGCTTTCTTGAACATGAACCTGGAGGTAAGGCATTTAAAACTTGACCTTACCACCTTCACAAAAATACTCAAGGTGCTCTGGAAGTCGATAGCACCAAGATACTCCTACAGTCCCAGTACCAAGGCACTCGTAGCCATGCTGTCAAACTTTGCAAACCTCAACTACACGGTGATGCCAGTAAATATTTTTTCTCTAGTTGTATTGTTAGTATGTGGAATGAACTCTCTCCATCTGTGGCTGAAGCTCCATCACTAGGTGCATTCAATACAGCAACTACTTAACTCCGTTTTGACACAGATATAACTGCAATTAAGCTTTGACAGTTAGCAGCCACCACTATACATCTGTTGTTTTACATTTCTGTCTTATAATGCGTAGAATAGCTTCTAAAGAGAAAAACTGCATAATGGCTGGCTCTCTGTATTTTCAATTGTATTAGTATTGCCACAGTTTCACTGGTTTTAATAATTGTCACAACCTTTAGCATGTTCACTGTTAATATCTGTTCAGTGTTTTTCAAGGGCATGGGTCATCCTACACATCTCCAATACATACTGTACACCCACACATACATACATATTTTTAAATGTACTAGTGTATGTCTATGTACTGTTTATTTTGCAATTGCATTACCATATTTTGCATTATTCTAATAAATCAAATCAATTATATAGTGCCAACAACATTTGCCTACTGTACAGATTTAAATGCAAGAGACCAGTCCCAATATGGCAAACCTATAAAGAGGTAAAATAAGGTAAGGTAAGGCAAAATAAGGTCATATAAGGCAATAATACACCAAACTTTTAGAACATAGAATTACAACATCACTTATGTATATTAGTGAGAAGTGCTTTATGAGGTTCTTAAGGCACTACATAATTGCTCAGATACACACAAACTGGATAAGGATCAACTTAAAATGGCAAAAGCACCAAATGTTCTGATCAGGTACCGAGACAGCAGATGAGCAAAGGCTTAAAAGCAGCAGAGAATGAGTAAAGTGCAAGTTGTGTAAAACAAAAATAATGATGTAAGAGGTCAAATGTTCTGATAAGAATGCACAGCCACTGGGCTTTGAACCACTGTGTACAAGGCAGGTATCCAGGCCAAAGTGTGACTGCCTAATTGCAATGAGGATAGTTTGTCAGCAAATATATTAACCCAGCCTACTCCCCAATCTCCTCCTACTTCTCAAGAAGAAGGGAGCAGGTCTTCCTAATCTTTCTGCCTCCTGTATCTTCCAGCTAATCAGGATAAAGGAGGCTTGGAATGGTGCCGGCCAGCTAGTCATTACCGTCATTATTATGGATTAAGGAATAATTTTCATTGTACGGAGCAGCTCTGTGTGTCTGGCTTCGTCTGGCAACCAATTTGATTAAACCCAATTAGGCAGACAAGTTGTAGAGGGTTGGCTGCAGCAGCAGAAAGCAGTTCTGTGTGTCTCTAGGCTGCACTGATTGGGCTAATCAATATCAGGTGCAGAGGTGATTAAACAACATCTGGATCAAATAAGCACCTGCACGTCGTCGGAAGGCTGTGACTTAAGGCGCTACTACACCATAGGGCAGTGCACAGCATGCTTATTCTCAGTGCTCCAGCCCTCGCCTTCTGCAGACTGATCGAGTTATGTGTACGACCATGTGTGAGAGGACGTTACAGATTGTCCGGTTATGCCTGTTGTTTCAGAAAATGGCATTAATCTGATTTTGACTGATCCAAGTTCTTTAGTTTTTGGGCAAAATAATCAGCCCAAATTCAAACACTTTAACATTAGACTAAATTCATAAAACAATTCATGCTCTGGCGTTTGAGAATCAATTTTACTTTGATTAAATCAGGACAAGCACTTTAAAATCCAACACTGAGCCGAATTCAGACAGACATTTCGATACTCACCAACACTAAATAATACTGCAAGGGATATGAACTAAACGTATAATAATCAATTAATGCTTTACGTTCAACATTACGTGCACAGAAACAGCTGAAAATGAAACATAAAAACTAAACAGAGATGGAGAGAATCTAAGATGCCAAAGCCAGGATAAAATTAGCCCATACAGTTAAAAATCACTTATGAGCTGTAACTCTGGCAGATAGATTTAGCCCGCAGATCAAATGTTGGTCGTAGTAGTCTTTCCACTTCTAATCTGCTGAACCATAGGCTGCCTTCAATCCATAATTCAATCACTCATCCCAATCAACATCTGTTTACTTAGCCCACTTCTTTCCTGCTTCTACAGTTGTCTAGTGAAGAAACGAGTTATCGAAAGACGAGAAATGAGTACAGACTGATAAAGAAAAACTGTTATTCTCACAGTCAAACGTCTCCCTGAGGATCATATCATCACAACACATCCCCACACTAACTCCCTTCAATTTACCAACTTGGTGCCCCTTGGCTGGGAGAAGTCTTTTGCCACAGATGATTTATTTAAGCCATGCACCAGCAGCCAAGGGAAAGCGCGGTGGGGGATGGGAAGGGAGGACCGGCCTCTCCTTGTTCAGGACAAAAACACAAACCGACCCGCAACCTGAAACTAATGTAATCAAAATGCCAGAGCGGTAGACATCTTGGCCCGTGGATTGGAAGCCGTCATTAGTTGGTTATCTTGATGAGGAAAATAGAAGAAGAAAAACATCGTCCGTCGGATGCTCCTGCCTCTGTAGCAGCAGTCACCACCGCCTTAAGGGATATCATGTTTTTCCACTGGATCGGCACAGGTTGATAGTAACCGAGAGAAGGTCAGACCGAGGGGCACGCCACAAGCCCAAGCAGCCACCTAAAATACTGTCTGTTGGCCACGCCACACTACACCGCACGGCCTCCTACTTCTACTCCTTTTCATCCTATCCATCCATCCTGCATGAGCAGCTGCAGTGCCAGCAACAGCAGCAGCAGCCATCTCATCTCTGGTGCTAATTGGCGCTACCCCGTCTTGGCCGGCCAAGCAATCCAATCGGCCCTGATACGCAGGAATTTGCGTCTCCGTGGCAACGCTCAAATCATATCAGCCCGTATTTATGGCTGCCCAAATGTCAGAATTTATTTAAACTGCGCTGGTCGTCGGTCGGTCGGTTGGTCGGTCCGCGATGCCTCCTCCGCTGCCGCCGCTGCCACCGTGTGACTAATTTGGGCGCGCGATGGTTATATTGCTGGTCATGCTCAGGTGTCCCCCAGTCCACTTCCCCGCTCCCTGTCCTCTCGGCCGGTCAGCCGCCCGCGTGTCCCTCTCGCTTCTTCTGGCCGGCTAATGCAGCCTTTTGCGAGGCTGTGTTGATTTATTTAAATGTCAGACAGTAATGCAGAGAATTAATTCCTCTGTCATTTTTCATTATATGCTGTATTATTGATGGCTTTCAAATTGCAATTTATTCACACGCTCCCTAATACAAATTTTACACCCGGTCCTCCTCGGCCGGTCGGTCGGTCGGTCGAGGGGCAGCCAGCCGAGTGGGAGCCTCCCGCGCCTTCTCTTTTTCCTCCGCGCTTCCGCAGTCAGTCCACATCCACAGAGAAGGAAAATCTTGTTAAAGATTATGCACAGTGGTCAACGCTAACGCTTTAATCGCGGCCGTCTGTTAGCAACAATGCCGCCGGATCTCAAGGGTTAAAGTAGTCAGAACAGCGGGTAATCGCTTGGTCTTGGCAAGTAAACAATGACTCAAATAATGCTAGTAAGTAAGAAACAGAATCTGTAAAGTCAGCTTTTGAAATAATGAAAGCTGCTTACTAAGCGACAAAATAGAACTTCTAAACGTACAGCTTCACAACACTGACCATTTTCGATGCAACGCATCTCCTCGAATCTAATATAATCCAATGACTTCTACAGCGCTGTTATCATAGTGCACAAGACAGCAGTGGATTGTCACTTCAAATGAGGTCACAGTCAAGAATCATAATCTGCTGGCTAACCCATCAAAAATCCAATAAGTCAGAGAAACGAGAATTATGCTACAATGGGTAAGTAAGTTGAAATTGACGAGTTTTACGTTTAGACCTGGCATTACAGAACTGAGAGAATGCACAGAACTCAGCAGTAAATTCCAAAGCTCCAAACCAGCCACACAGAACATCCAACAATCCAAAATTGTCCTGATGCAAGGCACAACAAGAACCAACGTGTCTATTCATGGAATTCAACATTTATTGGGTTGGGGTGAGCAAAGAGCACTGTCAAGTCTACTAGTTTAAATGTAACACCTTTGAACTATAAGATAAATTTTACACTGGGTTCTTCACTTGATTTGCTGCCAGTGTAATGATACACCATCAGTGTAATATGTTGATATTTAGGAGTCTTTGTTATAGTTCTGGGAATTTTCTGCAAATCTCTCATAAAGATACCAGCGAGAAGTGAACTACAGTATTCCAGTCAGCCAGAAACCAGAGCAGGTCATGTAAATATTCCTCTTCACCAATGAAACCAAGACAGTTTAAGGCATGTGAGATCTTATTCTGCAAATAAGCCACATGTGGTGAACCAACTCGTATATGGCCTGAACATGGTCAGAAAAAGACATGATGGAGTCAAATACTATGCCTAAACGGAACACACATTTAATACTAGCAACAAGCAATCAAACCAGCTGAACAGTGGTAAGCCAACCAAATTTGTTGAGCTGTTGACCTGTGCCCAAGAAATGGAAAACGTTTATTACTAGCTTCCAAGACTGAACATCACCAAAAACAAAAGCAAACAATTGGAGTGGGATTTGACGTGGAACTGTCGAATGAAAGGAATATCTGGATATCATCAACACACCAAATGGTAGTCTAGAGAGTTTTCCACTAAACTTCTTGTATTTTGTGGCTTCAATACTGTGCTTCCACAGCTAGTACAAGCCTATTACCACTCACCTCTTTTAAAATGGCAAAGCTTTTGAAATAAGTTTAGTGTCAGAAATGGCACCATCCATTGAAACCACAAGATCAAAATGATACACAAAGCAGAAAGCAGTTAAGATTATGGACCTAAATATGCGACTGTCTTTGAAAAAAGTCACAATCAGAAATAATCAAAACTGGGTTTGATACTGCATTGAATTGGGCTGGAATTGCTGGACAAATAGGTGAAAACCACGTGTTTCTATCACAAATAGTGAACGACTTACAGTTTTTTTTTATAAATGTAGGTTTCTTCACAGCTACTTTTGAGAAATTGGATGCAAAGTTTACCTTAGCTATGTAAACCGAAGAGCCTCTGAGGCTGCCATCAATGAAATTTCCATAAAAAACTGGCTAAGAGGAATATTTACATGACCTGCTCATTAGCATAATAATCGACGCACACGACTTCAAATTAGGGCATCAAGGCACCAACTTAAAGTTTTTGTTGCGGATGTCATAATGAATTTGAAAAAAGAAGTACTTAGACAGCAAAATTCAACATAATAACTTATAGTTTGATAGCTAACACAACAGGGAACATAACATGCAAAAGACTCATTTTGCCCAACTTTATGCCTACTTGCCTTTTGAGTGCATTTCTCACAAATTAACTTTTCCAACTTTATGTGGGTTTCTGAAGCACAGTCACATATTCTGAAGTTGTGTAAGACACGCAATGATCAGTAAAACTCTTGGCTACTGCTAGTACTGTTAACCTGGAAGATGGCCAATAATTCAATTATTGTTATTGTTAATATTATTGCTGTTTAGCTGTTCCTTCTGCACTGCTGATGTTGTTGTTGCTGAGCTTAATTTGCACTTCTGACTGTAAACTGTATTTAAATTCTCAGCTCACATACCAAAGCATGCATAAAATGTGCAAATATTGAAGAAGAACTATATAAACGAAATGAACATAAAACAGTGAAGAAAGAAACAGACAGACCAAATTAGCTGGATTCAAAGAGTCAGGAAATCAGTAAGCTAGAAGTCCAGTCTTGATGTAAAACTTGCTGAACTGCAGAACCATGAACAGCTTTACACGTATATCTCTAATGCAAGACATGCCTTTATGAAGGAGATAAGCCAAGCAGGCCTCAGTCAAAAAACCCAAACATTTCTACATGCTTATATTTTGCCAAAGCAACATCTGAGTAAATTGTTCTAACTTAACATCTGAGTAATTTGCTCTAACTTATTAGATTAAGTTCAATGCCATCTTCTACTTGTAACTATGGAGAACTGCCATAGGGAGCCAAACCATAAAATACTTCTTAACAAGACAAGCCATGGCAAGCACTACATTTTGGGCAGCAAAGCCTTGACTAATCTGCTTGATTGCTTATCGTGTGTCTACATTAAGGTCCTCGGTAACATGTTCCTGAAGTTGTGGGACCTTCAGCTGCCTTTATATGAAGACAGAGCAACAGTATCTCAACACCAGACAACATTTCCTTGTGTAGGCTACTAAGATTGACAACATATTGCCAACTTCACAAGACACACTGGACATTACTAGCACAGTTGCAGCACAGTGGTCTATCAGTAATGCGTTTGGTCAATGATCATGCAGTTGCAGGTTCGACTCTGTGTAATGACCCTGGGCAAGTTGTTTGCGCACACCGTGCCTC
The DNA here is from genome assembly GCA_964023275.1 of Norana najaformis. Lineage (NCBI taxonomy): Eukaryota > Metazoa > Annelida > Clitellata > Crassiclitellata > Hormogastridae > Norana > Norana najaformis. The sequence goes on along the minus strand of OZ029915.1, from coordinate 32,929,381 downwards.
TGTCACCAAGCAGTGTAATTTGGTACTGGCGTGAGCTAGGAAGTAAATGGCAAGTCCTGCGATGTACTGGCCCGTGTCCAGGACATTGGGATTCGTCCAATGCTGCTCAAGGGCCAAGAAAAGGAGGCGAGTGCCTCCCCTACGTCTCACTTGTGGGATGCTTTACTTTAATTAGTATGGCTACTGCCTGTGTCCTTACAAATTGATTACATTAGTCTGTTAGCAAGGGTTCTACTATACCATAGGTGTCTGTTATAGCAGATTATTAATTAAGGTGTCTGTCATAGAGCCTCAGTTATGCCTGTCTCCTTGGGGTCTACACTGCAGAATCTACAGTCATATGCTCGTATCTCTCTTATGGGGCATCTTTATTTCTTGTTTCTCTCTTAAAGGGCTGGTAATATACAGGTGTCGCAATCAGGAGATTTCTTTTACAGGTGTCTTTATTAAAGAGCTCCTTTACTACATACTCTATGGGCCCTGTAACATACAGTTGTCTCTAAAAGATTTTTTAAAGGTGTCTCTGTTATGCGGTATCTCTGCAATGGGGTATACTTATTGCAGGTGTCTCTGTCAAGGCGCCTCTACTATACAGATGTCGCTATTTGGAGGCCCCATTAAAGCAAGTGTCTTTTTCATGAGGCCAGCAGTATGCAGGTGTTTATATCATGGGATCTTCTAGTTACAGGTGTCTAGTATGCAAGTATACCTTCACTTATCTACATGACAGATGCCTATTTAATACAGATATATCTTGATCAGCATTTTTCAACCAGTGCTTATCTATGGCCATCCAACGTTTCAGTGCAACTGCCTTCCATAGTAGGCCTACATTCTGCACCAAGCAACATATGCCAGAACAATGCTTTTCATAATTGTTTAATCCTGACAGATCATAATACCTCAGGCATGAACAGTAATTATTATTAATATTAGTATTAATACAGTGACAATGACAGTAACAATGACGATTGATGATGAAAATAATGAAGATGAAGATGAAGATGATGATGATGATGATGATGATGATGACAACGACGATGATCCCTATGACATTAAACTTGCAATTTCTGCAATGATGATGGTGCCACAAGCAACAAACATAATGAGGCTACAATCACAAAAATGATTAGTCACAGCCACCTCAATGATACTGAACCTTATTCACAACTGAACTCTTTATGATTTAAAATGAATCATCGTCATCATCATTATCATCATAGCATCGTCAGAAGCACTGCAGACCTTACCTCTGGGCTAATTGGTTGACCACTAAGCTTTAATGTCAGTCCAATGAAAGTAGCATTGCACTGGTGATGATTGGTCAAAATGCTGCCCAAGGCTGACGAACAATCTGTGGCTAAATTGCATGCAACAAATAGTAATTGCCATCTATAGCAGCAAAACCAGTGGGCCAAATCCACAAGTCACTGGCCGTACTCATTTAGGTACCTATACATCAGCTACGCGGTCATCATAATGTACCAATTTGAAATGCCTGAATATTACAGACGCCTAAGCACACACACAAGGCAGTGACACTCAGACACACACGGCTAACGCTAGGCTTGGTTATTAACTATTGGGTGTGATCCTGCCTGGTTTTAATAATTCTAATAAGAGAGAGCTTCAACATACAATGAGGTGACTGAGGCTCATAAAAACTTGTAAGCATAAAAGCCGTTAATGACAAGAAGAAATAGATAGGCAGACAGACTGACTGAACTACAGACAGACAGAAGGGAAGCGGCAGGCATACAGGAAAACTACAGCTGTGTGCATTGTAGGTAATGAGGGTCCTATTAACTGCCCTGTTATAATTGCTACTGTATGGCCAGTAGAAATAGCCTGCAAAGGCAGACACTCGGTGCAAATTAATTGGTGCCCTCTGAGTTACACTCTTATCAATGTTGCCCCGTCTTCCCTTAAGAAGTCTCATAGATATCGCACACACACACACACACACACACACAACACACACACACACACACACTAGCACATGAGACACAGACCGAGACACAGCGACAAAGAGACACACTTAAGCTTAGAGAAGAATGCAAGCAGCCACACTGGCCAGCTATAAGGGCTCCTATCCTTCTATAAAGAAGTGGTTACTTTAGAGTCTAGATATCAGGTTGGGCTGAGTTGAGTCAGTGACAGACATGCTTCCTCAGGGACTACATTCGTGCCTCTTACTACGGGTCACCTCAAAATCCACTTTCCATCAAGGCCCGTCTAATTTGGGGGTTACGATGATGACTTCATTGTTACCCTGGACCAGCGGCTATTTCATCAGTTCAAACAAAGAGCAAGTCCTGCAAATTACAAGTCCTTCCCTGGAAAGCCAGACAATGACTGTGCCCTGATCCTACCTATAGACCTATGACCCCACAAGCCAATCCAACTGATTGAAATTGGTCAGGCATGCCAACCTGAAGGGTGGTCTGACCCACTCGGACGGACGGCTATGCTTCAGCAGAAGTTCTTTGTTGAATTTCCCGACTGACCGTTTAATTAGGGACATCTTTGAAAAAGCTTAATTAGAAACTCAAAAGACCAAGGCAGAAAGAGACAGACACAGCAGGGAAGAAAAGAACAAAGGAAAAGCAGTAAAGAGAAGACAGAGAATGAAAGAAGGAAAGCAGGAAGGCAGAACTGAATGGATGAACAAAAGATGAAGTAAGAAAATACTGAACGAATGAGTGAATGAACAAAGGGAGAAAGGAAGAACTAGTGAATAACAACAAGTCTTGTACTATGGTACACAAAGTCAAAGAATATTTTAATGCTGTTTCAAAGCCAATTACAGAAACCTACAAAAGTAAGCCTACAAAAGGTCTGTCTTTCCAGACATACATGTTTACCATGCCTAATTTCCATCTAGAGGTCATTTAAGGGCTACATACCACTGACCAGCAACCATGCATATATATATACATATATACTGGTATGTATATAAATATACCGGTATGTGACACAGTATAACCATAACATAAAATTAACAATTACATGAACAATAAATTAACATAACATCTGCATAGCATGGCATTACATACATACTTAACATAAGCCAAAAATCACACGAATAAAGCATTATCTTAACATAACATTATATACAAGCAGTTCATATCATAAGAGCATTGCTTACAAGCCCCAGCCAGTTCATCATCGTTCATTTCTCTAAGGTTTCCTTGGTGTGTAGCTACTCTGAAAATCCTACCTTCATATTCACTACATTTCTTCCAGTTTCTCATCCATGTAATGTAATCAGATGCCTGTAGCATATGGCTTCACAAAATTCCTCGACCCGACAGCAAAATCCCAACATCAAAACACTCGCCTCAAATGCAGACTGGAATTGAAGCCATGCATGTTCTTAAATCGGCCCCTGCAGAGCCATAGGCCAGAGTCATGCCGGATCCCTCTTCGGGAATATGAATTCAAAATGCAGAGGGATTTTGTGTAAAGCAATATTACCATGTAAAGTGAAATGGCAAAACATAACAATTATTACGAGTCCAGTGCCAAAATAAAGTAGCAAATTCTCCAAGATACAGAGAATCTGTGGGACAGAAGCATTTGGAAACAACATTCTGCTTAGGGTAGTGGAATCAGTGGAAAAAACCAAGGGAAAAAAATTTGAGGTGAATACAAAGTTCGACTGGATTATGTCATCGGGTTCAAACCCTACATCCTTGTGTGACATCACCAATGAACATAACAGAATGAGCAGAGTAGCTCACTGCACACCCTTCAATGACTGGGGAAGCACTCAGAACAAGATATGAAGCTGCTTCCCAGGTAAAAGCCAACAACAGTTCCTGTTCACTTTACTCATAAAGCAACAGTCTAGTGGTTAGTGGGCTGGACGATCAATCAAGAGGTCTGGGGTTCAAATCCCCACCAAGGCAGAAAATGTTTTGGATTTCAGCTCCACCTGCATCCCCTAGCCAACTCAGCTATAACGAGTACACCGACTGTACACTGCCAGTGGAAAGATCAGATGGTGAGGGAAAGAACTGGTCACCCACCCTCATATGCTGTGGCTAAGAAAATGAAGTCGCTAAACTTCATACCCATGCCTACTTCTCTGGGTTAGCTTAAGGGTCTCTTCTTCCCCTCCTACTCCTCCTCCTCCTTCTTCTTCTTCATCTTCTTCTTCTTAATCATGAAGATGCTGTTAGAAAACAACTTGAACTGTTTTGTTTTGTGAAAGTTCCAGTGCAACATGAATGAGAAACACCTGGCTTAATAATGTCTTCACCATTCAGAGGGCGATGCTAACTACAGCTGACGGACGGACAAACTGCATGGGTCTGTTGTTTGAACTGGCTGAGTGCCCTTCAAAGTCAAGTGGCAAACAATTCCAGATGTTTGCTGGAATGAAACGGCCATGCCAAAGCATTAGGCAGGCCAGTCATCAGAACTTTCCAGGTTTTGGCTGCTGCTAAGTCTTTAAGTCACTCGAGGTAAAAGGCACAGCTTCAACTGACTGTGATTTCTAGTTCTAACGTCTCACACATTATCTGACAAACTGTGCACATTGCTGAATAACCTCAAGCATTCATCTAAAAACTGTGCAAAATACTCCAAGCAATGCCATGAGAAGCAAAGATCAACTGTGAAATACCATTTGTGCAGCTTTTTGGTCAGTTGCTTCACATGGTAATTAACAATTAATCTTTTGATGTGATTTACTATCATCAAATTTTTATTTAAATTTATTTTATTTCTCAATGTTTAAAGTTTGTTTTATTTTTAATGTTTAATTTAAGAAATGAGAAAAGAGGCTCAAACACAGACTTTAAGGTTGAAAATAAATCTATTGTATCTCTCTACAATACAAATCTTGATATAAAATATGAAACCAATAATAATAATGCTAATGCTAATAATAATTGTAATTTAACAATAAATTTTTTTATTAACTAACCTTTAGGCTAAAGTGGATCACAACTTGCAAGCAAGAGTGTAGCAAATACAGATACCTTTGGTGTTTTTATTTCACTGAGTGGATTCACTGTATTTCATTCCTTTCTCGTGTGTAAATTTCAGGACTTGTGAGCAGAAGGATTTTCATCCAGCATGGCTATATATTTGAACAGCTTAGAAGACAGCATTGATCATACTAATACAGATCATACTAATAACGAATACAAGTCCCTCCTGTGATCAGCATCGAAAAGCGGGTACCAATTTTCCATTTTATGCTAATGAAAAGACAGTAGATTAGCTGGATGAAGGAAGACTGGAAGATGATGACTGACCCAGAAAGGAAGCCCAAGTTCAAAGCAAAGGGCCGCAAAGTATTACACCTGCTGAAGGTGAAAAGAAGGGGTCAAGCCCCGGAAGAACTGTACGCCAGAGAATCTATTTACACAAAAAATGATGGAGTAGGAGGATTAGGGCACATGCTAATCACCTCAAAGCGGTGCTCCAGGCGATCAACGCGAATTGAGCTCTCAACAGCATTAAATGCTGGAGAAATTAGTCCTGAATAACGGAACTGTGACTATAAGCCTCCATCAAAGTAGTCAATAATATCCTTGACAAACAACCAGTTGCAGCTTAAGGGAAATTACCATCAATCAAACAAAAAGGTAGGAAAGCGAATCAATCAGAGGAAGTGCTTATTCAGTGGTTTAACCAACATTTCTCAGGTTCATCAGGGTGACCTACCTGCTCATAAATCCCCTTCCTCCAACCACCATAACATCTGCAACTATCGCTCTAATGTCTCCCTTTGTCTCCTGCACGCTTGTCCTCTTTCCATTCCTTTCAGCATGATGATACATTTCCCTGTATAACCGTTCTCTGTGCTTGTTCTCCTTTGTTTCAGATATCCTGTGCCAATAGTCTGCAGTAGGGTGAAAGACATTACTGAACATCTCTCCTGAATCGTTCGACCTACCTTTTTCAGCAGGCCTCTCGTATATTCCACTCAAGCGAAACTTCTCTCCCACTTGTTCGTGACATTCTGGGACTCAGACAATGCAGAGTCATAGCAATTGTTCTTCTGAGCCGGTCCCTTGCATTAAGGACTGCTGTAAGCTCAATTCTTCCCATCACCTCTGGCCGGGGTGCTCAGATATTCAGCAACCACTATGAATTTGTTATTTCTTTCTGATAAAGGTGTCTTTGAGAACTGCAAACAATGCAAATTAATTCATCTAGCAATTAGTGCCTTCACTTGCAGAGCTGTGTGTGAGGCCGTGGTTGGCCAAGTTTTTAATTAAACTCATCACTGATTATAATACCATTTTCCAAAATACTTAATATAGGCCCATAATGCTCTTCAGCATGAAATGAGATTCAAGCTGTTTGAATGTCAAATTGAGGCAATCATTCTCATCAAAATAGACCGGAAATTTGCCTAAGGTGGATCACGCACGAAAGGATGAATTTTCGGTTTAGATCTAAGGGAACTGGAAGAATAAAAGGAAGTGGAATGTGAATTCCAGAACTTTAGATAAGCCACTGAGAAAGCCTGGTGGCCAACTGTACTGCCCTGGTTCAAGATACAGTGTAGAGAAAGAGTCAAAATAAGAAATATTTCCATCAAGACACATCATTTATGACCTTTTGTGCATCATAATCACTCTATATAAGGGTAATCCTGAACAGCTTGAAGCATTTTACCCCACTTTTCCAATAACTACAACACAAAATTAAAAACAGTAATTCACTTACCTACTTGACACAGAGAAGACTGCTGGCTGCTAATAATAGTTTTCCGGATGACTTGTAGGAAGCAATTAGGGGTAAAGTCAAACAAAATGGAATACTACATGGTGTCTAGATAAGATAAAGGAACAGTTTTAGTTAATTAGCGGGCCGGGTGGGTCAAATTGTTGACTTTAAGCCTGCAACTGCATGACGACTGACATGCAGGCAATTTCACAATGGAATTTAATTAACATATTTTATTGGGTTCTTTATCAGCAATATAAGTTGCCATTATCATCAGGCATTAGACTTTATAATTCTACTATTAATTAAAGCTAGGTGACAGACGGTCTCCCCAAAAAGTCATCAGTTCTCAATTACAACACTGAGGAGGAGATTACAAAATAATGAGCCACGGTAGTGGATTGGATAGTGTTCAGCTTGTAAATGGAGAGTACAGGGTTGAGTCTCCCCTTGGACAGTTACTGTGTAGGGACCTTGTGCAAGTCCTTCACTCACAATTGAGACCCCTATGCAAAAAGGAGTTAAAGTCACTTACCCCTTTTTACATATTTGACTTACAAAGTATAGCCTTAGCTATCACCTATGCAATAAAAGGGTATGAATATGTGCTTAATCGTTAGGTGTCACCCAAAATCTATAGCAGTCAAAAAATCTATAGAATTTGCGAGGTTCTTAAAAGGTGCTATATAAATAGCCAGATACATACATACATACATATAGCGCTCTGATGCAGAGCAATGATACTGAATGTCTATTGAAACCGGCATGCTGATAAGACACTGTAAATGTATTATCAACACTTTCTCATTAATAAATTACATCAAACTATTGATTATATAGTGAATAATAGTGTATTTAAAACTCAGGCTAAAGAAACAGTTAGAAAAGGGTCGATATAAAATAATTCTCGTGTACTGCTAACTTCGAAAACCAAACATTAACTCACAGGGTGATCTGGATTAAACATCAAAACGGAATCAGTTCAATTTGTTTAAGGATGTAATATCAAATTCTACATCCATTGAATATTATTAGTAAAACCAATACAGACTTTCGATAACCCAGACCCTGAGAAGGCAATGGCAACTTTTAATGACTGCTACGGACCTACGATGCTGTAACTATTAAGGGACTGAAGGTTGCCTATGAGAGGTTCATCGTTTACAGGGAGGTGGATTAATAATGACTTAAAATATTATCACCACATATTTGTCAATTAAAATAGATCACTGAGGAGCTCCAGCATTTGCCAGTTAATCTTACAGTGATTTCTCATTATCGTAGATACCTTAGTGATTTTTAACTATTGTACTTGCCTCATTCTTGTCCTAGCCAATGTGGTTTCTGTGGATTATCTCAAAGGTTAAAAATTGTAACCTGCCTCCTTTTTGCATAGGGGTCTCAACTGCTCAGTGCCATAGGTTGATGTTTAGTTACAGATAATCGCACTTAATAAATGCAGAAATAATAACAATGGAACGTGCCTCAACTGAACTCCTGGCCTCAGTAGATGCATATAATACATGGATGGGGCCCAAAGCTTGCATGTGATTTCCAAGCATTATTTCAGTTATCAGAACAATGCAGAGCTGTTGGCCACACTTGTAACAGAACTATGCAGAGGACCTGTTACATTTTACAACCATTGAACCAGATACTTGAGGCATTCCTAGGGTATTCCACAAATTTAGCTAACACAGTTATCCAGTGTGATGTCAAATTGCATAACAATATGTGTGCAAAGCATGAAAATGTGTAGCCTTAAATAACTGCTTATTTGATGTTAATATAAATTTTAAAATATAAAAACGATTCACATGGAGAAAAGATAGCTCTAATGTACAATGCAAGATTTATAATTTAATACTTGGAGGTGAATGTTATAATTAAAATTTCATACAAAAGCTTGAAATTTTTTATGATTACATTGAAAGAAAAAAACTAGGTTTCTTCCAAGATCAGTAATTAGCAGGTTCTGGCAAATATTCATTTATATGTGTAAGCAATGAGCTAAAAAGGCAGAGAGATGCAATTATACAACTTCCACTCTAATTACATGTGGGATAATTATAATTGCACTTCCCATGCTAGTTACACTGTTCAAAGCAGACAGCAATATGGCAGCAACAGTTCGATTTTACCACAGCAGCATTTCTTTTTTTTTCAATAGATTCATAATAGTAATTGTAACTGCACATTTATATAGCACCTCTTCAAGAAAACTACTCAAAAGTGCTCCCTACCTGGTAATACAAGACCACAATCAAATGGAATGGTCTTCAACTGCTGGCAAAATAGAGGCAGAGAAAGGGCAAGAAGCTCATGTTGTAGGTCGCATGGCAGACTGTTCCAGAGTGAAGGACCAACCACGGCAAGCTACCATGTTTCACTGCAGAATTGTAATTGTAATTAGTAACTTCTAACACACTGGTGTCTCATGCACAAGGCATCAACTGACGGCACACCAAAGCCAAGCTGCACTCAGGTCAGTATCCAGAAGGTCAGTCCACAAGAAGTATGGGTACGGCGGGACAACCAGAACACCTTGGGCTGCACAGTGCAGAAATTCATTGGGCAAGCTGCAAACTTACACAATAATATAATGATGACGATGCTGTTAACACAAAATCTGAAAATTTATATAGCACCTTTTCCAACCTCGCCGGGAGGGATGAAACACAGCAATCTGACAGATCTAACAAGGTGCAGCTTAACCTGACAATGTTTCTTAAGCTGTTTGTAGCAAGACAGTTTGGATGATGACAGATGATGATGCAGTTGATGATGATGATGATCATCATCATTATTGTTGTTGTTGCTATTATTATTATCATTATTATTATGTAATTAGTTGGTCAGGTCTGAAGCATCTGTTTCAGTTACTTACCAAATTCTAGTGAATATTTCATGCTGCAACTTATGGATTAGCATTATCACCAGCAAACCAAGCAGGCTCCCTGCAGGCAAGTTTTGACAGCTGCTTAGCGCTTCTTCCTTAACCTTTGAAAGCCTAGCTTAAGTGCATTCACAAATAAGACTACCTATATGGGGTAAAATTTCCCCAAGTCAAATCACAATATTCAATTTTGAATTCTTTGAACAAAACTAGGACAGTAATTAATACTATCCGTCAGCACATAAAATATTATTGCAAGTGATAGCTGCAAAAACTGTCAAATGAGCATGTATTAATTGAAGCATGTTTTAAACAGTTATCATCATTCTAGTGTGCAACCTCAATAGTGCTACTGCAAATCAAAATGTCAAAACTGTGAATGTCGGAAACCCTGGGAAAAGGCTCAATTCTCCATAGCAAGCAGAAAAATCTCTTAGATTTTTATGACTTAATTCTAATTATCACTCATCATATTTAACTTTTGCAGACAAAGACATTAACTACATATAACATCATATCCAATTACAAAAACCAGTATGTTTTCATAAATTTCAGAAAACTTTGAACAATGTACTCTTTACTTGGTGTTGCCTCTTTTTATAGGAAAGCTTTTACTTTCTGTTCAGTCCTTTCATTAATATCTATAAGTAATGGTCAGAGCTTTGAAGAACTAGATAAATATGATAATGTACCTGTATAAGTGTTTTGTCAAGCAGCAGAGGGCAAATGGAATTTCAAGCCATTCCTTGAAAACACGTACGTTCAAAGAACAGCCACAGTGACTGAAGCGGCAGACGGTGAACAGCAGTTGCCACTAAACTGATCCCCAGACAAACAGGAGAAATGAAAAGCGCTAAATGAACCCGACATAAGTGCTATCGGAATACTCTGAAAGTGCAGACATTTACCTCCAATCAGGACGAGAAACAAACACACTGAGCCAAGAACACACGCAGATCAACAGTTTATCAGTGGCCTCCAGATTCCCAGCTTTCTCTAAACGAATCCCAGATTCATTACCGTTTATCTTTTTAGCCAAAGGAATCTGCTACCCTAATCAGCGTCTGAGTATAATTTCTAAAGTTAAGATAAACAAGTTAACAGAAGCTAATGGGAACAGCCAGCTAGCCCACTGACAGACACACTGGATCGGTTCCATGTATTCTGACCAATCGAGTGCCAAATATGTTCCAGGGTTGGTCAATTATTTACCAGTTCTCACTGAGTTCCCACCAGCCAGAGCTTCCAGTAAACATCCCGGCCACATATCAGTTACTAATGTTACCACCAGGTTATTTATAATTCGTATGAAGGCCATTCCAACAGATATTTCAATCCCGGCCACTCACTCACTCGCTCATACACTCACTCCCACTCACTCACTCTCTAACTAACTCACCAATAGCAAAAGAACCTATCAAGACACAAAGCACCATGAAAATATTCCAAACAGTAACCAGAAGTCCACACATAATATTGTGAAGGTGCGCTTATAATGAATATGTTTGGGAACAAATAAATTGCACATGAGAGCATTGGGTAGGATGAAAAGCACAAATATGAATTTAAGTGCAATAATTGGACGTATACATGTGTACAAATATGGCTGTGTCTGAGCTTAATATTACAGAATATGAATAACTGAAATTCCCACCAAAGCCTGTTTATATCCATAAATATACATACATAAGTATATATGTGCATATATATTATACATATATAATAAACATATAAATTATTTCTATTTAATGTAATATCTGGTGACAGTAGACAGCATTACAAAAGGTAGCATGCCTGCTTAGATGCATTTATAGGAACTCCTCAGAATCATGGTCCTCAGGCTGAAGAATCATATGGCTGAGGTGCAAACATGACACCAGCAATTCTGCTATGTATATAGGACACCTTTTAAACTCCCAAATAGCACTGGTAACCATATACAAACCAATACAGGATGGAGGGCTGAGTGGGCACCAGCTGGTATGGTATTCTATGGATTAATACTCATCCAAATACTAATTGAACATGATTTGTTTTAACTTCACTGTGCCTGGCAGTGTCCCATCAACAAACCAAGCCGACATCGAAAGAAAAATCAAAAGCAAAATGTCTGGTAATTCAGCACAAGCACTGTGGCCTACCATCAAGCACTACTTTCCGATTACTATAAGTGGCCACACTAATAGGCTGCAAAGCCTTATCATCATCTAAGAGTGTCTAGGCACTTTGAGGTCTTAACCGACTTCACTGGCAAGAATGTACATATACAACGCCCTTTTTTCAGCCACAGCTGTACTATGGCACTTTATAAATTGTCTTTTATTATTATTATTATTATTAATTATTATTATTATTATTATTATTATTACAGACTGCACATATACAAGCATATATATGCACATATACATATACACGTATGATTACTGATCTCTATGCACAACTCGTAAAATAAAGTTTTGAAACACATATATACATATAAACGTGTTAAAGAAGGTTAGGGAGTCCCAAGCTGTTTCTAATATTTCAGTCTGCAGGATCAATGCCTGTCTTAATGTAACTTGCTAATGAGATGGCAGGCACCATTAGGGTCAGGTAAATATTTATTTATATAGGGCAACCAACACCCTGGAACATGTGCAAAGACAATTATGCAAAGAATAAACTAAATGCCCCAAGCCCATATGTCCCATGTATTTCATTATCTCATGATATAATGGGAGCAAAGGATGTTCAACTTCAGGAACATAGGCTCTGCAGGATATGATGCATGTATTCCTATATACTGAAAAGAACATCATATATTAAGCATTGGATGTGCATTTCATTCTTTCATTCTTCATGTATATACATATATATACTGGGCTTCATTAGGCATCGTATAAACACCTATAGTTAAATAAACAAGGGTAGAATAAAGGAGTGAGCAATAGCTTAAGCAAGCCTTTTCTTGTAGGAAGTATGCTAAGTCCATATGTTCTGTCAGCCTCTCAGACTGAAACCAGCCCAGGATAACAGCCTGAGTTTTGTCCTGGGTTAGCAAAACTCCTGCAGTGCACGTAATCCATCTGATTTATTGCAAACAGCTTTAAATTTCTTTTCCATACCTTCCCTACATTTTCAACAAAGTACAATTATCATATAGAATTACCTGTGCACAGAATTCTACACCTTCTGTACAAATGCCTTTTTCCAAGGGCAAATGTGGTTTGCATGATCTACAGGGTTTAACCTAACCTAACTTCATCCCCTGTGTATTCAAGGCCAGAAGTTCAAAGTCCTAGAGAGGCATAAATCTGCTTACTTACCTGCACCTCTACTCTTTCTCCACTTCCTGACTTTTTCCAGATAAATCCTTCCTCACATGCCTCCACCCAAATACTGAATATATAATACATAATTAAACTGGTCTATCACTTCTAAGAATAAACTGGTCTGTTGCTGATGAGTTTTGAATTAGATCTTGAAGCATACAACCAGTTCTACAGAAGTAATCAGTTTATATAATCAATTGGTAAAGAGTATTCTAGATCTTACCCTGTCTCACCCGGTTAGTCGAACTAATAAAACTGAACGACTTCCTTTTGTGGCACAATAACATTCCCTCGTCAATCGCGTATCAGTTACAATTCTGCAGCAGGCAGTCAGACGTACTGGCGTACCTAGCATTCATAATCACAAAAACCTGTTGATCTATTGATCAAGATATCGGTGGGTGGGATCACTGGTTGCATAAACGAATAGTAGATTCACCAATGAAGGGTATTGTTTGTCGCTTGGACTGCCCAATATAGATTCATTTCCTTCTCATTGTCGGCCTTTAATTGCTGTCAGATATGTTGCCCCTTTTGTTACAGCATATATCATGCGCAGAAACATCTGATAGAGACGTTAAAAATTATCGACAACAAAACAAGTTGTGCATAAATTGATCATCCCTCATGTCCCAGCAGTTAACAGATTGATTCAAAGTTTTAACCTAACACATTATTAGATATGTGCAAAAGCGTTTGCACATACCCGTAAATGCCAACAACCATCATGTTGCATAAACACCAATCTCTTGGTACATTACATGGTAAGCTAAGGTAAGGTACTTGCAATATTGCCATCTGGTACCAGCCCCTGTTATCACCACTCTACAGGGTTACAGGGATAAACCACCACCAACTATTATTAACTGCACGCTATAGAAAATAGCAGTATTTAAATAATCATTTTTGAAAACCACCAGTTTCAAGTAACATAAGACAATCCAACAAATTTCATCAACTTATACACAATCTGAGTCAAAACCAAATTCTATTAATCATCATCGATGGCTTGCCCTTTGCGGGTGTGTTGCTTTTCTACAACATGCTGCCAGTCGTCTCTATTCTGGGCTACCAGAAATCTCCCTGCTTAAGATTAGCATGTAATCTTTGTATGCATCCCACACGTCACAACTGCTCTCCACAGTTCAAAATGTGTAAGAAGCATGAATACTAATATCCTGATGACGAAGATTAGCACTGCATCTGGAACGATGCAACCAAGTCATTTGAAGTCTAAACCACAATTTGCCACAACACACGGAGAGCATCTGGATGATCGCAAAGATGCAAATTGGCAACCAAAATATGAATTAAAGTAACAAGAATCGGCAGTGACTACATCTGGAGCAAAGAAAACCATCCTACAACGACAGGCACCGCGGGTCAAATCTTGTTTTCTCAAATGCAAAGCGCAATCAGAAGGAAATGAAGAAATAAGCTCGGAAATGATGGCCATGAAGGCCATTTGACCGTCTGTCATCTCGGGCTTTTCAAAGAGCAGCATCTCATATCGGGTTCAAAAACGTATTATTGGTCCTTTTCATCGGTGCTCATTGCTACAATTCAGATATACATTAGTGCAAATGAGGTTAGGGTCCTATTTCCACATCTATGCATACTAATAGCGGCATTAGCATTGGAAACGCTGTCAACCGGCTGACGTCTTCCTAACATCCTAACGCTGCATGGCCCTGTTCAAAATTGCTGGCATCTCTAATTAATCCCGTGACTGCGTCCATCGCCTGAGCGATATGGCCTGATCATAATTTACAATCGGACGACGACTTTGAAGTGCCGTACCTTCAACTTGATGAATCCCAAATTACCGAACAAGAGAGCCCAGCTCTTGGGGGTTAAATGCACCTGCATCAAAGCAATCACAAAGTCCGTCCCTTACGAGTCTGGCGATGATCTGCATTGCGTTTAAGCAAACGACAACATAATCGAAAAACAGCCTCATCTTTTGACAGAACTCCAAATACCGGATAAACATCAGCTGTCATGAATTCAACCTGGAAACAATTTCGCTGTATCCACCATAAGCAAGAGATGTCATAACATCGGCAGTGCTACATGCGCTCAATTTTGCTTCTCCAAAGCAGTCAGTGACACCAACCAAAGAACGGCACTCTAAATTACTGCTATGAAATATATAAGCTGCAGTGCCTGCAAAGAAAATTTCAGCATTTATCAGCTTACAGCTCTCAGTCTGGACAGCTTACAAATACTTATGCCGATACAGAATCAGTTACATGCTGTGTATACGGTTAAGGAAATATGTAAAACTTAAGCAACCGAAATTATGTGAAATCCAAATATAACCAATTAACTGCTCTGGTGCCAGTCTCTAATGCAAAAGGCATCAACCAGTTGCATCAACCAGTTGCATCAACTAATAAATAATAATAAGCCTAACTACAAGTGCAGATTATTTCCCAGCCATCAGTAGATGCCTTGTGCAACAACATTACATTCATCTGGTTCAGTACTGAACACAATTCAGTTGCACAACCAGAAAAGATTCAACATTTTTCTGAAGAAATGTATTCAAGAAATAAATAAGTAATAAAAACACTGCAGCTATTAGGCATGCAGCAAAAGCACACTCAAAATTGGTTAGTTAGGCTTGCAGATAAAATACCTAAAAATCAAGCAAGGTCAAAATAGCTTACTTCTGTATGAATAACACGAATGATAAGGTCAAGTAAAGTAATGCCAGTGTCATACGTGGCCATGGGATCCTGTATTCCAAGCCCCCCTCTGAGTCTAAGACCACAAGATCTTTACGTGTCCCCATTGGTGACTCTTTACTGCTCTGTTGACGGATAAGAATGTCATACAATGAAGGCTGATTTCACCTATTCAATTCCAAACCTGTTTTATTTAAGCAATACGCATTTGCTTCCAGGACTCTGCCCCAGATCCACCAACAGCAATTACGATGCTTCTCAGACTCCCTATTTGTTACAGGATTCATATCATTGATGCTCGCTGTCTCAGACCCCGTCAATTTTCATCCAGGTACTGGACCCCTGGCTAAAAAAGGTGCACAAACATGTATCCCAAATGTTCTCAATTTCATACTAAATGCTTCAAAAAGCATTGGCTTCAGGGCTCTGCCCCAGACTCCCTTGTTGTTAGGGAGCTTGCTGTCCCAGACCCCTCAATTTTCCTCCGGGTACCAGACCCCTCTGACAAAAAAGTCGCTTATACCACTGAGTAAAGAAAAGTTAAAAAAGTGATATAAGCCACAGAGAAGATGGGGAAATCAAATATAATTAATCAACTGCTTTGTAACATCATCTGCTAATAGAATAGTCTAAAAGGCTATGGTGATGGTGCCAAAGGATCCTTCAGCTGAAGCAAAAACTGAACAGCAATCCAGTAATCTGATAATCTTTCCTTAACATTGTTATATGACTCACCAAACAAAATGTCAATTTCCCATGACGCATCAAGATTCAAACCTCAGACCACATCAATATCTACCCATAAGCCACAGACAATGTGTCTTATCACAAGACATGTTTAACAGCATTCCAGCCATTTTAACATTTCTGCAACCAGACACTTTTCAGAGTGCAAGCAAATAACTTTGGAATTTTAAGGAAAGCTCTTCAGACGAGATCAGTAATTTCAGAGAAAATCGTTTCACAGGAAGCCTCAGATTAATGCCATCAGAAGCATGTCTGAGCAGACAGCATGCAACTTCAGAAAATAAGATGCAACAGGCATATCTAACTCAAGCATTGGTCCACTGCCCGATGAGGAAACCATTAATATTAACCCTACCTCGGGCAGGAAATGTCCCTGCCAGCAGCAGCACCTAATATTCACAGTTAACTCACTCTCCGTCCGTCCATCCGTCCGTCCACCCGTCCATCTGTCTGTCTCTGCCTGCCTGTCAGTCTCTCTCTGTATCCCTGTCAGTTTGTCTGTTGTCTATCCATCTCTGTCCATTTATCTGTCTGTGTTTGCTTGCCTGCATCCCAGTCAGTCTGTTTTTGCCTGCCTGTTTGCCCATCAGTCTGACTGTCTGTCTGTCTGACTGCTTGTCTGCCATTCTTGGTCTTTCTCTCTGGCACAGCACATAGCCTTGTGAAGAGCCATACACAGCAAAGCTCATATAATGGATTCCTATAATCACCTAATGAGACCAGATGGATAGTCCGGGTTAATGATACGCCGGAATATAACAAGGATCATGAGGATGGCCCATATATTATCACGCAGCCCAGCACGGCACGACCAAATCTCCAAACCAAATGTCGCGATCACAAACGTGGCCCGGCAACACAGCACGATTGGAATATCTAACATGCTGTGTTAAAAATCGCACGTCCTCCTTGGTGCCAGCCATGCGGCTGCTGCAGCCTCAGACGTCTCACTAGGCATGCAAGGAGGGCAGAGGCGGAGGAATATTACGCCACAGATGCGCTAAAAGACCAAAACTACTACGGATGCCGTTTTAATGAGATAAACCTCGGGCGATTGGGAATGACAGATGCTGCACAGAGAGTCAAAAAGAAAGAAGATGGGCTAAATGTCAGGCGCTTTCCACTAAAAGAAGTTTGGGTTAAATCACACGGCCATTACAAAAGAAATATGCATAGGTCTTAAAAAAGAAAGACCCCCTGAGCAACTGTAAACAAAAGCAGTCTGGATTGCTGTATATGCATACAAAACCAGAAGTCAATCATAAAAAACAGATAAGTCAGTTAAAGCGAATGAACCAAAGGCTGTGTAAATGTAACAACATTTGTTCTATTTCAACAGCAAAGATAAACAATTACTGTCTCCGATATGTAGTGAAACAAATCAAGTACTCAAAAGAATCAACAATTTCAATGAGGCACACAAACATATTCCGGACTAAGAGCCAGACAACTCCTGAGCAAACAAGTACTCCTTATGAAATCAGGTACTCATAATAATGAAGAGTTTCTTGACGTACTATGTACACTCATCCCTAAGAGGCAAGTGCACTCCACTTAATTAAGCAACCATTCACAATGAACCAATTACTCCTAATGCCAAACCATTTAGTTCTAACTAAGCATATACAGTCAGGACAAAGCATCAAATTCAGTCCATCCATAAAACATGTAGGCCTAAGTGTATATAAACAAGTACTGCTACTGACGTTACTACTGGTGTAATGAAAAAAATGTTGCAAATGACCCATCATACATTACTGTATATCAAAAAAGCCTGTCAAAACATAAATTTACTTCACTACTACTTACGTCAATGCAAGAGCTTCGAATTTTATGCATACATAGGCATCAGCAATCATTCACACTTGAGCTGAAGCGGCGTGCCATAGGTTGCCATGCATCACGGAAAATTTCATTCCTGGCAGTAAGTCGAGTTGTTTACCCGGTAACACAATGAGGTTTCATTTCTGGCACTGAATTAAACTGGATTCTGGCACTGCCTGACTCTGCCAAGTGCCCGGATCAGACACTGTGAAGGCCTGATGTGGTAAATTATATTCTTAGCTAATTAGCTACACCAAACCCCTCAGAGAACATGTGCTGAAAGCAAATGATGCCCACACAACTTGGCTAGATATATTATACATTAGGCTTATATACACATACACACATGCACACACACATATATATATATATATATAAGGGATGCACATGTGTGTAATTACATACATATTTTTGGTACACTATATACCAGTACACAAAGAAACTGAACATGCAGATATATTATATAAATCACACCTTTTCCACATAAATACCAAAACAGCTGCTCAGTTTTAACAGCAGACAAAAAACTTAATGCTCAATAGCTGACATACATTTTAAATTCCGAAGGCATTGTCTTAAATTTTGTTTATATTCTTAGAACTGCATCTTCAATATTTACATGTAAGAAATCACAGAATTATCTTATCTTCAGATATAACGGGAGAAAATGAGCTGTGGAGCTAAATGTCTTATCTATCTTTATGCAACAGTTATAGCACATTACATCCATCACTACTACTTCCAATTTTTATATTTAGGTAGCATGGCTCAAACCAACATATTTTGGCAGTTATGGTGAACTTTGCGCACTTACAATTATTGAAGTAAAAACAAACTGTATCTTTAAATAGAAACACAAAACCATGCCTCATACCCTCAAAACAATGGTCTATTGTCTGAATGTGTGCAACTTTCAATTAACCTGTACTACAAAACAATGATGCAGAACTATATTTCTCATTTCTACAGCCATATTACCTGGACTAGTGACAGCACTTATAATAGATATAAGTTTGTATGTTAGGCACTTATAACAATTAAAACAAATATTAACAAAACACTGCAATTAATTAAAAAGTATGTTCTAATCATGGAATTTGATTTTGAACTGACAACCACAGTCCAATTCATACTGAAAGCATTCATGGTATCTCAATCACAGTGCAGCCTGTGGCAAGCTGCAAACATGCAGGGACTTAAGAACTGATTGGAATGCCATCTGCTCATACCTAAATACTTGTGTCATTGCTCCTTTTATCCAATATTTCTGGAGCATATTATTTTAGATACATACATACATACATACATATATAGATGCATACATACATACACACATGCAAGCATACGTGCATACATACTCTGTGGTTATGGTAAATAAGCAATAAGAATCACACATCCTGCACACTTATATTAACATGTGTATTACTAGTTGTAGACTTAGAGAGAATATGCATACTACATAAGTCCCACAACACATAAATACTCACACATATTTTCGTGAATTATATTGTCTATATTATGCAAGTACATGTGTGTGCACATACATATGTATTTATGTATATACAAGTGTACATATGTACGTATATATGTATAAGCATATATGAAGCTGTTGATGCCATAGACGTCCATAAACGACAGGCATTGCTTTTGCCACTAGATGGCACGGCATAGCATCGTATAATTGAGCATCCATATTGATCTGCATTAACGACCGAAACAATGGCCGCATTAATGGGTGTCAGTACGAGTGGACATGACAAGCCGTTGCGCCGCGTCCGCGGTGGCGCGGCCGGGCAGCGCTTCCAGACCAGACGGCAAATGGTGCGACCGCCCTTAATAAGCTACTCCACGCCACCACCGTCGCCGCCATCGTGGTGTCGATCAATCGATGGGAGACAATAGAGACCTAACGATATTGATAATATTGGCAACTGTGCTGCCGCCTTGCGCCGCTGGCGGCGGCCGAGAGCGACGCGCGGGGTTGCGCTGGATCGCGCCACGGCCGAGGCGCGGAGCACAGGCGACGGATTGAGTCAGCGACACGCGGTTAATCCGATATTTAATAAGAACTACAACGAGAAATTCCTTAAGGACAGCGCGCCCGACCGCCGGCCGGCCGGCCGGTCGCACAGATAGAGACGGCCATTATTCATCTTATTCCATAAACCATCAAAATTAATTTTCTGCCTGTCCTGGCTGACGGACCAACCCTGGAGAGCATGTGCACATGGCAGGCACAAAGAAAGAAATTTTATTAAAATTGCGATGGGAGGCAGTGACCAGTCTGCCATGATGATGCATACGTAAACGAAACCAAATTGAAAGAAAGCAGTCTGCGGTCTTGACCCATCGTATCATTTTGTCGGCAAGAAACTTCTACAGTGTAAAGATGAACATTTGACTCTGCTGTGGAATATCAATAAATTTGGTTGTGAAGTTGACGGTACATTAAGGCTGTTCCTAAATGACTTCTATACAGCAGATAACTCTGCAGCTTTTAATTGCCCAAAACAGAACAGAACCAGCTTCTTCAAAGATAATCGCAAGACAAGGCAAGTACACTGATCAAAACTGGGACGGGTTCCGTTTACGTTACATGATGCATGCTTGGATTCATGGCTAAGGTGGATGGTGGATGGAGTTGCAACAGGATGCAACTAAGGAATAGGAGAGTTGGTACAGAATTTTCAAAGTAAAGATATCATCTTTAGCTTCCAGTCAAGGTCACGGGAGAGATGGCTTGAGTCTTCACTCAGGCCAAAAAATTAGCAATTTAACAAATGGGTCATGATTTCCAGAAATGAGCACAAAAGATAAATATCTAACACAATGAACCAAAAGAATGTTTCTTGAACTAGGTTTAAAATTCTTTAAGGCAACTTTAAGGTAATTTTTTAAGCTGGAGCCTTTGACCACAATAATTTAGGCACTAGGCTTGAAAAGGTTTAAACCAACCCAGTATTGTTATCAATTTTATTGAAGGATTCTGTGTTTTTGACTTAAAAACTGCTTACTTCAATCCAAAATACTCAACTCTTGAAGGAAGGGGATAGGAGCGAGTATACAAAGGTTGGAAGTCTAACTTGGCCCACAATAATTGAGATGAGTTACTTTTTTCATCCACTGATAAAAACCTTAAGACTGACTCTGTTGTTGCTGTAGAGGATTATTTCAGTGAGGTTTTTAAAACTCGTACCTGCTCACCACAGAAAATAGTTACAACATACTTGGCCATAGTCTAGAATTGACAGGGTTGATCAAACTTCTGAATTCTGCAGTTATTTCTAAATATTAGCTGATTGCACGTTGCAAAATGAGTTAGAAAACAATTTACAATTCAGGAGATAAAGGGAATAAAGATGGATCAAGATTCTAAACATGATCTTTTGCTTCCTACAGAGCTCATTTATTATATATGCATGCAGTCAATGGACTGCAGAAAAAACAAGATTACTTACTTACTTACTTCCAAGTCACGATGAACATTGGCATGTAACTAACTTAACTGTCTGTACCAGTAACATAGTGTACCTATGGTTTCACATACCTAACTGCTAAAGGAGTATTTCTAAAGCAAATTGTTTTGAACTGCAGTCATAAGGTGCCTGTAAGTTTCCCAATATAGTTTGTAAACTTGCACCTTGTATACTGAAATCACATGTCAGCCTTTTATAAAGATGGATATAGCCCATACTACCCAGGGAAATGCATATGTATCTGTAATCTACTTTAATCTCATCTAAATTTATCTACTGGTAATCTACTCATTTAAAGACTTCATAACAGCGCTTATCATTACACATGAGGTATCAATATATGATCGTCTTACAGCTAGAGCAGTTTAAGTTCATAATTTCGTACATAGTTTCAATATAAATCTAGGAGGTTAGGTACACTAAAATGTAGGCCATGTGAAAGCTGGAAAAGCTGCATCTGTATCTGCACTAAAAGGCAATACAGAACCAGATAAGGTACAAATTCTAAAACTTAAAACCTGTGGCTTAAAATCATGGAAGTCAAGCATTGTCCTGATTCACAGTAAGCAAAAGTTAAAGAATTAGATGATTCAGTATCTTACTTAGGAACAGGGTGCAATTAGTAGTTGAAAGCAGTAAGGGGAAACAGAGGCCTAATGACTGAGGAACCCAGTGAAGGGTGTGGTCTTAACCAGTGAGGAGGCAGTTCCCCTAACCGGTGCTTCTACAAACTGTACCCAGCTTATGTATTTTAAAGCGGGTTTAGGGCTACAGTTGCAAGGTGTTTAAGACTAATTGCCTGGTTGCTGCCTAAATGCTGTATTGCCGCATAAGAAGGCACATATAGCCGGTTTGCATGTAAAGTAACTGCTTACTGAACATGACTTGTCTGTATATAGGGGGTGCCATTAAGTATGAAGGTTAATTAGCGGACTGGTGTATGTGGCCGACCTGACGTGTAATGGATTGTGCGACTTTGATGTGAGACTCGTACTGAGGCAGTCCATGTTTACTTCCGGGCAAGGTTGGAAGTCTGTGGTCTTTTTAGACGAGCAGAGAAGACCGCTTATACTAGTCTTTCTAGAGAGACTGAGAAGGCGACAGTTGTGTGATATTTTGGTGCGTGTATAATTGACAGCGAATAGACATTTTGTTTCTGTTGAAGTTTAATAGAAAATGTTCAGTTTTGTTAATAAAACCAGAAAACTACAAAGTCTATAGTCTTGTAACAGCTTGGACAAAGACAGAAAAATCCTCACAACTGGCAATCCTGCCAGGAGCGCACTGTTTTAAAAGAAGGAATTTTTGGCAGATTTATTGGAGTCATCTAAGTGAACAGACCATGTCGACTTGAAAGGAGTTGATGTTACTGAGGAACAAAAGGAAACAAAATGCCCAAGAACGGGTCCATCCAATAGAGAAAGAAAGGAAAGTGGCTGAAATACAGTGAACAGCCCAACAGAAGGAGTAGGAAGAAATAGACTTGGCACAGGCAGAAGTTGAGTGAGAAACAAAAACTTTTGAGCTGTAGGTAGAAGGCATGAATTCAGTACTCTCCACAAAGATCTTCCACTGACAATGAAGGTCATCCAGAAGATCAAAATATGTCTGAGCCAGATGGAAGTGACAGAAACGGCAGGATGTTCAGTAGCAAGAGAGTTCGAGGACCATAGATTCCGCCCTTCAAAGAGGGTAAAGATGAACTGAAAAATATGCTCAGCTCCAGAACTGGAAGAGAGCCAATTGAAAGCACATATTCATAGGCCCAATGATGAAGGCAAAGGTTCGTTGCAAGAACGTTCGCCTAAAAGAATGGATTGGAAGGCAGAACACAGCACAGGAGAAAGAACCTCAACAGGCACCTGGCCAGTGAATCTACAAAGAAAGTGCATGCGGCAACCTGGAGTGCGAAGGCCATAGATCTCCGGAACAAACGAACTGTAAGCCATGGAAGAGGAACAGCCCAAAGAACTCAGAGACATTGGAGCAAGCAAGGTCACAGGTTTGATGAGGATTGTGGTCCAGAGGTACGGAAGTCCACCAAATTGCTGATGACTCAAATCAAACGACCTACACAGCAGCACTGAAGAATAGAATTGACGTCATGCACATTGTCGGCATCAGTGTGGCGACTGTCTGATGACAGAAAAGTATGAGTTGGGACAGATGTGCAATGCCATGCTGTCTGACAGCATTGAACCACACTCTGGCTGCCTGATTACCTGTCATTGCCGATACCTGCCGTGATGTTAATTCTGCAGCAACTATGCCAACTGCAAAAGGATGGGTTGGACAAAACAAGATTGTCATCTTAAGGGACATTGGTTGTTCAACTGTCCTTATTTGGGGAGACCTGGTGCCTGACGAGGTTTTCAGAGGTGCAATGAAAACTTGTGATGACCAATGGGATAATCCACCAGGTACCCATAGCTGAAATCGATGTCAACATGCCATTCTACTAGCCAATTTGCATGTGTAGTAACCGATTACTGTACATGACAAGTTTGTGTACAATGCATGCTGGTTGGGGCAGTGCAATTGGGTATGAATGTTAATTTAGCAGACTGGTGTATGTGGCCGACCTGAAGCATAATGGATTGTGCCTCTGTGATGTGAGACTTGTGCAGAGGCATTTGTTGTTTACCTCAGGGCGAGGTTGGAAGTCTCTGGTCTTTCTAGATGGGCAGAGAAGACTGTTAACTACCGGTATTTTTCAACAAACTGAAAAGAAGGCAACAGTTGTGTGATATTTTAGTGTGTTTATAGCTGAGAGTGAATAGACATTTTGTTTCTGGTTGAAGTTTAATAGTAAATGCTAACTTTTGTTAATAAAACCAGAAAACTACAAAGTTTACAGGCTACTAAATATGAAAAGGTACACGTTTTTCTATAGTGACCTTATGGCCTCGACCTCGCTCCTTTTTCAAGGAATTAATCGGGTGAGATCCTTCACCACTGTTGCTCATTTGAGGCGCCACGTCAATGTGTACGGACCATGCTAGCCTGGGATTCAAATCTCTGAAATAAGACAAAACTGGGACATGAACCAGCATCCTCACACTCACCCTCAGAGGCATCTTGACGTTCACATTAACCAGTGTAGCTATCCAGGTCAGTAATAGCTTTGATGAAGATAGAAAAATTCTCACAATTGGTATTGTTACTGCTATTATTATCCCAACTCCTACCATTACTTACTTAAAAAGACAGCCAATTCATATAGCGCCAATTTATTATTCAGTTCAATATAAAAGATATGACTGAGACAACAGCATCTATGCATTTAATTTACGACAGAACAACTTGTCACCTCACTAGAATTAGTTAGGCTTAGTTTTTCTTCGTATTCAGCCTATTGTTATTGATTACACCAGTTGCATTTGTCAGGTTTTTACTGTTTTATTATTTAATCAATAGGAGATGCAGCGATGACATCTGTTGTGCAGTAATAAAACAACAAAAAAGATGCAAGATAGACTACATCTACATATGATTTGCCCTGTTTTGCTTCCCTTCTTGGCCATTGGAAAAAAGTTAACCCTATCAGTCTAGGATGTCATATCCTCTGCTGATCCACATAGGTGGGAATGATTGCCCACACTGGCCTGCTGTCAATCAATGGCCAGTTTGTTAGAAATGCAATCCAGAGCAGGCTTAGGGGCACTGCACTAAATGACATCAAGTCTAAGCAGGCTCACCAACCAATCAATGAATCCACACAATTAATCAATCACTCTTATTATGCCTTTCTGTAATATTACAGTTACACTAAAAACTTGACCTAACCCCGGCCTATGAATCATTTTTCTAGTCATGAAATCATTCAAGGTTCCTAGTGGAAACTCATCTTCCCATGCAACTCAATGCATTTTCCCAAAAGATTTCCATTAAGACTATATTGGACTTAACTGAAGTTTCATTTTACTTAAACTTAGATTGCCAATGTTTGCCTGCACTTCAGCCAAAAGAGCTCACAACTACAAGACCATAAACCTTGGAAGATTTCCATAGACTGCAACGTACTGTCTTAAACCAGTAATCTACTTCACCTGATCTGCACATCAAGACTAACTTAAAGATTTTTCACAGTTTCTTCACCTATTTCACACACAGGCATCAGCTGATCTTGCTCCAAAACCAAAATCACAAAAACCATTCAAATATTATCATTATTAATTATTAATTAATAATTTCTATAGTGCAGGTATCTAATGCACAAGGAATTAACCGATGGCGCACCAAAACCACGCCGCATTCAGGTCAATATCCAGAAGATCAGCCCTCTAAGACAGAAGCAGCCTATGGTGGATAAGCAATTTGAAAAAAGAAAATCCTCAATGTGAAGAAGACAGTGGAAAGGAATAGCAGCTAGTTTGCATAACTG
The DNA here is from genome assembly GCA_964023275.1 of Norana najaformis. Lineage (NCBI taxonomy): Eukaryota > Metazoa > Annelida > Clitellata > Crassiclitellata > Hormogastridae > Norana > Norana najaformis. The sequence goes on along the minus strand of OZ029915.1, from coordinate 32,903,363 downwards.
CATTCAAGCAACAAAATGGTCCCTACATCAACAAATTAAACTACTTTGCTCAAGTACCAGCATTGTGGTTAGCAAAGATTAAACAGATAAGCCAGTTTGCAGGAATTACCTAAGAAAAGGAAACTGCTATGTCGATGCAGGAAATCGCTACCTGAAAGTCAGCATAGCAACCAGTTTACAAAAGCTAACTACTTAACTACCTGCACACAAGAAATTGCTACAGGTTCACAGGAACTGCTACAATAACTGGGAAATTGCTACCTATTACCGAGAGAAACAATCGCAGCACTGGTGTGAATTGCGGTAGTGATAGACGGTTGTTGCAAAGATGGACAAGGTGAGAAGAAGCAACAGTGGAAAGCTACTTTATTACGACACCAGTCATGCCAGGATCATAAACACGAAGACAGCCACCACCACCACGGGCAGAGGCAATGTTGGAGGCCGCAGCCCAGGCGACAATGAAATCAATAGGCGCGCATATGACAGTCAATTGCCCAGAGATGGCATAGGCCAGCGATTCATTGGTCAGAATGAGATTTCGGAGAGCTGCTCTTCTTGAAAACCAGATGCTACCATCAATTGATCTCTGGTCGATTCATGCAGATCAATACTTACCCCGCATCACTCAGTCAAATCTGTCTGTCAATTTATCTGCTTGACTTTCTGTGCGTACGCGCATGTGTGTGTGTCTGTGTGCGTGCCTGTGTGTGTGTCTGCTAGTCTTTCCACATGCCTGTGCATACCACTCTGCCTACCTATATCAGCATACTTATATGCGTACATGACTGCCTTTTATGCTGCATAAGCTATTACATTGTTTTACACATTATTGGTGCAACTGCACGGCAAACATAAACACTAAAAGCATCAAGGCCACGGTGGTATGGAATTGTTACGTCACTTCGCATGCTTACTGAAAAATTATGGCATAAAACGATGATAAAACGATATTTAAATGTCCTACAAAACACCATAACAAAAGTGGTATATTATGCTTGGCCATAATTTTATAATCTTCTGAGTTGTGATGGCACATGAGGCACTAGAAATGTCAAACAAAATTTCAAGATGTGATAAGAACAAAGTCGTGGTAAAAGGTAAATTAACTCTTACGGCCGTCAGCAATGCTGGCGCATTTTGCGCTAAATTTCATTGTCCATTCAACAGGGACACTAATACAACAAAATTTACTGCTGTTTTGACTTTCATTCGATAGTACGTATCGGGAGAGGCTATGGAGCTAGTCAAACAATCACATGTACACGTATTTCAGATAACCACAATATTGGAAAACGATTAATCAGTAGGTCCATCAAGCGCATAACCTAACACATTCATAGCCTCGCCCTGTTGTCATCTACATACTATATACACGACCGCGTCTCAGTCAATTATCCCAACCCCGCCGCCATTTTTCCTTCTCTTGTAATATGTACCAATTCTTCTAGCGCATTTATTTCCGGTGTCGTCAAGTCAAGTGATTCATCATCAAAAGATTCGCAGATTGTGTTGTCGCATTCTATTCTTAGAAGTGACAAATAACAATAATAGACACAGGTATGCCTCAATCCCAGTAGTTTTGAGTGGGTGGTTAAGTCCTGAGATAAAAACAACTGATGGACAAGACTAATGGTCAGGCCAAGGTTACCCGTGTATAGTGTTATAACTTATAAGCTTCTCGTTTCAATATGTTTGTGTGGAATGGGTCCAGTCACCCCTGACGAGCCCATCGCCATCGTTATTAAGCAGGTCATTGACGCGCGGACCTTCCAGTTTTGATCCTCCGACCATAGCGGCACATTTTTCCGATTCTGAAGTCCTCCCCACCCCACCCCACCCCTCTCCACCCCAGCGCCGAAGCCCAAACACTAGAGTATCTGTCTGTCGATCTAACGGTTTCATAATCTCGCTCTACAATAAAATCTAGTCAGTAAAACCACACGAGATAGAAAGGTGGAGAGACATAGGGAGAGAACTCACCGATCATTTGCGCATAAACCGGCGAAATGGCAGCAGCAGCAGCAGCAAAGACCGCTGTGTATAGCAACTGACCGCAGATACTTCCATCGATATAGAAGCCTCGGTCAATAGCTTCGAGTCGCTAACAGTGACAGATCGCGTCCGTCCGTCCGTTTAGCCGGCCTACACTACAACTGCTCGCTGCCGCCCGGTCGTCCCATCATCTCACGGCTCGCCTGACACGGCGGCCGAGCGGCCGGGCCCTCAGCCCTGCTGGCGGCTGCAACGCTCATTAGGGTTATCGTCTGCCGTTTCGAACGCGGCGCCCGACGATACGCTGGTTCACTGACTGCCGGACATTAGAGCGTAAAACCAATAAATCAGCTGTCAATCAATAGGAAAACGATTAATCAATAGATCAATCGAACACATTTCGCTCTCCTTTTTTCGTCTACTCGTCGCCCTAAACACATCGCCGCCGCTGCTCTGTGGCTTCAACGCCGACGACAACGTCTGTCTCTGTCTCACTCGCAGAGCGGGATTAACCAGTATGCAAAATATGCAATTGCATGGGCCCTTCCCTCCCCCCGCTGACTGGGACCCTCGACTGGAATCATATTTTTTCTGCAGTGACAAAAACCGACATAGAATTTGTTGTCCTAGCTATTTGTTCATGAGAACTAGTCATTAGTTTTAATTTTAAATAAGAATTCGCATTATTACCATCTTGCAGAATTGGACAAGTCAACCATGCTACCAACTGATTTTACATACCTTTCTTGAAGTCGAACGTTTTCTGTAAATATATATTCTATGCTGACGTCACATTTGTTTTTATTTTGACGCATATAGACCTTTGCAGATGAGGACGGCTACCATGGCAAAAGCTGTCTCATGATGTGCACGGCCCACGCGTTATTTTAGTGCAGGGCAAAAGACGACGTCTGTTTTGTCGCTTCTTAATTGCATTTTGGAAATACCATCATCGTCCTCGATGCAGAACTGCACGAATCAAATTACCCGAGTAAACGTTTTCGCTTTCCATTATAAAATTTTGCGCGTTTTAATCGCTTGCCAACATTATACCAGTTTAAAACAAGTCTAAAATCTCATATACTCAATGCACTTAGTTAAGTATTTTTGGTGCTTAGTTAAGTGTTTTTTGTTTAGGTTTATGCAGTGACATTGATTATAATAATTACTTTATATTTTAGATTATTAATTGTTTTACTCAGTATTATACTGTCACCTATTTGTAAACCATGATGTAAATAGGTGACCCTCGTAGCGGAACAGTTTGTTCCTTTTAGGTCAGCCCATTGGCACCACTGTATGTGACAGACTATAATTGTATTTGTTAATTATTTTTGGTTGTCAATAAATTCTCTCTCTCTCTCTCTCTCTCTCTCTCTCTCTCTCTCTCTCTCTCTCTCTCTCTCTCTCTCTCTCTCTCTCTCTCTCTCTCTCTCTCTCTCTCTCTCTCTCTCTCTCTCTCTCTCTCTCTCTCTCTCTCTCTCTCTCTCTCTCTCTCTCTCGATTGTGAAAATTGTTCGTTTGCCACCACCGACGGAACGTAACACCAGACGCGATGGACTGCATGAAAATCACGGCAGAATGTGTGGTGCTTATTTGTTAAAGGTATGTTTTTTACCATAATATGTGGATCTGTAGGCACTTTAAACCTTCTTTCACACTTTTGATTGTCTACAGCTCATTGATGAGATTTATGGACCGTTGCGAGGGCCATATTACATGAAATCAAGCAACTGGTTGAAACTCTTGACCAGCTTTGGGCGGAGTATGGGCCCGACGAACCAGGCTGACCGGAAGTGCAAATATAATGAAGTATATTTTGTCTTTTATCATCCGGTTACCAAAACTAACATTGTGCTAAAACTGACCAACAACCTGAACTTGGTGGATTTCATTTGATTGATTGACTTTTCAGGTGGTACAGAGAAACTGCAAGATATAATATTACATGTATGCGTTGTTAATAGATAACCCAGCCAATGATGAACTGGACATTGAATGCGTGCTAACCATCTATATTCGAACTTCAGCCAGGACTAAACAGCCAAGACTTGTTTAGTCTTGGCTATAGAGAAACTGGAACATTTAGTCAAGGGGTCGTCCATAAAGGACGTCCACAAAATCTGACATACTGATAATTACGCATATTTATCGAACAGAATGTTAACTTTTTTTCTTTGAGGAGTGAATCCAAGGTAGAATATTTTGATAAAATGAAATACAACAGTTTCAAAACAGGAATACAACAGTTTCAAAAACCGTTCTCATGTTCCTAGAGCCAGCCATAAAAACTGAATGCAGCCATGGTAAAAGTTTTGCAACTTCATTTCATCGGCATAGGCAGATGACAACTGGTGGCCGGTTCTCTCTCATTGACTCTTTTCTTATTCGCTTTTATTTGCATTCATGGAACAGATTTTTTGTTCTCATGTTGAACCAAGGAAATGATGTGACATTGATTTGACTGGCCACATTTTGTGGAATCAATGTAATTCTTTGTCACTTTAGCAAAACTGCAAGTTATCACAGTTCCAAGATTCACTCTTGTGACAAAGACCTGATTTCACTTATGGGGTTCAGAAGTATATGACTTTGGTTGTACTGCAGTCAAGTGGCAGTCTCAGTTTTGAAAAGTAGAGCAGCATTGTATGAACAGACCTCCCCTAAACTTGAACAAAAAGATCAATAACTTCACAGGTCTCTTGAATTTATTTATAGCATGCATATTATGCATACCAAAAATGTGATAACTAATGAATTGTTGACCAAAGCTTTAGTGGGACGTAAGGAACCTGTCGTCGTCGTAGTCATCATTGTCCTATTCATTTATTTCGAACGTTGGCGGCAGAATGGACCATACACTTCTCTCCTGAATCGCATGGGCTGCCTGCTCCAAGGTCATTCCCGTCCATTCCTTCACGTCGTCAATCCATGCCCTGCTTGGTCTTCCTCTCTTCCTTGATTCCTCTGTTTCGCCTGTGATTATATCTTTTTCCAGGCAGTTGGTTGTCGTTCTCATAATATGCCCAAAGTAGGCCTACCTCCAGAAGGAACCTGTCACCAAAGTTAACTCTTTTATTTTGGATCTCCATACTGTTTTGAATGTCAGTTTATATGAAATGACAGGTAAGATGAACTCTAGCTGATGTTTAGGGACTATATGTAAAAGCTATTGAATAAGCTGGTTCTGTTGACTTAGCTGTCACTGTGCACCATATGAAGTTCTGTGCTTACGATTATGATAACAACCAATTCACAGGACATCAAAGAAACCTTACCCAGCCATGCAGGCACACAGTGCTGATTCAGGAGTCGCTACCCAAGCGTGATGTGGTTTGTCAGTAACAGACTCATACGTGATCTCATCACCATGGCTGATGATGCAAATGTTTTTGAACCGGAACGTCGATGGTACCCAACCATTTACGAAGAAGTTGTAAGCTTGAAGGTTCCCTTCAAGATGCGTTGTAAGCTTGAAGGTTCCCTTCAAGATGCGTGCATCTTTTCATGTGCAAATGGTCCGGGTGAACCCACCAAGTACACGCAAATGACTTCAAAATCAAGAGCGGACTACTAGCTAACGTCGTCTATACACCGGACGATGCTAATTAACTTGAATAAATGACGACCTCTTTCATCCTTATTTAAAGATGAATTAAAACGAACGTGTTTTAAAATAAAATTACTACGGTTATTCTGTAATTGATTGATTTCATCGTTTTAAAAATCTGCCCAACGATTCCCTACCCACGCTTTAGACCTTTAGTTGGCTTTGGACTATTGCCTCGAAGTTTCACTAGCTTTGACAGGTCTTAAACTTTCATCATACAGTCACACGACACAGTTGCCGCGAGCAACCGTTCGATGACTTTACAGATCGTTTTTCTTTTCGATCGAACTACCATTCTAGCAGTCATTTCTCGATTCGATCAGGAGTTCACGGATTAACTTTCACGAGACGTCTTGCGCCTTTGACGCATTCCATACAGCTGAAGTAGTTGCTTGCGTTTGCGTCTCGCTGCGCTTCACAAAATCGTCTGCTTCAGACCAAACGACCATGAATCAACCGTTAATTCAACTTTCTTTAGCTGACTCGTGCAATGTATGCTGTTTCCGAAGCACAGTGGACAGCTCCCCGAAACCTAATAATAATCTTGTGCCCTATGATGCTGGCATATACACAGATGCTGGCAATTATGTACAATTGGGGCCCAGGCATACATATCTACCTCTAACCTTGCATCACAAAGACTTTACAAACGAACAAGTTAACACATCTAATGTAGATAAATGTGAACATAAGTGAATCGCTACATGGGTATAGCCCCGTTCCACCCCGAAAATTACGCCTATGACTAAAGATATTGTAACATTTTATATGATTTTATATGCTTTTTATATAGGCCTATATACATAGATTGCGGACTGTTCTATACCTTAAGTCACATTAATAATTATATATTCCAGCAGGCTGTAGAGATTTCAACATTTGCTTTCTTGAGGTACTTAAAAGGCGTTATATTAGGTGTCTTTTATATATACATCAATACATACGTAGGGCCTACACACGCTTTCTTCATCATTATCGGAGGCATTTGCAAAACGAAGAAATATTTTCGAAAACGTTTGGCAATTTTCAGTGAGACTCCAGGCCTGATTAATTACATTAAATGTATTTAATCAAATGATTTAATTTAATTTGGCTATATTGTGGTCTATACTGATACAGAGAATTTTGCATGGCTCTAATGATTGTTGTAGTAATTAGGCCAAATAACAATGGAGGTTTTAATTTGACAGAATAACAATGGAGGATGAAGCCTGCAGTGAGGTCCATCAGCGTTGAGTTTATGACAGCTAGCGAACCTTAGAAATATAGGCCTTTTTACAATCTCCTTGATTGGACTGAGCATTCCTGCCGAGTCAAATCCCAGCTTATTTTTACAAAGCCTGAGAACTCAGATTAATGTGGCGGACCGGCCACAAGGCTATAAACGAATGTTTTATGAATAATGATGAATTTTAGTTAAGCACTGCAAGAATTATATAATAGTTTGGCATTTAAGTTGTTTATTTCTAGTATTTTAGTCATTTATGATTTAATTTAATATAATTAAGTTTTTATATTTCATTTCAACACCCCTACCCCGCTGTCCAATTATTGCCGACGCTTGATCAAAGCTGTGCCGACCGACGCTAGTATTAATGGTTTCCCTATGCGCGAAAGCCGTGGGAAGCGGTCTTTCTCACGACTGTACTTTTATACCTATTAAGTAGTGCGGAAGTCAAAAAGCGTCGTCCGAGCCACGCTGTAGGATTCATACAGCGAAGAAAGGATTGAATAAAGTGTGTCGTGCGATGCGTGGCTTCAGTCGTAGAGCAGCGGTGCGCGCGGTCTCAATATACACAAGTCAAGTCAACCTGATATCGTGTGGTCAGTGATTTATTCAGTACATTCGTGTGCTGGTAAGCTTAGTGTAAGCCTATACAAGTGAAAGGCCGTTCTCTGAACAAGTTACGAAATATATATTCTAACGAGAGGGCGTCCGGACAAAAAGTTAATCGCTTCCGAGTCACAGCCAAAACAATCGCTGTCTGATAATGGGCTGCCTCCGCTGATCCGACAGGGTTCGGGCCCAACCCGTTGTAAGATCGCGAGACGGTCTAAGTTCCTGCAAAGAGTAGAACTTGTGCAGAACTCGGGGAAGTCCAACTCGTGATAAATAAATAAGTAAATAACGGGACTGTGTAAAAAGAGGAGTAACGCTACGGAAACGTACCCACCAGTGCCGCTCGAGAAACTGGTCAGTGCGCTCCCGGGTAAACCATATATCAAACTTCCCTCGCTCGATTCAAAGATCGGGATTGATCTGATCTGCACTCGTGTAGTGAGAGAATAACTAGATGTTGCCAAACTCGGAGAAGAACTAAAGGTGTAGCGTTACGGAAGCTTACCCCGCAGGTGCCGTTCGAGAAACTTGTCAATGAGCTCCTGAGTAAGCTATAGCCAAAAATATCCGCTGTATCTGACACATACAGCGGATATTTCGGCTATAAAAGGCCTCAAAAGGATCCGATGTCAGGATCTGGGTCCACTCTGTTGGGAGGTCGCGAGACGGTCTGATTCCAAATAGCGAGAAGATAAGATGTTGTGCAAAACTCGGGGAAGGACACGCCCGCATTACTCCTTGTCAAAATTTAGGCGGTGGACATATGTAGCAGGAAGAGTACCAGTGTGAAGACTACAAGAGTTCGCAAGGTAACAGAAAGATTAAACCAGACTAAGAGAATAACCCATACCTCAGAGTCCGGATCGGAATTACTCAAGCAGAGTAGGAGTCAACACGGTCGATATCGATATGCTTGTCAGAAAACAAAGTTCGAAGAAATGACTGAAGTGCGAGGTCGGGCCCCGTGTGGATAGGCCTGGACGAAGGTCTTTGCGCAAATAGCGAAGTTTATATAGAGAGGACCTATACAGTCAGCGTTCCTTAGAGACTCTACTGTATCTTTCGAAGCAAAATTTAGCTGTGTTGGTCGAGAACTGCCAACACAGACCCCGGTACGAGAACTTATTCCGTAGGTTGTGGTGAATGACACATATACGTGTGAGGCTGGGAGTCCTACACGCGGAAATGGAGCGAGAGGCGTGCGATAGCAGGGAGATGCGTTTCCCAATATCCATGTACCTCGGGCGGAAAGACGCAAAGGCTTGTCATAAGATTCCTCTGTCACCGGAACTTAGAGAACGACTGGAGTCGCATATTAATAGGGGTAGTTCCAGACTTTCGAGAAGTAGAATGGTGGTGAAGAGTTAGCCGTAGTTTAAAAGGCACACGAAAAAGGACCGACTATTGCCGATAAAGGAACGAATCCTGTTCTGAGGAAAGGCCATCCTAAGAACTTTACCCATCCGTCGATCGTGGAAGAGGAAGAGGCAGAGCAGGATCCCGGGACGGAGCTTTAGTGTTGCCTCTCTTAAGGAAGCGGCCTATTCTGAACCTTTCTTGAACAGAACAGACGCTATAGGTAGAGATTATACGGAACGGCCATTTTAGGTAGAGAGTAGAAGGGGCACTGATGCGGGTGGCTCTGGGTGTAGAATTGGGCTGCAGCCCCCCACGGCCCTACAAAGTCAGGCTATGTTTGGACCACGACCGCCACACTGATACCTGGACTTCTTCCTTGCTTAATCCTGAGCTACTGGTCTTCGGTGCTTAGCTTGACTGCTGTAATTATTCGTGTCAACGTGAGTTCTAACAAATGCATTACTTACTTAGTTCGATAGGTCAATTAAATGCGCTAGGAAGAGTCTCGTATACGACTTGCCTCTTATCCTGCTAAAACATGCGCAATCAGACATTCTTTCACACTCGATAGCCATTTATAAACCGAGCCACGCTATTCACAGACGTGTATCGTCATAGATGCGAAGACATCGTTAAAGACTCATTAACGCATTAACTGATGATAAGTTGTTTAGCATTACCCAGTAGGTCTAATACGACCCAGCCATCGCAAGACAGTGGAAAAGCCCAAAGTAGAAAGACAAGCAACTCCGAGAATTTTTAAATCATTCTCTGCGAAGTGGTTGAACAATGCCATGTCGTTTACACAAAGGCCTGAAAATTTGCAACAAATATTCCTAACTCAATTCGCAGTACAAGTATTGTGTAGCACTTTGCCCAATGTCTCCATTAGTCCTGCACGCTGTCGTTTTGCCCCAAGAGCTACACCATCAAATATCGAAATCCTTGAGCAACGACGGCCTCAGCTCAAGCGTTGCTTTAACATATGAGTGTCTGTCATTGAATAGAGCCGTTCCCGTATTTTGGATGACAGATACCGCTGAAGCAAAATTCATATAGCCTACTAGCAATGTTTTGAGAATTATAGACCAGAAGCAAAAGAAATGGACCCAGGCAAATTGAATGCCTGGTGAGCCGGCGGAAACCTTGCAGACGCATTTAATAGAAATAATAGCAATAACCAACAGTTTGTGTACACACGCAAGTTGTCTGGTTTTGAGTGTTTACGGTCAGCATTGTAGTGTTTACGGTTATCAAGATGAAGTTTCTGCCCGGAGAGCATTTTAACCTTCTGCCAGTGTCTGTTTCTGTCTGTCTCAGTCTCTGTTTCTCTCTCTCTCTCTTTATATATATATATATATGTATATATATATGTATGTGTGTATATATATATAATCCGTTCGTCTGCGTGTCTGTCCAACCGTCTCCTGTTGTCTGTTCGAGTCTGTGTACATCATCTCCTGTTGCTGAAATGGTTGGGAAACCTGTTGGGATGATCATTCAGTCGCCCGAATTCTGTGGCTTAACGTTTTATCTAAGATCTTTAATTGCATTCCGAGTCCTTCGTCTGACTGACCTTGAAATCCGAACGCTTTAAGCATCCAGGTCTGAAGCGTTGAAGGAGACTGACGCTGACGCAATAATAGTACACATACACGGAAGATGGAAGAGTCCCTTCCATATATGCACGGATGTATATAGCTGTTCATCTTGGCACTACTTAACAGCTTATGACATACAAAATGTGCAGAGGTGCATTTGAAATTTATCTTAAACCTACAGAGCATTAATTAGCCTGTGTGTACATGCATACTGCTGTTTTGTATACTCTCGCGTCCTGGCTAACATCCACTCTCATAGCAACTATACAACTGCAACAGTGTAACATAGGCCTACCTTTTATATCGAGCACAAAGCCGCCACAAGCATGGCGTGGCGGCTGAGTCAGCACAGTGTAGTTAAACAATATCGAGCCCGAGTATTATTTAGATGGGTGACTATCCGTAAATACCAGAGAAAATCTGGTTAAAATTCCACCATACATAACAGTGAGGCGATCAATGAACAGTCAAGCTTTGCCGATTTTCCTATATTCAGCAGATGGCGCCAAGCAATTATCCGGTACTATTCCAAATCTGTTATCTTACAGATGCCTAAGCGACCTCTGTTGTGCGCTTTCACTCAATCCAAACTTTATACCAAGCAGAGTAAGAGTACGGGGGGGGGGGGGGGGGGGTGCTTGTTTCAGTTGCAACAGGTTTCGGTCACTTGGATCAAATTTGACCTAAAACCCTTACTTCTGGCAGATCTGAATTTTAGTAAAATTGCCTAAATATTGTAGTTAGGTTATTTTTGCCTAACATATGTTGCACAGTTTCCTTTCAGGTATGCAGAACTATTGCAGGTCCAGTAAAATTAGCCCTTGTTAGCTTATAATTTAGTACTGAATCTATAGCCCACAAGTAGGCCTAATCTGCGTTTTATATTCTGCGTTTTACAGTATATTCACTAAATGTAAGTACTCCTGCACACATAAATAGCTACTGCCTAATTTTCATTAGATTCACGTACCAAATTGTTTTAATTCGATGTAAGCTTGTTTCCTCTACAAAGATATGTACTGTAAGTTACATGTCTCCGTATATATTCATACAGACAAGATTGCTTCAATCTGACCTCACCCTATCTATTCCTATATATATAGGCTACATATAGATAAGATTGCTTCAATCTGACCTCACCCATAATCCCATTCCTGTGTTTAGAGTGCATATAAATATTATTTGGTTGTATTACCTATTTGCAGAACACATGCATGCTTGCCAAAGCAACGGGCAAATCTGATATATGATTTAACGTCGGCTTCCCGTTTTTATTACATGCAAGCAAGATGCTATACTAAAGAGAATAACTGCATGAGCGATAATTCCGTCAGATCCATAGACAGGTCCATAACTTTATCACAATTTAAATTACTCCAAATTCAATCTAAATCGGTCTTTGCGAGATCCCTGGCATTTCCAGCGAACGGCCTTTCATGCAGAGCTCATAAAACGGACTCTGTGCCGCCGAGGACGCAGTCGGTCTGCAATTCGTAATAACGGCTTTCGTCTCGATTATTTCATAATATGGGTGACGTGATGGCGTGCCTGTAATATTTAATATTTGTCATATCTTTTGTTCGTTCGTCTCGGCCGTAATTCCATTTCGGCGAGCCCTAAATTGACCCTCTGGTCGCCTTCATTTTTTTCACTTAGCTTCTGCCTATTTCGGTTAGCTTCCTCTGGAAATACTCTCAGCCCCTTTGCACTCCGATCCGATACTCTAGAACATCACACACTCCTAACGCACTGTCAATCTTGCTAGCTCCGGTCGCACGATCAAAACTGTGGGCGTGTCTGGCCTGGAATCGACTGTAGGTGGTAGGCTACAAAACTCGGCGATCAACCAACGGGGTATAGCCTGACAGTAGTGTGACAATGCTGCACGTTTTGTTTTTATATAACCTTTTCAAACCTCTAAAATAATTAGCATAAACTCTTCAAAATGGCAGTGTTACGTTTACAGATGATATTAAGTAGATGGCAAAATCAAATGACGGTTTCTAAAATGCTTAAAATTGTGAACTCATGAAAGATTAGGTGATTCTATGAATAGTTTTCTACCAAGACCGAGATAAGGCATCTGATCTTGATAACGTTTTTTGCTGCTGAACATGACAAAGTTATCTGTCACTGGATTACATTCAACAATTGTGCAGTCCAGAATTTAGATTTCTCTCTCTGTCTGCCTCTCTCTCTCTCTCTCTCTCTCTCTCTCTCTCTCTCTCTCTCTCTCTCTCTCTCTCTCTCTCTCTCTCTCTCTCTGTCTGCCTCTCTCTCTCTCTCGCTCTTTCTCTCTCTCTCTCTCTCTCTCTCTCTCTCTCTCTCTCTCTCTCTCTCTCTCTCTCTCTCTCTCTCTCTCTCTCTCTCTCCTCTCTCTCTCTTTCTCTCTCTAAAACACACACACATACACAAAACACATATTGTGGAAATCATGTATGCTGGCCTTGAGATTCCTATGAATAAAATAAATCGAATCTAAAGTAATACTGCTATAGAGACACCTACGACCGAACGGAGAAGAGCTTTAGATCTAGGCTACGATGCATTTCACAACAGGGCAGATTGCCTTAAAAACCCTGATGTTTTATTTTTCCGGAAAAGCAATTAATCGATAAGCGGTTGGGCGATAATAAAAGACTTAACGCCATGCATTACGTTCTGATATTTTCAGGAGCAACCTGGCAAAACCGGGATGAGTTTTGCGGCATCTACGGTTTTCACACCTACGGAAGCCTGCAACTGCTCTTTTAAGATGTGATTTCCCAAAGTCTAATTTCTTGTGGTTTGGGCTTGTAAGACATGCACTTCTATTGAATAGCACAAGTTTTCTAGTTTATAAAATGCGAGTAATTTAGATTGTGTTTCACTGAAGCTGTTCTGCATTGTCATTTTAAAATGACAATGCAATGTATCTGTTAAAACAGTTAAAGAAACAAATACTGTCTATGTAGATAAAAAAAGGTCTACGCTTTTGAAATAAACTTCATAATAATGTGTGTGATCTGTGAAGAGCCCTTATTACTCCCAGGGCGAAGTATTCTTGACCTGGGATAGGAGTGGGATACGTCAGTAAGGGATCTTTATGGGGCTCCTTTTATCTGGTCGACCAGCTTCTGGAACCGATTATAGCCATTCCCTGAAATTAATTCACTGCTTCAGTCACTCTAACCAAGCGCCGATCCCATGCTGTCTCTCTGCCTGCTTTCGACTCCCCCTTTCCAGCTCCCATCCTTCGATCCACCGAACTTGGGATGGATAATTGGTGTCCGCCTTCATTTGACCGCCATCACGCAGGGCATAAATTCGTCGGGCTTCGCATAAATCCATTAAACCGAGACGACCATTCGGAATTTCGACTGCTGACCGACGTCTAGACTGCGGTCAGCTGGGCGCAGCGGCTGGCGCTCAATCGAGGTCCCAAAGTCAGCGCTAATAACGCGCCGGTAATTGTCTTTTTCCGAGTGCGCCGAGCGATGCACGCCCCGCCACACGGCCCAGCGCGGATTCCATCACGGAAGACCGGGCCGGAATTTTATAATGTCAATCAGAGACAATTTCCCGCGGACACCGGTTATGCTCTGGCGACAAATGAAATGGTCAAAGGACGGATCGGACCCGGTCGCCGGCGATATGGATCAAAGTCATAACTACTTCTGCTTTCAATTTGTACGTTTGATTGCTTTTTCTGATTGAAAAGCCGCGCGAAAATTGTCCTTAACCGATTGCTTCGGTTAATGCCAGCCATAGGCATTTCTTATCCTTGATCGGCCGGTAATATTTTCTAAGCTTTGCTTGCGTTGATGACTGCAGACGGCCGAAATGTATTAGAACACACAAACACACGAGGCAAAGGAGGCACGCCAAGCGATGGTGTGTGTATATATATATATATATACATATATATATATGCACACACACACAATACGTGCCTTTATACACACACTTATACACTGCAGAAAGATCGAGTAATATCTACGGTAATTTACCGCGAGTTGTGCAATCTCGACGCTATCTTATCTTCTCCGCCATTTCATTATCCAGTCCACTCTACTTGTGTGCGCGTGTGTCTTTTATCGAAAGAAAACATGTCAAGTGAAAACAAACTTCAAACGCTTGTCAAAAGAATGAGAAATTTATTGAGCCGCATAGAAAACCTTTAAAAGGAGGAATTTGGCGCAAAACAAGAAAATGGTTAACTTTTTCAAGGTGCAAAATGTTAAAAGTGTAAAAATGTTAGAAAACGCGTTAACATGCGAAGGGCCTAAATGCGTAAAATTATAAGCACAAGATATAGAATTTCACAGGCAGTGGTGAATACTACGAGAGTTCACACCCAAAATGTGACCAACTATAGAAAAGATTAAATTTAAATCAGGCAAAGAGGATAATCGATAGGCCTATGTCAAAGTCCAGAACGGGTAACCTAGCTAGATTAGGAGTCGACACGGTCGATATCGAATCCATATATGTGCTTGTCTCATCACAGAGAATGGACAGAGGAGTCAGTTCGCTGGACTGACTAAAGATCGTTCGTCGGCAGGGACGAAGGTCTGTGTGCAAATACCTTCACTGTCAGTATCATCAGAATTTATTAACTGTGTTGGTCGAGAACTGCCCTTACAGAGTCCCGGTACGAGAACTTATTCCGTAAGTTGTGATGCATGACAAATATACGTGTGAGGCGGGGAGGCCTACCGACGGAAATGGAGCGAGAGACGGGAAGATGCGTTGCCCAGTAGCCTAGGACGGAAAGATACAAAGACTCCCGTGTCCCGGAACTAAGAGAACGACTGGTGTCTCATATTAATAGCGGTAGTTCCAGAGTAACGAGAAGTAGAATGGTGGTGAAGAGGAAGCCCGCAGTTAAAAAGGCAGACGAAAAAGAACGAGATAATGCCGGAAAAGGAACGAACCTGTTCTGAGAAAAGGCCATCCCAAGGATTTTGTCCATCTGGCGACCGTGGAAGAGGTACAGTCGGATTCCGAGACAGAGCTTACGGTGTTGCCTGTCTTAAGGAAGAGGCCAATCCGAACCTGATCGGAGGCGAATGTGGTAAGGAATGGCCATTCTACGTCGAGAGTAACAGTGTCAGTGGTGCAGGTGGTTCTGGGCGTAGAACTGGTCTGGAGTCACTCCGGCCCCAAAGTTATGTCCAGACCTGGACAGCCACAATATGTTTATTTGTATGCATATTAACAGCCATCACCACCTACTCGACTCCGCCTGCGACCATCAAGGTCGTCTAATGTATACATACCGGCAACCAAGACTAAAATGGGTGATCGTGCCTTTAGAGTCGCCGGCCTGTGTTGCTTGGAATAGACTTCCTGTAGTCATCCAAGAAGCCGAGAATGTTTTTGTTTTTAAGAGACTGTTGAGATCCCATCTACTATCTGTTAACAGTTGAAATTTTCTGTTTGCTAACTAACTCATTATGTGATGTTGTACATCATCCATTTATTATTTACTGGACTCGGGCGCACCGACATTTGGCATTGTAAAGCACCCTTGAAGTAGCTTGCTACTGACGATGCTGTATAAATTGTCGTGATTACATACACTTACAATAAAAATTTCAATTAAATATGTCCTTCTTGTGCAAAAGTACTGACAAATCCAAAGGAAAGAACACGTGAGACTGGTTGTTAGTTCACTTTCAGGTTTTACCTAATAGACCTACACGAGGAAACTTTGTGTTGTCCAAATATAGTTCAGTCTCAGCTACGATCGCGTCTTTTTCTAAAGAGCCGCTGCCTTAGTTGCCTATCCGACCTGCCATTAATTACATCTATAAGCAAAAGCGAAAAGCCCGCATCTTATGCGGCCGATCTCTCGACCGTTAATATCGGTAGCAATGTCAACCGAGCTCAAACAACTTGTGCATTTTAAGTCTACTACGTATAAAGAGGACAGCTTTGCCGCTCAGATGCTTTGATTACCTCCTGATTCCGCATAGAGGCAGTACCATCTGGGTCTTCCGCGGGCATTATTTGAGTGTGGCGTCCTCTAGCAGCAGTCGATAGCCACTATGCTCGTTATATAGCGTCGTAATTTTGTTAGCCCAAGCAAGCGATTCTAGCAGGGTTGAACAAGCAATTTCAGATTTCTACCTTGCATATTCCGTACGGTCATCGAGTGCGAATATACGGGGAAATGAATGACTGGAGGTACAGATGCCTCTTGCAAGTACGTTCTCTGCAGGTGAGGAATGCCAAGAATTCAGTCGCATCGGATGCCGTAAGATTGCAGTATTAGTACTGAGAATAACCGCATGATTACCGTTTAAGTTTTACAGGGTTAAAGTATAGGCTAAGGATAGTATTAAGGAAATGCTGCATCGGTGATTGGGATGTTCCAATATAGACCGAAACATCGAAAGGGAAATACGTTAACATAGCGTCAGTAAGCTGGTTCCAGCGTCTTAGCTTCTTTGGGCGCTGTTTATAGAAATCTCGAAATTACAAACTAGATACAGCGTCATGTAATTAGTAAGGTAAAAGAACATTTACCTCTGGCTCAGCCCATCCTCTTTTGGAATGCACTTTTCCTGTTCTGAGTCATTAGACCCTTCCCAAGAGGTCTTTCATCCCCTTAATTCCATCCACAAATCGTTCAGCGTGACTTAGAAGGCGTTTCTGGTATCGCTTATGACCATGCGTGAGCTAAAGGTTCGAAGCACATAAAAGTGATTCTCAGCCTGCCCCGTGTGATGTAGTCGATCTCAAGAATTTCATCTTGATTATAGCGGTTACTAGCCGTTTCTGAGATATCGACGTCGTTTGAAAACAGTTTTTGCCCTCGATAAGTTTTGTGACACTCGTCTAATTCAGTATCTTCATTAGTTCCGCCATATAACTCATTCGCCCGCAGTATCCAGTAAATTGTAGACACGTAGGAAGATAAGAAGAGGGGATGAGGACCATAAGAAGGAGGAAGAAGAGCGGGAGGAGTAAGAGGTAGCAAAGACAGGAAGGAGGTTGGAAGGAGGCAAAGTGGAAATTGGAAGGAGCAGAAGAGAAGAATGAAAAATGGAAAGATGGAAAGTGAATGATGAGAAGGGAATGATGAGGAGTTGGAGGATGGAGGGAGAAGAAAGGAGGAGAAGGAAGGAAAAGAGAAAGAAAGAAGGGAATGATTATAAGGAGGAGTAGAAGGATAAAAGGGGGAAAGAAGAAAGTGAAGTAAGAAAAGGGAAGTAGAAGAAAGAAGATGGGAAGAAGGAAAGATGAAAAGGCGGAAATAAGGAGGAAGAGGAATGAATGCGGGGAAAGAGGACGATAGAAGGAGGCGAAGGATAGAAGGAAAGAAGGAGAATGATCGAGGAGGGTACAAACGCAGAGGAAGGTCTTAGTACAACTTCATGTGCTAAAAACTGTTACGGAAATCCTCTATTAAGTATAGAAGAAGCTATTGAGTTGCTCTTGCAAAGGTTTCTTTTTTCAAAGGGGAGTCAAACAAAACACTGGTAACACTGCAGTTTGTTATCGATGATGAGTCTGCGGTTCAAATCCTGACACAACAATAAAACCAGGAAGTCATTGTAGGCTGGAAAAGTGGATACAATTCTTGAACATTTTTGCTGTGTCTGCGCTTCAGCCAAAAGATATCAAGACTCAGTGAAGGATGTGATTATACATGTGAACGCTACAAAATACATCTAAGCGACACAACTAAAGTGAATTGAACAAAGCTTTATTGACCACCACCAGTGGATGGCAATGACTGGATGGGAAACGGAAAACTGGTCCTGCTTTTTAGAGTTTCAGTAAAATAGAACAACTGAAAAGTAACCAGAAGCAAGATACATGTTTATATACCCCTTTGCCTCCTTATAGGCCTATTTCTGTCTGCGTGTCAGTGCAAATGTGACGTTACGAACCTGCAGAAAGTTCTTTGAAGAAATCTTCAAACAAATCATCACCGAATTAAAGGGAGTCGAGTGAAAGAAGACTGAGTTTTCGAATGCACAGAAAACAGAAGAGATAGCCAAATACACAGATCCATCAGGGTGACAGACAGAAAATTAATAACAAAACAGACTGATGGAGCGACTGACCTTCAGATTGTGAGACAATTAAGGTAGTCCAACGCTCGATACATTTATAACGAAAAATAAGCTTAGGATATGTATAAATTATATACAATACATATCTCTGTGTGTGCATGTGAGAAACTAAGCTAATAAGGGAGAGGTGGTCATCGATCTATATATATATATATATATATATATATATATATATATATATATATATATATATATATATATATATATATATATATATATATATATATATATATATATATATATATATATATATATATATATATATATATATATATATATATATATATATATATATATATATATATATATATATATATATATATATATATATATATATATATATATATATATATATATATATGGCGACGATTGAGGAGTGATCACTGACCAGGAATACCGGACAGTATCCAGTAATACAATTGGGTCGCCGGGATGACGCCCTTGCCACGGTTGATCGGTTCATTTGTGGCAAGTTTTTCTGCCTCAGAGGAGATCGTCGAGGAACAGGTGCCGCCCAATATTTAAAGCCCAGGGATCAGTTCTTCACCGGATTTCTTTCCCTCTCCCTTCTCACCCCTTCCACGAAGACGGGCGCTCGGTCTTACCCCCCACTTAATCAGGTTACGTCAAAAGCGGTGAAAGGCACATTTATCAGCCGGTCTCTATTAGGGCCGGGGTTACGTGCAAATGCTGACCCCGCGTGATGTCTAATCCCTGCTACGGTGGCGGTCTCCAGCGGTCGTTTTTCATTATCCCGTGTCGTCTCGGCTCTTGGTTATTGGCATCCCGCCCCCTCCCCGGCCTACCCCTCTTCTCCAGTCCCTTATTCTCTCGCTAATCCGCCATCAGAATTTTCCATGAGATTATGGTACATCATTTTAGCAGAGCGCAGTTCGGCAATGGTGATCGAAATGGAATTATCCTGAAGCTCTTGCGCGTTATCCGTTCCTCTCTTTCAGCGGGGTCGCCTGTGTGACTGACCTTGTCATGGTCTTTTAATATCTTTCCATTCTTTGCTTTTTATTCAAGAAATACACGATTTTCAGATTTCTTATTTGTTAGACACTGCCAGAAATTAAGTTCCGCTGGGTTACAAAATGGAACATTTCACTTTCTAATATAATGCCGTTTTCCAGAGTATATGCGGCTAACGCTGAGTCACGTTAGCGACGAGATAATGCGAGAAGGCCGACTGTAGTCAATCTATTTCGAACGACAGATTCTGTAAGGCATAGCTTTCGTGGGTTGGGCAGGTGTGCACCTTCTAATTATGCAGGAATATTAACAGGGTTTTGGGCAACAGCTAGGTCTGGGTCTTCATTATACCAGTGCTGGACATCTGATTTTAACGGCTAATGTCAGCTAATAAATTATGCTTATAGCCTAATATGCAGTAATGGCTTCTGGTTTGACACGGATCGAGTGAAGTGACAGACGTGTGCTTTTAATCTAACCATCGGGCATAAAGCGTTTCATTCCAAACTTAAAACTAACTTTTCATAAAATTTTCCCCTTGCCTTCCACGTCGCCCAAATTCCAAACATCAGTCGTAGCCGACTCTGTCTGATCTTATGGACTGTGGCCTTCAACAAATTCATTACTTACTTAACTAACTGACTGAATCTGAGAAAACCCCTTATATTCTTTGAACGCGCTGAAGAAAATGCGGAGTTCAGGACTTACTATGGCGTGTTACGATTACGAATAAGTGTCGTTCCAGTGTCCCCAAACAATGTTATAGTTTGATTTAAAGATATAACAATTCATCAAATTAGTCATAACGTGGGCTATGCAGCGAGTTCCAAATTTTAAGGATGAGATGACAGGATGGTAAGTTGTCCACCGTTATTGTTACATTGGAGAAACGGCCAGGATGGAATGGTTGGTGGGAGCCAAGTCAAGGTTGTGACTGCGGCAGGATTTGAAATTGGGGGAAATGAAACCGAAGCGCCAACGGGCAATTAAGGGTACTAGGAGGCCTGAGATGCGCCACAAACATCAAAGTTCAAAATTGTTTGGCAATTTTAATGCAGTTTGTGCTACCATAGTGTAGTAGCTAGATATTTTGACACCCAGGGCCAGTGATCGCAATCGTAACATCCCCATAAAAATTTTGAATTTTAACGAAGAACAGCAATTTAGATAAACGTTATTTATTGAACATAAATCGATTCCACAATATTATAATTATTAAAACTAAAAACAAAACTTTTCTAATCTTGAAAGAGCTGCAAAGTCTTTTGAGGACTTCAACGAATTTTGTGGAAGCGGATACTTAATTCAGCCTCAATTGAAAGAACGGAAAAATTTGTTAGCCTGTCTTGTGACACTATAGACCGTAACTAGGATTTGATGAGTTCGAATTTGCTAGAAGAATGTTCACAGTACGCTACTGTGACAGGCATTGTCAACAAAACTTTAATAATAAATTCGAATTTAATGATTTCTTTAGCTCCGTAATTATAATGCCCAAAGCATCAATCTGTGGTCGCTTCAAGTGAAATCGTTATCAAAATCGTAACCAATTGGAGAAGCCGGGTCTAATTCCTATCTGTCAGAGAGTTAAGAACAAATCTTAAAGAATTTTCCATGTGAAGAGCAAATCGCATGACATTAGCTAAAGCAATTTTTAGTAGGAGAAAATCTAAAATATCATAAGGCCCTACAGCCAATTCTGACACATTTTAGAACAATCTTGAACGATCTAACAATTTCTAGATAATGAATGTCGACGACTGTTCGAAGTTGCGAATGGATCAACGAACTACAAACTCGCTCGAATTTTAATGAAGCTTCCATTGGAGAGAAAACACAAGTCTATTTGATTTTCTTTAGTAGATTAATTCGCAATATAGTTGGAAAAGAATGGATTTCTCCAGCGAATAATAATTGTGGATTGCGATTTCATTTCGAAAGAACCATAATTTAATGTCCTGTGCATTAAAACAACGGCGCAGTTGAAGTTTTCAACAATGATTACATAATAAGGTGTTAATTGATGGTAACACTGCTGGGCTACTGAACCAGATTGGAAGGGGTGACTGCTGCTTCTTGGCCCCGAGCTGGGGCCAAACATTTTTGATGGAGACAAGCCCCCCGACTTCCCCAATGGCGAGGCGATAGCAACAAAGAAAACGATGTACGAAGTGCAGCCTATGGCTTACAGAACAGGTCAACACACAATAACAGCGTTATATACAGAGTATACTTAATAACAGTAACACGCTTTGCTTTGAGTTGTCCTTCTTCTCTGGGCGAAATTTCAATCGTGAATCGCTGAACCAATCGGCCATCGAGCATAGAGCTACACTTGGGTTCTTTGCATACAAAAAATTATTAATATGACTTTTATGCATACTACATTAATCATACGAGACGTAGATCTGTAATGCAGGTTCGCATTTCGGAATTTCTGGTCAGATGACAACGTGGAATGTAAAGATAAGTCATTTGGGAGCCTAGATGGAAAAGGTCCCAAGGTAGATAAGTCATTCCATGAATAGATGGAAAAGGTCCCGAGGTTTTGTCGCATCTGATGGAAAGGGTAAGTTCCCTTCGAACTCATCGCTGATCCTGTCCATATCTCTTGCTCCCAGGACGCGCACCCATCTCGTAATTGGTCCTTCCCGGCTGTCCACTTCAAAGCCGCGTTGTCCGGTCGCCCGTTCACCGGATTGCTCTCTGCGGAGTGCCCGGCTTCTGACCGCGGTCACTTAAATTGACCGGACAATCATTTGTCTACTTAATTTATTAAGAACTGTTTCGTACAAGATAACCGATCTCGCTCTCCGGTCTTCCTCTGTTTTCCTTCTTTTTGTCCTCGAGATGCAGCTCCGTCTACATTTTTACAGTTATCTATCTCTCTGGTATGTTTCCAAGTAATCTCTCTCCCTCCCACCCTCCGTCTCTCCCCTCCGTCTCTCTCTCTCTCTCTCTCTCTCTCTCTCTCTCTCTCTCTCTCTCTCTCTCTTGTGTGTGTGCATTTATTTACGTATGTATGCATAGATTTATGTATGTACATCTACAAAGTGAATATGAAGAATACATACGGTATGCACAGCCTAAATCTACGTAGGCATTTGTATGTCATTTTGCTTTAGTCAATTCCTTCTATATCCACGTCTCATTTTCATTTCATTTCCACCCTCTCTACTCTTTCCACCCAGTCTTGTCTCTTTCCTGATCAGTCTTTCTTTCTTTCTTACTTCTCTCTCACGCTTTCTTCTTTTTTCTTTCTGTACACTATAATGCATGCATATTATTTTCTATTTTCCGGATTTATCTGAATAAACCTCTTGCTTCCTGGAAGTCCCAAGCAGCAGAGAACATAATAATGCGATTAAAGCGTATTTAAAGATTTAAGGGACAACGAGATTTTAGCATTTGGATGTGAATTTTCTCCTGAAGGCGAGTTTCATTTCCCAGACGGATACTGCCAAGTGTGAAACGAGAACTTGACTCCGCTTAGACAGGCTTCTCAGAAAGGCTGCATCGCAGACGACTGGAAACTGCATGATATTATTTATGTTTTTTTCGTCTGCGGTGCTAGCCAATTTGTGCAGCGAAGAATCCGAAATAATTAACTATAAAAACGACTTTTTGTACATTTTAATATATTTTGTCCAGATACGTTTTGAAGTACCAATTTTCAATAAAAAAATTATTTTACATTTGCAGAATATGTTCAGCAACAAATTTTCTATTAAAATGACCGGATGACTGGCGATGACAGATATTGCAATAAGCCTATTTCTGTTCCACTAGCGCCCCCTAAGAAACTCAGCTATAAAACGAATACATCGACTGTATTTATCTCCTGGTAGGATGTCGTGCGCCATTAGAATCTTTTATTATAGCAAGAATTTCAAATTAATTAATATATTTTCAGTAATAGTACTGACAATACATTCTCCAACATTAGATTCATTCGTTGAATTTGTCGGTGTTGGTGAGAAATTTCACCTTTTACTACGATTGACCACCCGGCTACGAATTGATGGAGTTTTCCGCCCCTACCACAGCCATTCCAACGACGGGTGGAATCGTCCATCACGAAATCACCTTTTATTTTTGCAGTGTAAGTGTTACGCCGGGGAATCGTTGCTCATCCTCTCTGGCGTGCTGTCGGAAGGCCTTGGAGGAGGAAGCTGTCAGTTCGGCAAGCGTGCGTTCAGGATTCGAACCCGAAACGGTCCGGTGGGTGGTTCGACCGCTAAAGGCTTGCTCCCCGTAATATACTGATGCTTTCTCACCTAATCTCACACTTCGACGGAGAGATGGAAGCATCTTAAACTCATCACCAGGTGGCTTCGTGAAGTCCGCGGTTGCCGAGTAGGTAACTGCCCCCATTTGAGAACAAGGGTTCGATTTGACCTTCCCGACAGACTTATCCTCTACAGTCACGATAGGGTGCTCTATAAAGTCGGAGTGTACTGGCATATCACTCTCTGCTATTAAATCTCCCTTTACCTCCATCAATTGAATTGTTTGTCGCTGTATCAATTCGTCTCTCAATAGGGCCTGATTTTCTATTGTTTCATTCTGGCGCTGTATCAATTCGTCTCTCAACTGTTTCTGGCTGACTATCAACGTAGTGATGGATTCAGCCAAAGACGCTGCAATTGTGGACAGGTCCGATACGGGATACTGCGCCACCGATTCTTTGCCAAATTCAGACACAGACATATTTCAATTTATATATTCTTAATATTAATTAAAATAATCACTTCTCTCAATTTCAATGCACGAAAATCTATGCCTCAATTATTCAAAGTCCCTATCTACGTAAGTTTCATACGTTAAATCTAATACTAGGTACTCGGGCATGGAGCACAACAAATTTTATTGGAAAAGAAATGTTTCAACTGCCTGTTCAAAGAAAGTCGAATCGAGTCGAATCGGCCCCGAAAACCTGGCGTTGATTGCCTTCTCGATCGTTTTGACTGAGCACGGCTGACCTCAACAACAACTGCACGACAGACAGCCAAAATCCCGTTCGCAATAAAATCGAAATTTCTCACTAATAAAATCGACTTTCGATTTGTTTCAACTTAAGTTTTTCTTTGACTACAGCCTCCTATCGAACTATTAAACAAATCGTTGATTTAAGGCAGAAATTACAGAAATCAAAAAATTTTATCAAATATACCCAACTGCCTCGAGAACTTAGCGCCGACTGACGATTCGTGCTCAAACTACTACTAATTACAGGACATCGCCTGCAGCGGCTGTCGATACGGGTGGGCGCCCAAATGGAAGACACGCTGCAAGAGCAATCTATAAATATATAACTAATATATGTATAAACTAAATATATTTGCCCTTACGCAAACATGATAAAGCAGCCGTCGTGGGTGGCCAGCCAAACTTAGATCCCATTAACCATCATCACCACCACCACCTGCCTACCTGCCTACAACGCATTATCTACTCAGTTTCCTATTGGCATTTATGTAGCGCCCGCCAATAAAACTCTGTTTCCGTCACATAAGTACCTATGCTCTTAAATGTTTCAACAGCAATTTCTTGTAAAACGACATCTGCTTGTATTACTGTCGTTATAAGCAATTTACCAGTTTTTTGCTTTATGAGAGGCATCGTGCACTTTATTTTTGAGGAAGTCTCCTTTGCTCAGTATTTGTTGGTCATAATCGCCCTGCGTGTCTCTAATGGCTGACATTGTGACACACGACACTGAATATTTGTAAACATGCGTTTGCAGCGAACGGACGAGGAGCGGCCGGCGGACCAAGTGACTGAAGGGCAACTGGGCGGAAGAACAGAATGACAGACGCATGAAACAAATGTGGCCAGGCCACAGGCTTGAGACAGAGGGTTAATAATAATTTATTTAAACTGCATTCGTATCACAGATAAATAGGTGCAGATTTAAGTCGTTCTTTTGCAGACCTGTTATAGTTTACCGTAGTTACAATAGTTGTGTGAAGCAAGTTATTAAATAGGCTACGGTTACGACATGTCTGTTTTCCAACATGAAGGTTACAGCAGTCAGGTAGTGGAGAATATAATAATAGGGTCAATAGGCAGAAAGACAGGCATATGAGCAGGCCGCGAATAGCAATTGCAAAGAGTTTTACCAAGTACGCAGGGTTAGGGTTGTCAATTCGTTCAAGCGCGATCACTGAATAACCCTCGTCCGATCAGACTTCACACCAGCTGCAAACTTCCTAGTTGCTTGTCAACACACAGCCCGGAGAACTGACTGGATCCACACGAGGTCTAGACCCCACATCTCGAAAGTCGGGATGGTCTGTGTGCGAATAGTGAGATGTGCAGAAAGAAGACATGCACTGTCAGAATCTCATTGAGATCTGAGGACTAAGTTGGAAGGTTTAACCTAAAAAACTGAGGTGGGAAGCCATACACACAGAAATTGATGGAAATAAATGTGAGTATGGGAAGACGCGTTGCCCGATACACCTACGCCAAGGGCAGAGAAACGCGAGGACTTGTCAAAGAAATTCCCCGTCCCAGGAACGAAGACAAGTAGTCTCGGTGTCGAGAAGGTATCGAGACTTTCCAAACCTTTGTCTTGGAAAGACTGCCCAACGTTTACTTCAGCAATTTGATTTCACTGCTGGATGACTTAATGTTATAGATCCATGGTAGGCGAAAACCTACAACTATGTGTAGTAGTTTCTCTACCTGCCTGATGTGTATTAATAATACTAAGTTCCAAGTACTCTGCAAGATTGGAAGTAACAAAAAACGTTAGTTCGTAAGTTCGTAACTGCAACCGTAAGTACAACGACAATGAGTAGCTACCAAGCAACTTATAAAATAGTTGAAAAATAACATCGTGTAACAAATTTTTATTTTTTGTTCCTAGGTAGTAAATGTTTAAATATTTAAATGTTTAAACATTTCCTAATTGCTTATACCTCAAAAGTATAGAAAATGGCTATTATTCCTCACAAACTTTGCTTTTGTGACCAGGACAGTGATATTCTGAAATTTACCTACTTAACAGAACACTCAAAATGAATTCAGTGCTGAGTAAACTTGGAGTAACTGTTAACTGTTAGAACTTTCGAGAATATTCTAGAACGTCCGAGAACCTTCTGGGACTTTCCAGAAATATAAATAACAATATAAATACAGTGGCCTTAAGCCCACCAGTTCAGTTTAGTTGTAGCTGCCTAAGGCGAGCGCTTCCACCAGGATATACTGGGCTTTGAGCGTCGCTACCAAGGACAGTATAACGAGAACATGATGGGAGACTACATTTGGGGACTGATTCATTAAAGTGATGTACAGTATAATAGTAAATCTCGAAAAACTACTCACTTCTAAATCTTTTGTGGACATTTTTGTATCACTGTAGTGTAAGTACATGTTAATATTGTATCATATGTTTTTTAAACTTTATTTGCACGAAAACACGCAAATTCGCGCGTTTCTTCATTGGAAATAGGTAAATTTCGAAGTATCAGTGTCCTGGTCACAAAAGCAAAGTTTGAAGGGAATAACAGCCCTTTCCTATACTTTTGAGGCATAAGCAAGTAAGAAGTAACACTTACTACCCAAGCACAAAAATTGTTTTACTTAGTATAATTGCAAAACCTTTTAAACGGAAGTTCACACAGGCCTACTTTAGAAGCTAAAAGAAAACTGCTAAGTGCTACAGTATAAAACACTTTCAGGGATGATCTAGGACTCCGTCTTGTTTCGCAATCATCTCGAAGGCCAAACGTCTCGGTCTTTTCTCGGGGACCGTAGGTCTTAGTCTAGGTCTCATTTCGGAGACCCAAGATCTCGAACTCGGTCTCGTCTCAGACTGCTGCGTTAGCGTGTCGGTCTTGCCTAAGTGTCGGGGCGGGATGTCTCGGGTCTCGTCTTGGTCTCGACCCCAAGGGCCTCGTGGGCATCCCTGTATAACAGAACGGTTGTAAAGACCAAACCAGTGACTAGGAAGACACTGTTTCTAGTTCTGGAACAAAATCTCTTCTGAGAAAATGTCATCCTCAGAACGTTGCCTTTCCGGCTACCTCGGAAGAAGCGAAGTCGAGTTCCGAGACAAAGTTTTACAGTGTGGCCTCTCTTAGGAAAGCGATCGATCCTGAACTTCCTCCGAAGAGATTCGACACTGATACGAGCGAGGAGAGTGCCACTCGATGTCGGAAGTGGTAAAAACGGTGGGGTAGGTGGCGGAGAGCGTAGACCTGGTTTACAGTCACCACCACCACACTAGCCAATTATGAATAGGGGACGAAATCCGCAACACAAACAACTACTAGTAGAATCGTAGTTCTGAACTCTGCACTCTAATGCTATTCTCCTTTAAATAGGGCCAACTTAATGTCGTGTAAAATCACAGTAAGCTGAAATATGTCGCTGTTGTTCCGTGAGTCTCTGATTGGTTCCCTTGGGTCATGACCCAGTGTCAATGCTAATTTTGTTCGTCTTGTCAGTTGAAGGCTGCACGACTCTACCTACGACGTCTAACAATCATGACATTTTAGAACGTATTACGTGAATGGCATTTGATCAGACAATTTTAGTGATGTTTGGGAAATCGCACGCGTAGCTTCTGTCGTAAGAACAGAAGTTAAAGGCTATAAAGTAATTGAAAAATTCTCCATCAACCATGCTTAGGCCTGCAACGTTCTCGGGCGTTCAACCTGTGTTGTTATATATATATATATACACATATATATATATATATAGGAAATTAACTCTAGCGCAGGCAGAAACGAAATATCAAATGTGAAATTGTAAATATACACGTTTTTCTAGAGCGACCAAATGGTCTCAACCTTGCTCATTTTACAATGAATTTATCGAACGAGATCCTTCAGTACCACTGCCCGTTTGAATGGACGCCACGCCATTTAAAGTCCCCGTATATGGACAAAGCAAACTTTTTTGCATGAATTTACAATGAGTTGTCAATTTTACAATGGGATGCGAATTCCGGTCTCAGCGGCTTAAAACAGCAGTTCTACCACTCGACCCTGCTTTCGATATATTTATCCAGATAGTTTCCTGATGCTTTTCTGTAACAAACTCTTGTAACAACAGAGCTGGTCATGACTTGGATTTCGCATATATCAGACAACGGTATCCGTCGATTTGATGATTTGCTACAGCCCATATGCCTTTCGCCTTTGCGCCCGAAATACAAACTTCTTTGCGCCATTGAAACTGACAATTCGTTGTCGAGCCATGTGATGAGCCTAATAACCTGCATGGATTTTCAGACGTATTGCCGTCGTTTGCGCTTCTTTCCATTCCAGGATCACGTCTCTGCAGAGGTCTATTTTTTTAAAAACGGCATAAAATAAACGAGCTATACCTTAGTTTTTCTCGCCTTACTTTACCGTATTTTACCTTACTTTACGTATATCTTACCTAATCTCATAATGCCTTAAGTCTATAGTCATGAGGAAACGCTATTTTACTGGTGATCTGCGCTTCGTTGGTATGATTATAAATTTAACCTAAGGCTCAGGCCTCCCAGAGACTGAAAAAGCCCAGGGCCACTCTAAGTGTTGAGAGACCATTTGGCCTAGTCAAATGGATTTTTAAGATAAAGTGTAGAAATGTTGGTATAACGATATATTATGAAAATACTATTATGATAAACTGCGACCCACTGAGGTGAGAAACCTCAAATTCACGACTTTCTTCAAGGTACCTCTGATTCGGTGTGGCTTTAAGGACGCTCGTAAAACAGTATCGTAGGATTATGCATGGTAAAGAACTCCTGTCCAAGGATGAAGCGTGTCCAAGAGAAAGAACCTGACGTCTTGAGATGATGATGATCGACGAGAGAACAATCTCCGACCCTTGAACTGCAGCGACGATCGTTATGCATACCCTTCTGAAGAAGGATAGATATAACGATCTGTTAATGATCAAAGGCACTTGAGTTTCGCTGGCTCTTCTGGCACGCGTTGCCAACCCCTGTTTTACACCTACACTATTTTAAATCGTCTTTAAGGGCTTCGTTCTTAGTATGAAAATTAATTTTTTAAACTAAAATAGATGATAGAAGCGTTGTTTTCTCGGAACTGAGAACGCGCTTCTTCAAATCCGCCCACGAATTGAACTGCGCTATTGATCGGTTTTGTACTCAACCCGAGTATCAATCTTTAAAGTAGGCACATCCGAGTCAGAGGAATCACGATATTATTAGCACTGTCAAAAGTTAAACAAAGATATTAACTGGTTAATAAAAAACAGATTACTAAACGACTAAGTGAGTCTGAGCACTTACTTGAATTGCTGTCTTTGTTACTGCATGTAAGCCGTGGCTTTGGACTGACCGATTAGTAGACCTTCGAATCAGGACACCGCGCCTATCGGCAGAGGATGATACCTTGCAATGGCCGCTTCGGATGCTGCTGCTGGCTTCTGAATCTACCGAGTTGAAGAGATTCGATAATTCGTGCGAAGGAGATTTCGGCTGCTGCCGTTGCTGCTGATGCTGGTGGTGATGCGGCTGCAGCTGATGCGGCGCTTAGTCGCTAATTGGTCCCAATTGATGCGGCCAACAGTCAGAGAAGAGATGCGCTGGATACCAAACGATGTCAAGTCTCTGCTTTCAACACTAGCATTCGCAGCAGCCTATAGGCCTATTTGTAAAGAAGACTACATGGGACGTGTACGTGTAGACTGGCCTAAACAAATGCAATGGAATGTAATGTAATTTCCGAGTAATTGAGTAATTTTAGATCGATCATCACTTCAGATTTGGAAAAGACTGAGATGAGACAAGGAAAATTAACAAGATTAGCTGTAGAGAGAAGACAACTGCAGACATGGAATATCGAGAAATAGGAAAAGTACCAAATATAATGTAATTAAAGGGAAAACACAACTGAGAGACTTGGAACAAAATGAGGCGAGTATAGTGCTGATGTGCATTTTGGAAAAAGAAAGTCAGGGAACAGGAACAGTCAAAATAATTATGTAGGTGAAAATGTAAAGGAATGGTTTCCATTTTTCTGTAGATCCGTGGTCAGACGATGGGAGTACACGCGACTTGCATCAAGAAGCTACCCCTTCAAGCGATCCCCCCTTCAACTAATGGTTAATGTATGCACCACAAAGTTTACTGCTGAGAACAACTATTCGTTCAAAGCTTCCAACTTGCGAGAGTAGTCAGCATACAATTCCTAAACTACTACTTCAAAGCCCTGGATTAAAACCCGGATAATATGAATCGATGACATTCTTCCAAAATCGAACCAGGTCTAAACAATTTACCGCCACTCTCCTTCCAGAGGCATGTGGAGCTCTGCCACTATCACAGAACCGTCGGACCCAGCTTTGCCCTCTCCGGGCGTTGACCGCTTGGTCAAACCTACCTGTGCGATACGATAAGTGATTGGTTTGAGCGCTCGCCTTGCAAAGCGGAGTGTACGGGTTCGAGTCTCCCTGGAGAAGGTTGCTGTGTAGTAACCTTCAGCAAGTCCTGCACACACAATTGCTCAGCGCCATAGATTGATGGTTTAGCATAATATGGCGGCGCTTACTAAATAGATAAACAAAAAATTGTCAACGGCTAACCACCGGGCATGCCATCGACCTGAAATCAATTTCGAAACCTTTCGACTGGTTTGCGAAATGGTCTAAAACCACGTGACAGACTACGACGCGCGACGTCGTCTGTCTTTTCACTTCACCATTTAAGCGAGCACGTGACCAGCTGCTGAGGCCAGTGTCACGTGGTATCAAAACAAAGATCATTGCGCATCGTTGGCATTAGATATTGTAAATGAGCAGTTTGGTAAACTGTCGCTTATGATGCTCCTCTGTCAACAACAGCCCTAAGACGTGGTTGCCTATGTTTCTATGCGAAGGATCGGCGACCGTGCCATAAGAACGGAGTGACAAAAGACAGACTACAAGGCTAAAAGACAGACAGACAAGCAGATGATCAAACAACCAGACGAAAAGATAGGTAGACTGACTTACAGCCAGAGAAAGAAAGACAGACAGGCACACATAATTATAGAGAGACAGAGAGTCAATGCACTGAATCTCTGTTTGTTTTCTCCTTTTGCTGAAAGTAGACGCAGAAGCTGACCGTGCAGCCGCGCCACTGGACACTGTATGACCGGTGGTCAGTCAGCGGTCAGTCATTAGTGGACCGGCGATCGCTAATGATCCCTGCTCTCGTTAAGTCTCGTTATCTTCTTGCTGGACCGCGAGAATTGCTTTCATTATATCTAAACGACGACGGTTCGAGCGCCCGTCGGTGCGGCTTTCGAGCCGTGTTTTGATGATCTCTATGCATAGAGCAGCAGCAGCAGCAGCAGCCGCCGCCACCGCAACCACACAACAACGACCCCCGACGCCACCGTAGTCCACCCAAGGTCTAAGCAGAGGCCGCCGCTCCAATGACGCCAACTGCTCGAGAACAAGGGGGAGGGCAGCAGGGCCGCTGTTACACATAAAGAGACACACAGGCAGGCAGACAGACAAACATAGGCACAAACAGGCAGATAGACAGACAAACAGGCATGTTACATTTACGTGTTAAAATGTAATAGTAGCAGTATGTAATATTAGTTTTAACTCGCGGATAAGCACTGGTTTCAAATCACGGGTGATTCCTGGTTTAAAATTATGGGACGGGTAAGTAATTGTTCTGAATCACCCCAAAACAAGGTCTAAGGTTTAAATCACCCCATAACAAGGTATGGACCTAAGTTTAAAATCACCCAAAAATAATTTTTTAAAACACCATAAAACAAGTATAAATTTTTACATCATTTAAAAAGTAATGTTGGGTTCTGAAGCATTCAGAAATAATAATAATAATAATAATAATAATAATAATAATAATAATAATAATAATAATAATAATAATAATAATAATAATAATAATAATAATAATAATAATAATAATATGGCAGTGTACCGCTTGATTATCAATCAGATATTTACAATCAGGACCTAGAACTCGATACCACTCCACAATAACAATAACAGAACAAGAAGAGCAGACCCTTAAAGCTAGCACCGAGAGCAGCCATGGGTATGAAGTGTTATCGACTTCATTTCCTTATCCTCGGCAAAGGATTGGTGGCCAGTCCTCTCCCTCGCCGCCTGTTCTTCCAACCCTCATGCAGTGTACAGTCAGTGTAGTGTATTCGTTCATAGCTGAGTTAGCTAGGGGCCCAAAATGATGATGATAATAATGATGATAATAGTAGGAGGAGGAGGAGGAGGAGGAGGAGGAGGAGGAGGAGGAGGAGGAGGAGGAGGATCGATGCCGCTGTTTGTCACTGTGTGACCGAATGAATGTTGCAGTATGGATGCTAGCAAATGCGTTACAATGACTTTAGTTCAAAGGTTGTACAGAAGGGGAAGGAGGGAAATGGAAGATGTAGGGTAGGAGGAGGAGGCATTCTACTAACGTAGAAGGGTAGACATTTGGCGAACGACAAAGGGAGGAAGGATGCAAAAGAAGGGAAAGGCAGATGGAAAGGATGAGGAGTAGGAAGAAAATGAGGAGGAGGTGGAAACAGATTATAATAAGGACGAGTGACATAGCGGTTTGTTACTTTGTGTTTAAACACAACCAACCCTAGCCTCCTCTCCCTTCCTGTATCTGGTCTCTTGACATCCGGACTTGGTTCTTGACATGGCATCTTTGGACAACCCCACGGACTTGAAGCAGCGCTCGTGAACAAGCCCTGCGCTTAGCTTTTAAGTGGCGCTTGAGAAATTACGATTACGATTGATAAATGTTGCAGTTTCTTAAAGCAACGGTTCTCAACCAGTGGTACGCGTACCCATAGGGGTACGCTACGGTTGCCAAGGGGTACGCAAGAAAAAATATTACAAAAAATAACATTGTAGTTATGACAAGTTTTTCTGGTGGGGGTACGCCAGGAAAGAACTTTTTACTTGGTGGTACAACAACAAAAAGGTTGAGCAACGCTGTAAGTAATTCATTTACAACATTTGTATTGTTTTTACAAAAAACTCGTATATATAATGTGACTTTGAACTTGAAGAAATGTTAATTTGCTAAGCCAGAAATTATATTCATTTCGTCATACTGTTGGATCGGCAAATCTGAAACTGGATCCCGACAAAATAAAATGTATGGTGGAAATAGAAAGACCGACAATTACTTGGAATGTTTGGCTAATACAGTCAGTTCATCGCCGAGTTTGCAAAGATGCTAAAAAGTTGTCAGATAGGCCTATTACTTGTAACACAGTACCAGAGAACTTTTGTTGGACAACAAAATGCTATCGAAATGTTGAAACGTTGATCGTGTTCAAATCTTATTCGTGATGGTAATGATGTAAATTTGTATTATAAATTATTGCAACCATGCTGTCTGAAGCAGCGAAATGCGCTGAATTCCGAAAGAGGCCGTAACAGCAGGATATCTGCATTAGTTGCCAGGCATATAATTAAAAGAAAAGACCGATTTCATCAGCATTTGATCATGCAAACTTATACAATTTTTCTAACAGTAGTTTTCAGAGTTATATAAGAAAGTCGATACTTCGAGAAAAATAATTAAGATTTAATCGATTGCCAATATCCAGATTTTATAGCACGTAATTATATATGCACTATCTTTTGCAAATAGGCCTAGTTATATTATTACATCTGCATTTATCAAGCGCCACTAGATTATGACAAAGCGTCAGTTGATGGTGCTGAGTAATTGTGCGTGAAGGACTTGTTCCAGGTCCTTACAAAGTAACCGTTTTTGGGAGGGGGAGATCCCTTACACTCGGCGTCTCAGGGCAAGTGCTCAAACCAATCGGCGACCACTGTGTCACGTAGAGTCCAACCCGCCACGCAAGTGGCCGGATTATTATCCACGTGAGTGCTATTCTGCTTAAAGCATCTTCTAAATCGCACCACTGGACTTTAGGGGATGGGGGCTGTGCACGGAGGGGGTCTTTTGGGTGTCTTCTAAATTCGGAAGCTTACGCAGTTTTCTTCTGCAGAACGATTCTTCGCTTGTTTTTCCAGACAAGACCTGCACCTCTTTTGTGGAGAAAGGCAGAGTAAGTAATGCATTTGTTAACTCGCCATATGTCCATCGACTGAGCGAGGAATCATAGGCAGAGGCGCAATATTAAAACAAAGAGCAACTTAAAGTCTGTGTAGCATACATTCTGACCAACAACTGAAGCTCCTTGGGCGTGGTTTATTATCACGCCCACTAACAGAATGACAGAAGATTTAGTCCAACTCCAAAAGAGACCCCCAAACGCACCCTTAATCAAGGCACATGCCCCTGCCACGAATCGTCGTTTTTCCTCCATGTAGGATTAACCTCCGAAACGAGGCACCACCGGCCAAAGGCATGTCCTTCAACGCATGCTCTCCAACAACTTTTCCTATTCGAATTCTGCCCATATGTATAGAAGTTATAAATACATGTATATATACATGCATATGGATATATGCTATACATACAGACTAGCAGACTGACTGCACCACATGTGCAAATATATACGCATCTGTGTATATCATGTATATTTGGTGTAGCCTCGTAGAGTGCATGGGACACAATTTTGGCAGCTGCCGGCTTTGGCTAATTTCTGCTCTTCTCGACTTGGTTGGTCTCAGACCTCAGCAGAAGCGCCTTTGAGGGAGGAGGTCGAGCCAGGCCTCGGGATGAGAGAAAGAGGGAGGAGAAGGAAGCCATGAAGAGGACACATCGAAGAAGGGAAGGGAGAGGAGGGGCGGGGGAGGACAAGAGGACACAGGCGGCGTGACCGTAGATGCGCGCGCCGACTAAACTTGCCGCTATTCTTTTGGGCGTCGTAAATTTTTGACAGGTCCGCTTGCGACTGTAATTACACGGGTTCGATTTATGGCCGAGTTGGACAGTGTCATCGTGGGGCGTCGGAGATTAAGTGACGGCGGTTGGGCGCGGGGCAACGGTGCCGGCGCTGGCCGATGCCTGACCCGGGCGGCCCGTGGGGTCGCCGCTGAGTTATTGCGTGTATCCCCGATTGCGTTATTGTGTGATTCTGGCCGAACGTTTTCTGACGTTGATCAAGCGACGGCGACTCTTGCGCGGTCTTCCGCGGGCTGAGAACAATATCGTGTGTTTAATCTCATAACCGGTCGGCGCTTCGAGAACACGCCGCCATTTTGCGAGAGGGATCCAGATAAAGAATCGAATTACGCACACAGCAGTATCGCCGCTAACACCGGAAACGACGAACCGCACCGGGTCCAGTCACACACCGGCGCCACCGAAACCTTTATTCGCCCCAAGATACCGCCCACAGCCACTCCACCAAACTCAGATGCACGTAAATGCTGCTTTGCAACAGTGGTTCATTTTCGTTGATCGGATAAGTTTTTCTTCCGTTTTCACAGTGTAAACAGCCAAAGTCAGCGAAGACTGTTCATTTGGTTAAGATTTCCGCTTCCTATTCCTTCAATAAACATTCTCTGCTTAAACTACAGTCAGTTTCTCTGCACCGTATGTATCGAAGAATGAGAAGCTGACATGGGTATGAAGTGCTAGCGTCTTCATTTTCTTAGCCTCAGCATATGATGGCTGCGTGCAAGTCTTGTATACCTCGCCGTCTGATCTTCGTAATGACAGTGTACTCATTTTATAGATTAGTTTGCTAAAATTCTGAAATATCTTTCTTTCTTATCGGGGTGTGAATCCTGAGCTAGCGGTTCACAATACAGCAACCTAACCGCTAGACTATCACACCGAAAACCAAGACCTATCTGCGTAAGCCTTGCAGAGACGCACGCGGGTGAGGCCAGGTAGGAAAGGTCGAGGGCTTACAGTGGGGCTACTCAGAGTATGCTACTTGACAGAAAGGAGAAAGTCGACACAAAGGTGTAGGCTATCCCAAACTCGCGGTGTTTCAAAGCAACGGTGCCAAAAAATCTGTGAAGGTGAATCCTCATGCGCTGAATGTGATCCCAGATGCATCACATGATACGTCGTACAATTACCGCAAGTGCAGCTCCAGGCTTCAAGTCCAGTTGATTCTTTGACGAGCCATTATGCATCTTGTTTTCCGGATATCTTTTTTCGGCGATTTACAGCCCGTTCAGGTATGCCATCTCTTGTTTCTTTGCCTTTAGCTTTATTATCTTACCTCACTTTATCGTTCCAGTGTCTTACTTTATCTTGTACGCGCTCACATTCCTCGCGAATCGGGAAACAATCTTACAAATCGCATATTTCATATACGCCATGCAAAACAAAGCCTGTCATGATCGGTTTGGGGTGGGCTTAGGGTCGGTAGTGTGCAATCAGTCGAAATCAGGAAGTTTTAATCTTTGGATAGCAATTAAGGTCAGATTTATAGGGGATTCTGACTGAGGGATAGGACTAAGTCCGTATCCCACTCAGTGCGATATGACCTGAGGTCCAACAGAGACAGAAACGAGATCTGGCCAAGATTGTCCGATACAACACAACGCGCGGCAGAAGAAGCGGAGGCGGAAAGAAAGTGGGGGAGGGTTGAGAGCAGGGGTGAGGATGGGTGTCTGCAGCAGCAGCGCAGTTACCCAGCAAATATATCACACCCAGTAGACATGATTACCAGCGCTCGCCATTTTGAATCTCCCGACAGAAAATGGCGGACGGTGGAGTCCGACTGGCCGAAACACGAACAAAGTTCAGTCGTTATACGAATCATTCTTATCAGTCCTGTAGCTCATCCAGCCGTGTCCCCCATATGCCGCAGAAATCACGGCATGTTTTGCCCGACCAAAGGACTTGATCAGCCAACGCTTGCTGCCCGAAATTTATACAGCGCCCGAATAATAGCTTCACGCATGCGCACGTTGATCAAGTAGTGCAGTTCATTTGTCAGAGCCTGGAAGGGAAGCTTCGAGAAAAAGTCTAATTGGCCGAAGGGTGCATGCCAGATAAGGTTACGTTGGATAATGGCATTTGTACTTTGCGTAGGTATACGTTAGACCCTATATTATATTAAGTGAAATTTTTACCAAAGGAAAAGTAAGATAAGACAAGGTAAGATAAGGTAAGGTACTCGCTCATTATTATGAGCCTTATAACATAGTACAGTTATCTAACAAATATGAATTATTCAGAAATAATAAAGATTCAATTGTCCGTTATAAAGCTGAATATATATATATATATATATATATATATATATATATATATATATATATATATATATATATCTGCAATCAGACAACGAGTTTTCTCAATTTCGACGGAGTGCAGTTCAGGCGCTTCATAAAGCCTCACAAAGCCAACCCTGGGCAGAGAATCCGCCTAGTGTAAATGTAGCCTATACAAGGAGCTGCGGCCGTCTCCTCTCCACTGCACAGCCTTGCACGGAAGACGTGGACAAATTAGCAGGAAGCATCAAGCAATCTTCACTTTGACTTCCCCTAACGGCAACGGAGACCCTACACCCTGTTCTCATTGGCTTCTCCGTACGTGCGTTCGTGCGTGCGTGCGTGCGTAATGCTAATCCTGCGACGCACTCGTCAATGACGACCAGCGACGTAAGTTGCGGGTTGTCGCGTAGAATACGCGGTCCCTCTCGGCTTCTGCTTTTAGAACGAAATCGTTAACGGATCAAAGCCGCCCGATCTGTTAATTAAAGACCCTAATTAGACCGCCATGATGCTCAAAGAACAATAGATACACGACGGCGGCGAGGTAGAGGACATCAAAGATCGCCATTATCATGACGGACTCCCAAGGAAGATGGCCGGCGTGAGGTCGAAATCGGACTTAATGATCTCCGCTTATATTATCAGGCACGGACCAATTAGCAGACGACGCTCGGCGACAGATTTTCTTTCTATTATTTCTCCTCTGAAGATGAAACTAAAACTACGACAACTAATTTCGTGCTCGCTGGATGCAAACGCTTTTCATCTTTTCGCTTGCACGGTATTATTGGTAATATACATCACACTTATAATTAAATCGCTTATACCTGTATTTTCGCCCGCATGCAAAACTGTAAGCAAAAGAAGGACCTAACATACAAGCATCGTTCTGTGCCATAGCCATATTTCTATAGCGCATTTCTTATAATGGAAAAATACGTCACAGAGCCTTATTAGGTCCATTCCGTGCTGAGCTAACTGTTCGCCATTCATGCAAATTTCTAATAAGATCCCACAATCCATGTGCTTAAACCATTCCACTCGCTTCAAAAGTTGTCGAACAGAGGTTCGGAGTAATAATGCGTAAAAATTCCACTCTGGAATGGAAGTCACTGCAATCACACCAGACTTAATATACATTCAACCAATCAAACCATCTTATACCCTCATCATAATCTAGATTTAAAAACCGGCGTTCATTTGATTTCAGTGTGAATCTGTTCGTTATATATCAGTATCTTTCACTGCCAAAGGATTACTTTAGTCATGAAATCATATTTGTAAAGTGGAACGTTTCGCTACGCCCATCTGCAAAACGAAGGTTTTAATAAACGCAAAACTCTCCTAAAGCTGAGCTGACTCTTAGACCAAAACCTGACAACATTCACTACAATTGCCACAACAAAAACACCAAGACGACGACGACGACAGCAACAACAAAATTGACATTAACAACAACTACTCTAGTTGAGACAACAGAAACTAATGCAATTAAAATAGCTACAGTCCGGTAAATCGAAAAATAATATAAGCAAGAACAATAACAACTACAGTAATTATGACAATGACCCAGGCCTATATGACATCATCAAGTCACACAAGAGCAAAGACAACAAAATAACCAAGTTCGACAATAAATAGAACAGTTGCAAATTCAACACAACAAATAAAAATACTAGAAGGACTTCAGTGATTTTGTTGTTGTCAGATGATGCTATCGTTGGTTAATTCGGAGTTCCAGAATGTTCCGTCTCCGGCGAAAGCCACTCCAGAATTTATTTGTAAATTGGCCGATTCGTCCAACAATAATTCCTAAATGACATTCTCGTCTGAGCGGATCCAGTACGGTCCACACATTCTGGGATGGGGAGGGGAGTGGGCGTATCAATAACACACAGACATCATGACACAATCAGAGAAGCGAATAGAAGGAAGACACAGACACAGACAGAAGCAGACAACCACAGAAAAAACATGACAACAGCGGCACAGCAGTTATATGTTATACAGTTTGCTGTTAACATGCAGTTATGTTATACGGTTTACTATTAACATGCAGTTATATGTTACACAGTTTGCTACTAACAGGAATTCATGACTGGAATTCTTTGTCTCCAGCGAAACATCCCTACTCCCCACCCGCGCCCTCTACCGTCTACCGCTCAGCACCAGCGGCGGCCGATGGCCTTAGAGGCGGCGGCGGCGGTGACCGCGGGAAGGGACGGACCACCGACCGATCGACGGCTAGACGGCGCTGTAGTTAATTAGACGACTGGAACGAAGCGGATAAACTTTGACACGGCGTTCCCTGGCGTGATAATCGAAGGGGAGAAGGTTGCTCGGCTTTATGGGTGAGCACTCGCTCGGGGCCGGGGCCGGGGCCGGCGACGGACAAAAGGCCCTCCTGCTAGACTGGGCACTCCATTTGCGCGAAACCCAAGATGCAGCTGCGGCAGCAGGCGATCGATGACTCGGATTATTCGCGATTAATCCAATGAATATATTGTTTGAATTAGATACAACGCGCAACTGCACAGACTTTGACACAATTAGAGCGATGAACACATATTCCATATATATATATATACATATATATATATATTATATATATATATAGTATAGGAGCGTATATATTATACATTCACGACAATTCCATATTATACATATATAGTACAGGATCATGTTTATTATATATGCATGTTAATAGCAAACTGTATAGCTTATTATTATACTTACTCTTATTAAATTATAGACTGTATAATATGCTACTATGATATTTACTATTATCAAATTAAATATTCAGTTCAGATAGACAACATCTGGAGATGCTTTTTAAATCCTAATCTCACGACTTCTGTTTCGCCATTGGCTTTGCTATGAGTCTGTTACAACGGAAATAGCTTAGCC
This sequence comes from Norana najaformis, assembly GCA_964023275.1. Taxonomy (NCBI): domain Eukaryota; kingdom Metazoa; phylum Annelida; class Clitellata; order Crassiclitellata; family Hormogastridae; genus Norana; species Norana najaformis. The sequence goes on along the minus strand of OZ029915.1, from coordinate 32,862,893 downwards.
CATGCCTATGCGGGCACGCATTGTCAATTGCAAGTATAGCTGCTGAGGTTTAGATAATCGGGCATTCAACAATAATACTGAAGCTAATACTAATACTGATCTAAGACATACATTCAGATACAAACAGCATTTTATCTATACACCACATGCTAAGCCAACTGAATAGTCAACGACATACATCGGCACATGCCTGATAGCATCTGCCTGAAGTTGACTTAACATGATTAGATTGGGGACACGATCTAAGTCAGTTAAATTTCTTTGAAATGTATTGTCTTCGACTGGAAGTGGGATAATTTGGTAAGATCATGGCCATTCCTTTAGTTATGTAATGATACACCTCCAGATTTACATGCACGTGCAATCGTAATCGCAATCTCGAGATTTCTCAAGTGCCCAAAGAAAGCTAAGTCGCAGGACCAACTAACTGACAGACGTTCAGTCAAAAAATGTATAGGCAGGTAAAGTCAGGTTGGGTTCTAGGTCGATATCCAAGGATCAGGCAGCTAGACAGTCAGACGGCTCAGGTGAATGGTGCTTAGAAAGGGAGGGGCGACAGGGGTAAGGGGAAGAGGATGAATCAGGATAGGATTTGTGGAAGAAGTGTTTTCAAGTTTGAGTGAAAGATTTTCGCAGAGATTGCAAGAGGTGCAGTGTTGGTAAGTCCGTATACTAGGATGTGTCACACGCCTACGCTTATATACTGAGATAGACAACATCGACTGGTTCGTTTGGATTTAGGGACTATAGGCTCAGTTGAACTGAGTGGATCGATTCTTTCAAACAAACAACTATAACAGATGAGATTTGATGACTGGATCTGATCTGACAAGGTGTAGGCCGATATGCGCTTCAGACATACGGCAAAGACCTATATCAGGCGCTATACTGCTGCTGGTGGTGTTGCTGCTGCTGGTGCTGCTGCCATTTTAAGGTTATGGCTTCATTTTGTATTATTCAGTCTCACCCCACTGAATATGCTCATTTCGCTTCAACCAGTCATCGTCGTCTAGTGGACGACTATTCCAGGGCCTTCTATAGCGCCCTTGTATCATGAATTGACGCCTTCCTGTGGCCATTGGTAGTTTCCGGTCCTGTGATTTGTTATCACGTGACCCGCCGTCTTGCTGTCACGACGTCTCGGGTACTGGTTCCGCTTTCTCAATCTTCGTTCGGGGCCAAAAGTCATAATTTCCTGTCGCCCGAAGACGAATGTCGCGCCTGCAGCCACGAGGGATTGAGAGGGGACGAGGGGCAGGGCAGGGCAGGCAAGGAGGGGGCCAATGGCCATCGCTCCTGCGTCGTCGCTTCGGCCCGGGCGCCAACCGACATCGATCCCCTGCTTAATCACGTCATCCCCACTCCTGCTGCACCCACCTCCAAGGACAATCGCATCGAGTGCGTTCAGATTTCTGACACTGTCCGAATTTACACAAAACATGGCTAGTCTTGGCTTTCCTGTAGTCGTATCGTCACTGTCCAGAGCGTGATTCTTTTTCTTACTCCGCCTAATGCAGTTGATTTTTCGTCATCTGTCCCTCCTCCTCCTCCTCCTCCTCCTCTCTTCCCTCAGTTTGCCATCGTCCCTTGCGCCGCTTCCTCGCGCTCTCTGCCGGTCGCAGTCAGTAATTATCGCGGCCTGGGCCGGCGCGACGACGCGGTCACAGTTGATAAAGCGCGGCCGAGAGTCGCGAGTCAGGCGCCGGGCCAACTGCGCCAAGACAGGCGAGGCGCATCGAACGGAAGAACCAAAGGATCGCGTCGGCACCAGAAGTCGACGGAAGAGCTGAAGGGTCTAGGCACAAACTACAAGAGACCTGAAGGGATCGCCTTGGCCCCAGCAGTCGGCGAAAGAGCTGAAGGGTCTAGGCACAAACTACGTAAGAGCCAGAGACAGGTGTAGTGGATGGAAGACTTTGCAAACGTCCCTTGACAGATAGGAAGGAATTGCTGAAGGAAAGTAGAAAGTACAAATGACCTGATACCGACCTTGCACATTGAGTACAGGTATAGACGCAAGTGCTGGAGATCACCATCAACTTTGTCGTCATCATTATCGACATTAATAAAATGAATATATTAAGAAATACAATGCTAATAACAATAATGCCATTTAGGAGGATCTAGCTTAGGAGACAAAGTGAAGGAAGGGAAAACTCCTGATATTTTATAACTCACCTTACTAAATAAGGCACTCAGATGTGTAAACTTCTCTAAGGCGACTACACTTCAGTCCTCTCTTCCCAGACCATGTAGATGCTAGGCTTGCATGCCATGAAGGTGTGAGCCACTGCAATCGAATAAAAAGTGCATGACATTTCCTCATCCACGTTAACCCATTTAATACTCTAATCTATTCTGAGAACTTCTATAGCGCCATTATAGTAATGCTCAATGTAATCGATGATTACTTCTAAGCCAAATGGCATTTTGAAGCTGCAATCCGTTCTACAGAGCCAGTCGAGATCCGTGTCGCTTTAGAGGCCGGAGAAAGGATCTGGTCTGCTAGCATTGACGTTACCAAGGAGCTATTTATGTTTCATATATACTTATATATATATATTCATATATATATACATATGCAAATATACGTACACATATACATACACATACACATACACATGAAGATAGACATATGAAGGGACTGACAGAGGGAAAGATAGATGATCTGAGATAGACAGATCGGTGTATCAGCAGTCAGAAACAGATGATACTTCAGCCAGACCTAAACGACTTAGTATGAACGAGTGCAATATATGTGAGTTTGAAGGGTGAGCAAGGACAAAAGATAAGTGGGTTGGACAATTTATTTTACTCTAAACTATTAGAAATGTTTTAAATAGGATGCTCTGTTCATTAGAAAGTTATTGTACTGATTGCAGTTTGGGCATGATGCGCTGGAATGTTGATGTTTTTGCTATGACCCTGGCCAGGGACTTCTGAACCATTTGCTGTCTTAATTATTTTATGCCTACAATGGTGTGCGATAAAAACATCCAGAGGTCTGTAATTGAACCGTCATCATACCATAAACCACAATTTACAAGAATGCCTAGCTAGGGACAAAGTATTCACTGAACGAATGCAATATTTGCTGACAAGAGGGAATAGCAAGGAGCAGATATAGGTCAGCTTGTGAATTATAAATCTTCTTTATTCCATACTGTTCGAAATCGTAATCGTAATCGTAATCTCGAGATTTCTACAGCGCTCAACGAAAGCTAAGTCGCGGGAACCAGCTTATTCACAGGCGCTCAGTCAAAACAAAATCGATAGGCAAAGGGTCAAGATCCAGGAGTCAGGCACTCAGACAGTCGGACGGCTACGGTGGATGCTGTTTGAAATTGAAGCGAGAAGAGAGATAAGGGGAAGAGGAAGAATCAGGATAAGATTTCTGGAAAAGAAGTGTTTTCAGTCTTGAGTGAAAGACCTGCGCAGAAACTGAAAGAGGTGAAGTGTTGGTGAGTTCGTGTGATTGACCAGACAACTGTCGCAATTCTGGCGGGAGTTTATTCCAAAGGGGTGGGGCAGCTATGGCTATGGAGCGATTTCCAAATTTTAAGGATGAGGTGACGGGAAGGCGAAGAAGTGTTAGGACAGATGAGGAGCGGGTTGAACGGAGTGGTTGGATAGTAAATAATTGACGAAGATAGGAGGGTTGGGAGGATTGAAGTGTGTTGTAGGTGAGGGATAAGACTTTGTACTCTATTCGTTCTGGTATTTTAAGCCAGTGCAGTGATTTGAGAACAGGGGTGATGTGATGGTGTTTGGGGGTTTTGGTGACAGCACGTGCCAGAGCATTCTGGATAGCTTGTAGGCGATTTATCTGGGTTGTGTCAATATTGAGAAAAAGTGAATTGCAGTAGTCAAGTTTTGCATGAACTATGGATGTGGCAATGATAGAAGCGGTTTTGAAGTCAAGCATAGGACGGATTCTGCGAAGATCGCGGATATGCATAAAGCAAGAGCGGGAAAGATGGGTGATATGATCAGAAAAAGTAAGGTTCTGGTCGAAAATAACACCTAAATTACGGACAGAGGAGTTAGTATTAAAGGTGTGGGTGGAGGCAGAGTCCAGGCTGAGGGAGATAGAGGGGTCAGGAATTTTCTTGAGCTGGTCACGTAGGCCTATAAGAATGAATTCAGTTTTAGATGGGTTCAGGCATAAGAGATTAGATGTCATCCAAGAGGAGATTTGTTTAACCACACAAAGAAGATGATCTGTAGATTCATTGAAACAATTTGGAGAGAAAGAGATGAATAGTTGGGTGTCATCAGCATAGAGGTGATGGTCAACGGAGGATGCTTTAATGAGTGAACTGAGTGGGGTAGTGTAGAGGATAAACAGAAGAGGTCCAAGAACGGAGCCTTGTGGAACTCCGCAAGTGAGAGGGCATGACTTAGAAGAGGCTTAGAAAGCTTGATCATTAGTCTTAATTTGTGTGTCTACAATAAAAGTAGTCCGAGTTGTAGGCCTAATTGTTACATGGCACCACAAACCACCACTTACGAGAATGCCTGACATAACAACCGTCGGATATCTCTGTGTGTTCTCTTTCTGCTTGTTGAACCGAGATTAAAATTAATATTGAAAGCTTTCGATAAGAAAAGAAAAAGATAAATTTATGCTGGTCGAAAATCAGCACACCGATGCTTTGGCTAAATTTTAGCAAACTATTCAACAAAAAAGACCAGCTTCTCCTACTAAATATCAGCTAGTCACCCCATATTGCTTGCATTCATTACTCTTGCTGCCCTTAAGAAAAAAGATTCCAGTTTAAAATCTGACTTATATAAGTCACAAGCAACATACACACAGACGGGCAGACATGTAGACGGACGGATAGATAGACAAATGGATGGACGAACTCTTGCATACAAGGATATTTTGGTCTTTTCTCGATGTTATACTCGGCCAGAAAGAGTTCCAGTATGTTTGGGGGTCTATCTGCAGAAGTATTTGTGAAAGGGGTTCCTGCTGCAGCGTCGGACCGACCGAAATACAGACATATAGACAGACACACGAAGGGACAGATTGGCGAACAGACAGACGATCGGAGAGACACACAGATAGACAGCTGAGTAGGAGTATTTTTCTGCGAGATGACAGTTCAAGGAAGCTGGCCTGAGAGGCATCTGGTCTGCCAGCACTGATAACATATAAGAGCTATTTATGTTTTATATATTTATATATATTCATATATACATACCTACACAAATATACGTACACATCTACATACACATACACATGAAGATAGACATAAGAAGGGACTGACAGAGGGAAAGATAGATGATCGGGGATAGACAGATAGATAATATAGACAGGCTTGTTCACCGTTGAACTGTAGCTGAGTGTATGTTTCGAGATGAGGGTCAGGGGCTGTTTATATTTTATACACATATATACATGTATATACACATACATATTCATATGTAAGCATTATATATATGTCCAAAATACACACTTAAACATTATGAATACGTGCATATGTGCATATATATATATGCACATATACATATATATTTATACTACTCGGTGGGGACTGATACATGACCGGCACCATCCCTACAACTCACGATGATCTTGTTTAGAGTGGGCCATTCTCTAAGAGAGGTAGATGGCTTTAGCACATGCGGGTCAAAAGTTAGCGGACCTCTTGACAGTGTTTCCTGCTCTGGGCGCGATCACGTGGTAAGCGGGAGCACCTAGAGCGTCTTTCGAGACGGTTACGAAGCGTCCTGGCAGCAGCAATGTCAGAATAATACCATGGTCGTCATATTCGTCCCGCAAACTCTCTAAATCTTAATGGGAATGCGCTTGTCTAGGTTATGTAATAGGATAAGTTGCAGCTGTGTTGGGCTAGTGAGAACAGCGCTCTTGACGGGTGTTCAGTACTTGAAAGGCGTTATATATTAAGCGTCTTGCTAAACACACGCATACAAACGCAGAGAGTATGAAGTTGTATTGTAGGCCCTAATGGAGAGCAGGGAGACAGAGTTTAATTGCAGATAGGAAAGGCAAAAACTTTTAAGCTTGGCAGGTCGACTCGCAAACTCAGGAAAACTACAGGATGTCCGGCTTATGCTAGATTTGAAGCTATGCTTGACGATTATCATAGAAATGGAGAACTTGATTAACAGAATGGAAAGCTGAAGTGTTTGAGTCTAAAGTTTAGTATAACTACATAAATTCTGCATTTAAGACAAGCGCTAGATAAGAATCAAAAATCTGACCAGATAGGAACCTAGAATGAATACGAATACAAATTCGACAGGCAACACTCAAACGGACGACAACAGCCGCAACCAATGATCCCTCTTTCACGCCGTGCGCACTCTGGCCTACCACGTGGGCAGATATATTCGTATAACCAGTATTCTAGTCCGTGCAAGATTGCACATCTTTAAGATCTAAAATAAGAAGCTAAAAATCGTGTGTTGTAAAGAAGACAAAGAACACGTTGAACTTCTATTAGAGTGCGTCTCGTTTGTCTTTGTGCGATTGCCATAACACTCTCAGTATTTGGGCTGACTTTTGACATTGTAAAGCACCCTAGAAGTAGCCTCTACTTACAGTGCTTTATAAATTGTCGTCATTACATTATATTACCAATGAGGGTACACATAATCTTTATTGACTGTTCGGCCAGAATTTAAAAAGCCTTGATTTTTATGAAATAGTTTAGGTGGTCAACCTGAAATCGATCATGAATTTTGCATGCAATTTTTCTCTTGTTGCATTATAAGGCGGAAGCCATGTTCATGCCCAACACTAAATGCCATGTGAGTTGGCATATCAACTAGCTGTGCCAGCGAGCTCAGTTCTTCATTCTCTAGGATGTAGGACACTGCATCGTCAAATGTCTTGATCATTCCTGCCTTAAATTTTCCGATACATATTACATACACATGAATAATAACGAAACTGTTTGCAAACCTGCTTATTATATTTGTCGTAAGTTTCATTAAGTAGCTCCCAATACTTTAAATACTTTTCTACTAATCCAGCAATCTCGGATTGTCCAGCGTCGTAACTCTGCGTCTGCCAACACGCGTAACTCAATCGCTTTCCATTCTATAACAACTCGTCTTCTGGAAATCAGCTGCAGCTCAAGTGGTAACAGAATCGCTAAAAATGAACCGGGCAACAGCGGTTGTGTCGACGTCTTCGTATTTGCTCAACAACACTTCAACATCATCACTCTAATATGTGCATTCTCTGACGCAATGTGAGCCTACCCGGCAATTTTGCTTTCAATAATTGAAGTACTTTGATCGTCGTCACAGAGCTTTTCTGAAGAATTTTACTGAGGTCAGCTAACTCCTCAAGAACGATGTTTAGAACAGTTAGTGCAACATGATACTGAAGAATTGTTAACGCTTTTTCGGTAATCTATTCTTTACAATATTTGCGCACTACGCTGTAAATAAAGAGAGCAAAAGAGACCCCTGTATCACAAAGCATCCACCACGCAAGAGATCGGAGTTCAGAAAGCGCGTTCATAAATCTCACAGCGAAGGCACAGGTGAGAACAGGTGGCCAGCTCAGCAGCCTACTGTAGTATTTGGGCCAGACGAATGTGACTGTACGTCTCGCGGACACTTCACAGCCCAGCTGGCGTGCCATAGTGTTTTGCAAAATGCGACATGGAAACCTTGTTTTGGCCATCTGAACACAATAGACTAAATGTGTCAGGAGCTTCAGCAATGAGCCAAATTTAACTCTGAAATAATATGAATACTCACAAAATTTGTGCGCTAGCCAAAATGGTTGTGCGCGCTATCCTCAAAAGTCATGCAGCTGCAGCTGACCGCAGCTGAGAGGGAACATTAGCAGAGCAACAAAAAATAACAATAATAACTGGCTAAAACTAGGTGTCCGTCCGTCCGTACTTTTCTCGTCCTAATTTATCGTTCGTTCTGAGTTTCGAGAGTATTTCACAAAATGACCAATGTCCATTTTCATAATTACGAATCACGCCTTCCATCTCCTCGTCGCATGCCCCTCGACCTTTCTCCCCTTCCCGGTCGACTTGTGCACAGGAACCACTGTTGGCGTGGCCCATGAATAGTTCCTGCATCTGACAGCAGGCTGGCAAGTAGGCAGGCAGCCTCGGCATAAATACAACGGAACCTCGGCACTCAATAGAAATTGATGATCTCGGTCAACCGGTTATAATAACGATTCCGACGACTGAGGCACGGAGTTTTTCCCTCCCGCCCATGCATCCGCCTGGGCCGGGTCGCGCCCCGGTGGGCTCGGGGCGGCCGACCCCCGGTGTTAATCCAGAGCATCTATTTTCATTGCATTTTGACAGGCGCAACGACCGAATATGCACAACACTCTCCCAAGTTCGATTAATTATTCAACTATTAATGCCCCGTTCTCCCACCGACCGACCGACTGACCGACCAAACTGGCACCGAAGTTGGGCTAAAGATGCGTGCCCATCTTTCGGCAGCATCGGATTCAAACGGTTGGCAGGAGTCAGAAGACATACCTGCCCCTCTTGCATGCCTATAACGTGGGTTCATATTCGCGAGACGCTCAAATATTTTAAACGTGAATATTGTTAACCGAATTTTCGTGTATACGTCTTCAGCCTGTCTTCTCTTCGCTAGGATTCGAATCAGTCAGAGAACATGGTCCAAATGCAGACGCTTTTGACGCTTAATATATGTCAGATAATCCGATAAATCAGAAAATAGTCAAGGAATGCTAGGTCTTGTGGTAGTGAAGTGTTTTGGAACTGACTATTATAAACAGAGTGCTGAACGAGAATTGGCAGCCCCAAACGCCCTAAGCGGAACCTTCGCCGTCACTTTTTCAGTTCATTCAACTGTGCCACAGTTAGCGGCGATTTACGTCTACAGGATTTTGTCTCCTAACTTTTCTCAGAGATGAACATGACATTCGTGAACATTCGGTCAGAAACTCTCTCTCTCTCTCTCTCTCTCTCGCTATATATATATATATATATATATGTGTGTGTGTGTGTGTGTGTGTGTGTGTGTGTACTTCAGCTGGAATAGAAACCGCGTATTATGTTTAGGCTAATTATGTATCATATGTGTACTAAATCCGATAATCGCCTATCGTCTGCAAAGAAATATGAAACATGCATCGATATTTGTATCTAATGCAGATGCAGCAGAGAAATGATTTTAAAACTTAGTCAAACATTGATGCAAAGAAATATATTCCACTGAGGCCGTTCAGAAATTTTTATAATTCGGTTTGAAATTGCTACAGGTCTATGAAATTATTGACAACTACACCTAATCTAATTTAATGACTTCTATGGCGCCATTATTATAATGCCAAAGCAGCAATCGATGGCCGCTTCAAATGAAATCGCAGTCAAAAATCATAATCCGTTGAAGAAGCCAGGTCTAATTCCTACAGGTCAGAGAAACCAAAAGTTAGGCTGAGGTGTGTAAGCAATTTGAAACAGATGAGTCTTAAAATTTGAGTAACATCACAGAACTAACAGAAAGAATAGAATTTGAATTCCAAAGCCGTGAACCAACAACAAAGAACGCTCTAGAACCCAACATTGTCCTGGTACGAGGCGCAACAAGAGTCATCGTGTCCACGTTTCGATTGCAATATTTGTTTGCGTGACGGTTGAGCGTGGAACAGAGATATATGTTGACTGATTTAAATGCAGTACTCTGTAAACCATATGACGCATTTTATACTGGATTCTTTCCATGGTGGGCAATGATTCATTGTAACGAATGCAATATTGGTGTAATATGCTGATACTTGGGTGTTTTTTGTTAGGCTCCGGCCAGAGAATTTTGAACCATTTGTAGTTTTGTACAAATCTGTCTACATAATGTCAATAAGAAGTGAGTTACAGTATATAACCTAGTCAAACCTGCTGGAAACAGATGCATTAGCTAGTAGGATTAAGACAGTAGGAAGCAAAAGAGGTCTGATTCTACGAATACCCAGAAGTATGCAAAATTGAGCTGATTTGCATATAATACCAAGATGATTAGAAAATGATACAACAGTCAACTATTATGCATAGACTGCTAGCTCATTAAGTACGATTGACAAGCAAGCCGCCCAACTGAATAGGTGTAAGGCATTCAAATTTACGGGGTTGTTGGCTTGTGCATATAGAAGAAGGAATTCAGTTTTTGAAGGATTCAGAAGAAGTTCATCACTAGCCATCCAAGACTGAACGTCACCAAATCCGAAGCAAGTAGTTTGACAGCAGGAATAGACGTGTTACCGTCGAGTGAGAGGAATAGCTGGGTGTCATCAGCGTACAAGTGACAGTCAAGAGAGCTATCAGTAAGTAGCGAACGGAATGGAGTGATATGTAATGTAAACAGGAGCGGGCTCAGCATAGAACCTTGTAGAACACCGCAATTCAAAACAGTTGGCGCAAAAGTGAGTTGATTTATACAAATTGTTTATGAGGGTGTAAACATTTGGGGGAAAACTGAGATAGTTAGGCAGGCTTAACTATCAGGAGGAAGAGATGGCTTTTTAAGATTAAAAGGTCATAAAAAAATTTATGTTGTGGACAAAGTAAAAATATAGTACATGAATCGATCTAGCAAATTTACAGTAAATAAAAGTAATCATGAAATAGATCACAAAATTAAAGGCAAAATCACACACATGATCGCATTCAAAAAGCATAAGCTTAAATCACAAGTTAATAATGATGCCTTGAAAACCAGACGCACTTCGCATCTGTACTCCAAGCTGTTCATTAGACGTCGAACCAGCTACATATAGGGTTTCGTGTTAATGACGGCTTAACCGTTACGCAGATTAATGTTCAGCAGTCTCCCTGCCAACACGAACCGGCAATTATTCGGAAAATTCCCGCGCTTCATGCACACAGCAACGCAACGACTATTATCAAGATGATGATGACGACGACGATGATGATAATAATCATAATCAAAGCCCTAACGACTAAGGTTCGTCGCCCGGTTGCGCATTAGACAGAGAGGCTAAATAATGGGCAATTATGGCGGACTTTTGTTGGCGAATGGCGGCTATGGTAGGCAAAGTCGTTTCGTCGTCGGAAAATCTCGTGACGTGGTCGCTGCGGTAAGCGAAGACGGCGCGGAGAGGGAACGGAAGCGGATCGTCATATCTGCCGCCAAAGGAACAGTCTAATTGACGGCGATGCGATCCGGTCTGACGACAGTCCCTGCCCCTCCCGCCGCCTCAGATAATGACCGTAATTACAGCCGGATCTCTTTATCTTGTTTATACCACGGACAGTGAGCGAAAAATTGGACGGGCAAGTCGAGAGTCCGTAAGACAAAGACCAACCACAGCCAGTAGAGGAGGAAGACCACCGCCAGCGCATATGGTGGGTGCATCGAAACAGTTAAAGACAAATTAAACAAGAGAAGAAAACAAAAAAAGACAAATTAAACAAGAGAAAAATTGACACAGCGCTGCCACTGTATCGCCGATGAAGGACATACATGGCCAAAGGACAAGGCATCTGCTCTCTGTCTATCTGTGCAGCTTATCTGCTCAGCTTTCTTGCCCAGTGATAACGATGCTTAAAGGGACCCTGCTGCATTGCATGGTGTGGTGTGTCTTGCTCAATCTATGCTTCTTTCAGTCTTCTATAGCCAAGATGGCTCGGACTATATTAACCTTACCCGCCCAACTAACTTTTCTACATGTGACCATGCCCAATGACCCTCAACTTCTAGCAATTAAAAGATCCAGAAATGTTGGAATCAACGCCTCATTTGACGGGAGATGATCATATTTAACTCATACAATGAGAGGAGTTGGTGGATTTTCTTAATATCTCAACAAGTCGACGGGTGGCAAATCGAGATGCCTTTCTCACTGTTCTGCGTCATTTCTTTTGCTCGACAGTCGACACAACATTATAACGATATTTTCAATGCGTTCGTATTTTGCATTTCGCACATAGATCCTTGACAGACCATCCTTTTCTCGTAGATTCAGGTGCCATGCATTATAGCACAGATCACACGGTAGTGCGGTTAAGTGTTAGCAACAGTGTACAGTCAGTGTACTCATTTTATAGCCGAGTTTACTAGGGTTGTTAATGGAACAGAAATCTTGAAATATCTTTATGTTCTGGAGCTGATTTGAATCTCTAACCTATTACTCACAGTGTAATATTATCGGTCTCTGTAGTAATATTAAACTTCATAATTTTAAAAATTGTATTTCATCACAAAATGTGCTAAATGCAATGTACAATGAATCCGCGATAAGCAAATCATTCCCACAGCTAATAGACTAATGGCCAACCACAGCGACACCTATACCACTGTTACACCAGTCACGTTGTCCCCCGTTCTCCCCCTTGACCTTTTATGCCAGAGATGGTGTACTTGGTGCTTGTACTGGTACTCGAGTACAACTAGATTACAGTTTTGAAATAAGTCTACTCGCACTTGAAATCAAAGTACTTGCATACACCTAATGTGTTCTCAAACTGCGTTTGGGTGGATTTTCTTTATTTTGAGTACAGATGATTCTGTCTAATGTGAATGAGACACACGCTTTATTCGGTACAACATCAAGCCTCTAGGCCAGTGGTGTCACAGGAGCACACACTTCTAAATCTGGCCGCACACTGTTCACAATTACGGCTACAGCAACAGAAACTGCAATGTTGTTTGGTCCTCTTGCACCAAAAAAGTCCAGGCTATTTGGTCACTACAGCTCGGGATCGTCACCAAAGCCAAGCACCCCGTCGTCGCACTTAACAACATACTTGAATATCAAAAGCCATGGTGACTTTGATGAAGGCGAGCGCTTGGACTTCTGTAAATGCAACAAAACTATTCCAGATAAACTGTATGAACCAGCGCTTAAAGCACTGAGTGTATCTGCATGTAGTGCACCCGTCGAACGGGTGTTCAGTTTTGGGGTTTAATGTTAAAATAGCACCGATCAAACATGAGTGACAAGATGCTAATCTTTATCAACAGCAATTCTAAATGAGTGCATGTGTCTTGTGATATGATCAGCGAAGATACATGGCTGGTCTCAACCTTAGTCTAAACTGTTAAACAAATATCTTCATGCTCTTGCAGTAGTCACTGGCACTTGTATTATAACCTTAGTACTTGTACTCGTACTTGAGACCCAAGTACCTGTACTCGTATTTGAGACCTGAGTACCTGAAACATGGAAAAAAGGCAAACGGGGACTTGTGTGTGTATATGTGACAGCTATTTTGCGACGTTATGTCAAAACAAAGATGATTACCGTCGCCCTCCTCCTTCATCCAGGCTTGGGACTGGCACCACCCGTCGAAAGTGTCGATTACTAATACCGGCACTCAAAACTTTTTTAGGCTTGAAAGTCGTCTTGGGTCCTCAAAAGTTGGTGGCACCAGCTGTCATCATCCCAATGGACCTGGCTTCGAGTCATGAGCCTTTATGTGAAATCCACAGATATTGTCGATTTGTAGAAACTGTATCTATTCTTTTAGTCTTCTAGGGTACTATTGTCTCATCACAACCGCATCTGATGAAAGCCGCCACCTAGCGAATAAATAAGGAAACGCCAGCTCTTAATAGGGTGGTTGAAAGGACAAAAAGTGGTACGATATTCTTTAGTTCACGTGCTTCACTATCAGCTCAAAGGTTAGAGGTCAAATACATGCCACGAAATTGTGTTACTAGCGCTCTCCAGCGAACAAGGCTCTGCATAGAATACATCGACTGTAGACTATGGATGCTGGACGGCTTAAGGACTGACAACCGCTCTCATAAGCCGAGGCTGAGAAAACGAAGTCCATAACACCTATGGCCACTTCTCAAGGTTGGCTAAAGGGCTTGTCATCTTTAAATGCTAAAATCTAGCAGAAAAATTGTCGCAACGAAAGTCAGGCAGTTTATTAGCCTATGCTGTCACAATACAAATTATGTAATTAAAATTCACAACGCAACACAAATTATGTAATTAAAATTCGTTGCACTTTTTGTTGTCCACAACGCTTGTGTAATACTAAGCATAAACAACTTTAGAACAATAAATACTCACAAATAGTCTCTGGAAGCACCAATTACCTGATCCATCGTAGAACTCACCAACACTTCACCTCTTTCAGTATCTGCGCAGGTCTTTCACTCAGACTGGAAACACTACTTTTCCAAAAATCTTATCCTGATTCTTCCTCTTCCCATTATCTTTCTTCTAGCTTCAATTTCAAACATCATCCACCGTAGACGTCCGACTGTCACTACCTGACACCTGGATCTTGATCTGGAACCGAACCCGTTTGCCTATCGATTTTGTCATGACTATAAGCCCGTGATCTTGACTGTGAATAAGTTGGTTCCCGAGCCTGGGTTTCATTGGGCGCGGTAGAAATCGAAAATTACGATTACGATTATCCTACTAAGTAGAACAATTTATTGCACACAAAATCAATTAAACAGCAAACTGGACTATATAAGCACGTCTAACTCTGACTGCCACGTTCATTGGGCCCAACATTAGTGGCATAAAGGTGGTACCAGCTGTCGCCATTGCAATATTCTCAGTTTAACACGGTTACCTTGGGGACCTTAAATAGGTGGCATTCATTTAAACGCGGATAGGTGAGGAAGGATCTCACCCAAAGAATTCATCAAAAAATTATCTGGGTCGAGGCCAAGCGATCGCTATGGAAAATCGTGTACATTAGCATTTACATTTACAGTGCTGGCTCGCAATAAGTCCAGTGAACGTGGATGTATGGGAAATACTCGCTCAAAATAAAAACACACTGCTGTAATAGCTGAAGCCACATAAAATGATCACGGCGCTGGGACATGTTATAGCTCAGTCCTAATCAAGAATACACTGTACATGTCTGCTGTTTCAAAATACGACGGTAATTTATCAATTACAAGTCGAGGATTTAGGATTAAAAGAAGTTTCTATATTGCAGACAAATACATACTAACAAATGTTAGCAAATAATCACCAAGCAATCACTTAAGATATGAGATCAGAGAAAACATTAACCAACTTGCTACCAGTTGTTGAAATTTAATTTATAAACTAGCATACCAAGCAGATTTCTTGTTAAAACAGTTTTCATTATTAACTCAGTAAATTCTTCAAAATGATTTTGTATTGAAACTCAGGCAGCACACATACTGGATCAAGGTTGGGCAACGCTGGTCCAACATTGCCCGAGTGTGTGTGCTGGCTGGGGAGGGAAACGAATTCTTCAAACTGATTCTATATGAAAAAATGTTCGCTTTTTCTCCCATCATCTTGTATGTCAAAGGTTTGTGTGGCCATAGGTTGTGTGCCAAGTAATAAATACTACAGAGAAGAAATTACATCGCATAATTATTAAATAAAAAACTGATAATGAATATACAATAGAAAATGGACAACAAAAGTTAAAATCAATGTAAAACAATGCATGAAAGATGTTTCTCAAAAGAGGCCATGGGCCTATGTACAGACTAAATCATCACAATGAACATTTTACTTATATTCTAAGCATGTGTAATCAAAGTCTTTTACAATTTTGAAATCACATCAACATATAGCTGGTGTTTAAAAGGCATTTACGAGGACTGGATCTTCCAAGCCTCATGAGGAACAGCTGATCTCGACTGCAGATAGTGTTGAATTATTAGTTGCTCTGAAAAGTGTTTAAAGCAATTGTTGCAGTAAATGTTACTTTTATTTAATACAATCAGATAATGGCACATAAAAATACAGGAATAATAATAATAACCACAACATCAACTCCCACAGCTACTTCTTATACTATTCAATACACCAAAACACCCGCTATCGCTAGAAATCCTGCTACTATTGATCAGTTGCTCCAAACTTAAAGGTATCAGTACATACTTCTCGCCAGTGCAGAAGCTTGCAGTATTCCTTGAAACATTCAGTTGCTTCACTGACAAGTCCTTTGTAAAGACCTTGTTCAGGTGTAAATTTTTTGTACAGCAGCGGTATGCGAGTTTCACTAAAAGTCTGTGGGAGCATCATTGAAACCTAAAACATACAGGTGCACGAGTCTCACAAACAGCCTCTGAGAGCATCATGTAAACCTCAAGCATGCAGGTGCACGAGTCACAGAAACAGTCTCTGGGAGCATCAGTGAAACCTAAAACATACAGATGAATGAGTCTCACAAACAGTCTCTGGGAGCATCAGTGAAACCTAAAACATACAGGCGCATGAGTCTCACTAAAAGTCTCTGAGAGCATCGTGTAAACCTCAAACATACAGGTGCACGAGTCTCACAAACAGTCTCTGGGAGCATCAGTGAAACCTAAAACATACAGATGAATGAGTCTCACAAACAGTCTCTGGGAGCATCAGTGAAACCTAAAACATATAGGCGCATGAGTCTCACTAAAAGTCTCTGAGAGCATCGTGTAAACCTCAAACATACAGGTGCACGAGTCTCACAAACAGTCTATGGGAGCATCAGTGAAACCTAAAACATACAGATGAATGAGTCTCACAAACAGACTCTGAGAGCATCATGTAAACCTCAAACATACAGGTGCATGAGTCTCACAAACAGTCTCTGGGAGCATCAGTGAAACCTAAAACATACAGGCGCATGAGTCTCACAAAAAACCTCTGGGAGCACCATGGAAACCTAAAGCTTACAGGTGCATGACTGCAGGGTCCAGCAATACTCCTTGAACATACTACCAATGTTTGACCGCCCATGCAGGTTTAAAAAACATGTGTGCTAAACTTTTTTATGCTTAACATGTGTCACATATTAATTTTATTCTTTTTGGAAGTATAAATGAGTTCTAATGATGGATCCCCCATGCAATGAGAAATTGATAATTGATGTAATATTTGGATCCAGAACAGCTTTTGTTAAGTGAACAGATGACAAGTCTGTGAACCTTTGCTAGGTTTGTAGGCTGAAAGTAGTCTCTGCAGGAGCCACCCGCTCCCAGAGCCACACTGCTACTGTCCCTTCTACTTCTGACATAAAAATGGCCGTTCTGTGATTTAATGGTTAAATTATGTGTCATACAAGTAATCAAAACATTAACTTGGCCTACCTCATATTTGGAAATTTTTTTGGGTTTGTCTGGTTCAGATTTCCTATAGAAGTATACTTTTTCAACTGGGTTTTCACTCTTCATGCCATAGGCATACAAAACTAGCTGCAAACAAGGTAAAACAGTCAATTATTGCAAAATGTTACATAAAGTAGTTCCTAACAAAAACTGAAACATAATAACTCTCCAATCGAATGAAGATCCTGGCCTCTGTTCAGTTACAAATGCTTCCGATTCCTGCACACTCAATAGGCATTATTATTTACATAATTACTTATAAATTAATGAAACATTTTTTCTTGCATAGCCATAAAAATTTACAAAAACTTGGAAGAAGTTCTATTACAATTTGAGTAACATGGTAGTTTGGTTTACATGCTGCACAACCTGTTAAATGACTGATATATGATATTTCAAAGAGTTTCATAAAGAGTTTTGATTAAAAAAAAACTTTTTGTGACATCATTCCTTAATCGGAGCATAATTTTGTGATAGTCCTCAAAATGAAATATATTTAATCCTTTTGGATAACTGATAAAATTATTTACACATTTCCCATGTTTAAAGTTACCTGTTTGTTGGCTTTATTCTAGGAAAGAAATTAAGTAATTAAAACCTAACATTTATTGGTTCGCACTAAAACTAACCTCCAGACTGAAATCGTTAGCAGTCATAGCCCTTTCAGGACATCTGCTTACAGAAATCTGTACAATTTCTTCAGCTGCCCCCTTAATGCCAAAGTCCTGTAAACAATGAAACTTCAAGTTAATGACATTGGTAAGCAATCAACGTATCAGTATCATATAGTTCAAACTGAAGCCATGCAGGGGTGTCCATTTTTCAAATGCACATAAACAAAAGCATGCATTTGGTAAATTACAACTTATAACTTTACACACCAAAATGTATTTAATACAAAACTCTACAAGAAGAGGCAGCAAAGATAAAAATAGCAATGTAGGCAAAGATTTCATGATCTGAAAGGGAGCTATGGCATGGTGGCCCCAGCTAAATACAATACTGCATGGTTTAGCATATATAGTTTATCTACACACTGAATTCATTTTATACAGCCTTTGGGTGCATAACACTTTAGGGTAAAAATGTACATAAATACTATATATAAATGCAGAAATCACTCTTAAAAAGTTAACTGTGTAATGCTTTATGGTGAAAACCAAAGATCTGCATATCAGATTTCTTGTTTTATAAAAATGACAACATTGTATATCCATCTTATATTACATTCTACAATGTATTGTCTCCCAACAGCTGTTGGATTCTAACTGTCAAATACCCATGCCAATGCATTGTCTAGCAATTAAATATAGCCATGTATTGAGAAAGCCTGGGAGTTAGAAGATCTCCATATGCTAAATTTTGCTGGTATTTTTATGAAAAATAGCGGGTATTGTTTTGAGAAGCACTTTGCATGTCGAAGAGAAGCATACATACCAGTATACATACAATCATTTCTAAGGAAATACTTTTAATCACTTGGGGATTACCTGATAATTTTTTATGCATTTTCCATGTCTACCCTGACCTGTTTTGCCATACATACATACAATCATGCATATATGTATGTATGTATGTATGTATGTTTGAACAGTATGCTGTTTGCTTACAACTCAAGCTGCAAAACCGTGATACATTGGCATTTATGTGTACTAGGACTGATTAGGGTAACACTTCCTATGCTGGACTGCTTCCCACAATAATCAACTGCAGTCTGTATTAAGCACTGCAGCTTAGTTGATTGGTGGTATAATTAGGCTTGGGTATATATTCAGCTTTACGCGGGAGGAGATGCGCTGGTTATCTATGCAAAAATGTGTCGATTTCAAGATCTTATTGGTTATGCACAAATGTCTGGCAGGCTGTGCTCCATCTTATCTTGGGGAGCTAAGTGTCTCAGTTTCATCTGTACCTGGCTGCAGATTTCTTTGCTCTGCTGCGCAAGGTAACCTAATTGTCCCACTGGCCCAAATTACCACAGTCGCTTTGGTCGGTCCATCTTTCTGGAATAAGTTGCCTATTACCTTACGACATGAACTGGGTCTTTCCCTGACTCTTTTGTGTAAGGCTGTTTGTTTGACTGTGGTTTTGTGTAGGGAGTTTTGTTTAAGCGGCGCTATAAAAAATCGTGATTACTATTATGATGTAACACACAACACAAGCACACAACACACACACACATGCATACATGAAAACACTGGTAAAAGAATAGAAGACACTGGTAAATACAATAGTGAAATTAAATAATCCCAAGTGTTGTTAGCACTTTGATGATGACTTAACAGTAATTAACAGAAAATATGCCAAAATAAGTGACTAAAAGTTATATACCAGTGAATACCAACCATATGTACAAATACACACATTTGTGTATGTATACATATATTCCTTTCATGCCAGTTGAAATTCTCACATGATGGACATACCTGATGTACTCAAACAAGAAAAGATTACCTTGACTTTTTTGCTATCGAGTGGTCTGATAGAAGGCACTGGTAAATTTGTCTTTTCTCTATCCTTGTAAGGATTTCCTGGGCTCTCCTTAGATTTTCTTTATCTTCGTCACTTTCCAGGTCTTTAGCAGACATCTTCATGACGTGATCTATCACTTCATCATCAACTTGCAAATAAGCTTCCATATCGTCTGCTGTTTTAACTAGATGTTTCACCTGACTGATGGAAGAACACAAAATCATGAAAATAATTTTGAGAAAATGTGCCAAATAAGCAAATCAGAGTAAAAGAAAGCCACCATGCAATGGAACCCTAATAAACAGTCTAATGCTGATTACAAAAAATATATGTTACTCTTACTAATGGTTAATTATATATGGATTTGTGAAATTTTGATCTCAGGAAGGGGTTGAAATCACAATAGGTTCCAGAATAGAAACCGCATTGGACGCTACCTAGTGGGGTCTAAGGCAGAGACTAACTAGTAACAGAATTTATCTTTTTGCACGTACCTATAAATATCTCTATTAGAAAATTTGACTTAGACATTGATTTATGCAAAAATGTTTGAAGGTTGCAGGATTGCAGAGGAGGAGGCAAATCTGTTGGCTGTCAGTAGCTGGTGTACATCAATGGGGCCATTCACATTGCAAGAGAATTTTGCCATCACAAATGGAAAGATCTGCAAATATTTTAACTTTATTTTTTCAGAACTGGTACGTTTGAAGCACATCAATAAAAGAACTGAGATGAATAAAAACTTGTATGGGAAAATACAGAATAATTCATCCATCCTTTCCACGAAATTTAAGACGTCTGTTTGAGCATATCAGTGCACCAGACAACCTGAAATCCATTTTATGAAAGCATAACATAGAGTAACCATCTCAATAAAACCCGTGGAAAGGTAATTTCTTTTTACGCATTTCCTCCAAAACGTCAGTTTTAGAAAAATTTAGAACTGTGCATGCAACGAATTTATGAAAAGATGCTTCGAACTAGGAATATTGTACAATGATGACATAATGCATTAATTGTTCCAATTACAGAAAATAGTTCATCCATATCTCCAACACTGTGCATACTTCTCCACATTGCAATACCTGACACAATTCCTAAGCTCTTTAATCCCTAGAAAAAGGCATTAATTTGGAACATTATGTAATTCCCCATCAAGTGAACATATGTCCTCTTATCAATGAAATACAGAAATGAAACTGAACAGTCAATTTAAATCGCAGGGTTCTGTATCCGAGTATTGCCATTTCCATAAATGTATGAGTAATGCTTTTTTCAGAGATAACTTGATGGTAATACTGACTTTCATTCATATAATTTGTGAAACAAAAATAATGATTGCACTTCCCAGTGCACCTTAATGTTTGACAACAAAGATAATAAGCATCCATGAAACTAAGGGAAAATTGCAGGGGTTCATTAAAAGATGGCATAACCTTGACAGTGCTAAATATCATTTAAAAAATAATTTGAACCTAATTTTTAAACATTCAACCAATATTGTGCCATAATGTATACATATGTTTCTCATTGTGCCTAACTGAAGGGACACATAGTCACTATCCTGTAGAATAAGAGTGACTACTAAAGCCTCTGTGGCTTAATAACTTTGTTGGAACAGTGCTTATTGATTGTAAACTTGAATGCTTGTCAATTGTTGAGTACAATAACGATGACTATTCCAATAACAGAACTAAACTGAAAAACACTGTACCAATAGTTCACAAATCCTTACATGCATTCTACAGCCTTCACTGTCTTGTGCTTATAGGCTCTTTGATGAAGTTGATGGCGGGTGTAGAACATTCCATACACGTTAGGAGCTTCCTGCAGACAAACATATTTCCTTTTATACAATGTATACAAAAATAAGGTCGAGTTTATAAAGTCTGTATAAGAAAATTTTGAATATGAAAGGCATATATGCATGACATGTACATAAGCCTTTCATATTTCAAAGTCTTCTTACACAGACTGCACAACATTATTTTTTTAAATTAATTATTTGGTGAGATCTTTCAGTACTACTGCCTCTTTGAATAGGAGTCATACTATGTTAGGTCCTGATGTAACTTTAGACTGTGCAATAAAATCTCTGAATTATTTATAATTTTTTACCTTTAGCAACTTCATTGAAAATGTGTACTCTTAGCACATTTATTATAGATAATAATTGCAAAGTAAAATGCATAGTTTACAATTTTCAATTTGTCAAAAAGTACATAAATCAACAATGTATATTTGTATTGAGAATTCCATACATTTTCCATACATTATGGTTTTATTCAACACTGAAAAATGGTAAATTTAAACAATCTCCTATTATTCATTTGCAGTGAATTGTAGGAATATACACTTTAGCCAAAAAACCGGCACAGAAAGGTAATCAACAAAGAAGAATAATATTACCCGGTATGAACAGAAATGAATGTAAATACTAGTTCATAATGAAAACCAAAAAAATGTAGGAAAGATAAACACACCTTATCACGGTAACAGATTTGCTTGGAGGCAAGCTGGTTTTCTTTAGTGATGTTCAAAACACGAGCAAATCTCACAAGAAGCTGATGACTGACGCTGTTTGGCAGACCCAATAGTAGCAGTCTCTGGGAAAGTAATCACACTTGTCGACATCGATTCCATTTTCCTTATTTGCAATCACCTGCAGCAGAAGTAAAGAGAGCTAAAATGAAACTCATCATCTGTTGGAACATTTCAAACCTTTCCTGGTTTTATGGCAATGTGGTAACATAATGTAATCGAGGGTTTAAAATTGTATTGCCTTCAGAGGCTCTCAAACTGCTGTGCATGTGACCATCAGAAAAACATAAAAGCAAAACACTAGTAATAGTATGGGTGATGCTTCAAGGGGTAGGTGTACAAACTTTGAAAAGTAGGTTCTAATGTTTTTGGCTGGGATTAATCCATCCCAAAGCAGGAATTAATTGCAGCCAAAAGTAGAGAGAGAATGTTTCATCATTTCAAACTGCTAAAAAATATCAACTTTTCATAACTCTTCTCTTCGTGCTAAATATAAAATGCAAAATAAAGAAATCACTAAATCAATGTAGACTTACATACGGGCATATAAATAGCCTAAAATGGACACAAATGACAAATCTAAGTTGGAAATTGAAATATGCATTTTTGTGCCATCACTGGTTTGCTGTGTGGTGCAAAATTTGCACATCAGTCAAACATGTTCAAGCAAATGCATTCTTTTCAAAACTTGTTAGAAAAACTCGAAAACAAAACAAATTTGGAGACATACATCATAGAGAAAAGTCTTCTCTTCGGACCTGCCTTTCATTTCCCAACAGCCATTCTATTACAAACATAAAATTCAAAGCAAGTTCTTAAATCAAAAGTAACTGTTCAAAATGATCTGTCTATATGCAGCAAATAGACTTTCGTTAGCTATAGCCCAACAGCTGCTAAGGCCCCACTACAGTCTAATAATGACAGACTCACCACTTCAGGCCCAACTTGCTGATTCAGCATCAACATTTAAATCATGTGTTAAGAACTTCCAATATATCATTTTACTCTAGTATGTTTTTCATTTAATTTCATTTATTACTCCACAAAAGAAAAACAGCATAAAATACATTACATAAAAATACATGTGGGATACAACAGGCAGACCCAGAAAGAACCATGTTCTGCTTATTTGGGCCTCCGATGTCAGCACTTCTCAAAATGGTGGTCCGCGGACCGGTGTCGGTCCGCGAGCACTCTGTTTCCAGTTCGCAACCATTTTCAGAAAACAGATAATGAAGAAATGGTTCCGCCATATTTCTCACATAAATTAGAAAGAACTATTATATTTTTAAAAGTCCTAACAAAACACTTATTAGGCTAGCATTTTAAAGGGCAATTAGTCATAGAATTGGCTAATAATGCATTTAACACGATTTTAAAACATGTCTTAGGAATATAGGAAATTTTAGATGCTCGAAAAAGCGGAATAATGAATAATGGGAAAATTCCTGCCGGTTCGTGACATTGAAAAGTTTGGGAAGCCAGTCCGCAATACTGAGAAGCTTGGGAAGCGCTGACCTATGTCACATGGAATGCTACTTGAAAAGACGAATAATCGACTTAATAGGCCTATAGTCCAATTGGACTTGAGCAAGCAGAACCTTTGTAATAAGAACCAAAAAACTTCACTAACAAAATAAATTAAGTAGTATAAATTTACTTACTGCATTCATTGAAATATGCATGTATATAATGTTTAAATAATTTTATATTGGGCAGAACTAAGCATAACTCAATCTCTGTTCCTGGTGAATATTCATCTGTGCCTCACACCCGGGTCCTACTATGACAATAATGATGGCAATGAAGATTTATGATTACAATAATAGTAATAATAATATTTATTATACCTAAATATACTAATTAAAAATCTTCCCTACGTACTTTTTGTAGTTTGTCAAAACTAGCAGCGTGTCTGAAAAGTTAGAAGGAACAACATAAACTTACTTTTCCTTTCTTTCCTGATATTAGCTCTTTGATAAAAGTCAACTCTGTTTCTAGTTCCGTGTCACTCGTAATTTTCAGATGAGTTTTAAACTCTTGTGTCAATTCGTTCTCTTTGACAAGATGATCAAACATTTCAACAGAACCAGCTTCATGCTGTTGAAAGAAAAGTCACCCACTGCACATTGTTACAACATACCTATCTCATTCGCCTTATTTAAATTTTATCTGGACTCTGACCCTTAGCTTCAGTGTCCTAAACCACAAAATAAGTGGGTGGAAATAAGTAAGTTCAATGGGAAATAAGTGTGTGAGTCATCCAGTGCCATGGCGTCGTCACATAACCATCATGAGATGCCCAGAATGGGGATGCAAAGAGTCACCAACGTGGTGCTGTCAGCCCAGTTAAGTATACCCTAAAGAATTATAGAACTTACTTAGCGCCTTGATGAGGTTCTTAAAGGGCGCTATGTAAATAGACGGATACATAAATACATATATACATGCGTGCATACATACATATATACATACATGCATACATAGGCCTACATACATAATGCTAAGTAAAACATTGCAAACAATGATGTAACCTATGAATGGAAGCTAAGCAGCAATGTTAATGATCTGCGTGCAAACAGTTATCTGTTTGCAAGATTCCATCACAAAATATGCAGTGCAGCGAGGACAAGATAATTTGTTTCCACAAACCTAATTTAATCTTTCACCCACAGACGACGTGAAAACAGTTTTAAATCTCAAATGTACATAGCGCCTCAAATGTTGAATGAAATCCGTGACGATCAATTCGCCACGCGCAATGTCTTAAAGCCTAAAGGACGATGCGCTTGGCGCAATGACATAAATGACTAAGCTTTAGCACTTAATGTCCAAAAAGTCTTGTTTTGAGTGCAGGAATTGATAACATTACACTTGTAGCCACTGAAGTTTTAATGTTGATTGTTCCATTAAATTTGCATGAAAGCTGCCAGTAGCATACTTTCTTGTCGATGGAATTGCGATAGATGTCAAATCAAACTGCTCTCGAGGCCATAAACAGTCTTCAAGCAATTAATGTTAGAATTGTGGCATTAATTTGTGATGGACCCGCCACAAATTTTACTGGTTCACCAGCAATAAGAATGTTATTTTCTCACCAGTAAAACGTTATCCTTTCAAGCCTGGCCCTAGCAATACTAATATGTTGTCACAAAATGCAGAGATAATCAGCTTGCTATTGTTTTAAAGCTGAAGTTGCCAGTATGTGCTTGTGAATTATGTACGTATGTAATTTGTAAATATTTTCATGGTGATATTTTCTTGGAATCTTACATTAATGTACAATGTCCTGAAGCTCTGTTGTATTTTTTTTGCTTTACATGAATGACTTCAATGAAAGTTCAAAGTTGCTGAGCAGTTTTGGTTACTGACTACACCTACAACTCCAAAGGGACCAAAGCTTAATTGGCACTGTTTGCGAACAACACTTAAGACTGCAAACTCTGCATCGTTTAAAAGCATCTGTAAACACCATCTTTCAACCTTTTACCAAGCAGTTTTTGTTTCTATAATGCAATGTTTAAGTCAATATACATGCACATGTTGCATATACACTGTACACATAAATTAGCAATTTCTGTGACACCGGAATTTCATGCAAAGAGCATCAACCTATAGCACGAGTATTCGGCCAGAGCAGGTCAATACCAGGAAGTCTGCTCATTATTTTTGTGTGATACTATTATGCATATACATACATATATTTATATACATTTGGATATGGTGGTTGATCTCAGAGTTGAATTAACTTGAATTTTTGTTGATTATATTTAAAAAGTTATTGTTCCAGATAACATGCATGTAATATTTGAAATATGCTATCTGTAATAACTTTTAATATTATTAGTGATGGTAAAAATTACTACCCTTTGTATTTTCTTGTCTTCAAAAGCCCTTGAAGCTTCACCACGGACAGCTTTCCACCTGCTTGTCCCTCGTCTCCTTCAAGAACTGGTGAAACCGAAATAGGCCCACAACATGAAGTTATCAATCCATGCCATCTTAGGTCTTTCCTGTGTTCGTGATGAAATTGTGCCTTGGACGATCTCCTCTAAGCAACCTCCATGCATATTTGTGTTGTCCATGTACCAGTTTTACAAAAAGTTCAAGGAATCCCATCCAACTCAAAAATTCCTCTTTTGCCCTGTTCCGGCAAGGATTATTTGAATTTTTAAAAGATCGGAGATGGCATGGTGTACAGACTGGCTGATTTGCCATGAAATGACAAATACATGTACTGGTCTATGAACTCAACAGAAGCTGTAACAATGAAAATTATAAACTAAATACATCTGCTAACCGAATAAGTGACTTGTTTCTGTGACAGAGAACCTGCTTAATAAAGCTACACATTTCAAATATTTGTCACATGGTGTTGCTAATTAATTCTTAGAATTCGCAACACTAACAAGAATGATACGAGAAAGCAAAAGCATTAGCAGCTTTCTACCAGGTCCTTACCCACAATCTCCGAGCGCATCTGCATTACTTAGACTGAATTCCGCAGGCAAGCCGAGCTAACATCCAAGTGTTTTCCCAAGGTTTCAAAGCCAAATGTCACAGTACTGTGAAGCATGGCTCAGAACAACACTAACACAGGCCAGAAGTGCAACTTGAAACATAAACGACCACTTTACATTGGACGAGAGGAGCCAGATGTTTAGAATAAATCAATTTTTCATTTTATCCAAGGGTTTCTATTGGATTTTCTACCACTAGACCGACAAATTTTGTCCTGCCAAGTGGCATTTTCGTGTGGATATTTCTGTGATAGACACTTACTTTACATTAAAAACCACTGATGCTGAAACTGACCACGCATCCTTTTTGTGTTAACCAGTATTTTGTTTAATATACAGCATTTGTTTTCCCCGCTGTATCCTCATTGTACTCCGGCATCCCAAGCAACTCAAAAAACGGAAACCTACCCTACAAATTCACCCATTGACAAATTTTCCAAGTCAAAAAGCAATAGACACTTACTTTACATTAAAAACCATTGATGCCGAAATGGACCAAGCATCCTTTTTGTGTTAACCAGTACATGTATTTTGTTTAACATTTTTGTTTACATTTCCCGCTGTATTCTCATTGTACTTACGCATTCCAAACTACTCGAAACACTGAAACCTGCCCTAAAATGCTTTAGCAACTGCATCCACTGACAAATTTTCCAAGTCAAAAAGCAATACAATCAAAATAATTTATTTTCAATTTCCAAGGATATTCAATTTCATTGACACAAGAAAAGAACTGAACACACCTTATTGCCAAAACATATTTGACAAAAATTGCAACTTAAAAGTAAAAATGGTACAATGCCGTCTGCATTAAATTAAATTTGATATAAGCTTCAGAGTTCTTCGGAATGTCTAGTTAAACCTTGGAAATTGAATTTTGGCATCATTACAGCCTCTCCCTCTTTAAGCAGCCTCTGTCTCTCCCTCCTCTTCCTCAAATTCTCCCTCTTCCTCGGCAGTGGCATCCTGGTACTGCTGGTACTCGGACACAAGGTCGTTCATGTTGGATTCGGCCTCGGTGAACTCCATCTCATCCATACCCTCACCAGTGTACCAGTGGAGGAAAGCCTTTCTGCGGAACATGGCCGTGAACTGCTCCGAGATGCGCTTGAACAGCTCTTGGATGGCAGTGCTGTTGCCGATGAATGTGGCCGACATCTTAAGACCACGTGGTGGAATGTCACAGACTGCCGTCTTGACGTTGTTTGGGATCCATTCAACAAAGTAGCTGCTGTTCTTGTTCTGGACATTCAGCATCTGCTCATCAACCTCCTTCATTGACATGCGGCCACGGAAGATGGCGGCCACCGTAAGGTAGCGGCCGTGGCGTGGGTCGCAGGCAGCCATCATGTTCTTTGCATCGAACATCTGCTGTGTCAACTCGGGAACCGTAAGGGCACGGTACTGCTGGCTGCCACGGGATGTCAGAGGGGCGAAACCAGGCATGAAAAAGTGCAGACGAGGGAAGGGAACCATGTTGACGGCCAATTTGCGGAGATCTGCATTCAGCTGACCAGGGAAACGCAGGCAGGTGGTAACACCAGACATGGTGGCAGAGACCAGGTGGTTGAGGTCACCATAGGTAGGAGTTGTTAGCTTTAGGGTACGGAAGCAGATGTCGTACAAGGCTTCATTGTCAATGCAGTAAGTTTCGTCAGTGTTTTCAACCAACTGATGAACAGAAAGTGTGGCGTTGTATGGCTCAACAACCGTGTCGGATACCTATGAGCAAAAGCAACGCTACGATCATGCACTTTCTGAAAGATCACTAAGCAAAAGTAAAGCTATGATCATGCACCTACTGAAAGATCAGTTAACAACAACATTAGGCAGATTTCTTCATACTATTCTGCCTTCTTGTGCAGATTACAGAATTTTACAGATTCCATGTAAGATTAAAACTTCCTTACATTATTCAACAGAGCAACATAATCAGCATATAAAAATCTATACACTGTATACCGAAACCTGCATCCCAAAAGTTTCAGTTAGATCAAATTTGCTTTATGACTACTATTTGATGTTCTCTATATGGCTTTATTTGATCTAAGTTATTGTCACACCGATTAAGAAGTTCACAAATCCCATTATACAATGAATCATTTTCCAGAAAGACATTATAGAAAATTAGTATTCAAGTACTATTCACAAGAAATACTCTAATTTCAGTATAGACTTATTTTATACTATGACTAGATGACACCAAAATCTATAAATTTCAGCATATAAAAGTTTCTTTTACGTGTATATTTGAATTCTAAAAATTTATTTTAAAACATTTCAGTCCTAAACCGGCATTTACCTTGGGCGATGGGACGACAGAGAAGGTGTTCATAATTCGATCTGGGTATTCTTCGCGAATTTTGCTGATGAGCAGAGTTCCCATACCAGATCCCGTGCCGCCACCAAGGGAATGTGTCAGCTGGAAGCCTTGAAGGCAGTCGCAGCTCTCGGCTTCTTTTCTCACGACATCAAGGACCGAGTCAACCAGCTCAGCACCTTCTGTGTAGTGACCTTTAGCCCAGTTGTTACCCGCACCACTCTGGCCGAATACGAAGTTGTCGGGTCGAAAGATCTGGCCGAAAGGACCAGATCGGACAGAGTCCATCGTTCCCGGCTCGAGATCGACAAGAATTGCACGGGGAACATACTTGCCACCTAGATCAAGACAATGACAGATCACCCATCTGAAGTTCTATTTGGTTTCTACAATTTCTAATGTCATACACTTGAACTTGACCTTAAGCATTCTCATGGAGTCAATAAAAATTCTTTAAAATTAGACCTTGGCACCTATCTTTACAGGACTGAATACCGTATTTGTGATCTATCCCGTGCTCTGAAATGCCATAGGTCAACCTATTTCCACATTTTAAAGTAGCTACATTATGACTTACACAACTTTTACCCATAAAAATTAAACGGGCTGTTGTGCACAGTTAAGCACCAAGCTAACCTGTGGCTTCGTTGAAGTAGACATTAATTCTCTCCAGCTGGAGATCGGAGTCACCATGGTATGTGCCAGTGGGATCGATTCCGTGTTCATCGGAGATAACCTCCCAGAACTGTAACAAAAGTTTCTCATACACATTAGTTCAGTGACATCTTTAATTTTCTATTTTATGCCAACATTCATAATGCATCAAATTATTTGATTAAAATATTAGATTATAAACACAAAATTCTGGGTAAAAAACTAAGATTTATTTTTGCTGCAAGGCATTAAAACTGCTTTAAAATTCTTTTTTGTCGGCATTTATTTTTTGTCGGCATCATTATATTAGGTTATCATATATAATATATATATATATATATATATATATATATATATATATATATATATATATATATATATATATATATATATATATATATATATATATATATTTATATATATATATATATATATCGATATCCAATGTTCCCATTAGAATGTGGGCGTCAGCCCAGTCTGCAGCCAGCGCTAGGCAGCCAGGGCTGCGCATCCGGCTGTAAGGGGTTTATTCAGCAGTATGTGCAGCTCAATGATTATGATCACAAACCTGTTCAGAATTTTAATACTTTCCAAATAGTGAATGACAAAATTATGTTCAAAAACAGAAATTAGCACGGGTAGCGTTCGAATATATGCAGCAAGATGTTCAGGTACGACAACTGAAAAGTTTCTCCATAACGCTCACGCCACGTGAAGCTGCAGCGGTCAGTACAGCGACCCCAAGTCTTTGCTAACGAACGAAGTGCAGTGCATCCTACTGCATAAACTCGGACGCCGCTGAGCTGACACGGCCAGGGCTGCAGACAGGGCTGCAGCCGGGGCTGAAGCCACGCCCACATGCTAATGGGAACATTGCACCATGATACTATAAGAATGCCTTTGTTTTCATTTCAGAAGTTTTAAACGGTGTTGTTCTTGAGCAGTTGAGCACCTGTGCTTTCCAAATGTTTAAAAAGTCCCGCCTTTTCCACCGCTTCGGCGCCAATCGCCTTCCACCAACTCGCACCTGTCAATCACCGTATCAAGTGACATCCACGTGTCGCTCATCACGCGATGTCTACCAGTTTCAGCGAGTCATGCCACAAAATGCTTTTCTCGAATCAAAATTTTCGAAGCAGATCATTTGCTTAAATTAACCACTAGACTGCATTATATTAAAATTCAGTAAAACGCCATTAAAAATATAAAGTTCAGAGCAAAGTGACCCCTGTTAGTTCACTTGGTTCATGTTACGCGCTTTCGTGCAAGACTAGTTTTGTTTAAGCGCGCTATAAATGCTAGCTTACTTACTTAGTTACTTACTGAAGCGTGGACTACTTTCTACACGCCAGCTTCTCCCATGTCATTACTTGGCGTATTAAAAAATCTTCTCCGGAAAAAATGCTCAATTTATTATAAAAAAGTTTTACCTTGGCACCGATCTGGTTACCGCACTGGCCAGCTTGGAGGTGAACGATTTCTCGCATTTTCTTGAAATTTTCTGACACCTTTCAACAGAAACCCTTTAACACTCGTTGAAACCTTGGTTACCAGCTTTCACAGATAAGTTTATTTAACGACGCCGTCACAGAGAGACTCGGCTCATTATATAGCCAGTCGACCAAATCACGCATCAAGTACGCGTGAGCCTACGGCTAAATTTCAAATGTATGTGGCTTATGCTATGACGTTTGCAATTCCACCATAATAAGATATAAATGTACTAGTCTTAAACAAGTATGCATAAAAATTGTGGATTTATAAGAACGATTTGATATAAAAATGTCAAATTTGGATTGGGACTATATTTGAGTAACGCGGATTGATTTTGACAGACAGCTCTAGTGAGACATTAGTTAATTATGTGTGAGTGAGTGTGTCTCCGCTTCGTTATCCTTTTCCCTGTTCGCCTCTGTCTGTGCGTCTGAAGGTCGGTTGCCATTGGTTGTATCTGTTGATCCGCGCATTGTTACGCAACACCGCCCTAGAGACGGCCCAGTGTTTATGCCAACGAGGTCCAAACGGGCGTGGGTCATAGGCCACTGCGTGTCCAGGCAAATAACAGCGAAGAGTTTAACTGCAGGTAGGAAAGGCAAAAACTTTTAAACTTGGCGGGTCGACTTTCAAACTCAGGAAAACTACACGATGTCCGGCTTGTGCTAGATTTGAAGCTATGCTTGATGATTATCATAGAAATGGAAAACTTGATTAAGAAAATAAAAATCTAAAGTGTTTGAGTCTAAAGTTTAGTATAGCTACATAAATTCTGCATTTAAGGCAAGCGCTAGATAAGACTCAAAAATCTGACCAGATAGGAACCTAGACTGCATATGAATACAAATTCGACAGGCAACACTCAAACGGACGACAACAGCCCCAACCAATGATCCCTCTTTCACGCCGTGCGCGCTCTGGCCTACCGCGTGGGCAGATATATTCATAACCAGTATTCTAGTCCGTGCAAGATTGCACATCTTTTAGACCTAAAATAAGAGGCTATAAATCGTGTGTTGTAAAGAAGACAGAGGACACGTTAAACTTCTAGTAGAGTGCGTCTCGTTTGTCTTTGTGCGATTGCCATAACACTCTTAGTATTTGGGCTGACTTTTGACATTGTAAAGCATCCTAGAAGTAGCCTTTACTTACAGTGCTTTATAAATTGTCATTACATTACACTACATTACCAACGAGCATATATGTGATCTTTGTTGATTGTTCGGCCAGAATTTAAAAAGCCTTGATTTTTATGAATTAGTCAACCTGAAATCGATCATGAATTTTGCATGCAACTTTTGTCTTTGTTGCATTATAAGGCTGAAGCCATGCTCATACCCCACACTAAATGCCATGTGAGTTGGCATATGCATCAGCTAGCTGTGCGAGCCAGCTCAGTTCTTCATCTTCCAGGATGTAGGACACTACATCGTCAAATGTCTTGATCATTCCTGCCTTAAATTTTCCGCTACATATTACATACACATATATAATAACGAAACTGTTTGCATGCCTGCTTATTATATTTGTCGCAAGTTTCATCAAGTAGCTCCCAAAACTTTAAATACTTTTCTACTAATCCAGCAATCTCGGATTGTCCAGCGTCATAGCCGTGCGTCTGCCAACACGCGTAACTCAATCGCCCTCCATTCCATAGCAACTCGTCTTCTGGAAATCAGCTGCAGCTCAAGTAGTTGCAGAATCGCTAAAAAGAACCGGGCAACAGCGATTGTGTAGATGTCTTCGTATTTACTCATCACCTCTTCAACATCATCACTCTAATATGTGCATTCTCTGACGTAATGTGAGCCCAACTCGGGAATTTTGATTTCAATAATTGAAGTACTTTGATCGTCGTTACAGAGCTTTTCTGAAGAATTTTACAGAAGTCAGCTAACTCCTCAAGAACGATGTTTAGAACAGTTAGTGCAACATGACACTGAAGATCTGTTAAACGCTTCAAACAACACTCGTATAAGCTTACATAGAATAGTTTTTCGGTAATCTCTTCTTTCCAATAGGAGAGAGGAAAACGTTCCTCTTTCACAGATGATATCCTGACACCCCTTCTCCCTCTTATCCCTCTTTCCTCTCCAACCTCAAACACCACCACCCCATACCTGCCACTCTGTCTCTCCGTCTGACTTTTGGATCTTGACCTGGAACCGAACCATTTTGCCTATCGATTTTGTTTTGACTGAGCGCCTGTGAATAAGCTGTTCCCCGCGACGTGGCTTTCGTTGGGCGCTGTAAAAATCTCGGAATTATGATTACGATTACAATATTTGTGCAGCACGCTGTAAATGAAGAGAGCAAAAGAGACCTCTGTATCACAAAGAACCCATCACTAGAGGTCGGAGTTCAGAAAGCCGCGTTCATAAGGTTCATAGCGAAGGTGAGTACAGGTGGCCAACTCAGCAGCCTACCGTATTGCATGGGCCAGACGAATGTGACTGTACGTCTCGCGGACACTTCATAGCCCAGCTGGCGTGCCGTGGTCTTTTCCAAAATGCGGAATGGAAACCTTGTTTTGGCCATCTGAACACAATAGGTTAAACGTGTCAGGAGCTTTAACAATGAGCCAAATTTAACTCTGAAATAATATGAATACTCACAAAATTTGTGCGCTAGCCAAAAATTGTTGTGCGCGCTATCCTTAAAAGTCATGCAGCCGCAGCTGAGAGGGAACAATACCAGAGCAACAAAAAATAACAATAATAACTGGCTAAAACTAGATGTCCGTCCGTCCGTACTTTTCTCGTCCTAATTTATCGTTCGTTCTGAGTTTCGAGAGTATTTCACAAAATGACCAATGTCCATTTTCATAATTACGAATCACGCCTTCCATCTCCTCGTCGCATGCCCCCCGACCTTTCTCCCCTTCCCGGTCGACTTGTGCACAGGAACCACTGTTGGCGTGGCCCATGAATAGTTCCTGCATCTGACAGCAGGCCTGCAAGCAGGCGGGCAGCCTCGGCATAAATACCACGGAGCTTCGGCATTCAATAGAAATTGATGATCTCGGTTATAATAACGATTCCGACGACTGAGGTACGGAGTTTTTCCCTCCCGCCCATGCATCCGCCAGGGCCGGGTCGCGCCCCGGTGGGCTCGGGGCGGCCGACCCCCGGTGTTAATCCAGAGCATCTATTTTCATTGCGTTTTGACAGGCGCAACGACCGAATATGCACAACACTCTCCCTAGTTTTTTTTCTCATCTCAAGAAATCATCTCTCGACAAGGAAATCCTTTTTAACTACCGGCCTGTTTCTAACCTGACTTTCATCTCCAAATTAACTGAACATAATGTCCTCTCTCGAATCAATAACTATTTAGCTTCTAACTCACTCATTAACCCACACCAGTCTGGTTTTACTAAAAGCCACTCAACCGAAACTCTGCTGACATCTCTCTACAACAAGCTTGTTTCTGCCATTTCTCATCAACAGGTTTCTTGCCTCTGTCTCCTCGATATCTCTGCAGCCTTCGACACCATAGATCACAATATCTTACTCCACCGACTTTCAACCTGGTTTGGTTTTGCTGACACTGCTCTCCTATGGATACAGTCTTATCTCTCCTCCCGCTCTTTCTCTGTTAAAACTTCGGAAGCCTCTTCTAAGTCATGCCCTCTCACTTGCGGAGTTCTGCAAGGCTCCGTTCTTGGACCTCTTCTGTTTATCCTCTACACTACCACACTCAGTTCACTCATTAAAGCATCCTCCGTTGACCATCACCTCTATGCTGATGACACCCAACTATTCATCTCTTTCTCTCCAAATTGTTTCAATGAATCTACAGATCATCTTCTTTGTGTGGTTAAACAAATCTCCTCTTGGATGACATCTAATCTCTTATGCCTGAACCCATCTAAAACTGAATTCATACTTATCGGCCTACGTGACCAGCTCAAGAAAATTCCTGACCCCTCTATCTCCATCAGCCTGGACTCTGCCTCCACCCACACCTTTAATACTAACTCTTCTGTCCGTAATTTAGGTGTTATTTTCGACCAGAACCTTACTTTTTCTGATCATATCACCCATCTTTCCCGCTCTTGCTTTATGCATATCCGCGACCTTCGCAGAATCCGTCCTATGCTTGACTTCAAAACCGCATCTATCATTGCCACATCCATAGTCCATGCAAAACTTGACTACTGCAATTCACTTTTCCTCAATATTGACACAACCCAGATAAATCGCCTACAAGCTATCCAGAATGCTCTCGCACGTGCTGTCACCAAAACCCCCAAACACCATCACATCACCCCTGTTCTCAAATCACTGCACTGGCTTAAAATACCAGAACGAATAGAGTACAAAGTCTTATCCCTCACCTACAACACACTTCAATCCTCCCAACCCTCCTATCTTCGTCAATTATTTACTATCCAACCACTCCGTTCAACCCGCTCCTCATCTGTCCTAACACTTCTTCGCCCTCCCGTCACCTCATCCTTAAAATTTGGAAATCGCTCGATAGCCATAGCTGCCCCACTCCTTTGGAATAAACTCCCGCCAGAATTGCGACAGTTGTCTGGTCAATCATACGAACTCACCAATACTTCACCTCTTTCAGTTTCTGCGCAGGTCTTTCACTCAAGACTGAAAACACTTCTTTTCCAGAAATCTTATCCTGATTCTTCCTCTTCCTCTTATCTCTCTTCTCGCTTCAATTTCAAACAGCATCCACCGTAGCCGTCCGACTGTCTGAGTGCCTGACTCCTGGACCTTGACCCTTTTGCCTATCGATTTTGTTTTGACTGAGCGCCTGTGAATAAGCTGGTTCCCGCGACTTAGCTTTCGTTGAGCGTTGTAGAAATCTCGAGATTACGATTACGATTAGTTCGATTAATTATTCAACTATTAATGCCCCGTTCTCCCACCGACCGACCGACTGACCGACCAAACTGGCACCGAAGTTGGGCTAAAGATGCGTGCCCATCTTTCGGCAGCATCGGATTCAAACGGTTGGCAGGAGTCAGAAGACATACCTGCCCCTCTTGCATGCCTATAACGTGGGTTCATTTTCGCGAGACGCTCAAATATTTTATACGTGAATATTGTTAACCGAATTTTTGTGTATACGTCTTCAGCCTGTCTTCTCTTCGCTAGGTTTCGAATCAGTCAGAGAACATGGCCGAAATGCAGACGCTTTTGACGCTTAATATATGTCAGATAATCCGATAAATCAGAAAATAGTCAAGGAATGCTAGGTCTTGTGGTAGTGAAGTGTTTAGGAACTGACTATATTATAAACAGAGTGCTGAATGAGAATTGGCAGCCTCAAACGCCCTAAGCGGAACCTTCGCCGTCACTTTTTCAGTTCGTTCAACTGTGCCACAGTTAACGGCGATTTACCTGTGCAGGATTTTGTCTCCTAACTTTTCCCAGAGATGAACATGACATTCGTGAACATTCGGTCAGAAACTCTCTGGAATAGAAACCGCGTATTTTGTTTAGGCAAATTATGTATCATATGTATACTAAATCCGATAATCGCCTATCGTCGGCATTAAGTAGTCTTGTGTCAGCAAAACCCAGCATGAAACGTGCATCGATATTTGTATCTAATGCATATGCAGCAGAGAAATGATTTTAAAACTTAGTCAAACATTGATGCAAAGAAATATATTCCTCTGAGGCCGTTCAGAAATTTTTGTAATTCGGTTTAAAATTGCTACAAGTCTATGAAATTATTGACAACTACACCTAATCTAATTTAATGACTTCTATGCCGCCATTATTATAATGCCAAAGCAGCAATCGATGGCCGCTTCAAGTGAAATCGCAGTCAAAAATCATATTCCGTTGAAGAAGCCAAGTCTAATTCCTATAGGTCAGGGAAACCAAAAGTAATAAGCTGTAGTGTGTAAGCAATTTGAAACAGATGAGTCTTAAAATTTGAATGACATCACAGAACTGACAGAACGAATAGAACTTGACAGCGAATTCCAAAGCCGTGAACCAGCAACCGAAAACGCTCTAAAACCCAACATTGTCCTGGTACGAGGCACAACAAGAGTCATCGTGTCCACTTCTCGACTGCATTATTTGTTTGTATGACGGTTGAGCGTGGAACAGAGATATATGTTGACTGATTTAAATGCAGTACTCTGTAAACCATATGACGCATTTTATACTGGATTCTTTCCATGGTGGGCAATCATTGTAACGAATGCAATATTGGTGTAATATGCTGATTCTTGGGTGTTTTTGTTAGGCTCCGGCCAGAGAATTTTGTACCATTTGTATTTTTTAAAATCTCTCTTCATAAAGTCAATAGGAAGTGAGTTACAGTAGTCAAGCCTGCTGGAAACCGATGCATTAGCTAGTAGGATTAAGACAGTAGGAAGCAAAAGAGGTCTGATTCTACGAATACCCAGTATGCAAAACTGAGCTGATTTGCATATGATACCAACATGATTAGAAAATGATACAACAGTCAACTATTATGCATAGACTGCTAGCTCATTAAGTACGATTGACAAGCAAGCCGCCCAACTGAATAGATGTAAGGCATTCAAATTTACGGGGCTGTTGGCTGTGCCTATAGAAGAAGGAATTCAATTTTTGAAGGATTCAGAAGAAGTTCGACTCGGTGGCTTATCGGTAACGCGCTTGCTCACGGAGCTTGCGGTTACGGGTTCGACTCCGGGTAACGACCTTGGGCAAGTTGTTTGCGCACACTGTGCCTCTGTCACCAAACAGTAGAATTTGGTACCGGCGTGAGCTGGGAAGTAAACGGCAAGTCCTGCGATGCACTGGCCCCGTGTCCAGGACCTTGGGATTCGTCCATTGCCGGCTCAAGGCCATAGAAAAGGAGATGAGCGCCTCCCTATGTTCCTCAGGAACGGGAAAGGACTTTACTTTTTTTTACCAGAAGAAGTTCAGTACTAGCCATCCAAGACTGAACATCACCAAAATCCGAAGCAAGTAGTTTGACAGCAGGAATAGACGTGCTACCGCCGAGTGAGAGGAATAGCTGGGTGTCATCAGCGTACAAGTGGCAGTCAAGAGAGCGATCAGTAAGAGTAGCGAACGGAGAGGAGTGATATGTAATGTAAACAGGAGCGGGCTCAGCATAGAACCTTGTGGAACACCGCAATTCAAAACAGTGGGTGCAAAAGTGAGTTGTTTTATACGAATTGATTATGAAGGTGTAGAATTTTGGGAGAAATTGAGATAGTTTGGTAGGCCTAACTATCAGGAGGAAGAGATGGCTTTTTAAGAATAGAAGGTCATAAATAAAATTTATATTGTGTACACAGTAAAAATATAGTACATGAATCGAGCTAGCAAATTTACAGTAAATAAAAGTAAGCATGAAATAGATAACAAAATTAAAGGCAAAATCACACACATGATCGCATTCAAAAAGCATAAGCTTAAATCATAAGTTAATAATGATGCCTTGAAAACCAGACGCACTTCGCATCTGTACTCCAAGCTGTTCATTAGACGTCGAACCAGCGACATACAGGGTTTCGTGTTAATGACGGCTTAACCGTTACGCAGATTAATGTTCAGCAGTCTCCCTACAAACACGAACCGGCAATTATTCGGAAAATTCCCGCGCTTCATCCACACAGCAGCGCAACGACTATTATCAAGATGATGATGACGACGACGACGATGATGATAATAATCATAATCAAAGCCCTAACGACTAGGGTTCGTCGCCCGGTTGCGCATTAGGCAGAGAGGCTAAATAACGGGCAATTATGGCGGACCTTTGTTGGCGAACGGCGGCTATGGTAGGCAAAGTCGTTTCGTCGTCGGAAAATCTCGTGACGTGGTCGCTGCGGTAAGCGAAGACGGCGCAGAGAGGGAACGGAAGCGGATCGTCATATCTGCCGCCAAAGGAACAGTCTAATTGACGGCGATGCGATCCGGTCTGACGACAGTCCCTGCCCCTCCCGCCGTCACAGATAATGACCGTAATTACAGCCGGATCTCTTTATCTTGTTTATACCACGGACAGTGAGCGAAAAATTGGACGGGCAAGTCGAGAGTCCGTAAGACAAAGACCAACCACAGCCGGTAGAGGAAGAAGACCACCGCCAGCGCGTAATTATGGTGGGTGCACCGAAACAGTTAAAGACAAATTAAACAAGAGAAAAAACAAAAAAAAGAGACAAATTAAACAAGAGAAAAATTGACAGCGCTGCCACTGTATCGCCGATGACGGACATACACAGCCAAAGGACAATGCATCTGCTCTCTGTCTATCTGTGCAGCTTATCTGCTCAACTTTCTTGCCCAGTGATAACGATGCTTAAAGGGACCCTGCTGCATTGCATGGTGCAATGTGTCTTGCTCAATCCATGCTTCTTTCAGTCTCTTACAGCCAAGATGGCTCGGACTATATTGACCTTACCCGCCCAACTAACTTTTCTACATGTGACCATACCCAATTACCCTCAACTTCTAGCAATCAAAGGATCCAGAAATGTTGGAATCAACGCCTAATTTGACGGGAGATGATCGTATTTAACTCACATAATGACAGGAGTTAGTGGATTTTCTTAATATCTCGACAAGTCGACGGGTGGCAAATCGAGATGCCTTTCTCACTGTTCTGCGCCATTTCATTTGCTCTACAGTCGACACAACATTATAACGATATTTTCAATGCCTTCATATTTTGCATTTCGCACATAGATCCCTGACACACCAACCTTTTCTCGTAGATTCAGTTGCCATGCATTATAGCACAGTTCACAAGGTAGTGCGGTTAAGTGTTAGCAACAGTGTACAGTCAGTGTACTCATTTTATAGCCGAGTTTACTAGGGATGCTAGTGGAACAGAAATCTTGAAATATCTTTTTGTTTTGGAGCTGATTTGAATCTCTAACCTACTACTCACAGTGTAATATTATCCGTCTCTGTAGTAATATTAATCTTCGTAATTTTAAAAATTGTATTTCATCACAAAATGTGCTAAATGCAATGTACAATGAATCCGCGATAAGGAAATCATTCCCACAGCTAATGGACTAATGGCCAACCACAGCGACACCTATACCACTGTTACACCAGTCACGTTGTTCCCCTTTCTGCCCCTTGACCCTTTATGCCAGAGAGGGTGTATTTGGTACTTGTATTGGTACTCGAGTACAACTCGAGTACAGTTTTGAAATACCTGTACTCAGTCTACTCGCACTTGAAATCAAAGTAATTGCATACAACTAATGTGTTCTCGAACTGCGTTTGGGTTGATTTGCTTATTTTGAGTACAGATGATTCTATCTTATGTGAATGAGACACACGCTTTGTTCGGTACAACATCAAGCTTCCTTGACATTGGTGTCACAGGTGCACAAACTTCTAAATTTGGCCGCACACTGTTCACATTTACGGCTACAGCAACAGAAACTGCAATGTTGTTTGGTCCTCTTGCACCAAAAAAGTCCAGGCTATTTGGTCACTACAGCTCGGGATCGTCACCAAAGCCAAGCACCCCGTCGTCGCAATTAACAACATACTTGAATATCAAAAGCCATGGTGACTTTGATGAAGGCGATTGCTTGGACTTTTGGAAATGCAACAAAACTATTCCAGATAAACTTTATAAACCAGCGCTTAGAGCACTGAGTGTATCTGCATGCAGTGCACCTGTCGAACAGGTGTACAGTTTTTGGGGTTTAATATTAAAATCGCATCGATCAAACACTAGTGACAACATGCTAATCTTTCTCAAAAGCAACTCTAAATGAGTGCATGTGTCTTATGATATGATCAGTGAAGATACATGGTTGGTTTAAACTTTAAACTGTTAAACAAATATCTTCATGCTCTTGCAGTAGTCACTGGCACTTGTATTATAACCTTAGTACTTGTACTCGTACTTGAAACCTAAGTACCTGTACTCGTACTTGAGACCCGAGTACCTGAAACATGGGAAAACGGGGCCTTGTGTGTGTATGTGATAGCTATTTAACACGTTATGTCAAAACAAAGATGATTACCGTCGCCCTCCTCCTTCATCCAGGCTTGGGACTGGCACCACCCATCGAAAGTGTAGATTCTAATACCGGTAGTCAAAAGTTTTCTAGGCTTGAAAGTCGTCTTGGGTCCTCAAAAGTTGGTGGCACCAGCTGTCATCATCCCAATGGACCTGGCTTCGAGTCATGAGTTTTTTATGTGAAATCGACAGATATTGTCGATATGTAGAAACTGTATCTATTCTTTTAGCCTTCTAAGGTACTAATGTCTCATCACAACCACATCTGATAAAACCGCCACCTAGCGAATAAATAAGGAAATGCCAGCTCTTAATAGGGTGGCTGAAAGAACAAAAAGTGGTACGATAGTCTCTAGTTCACGTGCTTGACTATCAGCTCAAAGGTTAGAGGTCAAATTCATGCCACGATATTGTGTTACTAGCGCCCTTCAGCTCTCCATAGAATACATCGACTGTAGACTATGGATGGGAAGATTGGACGGCTTAAGGACTGACAACCGCTCTCATAAGCCGAGGCTGGGAAAACGAAGTCCGTAACACCTATGGCCACTTCTCAAGGTTGGCTAAGGGGCTTTTCATCTTTAAATGCTAAAATCTAGCAGAAAAATGGCCGCAACGAAAGTCAAGCAGTTTATTAGCCTAATACTGTCACAACACATAAATTATGTAATTAAAATTCACAACACAACAAAAATTATGTAATTAAAATTCGTAGCACTTTTATTGTCCACAACGCCTATGTAATATTAAGCATAAACGACTTTAGAACAATAAATACTACTAAGTATTACCAAACACCACATAATTCCTGCTCTCAAATCACTTCACTGGCTTAAAAATACCTGAATGAACTGAGTACAAAGTCTTATCCCTTACCTATAACACACTTCAATCCTCCCAATCCTCCTATCTTCGTCAGTTATTTACAATCCAACCACTCCGTTCAACCCGCTCCTCGTCTGTTCCAACAGTTCTTCGCCTTCCAGTCACCTCATCCTTAAAATTTGGAAATTGTTCCATAGCCATAGCTGCCCCACCCCTCTGGAATAAACTCCCACCAGAATTACGACAATTACCTGATCCATCCTACGAACTCACCAACACTTCACCTCTTTCAGTTTCTGCGCAGGTCTTTCACTCAGAACTGGAAACACTACTTTTCCAAAATTTTTATCCTGATTCTTCCTCTTCCCCTTATCTTTCTTCTCGCTTCAGTTTCAAACATCATCCACCGTAGACGTCCGACTGTCTAACTACCTGCCTCCTGGATCTTGACCTGGAACCCCAGCCGTTTGCCTATCGATTTTGTCATGACAATAAGCCCGTGATCTTGACTGTGAATAAGCTGGTTCCCGAGACTTGGCTTTCATTGGGCGCTGTAGAAATCTCGAGATTAGATTATCCTACTAAGTAGAACAATTTATTGCACATAAACTCAATTAAACAGCAAACTGGACTATATAAGCACGTCTAACTCTGACTGCCACTTTCATTGGGCCCAACATTGGCGTCATATAGGTGGCACCAGCTGTCGCCATTGCAACATTCTCGGTTTAACACGGTCACCTTGGGGACCTTAAATAGGTGGCACTCATTTAAACGCGGAGAGGTGAGGAAGGATCTCACCCAAACAATTCATCGAAAAATTATCTGGGTCGAGGCCAAGCGATCGCTATGGAAAATCGTGTACATTAGCATTTACATTTAGGCCTACAGTGTTGGCCCGCTATAAACCCAGTGAACGTGGATGTATGGGAAATACTCGCTCGAAATAAAAACACACTGCTGTAATAGCTGAAGCCACATAAAATGATCACGGCGCTGGGACATGTTATAGCTCAGTCCTAATCAAGAATACACTGTACATGTCTGCTGTTTCAAAATACGACAGTAATTTATCAATTGCAAGTCGAGCACGTAGGATTAAAAGAAGTTTCTATATTGCAGACAACTACATACTAACAAATGTTAGCAAATAATCCCCAAGCAATCACATAAGATATGAGATCAGAGAAAACATTAACCAACTTGCTACCAGTTGTTGAAATTTAATTTATAATCTAGCATACCAAGCAGATTTCTTGTTAAAACAGTTTTCATTATTAACTCAGTGTATTCTTCAAAATGATTTTGTATTGAAACTCAGGCAGCACACATACTGGATCAAGGTTGGGCAACGCTGGTCCAACATTGCCCGAGTGTGTGTGCTGGCTGGGGAGGGAAAAGAATTCTTCAAACTGATTCTATATGAAAAAAATGTTCGCTTTTTCTCCCATCACCTTGTAAGTCATAGGTTTGTGTTGCCATAGATTGTGTGCCAAGTAATAAATACTACAGAGAAGAAATTACATTGCATAATTATTAAATAAAAAATTGGCAATGAAGATACAATAGAAAATGGACAACAAAAGTTAAAATCAACGTAAAACAATGCATGAAAGATGTTTCTCAAAAGAGGCCATGGGCCTATGTACAGACTAAATCATCACAGTGAACATTTTATATTATAAGCATGTGTAATCAGTCTTTTCCAATTTTGCAATCATTTCGACAAATAGCTGGTGTTTAAAAGGCATTTACGAGGACTGGATCTTCCAAACCTCATGAGGAACAGCTGATCTCGACTGCAGATAGTGTTGAATTATTAGTTGCTCTGAAAAGTGTTTAAAGCAATTGTTGCAGTTAATGTTACTTTTATTTAATACAATCAGATAATGGCACATAAAAATACAGGAATAATAATAACAACCACAACATCAACTCCCACAGCTACTTCTTATACTATTCTATACACCAGAACTCCCACTATCGCTAGAATTCCTGCTACTATTGCTCCAGTTGCTCCAAACTTAAAGGTATCAGTACATACTTCTTGCTGGTCCAGAAGTTTGCAGTATTCCTTGAAACATTTATCTGCTTCAATGACAAGTTCTTTGTGAAGACCATGTTCAGGAATAAATTTTTTGTACATCAGTAGTATGCGAGTCTCACTAAAAGTCTGTGGGAGCATCACTGAAACCTAAAACATACAGGTGCACGAGTCTCACAAATAGTCTCTGAGAGCATCATAGAAACCTAAAACATACAGGTGCATGACTGCAGGGCCCAGAGTTTCAGAAAGAGAGTTCTGCCCAAATCTGCAGAATTGAAGACCTGGTCACAGCCCAATAAAGCATTAAGGGGCCCATTTAAATAATTAGTGTAAACTTCTCAGCTTAAAAATCAATATCAAGGACAACATAAAATAGCAAAGATAGTCACCAAGACTTCTTAAACATACCACCAATCAACTGTTTGACCACCAATGTAGGTTTAAAAAACATTTGTGCTAAATTTTTTTATGCCTGACATGTGTCATTAACATGATAGAAATGAAACATGACACATATTAATTTTATTCTTTTTTGGAAGTATAAATGATATCTCAGGATGGATCCCTCATGCAATGAGAAATTGATAATTGATGTAGTAGTTGGATCCAGAATAGCTTTTGTTAGGTGAAGAAAAGACAAGTCTGTGAACCTTTGCAAGGTTTGTTGGCTGAAAGTAGTCTCTGCAGGAGCCACCCGCTCCCAGAGCCACCCTTCTACTGCCCGTTCTACTTCACACATAAAATGGCCGTTCTGTGCCATTTCGGCCAATAGTGTACGTTCTGTCCAA
Source organism: Norana najaformis (assembly GCA_964023275.1). Lineage (NCBI taxonomy): Eukaryota > Metazoa > Annelida > Clitellata > Crassiclitellata > Hormogastridae > Norana > Norana najaformis. Next base: position 32,818,208 of record OZ029915.1, on the reverse strand, counting down.
GAAGGATCCAGGATTGGCGCTTCCTTAAGAGAGGAAATACGGTAAATTTCTTTGTCTGGATCAGATTCTTGCCTCTTCCACGATCGCCGGAATGGGCAACATCCCGAGGATGGCCTTTTCAGAACAGGGTTCGTTCTTTTGCTGGCAAGAGCCTGTCCCTTTTTGTGTGCCTTCTTAACTATGGGCTTTCTCTTCACCACCATTCAACATCTCGTAACTTTGGAACTACTACCAATAATATCAGACACCAGCCATTTTGGTTCCAGGGATAGGGAAGTCTTATGATAGGTCTCTGCGCCTTTCCGCCTTGGCACATTCATATTGGGCAATGCATCTCCCCACTACCACACGTCCAATCCATTCAAGTCATTAATATTAATATTATTATTTCCCGAGGTAGGCCTACATATGATCCTTTAGGAATTTAAAAATGCTCCAAAGAAATTTAAATATCAGGACTGGCTAAATCTCATCAAGGTCTAGCTGAGAGAAAATGCTGGAGAAGGCAACAGCATTAAAACACTGGACTGCTACAGTTAGGCCCTGGAAAAGATAGCATGTTTATACTTGGTATGTGATAGTCTGTTATTATTATGAAAATTATTGTTATAACAAAGTGTAGTATGAAGTGTGACAGTGCAATCCTAAGCATTGAAAGTGATACATGGAAGGATGTTTCACCAAAATTTTTAGAATGGGTCAATGTCCCTATTTCTGAAGACTAAAATGAAATCAATAGGCCAAAATATATTGAAATTGCTAAAATTGAAATTTATATTTTAACATGATAAGTTAAGCCTTTGTTTGTGCAGTTCATGTAAAAGAATGAATTAGTCCATATTATTGATTCTAACAAAATGTGATTTAATGGTTAAATTATGTGTCATACTAGTAATCAAAATATTAACTTGGCCTACCTCATTTTTTAAAATATTCCTGGGTTTGATCAGTTCAGATTTCGTATAGAAGTATACTTTATCAACTGGATTTTCACTCTTCATTCCATAGTCATATGAAACTTTCTGCAAACAATGCAAAATAGTGAAATACACAATTATTACAAAATTTTACATAAAGTAGTTCCTGACAAGAACTGAAACATAATAATAACTCCTCAATCGAATAAAGGTCTTGGCCTTGCAAATGCTTCCGATTCCTGCATACTCAATAAACATTATTATTTACACCATTACTTATAAAGTAATGAAACATTTTTTCTTTGTGTAGCCATAAAAAAATTACCAAAAATTGGAAGAAGTTCTGTTATAATTTCAGTAGCATGGTAGTTTGGTTTACATGTTGCACAGCCTGTTAAATGACTAATATATATTAAGTATAATATAATATTTGGTATGTGATATTTCAAAGCCACGTTATCATGAAGTATCTTGATCAAAAGAAATCTTTCTGTAATACTTATTAATCAGAGCATAATTTTGTCATAGTTCTCAAAAGGAAATACATTTATTCCTTTTGGGATTAACTGATAAAATTATTTTCACATTTCCCATGCTTAAAGTTACCTGTTTGTTGGCTTTTTTCTAGGAAAGAAATTAATTAATTAAAACCTATCATTTATTGGTTCACACTAAAACTAACCTCCAGACTGAAATCATTAGCCGTCATAGCACTTTCAGGATTACTGCTTACAGAAATCTGTACAATTTCTTCAGTTGCCCTCTCAATGTCAAAATCCTGTAAACAATGAAACTTTAAGTTAATGACAGTGGGGAGCAATCAACATATCAGTGGCATATAGTTCAAAACGAAGCCATGCATGGGTGTCCATTTTTTAAGTGCACGTAAACAAAAGCATGCATCTGGTAAATCACAACTTGTAACTTTACACTGAAATGTATTTAATACAAAACTGTACAGGAAGAGGCAGCAAAGATAAAAATAACAATTTTGTGGAAAGAATTCATGATCTGAGAGGGAGGCTATGGCATGGTGGCCCCAGTTAAATAAACCACTGCATGGTTTAGCACATATAGTTTATCTACCAACACTCTGAATTCATCTTACATTGCCTTTGGGTGCATAACACCTTAGGGTAAAAATGTACATAAATACTAAAGATAGATGGAGAAATCACTTTAAAAAGCCAAGTAATGCATTATGGTGAAAACCAAAGGTATGCATATCAGATTTCTTGTTTTATAAAAATGGCAACATTGTATATCCATCTTGTAGTGTCTCCCAACAGCTGTTGGGCTCTAACTGTCCAATACCCATGCGAATGCACTGTCTAGCAGTTAAATATAGCCATATATCGAGAAATCCTGAGAGTTAGCAGATCTCCATATGCCAAATTTTGCTGGTATTTTTATGGGAAATAACCGGAATTGTGTTGAGAGGCACTTAGCATGTCTAAAACCACTACATATCAATAAACATACACTCGTATACATAAGGAAATACTTTTAATCACTTGGGGATTACCTGATAACTTTTTATGCATTTTCAGTGTTTAAACTGACTTGCTTTGCCATACATACATACATTCATGCATACATGTATGTATGTATGTATGGATGTATGTATGTATGAACAGTATGCTGTTTGCTTATGACTCAAGCTGCGCAACCCTTATACTTGCATTTATGTGTACCAGGATTGATTAGGGTAACACTATCTATGGTGGCCTGTTTCCCACATTAATCAACTGCATTCTGTATTAAATACTGCAGCTCAGTTGATTGATGGTGTAATTAGGCTTGGGTATATATTCAGCTTCATGTTGGAAGAGTTGCGCTGGTTAATTATGCAAAAATGTATCAGTTTCAAGTGCACAAATGTCTTGCAGGCTGTGCTCCATCTTATCTTGGGAAGCTAAGTGTCTCAGTCTCATCTGTACCTGGCTGCTGATTTGTCTGCTCTCCTGCGCAAGGTAACCTAATTGTCCTACCAGCCCAAATTTCCAAATTTCGCTTTGGTCGGTCCATCTTTCTGGAATAAGCTGCCTAGTACCTTAGGACATGAACTCCTTGGTCTTTCCCTGCCTCTTATTTGTAAGCCCTTGAAAACTGTCTTGTCTGACTGTGGTTTTGTGTGGGGAGTTTCTGTTTAAGCGGCACTACAAATTCGTTATTACTACTATAATGTATTACATACATACATACATGCATGCATGCATGCATACATGCAAGCACACATACATATATACATACATGATATGGTTACACATGGTTACAGAAAACATTGGTAAATACAACAGTGAAGTTATAAGCAATCTAAAGTGTTGTTAGCAGTTTGATGATGACTTAACAGTGATGATGATGATGATGAGTTTTCTGCCCGAAGGCAGGTCCATTGGCTTTATGCCACCCGGGGATGAGATGAGTGAGGTGGTTTCCCGTTGCCTTCCTCACAGACAACTATGGGTGAGCAACTTGTCCAAGGTTGCTGTTAATTACTTAACAGTAATTAACAGAAAATATGCCAAAATAAGTGACTAAGAGTTACATACCAGTGAATATCTAACAGATGTACACATGCATGTATTTGTGTATGTACTGGTATACATATTTTTTATACAACCAATTGAAATTCTCACATGATGAACATACATGATGTACACAAACAAGTAAAGATTACCTCGACAAGTGGGGGTGATAATTGGCACCGGTAAATTTGTCTTTTCTCTATCCTTTTAAGGATTTCCTGGGCTCTCCTTAGATTTTCTTTATCTTCAGCACTTTTCAGGTCTTCAGCAGACATCTTCATAATGTGACCTATCACCTCATCATCAACTTGTTCATAAGCTTCCATATCATCTACTGTTTCAACTAGATGTTTCACCTGACTGATAGAAGAACACAAGATCATGAAAATAATTTAGAGAAAATGCACCCAATAAAGCAAATTAGAATAAAAGAAAGCCACAATAATAAACAGTTTAATGTTGAATTACAAAAAAATATATGAAATGTTGAATTACAAAAAAATATGTGAAGCACTTAGTAATGGTTATGAAAAATTATTACCAGGGTTGTGTTTGTGAAATTTTGATCAAAGAAAGGGGTTGAAATCACAATAGGTTCCAGGATAGGTAAAGCACTGGATGCTCCCTAGTGGGGTCTAGAGCACAGACTAGCAGAGACTAGCTAGTGACAGACTGTAACGTTTTGAACTTACCTATAAAAATCTCTATTTGAAAATTTGACTTTTATAGGGTGATTTATGCAATAATGTTTGAGGGTTGCTGGATGAGGGCGTAAAACTGTTAGCCGCTGGTAGTTGGTGTACATCAAAAAGGCCATTCACACTGTAAGAGAATTTTGCCAACTTAAATGGAAAGATTTGTAAATATTTTAACTTTCTTTTTTGAGAAATGGCATGTTTGACCTATAGTTTTCTTGAAGCACTTGAATAAAAGAACCAAGTTGAACAAAAACTTGTAAAGGAAAATATAGAATAACTCACCCATTCTTTCCACGAAACTTAAGAAGTGTGTTTGAGATTATCAGTGCATCAGTCAGCCTGAAATCCATTTTATAAAAAATAACATAATAAAGCCTGTGGAAAGGTAATATACTTTTATGCAATTCCTCCAAAACATCAGTTTTTGATAAATGTAGGACTGTGCATGCAATGGAATTATGAAAAAGATGCCTTTAACTATGAATATTATATGATGATGCTATAATGCATTAATTGTCTCCAATTACAGAAAATTTTTATAAAAGTGTATTAGTATTACTTATTATTTTTTCATTATTACTATTATTATTATTATTATTGTTGTTATTGTTGTTGTTATTATGAACAATTCATCATTAGTCCTCAGTGCCTTGAGGTCTGCAAACGTGCCCCTGAAAGCGACGGCATTATAATGCTGTGTACAAATTGAAAGGCGCTGAAAAAGATGGATTACAGAAAATAGCTCATTCATATCTCCAACACTGTGCATACTTCTGCACATTACAACACCTGACACAGTTTCTAAACTCTTTAATCTCTAGCAAAAGGCATTAATTTGGTACATTATGCAATTCCCCAACCAAGTGAACATATGTCCTCTTATCAATGAAATACCGAAATGAAACTGAATAATAAGTTTAAATTGCTGGGTATCAGATTATTGTCAACTATCAATGTAAATTGCAGGGTCCTGTATCTGAGTACTGCCATTTTCATAAATGTACGAGTAATGCTTTTCTTCAAAGATAACTTTATGGTAATGCTGACTTTCACTCAAATAATTTGTGAAACAAAAATAATGACTGAGCTGCCCAATGCACCTTAATATATGACAATAAAAATAGCAGGCATCCATGAAACTAGGAAAAATTGCAGTGGTTCATTAATAGATTGCATAAACTTGATAGTGCTGAAAATACATTTAAAAATTAATAATAACCTAATTTTTAATATTATACAAATTAATATTCAACCAATATTGTGCTATAATGTATACCTATGTTTATCATTGTGTCTAACCAAAGGGACACACTGTCATTGTCATGCAGGGATGAGAGTGACTAGCAAAGCCTCTGTGGCTTCATAACCTCGTTGGAACAGTGCTCGTTGATTGCTAAATTGAATGCTTGTCAACTGTTCAGTATAACAAAAATGACTATTCCAGTAACAGAATTAAATCGAAAAAAACTACCAAAATTTCACAAATCCTTACATGGATTCTATAGCCTTCACTGTCTTGTGCTTATAGGCTCTTTGATGAAGCTGATGGCGGGTATAGAACATTTCATACACGTTACGAGCTTCCTGTAGACAAACATGTTTCCTTTATACACTTATTGAGGTTACGCCCCTGTGCCCCTTAATTTTGTTCAGAGACCTCCAAGTTTAATGACCTATGTCCTAATACCATGTCCTATGTCCTATTTCCCATGTCCTATGTACCATGTCGTATGTCCCATGTCTTGGGTATTTAAGGAGTAGGTAAGCAGCTGTAAGGACACACTTGCACACAGAGTTTGGAGCGGAGGCCACATACCCGGAAAATTCGTAGGAGAGCCTTGGGCCTACTAGTTCTTAGAATAGCGGAGGTAGACAAGTCATAATGGACTGTTTGGCGAACTGAAAGGCTTTTCGTCTGCTATTGTTGTTCGAATAAAAGTTTTATACGTTGACTCTTCGTGTTGACTTTCTCTCCGAAGACCTCGGGAAGCCTATCCACAACCAGCGGACAGGAGGCCACAACTTACCAGGAGGGAAAAGGGCACCCCAAGAAAACATCACACATTGTATAAAAAAATAACATCGAGGTTATACAGTCTGTATAAGAAAATTTGGAATATTAAAGGCATATATACATGACATGGTTATATACCTTTCATATTCAAAGTTTTCTTACACAGACTGCATAACATCAACCTTATTATTATTCATTTTCTCACTTAATTATTGGTTGAGACATTTTGATACCACTGCATTTTTAATAGGAGTCACGCTGTTTTAGGTCCTGATTTAACTTTAAACTGTACAATAAAATCTCTGAATTATTCATAGTGTTTACCTTTACAGCAACTTCATTGAAAATGTAGTGTACTCTTATTACATTTATTACAGATAAAAACTGTAAAGTAGACTGCATAGTTTACAATTTTTCATATGTTAAAAAGTACATAAATCAACAACATAAATTTTATATTGAGGATTCTCTAATTAAATGTAAATACCAGTTCATAACAAAAAACAAAAATGTAGGAAACATAAACACACCTTATCACGGTAACAGATTTGCTTGCAGGCAGTCGGGTTTTCTGCTTTGGGTTTCAAAACACGAGCAAAACTCACGAGGCGCTGATGACAGAAGCCATTTGAAAGACCCAAATAGTAGCAATCTCTCGCAAAGTAATCCCACTTGTCAACATCGATTCCATTTTCCTTATTTGCAATCACCTGCAGCAGAAGTAGAGAGCTGAAATGAAACTCACCATCTGTTACATTTCAAACCATTCCTGGTTTTATGGCAGCGTGGTAACATAATGTAATTGGGGGTTTATACATCGCCTAAGTTTAGAGGATCTCAAACGGCTGTACATGTGACTATCAGAAAGATATAAAAGCACAACACTAGTTACAGTATGGGTGATGCTTCAAGGGGTATCTGGAAGCAAAATTTGCATATCAGTCAAACATGTGCAAGCAAATGCATTCTTTTCAAAACTTGCTATAAAAACTCAAAAGCATAAAACAAATTTGGAGACATACATCATAGAGAAAAGCCTTCTCCTTGGACCGGCCTTTCATTTCGCAACAGCCATTCTGTTACAAAACATAAAATTCAAAGCAAGTCCTTAAATCAAATGTAACTGATCAAAAAGATCTGTCAGATATGCAGCAAACAGACTTGCATTAGCTTTAGACCAACAGTTGCTGTCTAGTAAGGCCCCATTACAATTCAATAATGACAGACTCACCACTTCAGACCCAAGTTGCTGCTTCAGCATCAACATTTAAATCATGTGTTAAGAACTTCCAATACATCATTTTACTCTAGTCTATTTTTCAATTAATTTCATTTATTGCTCCACAAAAAACAACATATATTACATAAAAATACATGTGGGATACAAGAGGCAGACCCAGAAAGAACCATGTTCTGCTTGTCTGGGTCGCCTATGTCACACGGAATACTATCTGAAAAGATGAATAATCAACTGGACTTGAGCAAACAGAACCTCTGTAATAAGAATCAAAAAACTTCACTAACAAAATAAATTAAGTAGTATAAATTTACTTATTGCATTCAATCAAATATGTGTATATAAAACATTTAAATAATTTTATACTGGGCAGAAATATGCATAACTCAATCTCTGTTCCTGGTGAACATTCATCTGGGCCTCAGACTCGGGTCCCATTATGACAATGATGAGCATTTAAGAATACAATAATATTAATAATAATATTCATTATACCTAAATATACTAATTAAAAATCTTCCCTCCGTACTTTGTGTACTTTGTCAAAACTAGCAGTGTGTCTGAAAAGTTAGAAGAAACAACATAAACATACTTTTCCTTTCTTTCCTGATATTAGCTCTTTGATAAAAGTCAACTCTGTTTCTAGTTCCGCGTCAGTTGTAATTTTGAGATGTTTTTTAAACTCTTGTGTCAATTCGTTCTCTTTGACAAGATGATCAAACATTTTAACAGAACCATCTTCATGCTGTTGAAAGACAAAACACCGACTGCACATTGTTACAACAGACCTATCTTATTCGCCTTATTTAAATTTTATCTAGACTCCGACTCTTCGCTTCGGTGCCCTAAACCACCAAGTAGGTGGGTGGAAGTTCAATGGAAAATAAGCGTGTGAGTCATCCAGTGCCATGGCATCGTCACACAACCATAATGAGATGCCCAGGATGCAAAGTGCGACGCGGTGCTAAGGTGGTACTGTCAGCCCAGTTAAGTATACCCTAAAGAATTATAGAACTTACTTAGCGCCTTGATGAGGCTCTTTAAAGGCGCTATGTAATTAGACTGATATATACATACATACATGTGTGCATGCATACATATATACATACATACATAATGGTAAGTAAAACACAGCAAACAATGATGTAACCGATGCATGGAAGCAGCACTGTTAATAATCTGGGTGCAAGATATCTGTTTGCAAGATCCTATCAAAAATATGTAATGCAGTGAGAAGAAGAAATTTGTTCCAACAGACCTAATTTAATCTTTCACCCCTAGACGAAGTGAAAACATTTTTAAATCTCAAATGTACATAGCACCCGAAAAGTTAAATGAAATCCGTGACAAACATTTCGCCACATACGAAGTCTTAAAGCCAAAAGGACACAGTGCTTGGCGCAATGACATAAATGACTAAGCTTGTAGCACAATGTCTAAAAAGTCTTGTCTTTTTTCATCTTTCTGTCGCTAGTGGTTAAAACGTTAACCACCAATGAACAGATAAGATGTCAGCTCAGGAGCTACATTGATGTAATAATAATAATATTTACTATTTATTCACACATGAAGTATAATGGGGCCTAATACACAGCCTAGATTACATTAAGCTAATTAAAATACTATATTATAAAACATGATATAATATGTACCATTATTTTCGTACGATACAATAAATACCAAGAAGGTTGGCCTCTCAATCCTTTTCAGGCGATACAGTTTCGGGTGTGATCTCTATGCTTACTTCATTGGCCAGCGGTTGAGGTTGAGAAGAGGGGCCAAACTTTCTCGAGTCAATGTGTAGGCCTAACATGACGGAAACTTGCTGATGACCTATTTTAATCATCGAAACTTTCAAGGACCAAAAACTATGTTTAAGCTCCATCTAGGATTGTTTTACTGAGTCACTCGTCTTTTTCGACCGGCTACCTTAGGTTCCTTTAGTGGAAACCTCTCCATTTCCTTAACTTTACCATCTATTCTACCTCGAGATTTTGAACATTTTCTTTCCAGTTTCCCACTTTCAAACATTTTCTGCGACTTCTTCGCTTTTGCGTTCATATTTTTTACCCTTTTCCTTTTACAAGTAGGCCTATATGATCATTGCAGGGTTTTACTCCACAAATTCTGTCGGCAACTCTCGTCAAAACCGGTTTGGGACCAACTAACTCATTTGTGTTATTTTCGGGCCAAAACTGGATTGCCACTGGATCTGCCCTTGGATTCGTTAGGTCACAACACATACACTTTAAATCACTGTGCTTTGGATATTTGCCTGTTGTGGAAATTTGCCAATTGATTGCTCGATGAACTAGTTTTGTGCATAAAGAGACTTTACTTGTGTCAGTGTGACGTCGCACAAACACAGCTGACATAAATAGGGTAACGTGCGGCAAGCTCCTGCAAGGGAAATGTCACACGAGCCCATATTTCTCATGCTTTTCGACAGGTGTATATCAGGTTGGCCTATAGGTATAGACACTATGACACGTGTGTTCAGCTACATGTATATTATCAGACTGATGGCCTTGCATCAGTGAGGGTTGCGCACCCATGTACAGGGCGTGGCTTATATGTCCAACCCTAATATCAGTGTCCCTATTGGCCTATGTGCTAGCCACTCATGATACATCCTTTCCACAGAAAATCGCAAGTTGAAAGTACCATCTGCGTCGAAATATACGTTGAGAAAGAAAGTCTTTTTTTTTAAAAAAAAGTCTAAATCTACGGAGTCCTATTATCTAGTTAAATCTACGGAGTCCTATTATCTAGTCTAAATCTATGGAGTCCTACTGTCTAGTTCTTTAGGCTTTTTCTTTTGCAGTGCCTCAGTCCGAATAGCGAGCTGGGGGTATCACCACTCGCCCAGAGCGTGTAATCACCGGCGCCGGACCACCGTGGGCGGCTGATGGAGGAGGTGGGGAGAGGGCTACCGGAGGTGATTCAGCTGCGGGGTTAGCTCGTTGAATGTTACGGTCTGTCGGGCTCTCGCCGTCTTCCTCCATGATGGGGGGCTCTGAGCTTGGTGTCACGTGGCGCGAAGTTCTCCTGCGAGTGGTTCCATCCTCAAAACGAACGGCGTACGATCTGTGGGGGAGGACTGCCGTTATCTGAGCCTTGCGCCATTCTGGGCGTTCGTCGTACTTCACTCGGACTGTCTGCCCGACTGGTAATGATGGCCTCGCTTTTGCGCTTCTGTTATAATAGAAGGCTTGCCGGGCCTTGGCCTCTGATAGGGCGATCGTGGTGGCTTTTGAAGTAGCTGTATCGAGGAGCCTATTTGAAACGGGAAGGCGCGTTCTCAGTCGACGGCCAAACATAATTTCAGCCGGCGACAGAGTCAGTTGCTCAGAAGGCGTACTCCTCCATTCTAATAATGCCAGAAATGGGTCAGAGTTCGCCTCCCTGGCTTTGGTCATGATTCTTTTAGCAGTCTTCACAGCGTTTTCGACCCTTCCGTTTGATTGTGGGTATCTAGGAGAACTTGTAATATGCTGGAACTCATACTTGTCGGCGAAACGTTTGAACTCTTGGGAACAGAAAGGGCTATTATCTGTAATTACGAATGATGGAAGACCGTGCCTGGCAAAGTGTGGACGTAAGCAGTAGACGATATCCGATATCTTTTTTGATGGTAAACGGTCGATCTCGAAGAACCCGGATAAATAATCGACTGAGATTAAATATTCCCTGTCGTGAAACGTGAAGATGTCTATCCCGACTCTCTCCCAGGGCCGACTTGGCACCGGATGACACATCAGGGGTTCCTTCTGCATTGATAGATGATAACGGGCACAGATTTCGCAAGTCTCAGATACGCGTTTGATGTCGGCCGTGAGTCCCGGCCAAAATACCGTTTCCCGTGCTCGGCGAATGATGGAATTGACACCCGTATGCGCGCTGTGGAGCCGTTCAAGGATGTGGGCACGCATTGGAGGAGGGATGACAAGGCGGTCGCCTTTGAAGACCAGACCGCAGCTGACGCTCAATTCATCTGCAAACGTATGGTATGGTCGTAAATTTGTCGACAGGTTGGTCGGCGTTTCCGGCCAGCCTATCGCGATCTGCTGTATTAATTGAGCGTAGTCCTCGTCCTTCGCTGCATCAGTCAGCCGCGCTATAGTGTCTGCAGAAGCTATCGTTCGCAGTTCGTCCATCTGTTCCTCATCTACTCGATCTAGCAGGGCGACCACCTCTCCAAACGCAGTCGGCTCCGTAGCGCCGCTAGGGAATGCACGCGAGAGAGTGTCTGCTAATAGCATGTCAGTGCCTCGCTTATAGATAAGCTCGTACGAGTACCTTTGAAGTCGGAGCAGCATCCGCTGAAGACGCTTCGGGGCGGAGGCCAAGGCTTTCTTGTTTATCGCCAGCAGAGGTTTGTGGTCAGTTTCAATTATCACTTGTCGTGCGTAGACATACGTATCAAAGCGTTCCAATGCAAATACAATGGCCAGTAGCTCCTTTTCGATTTGAGCGAAATCCTGTTCTGTTTTCGTCATCGCCCTCGATGCGTACTCTACGACCTGTCCTTTTTGCATCAATACAGCACCGAGGCCAGCTTGTGAGGCATCTGCCTGAATAACGATAGGCTGGTCTGGGGCAAAATAACGAAGTATTGGAGCCGAAGCGAGCACTGCTTTCAACTGATCAAAAGCCTCGACATGTCGTTGGTCAAATCTGAATTCATTTTCCGTCGAAAGTAGTTCCCTTAGTGGCGCTGTGATTTCGCTGAAATGCGGACAGAAACGTGCCAGGTATGTGGCCATTCCTAATGCGCGTTGCAGGGCTGCTTTGTCGTCCGGATACGGCATCTGTTGTATGGCGGTAACTTTCATTGGGTCGGGCCGTAAGCCTGCATTCGTCAATTCGTGCCCCATAAATGTGAGAATAGAACGATTTAGTCGAAACTTCTCTTTGTTCAATTTAAGGCCCTTCTCTCGGCAGCGGTCGAGTAGTGCGATCAGATTAGTGTCGTGGTCGCACTCGGCTGCTGCTGCGGTGTCACCAGAACCCGTGACGAGAATGTCGTCAGCAATGCAGTGAACGCCCTTTAGACCGGAAATTGCAGCATGGACCCTGGATTGCCATATTTCTGGAGCGGGACTAATTCCAAATGGTAGCCGTAGCCATCGGTATCTTCCAAATGGGGTCTCGAACGTGGTTAGACGACTTGAGGCGTCGTCAAGTTTCAGGTGCCAGAAAGCGTGCTTTATGTCAACCGTGCTAAAAACTTTGACTCCCGCCAACTTGGGAAGGATGTCGTCGATCGTTGGCATATAATATGTGCATCTTTTAAGAGCTTTATTCAATGGTTTTGGGTCGATACATATTCTTAGACCGCCACCCGGCTTTGTCACCACCAATAGGGCGGAAACCCACGGGGTTGGCTCAGTTACTGGTGTGATGATGTTGTCCGCTGCCATGCGTTGCAGTTCTATCTCGACCTTATCCCGTACTGCTACTGGAAGGCGTCGCAGTGGCATTCGTACTGGGGGGACAAAGGTATCCACTTCCAATCTTACATTCCCTTTTAGCATGCCCAGTGATCCGTTGAACAGATCGGCGTACCGGCCAAATATCTCAGCTTCTGCAAGGCGAGATGATGCCTGCGCGCAACGGGGCACCGATGTGCTGGCTTCCCGTATTTCGCATATGTTTTCTTCAACTATGCGCAACAGATCAAGACGGCGGCAGGCGTCGATGCCAAGGATAGGGTTGTCGCGCTGTGTAACATAGAAATCTACATCGAATTCCGTGCGTGTGTGTGGGTGCTTCACTGTGGCAGTGAGCATTCCGAGGGTTTTAAGCTCCTGCCGGTCAAACATGCGTAAAGTTGCTCTAGGCGGGCGAAGGGTATTGGTTGTGATTTTGGTAAAGAGGGCTACCGGCAAGATGTTGACGGAGGAACCACAGTCTAATAAGAATCTCACCTTATGTCCGTTGACAAGGATGTGTGAGTAGACTCTGGGGTTGTCAGCGTTGTCTAGCGCGTATAACGTTTCTTCCCCTTCTTGCAGTTCTCGGACATCAGTTGTGGTTCGCCGTGACCTACAGACGCTACTATAGTGCCCCAGCTTCAGACAAAAATTGCAGGTTTTACCATAAGCCGGACACGCACTCTTTGACGGGTTGTGCAGGCCTCCACAATATTGACAGGAGTGACCCGGGGAATCCTTTGGGTGGTTGTTATGCGCCTTTTGCTTGTCCGGGCTTTCCCAATTTCGTGTCTGCCGTTGTGCGTAAGAACCTGGTGGGCGTCGGCGTGGTTGTTGTGTCATGGCCTGGACTTCGTCTGGCGTAGTAATGCTCTTCAGCTGCCGCATAGTCGCCTCCGACGCGCGACATATGTCGATTGCCTGAGGTAGGTCGAGTTTCCGCGTCTGGAGTAGTTTCTTTCGCGTGGCGTCATCCTTAACGCCCAGGACAATTCGATCGCGGATCGTAGATTCTTCGACTGTCCCGTAATCACAAGTTCTGACGAGTCGACGCAGGTCACCAAGGAACGAATCAAAAGTCTCACCGGGCTCCTGTTGTCGGCGGTGAAAAATATAACGTTCGTATACTTCATTGATTTCGCCGACGCAGTAGGTTTCGAAGGCTTCAAGGAGCTTTGCCGGGTCTTCTTTGTCCTGCTCTCGAGCGAATTCCATCGTAGTAAAGATTTCATATGCGTCGGAGCCAATGCACGCTAGAAAGATAGCTGCCTGTCGGTCTCCGTCTTCGCGATCTAGCTTTGCCGCTTTGACATAATTGGACCACTGGCCTCTGAAACGCTTCCAGTCTAAAGCCAGATTCGTTACTTTCAGAGGCGCCGGTAATGGAATTTGTAAAGTCGTCGTCGCCATATTGTTGATTAGTAATACTACACTTCTGACGCCATATATCAGGTTGGCCTATAGGTATAGACACTATGACACGTGTGTTCAGCTACATGTATATTATCAGACTGATGGCCTTGCATCAGTGAGGGTTGCGCACCCATGTACAGGGCGTGGCTTATATGTCCAACCCTAATATCAGTGTCCCTATTGGCCTATGTGCTAGCCACTCATGATACAAGGTGGCAGTAGGAGTCTGAGCCAATTCTTAGTAGAAACGGTGGCACGTTACTAGAGAGGTTTAGGCGTTTTTGTCGAGAAAATAAGGACTGTTACACACATTTTGATGTTTGTCTACACCGATGTCATTTAGTTTTTCTACCATTGGGCATACAGGTTTATAAAATTTCAAATATATTTTCAGTATTATAATTGACCAGTAGTTTCTTTCACACCATAAGCATAGGCACAATGCTCAACATAATTTTAAGGGAAATGTAGGCTCCATAGGTTAGTGCCAAGAGGACAAGTTACTTGGACAAGTGTAGGCCTACGAATGCAGACACTTGACCGCCACACTGCCATGGAGCAAATGGCCGTAGAACACCTAAAACAAATTTGCCTTATTTACTTACTCATTTGTTGGTATAATTTGGTTAATTTCAACTCACCTTCCATTGCGGCTTGCCGAGACCACGAAGAATCGACTGATCCCACAAATGCGAATATGGTCCATGTCCTGTAACAAGACTCATGCCAGCATCATTGTACTAAAAGGTGCTATATTAAATGCATTGATGCATACATATATATATAAGCACATCACTATAACACACATAAATACATACCAGCGCCCATGAATAAGCTGGTGCCCTGTGCTTACCTTTTAAGTAGCACTTAACAATTCTAGAGACTATGATGCATTTCATTTTTGGTACCGACCTTTCCATCAAAGAATATCAGCTAAGCTATATGAACTAACGAATTCAACACTATATCATAATTCATAGTAATATGTCAGCAGATTTTATCATTCTGTGTCTGTGGTGCACTATTAAATCTCGAACAATTTGAAGCACACAGTCAAAACCGAACTATGGAGCCACCTATATAACATAACATCGCCTCGGCTATTGCTGAAGCCTATACTAAACTGTGTGAATAAATAATGACCAGAAGAACGACTTAATGTCCCAGATGTCAACCGTCATCGACAACCAAATAACGTCACTCTTACCCAAGTCATGGCACAGACCGGCTACTTCCACACAAAGAATGTCCCGGTCGTCAATGTGAAGCTCCTCCGGTTGTTCCCTCTGCAGATGTTTCAACAGCTGACCGGCCAAATGGCAAACCCTGCAAAATAATGACAAGACAAGTACCGAACTGTGAATGATCGCCTGCAAGCAAAGAATCAGAGCCAAACTGCTTTTACGGTTGTAAACTGCTTCATCATGTCATATAGTGAAACAGCTATAGCTGTTGTTTTCCCTAAAAGAAGCCACAATTAAATAGTGCAATCCATACTGACTCATAGCGTTTCTAGTTTCTTAAAATAACTTCCATGTGTAGCCTTTTTATGCCACATAAACTTCAGAAAGCCTCTGCAGCGTTCTTTCTCTTTCATATTCATTTTTTATGGATATCAAGCAATTCTTTACACACCTAATGTTCGTTGACCAACTCTTCTTTATGCCAATAAACTCCTACCAAAGCTTAATTCCTGCATATTTTACGAGTCCATTTCTTCGTAAACACAGTCTTTCCTCCGAAATTACGACCGAGTGTTTCGATCCTACCCAATGCTGTGCTCGAATCTGTTGTGTGAGGCGCCGGGGTAGACGTGGTAGACGCCTCCGAGCTGCTTGATGCGACGCAAGCGCTGAAACTGAGGAGTGTCAATTATTTTGATGCAAAGCGGAGGGATCTTGATTTGTCCGTGAATCGGATCGTTAAAAACCTTAAAGACCAGAATAAATTCAGTAGTGCTAGTTTTGTTCCACGAATTGTACATAGGCTAAGCATAAAGATACAAAAAGAAGCTGGAATGGAGAGCACAGGAGGTATAGGTGAAGGAAGCAGGAGCAGGAAAGCATAAAAGTGCAAATACTGCCGTGATCAGAAACTGGTATTGCAGTTTATACGCCTGCACTGCATCAACTAAAAACAACACAGCATTTCGTGGCACGCCTCTTACAACCTAACTGACCTCAGTACGTACTTTATCAATTAGGAAAAGCCATTATGGTCATCTACATGTAATTAACTGCTTCCGTGAGCGCTTCTGCCGCTTGCTATACCCCAGTT
This sequence comes from Norana najaformis, assembly GCA_964023275.1. Taxonomy (NCBI): domain Eukaryota; kingdom Metazoa; phylum Annelida; class Clitellata; order Crassiclitellata; family Hormogastridae; genus Norana; species Norana najaformis. The sequence goes on along the minus strand of OZ029915.1, from coordinate 32,801,689 downwards.
CAGACAGAATTTGGAGTTCGTTACCGAGTTATGCTCGAACAGCTGAAGAAGGTCTCCGTCTACTTCAACCCGCGTGGTGCGTTCGCCCGCTGGTCTCTGGTCCAACGGATTTAGACGAAGGTGACGAGATAAATAAGGCAATTCAAAGTTACTGTATCGCCTTCTCAGGTCGCACGTGCTTCTCGAGACGGTCAGAATTGATCAGTAGCAAATGAACACAAACCTCATCATCGGTTTTAAACGATGTGGCTCGGTTCATCGGCAATATACTTTGGTTTGGGCATATATCCAGTTACATGCGGGAGCAACTGCATTGGTTACTTTTGCAAAACGCTTTAAGATCTTAATGTTTATGCGTAATTGTTTGCAGGCTGCGCTCCAACTTATCTCAGTGAGCTGTGCATCTCAGCCCCATCCATCCATCCATATATCTTAGCTTTGGTGTGCAAGGTGACCTGGTTGTCCAGCGATCCAAACTTCCACATTCTTCTGACAGAATTAATAACTTTCGTAACCCACAGTTTCTCTGGCCTATCAGAATTCTACCTGGCTTCTCGAACGAATTTTGATTTTTCGCTGCGATTTCATTTCAACCGACTATCGACGGATGCCTTGGGCATTATGATACATAAGGCATTCTATAGCGGCGCTACAGAAGTCTTTAGATTAGATTGTATTCGATTAGTCCAGCACAGAAGCTTCGCTGTGGTCGGCCTGTTTTCTTATTGCATAGGTTGCCTAGCAACTTACGACCTGAGTTTCTTGGTCTTTCTCTGCTTCTTCTCATTATGCACTAAAATCATTCTGTTTGATTGTGGGTTTGCCTTGCCAGGTCGGGAGCGCTTCTGACGAGTTTTTTTTCAATGGCGCTAAATAAGTTTGCGATTACAACTACAATTACAAATTGCAATTAGATCTACCATTCACTGAGCGACTTCAGAGATTAGCCTAGTGGGGTAGACGCACTTGTCACCTACAGTACCATAGGGGAGGCTAGTAGACAGCCAGGGCAGGAATGGATTACATGAAGAAGCACGGATGCCGATAAAAGTTTTACTATGGCTTTGAGTGCATAATTTCAATATGTAAATGTAAATGTGACTTTTCGAAATTTTCACAGGTCACACAAAAGCCGTCAGAAAGATCAGCTACTCGCCAGCGCTATATCAAATCAAGTCCGCAAGAATAGTTCAGTGAAATTTTCCAACAGTGTGTCGGTCCAGGAGCAGCGGTGACTTCAGACTATTTCAGTCACCCACATCAGTGCCCTTTCTACTTTCGTTTTGAAATGGCCGTTCCGTGCATCTTTATCTAAAGGAAGTTCTCTCAAATGAAGGTTCAGGATATCTATTAGCTACGCATAAACTGCTTGCTAGGAGTTGGTATGACGTCGCCAGCGCGCAATTCATCACGTGGGCGCTCGCGCGAAAGACGTTGAGCTTGCGCTGCGGTGAGTCATGGACGGGTCTAAGACTGTCTGAACTGGTCTGTTGTCGTGGCGGGAAAGCGCCTACAAGAAGCAGTTGCAAATGCATTGCAAGAAGGGAGCAAAAAAGATTTTGTAACTGGTAGTTTGTCGTCTACTCAGTTGGTAATTTGAGTTACAGATGTCACTGATAGATTCGTGCGTCTAGAAAATGTGACAATTCAAGTAGGCTACTAGTGTGATTGAACTGCTCGTTTATTTAATTATACATGCCAAAATCAAAGACCGCGTCTTTCCTCGAGTTAACTCTGTGCTACAAATCGTAAAGGTGACAGTTCGAAGCCCGATCGATTGACAACTTCAAAAGATCGTCGACAGTCTGTCCGTCTTTCCGCCTTAGTCACGTGCCTGTTAGGCAACCTATTTTCGAACCATCGCACATCTCTTGCTCTGTTTCTTTTTGTAGGACTCCAACTTCACACACTTAAATGTCAAGCACCACAATTTAAGGGGTAAGTTCTCGTGGATGTTCTCTCTCTCTCTCTTATTTGGTCACATTATGGGTGGTTTTCATACTATAAGAAGAACGCGAAGAAGAACGCGAAGAAGAACGCGAAGAAGAAGAAGAAGAAGAAGAAGAAGAAGAAGAAAAAGAAAAAGAAAAAGAAGAACGCGAAGAACGCGAAGAAGAAGGAGAACGCGTAGAAGAAGAACGCGAAGAAGAACGCGAAGAAGAAGAACTTGAAAAAGAACGCGAAGAAGAACGCGAAGAAGAAGAACGTGAAGAAGAAGAACGCGAAGAAGAAGAACGCGAAGAAGAAGAAGAACGCAAAGAAGAAGCGTGAAGAAAAAGAAGAAGAAAAAGAACGTGAAGAAGAAGAAAGCGAAGAAGAAGAAGAACGCGAAGAAGAAGAACGTGAAGAAGAAGAACGCGAAGAAGACGAAGAAGAAGAACGCGAAGAAGACGAAGAAGAAGAACGAGAAGAAGAAGAAGAAGACGATGAAGAAGAAGAACGCGAAGAAGAAGAACGCGAAGAAGAAGAACGCGAAGAATAAGAACACGAAGAAGAAGAAGAACGCAAAGAAGAAGACGAAGAAGAACAAGAAGAGGAGGAGGAGGAAGAAGAGGAAGAAGAGGAAGAAGAGGAGGAAGAAGAAGAAGCGAAGAAGAACGCGAAGAAGAACGCGAAGAAGAACGCGAAGAAGAACGCGAAGAAGAAGAGGAGGAGGAGGAGGAAGAGGAAGAAGATGAGAAGAGGAGGAGGAGGAAGAAGAAGAAAGCGAAGAAGAACGCGAAGAAGAAGAACGCGAAGAAGAAGAAGGAGAAAGCGAAAAACCCGAAGAAGAAGAAGATCAACAACAACAACAGCAAGATGAATAAAAAGAACAAGAATAAGAACGCGAATTAAAAGAACGAGAAAAAGATGAATATGAAGATGTAAATGATGATAATGGGGCATTTTCCTGCCCCAGTTCTGTACCACCTCTTATCTCATGCTATCCGCATTGAGAGCATCTCGTGACCTCTCGACAGGGCAGGCCATCATTCCATAATTGGACCAATTCAGTCAGTTATATATTCCTGCTAAATCCCAGCGTATCTTCCCACTACCTGGATTCATTCGTCTCGCAACCTCGCAACAGTGAGGGCTCACAATGGAATAGGATCAGTTGATCTGGTCTCTGAGTCATCCAAGGATATTGCAGGCAGATCGTCGGGTCCAATATCGAGTCCGACGACAGTAGCGAAACCCAGGTTGGTCGATAGAAGTATAACTTCCGGAAGGAAGCGAGGACCTTCGTAGCGATCAACCTGTGGACTGGCTATAGTTAAAGATATGATAATAAGTCTAAAGATGAAAGAAATTTTCCCCAATCGGCCAATTGATAAGCTCGTGGAAGCTATCCATCCTGATAAACGTCACGTCGCAAGCCTAGCTCCCTCACTCCGGCAGAACTGAGGTCAGATTGAAGTTCGATCAACGGTTCTTAAATCACTCAATTTAGAGATAGCGCAACCTGATACGCTTATCAAGCGTTCACTAACAGGTTCTTATATCACTCAATTTAGAGATAGCGCAACCTGATACGCTTATCAAGCGTTCACTAACAGGCTCTCGTTAATATCTTACCTTTGCTTCCATTTACGGCTGAATTTCGAGTGCGCGCTTTATACCGTCAAACCAATTAAGGCAGCCTACAAAACAGTAGTTTAACACTCAAGATTTATTATTCTCGAATACCATCTTATATGCATAAATATGTATATTTAAGAAGTGAATTGGCATGCAGTACACACAGCCCCGTAACAAAGGTTTTGTAAGTCATGTGACAAGTTATGGAGCCGGGTCAAAAAACAAAAAACCCGAGCTCTACGAATGCGACTGACCGCGGCCACATAGGTCGAATTCCGTGACCCATATCATATGTTCAGCGTGAAGCCGCGAGTACCGATTGGTACGAAGCACAAAACGACTAGGGTTGGGGTGGCGTTGTAAGCGCCCCTGCAGGATTCGGGGTGCCGCCCAGGAAGCCAACGCATTTTGGAGCATTTAATATGAGATGTAGCACATTTCGGTTAATTGCTTTTGCTGATCTTTGTGTTGTATATCTTGGAACAAGCAAAATAAAGTTGTTTATGGCTCTTACCTTTATATATCTCCTACTGAAAAGAAAGGATCTGCAAATTTCTTATGACCCCTTCTTGAAAAATTGGGGGTGTGTATCCCCGCAGACCCAACCATTGTAACGCCATTGGTGGCACAGAAATTTCAAACATTTTCTATTATTGCTGCAAAGACGGGCATTCATGTGAATGTCATAAAGTATGCCAAAGCTATGATATCAGGTCCACACGGGGCTGGATTAAAAACTGTTAAATGACCCATGCATCCTCGCTCACAACAATGATGTCCCTCTTACCTACCCAGATGAAATAGAAGGTTGAGTCAACCTAGGAAAATTCGAGGCCTGAAGTGGAACCTTGCATAACCGGCTTTCAGTTGAGGCATCTACACTGTAAGCTTGATGGAAAGCTGATGGGCTTACATCCATATCAATTTATCATCAGTATTGCCTTCTACTCGCTTTTGTTTTACATAAAGAAATTAGGCTATCTATTATCCGGATTGGCAAATCTAAATGCGATTTGTAAACGCAATGTAGTTAAATTTGTTAAAGATCCAAAATGCCTTGCACGTACCACGCACGGATCTGTGCCATAACCAGAGAAAAGTTGATACAGTGCACATCCCGAGATCACGCATGACAGCCCGCATGAGTGGAGCTTTGTTTAAGTGCCAAAAATGATGGGTATGTTTAGCCTGGGCCCGCGCGTAGGCTAATTGTTGATGCTGAGACTGGTGATCATATGTATACAATAATAACCATATATCCATGCCATAGCTTATAATTAGTTTGGGTCAACCGAATTCTAAATGTGCAAGCTCTTCAAGAACTGGAAATAAATGAGCAGATGAGGCACTGGGGCACATGCTTTGGCGATGGTGCGATACTGGGGCAAATGCATCAGCGGCTCTATAGCTACGGACCTGAATACACAGCCCGCGAAGTTCACTTGTCTCTTCTTTTTGGTTCTCACCCATGGGCCCCCCAGATCGCCAACTCAAAATCTACCGGCGCACAATTCAGGTCCCTGCGCTGGATGTGTTCCAAACAATGAGGCTTCGTAAGTTCGAACTTCCTGACGTTGCAAGGCCAAGCAGGGCCACACCAGAGCACCCCGAAGCTATGATATCAGGTCCACACGGGGCTGGATTAAAAACTGTTAAATGACCCATGCATCCTCGTCCCAAATGGTGGACTCCGTTAAACACTTGCAAGGTTAGCATCGAGCTAGAAACAATCTCGAAATGACCGCAGTATAAGACGGCTCCATGACAAACAGAACAGTCCGGAGAGGGGACACAACTGTAATGACGATGAAAATCGAAGAAAGAAGGTAACCAAAGAAATGGGATGGTCGAAAATGATGATGCTGAGTATGCCTAACGGATACAATCAAATAACAAGCAAACGGAAAAGGCTTAACATTAAGTCAGTATTACCTCTTTGGAAGTAGGTCTATAAACCCGTCCAGTGGAGAAATTATCGTCAACACTTGCACTTAATATCCTTCGAAATCAACCGCCCTAAACTGTTCCGATTTACTAATAAGTGGGCAACAAAAATAAGCCCAATGTTTTTCACGTTAAAATAAAAACAAATAATTAGTCCCAACCTTCTAAGGTTTGCTCATAAAAATCAATTCTGAAACCAATCACAATCGCTGTATTATAATCACTCAGCTAGACATCGAAAGAAAATCACATAAGACCTGTTCTAAATTGCTAAAATTCACAGCTAAAGGCAATTATTTGAAATTGCTAAGATTTGCACAAAAGAAGCGTCAAAATAGCCAGCGGGAGGTGCACCGCCCGCCCCGGATCCCATTAGATGAATTTACAGCGCTGCCTTCAACTAGGCCTACATATCTGCGGTGTCCCTAAACATTACTCTTTCGATAAATCAACTTTATATAAATGTAAATCGCACATTATTACAAAAAATGTGCAGCTTCATTTAGCTTGCGGGGCATCCAGACCGCTTAGTACACAGATCTTTGCAAGCGCGAATGCCTATGGGTTAACCCTCACCTTCCAAACTAGAACTTCTAGCGCATCCACTGCCGACAGATCTCACCCACTGACTCGCCTACAAATCGTAAACTCGAGACTTCGACAGCGCTGAACGAAACCCAATTCGGGGAACCAGCTTACTCACAGGCTCTCAGTCAAAACAAAAATAGATAGGCAGGAAGGGTTCGGTTCCAGGTCAGGAGCCAAGAGTCAGGCAGTCAGACGGCTAGGGTGGATGGTTTTTGGAACTGGATCTGCATGATAGAAAAGGGGAAGAAGAGGAATCAGGAAAGAATCTGGGGAAGAAGAGTATTTTCAGTTTTAAGTGTGCAGAGATTGCAAGGGGTGAAGTGTTGGCGAATTCGTAGGATGGATCAGACAATTGTCGTAATTCTGGCGAGAGTTTGTTCCAGAGGGATGGAGCGGCTATGGCTATGAAGCGATTTCCAAATTGTAAAGATTAGGTGATGAGAGGACGGAGAAGTACCAAGGCGGAAGAGATGCGGCTTGAACGGAGTGGTTGGAAGGTAGGTATAACTGACGAAGATCGGAAGGTTGAGAGGACTGGAGTGTGTTGTAGGTAAGTGATAGGATTTTGTACTCTATTCGTTCAGGTATTTTAGCGAGTGAAATTGTTTGATAGAAGGAGTGATGTGATGGGGGTTTGGTGACAGCACGAGCGAGAGCATTCTGGATAGACCCTCTTTACCAGAGAAGTAAATATAGGACGAAAATAAGAACTAACGAAATGGAATATATTTAAATGTCTCGATTGGCCCGTATATACTCAATAGGCCTCTATAGCTATGCTTAGGTGCACAAACCTATCGTCTTCCTTTTCTCATAATAGGACCCTGCTATGGGACGCAACGTAGGCCCTGCACGACAACCACACAACACTCGAAATACACAGTTTATTTCATATATATTTCATATTTCATTCTCCGCCCTATAAATGTAGGGCCTATAGCCTACACAGGATTAATTTGTATTTTAAAACTATTGTTCTATTCTTTTAAACGTTTACTCATCCGAACGTTTTAGGTTAGACGCTAAAGTTCTTACTGGTCTAAAGATGTCTATTCAACACTTTGCTGAGACCGTAGAATACAGACAACGACGAATTCCTTCCTTCCTCTGAATTGCTCAGAACCGTAGGTCCTAACACTCTCTATAACTGCACCTTGCAAGGACAGAACCCATATTTATATGCATCTAGCTTATCGATCGCAACTGCTTATGTAAGCGTAAAATTTTGCTAACCGCTTTCTCGGATGTTTCATTGTCGAGAAAAGAAAGCTATTCCCCGGAATTTCCTGAAAACTCGAACAACTAATCATATGACTTCGCTATCTCTAAACTACCTAGATGTCATTTAAAAACTACGTCTCGGGCCAAAGCCACGTGACCAGTACGAACATGTTACAACTGCGTAATGAAGCGTAAAATTTGGCAAATCGCTTTCTCGGATGTTTCATTATCCAGAAAAGAAAGCTATTTCCCGGACTTTCCTGAAGGCTCGGACAAATAATCATATGACTTCGCTATCTCTAAACTACCTAGATGTCATTTAAAAACTACGTCTAGGGCCAAAGCCACTCGACAGACACGAACATTTGCTGACAATATGACGTAACAATATGACGTAAGTTTATTTTGCGCTTAGTAGTCGGAAATTCACACAGGCCTATTGTTGTCGCGGTTGAGGCGTATTCATGAGCAACACATGTTGTGGTTAGTGGTTATTCTGAAAATGTTCCAACAGCTTGGCACTAGTTGTTGACAAAGCACTTTGAAAAATCTGGTCTCTGACGCGGCTCAGTGTGGCGCTGAGAAATTTCGGCAATTTACATTTGCACAAAACTTTCATTTTTAAGCGTCGTGTTTTTAGATAGACCTATCAGCAAGCTAATGCTGGGTCGAGGCCATATGGTCGCTATAGAAAACATGCGCGTTTACACTTCAATGATCTACCACACTTAGCTAGTCACGTAGGAACTGCATCTTGAGACAGAGGTCTATGATTCGGTACAAAGATTCTAAAATCTTTGGTTGAGTGGCCTTGGGCCTATAGGGGGGGGGGGGGGGGGGGCAAATCGTTCCCTGTGGACGCAAAAGACGAGTTACTGAACACGTGCCATGTATCGCTCCGCCAACAGCCTCAAAACATAATTTGACCAAGCGAAAATAATTTCGGATTCCTTGCTATATCGCTTAAAGAACGCGTTAATGTACTAGTAAATAAATTAATTTCTTACCTGTATCCGGAATTAACATAGGCGAGTTTCTACAGTTAAACCATTTCGTAAAAAAGCGCCGAGTCAAACGACGTAACCGTATCAGTTGTCGAGGGAAAACCGAGACTTCGAGGAAAGGGAATGGATTGTCTTCATCGACAGAAATCGCAATGACTTCAATTTCTATCATAGAAAACATGAATATTAAAACATCAGTCGAGTGTAAGCATACTGGTTAGCTGTTGAACTCCCGAGGCGGAGGTCGGCAGTTCATAAACATGCCCGAACACAAAAATATATTTCTGTTTAAATTTGTAACTCGCGCCCCCTGCCGAACTCCAGTATATTAAAAAGTGCATCTGAAGTACTGTAAACTAGCCGCCTAGACAGCGAAGGTAAATAGTTACCTGCACCATCTGTATTGGTGTTTCTTCAAGACGTGGTCGTAATCGTAGATTTCTACAGCGCCCAACGAAAAACACGCCACGAGGACCATCGCTCAGTCAAAACAAAATCGATAGGCAAAAGTGCTGTTCCAGGTCAAGATCCAAGAGTTGTTACTGAAAACACGTGACAAAACTGAGCGTACTGAAAACACGTGTTTTCAGTACGTGTTTTCAGTACGCTCAGTTTTGTCTCCAGCGTTATTGCTTTGCTTTTCCAGATCTTATCCATGAATTTCTGTGTTGGTGTCGCCTTTGCAATTCTGACTAGTACTACTTTCCTACTGTCCAAGTCATGCATAATATTACATACATCCAAGGTATGTAAACTTTTCAACATTTTCCAACTGAATGCCGTCCACGACCGTCTTCTTTGTTAAATTCTTTTTGCCAAATGCAATTGGTTTACTATGTCTCAGTCCACACACTTAGTCAAGATAGTTAAATGGCAATTATTCATCCAACGCTTTGATTACACGTGGGATTCTTCGATGTTTGGCGTTTACTCCTGTATTGTTCGCAGTGCACATTACGTACACCATGTGGCAAACATTCTCTAGGATACCATTTCTCTGTGGACGATACTCTGATTTACATTTCGTTTGAGTTTGTGTTGTCATCTGTGCAGCTGATGTCCACAGCCTTTGTGGAAGTGCAATCTTGGATGGTGGCTAATAAACTCCTTCTCACCCATCAAAAACTGAATTTTTGCTGCTTGGCAGTCCACAGAAGCTCAAGAAGTTTGAATGACTTAAATCTTTAAAATAGGTCACTCACTTTTTGAGTTGGTCGAGTTCTGCTCGTAACTTGGGTGTTGTTGTTAACTCTGCTATGTTCCTCACTGACTGTGTGAGTAGTATTCATAATTGTCACACATGGACATTCACGACATATGCAGTATTATGTCTTAAAGGGTATCTCTGGTAAGCACATTGGTCTCCAGTTGCTGTAATCTCACTTCTTACTGGTATAACAAAGTCAAATTTTCAGAAACTCCAGAGAGTTCAGAAGTCTGTAGCAAGTCATAACTAATACAACAGGATACGAGCACATAATACTTGTACTTAAACTGTTTCATTTTCTTCCTGTTCAGCAGAGAATCAGTTTCACATTGATCAGTTTCACGTTGGGGCTTATGGTTTATAAAACATGGAATTGTAGTCAACTTAATATCGGGCCTTATTTCCCAGTCTTATCATTGTTCAACTAGGTCATCTGATTGCCTTTCTCTGGTCTTACCTAAACTACAATTGTTCTTGGATGGTCCCTGGACCTAAACTGGAGCTTGGTTGATGTCTCGTGCATTAGACATCAGTGATACAGCAGGTACTAATTAATAATACTAATACAAACCTCTAAAGTGACTCTGATTAAAGACACAACAACTAATTATGTGACTAGGGATATAAGAATGTAAAGCTTTCATGAAAAACTCAAAACTAGCAATGTTTTAAACATGTCTGATTTTGTAACTTCTGAGAAAAACAGATACTGCATGAACACCTATCAAAATTACCAAAGAATTCAAATTACATTACTGCAACTGCAATAGAGCTGCACAAGAGGTTGATACAAACCGATCCCTTGCTTCACAAAGAATGATGAATCAGTTCATATTAATATTTAACTAATGAACTGCTTTTATTAATACACCAGAATCTCTTTATAATGCTGTCTATGGACCAGAATCTCTTTATAATGCTGTCTATGGAAGTCATATAAAGAATCTCTTTATACTGCTGTCTGTGGGAGCCATACCAACTGTCTTATAACAATGTTGTGTTATAATGAGTAAATTTCCTACAGCGTAACTAAATTAACATCTCAAATCTTGTTATAGAATTCTTTTATTACTAAGCATGTTAGAGGGAGGTTCTGGTGTATATTGGTAGTAATAATTACCAGTATGTTGTTAGTAATAATTACCAGTCCTAATTAAACCATCCTACCATAATCAGTAAAATTCCTCAACACAGCCACCAATACTGTGGGTTCATGTGAGAGCCAACATAATTCAATGTCAATTAATCTCTTAAGCTCCCATTTACAGAACACCTTTCCTAAGAATGAATCAAACTACAGCTGCTCTTTCTTATCCTCTTAATGACTGTTGTCCTCAATTATGGAATGAGAAATCACAGGTAAATCTAAAACGCTTCTGCCCAACTGAACCAGTAACACCAACAATTAACTGATAAATAAATTAAAACTTAAATGTCAACTTTAATTTATTAAATTAAAATGAACTAATCAGATTCAACCACAGCTGTTGTGAATTTGAAGTCATAAAAGTGAATTCCAAACAAACCAAGTTAAAATAAACCAATCACAATAAGCTTTGTCTAGGACTTTGTTTAAAGTCTACGAATCTTAGATAACTTCAACAATTATTAAGATAGGCATTAACAACACCTTCAACCATAAGAAATATATCAAAAACAGCAAAAAAACAAATATATCAAAAAACAGTAAATGCAACTGACATGCCTAAAACACGACAAAAGTGTTAGAAGCACATAAGACTTGTTTCATATTCATCTACTCAACAACAGCATCTTGCATCCACAAAGCAAAATGGCAGTAAGCATGAAAACTTTCAAAACGAAAACATAAAGAACCAAATAAAAATTTATTATCTGTTTTAAAATTGAAATATTCAGCCTAAGAGAGGAATTTTGTACAAATACACAAACTTACATGTTACACCTAATTTACCACTTTCCCACATACAAAAATTTAATTTCAGGATTTTCTGCATAATTCCAGGGTTTAAGGAGTTCCCCGATTAACCCGGCAACAGATACTGAAGCAAGTTCTTGACTGCATGTCATTTCTGCTGCCAAGTGCTCCCTGAAATCAATTGTTTGTGTGCATGGGGAAGATATTTCTTCTTGCCTCCAGTACTTTATCCGAATCCACGGGGACACTGGGCTTGACCTGCCCATGATCACTTTTGTCTGGCGTCATGTCCACTGATCCTGGGTCACCACTCTGCAATTGATAAAAGCAAATTTGCCAAATGATAAATTTTGCTAAGGTGATTTCTGGGTTTACAAAAAAACAGTACTAATGGTAAAGAGAATCAAAGTTAATTGTGATATTTAAGGTTAAATGTGCTTTTGATTTGTGAATTTTGAGAAATTCTCATGTACTGCCATGTTTTTAATTCTGTCACTAAAAAGTGCTGACAAGAAACACTTCTGTCAGTAATGAAATACCTTTGGTGGCATCATTTTATTTGCATCGCAGAAGTGCTGGAAGCACTTAGTTGCCAAGGTGACAGCTTCTACTTCTCGCTTTTTGAAGTAAACTTGAACGCGCTCTTCGCTAAAAGTCTGTGGCAACATCTGAGAAACCTAATGAAGGACAAAAAAGTGACAGAAAGTCAGAAATCAACACAAGCTGTTTAACAGATTAGCAATTATCATTGAACAAAACTCAACTAATTTGTGCTTAGCTCCAGTCTCATCCCATTAGTTAAGAATTAATTAGTTGCTCATATATATGATATTAACTATATATAATGTATAATTTATCTGAATTTTTGTTATGCCAAAGTATTAGGCCATTTCTTTCTTTATTGACAGTTGTTATTCTCATTTAGTTAAGAATTGATTGGCTGCTCAACGGTTGGACATTAGCTATTGTTATATTATCGTGTAATAGGTTGCCCTATATTAGCGGGACGTTGGTCCCTTTTGGGTAGACCTTTTTCATCCTAACAAGTATATTCTTTCTGTTATGTGCAATGTTTTATTCTGTTCTTATTTTTCTGGAGCAATAAACTACTTACTTTCCTTGCTTGGCCTCTCTTGCTCCTTTCCTTGCACTCCTGCCAGTTGTGTTGTTGCCTGCCACACCGACTAATATGCCGGTCTCCTTGGTTCCAGGCCATAGCACTCTCCGGTCGGCCTCCCTTGGACTCCTGACTGTCCCTCGTATGCACACTGCTACAGCACAGTCTAGAAGCTTTGCCTACATTGGACCTAGTAGCTGGAATTGCCTTTCCCGAGAGCTCCGGCTTGAATGCCTCAGTTTGTCTCTTCCGCAGTTTCGCAAGCGCCTGAAGTCTGTATTATTTGACAGTGGTCTCACTGGTTCGGGTCAGGAGCGTCTCTGATGAGTCTATTCTTGAAGTGGCGCTTTATAAATGTCAAATTACAATTACAATGTCTTAGACAAGGACAGATACTAAAGCTGATTCTCACTATGCCAACAAGGCATCACTTCCAGCTTAAGGTAGCCTATACATAGGCTTAAATGGATACAAACCAAGGACTAGCAGTTTCTATTACTTCAGCCAGCTAAGTTTTACTTCATCACAACTTGAGTTAATTCAAACCTGTTGCTGCCTGACACGTATTGGCTGTGTTGGGTCCGACTTTTTGTAAAAACGTATGTGATCCACTGGGTTGTCTTTTCTCATTCCATAATCATACCTGACAATCTATAATAACATCAAAATCCAAGGTCAAAGTTAAAAGTTGCATGTAAGGCAAAAGCCACAAAACTTCCTTTCTGATGAGATTAACAGTAGTATTTGAGCATTTTAAACAGATTACAAGGTAGCACACATGGTTACACAATGCTTTAAATGCACTAGGGTTTAGCTGCATAGGTTAAAGCGTACATCAAGGCACCTCTATGTACGAGGATCGTAATCGTAATTCTGAGATTTCTACAGCGCCCAACGAAAGCCACGCCGCGTGGACCAGCTTATTCACAGGCGCTCAGTCAAAACAAAATTGATAGGTAAAAAGGGTTCAGTTCCAGGTCAAGATCCAAAAGTCAAGCCGAGAGACAGTGTGGCAGCTATGGGGGGGAGGTGTTTGGGGTTGGAGAGGACAGAGAGATAAGAGGAAGAAGGGGTGTCAGGATAGGATCTGTGAAAGAGGAATGTTTTCAGTTTTGAGTGAAAGGCTGAAGCAGAAATTGCAAGCGGTGGAGCATCGATGAGTTTGTATGATGGGTCAGAAAACTGTCACAGTTCTGGGGGAGTTTATTCCAGAGTGGTGGGGCAGCTATGGAGCGATTAACAAATTTTAAGGATGAGGTGACGGGAGGACGGAGAAGTATTAGGGCAGAAGAGGAGTGGGTTGAGCGAAGTGGTAGTATTGTAAATAACTGACAGAGAGGAGGGTTGGGAAGATTGAAGTGTGTTGTAGGTAAGTGATAGGACTTTGTACTCAATTCGTTCAGGTATTTTAAGCCAGTGTAGTGATTTAAGAACAGGAGTTATGTGATGGTGTTTGGGGGTTTTGGTGACAGCACGAGCAAGAGCATTCTGTATGGCTTGAAGGCGGCTTATTTGGGTGGAGCCTATGTTCAGGAATAGTGAATTGCAACAGTCTAATTTAGCATGAACTATGGATGTGGCGATGGTTGATGCAGTTTTAAATTCGAGCATAGGGTGGAGTCTGCGGTCACGTATATGCATAAAGCAAGAGCGGGAGAGATGGGTAATGTAATCAGAGAAGCTGAGGTTTTGGTCAAAGATCACACCTTGGTTATGGACGGAAGTTAGTGTTAAAGGCGTGTGTGCAGGCAGAGTCCAGGCTGAGAGAGATAGAGGAATCTGAAATTTTCTTGAGCTGGTCGCGTAGGCCTGTAAGTATGAATTCGGTTTTGTATGGGTTCAAGCACAGGAGATTAGATGTCATCCATGAGGAGATCTCGGTAACCGTATGGAGAAAAAGAGATGAACAATTGAGTGTCGTCAGGATGTTGGTTCGCATAGCGATAGTGGTTATGTTTCATAGATTTTAATCTCGGGTTAGCATAGTCCACACACAGGGACCTTAAATGGTGTGGCACCCATTTAAATGGGCAGAGGTGGTGAAAGATTTTACACAATAAAAAATGAGCAGGGTCAAGGCCATACGGTTGCTACAGAATAACTGGTAGCCTATATTTACAATTTTTTAAAATTTACTTGTGTTGGCCATGAGAGGTTGTTCACTCTATGTATAGCTCAAGTAAGTCACAGAGACATATCTTTTGATCACCCTACTGCACTTGTGAAAGATATTTCCAAGATTTTACAGCACATTTTTATCTACAGTTGTGTTCTTGGTGTTGTATAATGGAATTCCCTGTGTAAACTGTCCATTTTTTGGCTAGTTGGACTTGCAACTACGGTAGATGTGCTCTCCATTAGTCAAAATCTTAAGCCATGTCAAAGAATTATAGATAATTTTAGGGTACAATAGCCAAACGGTTAGAGCGTTCAGCTTGTAACACAGAGATTACATGTTCAAGCCTCTGCTGAGAGGGTTAGGGTTACTGTGAAGAGACCTTGAACAAGTCCTTCACTCACATTGTTGACTGCCCTCAGTTGATGCTTAGTAATTAGACAGTGGCATTTAATAAATACAGAAATAATAAATACCAGGTAATAATAATAAGATAATTTCAGAACAATCAGAACCCACCATATTAAATTATTAAGCATGAAATCAATGTCACATTACACCTAACCTGAACAATGATATCCAAAAGACTGAGTGGAGTGGCAGGTGAAATTTCACGTGAGAATGATGCAATTTTTTCACGTATTTCATCTTCAGAATACTTAAACAACCAAATAAGACACATTTATTCGCATAAAGTTAAACATCGCAAAGTAGTCAGAAGAAAACCATCATGCCTTACACTATACATGTTTTTAGTTTTGCATATACATGTAATCATGTAGTGCTATGACTTAAGAAGAGGCTGATTAGTGGAGGTTATTTTTCATTCAGTGTAAAATGTGACAGTTTGAAATTGAAAAATAACCTCACACTGCGTGGATGGCAATCACTCAAACTAGGATCATTTCAATCTGCAGCATTTTGGTAGATCGTTTCATCTTCCAAAATCTAGGTCTTTCCCACAACCTTAACTAGACCTGTATGACAGAACTCTACAAAACATCCAGAAATGGACAGCAAATACAAAATTTTGAAACTGAGAATATATGGGAGCCCAGTATTGTCTTGGTTCAGTATTACATGCATTACAAGAAGGATCCTCCAAAACCCAAGACCAAGCTTCTGGGGAGTTCCTTAGAGCCATATAAACAACCTTGGTACCTTTACTGTACCTTTTAAAAGCGGGTGTCCGATGACGAAGAAGAATGTTTGTGTGCCTGAAAATTGACAGTCTCCTGGTTTAAATGCATTACCTGTATAATTTGATTGAGTACTGTAGTTCTCTTCAGTTCATTAACCATACCTGTAGAGTTCCTGGTTGAGCAGGCTTTGTCTGCCCAATAAACTTGTACAGCTCACGACGTTCCACTCTTTCCAGGATCTCGCGTGCCTCTTTAAGTTTCTCATCAGTTGAGTAGAGTATCATGTGAAAGATTCCATCATTCAGTTTAGTGTAAGCAGACATGTCGTTAATTGTGTCCGAGATTTTAAAAAGTTTCCTGCAGCCAAATTAAAAGGCAAAGACGATAAAGGTTAAGCATTCATGGATTCTGGATTGCAGATTGTTGAACTGTTACTAGAAGAGTTTCTTTACCAAGTAAATTAAAGATTAGCAGCATGAAAGCCAAAACAGTTAAATTAATAAAATACTAATCTAGTTGGCAACCATTTTTGCTAATTATTCACCAAGTTTCAGGCCAGCATCCAGTTAAAACATTGAACTAAATCAATGGTTTCGCCCAACTATGCTCTAGTAGTACAGTGCAGTCCCACTTAGATGCAGTCATTGGGAGCCAAAGTCATTGCAAGCACGTATTAACGAACCGTGGATGGAAATAGTGGTAGACGTTCGACCTCAAGGTCACACTCATATAGGTAAAGATTTTATTTACTTGCATCATGAGTAATCATACCCTTCTTTGTTGGTGATAAATAGATGATCATTAGCAAGCAGCATTGCTTCTGTGATCCTGAAACACAGAATATAAATAACTAGGCAAATAAATAACTAGGGCCTGCATTGCTTCTTAATGCATCAACAACTGCAATGCAACAATTTCTGGTTTAATAGACATGTTCCAAGTTCAGCAGTTTTGTGTAGATTTTTCCAAATAATTCTCCCATCCCAAAATCCAAGGTAGGCAAAAATGTCTCTATGTCAGTTAGTCATAGTTCAGCATCTCTGACATGTAAAAGCACATATAAATACTTTAGTACATACATATAAACATAAATACGTACCAAATACATGCATTCAACACATCAATATTCAGTGCAGGCAGTAGAAGATAGCTAATTATAATTAATTTTGGTTGCACTAGTTCCGAGTGTTAATTGTATCTAGATGTACTTACATGTTCTCAATGATTTTAGTGTTTTTGTGTTGGTATGCTCGTCTGTGAAGCACATTTCGAGTATAGAACATATCATAGCAGTTGCCCACTTCCTAAAAAACACATCCCCAACACAATACATTACAGACAACAATAAATGTACTTGTTTTTTCTGTAGTGTTTTTTTATATAGCCTCAACCCTGTTCATTCTTCAATTAAATGCTAGGGCGAGATCCTTCACCAATGCTGCCCGTTTGAATGGGTGTCATGCCACTAAGGTCCTCACATAAGGACTGTGCTAGCCCGAGATTTAAATCTCTGAAATACAGCCACAATCGGTATGCAAACCAGCATCCTCACATACAGAGGCGCCTTGACATATGTTTTAATCAATGTAGCTAACCAGGCCAGTAGTCGATATAATGCTCTTAGTATTCTTGGCTTTGTGTGAAGCATTTGGCTAGTTGTCACCAAATCATCAAAGACTTGAACCTTTATTAAACAAAGCTTTGTTAAAGTTGCTGTTTTGAGGAAATATCCAGGCTGAATACGTGTCAAAGTTCAGGGTGCTCTATTAATGCTACCCACATTCTCAAAAGTTGGCTAACATGGGCTCTAGTGTTGTTAGAATGCTCAAAGACTAAACTGTGCATTTTCGAAGTATATTCGTAAACAATTCTGATCAGTTGCTACAAAGGATCTTGTATTGTCTGATTACAGGCCACTTTGGTGTGCTTTATTATCCACAACAACCTATTAGCACTCCGACTATGCATGTTGCCAGACATCAGGTTAAGAAATGTACATGCTTTATTTTCCTTGAGCCTATCACAAGAAAAATGTTCCTCACACAATCTAAGACCATCTCATTGATATGGCATGTTCTACGAGCAGACAGAGGCCAACCTTGTCTCGGCTGCAGATTTGAAGCTGTCCATCAACTTCAAGGACTCTGGCGAATTTCATAAACCGGTTGTGGTCAAAGTTGCTGCGGATTCCCAGATGATGGCAATCCCGTGCAAAATAGTCCCACTTGTCGACATCTATCCCATTACGCTTGTTTGCCACCACCTACATACATAAACACAAATACATGCACACAAATGCATCATTTAGAGCCAGTTGCATAACAGTGGAACTTGTTTTGGATCAAATTTTTTATATTCAACTTATTTTTGTCAGGACTTGCAACAGTCTGACAAGGTTGTGAGATTCATAAAAGATGAAAGCATACATACATCATACACTCGTTCATTCATTTATTCATTCAATCATTTATACATGCATACATATTTACATACATGGATACATACATACAGTGACTTGGCTTTCTATGCTAAAGCAAATGTGAAATTATTCAAAAACTTAACAGAATTGTACGAATATCAGAAGTAGGTTCCTCATCAATAAATCAAACTTGACAGCTATTTTAACCTGTTTGAAAAAGTGAATTCTGACTTTAGCTAGAATGACTGACTGCACGAACATAAACGTTCAGAGCTGCATACAGAAACAAAACATCAACAAAACTACAGTCGAAAGAACTACATGAAAT
Organism: Norana najaformis; assembly: GCA_964023275.1. Taxonomy (NCBI): domain Eukaryota; kingdom Metazoa; phylum Annelida; class Clitellata; order Crassiclitellata; family Hormogastridae; genus Norana; species Norana najaformis. Next base: position 32,783,145 of record OZ029915.1, on the reverse strand, counting down.
TTATGTAAACTCACAAACCTCATAAAGAAAACCTTTTTCTCTAGGTCGACCTTTATATGGCCAACTTTCCTGAAACAACAAAACAAACAAATAAAATAATTAGAAAACTGAATGATGTGAAAAATGACATGACACAGAGGAAGAGTAGTTAGTCCCTTATGACAAACCTTAGAGGCAGCTGTGGGTATGAAATATAGGCAACTTTATTTTCTTATTAGCCTTCTGATCTTCCCACTGACACTGTGCAGTGAACATGATCATTTCATGGTCAAGTCTGCTAAGGGGCACTAGTCAAATCCAGAAATCTAGAAATAATATATCTTTCCAGGAAGGAATCTGATCCTCTGACCTCTGAGTTGATAGTCTTCAATGCTAACCAACAGACCAATCTGCCCCAAAAACCTGAGAAATTCTAAAGAGCTGGGCGAAAACAGATTCAAAACTTAGTCCAATGTGACAAAGACGATTCATTGTACAGTTATGTAAACTAACTGCCCCACAATAAAAGAAAATATTTATATAAAACTGTCTAGTTATTTATTCCCAGAATTGATTTCCACCATATTTCACTCTTTCTCAGCCTTTCAATTCATTTGAAACTCTTTCTTGATCAGTTCTTTGCTGATTTTCTCCCCATATTCAGACTAGCAGTTCATCTTAAAGACACTTTTCCATGTATTTCACAAATGATTACAGTACTATGAATGGATCACCTCCTATATTCTGAGCATGCTTGATTTCCATAATAGAGGGAGTACTTAAACTATGATGCTCTTCTGTAGAGGTGCTTCAAAGAAATTGTCTGTTATGGTTACTTCAGAATGCAATATCTGACACCTGTTTATGATGACAGACCAAACTATCAACTGAATTGCATTCTAAGTTAACTAACAGTAAATGAGTGAGTGACCAACCTTTGCATTGGTGGTTTCTGATGGTCCTGCAATTTGCTCTGTGATGAAAATTAAGTCCTCTTCATTCAGTTTCCATTTTTCAAATTCTTTGTGCAAGTTGTTAACTTCCACAAGGTATTGAAACATCTTCACTGAGGCGTGTTCATGCTGGCAAAATTAAACAAAGTATATGCTAAATAGGTGTCAAAAGTTTTTTAAAATATGGCCTGGGTACTTGAATCCATTCTGAGGAGGTACCCAACTGCCTGCCACACCATTGTAGGATAATAAATCAATTGTCCAATGCATCACTACATGCACTTAGGTCTAATTCAAAGTCAAGCAGTCACCTTACCCACAAGCCAATATATCTTTCAGCCATCCATTATGACAGCAAATAATTTCTATTGACTTCCAAAGACTAAAGAAGTTTGTTATTTTACAAGCTTCACTGATTGATAACTCTCTACTGCAACCCGATACCCCACCCCATGACTTCACAGGCCACATACAACATCGTATTATTGAGTCATGAGCCTGTTACTAATACAGCAATCTGTTTAAACTAATCATTATGCTTCCTTGGCCAGGCTAAGGGTTATACGATTCACAGCCTGGGTGCCACCATTTGGGCAGGCACCTGGCCCTCTGAGTGCAGATGACAAACCTTATGCTAAAGCACAAAAAGTAAGCCAGCTAGTTTCAGTCATAAGTTATATTATGCAAAGTTTAGATGAAACTTTACTCAATCAAAATTTTATTAAACTTCAGCACTGATAACATGGCAAGCAACTAGAACCCGTCTCTTTCTAACTGGCTAAACATTCATCATTTCAACCATATATGAGGTCAGTTTGAATAAATGCCGCTAATACTACTACTGCATAGGAAAATGAGTGGTGCTATTACTAACAGTGGGACTTCAAGCTGCCCCACAGAAATGAAAACAACTGCAGCACTACATTATCAAATTACCAAAATAATTTAGTTAGGAGACAGACATTTTAGTCATCATCTGAAGCCAATTTATAATGATACTTAACTACTGAGAATCTCAGAAAATGTTTTATCAAACAAATATTAATCTTCTTTTAAGAACCATAGTGCATTCTTTAATCTTCTAAAATATTAATATTCATGAACAATACTGCAATTTGTTTAATTTTCCAAAGTCAACAGTTGCACTTACCTTCCACTCTCGCTTTCCACTGACTTTTGGAATGAAAACTCCATCAAACATATGTGAGAATGGCCCATGTCCTTGAAGAAAACATTCATGCAGAGCATTATATCCAAGGTTCAACTAGACATTACTCCAACAAATTTACTTGCAGTTAAAAATAGGTAAACACTTTTCCCAAACAAGTTTCATCTTACAATTAATCACTGGAAAGACTTTCAACTTGAAGAATATTATGTCAGATTCTAAATTCAGTCAATTCAGCTATCGGTTGCTGTCACACAGCATGGCACTAAATTAACTATTTATTTATCTATCTATTTATTTATTTAAATTACTTATCATGAGTGCAATGCACAATGTTAACTTCAGGGGCAATTTAAGAGCACTGTGTGATATTCCTTCTAACTAGAAGTCACACACCATTTGTGTGTTACAGATCAGTAGATCACCTGTTATAGATCTCATTAAAATTATCAAAAAAGAAGCCACTGGTTTCATCTGACACTTGTAACAAACAAAAATAACAGTCAGAGATTCAGATTCATGATGCTCTGTTTATAATTTTTCTTATACATTTAATCTGAAATCTTTGCTTGCATGCTTAACAAATAATGGTACATATACAAATGGGTGTGCATGCTGGACTCTCAACTCCAAGCAGTGGCGTCGATCCTATGGGTGCCCCTGGGGCCCGGGCCCCGGCAATATTTTGAGCCTGGGGGCCCGGCCATTAGTTGGGCCCCGGCAATATTTTAGCTGTTAAATCAGTACAAGGCAGCTCTGGAGTGGCAATTTTAGTTGTCGGTCTTCACTTTAAGACGTTAGTAAACAATGCCAGTCCGTAATTTCCGATTGTACCTCTCTAGGTATTGCTGTCTATGCCTACTTTTGCTTAGGTAGACAGACAAAAATATAGATACATGAATATGTACTACAACGGTACATATGTATTTATAATTATATGCAGGTTGACCAAGCCAACTGAGTCACAGGCAGTTGGACATACAGACTTTAAGCCACACAGGTCGCCAATCTATAGCAATGTTTGACAGGACCCTGAAAAATTAATGGAATGCAGGTCAAACAGCTGGCCCTCACATCAAGGCCATCGCCATCTGGATGTCATCTTCGACCAGTCAGGCAGTAGAGATGTAAGCCAACCGGGCTAAATTAGTCTCTTCAGTTACAAAACCATATACATGTACCTTATGTACATATGGTTTTGTAAATATGAGGTGGATACATATATATACCCATATTCGTATAGTCGCCCTTTATAATTATAATCCCCACACAGTCTCTGCATCGCTAGCCGAAGAAAGCGCCCTCTGTTAAGTATATGGATATAAGATTTCGTTAATTTTGAACAAGTAAAATTTAGGCACATTGCGTTTGAATTTGGTGATACGAAAATAGATAAATTTGGTATAAAACGTAAACGACTAGATGACAGTATTGATGGTGAAATTGCACTTGTGGAGGTAGGCTCATCAGCTTTTCATCATTGTTTGGTGTAGATGCAGTGAGGTGAAATTGAAAGCCAGTTACTTAGTTTCCCAATGTTCAACTCCAGGTATAGAAAATTTTCATAGTTGACTCAACTATCCGTCCCATCTGTATAGGTACAAGAAAAGAATCACGTAAGCGGATTATATAGTGCCTCTTTGTGTTGACATCCGGTTATAAATGAGTAATTAATAAATTTAGAGAGCTTTTGAGAGGTTATGCGAGGCGCTATACAAATGCTGTATTACAACAATATGAAATGTAAAATATGAATTTGTTTTCATTTACACAGTCTGCATTTAAGGCAAGTGACTCAACTCTCTGTTCTGACACTAAAGTCTTAAACCAAGTTCAGTCATGTATGGCAGAAAATGGATTGCTCTTAAACCCATCCAAAACTGAGTTTCTCCTTTTTGGAACCTCACAGCAACTGACTAAATTTAATTCTTTGACTTCCGTCCATCTAGGCATCTGGGTCGTACAACTCAACTGTTCAACCCGCAATTTGGGTGTTGTATTTGACTCCAACCTGTCATTCAATGAACATATTAATTCTATATGTAGGTCTGCCCACTACCACATTCGTGATATCCGTAGGATTAGGCACCACATTCCCTTCTCTGCCCTGGTTTGTTTGGCTAATGCTCTAGTCTCCAGCCGTCTTGACTACTGCAACTCGTTCTTACTGGCATTTCTAAAGCTAATTTGTTGAAGCTTCAAAGAGTCCAAAATACATTGGCAAGAGCTATCACTAAAACTCCATAATATGATCATACATCACCAATCTTAAATGCGTTGCATTGGTTGTCCGTAGAAAAGGGCATATTGTTCAAGACTGGACTAATTGTATTCAAGACTCTACATTTCAGCCAACCTCACTATCTTCGCTCTGCACGTACTGACTCCCAAGATTTATCTCTACTCGACCAGGTCTTCTAGCTATGTAAATCTGACTATTCCGTGGACAAGAACAGCTCTTGGCAGGCGTGTCTTTTCTGTCGCTGGTCCTAGCCTCTGTAACTCTCTTCCGGCAAATGTTCGCTCGGCAAAGTCTGTTTCGGCCTTCAGACCTCGACTAAAAACTCACCTCTTCCTGAACTCATTTCCTCCGTAGGCTGTCTCTGTGTCTTCTGGGCTCCTCTTAGGCTTTTCGACCCGGACTCACCATGGAATTTGACTTTGACAATGATTTTTTAGCAGCGACCATCGAATGATGCCTTGAGCATCATTAGAGTGGCGCTATAGAAGTTCTTAGATTAGATTAGAGTGATAAAAACTGAAGTAAATGACAGGTAATCTGAAACCTACACTAGCGGCTAAGTTTGCTAGAAGAAGTACAATCAGGGAGAACATTTTCGGCAAGTTCATTGTCGAATAAATAATTATGTGCTCATATTGCGCTGCTTTAGCATTACTGTCATATAACTGCTGTGTATACTTAAGTTGACATTCCATTGTAAAAAATATTAGCGACATTTCTCATCTTTTGTCTTCCGAGCTTTGGGCTTTGTGTCTGTCTGCATTAGGCCTATTTCGATCTTGACCCCATACCAGGGGTTTCGCCCCTGAAACCCAATAGGGCTTCGCATCCAGACCCCATTATAGGCCCGGGCCCCCCCAATGTTTACGACGGATCGACGCCTCTGACTCCAAGGTAAATGATTCAAATCCAGCCAGGATAAAACATATGTGTATTTCAAGCAATGAAAAGAGTTCATGAACTGTACACTATTGGTAGGAAAACATAATGGCAAGGGTTAGGACTGGACACTTACGTGTAACACCATACGCAGATGATAACAAAATATAGAGTCACTGACAGTTCATACCCAGGCTGCTTCTCAGGGTTAGCTTCAACTCAGTTCAACACAGCTGAGCATAATAATGTTGTCCATCCATTCTCTAATTACTCTGGCAGTGCTAACATGAACATCAGAAAAGAAAAGACATTCAATGCCACAAAAATATTTTACTTCTTACCAAGATCGTGACACAGTCCAGCGATTTCAACACAAAGAATGTCTTCCTCTGTTATCTTGAGTGCAGGCTGTTTTGCATGAAGCTGCTTTACAAGCTGACCAGCCAGGAAGCCTACACTTTAAAATAAAAATTAAAACAACATTAACAGCAATAACATAATTCCAGACTATTCAGTATTTATTCAACACTATTCATTATCAACATCATTTAAGATTTATGTTGGTCTGCTGGTTGCTTCCAAAGGAAATAATAAAATACAAAATTAAGTTAGCTGGATGCCTATGACTGTTACAGTAGCTCCATAAGGGCATTCATGAAGGACACACAAGTCTACCCAAAGCCTTACACCTGTTGCATTACAGACTAGCTTATTATCCAGTGTCAAACCACAAGCACTTCTGTGCAGTGCCACTAACCAAAGTGGTGAAGAAACTGTCTTACAGCTGGCTTTGTGGTGGTGCTCAAATATTTTTGAAGTCTAGAGGACTACCAGATCCTTGTGGTGATTATTATTATTATTATTGGTATCGATATTAATATTAACAAAGAACACCATTAAAACCACAGACAATGTTTACTTGACAGAAACCTGTACAAGTTCCTAATTAACCCAACCCCTAAATATATATGGTGAATAAGTCTAAACATAAAAATGTAGCTGATCAAAAATAACCGTTAACTTACCCAAGGCTGTGCTCAAATCTGTTGTGTGAAGCACCAGGAAAGACAAAGTAACAAGTTCCAAGCTGTTTTATGTATCGCAAGCGCTGAAATTGCGGTGTGTCAATTATCTTCATGCCCAGTGGATGTATTTCAATATGCCCATGAACTGGATCATTAAACACCTAAATGTAATGTTATCATAATATATCACACTCTAGCAGCATATAAGTATGGTATTGTGATGATAATATTAATCGCACCATTTGACATGCTATGACACTGTAATAATTTCAGCAAAACACAGAAAGAATTAGGCAAATTCTGCATGCTCAAAGCTATGTCAATTTATGTCTTAAACTTCTGTGCATATGTAACCAAAAGTATTAGGCACTTTAATAGCTGTCTTTTTCCAAATGACTCAGAAGATAACTAGGTAGGCCTACTTGTTCACTGAGTAAGGCCTTCACAATAACATTTGAGTGTCTTATACTGTAATGTACTGTTAATCTGATGTAATATTAATTAATATCTCAATATCAAGCATCATCAAAGCTACTCTACATAACAGACACCAACTTGCCAGTATTCAATTGTATTCAATACAAAATTCTGGTTCTTGCATGCAACTGCCTCACCCACTCTACCTGAGGGAGCTTTATGTTCTAATCTCCTCTATCCCTGGCCCCAGATTATTTTGATTGGAGCTTCAGGGCGACCTGCTTGTTCCATCGGTCTGAACAGCCACGGCTCAATGCAGAAGTTTTGCTGTGGTTGGCCCTACTTCTTGGAATAGTTTGCCTGGTGACCAGCGGCATGAGCTTCTCTGCCTTTCTCCCTCGCTTTTCCGTAAGCACTTGAAGACTATTCTGTTCCCCAGCAGTTCTGGGTTGTCAGGCTGGGAGCGCCTCTGATGAGTTTATCTTGAAGTGGCACTATATATGTTCTTTATTATGATTCAAGATTACCATATTAAGTCAGATTGTCCGAAGAGATTTCTTACGATATATGTTCAGGGTCATTAATGTAACTAGGAGTATGGTACAACCGGTTTCATCTATATCTTTCAACATACCTTTATCATGACATCACGGCTAAACATCTTAAATGGACAGACTTGTGCTATGCAGGTTTCATAAACAAACTGAAATATATAACATGAATGTAAAAAATCAAAACATTGGAAAATCATAACTTAAAATGATAGGTGATGATAACTCACTTTGTGCTAATTCATTTTTAGACATGCAAGTTAGTTTAATCAGCAAAACTCACTTTATGCTCATCCATAATCAAAACTGCAACAAAGTTCACCAACAAAGACAGCTGCAACCCTAAATTTTGTTGAGATTTTTCATTTAGTTGATACTTAAATGCTTCATGACATTCCTACAAATGCAAACATTACGTAATTTATTATATTATTTAAACACAGCTTTGATAATATAAAACTCAAGACTTCAATATTCATTATGATAAAGAGACAACGGTCTCAGTATTTATCTAAACCTATACTCTTCAGACTATAAGTTTCGATACGGTAAACCCGAAGCATTTGTCTATTTTCAATTTCATATTTATATTTTCGGGAATTTGGTTTGAGCTCTTTATGTTCTGTTGATAAGTACTTGTGTTTCTGCCGAGGTCGCGCTTATTTCAAAGATTTGAATCACAGACTAGCACGGTCCGTACACGGGGACCTTAAATGACGTGGCGCCAATTCAAACGGACAGCGGTGAAGAATCTCACCCCATTAATTCAATGAAAATGAGCAAATTCAAGGTCATACGGTCGCTATACAAAAACATGCGTACTTACATTTACATTTACAATACCGCAAGAACACGGGTAACCACCCTCCTGATAAAAGGCCCTACAGGCTATTCGCTAAGAGCATTCCGTTTAAATCCCCTTTGTGTCGAAATCAAATCTGTAACTGAATAACATTTCAAATCGATTATACACTTATTCTACTGAAGAAATTTATATTCAGTGATACTGCCTATGTATCTTAAGTTTAATCTTAAGACAGACTTTTAATTTCCCGGCGCAAGACAATTTGGCCTCCCCACAATTTTTTTCACTAAGGTGCGCTTTTGTGATGCACACAAATACACACAGCATATGTGATGTATATGCGGTTTCTCAAAGTAACGTGGCCTTCGCTGATTAGTTCACCGCAGACAAATTTCACTTTTGCGGAGTAGTGTGTAAGTTCAACCGATACCGAATCGATATCGCTTCATAGCCATAGCTGTCCCACGCTCTGGAATAAACTCCCACCGGAATTACGACAGTTATCCACGGCCATCTAAATATCTCCTATTTAGATAGCCGTGCAGTTATCTGACCCATCACACGAACTCAAACATTTCACCTTTTGTAATTTCTGCGCAGGTCCTTCACTCAAAACTGAAGACACTCGTCTTCCACTTATCTCACATTCCGGTTATATTCCAAACTCCATCCACCGCAGCCGTCTTACTTCTGCCTGCCTGACGCTTGGATTTTGATCTGGAACTGAATCTGACCCTTCCTATCAGTCGATTTTGTTTTGACTAAGCGCCTGTGAATAAGCTGGTTCCCGCGACGAAGCTTTCGTTGGGCACTGCAGAAATCTCGAATTTACGATTACAATTCACAAAACCGAAACTGAAGCTGAAACCGTCATTTTGAAAGCCGAAAAATACGGAAAACCGAGGGAAACCCACAAAACTGAAAAGTCGCTGAGCACACAATGCAAGTATCACCAAAGATCTTGGTTTCACTGTATCAGTTTTCCCCTACGAATATTATTTTTTCTTCACTAATTATTCCTGAACATTGGTGAAAGTGTTGATGTTGACTGAATACTTGTGTCCCGACACTTAAAAACAACTAAACCTACGTTTTATATAAGCCTGTATAACATAAAAAAATAGGAACGTCCCGTTTTTATGCTAGAGTAAATGACATATCCTCCACGTATCGGAAGTTGTGACGCATTCCTTTTGGATCGCTTACTTTTAGACTCAAATATTTCAGTTTGATGTTTCTATTGCAAAATTTGCAGGACGACGAATAAACCAATGCTAGTGGCGTAACTTCAAATTGCGGGCCTTGCCGCAGATCCGGTTGGAGGGTCGTGTGTAAATAGATGTACATGTACATGGTCTCGCCATCCGGGTCAATCGTAGCTGATCAAACAATAACTACAGCCCAGTTGTACGTTCAGAGACACACGCAACACTGCCCCTTCTACTGTCAACGTGAAATGGCCGTTCCGTACCATCTCTGGGAATTTCTGCTCATAGTGTCCCTTCTCATCTAGGCCTTGCCGCAGATCCGGTTGGAGGGTCGTGTGTAAATAGATGTACATGTACATGGTCTCGCCATCCGGGTCAGTCGTAGCTGATCAAACAATAACTACAGCCCAGTTGTACGTTCAGACCCACACACAACACTGCCCCTTCTACTGTCAACGTGAAATGGCCGTTCCGTACCATCTCTGGGAATTTCTGCCCATAGTGTCCGTTCTCATCTAGGACGATGCACATTGGCCACCTCCTTACAGGAGGCAAAACTGTAAAGCTCTGTCTTGGGATCCGACTGTGCCTCTTCCGCGATCACCAGATGGGGATCGTCCTGAGGATGGCCTTTTCTCAGAACAGGATTCGAATGCTTTTAAATGCCAGAGAGCTTAAATGCTTTTAAGTGCTTGTAAATTATAAAAATAGGTCACGTTTGGCCCTCTACAAATCAATTAATAGGTAGAGGAAGGTACATTGTGTACACTGCTACAATAATTAAGAAATCGGGTAAGTGTAATTCAAGACTCAAGACCAGTTTTTATGGTGCTGCACATATCGTTTTGGGAACCACTTGCGGATTACTCATTTATGTTCTGTGAAAGCAGTTCTGTGAAAGCAGTGTATTGATTCAACAAATTGTCATAACCAGATTTTACATCTGTAACTGACAAATTTTACATCAATATCTGTAGTGTTATCTTGTTCCTGACATAAAAAACGGCTAAGGTCATGAAATGGCATCAATGGGATCTGCAGACATTGTTGAGCACTGCCTTGGACAGATTCTACATCTCATGTTAAAATAAAAGCTACACTCCAGTTCAAGACCTATACAGTTGCGTTTGTTGTTGTACAGTTTTCTTCGTCACTTTTACCATTTTTTGGCTTGTTATTTAACTCTACAAATGTAGTGTTTATTTACAAGGAATGCCAATTTAAGGTTAAAACAGTTCTCATGAAATTAACACTCAAAAACTAAAAAGGTCAATTCAGAAAGACAAAAGTTATTCAGGTGATGCGGAGTGCACCCAAGTCAAGCAATTTTCATCTATATCAGATCTTAGTTTTGATATTTATATTTAAAAAATTATTTTTTGACCCAAGGTAGCCAAAAATCCCTTAGGATTTATTATTACTAATAATTAGACATTTGATAGTGTGATCAAATGAGTACAGTTTGAAATGGTTTGACGTGTTGTGAGTGGTTGCATTTCATTTGTCAAATGCATGTATGTTGTTGTGTCTAGCGCCCTCATCATCAGAGTTCATCATCGCCTGGTCTACTGTTCTGCAGTCCCAATTTCCATGAAATATCAATCCGTGGGCATGTCCATTGGAGGGGCTAGAACATGGACTTTAATAGTTGATTTGAGTGCAGGAATTGATAACATTATAATTGTAGCCAATGAAGTTTTAATGATTAATTTACATTAAATTTGCATGTAAGCTGCCAGTAGCATACTTTCTTGTTGATGGATTTGCAACAGATGTAAAATCAAACTGCTCTTGAGGCCATAAACAGTCTTCATGCAGTTAATGTTAGAATTGTGACATTAATCTGTGATGGACCCACCACAAATTTTGCTGGTTCACCAGCAATAAGAATGTTATTTTCTCACCAGTAAAACGTTATCCTTTCATGCCTGGCACTTGAACTAACTTGAATTTTAATGTTCGTTGTATTTTAAAAGTCATCATTCCAGATAACAGGCATGTGATATTTGCTCAGGACTGAAATATGCTTTCTGTAATAAGTTTTAATATTATTGATGATAAAAAAATTACTAAACCGATCTACCCTTTCTGTTTTCTTGTCTTCAAAAACCCTTGAAGGTTCACCATGGACAGCTTTCCATCTGCTTGTCCCTCGTCTCCTTCAGCGACTGGTGAAACTGAGATAGGCCCACAATTTGACTTTGTCAGTCCATGCCATCTTAGGTCTTTCCTGTGTTTGTGATGAAGTTGTGCCTTGGATTATATTCTCTAAGCAACCTCCATGCATATTTGTGTTGTCCATTTACCAGTTTTCCAAAAAGTTCAAGGAATCCCATCCAACTCAAAAATTCATCCTCTTTTGCCCTGTTCTGGCAAGGATTGTCTGAATTTTTTAAAAGATCGAAGATGGTATGGTGTACAGACTGGCTGATTCACCATGAAATTACAAATACTGGCCCATGAACTCAACAGAAGCTTTTATGAAGCAGCACCCCTCGATGCAATACCTTCAGTGTAACACTGAAAATTATAAATTCAGAACACCTTCCAACAAAGTGGACTTGCTTTTGTGATATTGAACCTGCTTAATAGCTACACATTTCAAATATTTGTCACATGGTGTTGCCAAAGAATTCTTAAAATTTGCAAGACTTACAAGAACGATACAAGAAAGCAAAAGCGTTACCAGCTTTCTGCCAGGTCCTTACCCACAATTCTTTGAGTACCTCTGCATTACTTAGGCTTAATTCCGCAGGCAAGCCGAACTAACATCCAAGCGATAATTCTGATCTCTCAAGGGCCAATAGCTATCCAGAAACTATACATGTACATAGCACACAATGCCAGACTAGGTGTACATCAGCCACAAGCGGCAAATATCTATTTCAGCCTATGCATTACATCTAAATTACAATTGTACGTTACATCTTACATATATATTCTGTTCTACAATCATCATACATGTATATTTTGTTCTACAAGTGTTTTCCCAAGGTTTCAAAGCCAAATGTCACAGTACTGTGAAGCATAGCTCAGACAACACTAGCACACGTCATAAGTGCAACTTGAAACATGAACAACCACTTTACATTGGACTATAGGAGCCAGATTTTTAAAATAAATCAACTTTTTGTTTTATCCAAGGGTTTCTATTGGATTTTCTACCACCAGATCAACAAATTTTGTCATGCTAAGTGGCATTTTTGTGTTGTTATTTCTGTGATAGACACTTTACATTAAAAACCATTGATGCTGAAATGGACCAAGCATCCTTTTTGTGTTAACCAGTATTTTGTTTAACATTTTTGTTTACATTTCCCGCTGTATTCTCATTGTACTCCCGCATTATAAACTACTCGAAACACTGAATCCTGCCCTAAAATGCTTTAGGAACTGCACCCACTGTCAAATTTTCCAAGTCAAAAAGCAATACAATCAAAATAATTTATTTTCAATTTCCAAGGATATTCCATTTCCTTGACACAAGAAAAGTACTGAACACACCTTATTGCCAAAACATATTTGACAAATATTGCAACTTAAAAGTAAAAATGGTACAATGCCGGCTGCATTAAATTAAATTTGATATAAGCTTCAGAGTTCTGCGGAATGTCTAGTTAAACCTTGGAAATTGAATTTTGGCATCATTACAGCCTCTCCCTCTTTAAGCAGCCTCTGCCTCTCCCTCCTCTTCCTCAAATTCTCCCTCCTCCTCGGCAGTGGCATCCTGGTACTGCTGGTACTCGGATACAAGGTCGTTCATGTTGGATTCGGCCTCGGTGAACTCCATCTCATCCATACCCTCACCAGTGTACCAATGGAGGAAAGCCTTTCTGCGGAACATGGCCGTGAACTGCTCCGAGATGCGCTTGAACAGCTCTTGGATAGCAGTGCTGTTGCCGATGAATGTGGCCGACATCGTAAGACCGCGTGGTGGAATGTCACAGACTGCCGTCTTGACGTTGTTTGGGATCCATTCAACAAAGTAGCTGCTGTTCTTGTTCTGGACATTCAGCATCTGCTCATCAACCTCCTTCATTGACATGCGGCCACGGAAGATGGCGGCCACCGTAAGGTAGCGGCCATGGCGTGGGTCGCAGGCAGCCATCATGTTCTTTGCATCGAACATCTGCTGTGTCAACTCGGGAACCGTAAGGGCACGGTACTGCTGGCTGCCACGGGATGTCAGAGGGGCGAAACCAGGCATGAAAAAGTGCAGGCGAGGGAAGGGAACCATGTTGACGGCCAATTTGCGGAGATCTGCATTCAGCTGACCAGGGAAACGCAGGCAGGTGGTAACACCAGACATGGTGGCAGAGACCAGGTGGTTGAGGTCACCATAGGTAGGAGTTGTTAGCTTTAGGGTACGGAAGCAGATGTCGTACAGGGCTTCATTGTCAATGCAGAAAGTTTCGTCAGTGTTTTCAACCAACTGATGAACAGAAAGTGTGGCGTTGTATGGCTCAACAACTGTGTCGGATACCTATGAACAAAAGCAACGCTACGATCATGCACTTTCTGAAAGATCACTAAGCAAAAGCAAAGCTATGATCATGCACCTTCTGAAAAATCAGTTAACAGCACCATTAGCCAGATTTCTTCATACTACTCTGCCTTCTTGTGCAGATTACAGAATTTTACAGATTCCATGTAAGATTAAAACTTCCTTACATTATTCAACAGAGCAACATAATCAGCATATAAAAATCTATACACTGTATACCGAAACCTGCATCCCAAAAGTTTAAGTTAGATCAAATTTGCTTTATGACTACTATTTGATGTTCTCTATATGGCTTTATTTGATCTAAGTTATTGTCACACCGATTAAGAAGTTCACAAATCCCATTATACAATGAATCATTTTCCAGAAAGACATTATAGAAAATTAGTATTCAAGTACTATTCACAAGAAATACTCTAGTTTCAGTATAGACTTATTTTATACTGTGACTAGATGACACCAAAATCTATAAATTTCAGCATATAAAAGTTTATTTTACGTGTATATTTTAATTCTAAAAATTTATTTTAAAACATTTCAGTCCTAAACCGGCATTTACCTTGGGCGATGGGACGACAGAGAAGGTGTTCATAATTCGATCTGGGTATTCTTCGCGAATTTTGCTGATGAGCAGAGTTCCCATACCAGATCCCGTGCCGCCACCAAGGGAATGTGTCAGCTGGAAGCCTTGAAGGCAGTCGCAGCTCTCGGCTTCTTTTCTCACTACATCAAGGACTGAGTCAACCAGCTCAGCACCTTCTGTGTAGTGACCTTTAGCCCAGTTGTTACCCGCACCACTCTGGCCGAATACGAAGTTGTCGGGTCGAAAGATCTGGCCGAAAGGACCAGATCGGACAGAGTCCATCGTTCCCGGCTCGAGATCGACAAGAATTGCACGGGGAACATACTTGCCACCTAGATCAAGACAATGACAGATCACCCATCTGAAGTTCTATTTGGTTTTTACAATTTCTAACGTCATACACTTGAACTTGACCTGAAGCATTCTCATGGAGTCAATAAAAAATTCTTTAAAATTAGACCTTGGCACCTATCTTTACAGGACTGAATACCGTATTTGTGATCTATCCTGTGCTCTGAAATGCCATAGGTCAACCTATTTCCACATTTTAAAGTAGCTACATTATGACTTACACAACTTTTACCCATAAAAATTAAAAGGGCTGTTGTGCACAGTTAAGCACCAAGCTAACCTGTGGCTTCGTTGTAGTAGACATTAATTCTCTCCAGCTGGAGATCGGAGTCACCATGGTACATGCCAGTGGGATCGATTCCATGTTCATCGGAGATAACCTCCCAGAACTGTAACAAAAGTTTCTCATACACATTAGTTCAGTGACATCTTTAATTTTCTATTTTATGCCAACATTCATAATGCATCAAATTATTTGATTAAAATATTAGATTATAAACACAAAATTCTGGGTAAAATACTAAGATTTATTTTTCCTGCAAGGCATTAAAACTGCTTAAAAATTCTTTTTTGTCGGCATCATTATTTGTTAATTATATATATATATATATATATATATATATATATATATATATATATATATATATATATATATATATGATAACCTATATATATGATAACCTAATATTTGGACGTCATTCTTACAGTATCTTCACAGATTCTTATTTATATAGTATATGTGGTATCGCGGTCCAATGTTCCCATTAGAATGTGGGCGTGGCTTCAGCCCAGTCCTCAGCCAGCGCTAGGCAGCCAGGGCCAACCAGGGCTGCGCATCCGGCTGTAAGGGGTTTATTCAGCAGGATGTGCAGCTCAATGATGATGATCACAAACCTCTTCCAAATTTTAATACTTTCCAAATAGTGAATAACAAAATTATGTTCAAAAACAGAAATTTGCACGGGTAGCGTTCGGATATATGCAGCAAGATGCTCAGGTACGACAACTGAAAAGATTGTCCATAACGCTCGCGCCACGTGAAGCTGCAGCGGTCAGTACAGCGACCGCTAGACTTTGCTAACGAATGAAGTGCAGTGCATCCTACTGCATAAACTCGAACGCCGCAGAGCTGACACGGCCCACGGCCTTCTAACTAGATGGCCGTGCACGGCCAGGGCTGCAGCCAGGGCTGAAGCCACGCCCACATGCTAATGGGAACATTGCACCATGATCCTATAAGAATGCCATTGTTTTCAATTCAAAAGTTTTAAAACGGTTTTGTTCTTGAGCGGTTGAGCACCGTTGCTTTCCAATTGTTTAAAAAGTCCCGCCTTTTCCACCGCTTAGGCGCCAATCGCCTTCCACCAACGCGCATCTGTCAATCAACGTATCAAGTGACATCCACGTATCGCTCATCACGTGACGTCTACCAGTTTCAGCGAGTCATGCTGCAAAATGCTTTTCTTAAATCAAAATTTTCGAAGGAGATCATTTGCTTATATTAACCACTAGACTGCATTAAATTAAAATTCAGTAAAACGCCATTAAAATATAAACTTTAGAGCAAAGTGACCGCTGAAGCGTGGACTACTTTCTACACGCCGGCTTCTCCCATATCATTACTTGGCGTAAAAAAATCTTCTCCAGAAAAAAATGCTCAATTTATTATAAAAAAGTTTTACCTTGGCACCGATCTGGTTACCGCACTGACCAGCTTGGAGGTGAACGATTTCTCGCATTTTCTTGAAATTTTCTGACACCTTTCAACACAAAACCTTCAACACTCGTTGAAACCTTGGCTTCCTGCTTTTACACAGGGACTCATTATATAGCCAGTCGACCAAATCACGCATCAAGTACGCGTGAGCCTGCGGCTAAATTAAAATATATGAGGTTTATCTACAACTTTTGCAATTCTACCATAATAACATATAGATGTACTAGTGTTAAACAAGTATGCATAAAAATTGTGTATTTATAAGAACGATTTGATATAAAAATGTCAAGTTTGGATTGGGACTATATTTGAGAAACGCGGATTGATTTTGACAGACAGATCTAGTGAGTCATTGGTTAATTATATGTGAGTGAGTGTGTCTCCGCTTCCTTATCCTTTTCTCTGTTCGCCTCTGTCTGTGCGTCTGAAAGTCGGTTGCCATTCGTTGTATCTATTGATCCGCACAATGCTACGCATCGCCGTCCTCGAGACGGCCCAATGTTTCTGCCAACGAGGTCCAAACGGGCGTGGGTCATAGGCCACTGTGTGTCCAGGCAAATAACAGTAAGTCACGATAGTTGGTTGGGAGACAGACGCTGGGCGAGGCTCGGGGAAAGACGAGTAGACAGGTCTGTGTGAACCCTAAGGGTAGCATTTGCCGTAAGAGAAAACCCGTGCCGTAGCAGAAAACTACTGGTCCGTGCGCTCCCGAGGAAGTCACAGCCGTTATAAACCAATCTGTCTGAATTCTGACTGGCTCCGTTGGTCCAGCAGGGCTCGGGCCCACCCTGTTAGGAAGTCGCGAGACGGTCTGAGTAAGTCACGATAGTTGGAAGCTATAGGCTGTGCAAAACTCGGGGAAAGACGCGGCCGCGGTTCTCCCTGTCGAAATTCAGACGGCGGAGATAAGGGGAAGACCCGCAGATCATAACGCAGACCAAGTAAAGCCCCGGTAAGTAAGAGACCGGAAACTAACGCAGACCAAGAAAGTACCCGGTACATCATAGTCCGGGTCGGTTCCCCAATAACACCGGAGTCGACACGGAAAATACCGACTCCTCTATATGCTTGTCGCCACATACTGATCTCAGGACTGACTGAAGTGCGGGGACAGGCCCCCTCGTGCGTAGGTCGGTACGAAGGTCCTTGTGTTTTACAGAAGGTTAGAGAGGGGACCTTCTCTTGGGTGTTCTATAGGGGTATCCTATCCCCTGAAGCAGTGTTGGTTGATAATTGCTAACAGAGACCTGGTACGGAAACTTATTCGGGAAGTCCTATACACGGAAATGGAGCGAGATAGTGGGAAGATGTGTCGCCCAATATCCATGTGCCTAGGGCGGAAAGACGCAGAGGCTCGTCGTAAGACTTCCCTGTTCCCGGAACCGAGAAAACGACTGGTGTCTGAAAATATTGGTGGTAACTGGAGAGTTACGAGATGTAGAATGGTGGTTACGAGAAAGTCCTCACGCAGAAAAGGAATGACTATTGCCAGTAAAGGAACGAACCCTGTTCTGAGTAAAGGCCATCCTCAGGACGTTGCCCATCCGGAGACAGCGGAAGAGGCAAAGTCGGATTCCGAGATCGAGAGTTACAGTGTTGATTCCCTTAAGGAAGCGACCTATCCTAGGCCTTCCTTGGAGAGAACAGACACTACTGGAAGAGATGATACGGGAAGGCCGTTGTACAGTGAGAGTGCAAGGGGCAGTGAGGCGGGTGGCTCTGAGCGTAGAACTGGGCTAGAGTTACCCCCACCCCATGAACAGTTAGCCCGACCGAGAACGCCACATATGTGTACATACGTTCTATTGAGTGATAGATATATATATATAGTCTCATGTACATAATTATGTTCTTTCTGTATACACACCAGGAATCAAATAGGCCTACGTGAAATCGGTCTTTATTGTAGGACATCGACAGAGAAAGGTCAAGAGCAGCGATTGGGAATCTCTTTGCGGCATTGTAAAAGTGCCTTGCAGCTACAGCAACCTAATATAGGCCTTGATACTCTGCTGGAATGTGGACGTCAGCAAACGGGACGGGAGGGGAAGGCTAATGCCAAATAAGGACATATAAGGACAAGGGGAGGGACCAAAGTAGGTCGTTTTTGCGGACGTACTTCACGGACGATCGCTTGGCACCCTTGAAGATGACCCAAGAAATGCCGCATCAGTTTGCTATTCACCGTTACTGTGGGTGTATTGTATAAATATAGCCTCTGGATCTCTTGCATTATTATTTGTTCTTTTATTTCAATATTATCAGCAAATATTTAAACACACGACATAAAACTCTATAAACTTAACGAGTTTGGCCTGGTTAAACCGCCTCTAAGCTCGAGGCTTGAATACCGATTGTGATAGGGGCTATATTTCAGAGGTTTAAATCGAGAGCTAGCACTGTCCGTGCACGTGACTTCAGTGTTGTGGAGCCCATTCAAACGGGCAGCAGTGGTGACGGATCTCACCCGATAAATTCATTGAAAATGAGCAGGGTCGAGGTCATACGGTTGCTGTAGAAAAACCTGTACATTTACGTTTAAAATTCCTAAATTCTGGACCTCCTAGAAACATTGTTAAACTACCATGACAAGGTTAATTGCAACTAAACGGAGATTAGAGATGATAAGATGACGAGAAAGTACGACAGCGACAAAATAACGACTATGGCGACAATGACGATGAAAAATGACAATCAGTTGAGTAACAGAACTTTTAGAAAACAACGACAAAATGATTGCGACAACAACAACAACATAAACCATAGGTGTGCTATACAACTTACAAATCTTCCATGCATAAACGTTTAGTAACCATGAACAACAATTGTTTACAATAAATTAATGATTAAAACAAGAGATCTGTAAAAGGCGCTATAAAATTGTTAATCATTTAGCGCTAGATTTATTTCTCATTACGCGATAGTTAAAAGTCTAGAGGAAAGATGTAAGAAAAACGAATGAACATAATATTGGACTATATTCTATAAATTGTAACTCTAAAAATCGTCATTTCTGTAACCTTTAGTTTGGAATATTATACAATAAATTGTGCAAAGTATTTGGAATGACGATTCAACCCCACGGTAGTATTACACTCTATGCCCAAGCCTTGTTCTCGGAATTAGTTAAATGAGTAGATGTGCGATGATGACGATGAATATTCCATGGTCAGGAGTCTACCGGTATCAGTATGTAAGTTGGTCTTCACGAGGTATCGCCACCTAGCGAATGCCAAACAAAATACATTGTTCGAATACAGATCAGATAGGTCGATTGTTAGATGGTCGGGATGGCCATGATGGTTGGGGCCGCGGCCGCTACGAAGCCCTTCGTTTTCTTGAAGGAGACCTGGAGAGCCCTTCCGCCGATTTGATATCCGTTGAGGGCCGTTATGGCGAGCAGTGCCTCGTCATAGTTGGTCATTGTTACAAAGCCGAACCCTTTGCACTTCTGACTCGCCAGGTCGCGCATGACCTTGACATTCTGGACCGCTCCGAAGGGACCGAAGAGTTGCCAGAGAAGACTCTCGTCCGTTTCGGGGGCCAGGTTGTAGACGAACAGACACCACCCGGACCCCGTCAGGGAGTTGCCCGTGATAAGACCACTATTGGTCAACGCCAGCGGGCCCTCTATCGGCGAATACCTAAAACAGCGAAATCACACGGTACTTCGCTTTTCAGTTGTTACTGTAAAAATACAAACATAATTATCCGAAAATTTTTCAGCGCAACACAAAAACAGCCTTGGGTTCCAAGAAGAAAGCTCATTCATCAGCGCTATGAGAAATTCCTCACGTTCATATATATTGCCGTGTGTAGTGATAAGGGGAACACTTCTACTCCGAGATAAACTACATTTTTATCATACATTTCAAAACTCTTTCATCTATAGCTCTCCGCAATACTTCCAACCCACTCAACTTTGTGAACTTTTCATCATCCAGTCACCCCGGTCGTCCTCTTAGCTCACTTCAATCCATCTCCAGTCACTTATCGTCTGACTTACTCTGAGCGATCCATATCCCACACTGCATCTTGACTCTGGAACGATCTCCCACCTGAATTCTGCAAATTCGTCGTCCCTCTTTCCGTCTGCGTTTCATCCATTATCATCTCTCTCAAACCCCCCCTATTACTTCGCAGGCATTCCATTCAAAACTAAGTACCGTCTCTTCAAGAAACTTACTATGATCCATCCAATCCAACGCCTTCCCATATTTCTCAGCCTAAACACTGTCTCGTTAACAGGTCCTGTGTCTCCTTAATTCTCTCTTTGAACTCATGGCAACCAGATTGTGGTCGGCC
The DNA here is from genome assembly GCA_964023275.1 of Norana najaformis. Taxonomy (NCBI): domain Eukaryota; kingdom Metazoa; phylum Annelida; class Clitellata; order Crassiclitellata; family Hormogastridae; genus Norana; species Norana najaformis. The sequence goes on along the minus strand of OZ029915.1, from coordinate 32,762,458 downwards.
TACTGTATCTTTGAATGGCCCTACTGACGTGACTCAGCACTAATGAATAAGCTCGTGTCCTGGGCATAGCTTTTTGTTGAATTTAGCATTTTTGAGATAACGATTACATTTGACTTTTTCCGATTTAAACTGTCAACCCCAAATCGCACCCTGCGTTTATCTACTGCACACAAGAGAGCATCACGAGAACGCCGAACCTAAAAGGGATCTCCGAGCCTCAAGAGAAGCCCAGAAAAACGCAGATTGACGCGAAACGGGGGCAGACAGCCGTACCTTCCGCGTCTGGCACTTAGGGGCGGAGGGGGATCGTGCCATGGCCCCATTTTATTTGAAGGAATGACAAGCAACTCAGTTCCATCAAACTGGTTAATGGCAGGGTTACCAACTAAACTTGCAACTAAAAAGGTCATGCTAAAACTTGGACACTAAATAGGTCATCAGAAATCCGCAAAACGAATTGGTCATCGGACCTGAAGAAACTCCGGGAACCTAAGGTCGTCAAAATGACGAACACTCTCTGCTTATTAAACGTAAAATCAGCGAGTGGTGCAACCTTGCTTACTTACCCCCACTTATAAACTCCTAGTTCCGCCTCTGCCAACACTCACCTGACCCTGGCCGCCTGGTGATGGATCGGACCGACCAGCCTCCTTGCCGATGTCAGGTAGGGCGACTGGATGGAAGCAGCAGCAGCTGCTGCCGCCGCCGCTGCAGACGGCGTAGCAGCTGCTGCAGCTGCTGCAGCGATGGGCAGCTGGAGCGCCGTTGTCTTTGTTGTCGTTGCTGTTGGCGAGTTGGCGAATTTAACGGTGATTGGTTCACCTGAGGAAGGTGGAATGGTGCCGTTCAGGTGCTTAATCGCTGCCTCGGCCTCTGTTCTCTTGTCGTAACGAACGAAACCGACGCCCTTCGAGATGCCTGGAAAACCAAGACCAGCCCCAAAATTCCCACGCGCTCCACAGACGAAGACACGCAATAGTCAGTTGCCAATACTGTTGCTATTATTATTGCTAATGTTATTGTTAGTCTTAGTGTCGTTGTTGTTGCTGCTGCTGCTACTGTTTTAGCTATTGCTACTACTGATTTTGCTATTGAACCTGTCTTGTTTAAGACCCAACCAGACTGCATTTGTGGGGACAAGAAAACAATGATCCACACTAAAAATAGTCAGGAAAATTAGAAATATCTCTTGAAATGATTGTGTGCGTGCAGTGGAAAAATCGTAACTAAAAACAACCCGAAATTGCTGAATGTATAAAACAGTTTAACATAGTAACAGTAAGCAAGACAGCAAGTTAAGCATACATGTATATGCATATGATGAAGTGCTTACATTAACAATTTCATTATTTAACTGCGGCATTTCATAACTGCTGTTATAATATAAACAGCAACAATTACAATAACAATAACAATAACAACAACAACAACAATAATAATACTAATACTAATAGTAATAATAATAATAATAATAATAATAATAATAATAATAATAATAATAATAATAATAATAATAATAATAATAATAATAATAATAATAGAGAGTCATTGTAACATTTTGCAAATATAAATAAGACAATCGCTAGATCGGGTGAATGCTGTGTAATTAATTAGACATGCTGTCAGTTAATTTGCTGTAATCTGGACCGTTGTATTTTAGGGACCCTGCAGGGTGTTCAGCTAAGAACAGAAATCGTTTTCCGTTTGGAAATATAATCAGGCTAATGATTGTATCTGGGCCGAATTCTATATAGAACTAAAGTATTGTCATGCTTCCTTATACTGATATACTTTTATTAATATCAGAATTATTAAAATAAAACTCTAGAATGTAACCTTTTATTTAAAAATAATTTAAACCACAATTTTTGGGATGTATTTCAGAATAGAACTTTGAAAGAATTTACTTTTGTTGGTTTTCAGGCTACGTGTGGTGTGCATGGAAATCTGATTTAAACATAGTTTTGCATGACTTTTGTAGCGCAGTTACCCTGTGTAGCTATAGGAAGTACTGAAACGACTCGTTTTTTAAAACTCTGATATTTTTCATATAATTAAACTTTCATTTTAATCTAATTAAACATTTATATAGCATCAGGGTTGGATTTGTGAAATTCTGGCCGGGATTCGAAGTTTAGAATGTAAAATTCAATAACCTCAACGGTTACAAAGCACCTGGAGGAGGAAGGAAGCTCAGGGCCCAGAATTTACCGACGAGGAAGTGTGGGGAGAGTCATAAGCTCCAGCAGCGGTGTTCGAGGTGGACCCCCAGCCGCAAACGATTTTAAAGCGCACCTTTTAAATTTTTCTATGGAATATTTTGATTTAAGAGGGTAATTTATACTCAATGAATGCGCACTGCCTGGTTAAAACTGCTTCCCGGCTTTAACTGTCCGATCAAGGCTTGGATGAGCACTATGCCCTTCAGCGAGCAATGGTGCAGAGCTATGGCCACCAACGGTATAAAAGTTCATCGTTAAAATATTTTAATTTTTTGCATTTTTAGAGTGTGGACAGGCGGATAAGTAATAGGACTGAACTTGGTCATTGGTCGAAGGCGAGGTTTAAACCGATCCCGACCTTTTAAAATCACAGCTGGAGTTGTCTTTTTGGTCTGGGGTGGTCTAACCCCCAACTGCCCCCGGCAAATCCAACCCTGTTTAGCGACACCCTTCCAACTGCAGCTGTATTCATAGCAACAACAAAACAACTGAGATCCTTTACACCGCTCTGTGTAGAGCAAGATTGGGGCTTAACATATCGTCGTCAACGTAATCGAACCTTCAACAAAATTTTAGCGTCAGTGTAATAGCGGGGTTTAACTGTAAAAAAGACGAACAAAGGCGTGAAAACTGAGATGAACAGAGAGCAAAAATCGAACACATCGAACCAAGCAAAAACTGCGTACCGGTCTGAAGATCACACAAAATACGAGACGTGATTATATTTCCGTAAGGGGTAAACAAATTTTCCAGGTCCGGCTGAGTCCAGTTTTTGGGGATGCCACTGACATAGAGATTGGCACCCTTGATCATATCGCTACTAGGTCGAGCGAGTGACACCTAAAACACAGCAAGATATAGGTCAGGCGCCGGTTCATAGGTCAGGGCGGAGGCGCGTGTCTCTATGGCAATCAGGTCGTCTCTGAAATTCGCCCGTATTCGCTACGGGAAGTCTTTAAAGTTTGCACGTGTAGAAAACGACCAGAGGGCAAGGTACTACTACTCTGGCTTTGGTAGCCTAATGACCTGCTACTTCACGCATTCGTCAGATGCGTGTAATAACTGTAGAGGTTTCAGGTGACCCGGGTCTGATCCTTCGTGGCTCTATATACCCTTTATAAAAATTTTGCAGGTATCTGCTTAGGTAGGGTAACGGAAATATACGATGCACCTTCGTAGACTACGAGCATTCGCTGAAGTCGTGGACCTGAACTGCTGCTATGGCAACAAAAAATCTACAACTCGTGGACACCTTTTTGCTCCAGGCAGGTGAAAGGGATTCTGTTGAATGGTATGATCTCAGTGGCTTATAGGTCTTTCTATGCTAGCGACACCTAGTTTCAGTTTTTTGCAACTGCGTTAGAGGAATGTCTAAGAGTGTTAGACCAGTTAACCGCCTTATGACGTTCATGGCGATGATGATGATGATGATAACGTATGTAGACAAACACCACTGATCACTGTGTCAATGGCAGACTCTGCAGTTAGCACTGAGCAGTTGCAAAAACTGACACTATGTGTCGCCCGAATATAAAGACGTCCAAACAATCGAGATTGTACCATTTTCTGTCAATTCTACAGAGTCCACCATTCTTGCGATGCCGGAAGTGGAACTACTCGATCGCAGACTGCGAGGCACTCCTCCACCACACAGAATCTGACATCTGTTACCATTAAATTTGTTACAGAGGGCCGAGATCTGTGTACTGTGTGGGGTCTTTCCAGCCTCTTCTGTAAACGATGTCTGGCCAAAGTCTGAGGGCTTCTAAACTGACACGCTTGCATGTTTCAATTTTTCCCAGAGAACCTCATTATAAGTTGCAATTTCATCTTTCTCTCATTGGTTTGAAGTGAGCAAAACTCCGCAGAAAGAAACTTAATCAGCGGAAAACTGAAGCGAATGAATAAAATTTCCAGTTCTGAAATTAATAGGGGAAACCGTATTTGTCAGTGTAACCATGGCAACTTAAACAACCATGGCAACATAAATGACCGCTGATTTACACCGAAACACAACAGTAAATCAACAACAATAGAAAATGAAATTATTGAGAGAGATTAATAATCTCTGCTGATATTGCAATAAAATAAGAGAAAATAATTCACCAAAACAACTTATGAACCAAACACATTAAAGCAACCACTTAATTAATAACATTCTAATTTTAACAAATTTATTCGTCAACAATTAAAACTGATCACTGTTTGGTAATAATAACACATTGAATGCAATAATTTTATAATTATTTATTAGAATTATAACTGTTAATTATATCAATGAACCAATATTTGTTCAAGAAGTATGTTCACAGCAGTGACGTGAGGGTTCGCAGCTTGACCTCTGATCAACCCCATTTAATACGTGTAACGAACGCATCCACACAAACTTCATCAGAGTAGGCCGGCTGTGCTATGGCCTATAATGCGCCAAATATGATAATATATATCTCTGAGTGCGCAGTGTAATATATCGTGCAACAGGTGCTTAGTATTGGCGGGAAATGACTGCCAAGTTAAGATGACTCATTAAAACCCACATAAGACATACAAGACTGTGCTACAAAATATATACGTATGCATGTATGTATATATATGTATATATGTACTATTATGCACAGCCTACGCGAGCGGCAGAATATCGGCAGACAGACGGTTCGATATCTCCAAACGTTATAGATCGATCGTTTTTTCCGATTATCATCGCGTCGGTCTGACAAAACGGCCAAACTAATATTATATGTAAAGAGTCCATTTTATCATATACTGTATTTTACATAATTATTAAATATTATATTTATGGTGCGTATAGTACAAATATGGCAGGACACTAATTCTTTGCGGTGTGATAGATGTAGTCTCCTTGGAAGAAGGCCGTCTTTTATGCTTTATCTATCTCGCTTTCTAGTTTGTTACTTTAATTTCATTCATTCGTTCGTTTGTTCGTTATTTCATTAAATAATTTATCCATCCATCCATCCTTTCTTTCTGTTCGTTAATTCATTAATTAATTTATCCATCCATCCATCCTTTCTTTCTGTTCGTTAGTTCATTAATTAATTTATCCATCCATCCATCCTTTCTTTGTTGATTTGTCTCTTTCTTTCTGTTTTCTTTCTTTTGTTTATTATTCATTCAGTTTATTCGTTTATTCAGTCATTCATTCATCTCAAAGTACTTACAGACAACTTTGAAAATTACAACATAATGCCAGAACGCCCCAGAACAATTAGGTTAGTTTGAAGCAGAATATTTTACATCATGTTGTGATTTAATCAATTTATTAGCTAATTATCTTAATTGGCGTCGGATGACATTGCTGACCTTAATAGTTTTGTTCTGGAGTCGAAGGCCGTTCAAAGAGTTGATGGCTTTGGCAGCGTCCTCCGGTCGCTTGTAGTTGACGAATCCGTAACCCAGGCTCATACCTACACATACACACGCGAATACCTACACATACACACGCGAATACCTACACATACACACGCGAATACCTGCACATACACACACGAGCAATCGTTTCTTCACATAATCTCATTACTACTATTACTGTTGTCACTACTACTACTACTGTACTGCTACTATCTCCACTTTACTACTACTACTGCTGCTACTACTACTACTACTACCACTACTACTACTACTACTACTACTAATAATAATAATAATAATAATAATAATAATAATAACAACAACAATAATAATAATAACAATAATAATAATAATAATAATAATAATACTTTAAAGGAAGGAAGGAAGAAAAGAAAGAATGGATGGATAGATCGAAGAAAGGAAGGAAAGAAGGACCTGTTGTTTTGTCTCGGATGAGTTTGCAGCTTTCGAGTTCTCCTAGGCTGGAGAAGAGCGTTCGAATGTCGTCTTGTGACATCGTCTGAGGCAAGTAGTTGACGATTAGGTTCGTCTGACTGTCATCGTCCATCACATCCGCCGCATGTGCCAGATCCATGACTACGATGATGCCGTGTGTCTCGCCTGTCTGTCTGTCTGTGTGTACGTGCGTCTGTCTGTCTGTCTGACTGGTTTTCTTTCTCTGTGCAGGAATAAACCAAGCATAAATTAAACTCGGGTTGACTTTTAGCATCTCCTAGATTTTTGCTGCCACAGACAGCGATGAGGAAGACAACGACGACGACGATGACGCTGATGACTATGAGTACTGTTGATGATGATGACGCCGATGATAAACGACGATGATGACGAATATGTTAATGGATCATGATGATCACAATGATGAGGAGCCGGAGGTGAAGGAGAATTATACTGGCGATGATGAATTCGACGGCTTTTATCATTACAGTTGATTTTTTCCTTAACACATGAAACATGAATGTAGTAATTCGCTGCTTAATCAGAAAGTTTAAAGCGCGCATTTGCTTAGGAAATTTCCACGAGTCATCCGATTATTGGTTGTTGGTGCCCACGCTGATCACATGCTTACAGCTACGGTGATGGGGTTGTTTAGAAACTGAGACGGTTCATGTACTGTAGTGATTGAACTGTTCGTTTTCATTATAAGCAAAGACTCTTTCAATCATTAATTTAGACCTACCTCGATTCGATGCGTGAATCTCTTCAGTAGCTTCTACTTAACGGCCGATAGCAGACTTGGATCACGAAATTCACTTCTAGAGAATTTTTCAAAAGAAATCTTCTTCCAGGTTTCTGCGCAAATTTCCCTGAAAACCAAACGCTCTCAAGATTCAGAAGACACATGTAAGAACTAGAATACAATTAGACGTCAGTAGGCTATTGATCGCATATCGTCTTTGATACGAAGGCGTCGTTAAATATCATTTCTTAGTGACGCATGTTAAATCGTCTTATTGATCGGCGGATCGTTCTCAACCCTATGCGCATTTTCATAGTCTTTTGGCTCCTTTCCTGCGATCCTTCTGATTCTAGAAGTCTGTGTCTAGCCTAGAAGTCTGTGTGGGTGAGGTTTCAACCGCTGCGACGTTTCCTTTAGGTTCCTTGAGGAGATCAAACAGAATTTCGTCGCCCTGTGTCTGTGTTTGCGTGCGTGCGTCGTGCGTGAGCCAGCTGCTTCTCGGCTACAGATGCTGGGCTATTGATATTGCAGCGGCGCTTTTGTGCTCTCCAGCCTCAGCAGCTGGCTGCCACAAAGATCGATCAATACGTTGCTATGGTTACGTCGCAAGGATGGGGACAATAAATTCGCTGCTGCATCACAAGTGCCCCTGTGATTGGTCATACCGAACAATCGTCGAAAATTATTCTAACCTGTGAAAATTGTGCACCGTCTCACATAATTCGCTGTCTCAAGAATTCAAAACATGCCAGCACCGTGAAGAGGAGGCTCGTTCAGGGTTTGACAAAGCACGAAAGGGTCATGCTTTCTTATTCTGGAGGGGCTAGACAATATATTAAGATACTGTACTGCATATATATAGGCCCACTAGTTACATGTAAATGATATGATAATTCATTCCATGAATGGAGCAAATCAGACGATGCGGGGTTAAAATATAACGTAGTAAACTTGACTGCGCTCCGAAATCAATGCCATTGTCCTTGGACGCCATCATATAACATTCAGTGGCGACTATCTGAATGTCCTAAATAAGACAAAGACTATTGAACATAATTATAAGAGTGGCTTAACCTTTGGCTTCCTATATTTCTACTTCTGACCGCCTGTCCCAACTTTTCGGCTAAATCAATAGAACAACTTATTCGCAGGCCCGCATTCAAGACAAAAATCGTTTACGCCAAATCGATTGGACCTGGTTCGATTATGGGTTCATATCCTCACACAGGTCTGCATGTGTGTATTTATATGTATGCATATATGTGTATGTATGTACCTATGAACGCACTTATGAATGTTTGTATTTATGTATTTATGCATACATCTATGTATGTATGTGTCGACGACCTTTCGTAATTGTCGATTGATCGGACTTTCGAACTATCAGCTCGCCCTATTTGTAGCGCAGCCTTATCTCGAAGAAAGATACACAGTCTTTGAATTTTTTATATTCAATTAGAAAAACGAACAGTTCAATTACAGCAGTACTTCAGACGTCGAATATACAGTTCTAAACACACGAATCCATCAGCGACATTTGCAACTCAGACTATCAATTAAACACACAACAGACTACCACTACAAAATCTTTCGGCGCTCAATCTGTAATCTGTAATCGCTTCATCTGTCGTCTCTACGTTTAGGCCTATGTGTGTGTATGTGTTTTTTTTTTGTTTCGGGGAGACACTACACGAGAATGCTTATTGCGATGACAGAAACCTAAGTTCCTACATTGGCAGTCAAGTGTTTCCAGGTATAGAAGAAAATTTTTCATTTAGTGTAAAGCTTTAAATGAGTCAAAATGAACAAATTGCCACAGACCGACGAAATAGCAAATATACGAAGGAACACATGAATAAATGAACGAATGAATGAACAGGCGCAGTGGTAGGTTACAGCAAACTAGTGCAAGCCTTCTTAATACCGATGACAATGAGCCTATAAAATAATTAAATAGATCTGTAGTTTTATGACAGCTGCTGCACTATTTCGTATCGATCATGAACGTAGACCAGGAAGCTACGAATCAGGAAGGAGGGAAGAAGGGATGGTAAAGTACTTAGGGCTGCGAATTGTGGCGGGAAAATAAGAGAGTTAAATGAGTCCTTCGCACGATTAAGTAGGCCAGAACATTTCTCAAGAGGGTGAAAGTATCAAGTGGAAGATGTTTTACACACAGCAGTATAAAGTTATTGATAAGTTTCTCTGTAAATTTATTTTGTCTGTGGGCACACACGCGCGCACACACACATACATATATATATACGACATTGCGGAGATAGAATACAGTCGACGCCTAAACGTGGGCCTGTGGATTCTAATTTACTAGTAGGCGTATAATTAGTTAATTACCCCTCTCAAGGTAGATTTGTGTCCAGTTACTTACTTCATACATTTGCGTTCAATTTGTCGTTTTCGGATTTTCCGGAGTTTATGATGCTCCGTCGATCAATACCCTATATTACTCGCATTCCCCCGAGCTACACAGTACTATCTACATTATATACCTCTGCCATATATATGTCGCATACCATACATAGTGCATCGTTCCATATAGCATATGCATGCAACTCTTAGTATATCTGTTTGGCTTTGGTCATTTCTGTTTTGGAATTACTGGGTAAAATTAATATATCTGAGGTACAGTATACGACAGACACAGGAGGTTCCATCTGATGAACGTATTTGAACAATGGATTTCTATTTGTATTTGAAATGAAGCACACAAAGACAGTCATTCGTAGCCGTTAGCATCAGATTGGTTATATCAGCAGATCAGAAACATCCTATTTCTCTTAATTTATTCTTTAACATTTTACATTATGAATAATCAATAATAATCTGGAATCGTCTCGCCGGCTGTGTAAAGCTCTACCTCCTATGATTCACTAGATGGCACCACGATTATTGCAAACTGTTGCTTGCAAAAGTCGCATGCAAAAATCGTATGCTTAAGTTCTATATGTTCTATAGCGAAGGCAGATAGTTAAGCGGGCTGTCGAGTAGGCGTGCATGCAATCGTGAATGAACCTGTTGGCCTGGCCTTGCAAACGAACTTGACCTTATCTGTAGCACCGATTTTGTTTTTGATTGAAAAAGCTGGTTCCCACGACTTTACTGTTTGGGCGTTGAAGAAAAATAGCTTATGATTACAAATACGATAGAAAGCGATTTAATTATTCGAGTGAATTGTGAAAGATAAATAACCGTTGAGCTAAGATAGATAAATAAAAAAAGAAAGATAAATAACCGTTGATCAGTCGTAAACAAATTATGAAGACTAAAATTTCAGCATTAGCATAATTTGTTTTCACGACACAATCATGGCAAACACGGTGAAGTATTCGATGCAATATAGAAGAAAACGTTTCCAACAATAAATGAATTCAAGTGAAACAGCAGTTATACAAAATACATGCTTCTAGCACGACTACGTTCTTCTTACATATAGCAGTTAATTTGAGTACGTTTAATTATGATCTGCAACGGAATGACCAAGTTGCTAATTTGTTGAATTTGAAGGTTAGAGGGCAAATGAGCCTAAGACTAAAGAAAGAGAAACACGAATGCAGTTTAGTGTTAGATTAAGACATATGCAATGAATGCAATGGAAAATTTCAGCCAAATTGCCAGTGAAAAGGTAAAGGGGTGGATGTCTTTTATCACTTAGAAATAGGTAAGCCTATTGATTACTCTATGGCGCATTATTAAAAACAGACAAATATTGACTAAATATTGACGTATACGCTACGATGTAGGGCTATATCTAAAAACTGTTAATGTCAGTGTCTAAAATCGTAATCAGTTGTACACATTCGGAATGGACACTTCAGGAAACGTCGACAACAATAATTAGAAATAGTAAGAAAACTGAATCAAACAGAACGAAACATGGTAAATTTCTAAGTCGCGAACTATAAAAGAATGTCTTTGATGATTTACACTCAGACAAAAAGTAAAAGCACAATGCAAAAGTCTTGTATAATGGTGTAGAAACGAAAGAAATTACTAGAAAAACAATTTTGAATCAGGTTGATTGAATCTTCTGATCACCCAAACTCGACAAAATTAAAAGGGAAATTTTGTTGGGTTATGTAAGCATGAAAATTAAGTAGGCTGTAAAGTAGGGCATGGGGGTATGGAGTTAAATAGATGCATCGAGTACAATACATGGGTCTCGTGGATGAAGGATTCTTGTGGGTCTCTTCCTCGTCTTTACTACGATCACAATCTGGCGACAACTTCACACCATTCTAAAGGGTTTTCGATATGGAGTATATGACTGTTACGACAGTCATTAACACTGTCAGTTGACGATGATGAAAAATGTTCTAGTCATCAACACTTTAAAGTGACGATGACGACGAAGAAAACAACACCAATTACGAAAATAAATCTACATTAGCATTTTTCAACTGGTATGGTAAAATAATGGCTAATTAATCATATGCCCCATCAGCGACAGTCTTCAGAGGACGGCTGTGATCGAATCGTACTTCGAAAAATAACAATTGCATAGATACATATATAAAAACGGAATAAATAATGGCAAGTTTATCGGCAGTTGTTAACTATCCGATATCACGGAAACCGTCGGCAAGGAAAACTTCAGTCTGCTCTGAGACGATGCGAAGAGGCGAATAGTTAGAATCAGGCATACGTCACTGGGTAAAATTCACGAAGGTACAGGCTGCGACAACCGTGTAATTGTCCTCTGTCCAAACTTCCGCGTCCTCACTAGGCCTGTCTTGGCCTGAGGTCATGGAGGAGGTGGGCAGACAATGCTGAGGGACCCTGCGAAGGACCCGGATTTCGTATAGCTTCGGCATGCACTGGTAGAGTTCGCTCTGTCTCGATGAGCTGCATGTTCCGTTTACGATGAACCTCGGAAAGAACTGCTCTCCAAGGTCAATCCAGTCCGTCTTCAGGTGACAGCACCCGAACGCCTCGTGCCTTCTCGGGAAGATTCGGTCGACGTTTTTGTCGGAGGCGAGGTGTTCAGTAGGTCTCTGCCTAATTTCGTCCCTTCGCAAATGGCGCCGTGGGCTCCAAACTTGGCGAGGACCACCTGTCGTCTCCAGCGCTGACTTCCTCTCTGCAACCCTTTCGACGACGGCTGGGCGGCTCTTGAACCACAGAACCAACTGGCTGTTAATGGCGCCGCATGCCGTGTTTTCCATTGACCCGGAAGTGTGCTTACTCCGAACCGGGTGACCTCCTACAAGGCCAAGGTTACGCAGTGCGACGCAGACAACGACGACAGCCACAATCTTGCTCCAAATGGACAACTGTCATGAAACAATAATCAGTAATAGGTTTACACTAATATAATAAAACTTCATTTGAATCTACAACATTCGATATACATATTCATATATGTATAATATGTACATTTATGGATATCACATGCATCAGTGCTTTTAACAGGTGCCTAAAAGGCTCTTTACTAAGTGTCTTGATACATATATACATATATATATATATAAGCATACCAGGCTTGGCTCAATTATATCATCAAAAATTCAATTACATTTACTTTTCAGCGAGACGAAAGCCTGATACATACATAGGTCTATACATAATTTTGTATACATACCTAATTACCAATCTACCTACTCTCTAAGAAATAGTGTAGAGAATCGATCTACAAGTGTAGACTTCTATGCAACACTTAATGTTGAGGTCTGGCTCATCGGCAATGTGTGGACCTCTATGCAACACTTTTTGTAGACGAGCCGGCGGTCTACACTAGTGTAGACACAAATTGCAACACTTTTGTAGAGAACGAGGTCTACATCGGTGTTGCATTTTGGCTACATTTGTGTACTAGTAATGTCTACATTTATGTGGAGCGGCATCTACATTTATGTACTAGTAATGTCTACATTTATGTGGAGCAGCATCTACATTTATGTACTAGTAATGTCTACATTTATGTGGAGCGGCATCTACATTTATGTGGAGCAGCATCTACATTTATGTACTAGTAATGTCTACATTTATGTGGAGCGGCATCTACATTTATGTACTAGTAATGTCTACATTTATGTGGAGCGGCATCTACATTTATGTGGAGCAGCATCTACATTTATGTACTAGTAATGTCTACATTTATGTGGAGCGGCATCTACATTTATGTACTAGTAATGTCTACATTTATGTGGAGCGGCATCTACATTTATGTGGAGCAGCATCTACATTTATGTACTAGTAATGTCTACATTTGTGTTGCGTCCACATTTATATAGCGGTCTTGTTCACATTGCTGCAAACACATTTTAGTGGTTTCGGATCTAAATTTATATATTGGTTTTTGCCACATTTGTGGTGCTGCGTATGAGTTATGTTATACGTTTTCTGATTGATTACAGTTGTATCTACCTATATGCGGCAATGTTGAGACATCATGTATAATTATTACTACATAGACGTACTAACGTGAACTCATTACATAAAAAAACTAATCATTCAGTAACTACAATTTATTAGATTAAATGACAACTGTTAACCACAAATGAAGGGCTATCACATTTGACATAAAGCTTTAAAATGCAGTATCAATCACTGAACATGGTAAACAGTCAAAAGTAATGCCAAAACCTTCATATTACATATAATTCACATCAGAACATTTTTCTACAATCTAATCTGAGAACTCAGTTGTCAATAGGACTATGTTGAATACCCCGAACAACTGCAAAAATTGCATATAACGGAACTGGTTAAGTAACTAACTAAAGTTTGTTCAAATGAGGTAGTAAAATGAATGTCACTATTATACATTATAGGTGCTTATTGGAAATTACTGCAAAGATCGCCAAACATCAGCTAGAACGCTACTTTTAAATTTTGAAGCATTATAAATTCCTAGCTGCTTCTCAATGAAGGCATAAAACAGCCGCAGTTCTTCGGGGTATTCAACATTGAACACCCAAAAACACATAAAAACAAATTCTACGGCATCTGCAAAGCAAGATGCCCTATCAATCAAAACAGCTGTGGCATCCAGCTTCACATAATATTTAGTGTTTATTCGAAATAAGGTTGGCTGATGTTGCCCTTCATCAGTCATTTGCACAAGCGCGCCATCGACCGTTTCATCCTACAGAAACAAAAACCAAATCACACTTTAAGTAGCTGTTTATTGCCAGACAGCATTGTATTGTATTTGATAACTTATATAGCGCTTCTTACAGAACAAACTACTCAGAGGTGCTTCCAGCATGAGAGCCCCTAGGAAATAAGAACGTCTTTAAACAACTAGCTGAAGTTCATTCCATAAAGAAGGGCCAACAACAGCATTGATTGCAAATCCGGCTAATGTGTTGGCAGGCAGTATTTGTCTCAACCCGTGAATTAATAAGCAGTTATCTGTTTTAAAAATTCCTTGGATTTTCAACGCTTGATGTCACACAGCAGCTATTTAAGAAAGCAACAGTTTTAAAAATATACAATTCAGCTATGCTAAAATCTAAGGAGCAGATATCAATCAATTCAACCTAGCAATAAGCGGATGCTTTTTTATAGATGAGAAGATTCATGCATTGCAATGCATTCGCTGTAAGAACTGGACACTGAAATGAACAGCAACATTGTGAAAACAAACCAACTTCTGGCTTACCTCAAAAGACTTGTAAAGCTTATTATGGAGCTCAGCAGGCGACGACCGCGGCTTTTTCATACCACGCTTTGGTGGTGGCCGAAGCATGACCACAAGACAGTGGAATGCCACTTCGCTTTTCTTATCTAAAGTAAATAGATGGCAGTTCAGCTATTGAAAGATACACTTTGCATCCAAGAGCGAGTGAAACAATATTTAACAGTGTGGAACATATACCTCCAAAAATAAGTAGTGTCTTTTATTAGCTTCTCAATGAATATGCCGGTCTAAGTTTCTAAATGGGTGTAAATCAAGATGTGATGAGTTTATTATAACTTACAAGATTCAATAAAATTGTAACGTGAGCTGAACTGCACAAAACAGAGCATACAACCAAGAAACAGGTAGCATGCAATAGAATACTGTTCCAAAGAATGGACCAATGTATATTGGGATACTGAACTGGATCAGTGCAGAAATGACCAGTATGTCATAAAACACAGTAATATGCCAACTAACTTAGGACAGGCTAAGAGACTTTAAAAAAGCATACTAAATTGCAAATGGCTACATTTATTCACTTTTAAATAGAAGTGAGATCAACATACCTTCGTCATAGTCATCTGTTAAGCCATTAAGGAGGTCCTGAGTTGAAGGCGACAAAGCAGCTAAAGCTAGAATCTTTTCCTTCAGCCGCTGAAATTCCACTGTCAATGACTTTTCAACAGAGGTTATCGCCATAAATTCCTCTCGAATCTAAAACAGCACAGCCATTCTTGAGAAATAAGCATCACAAATTGCCTAATTGCCATTTGCAGCAACTGACTATCAAGTGCTACTGGCCTTTGGCATTTTAAAAACAAGCTGTATAACTCTAAGAAAAGCAGCTAGTTAGTATCCTTCCTTCATCTGTTGAAATTCAACCGATATATGTAACTGAAAGAAATCACTCCCAGCATGTTAAAGAAAGTCTGTCTTTGACTGTTACTGTTAAAGGCTGCTACAAAAATGTCCTTTTCACTTTACGATATCTTACTTTCACTTTACCATAACCTTGCACATACAATCGCAATTGAGATTCTAACTACACAAGTCAGTAGTTGACACATTAAGCACCACTCTACTGAAACTTCACAAAGCATTACACACTGTGTCCTCCATATCTTGAAATCTTGGATATCGTCGACAGATATCCGTGATAGTGGGATGTTGCTCCTTGATCCACGTGCGACGGGCTTCTCTGGTGCTCTGCATTCCCTGCAGCAGCTGTTCTTTGTTGCTTGGATTCGGGCGACATTCTCGCAGAATCCTTTCGGCCTCTTCGTCAGCAGGGATTGCCATGGGAACTTCACGTGAACTTCTGAAACATTCAAAAAAAACTTAAATCCTCAATGGCCTTACCATTACTTTCACATAACAGTGAAACACAATATTCAAGACATCTACGAATCGCTCGAGCAGCAGTTCAAGTTATATGCATTCCTAAATTTTAAAGAAATAATTACTTGAATGGCAGTGCATGTAATATGCAACCATACTTTTATAATAAAAGCAAAACAACTAACCCATCTTTATGTCGATGAGTCCACAGCGTTTTTATGAATGGATTTCGTGACCGCCTGCATCGAATGTACGCTTCAAGATGACCGGTGTGTGACACTGGATCATAGAACATCTCCTGTGAAACAGTACAGAAGAAATTTATGTATCGTGCAAAAAAGTAATGTGTACATGGAAGTATTGCCAATGTTAAGATTTTGCAGTCTTGGACGTATTTACTCTCAACATCCTCTCCTCCAATCATGTCTGAACATTACTAATTCTGAATATAATGTACTTATAATTTAGTGCAATAGCAAATGTCAAAAAAAGTAGCTAAGAACAAAAACCATTTCAATGAACATATTCCACTTCACTGAACATATACTAGGCAACACACCTCTCAACTTGCAATCGAGATCCATCGGAAGATTGTGAGAGCCACCGACAACCTGTTCAATTTCTTCCAGCAAGCTACAAGGGTTAGTTCTCACTGATGCCGAATCCATGTCCAAATCGTGATCAGATAGTGCTAATAGGAAAGAAATTTTACTCGTTAAACCAAACATCAGTTAAATATACAAAGATAAAAAATATGCCCCATATACTAAACTTTAAACACTATGCTTTAAATATGTGATATGGAAGACGCAGGAGGTATTTTGTAAAACCATCCAAATGAACAGAATGGCAGTGTAATGGATGATGATCGATAAAGCTACCAAGACTGCAAACACGATATACAGGAGGCTCATTTTGGTGCACCTCAAAAGCATGAAAATGACTGCAGAATCCTTCAGTCTCCAAAATGCGAACAACAAATTGCCATTCCTGGCTATTGCTGTTGTTAACAAAGGAAATAATTTTTCCAAACACAGGGAGCCCTGAGTCTGGCTCCTCATCAACTACTACATGATGACCCAGCTTGTAGTCAGTGCTGGAAACAGAAATTTTGTCACAAGTTGCAACATCATCAGTGGGCTGTAAAGAAAATTTTTCACACAATAAATCACAAAAAGGAAAAGCACGAACTAACATATTTCTATGTCGTCCAGTAATCGCAGCATCAGAAACGTGTTGCTTGCCTAAAAGGGCACACAATGCATACTGCTGGTGTCGATATGCAAGCGTCTTGCATATATTCTTGAAGTTGCATACAACGTGGGCACTCCTCTTAAAAAAAGAATTCTTTAACTCATACCGCAGACAGCTCATGTTAAGTAAAGGACCTGACTTTAGGATCACAGAAGGCAAGTGAACAAGCAAGTGATGCTTGGGTCGAAGTCTAACCTCACCACTGTGACAATACAAGTCAACAAACAGCTGAAGGTGTTCAGCAATAACAGCTTTCAGATAAGTGACCATGGCAACAGTGAATCGTGGTGCAAATAATAAATCTACCAAATGTGACAAATGCAACAGAAATCGCCAGTTTGGGTTATCACAAGAAACCTTGGTGCCTAGTGCACATGGTAAGTATTTTAGGAGGGCCCAGTATTGACAAGCAGTCATGGATGGTGAGAGGCCATTGCCGGGCAGTTCAATTTTGCTGAGTTCTGTTGGCTTATTCTTCTTGTCAACGGTCAACTTTCCCCACAACACTAGCAAGTTTCTATTTATTTCTGGCAATGTCATTACTTTGTCCCTCACACACAAACCATGCAGGATGCAACCCAACTCAAAGGGAATGATGCCCTCCAGTACAATATGCATGATGTCCAATGTCCAGTTGTTTGTGACGTGATATCCTGATATGTCATTCAAGTTACATTTTCGTTTAACTCCACGGTGGTGGCCTCCATGTTTTTGAATATGTGCAACATCTGCATTGTACTCGTGCATGCTACGGAGTTCGAACTCTTCCTCAGTGAATTTTATTTGTATATCTGCTTGCTTTGCATAACAAATTGAACAGAAATAGTTACAGCTAAATGACTCTATAAAACCCAATATACCATTCAATGCAAGGTTGTCCCCCGCAACCTGGCATAAATTTGCAAATACAGTTCTACAACCAACATTTGGAATATTAACTTCTAAACCAATACAGCTTAGATGCTTCATTTCAGCAACAAATTTTTCTATAACTCTGTCAAAGCCATAAACACTAAGATCCTGCTGATAGCACAAAGCCAAGAGATGAACATTTGCAAAGCAAGAATTGAATCGATTAGGTAAATTTTGGATAGTGTAATAAAAGACTCCAATGTCAGTTAAACTATGCTTTCCTCGCAGTGGATTAGTTGTGCCCATGCCATCATAAAACAATTGCAGCACAATAGAGGTTTTTTCAGAATCTCCAAATAATGTGTGCTTAGTATGTCGTGTGCCATCTGCAAAGTCCTTTAGAATAACTGAATTTCCGGGCACTTCTGAAAGGTTCCTTAGCTTTGGCAAAATGGCACGGATATAATCTGGGTTTTGTAATAGTGATGCTAAGGTTTTTGCCACAGACACGTACTGAAATGAGTCATAGACAAACTGACTTTGTCCACTGTGGGATTCGAGCCTTCTGGAGAAATACACTGTTACAGGTTTAACTGCTAGCGGGTGGTTGTCAAAAAACTTATCTTGCTTGTAGCGTGTATCTAAGAATTCTAGTGGTGCGCTGCAAACATGATCATCCAAATCTTGCTTAACTTTAGCTATGGTATCTCTATCAATTTTAGAGGCAGCTAATGTTGTCTCAATTTGTGACTTGGCATTATGCAGCACACTGCTTGTTATCTGGTTAATCGATTCCACAATTCTTGTAATAACAGTATACGGAACGCTGCTATTTGCACGTAATTCCGCAATCATAGCAATCCCCTCATCACGCAAATCACACATTTCAGGTTTGGGATTAATTTCAGTTATACTGGAATGATTTGGCTCAACAGTCCCTAAACTATCTTCACATTCCATTCTAACGCCTATAGGAGATTTGGTAACTGTATGTGCCTTAGGTTTTATGTGATACATTTCAATGTGACGAAATAAATTGAATAGTTTGCGGAAAGAACTTCCGCATGACCCACAACGCACAGGGATTCGCAACTCGCCAACATTATTATGTCTTTGCAAATGGGCTCTGAAAAGCGGGTAAGATGGTTCGCAAATGTCACATATGTAACAGACAAACATCTTAAATCACATTAACATAAATCTGAAACCAACAGAATAAGAATTACGGTCAAATCGTCGGTCAAATCTTTTTGCTCTCAAACCGGCAAAGCTCCAACACAAAAAGGAACGAAACTTCGCGCTGGACCAGTATATATCATTGGGTGGACCAAACGAGGGTATAACGAAAACAACAGATTACCGCAGATACGCCCGTCTGCATTACGTCATAATATTCTAGCGTAAAAATTCATGAACATCTTTACTTCACGCAGAAAACACCGAAATCATAGAATAAAAAAAATTACCTGACACAGGAAAGATCACCATTGTTCAGAAGTCCAAAAAATTAAGCTCGTTGCGCATAGGACATGAAATCGTAAAACTGACTATACAGTTGGTGAATGGTGTTATCGGGTCAGCACCTCGCTGGCAACTCATATAAGCGTTTACGATTACCATAAAATCAACTGCTGGAAAATGCTTATTTCGGCCGGGATTTAAACCGTTTGTTCAGCAAGATATTATAATTTAAGAGATATTTTCCGTTCGAGTCCGCTTCTGCTGACTATACTTAGTCAAACGAAATCCTGTACTTCACTGGTTTCGATGATTTCATCCACGCGTATACGAACGTCACTGCATCCAGCGACCCGCGTTTTCCATGTGCTTAATCCTTAAACCTATGGATTTGGACTGTCAAGCTGAATCCAAGAATCTCGAGGCATGTATTAAATATGACAATGCATGTATACATATTTACGTCAAATTCGGAGTCACTTTGGGTGTCTCTGAATGACAGTAACAGTTTATTATATAAACTGCATATTTTGTGAAATGTTTGTGTTTACCTTATATTAACATACTAAAATATCCAAAGCCCATTTTCTAGCAACAATTTTAGGCCTCCTTAAAAGAAATATTAGTCCACATTAGTGTTGCATTTAAAATCCACATTGAGTGTTGCATATTTTTTGCTACACTTAGTGTTGCACAAAAATGTCCACACTTTGTTGCAAAAGCATCCACATTAGTGTTGCAAAATCCGCTCAACATTAGATGTAGACAAAGTGGTCTACACTTTTTCTTAGGTAGCTACCTACCTATCTACATCTATACACAATTACACACTTATTTCATAATGAAATTTACAGGGTTTGACATTTAGATAGCATAACAGAATTCGTATCTACATACATCTTAAAAATTAGAAGTTTTGTCGGCAGAGCAGTGTTTGAGAAATATTGGCTAACACCGTAAAATGAACTACCCGAAAAGATTCCCACGGACCCTCTGTATGAACGAATACAACCGCCTGCTGTCGTCATAATCGTAATCGTAATCAAGAATTTATAAAGCGCCACTTCAAGACCAACCAATCATAGGTGCTCCCGGCCCAATAACCCAACTGTGGTTTGGTGGAGAGCCCGGCCACCATGCCAAAGCTCTGATAAGAGGCCTGTAAAACAAGAGATGGCGTTCCGAAGCAATGCCTACTGCTAACCATTAACCATTAACCTACATGGACCTAGTTTGCAGTTCAACAAGTGTCATGATAAGTCGTTTTCGGACGGGGGATCCTCGTCTGCGATCGACTATTTATAGTGCTTGAGATAGTCCACAATAGCATTGTAGGCTGTATAGGCCTAGTACCTATTAGCCTACGCACATATTACAGCCATTCATGTGTAGTCGTGCGCCACTACGCGTTCAGATGTTACGCAAAGCAAAGAACGAGGGCTAACATCGGAACAAAGTCGTCCAGGGCTTTTTCATTGAGCCGCGAGAGGGAGTTGTTCTCTAGATCTCCGTAGGAATGGCCATGACCACACGCGCCAATCACCTCATGTCATAAGTGGGTCGCGCGTACGATGTACTTTTACGGTAGCGTCTCCTCAAAGAGAGTAGAGTTGGCGGGATTGAAGCCAGGAAAGACTTAAAGCTTCAACTAGTCATGAAAACTAAGTGTCCGCCTGCAAATGGAACAACTGGACCACGAGCCGTACCCGTCACAATCTATAATTCTCCAGTCGCTTCTGCCCACCGTTCATCCCCACCCCATCTTCTGATGAGTTTCTCGTGAAGTGGCGCCATACAAATTTGCGATTATAATTAGGCCTACAGTTACAATCAGACTGTACGATTTGTAGGAGCGAATGGAAAAACCAGTTCACCGAGCCAGTCCATATCCATCCTGACAGTGGGCTACATTTTCCAGTCGCTTCTAATTACAGCTCTTTCCACTGGTATCCACCAACAAATCGCACCCTCCCTAAACACATGCATTGCCTAGAAATGTAATACTAGAAGTAAAAGTTGCTTTAATCGGGCTTTAGGATCGTGCAGACCGCTTTGCGACAGTCTTTATATAGTAGCGCTTCAAATGTGGTCTTCTTACGAAAAGTTACATTAAAATATAATTTTAAACAGCTATCCTTTAATCCGCATTATTTTTTTATTATTATTTGATCATGCTATTGTTGCTAACAAATTATTTGCATTAGGCCAACTAATCTTGTTATTAATTTTATTATTAGCACAATTACGATTATTATTATCGTATGACTAGGCCCTATTATTACTACTATCATTCTGATCATTATAATTGTAATCGCTGCTACACTCACCATGATTTTCTCGATGAAAGGCTTCGATCGAATGTGCTGGATATCTTTTGCTGAACTCTCTCGAGTCGTCTCTCCCGTTGATCGCCTTCTGGTGATAGAAACGACCGTTCGACAGCCGCCTTTTATACATCTTCGGATCTTCTCTTCCTCAATATGAATCGTCGCCGGATCTTCTCTACTCTCCAACTTCCTCTATCCTCGTTCTTCTGCTCAATCGCGTTTCCGGTCTGCAGAGGCGCAATGATACGCAGCCGCCACGTAGAAGGCGTGATTGGGCGGAAGGAACGCAGTGAATGTGCGGCTCTCTTCGTCAGCGGGTGGCCCTTGTTTTGTAAGTGTGGAGAGGTGCAGTGTTTCAGCCACTATAGCCCTTAGCACCCTCAACAACCTCTCGACCAACTGAAATTGCCCATCCGGGATTAACTTGATAAATACTCTTAAAATACATCTTCATTCATATATATCTACATATATATATACACATTATATAAAATGTGTCGATATTACTGTTGCTAAATATATCTCACCGTTACCGTCAAGTTCTCATATCGCCGTGTATTTATACGAAGGGCGAATATTTGCAATGCATATATATATACACATGTAGACCCCTACACATATACATTGTACATATATTATCACATATAGATAGGATAACTATATTGATATAGATAACTATATATTATATATTGGGCTTATTATAAAAATATTAATATATTTATGCAACATATATCTATATATTATACTGTACAAATTTATAAGTATATGTGGAGTGATATAAGATAATGGATGAAAATGTTTATATATATATATATATATACGGCGGGTATTTTGGAATTAATTGGGGTGAGTTTCGATTGGTTGCTTAGTCGTCGTCTTTCAAAAGATATCTGTTTACTATAGATATGTATGTATGTATGTATGCATATGCGTTTATGTCAATGTGTGTGCGTGTGTATGTAGGTCTATGAATTATGAATTGGGTGTGCGTGTTCTCAGCGTGACCAACAGACGAAGTTCAGCGTGATTACCCGCTGCTGGTCGACCCTCGGGTGCACTTCCCGGAGCTGATCAGACAGGAAGCATGCAGCATGCAAGAGAGATAGGGGAGAAATGGGTTGATAGAGAGATATAGGGGAGAGATGGGTTGATAGAGAGAGATAGGGCAGGAGTAGGCGACCTACGAACGGCATTCTGACGCAACTTTTCCGAATATTGTGCTAGGATCAGTACTTGGGAGGACGCTTTTCCTTCTGCAGGTATCAAAGAAAACAGATTCTTTGGGAAGGCAACAGGTAAACCTCATAGTTCCGAATAAATTAATTAAGGTGAGATTTTGTGACAGGCCATAGAATCGTTTGTTAAGATTTGTCCTTGCTAAGAAATCAGCGTCCATGTCGCTGCTATAGTTTTATCCCACAATAAATGAGCGGTTACTTCAATTTACCTTCATTACCTTACTTTTTACTTTTGTGTAAATGAGGTTTGCACAGAACGTCAGGTTGATGCAGCATATCTTCCGAATTTTCGGATTTTATAACCGTTGTAAAATATGCCGAACTGATTCGTCGGCGCCGTTGCAAAATGCATAGCCTGATCAATTTCTTAGTGCAAAATCATTTTCAACTAAAATCTGCTGACAAATTTTCCAATTTTCCATCAGGTATCATTTAAATGCATCAACTACACGATGTATAATACAGGTGCGTCGTGCGACTATTTATCTACGTGTCTCTCTTCTCGCTTCAATTTCAAGCAGCATCCACTGTAGCCGACCGACTGTCTAACTGCCTGACTCCTGGATCTTGACCTGAAACCGAACCCTTTTGCCCATCGATTTTGTCTTGACTAAGCGCCTGTGAATAAGCTGGTTCCCGTGACTTGGCTTTCTTTGGGCGCTGTAGAAATCTCGAGATTACAGTTGCGTACTTTAAATAAGGAAAATTTCAGTGGACAAGGCATCGGTTAGATAATAGCAACAATAATATCTTTTTTACTTAGCATTTCGAGCTGTTGCAGGGAGGGGACCTTGTTTTCCCGTTATCCAGTAAAAGCTCTTAACGTAATTCTTGTCCCTGACGGATCATATGTACCCCGGGTTAAAAATAGCAATGTGTTTGTAAAACTATTAGTAGGCCTAATAATAATAGCACTGGCAATTAGTATCAGTGAACCTCGTCAACGCATTGGCGTAATTAGGACTACTCCGGACAACAGGTCTGTGGTTTTTTAACCTGTCATTAAACTGTCACTGATGAACGCTGTATAATTAATTAATTCTTAGGCTACATGCTTAACGAGCAGCCGGTTTGCTTGCTACTTCATCTAGAATGTTCTTTTCTGTAATGGCTGACGTGTAGACGTATTATTACTAAATGATTAGTAACTTCTAGTAGTAACTTCTATTTCGCCGGTGTATAGCACTATCTTGGTCCATGCCCTGATTTGCACTAGGATTGACTTTGGCAATGCTGCCTATATTGGACTTTCTGCAATTAACACCTCCAAGCTTCAGTCTATACTTAATGCTGCTGCACGCCTTATCGGTGGTCTTCCAAAGTCTGCCCATATATCTACTTTTATTCGTGATTCACTTCAATGGCTTCCTGTCAGTCAACGCATCCAGTTTAAGATTCTTATCCTTATGCGCAACTGCCTTCTAGGCTCTGCTCCGTCCTACTTAACTTCTTTTTGTATTCCGGTTTCCTCGTTGCCTGCCCATGCCTCCTTTCGCTCAGCTACCCGTGGTCTCTCGGCAGTCCCTCGCGTCCGCACTACGACTGCTCAGTCCAGGAGCTTTGCCTTTGTTGGCCCTTCCAGCTGGAACTCCCTTCCTCTTGACCTGCGGCTTCAGTTACTTAGTCTCTCTCCTACCCAGTCTCGCAAAAGCCTGAAATCTTTTTTGTTTGTTCAAGTCGGGAGCGCCACTGTTTCCTAAGTGGCGCTTTATAAATGTTCGTTTACAATTACAATTACAATAAAGCACACTGCATCGACCGATGGCACACCCAAACAAGCCGTAATCAGATCAATATCCAGAAGATCCGTTGGCTAAGACAGAGAGACAGCCTATGGTAGATTAGCAATTTGAAAAAAAGTCTTAAGCTGAGGACGAAATATCATAATGACACAAGCGACTTAGCAGAACGTAAAACCAGAGGGAGAGAATTCCAGAATCTAGGTCGAGCAACCGAAAAAGCTTGTTCACCAAGAACAGTTCTAGTTTTTTCGCAATAAAATAACGACAATCAGGTGACCTTATTGAATAGTGGCATGACTGAGGAATAGTGACTGAATTTAAATACTGTGGTAGGCTGCAGTTTAATGTTTTAATAACCAAAAGCTCCAATTTGAAACAGATTCTTTGCTGAACAGAAAACCAATGCCAAAATTTAATACCAGTCAATCAATCAGTCATCAACAACAGATCTTCACAGGAGATTTTACAGGAAAAAACTCACCTGTTACTGTTGAGATGTCAATGGAACAAACCTAAAGGGTCGTTTGACCCGCCAAACAAGGTAATCCCTACAACATCGAATACTTTACATGGGATGTGCTTAGTTTACAATAAGGTCAGTAACTTTGATGATCCAAACAACTAAAACAAGAAGAATCGAAAACAGCAGAATCGTGCAAGATGTATTATAGTCCTCGCAGTCACTTATCATGTGAACAAAACAAGTAGTGTTTTAGCTCGACTTTAAATTGACTTAAAGTGCATGGGTACGTTCGTTACAATAAGAGGTAAAGTGTCCCATAATCGAAGACCAGGACACTTAATTGAAAGCAGCTTGACCTTAGTTCGAGCTCTATCAGTTCGATATTTTAGCGAAGATCTTGCATTATACATGTAATTGTGGACAGACCTTGATACAAATATTAAAGCATATGATTGAGTAATTGATGTTTAATGCGGGATAAAATACTGATGTTTTTAAAAAGTTTGGTGGATATGTCACTAATGTGTTCGTCCCAGGTTAAATGTTGATCTACATAAACTCCAAGGAATTTAGAAGATGTTATAAGTCTTATGTGATGTTTTACCATCTATAGTAATTTAGCCTATCTTTATAGGTTGACTTGGAGATCGCTTACGTTGAGGTAAGAACAGTATAAATTTTGTCTTGTCTAAATTCTAAGATAATTTATTCGCTCGAAACCATTCAGATATTATTTCCAATTCATTTTTTTATATTTTAATTTAAGAGAATCAACAGAGTTATGGGTAATAAAAATATTGGTATCATCAGCCAATATAATAATAATAATAATAATAATAATAATAATAACAACAACAACAACAACAACAATAATAATAATAATAATAATAATAATAATAATAATAATAATAATAATAATAATAATAATAACAATAACAACAACAACAACAATAATAATAATAATAATGTAGAGATTAGAGTGTTGTAGTTCGTAAGCAGTCGACGAGTCGAAAACAACGATTCAGAAGCACTTTGAAGCAATATGACAAATTCAGATCGTTTAACCAAAAATGGTAAGTCGTAAATAGAAACTAAGAATACTAACGGTCCTAATATAGAACCACATCGAATGGTTTTCAGAATAGATTTATGACTTTTGAAAAGTTCACACTGTACACGATTGCTTAAATATTGTAAAAGCCATTTATGTTGCGCATCTATAATGCCATATCGTTTCAGCTTAGTTAGCAATATTTGGTGATTTACCGTATCAAAGGCCTTAGATACAGATATGCTCATATCTTGATGTATTAGTTATGACTCTAGCTAAAGAGTTCTAGACTCTCTGAAGTTCCTGCAACTTTGCCTTTGTGATGCCAGCAAGAATCAGTTACAGTAATCTAGGCGACTGTAGACAAATGCATTCGCAGGAGATGTCCTAACAGAAATAGGGGTAGACGAAGGCCCTATTCTTGCTGGCCTCTCATGTTGCAATGGGTACACAGATCGAAATTTATTTTATCGATGGAAATGATGGTCTATTTATAATAACATCATCGTTAACATCAAATAAACATTAAACATTGTGACGCATCCTTCAAGGTCAATGACGCATCCTCAAGGCCAATAATACATTACCCCAAGGGGTCAGTGAATCATCCCCCAAGACCAGTGACGCTTTCCGCAAG
This sequence comes from Norana najaformis, assembly GCA_964023275.1. Lineage (NCBI taxonomy): Eukaryota > Metazoa > Annelida > Clitellata > Crassiclitellata > Hormogastridae > Norana > Norana najaformis. Next base: position 32,735,667 of record OZ029915.1, on the reverse strand, counting down.
ACCGATGGCACATCCCCAAGGCCAGTGACGCACCCATAGGTCAATGACGCATTACCTAAAGGCCAGTGATGCTTTCTTCAAGGCCGATGTAGTATCCCCAAGACCAGTGACTTATCTTCTAAGACCAACGACGCATTCCTCTGGCTCATCGCTAACGGAAAGTATAGTCGGCACCTATAGCCAATGGCGAATCCAGAAGTTCGGAGAGGCACACGCCAAGTCCGGAATTTTAGGACCAGTTTTCTAGTCATCGAGACACGTGAAATAACCATTTCCTGTCGTCGTAATTTTTATTACATTTTCTTAACTCTTCAACTTTTTATTCACATTGTAGATCATAAACGGGTTACTTATGACTAGGCCTACTTATATATTTTGTCAACTTAAGTCTTACATTGTCCTCGTCTATCAATGTTAATGTCAACTCGTCTAGAAATTTTGGTTATCCCCTTCCGAAATTCGATTTTCCCTTACCCTGAAATTTCTATGGTCAACGTGCGTACTTCCCTTCAGCCCGTTATCTGCATGTTCGGCTTTGTGATACTAATCAAAAAAGCGAGTTACAGTAATCAAGGCGACTAGAGACCAGTGGGTTCGCCAGAGATTTCCTTGAGGACATGGGAACTTATCGCCTAATTCTGCTTATGTGACGAATGAAAATTTACATATGACATTTACATAGTTGGTGAGAGACACAGTAGAATCAAAAACATCGCCCAAGCTACGAGCATGATCAGCCAACTCAACAAGTGAGTCACCCACTATTAGAGTGTCTCTTTGCCCGTTTGTTTCTGCATCTGTCTTCTCGATAAATGTTGTGGACTCCGGGTAACTTCTTTTCAGCAAAACCAATGCAAATGACTACTTACTCATACCTCTGAGTAATAACTGTGACATCCAGACCTCATAAAAAGTATCTGCTACTAACAGAAAAAGAATGCTGCCAGGTAGGATCCACTGTAGAGAATTACAACTTCATAATCATCGTCATCATCATCATCGTCATAATCTTCATCATCATCGTCGTCGTCATCATCATCATCATCATCATCATCAGGGATCCAGAGTATTACAACACCAAACACAGTCGAGTAGGTGTAGCAGTTAGGTATAAAACATGCGTTTAAACAACGGTCATCACTTATTCCATCAGATCGCCTTAGCGCAGAGATCGACGTTGTTGTGATAACTTGTCAGAAATTTCCGATGACTCCAAGGAGAAGATGTATTCAAGATCAGTGAGTACAACAACCCTTGTGTTTAAAACAATCTTATGTTTTTTAATCCATACGAGGTCTTCAAAAAGGCTACAGGGCGTCACCCGGTAACGTCTTAGTCCAGTGCACCAGTGCCTCTGTGACCAAGCCAACATCTTATTTCTCAATCTGCGTTTCAGATTTAAAGTGTTCTGTTCGTTTTAGTTTATTTCTAGTATTTTAATAATTTATGTTTTAATTCAGTTTAATATAAATAAGTCGGTATTTTGTGTCAACACTCCCTCCCTGCTGCCCACTCAATAATTGCCGACGCCGACGCGGTCGATCAAAGGATCGCTATCGGTAATTGTGGGCCAGGTTCTAAATTACTAAAGTTAGGACGCCTCTAAGGTAAAGTATCTATATATATATTTGGTCGGATTATATATAATATTATCTATAATCCGACGTTGTTACTGGTTTCCCTACGCGTGAAAGCCGTCTTTCGCTCGATAGCAATTAACTCCCTATTATAGATGGTGCGGAGATCAAGTAGGACGTGCAGCTCTCTAAGAGGCAGATATGACAAAAGTTGGTTGAATAAAGGCTGTCAAGCGATACGATGCCTTAGATGTGAACTGCGAAGCAGCGTTCATATACAGACCAGTAAAAATTGACTTCGTTTGGTTAGTGATATTCAGTTGCTTTCTGTACTGTGCGAATGCATAGAGATCTACACACACGAGATGGAGCGAGAGACGTGAGATAGCAGGAAGATGCTTTGCACGATATCCATGTGCCTAGGGCGGAAAGATTCAGAGACTTGATTCCGATAACGACCGAATGGCTGTTTTACGTTTGGTCTGGGGTGGAACCTCACTTCAGCACCCCCCGGCAAATCCAACCCTGATGCAACTATATTTGGTCTGCTACTGTTACAAGCATCTTCGCTTAAACTGAGTTCCTAACGTTACAACGGAACAAAGGGCTTGTATAATGCATTGAATTATAATCTATCCCAGTATGCCAAAAACATTCACATTAACTCAGTGACTAATCTGAACTCATCTGATTTGGCAGATCTCTCGAAGCGGTAGCATCTCTGCCATTTTCCGTAAAGGTTGTTCACGGAACTCAGCAAGTTCAGGCCGCAGACTATGAGAGGCGTGAGATAGATATGCTGATCAGTGGCGTAGCTAGCCTTCCGAGGGTCCTTGTGCGAACTGAACTTTGTATATTTTGCTTTGCGTAATTGAGCAACCGGCCCTTGGCTCCTTGGGTGCCCAGGCGGCCCCTGGTCTCGTGGGCCCTTGTGCTTTGCACAACCTGCACAATCTATTGCTACGCCCCTGATGCTGATAATAATAAGATATAACAATCTTATATCATCCATCGACCGTGCTCATTTATCAACGATGTTGTAGCACTAAAGATTCGGTTTGATAACGTTTATTTAACGACGCCGTCATATCAAGATGATTGGCGTCATAACAGGACAGAGCACAATGATTATTGCGCGCTAAACATTATTATTAATTAAAAACTTCTAGAGCGCCGGTGTCTAATGCACAAGGCATCAACCGATGGCACTGTCCTTCACCTTTAAGTACCTGTTGTTAAGGTGCTACGCCACTGCAATATACGCCACCGTGTACTGGCAGAAGTAGCCCAAGAACATAGACCTATACCAATCTCTGAAATATGGTCACATACAAACTATGTTCAATCCGCCGTGTGCTTATGACGAGACGCAAAGCGTTATTGAAGTAGCTACCTTGTCCACTAGTAAATTAAATAATAAACAGTTGAAGCAAAGTATTACAGCGCATTACAAATTTTTCCCGCATCCAGTACTATGCTATCGTCATAATTTGCAGCAGCGATTGTATACATACGTGTTGATAACGCGTTCGCTAGATGGCTAATTCAACAACTGCATTCGCAAGGGGGTTTGAACGCGTACGTTTCTCGAATTCTGTCTGTGTGTCTGTCTGTGTGTCTGTCTGTGTGTCTGTCTGTGTGTCTGTCTGTGTGTCTGTCTTAGGGAGGGAGGAAGGGAGGGAGGGAGATGGAGGGAAAGAGAGACTGCTGTCGAAGAGAATCGGTCTCTGTATCATGCAACACTTCAGACGCTGAAGGACTGGACACGCATCAGTTCATTCTTTCGCCCATCACTCTATTAGTGAACAATAGCTTTGTATGAGCTATAGTCTTCGGACAGACATCTCCATAACCTCAGTGTTTTTTTCGCGTTGCAAGACAGTGATTATAAATTGAAACCCAGGTAACTGTTCCCTATAAGTTATAAGAAGAATAAGAAGGGCAGCGCTGAGATATGAGGGTGCGAATTTGGTTCTCTCCTTCTCCGTCTGATCTGCCTAACTACAGAGTTCGATTGAAGCAGTCGTTTTAGAGCCGAGTTCGGTAGGACTCCGATTGGAACAGACAGCTTGGATTGTCTCTGTCCTGGCGAGAATTTGACCCCCTGATATCTGGATTGAAATTCCAGAACGCTACCACTGAACCATCGCGCATCCCATCCTTAACTTTGAAACAGAAGGTTATTATCGGGAGTATGTATGCATAAAATACAATTTAAAATGCATGTATGTATATTTGTAAAACCTATTTGTATCGTAAGAGCTAGTTGTACCGTCCTGCTTTTGTTGTCCGACCGCTGTGACCCATGCCTATGATTTCTCGCTCAGCCGATGGATATATGGCGTGTTAACAAGTGTATTACTAAATTACTTACTTACTCATGGCGAAAAAGATAAGATTGTGCGGAACTCGTGGAAGGAACCCTTCCACGAGTTCTGCACAACCTTATCTTTTTACTTGTAGGGGTTTGACCGTCTGGCGATCTTTTACTACACGGTTGGCCCAAACCCTGCCAGTGATTGTTTCAGCTGTGACTTGGGAGCGCACTGATTCGTCTTTTGCTCGTCCGAATAGACATTTCATAACTTGTTCCGAGTATGGGCTTTGACTTGCATGTGCTATGCTCACCCAGCACACGAATGTCCTGTATATATCACTGACCACAAGATATCAAGTTGCCTTGACTCGTGTAAACGCAAAGGCGCTGCGTCGCCACTATACATCTAGAGCAGCCCATGGTGTGGCATCCTTTTTTCGACCACCCTTGCTATTTCTGCATCTTATGGTGTGGTTCGGACGAAGTTTATTGTCTGTGGGACTACCTAACTGATATCTAATTCCCATCTCGCGAAAGACCCGTGGCCTTTAATACTGGCGCCGAGTTATTTACATAAGGGCGCCCTAAATAAACTTAGGCTATTATTGGCCTGAAACGACTTCCGGCACCTCTTCGTGCGATCGTCGGCAATTATTTGACAGCGGCTGTGGTGTTGCAAAGAACAAGGACCTAATTATTAAATTGAATTAAACAGAAATTGTTAAAATACTAGAAATAAACTAAAGCGAACGGACAGTTAAAATTACAAAACTATTATATAGTCCCTGCATCACTAAAATAAAATTATTACTATTTAAAAATGCAAGTTGTAGACAAGCCTTGTGGCCGATACGCTACAGGATGATGTGCGTTATGCTTTGTGAGCTTTGCCACCAGCATCATCAACCGCTCGTTGTGTTTTGATGCTCAGGGTAAACCCTCTCTTGCGAACCACCACCCCATGATTCAGACACGTAAGGCGAGGAAGCCATTTTGTGGTTCTTGGATTGGTCTGCCTGCTTCGCTGTTCAGCCCAGCAGCAGAATCCGACCCAGGGAGAGAAGTCTCGACCTGTTAGAAGCCAGACGAAACACATTGGATAACCAATTAAAACACAACACACAGACAGACAGCCATACACGAGAGACACATACACGCCGAAAGAAGGAGTGACGGACAGGCAGACAGAGAGAGCAAGAGAGAGAGAGAGAGAGCAAGAGAAAGAGCAAGAGAGAGAGAGAAAGAGCGAGAGAGAGAGAGAGAGCGAGAGAGAGAGAGAGTAATAAGATTCATTGGCACTGTGCCCAAGTTGAAACTCTTCCCCTCTAAATATGAAGTTAACATCGGCGCTGTCATGTAGCCTGCAAGCTGTGCCTGTACTGGCCTACTCTTCCTGGCACCTAGATTTAGTGGCTCCCTCTGTATAATCTAGCTGCATGGCTTTGTGTTTTGGAGACCTCATATTGGCCAGAGCTAGGTCATCCTCGTTCTCGAGCCCTGATTGGCTAACGACGGGAAGCCATATTTGGACAAGACGTTGATGCAAACAAATTCGTTTCTACCACCTGGATCAGGCTCCTCTTCAAGAAATTGGATCTTTTTTGTTGACTGTAGAGTCTGGATCGACAGAAACTTTGAAGAGTTCCTTTCGTTTCAATGATCGGATTACAAAAATAAATAAAACCTAAACGAACTGATTCATTTCGAATTCATTTCAGTTCCAATCTGTAAAATATATTATTTTACAGATGTCTGGTAATTTCTGATCTTCGTCGTATGTGAAGTATTTTGTTGTGAATGCTTTTGCTGGAATCTAATATAATCCATAATGCCTACTTGAACGCATTCCATAAGTAATATACAGGTAGATAAGTAAGGATATAAGCAAGGATGTAAGTAAGAAAATTACATATTTGTTGGAAAACAAGCAGCTGTCAATTGCAAAATACACATTAGTCAATTAAAAACAACGAAACTATTAAAATCAGCGCAGCAACAGTACGATACGTGTCGACATTTTTTTAACTCAGCAGAATTAAAAAGACATAATGATAACAACAATAATAATTAGCCTGTAGTAGTAGTAGCAGCAGCAGCAGCAGCAGTAGTAGTAGTAGTAATTAGTAATATTATTACATTAGTAATTAATACACTAATAATACGAAGAATAATAATTTTTACCCGAGGTATATATGAAAGATTCCTCAGGAATTAAAAATTCTCGGAGAATAATCAAATTTTGGGACGACAAACTCAATAATATTATTTTTGCGTTTGCTGTTCTTATATTCATTATTAGTATTGGTGTTAGTATTATTACGATGATTGTGCTGAGAAATTTCGCCTATGGCGCATTCTTCCACATCATGCGTACTATAATAAACATCACTTCATGTTACGTTATGATAATTTTCGTAACACTGCGAATGCATGGATGATGTGATTCGACGACCGTTCTCTACTGCGGTTTTTTCTCCATCCCAGTTTTTTGACGCAAATATCAGTGAGTCACCGACAAAATGCGTATTCTACCGTCTCTTTCCGTCCGTCCGTCCGTCCGTCCGTCCGTCCGTCCGTCCGTCCGTCTGTCCGTCTGTCTGTCTGTCTGTCTGCCTGTCTGTCTGTCTGTCTGTCTGTTCATCTCTGTGCGTTGTGTGCCTCCCTCCATCGAATGATGTCATGTCGGTCGGTCGGTCGGTCGGTCGGAGGCCTCAGCCAGACCCTCGTTGTCTCCTCTGGCCGCCTGTGAGCGCGTGCCGCCCTTGGTGTGGGGGCCTTTCGACTACCTGACTAGGGGAGTGGAGGGGTCAAGAGAAGGAGGAGGAGGGAAGAGTCACGACATCCCTCGGCGTCTGCCGGGCTGCTGGTTCTCCAGCCTCCTGAGCCGGAGGCTGAGTCATCGGCTGGAGTTAGTCTCCTCGCCCATGCAGTACAGATATCTTCGCCACTCGCTGCTGCTGCTGCTGCTGCTGCTGCATAGAATAAAAATGATTTTCAGTTTTAAAAATCGGTCGATTTCGCCACTGCTTTCCGGTTCTGGTTTCAAATTTCCAGTAGCCTCGTTCTGGAGGCGCCTGTGCTTGAGCTAGAGAAGCCATTAGTAAGCACCCGCGAGGGGTTGGTGATGATGTGGAAGGATGAGGTGGAAGAGCGGAATGGAAGCTGTTGCTAATTAGGACCAGTTTATTCATTATTGGCAAACGATTTCTTTTATACAGGCTACGAAAACAAAACGATGTTGTTTCAGTCACAGGGGGGATAACGGCTTCTCTTCCCCACCCCATCTCTGTGCGTTCCAATTCACCCTTCACTTTCTCACCCTCTATGCCTCTGCTCTCTGCAATAACCTTTCGGTAGGCCGATTCAACTATATTCAACCTCTGTATTGCTCTTAGAATCGCCTAGGAAGGATTAATTCCAGCCAGAAGGAGAGAGCGAGATTGCTCTCAAAATCGCTATATTGCTCAAACCTCCTTTTATATACTCAGCACATGATCCCCAATATATTAACATGTTAGCACTTAACCATAACGTGTTTTAAATGCCCAGTCGAGGATTTGAAGTGCGGGCGAAGTAATAGGGCGGTACGGGTCTAATTAACATGTTAATAATATAAAATATGGCTGGCAGAATGTTTAGACAATTTGGAAAACACGTCGGTAAGTTCAGATATAGAAAGCCTATATGTCCACTACGCACTCTGAATCCGTCGCTGTCTGCTCTAAGCGGACATAAATGAGAAACCTCTGAAAATCCCAAATACAGAACTGCAAACGTTTCTGGCTCCGACATCGCGACAGTTCCACTTGAGGCGACGCTAATAACGACCAGTTGGCGTAAACTACAAAGGCATCTTAGCCTTTCACGCCCCGGAAAACACCTGGAAATCGCATTGAGGTTCATCTCATTGCCTTATCACAGTTCCTTTATTGCATTTATTGCCTTATCTCAGTTGCCCCTATTGCCTTGTCTCAATTATTCGTGTATTGCTGTATCTCTTTTATTCTGGTCCAATTAGACTCCATGTCCTGGCTAACTCATGCCATTTCACCCTAAAGGCAAATTGACTCGAAGGATGACTGAAGGTTGTTCAATATGTCGAGTACACACTCCTTTGCGGAGTTAATCGAAGCAAATACTAGAGAAAGTTCTGCCACAAATTCGTTTTGCCTTTCAGAAATTTACAGTAACATCTATGTGAGTGACATGTATGTGTGTGTGTGTGTGAGAGAGAGAGAGAGAGAGAGAGAGAGAGAGTGTGTGTGTGTCTGTGAATGGGCTTTTGAGAACCTTTAAAATATGGTTGTCTAAAAGGACGTGACTAGAATAAAATGGACAGTTTCCTTCAGCTGTAAGTGTATGACACAAGAGTTGGGATTTGCAGTGAAACGAGGAAGCACAGTGTGTCTGGGTCGAGTACGCATACGGGAGCGAGGGACTAACAGATCGTCACGTGTTGAAGAGCGCAGTGTTCTTCATTCTTGCCCATTTAATTAGTTTTCGACTTGTGAACCAAAGAACGGGGACGACTTTAGATGGTAGATACTCGCAGACATGTATACTTTGAAACTTCTCACGTAAGGCATCATATTCTGAGCTTGAAGAAGAAGAGGATCGTGCAGGAGCAGCAACAGCAGCAGTAGTAGAAGTAGGTGAGGAGGAGAAAGCAGAGGAAGAAGATCAAGACGAGGTAGAGGAAGAGATTTAGGAAGAAGAAGCAGATGATGATGATGATGGGAAGGAGGAAGAATATGGTAGTTATGATGATAGTTATGATGATGATGATGATAATGATGATGATGACGATGATGACGATGATGACTAGGATGACAATGAAGATAAAGTCTTTCAACATAAGGGCGGGTGACCAGTCCTCTCTCTTGTCGCCTAACCTTCCCACTGACAATATACTGCCAGTGCTTTCTCATTTTGTAGCGGAGTTCGATAGAAGTCTTGTTGAAACAAATTTTAAAATTTCTTTCAATCCTGAACGGCTTTAAACCTCGACCTTTGGGGTGATCGACCAGCATCCTAATGAAAGACTAAAGCCCTTAGGTAACTTTCTCGAGAGATCGAATACTGTTCTGGCAATGCAGGAGGCTTTCTCAGAAGCCTAAAGCTTCAGAACACAAAAAATCACTTTTTGGCTGCCTACCTCCACCCAATTTAGAACTTCTGCACAGGATTTACAGTTCTTAAGAAGAGGTGAAGAAGAGAAGTCCCTTGAGCCAACCCGGGGAAGCAGCATCAAGTGTTAGACTTCATTTGCTTCGCCTCGGCATATGACAGAGGTTGGCCAATCCTCTTCCTCCCTGCCTATAGTGGCCCAGCCAAAAGTGTACGATCAATGTAGTCATTAGATAGCTGAGTTCGCTAAAGGTGCAAGCAGAACAGAAATCTCGAAATATCTCTCTGCCCTGGCAGTTCTTAAATGTAAAGGTTAACGAAGTCGTCCTGGCAATGATTTAACTCTTTAGGCCTTTGTTTGGTGTTACTGCGCAGCTTCCCGTCTTGTAAGTTTTCATCCTTAGTGTTGGGAGGTGGGAATGTGATCCTCGACTTTTCTGGCAATTCAGCTGAGGCGCTGAAAAAGCAGAGGCAATTCGACAATAGGACGAATCTTAATAGAAACACTGATAACTTAAGTAATTCTCACGACTACTACTGGCTTCTCATGGGCGATAATAATTAACACCTATCACCAGCTATCTCTCACTGCCTATCCTTCCTCCCATGGGAACTAGCTATTCCTGCCTGGTGAGTTGATGATCGTCGACTCCCGCAGGCCCTCCCTTTCATTTCGGTTAGGGCAAGGAGGTCTAGATACTCCTTCTTAAGGGTTCCTTTCCCAAACGCACCTATCAAATCAGTCACCTGAATATATTAGTTGCTTCATAGGTCTCTTCAATTTGATTTTGGGTCATGTTATGTCACCCAGTGACACCTACAGCATATATCGCGCAATTTGTTCGCGGTTCGACTCCCTCTGGGTGCTTTAACGCCCCATGGATAACCCGCTGACATTTCTTCCGTCTCATTTCACCACTCCCCTCGAGTTCAAATGCCTGATCATTTCATTTTGCGCTTGACAAGAAGTGACATTTGATGTTACGCCTTTGTAAGAATGAAACAGCAGGTTACCTGTCTACTCAAGTATGTCAGAAGCTATAGAAAATTTTCACTACATGTTGAAAAATCATGGTCTTGAGCAAAAGGTATTTCGTTGGCCTCGCCAAGTTTCCTAGCACTATGATTTTTGAGTCAGAGCCGCAGTCTGCATCATGCATTTGTGGGGCATGGTAGCCGATTGGTTAGAACGCTCGACTTGTAACGCGAAGAGTACAGGTTCGAGCCTCCTCTGAGACGGTTTCTATGTTAGGGCCTTCACAATTACTTGGCGCCGGCGATTGATGCTTAGATATGGAGCTTAATAAATGTAGAAATAGCACTGTATTGTATTTTTGCGCATTTAAATTAAATTTTACTATTGCATTTATTGCTTCATACTATTTTGTTATGTTGTACTGTGGTTGATGTAATGTGCAAAGCGTTCCAATGTGATATTTAACGCATTAGATCTAGTGAAGAAGGTAAGACAGTTGCATAAGACCTTTACGCAGTTCAGAAGCCGCCATTAGGCGTTGAATCTGTGGAAAATCGCTACTTGAGGCAAGAGGCCTAGACTGTTAAAATCCTGCGGTGGTTTTGAAAGGATGCTCTATCGGTTCGCTGGTTCTTTGCTCGCCATCAAACGACTCGGCTAATGGTTTTCGCTCATCGACCGTCGCGCGAAACCAGCCTCGGCTTTGATGACGCAACTGTTACGCTTCTATTCACTCGCTCGCCCGCTCGATCGTCTGCTTTTCCACGTAGAAACCGCGCCGGGGGTTTCCCAGTTATGACCAGGCCCCTCGTCCGTCCGTTCGTCAGTCCGTACGTCCGCACGTCAGTTTACGCTCATTACTGTCCAGGGTCGGAAAACTGGCCGCAGGGAGAACTGGGAAGGGGTCATCGTTCGTTTTTGGTGGATAAGTTCGGCCCAGTGTTCTCGCTAGAGCACTGATGTCTCCTCTAGTGGCATAAATACATCGCCGGGGTGCAGAGGTGGGGCGAAGATGAAGGGTAGGGAGGAAGGATGGAAGGAAGGAGGGCAGACAACACCTGGTTGATCAGTCACAGACCTCAAAGAACAACCAGTTGGGACGTTAATTGTTTGCGCTCCAACCGACACCTAAGCATCCGGGTACCTAGATGTCGCATTTATATAGCGCATGATCCTTAAGCGCCACGTTTGTGCGAATTCATGCATCTTAACACATAAGCCGAGTTCACGCCGTAATCTGCCAGAATCCGTCAAGGCAGAGGATTTGATGTCTGCCAACTGCAGGAATGAACAGCAAACACATCAGTTGTAACTGCCTTTCATTTCGTCAGGATTTTCATCCAGCGATGGATCGACAATTAATTGCTCATCATCATCGTCATTCGTCATTCATTATCATCAGCATCATGATCATCATATTCATTATCATCGGCATCATCATCATCAGCATCACCATCACCATAATCATCAGCAGCATCAGCATCATCATCATCATCAGCATCATCATCGTCGTCGTCATCATCATCATCGGTTCTAACTCCAGCCATTTGGCGGCGATGGAGGCGAAATATCACTCATTTGTAAAATCAGTAGCTCTTTCTGATGTTTAGTCCAAGTCTTGTTAAGCCTTCGTTTAGATTGTTTAAATATTTAGTGTAGTTATGTCCTCCCTTTGTGTCTCTTTCCTTCAAATCTCGCATGCAGTGCATTGTGCTAATTTCTTTGGAATTTATATGGCGCCACTGTCTAATGACAGCGCATCAATCGATGACTTTAAGCCGTTGCATCGGAGTAGATGCGCTGGACCTCTGCTCTTCTGCAGTTACCTTTTCAGACGAGCTACAAACCTGCGTGCTCGACGTTGAAGGGCCAACCCTCGACCAGGGTGCCACCCAACATGTCGAGGATCGGACCAACACTTGTGCATTGTCTCGATAACGACGATGACAACATTACAGAGGTCATGACGTGGACGGTGCACCTAGAGGATTGTAAGGGTGAAAGTGGATGGTTATAGGGACGGCGTGTTTTTAAGTTTAAGCTTTTCTTTGTGTGGTGGAGTTAGATGTCTTTTGTTGTTTATTATACTTTTTCATTCAGCCACAGAATAAACATTAAAATGAATCTGCGTTGTTTATGTTAGTGATGCTAATGGTGTTGGTGCACTGCATGGTGTGTGCAGCATAAGCAAATTCATTCAAAAGCACTGATCAATGTGGCCAGAAGCATTTCCCTTTCACCTCTGAATTCGATTCTTGTGTTTGATGTGTGTCATGTGAAATCGACAATTCGTTGTCGTGCCATGCAACCCCTGATGTATAAGCTGCGCAGCTGCTGAATTTGGTGTTGCCTACATACATACATACATACGTACATTCATACATACATGCATACATACATACATACCTACATACATAGACTAGCATACCCCTGATGTATAAGCTGCGCAGCTGCTGAATTTGGTGTTGCCGTGTTGGCAACGTAGCCAAATGATCTCCCAACTTCCAGCTACGTCTCTGTAGTAGGACTCTCGTGCTCGCAACAGAGGCGTGCTATGCACGAACGTGAACGACTAACTTGCTTTATCATCTTAACCAAGAACAACACCAGTAAATTTCGTCCCCCGCCGCCATCGTCGTTGTCATCATCATAATCATAATCATCATCAGCAGCAGCAACAACCACGCCAGCATCATTTCATCGCCAGTCTTGAGCCGTCTTGTCGATGAATTGTGCTATATAATTGCGAGTGCGAGTATTAAATTATCTGGATTGTGGTTTTCGTCTTTGGTCGATCACAGACAATCGCAGTAAATTCTCGGTCGTTGATGACAATCGTCTTCGATCGTCCGTTGAAATGCTAACTTTATTTACTCGATCTTCGAATTATGCAAATCTAATGAGCTTTTCTCGCCTTTGAAGGTTCGCCCTAAGCGAGGAAGTGATTATTCAGCGGCAGGAGCGAACCAGCTGTTCCTCGTTTTCCACTCAACCCTCCCTGGCCAAACCCCGTACCCTAATCTAGCGCTGACCCAGAACCCAGACGAGCCTCCCGCCCCCTATCGGTCGGAGGAGTAAAGACACGAAGCGCCATCTGGTAACCGTCTTCGGCGCTCAGACGCTGATAAAGACGAGACTTCCGGTGTCAAGCGGCAGCGGGCCAGGGTCACGACCCCGAGCGCGGGTAGGGGTAGAGCCCTAGATGCCCTCCACCACACCCGACAGGCGATATGGGTTCAATTAGGGTTCGGGATGTGCCAAGCGGGATGGAATAAACACGCCTGCGCATCCCCAGATCGGGTTGCGGAGGCAGGGACCCGAGCCGTGTATTTATAGCGGCTCCGAGAAACCCTTTATCAGCCGTGCGGCGGAAGACGGGGAAATCGAGACCAGAGACAGCCAGGGAGAGAGTCAGGGAGGGAGGGAGGGAGGCAATATTAGTGAAAGAAGGAACGAGCGGTGGGAGGAGGGAGGGAAAGATGGAAGGGGGAGGGAAGGAGGGAGGGACAGTAAAAGAAGAGATGCAGGGCAACTACGGCGTGTGTGTATATATAGAGATGATGGCAGCAGCGGCTTCTTCTTCAGCAGCCGGAGAAATGCCATTACCATAGAAGGATGGCGCGCTGGAAGATCGCCGGATCAAGAGGTCACAGTTTCTGCATCCTGGCGTGTCTGGTACTAGCTCTTTACCTTATATATAAACACCTCGCATATGTATGATTGCATATGCACGGTGTATTTTTATATATTAAAAATCATATTGGGTGTAAGTAGATAGGGTATTTAGGGTTTAACAGTAGCCGTGGAGATTACTCCGCTCTCAGAAAACTACCTTGCCATTTGGATGATGATGATGATGATGATGATGACGACAAGGATGATGGAACGCATCGACGACTAACTGACTACAACTACACAACGACTCTTGTGGAGAGAGTTTTACAAGACGGCGGCGGGAGCAGTGGCCTTGCAGGTTAGCAGGGCCTCGGAGCCAAGTGGAATAAACGAAGGAGGGTCGAATATGGAGTGAGTGAGAGGGTTTAAGTGCCTAGGATAGGAGGTGCTCCCCCGCGAGACCACCCGAATCTTTGCCCGTTATCAAAACACCCCTCTGGCTATACTTCTGCCTCCGATATAGGGTACTTAGGCTCAGCCTAAACAACGACTAAGAACGACAGTCAGGGCTTGGGTTGAGAGGGAGGGAGGCTGGAAGAAGGGTCTCTCTTTCGATGCCCTCAACCGTGCAACGGAGCCCTGGACAAAAACGAAATCACTATCGACACACAAGTGAGTCCACGAACTTCTAAAGCGCCTATCCATCAATGGCGCCATAGGCAAAAATCCGATCAGTCATCGGTCACATTGAGCGCATTTCCTCTGTACTCTGATGATCGTCCTTTGAAGCATAGAACACCTCAAACCTTCGCCCGGATTCATGATACGCATCGCAACGTAGGGATCTCTGTAGGGATTTTAACTCCGCATGATGTGTTGACGTCGTTTGTATGCGACTGAGCGACCACAGATCTACATATGTGACGTTCACAACACGCATATTCATGCGCCGCTGATAAAATGACACTATTTTCCTACAACCCATTTGCTAACGGACAACAAAATTGTAACCGTAGTTGTGATCGCAAATTTATGTGGCGCCACCTCAAGATAAACTCATCAGAGGCACTCCCGACCCAACAATACGAAACAACGATCGAATAGGATTGGATGGTTTTCAAGCGCTTGTATTCGGAATAGAGGAAAAGATTGGTCAAAACCTCGTGTCGCAGTTTGCGAGGAAACTTATTTCAGAAAGATGCATGGGCCGACAACAATAAAGCTTATTTGCTGAACCGCGCAGGTTCGGGTCAGCGGGACAGCTAGGCCATGCACCTTGTGTTGCACAGCTAAGAATCTACGGCCAGGAATGGAAGAGGCTGAAACACAGCTTCTTAAGAATAGACGGAGCACAGCCTGTATAGAAGAATTGTGCCTTAGCAATGACGTCTTATACTCAGTATTTTTTCGACAGGTAACCAGCGCAGTTCCTCCCTCGTGAAACCGGATATGTGCCCAAACCGAGCAGCCGAGGAAAACTCCCTTCTGCCCTAAGAACAATCTGGGTTCAGATAGTTTCACTCCACAGAGTCTGTCCTGACAAATATTTTTGTCGATATCTTTGGTGCTATTGATCCGGGGCACATAACTCTCCTCGCCCTATTTTAAAGTGAGTGCGGCCTTCGACACTTTTGATTATGGCATTCTTTTGGGGGTCTTGAAAGGTCGTTCGGTGCTGTGAGTCGCTCTCTTTTGTCGTGGTTGCGTTCACTCCTCTCTCTCAGGCAGCGATTTTTGGTTCTTCACAGTCTGACTGATCCGTGGTCTCATTTGGTCTTCCACAGGGTTCCATCCTAGAGCCCTATACTCTATATCTTCTGCACCGCTGATTTAGACCTAGACCTTTCTTCTTTTGGGGTTGCTGCTCCACATTATGCTGATGACACTCAGACATTTGTCCATGGCAGAGCTTCAGAGGTTATCTCCTTAGTGAAGAGAATGCTTCAGGCATCGAAGGTGCTTGGTGACTGGATGTCGTTCAAACGCCGCCAGATGAATCCTGTGAAAACTCAGTTAATCTGACTTTGTAACCGTGGACAGATTTCTAAACTGGATTTGCCTACAGCGTTGCTTCCTGTTGTCTCTTTCTTCACTACTCTGAGTGATCTGGGTGTGACCTTGGACCAGAATTTGACCTTCTCAGGGCAATTGAAGATTGTATGTCGAACGTGCTTCTATCATCTGGGTCAGACTCCGCTCGCTTAAAAATCAGTCCGTCCCTGATGTACTCATTCATATGATCCAGGGTTGACTATGGTAACGCCCTTTATGCAGGCCTTATTCTTTCCCGCATTAATCACCCAATTATACTGCGGCAAATTCTGCGGCATTTAAAACAGTTTGCCGCTGAAGGTTAGACCAGAGTCTAGCATATGAGGCGAAGCCCGAAGGACCGATTAGGGTGGTTAACATATTACGTCAGAGGTCTTTGCATTAAGCCCTTTCTCGAATTGACATAATCTCTAGGTGACCTCGGAAAAAAAGGGATTCGAGATGCAAAACCAGTCTTAACTGCCTTTTAGTCGCTGCCGACAGATGAAATCGTGTGAGTCGATCATTGTTATGGAGAAGCAATCATTTACTTCAGATTATGTCAACTCTTCTTCCAAAAGATTTATAAAGCACGCTGTTTTTAATTTCTCAAATTCCTCTACAAACTCATTCACCGGCATACAGCGCCGATGGAAAGTAGTCGAAATGGACGAAGGAAATGAAAACCTGCAGCCGTTTCTACTTAGCACCAGCGAAAGTTATCGTATTTATGAGGCGCGTTTATGTCTTCCTTTGATGATTAAAAAACAAGTTCTGCGTATTCTCGTTTCGCCGAAGACTTAAATTCTTTCCAGCGTTCGCGGCTATATCCATCGATGCCTTTCATCTCCGTAACATCTAAGAAGCACGTGACACACTGGCCGTCGGCAGCGTCCTTTGGTGGCGCCCCCTTTGAAGTTTTGCGGCAGTTCAAAGAAGCCGGAAGCCAAGCTGCAAATATTAGAGGCACAAAAAGACAGGTATACGACAGCGGAGCAACTAATGTACGGCGACTATCATTCGAGGCATAAAAAGAGTCTTCTAAAGGTGCTGAGGGCGATCGAGTCTTGTATTCTTTACGTCTCTTGCGGAACTATGGCTGCGCATAATTTCGCGGCGTCTCGACGACACATCTGACAGGGATTCGGAGGTTGATGTGAGCGGGTTCACAGATGCACGACGAAACAAAGGCATCGCACCCCTATTCACAGGCACTGTACCCCCACCCCGTCCGTCGATAAGACGTCAACAGCCGGTGAATTATGCCCGGGTGGGGTCGAGTGCTTGCAGGTGTTCAGACCACTTCCTCGGACAGGAATTCCATGCGCTAGTTTATTTGCAGCCCGTTAACCGTCGGAGAAACCAGCGCTGCTTGATTGGGTGTCTATAGCGACAGAGAAGGAAGGGATCGACTTCTGGAGAGCTGCACGGATAGTTCGTCATTATTACCATAAAGCAAATGAGTTAAGCTTGATTGCTTGTATTCGTGGTTTCATTTTCTCGTCTGCTGCATATACGGGGTGTTGTGCTCGCTAACCTCTGACCTCGCACCGATTTAGAAGTGAAGTAATTTCTTGTGACGCTCTCTTTTGAACGCCGATCACCTTAATAAGTTAAATTAAAGAAACTCTCATATTGAGACATTAATTAATTTATTGGATTATTGACAGACTATACCTGCCAGTATGTTGTCTGTCTGTCTGTCTGTCTGTCTGCCTGCCTGCCTGCCTGGACTGACTGACAGAATGGCTGAATATCACAATTGCTCTTCGTGGCTTATACAACCGTTGCTATTCAGGGTCTAAAGCACCGTTGCATGAGCCGAGTTCATTCGGTGCTGTGGGGAGAAAAAGATGTAATAAATATATTACAAATATTTTCTATTTCCTTTTAGTGTCTTGTTTTGCTGCGCCTCGTCTAACTAACTGGATGCACTGCCTTCGATCCGACTAATGCTGAACTGAGTTAATGGTAGCTGGAGCGAACGAGAACTGCCAGTTCTTCGGAACCTAAGTACTCCATAGAACCATTTCGTTAACAGGCAGATAAATGGTCGTTCACGATGTTCAGACAAGTAGCCAAGTAGCGAATCGGCTATCACCAGAAAGGCTTCGTAGCTCAGTGATTGGGTGCAATGGATGATTTGGCTAAAGGACAGTTAGGGGAAGAGTGAGGATCAGACGGACTATGTACATGTGCCCAAGTAAACGGGCAGCGGTGGTAAAGGATCTCACCCGATCAGTTCATTGAAAAATGAGCAGGATCGAGGCCATACGGTCGCAATAGAAAACCGCGTAGGCTACATTTACATTTATATGGTCTGCGCCGGTAACCTGAGTAACGAAACTTTGCCATAGAATAAAAGGGCCACGTCCTCTATGGATGTAGATAGACCTACGGCTTAACATTCTAGAGTTTGGTGGATGACTCCGTTCGTTGAAGGTGCGAATGCAGCAAACGCCAATTGACAGGACATGCGTATTATTCTACTTCCAGTAATAAACCAGCGAAGCGTAACTGCGCTAGTAACGCTGGTCTGTCGGTAACGTGTTTGGTCAATGACCATGCGGTTGCGGGTTCGACTCAGCGTAAGTTGTTTGCGCATACCGTCCCTCTGTCACTTAGCAGTATAATTTAGTACCGGCGCAACCTGGGAAGTAAACAGCAAGTTCTCTGATGCGCTGGCCCCGTGTCTAGGGCCTTGGGATTCGTCCATTGCAGGCTCAAGGGCCTAAGCAAAGGAAATGAGCGCTTCCCTTAAGTTCCTCATGGGACATGGGAGCTTTACTAGCGTAGCTGTACCGGCGTCAAGGAGAACTATCTTGAGCCTTCTTCCACGGTGTGTGAAGGCCAATATTCAAGCCTTTTATGTCTAATATTACGCAAATTGATATACAGTAGGTATAACTTACTTAAATCTAAGAAATTCAGCCGAACGATGTGGGCTATTGTAAACCGAGGGCAATAATTTTTCTACACCCAGAGACAAAATGGCGTTCGCTGCCGCGTGCATGGCTGATGTTCTTCGCCTCGGCTCATGATGTCTGTCGATCTCTACACAAGTGAAGCAAATTAGAGGGACCGACCGACGTCAGTCCGTGTATACATAGACAAGCGTTATATTACCAGCTCCTATCTACACGCTTCCAGTCCAATCGCACAGATAAAAGTTCATAAAACACATAAATAAAGCCGACCGGGGTCACATCGAGGTCACCACGTGTGCACGAAGGCAGGGTCGGCTGCTCGAGGCTGGTTTAGAAGCCGAACCACCAATGTATAAGAACGAAAAACATGGGCGGATGGAGAGGGCAAGGCAGGGGGAGGCAGGGAGAGAAACAGACGGGGAAGGGTATGAGTAAAATTGGCGGCGAATTTTATGGGTTGTAGCGATAAAACGTGACTATTAGTCTTCAGAAAAGGCGCGCGGAGCAGAGAGACAACAGACATAATTATCGACGATTGAAGAATATATCCAGATCGCTGGCTGTCTTGTGTTTCAAATAGTTTGATAGAGCATTAGAAAGATGTTGTGCACACCTACATACCCTTCTTTCTCTGTCTCTCTCTCTGTATATATAATGTTTTTCTTATGAGCCACCCAAATCTATTCTGACCAAACCTTACATAAATTACTTAAGCTATTTATGCTCATGTTGCGCTTCATTAGCCCTAAATTTATAATATATAAATGCCTATATGCATCCATAGACCAATGATGAGCTCTAACTACTTTAAAGTAGCTTAACTATGACTACTTTAACAGGTTGAAGTAATTTAACTAGTAGTTTGTAACTACTTTTAGTAAAAAGTAGTTAATTACCTTTGAACTACTTTTGCTCATGCTGTAAGATGAGAACCGAGTGACAGGTGTAATTGATCATTAATCTTTACCTTGAAAATTAAATAGCATGCAGCATTCTTCAATTAGTGTTCAACTATTCTATAACTGGAAAATTATGTAAAACGTAGTAAGTAGTTATGCTAACTGTTACAGAAAAATTATTGGTGACACTGAAGATATGTTGGGAAGTATGCAACTGAAAACCTCTCTTGCAGAAAAAGTAGTTAAATACAAATTGGAATTTTGTTGTTGAACAACTAGCTGCAACTACTTTAGGAAAAAGTAGCTAACTACCTTTTAATTATAAAAAGTAGTTTAACTGCTAGTTGTTAAAAGCTGTAGTTATCTACTGCACATCACTGATATAGACACGTAATTGCAGTAGTAGTTTAATTGTTATCTTTGTGTGGCACATTATGTTCTAACATGTGTTAGCAGATAATCAGTTTCACCTACATTTCGAAGACGATGTGAATGGAGTCGGTTGGGTGTGGGCAGAGATTGCGTGCGTGGCGCGAATTGTGAAGATGAGAAATCAGTTACAGCATAAGACAGGTGTGGCCGGTGAAAGCTGTTTATCCCAGCCGTATAGAGAGACAGACAGACTGCGAGACAGACGGTAGCAGACAGCTACGGAGACACAGACTGAGACAGACAGCCGGTGACAGACAGAGACCGAGACAGATACAGAGACATAGACAGACGGAGGCGGAGACAGACAGAGGCAGAGACAGACAGACGGAGACAGACAGACGGAGACAAACTGAGATGGAGACAGACAGACGGAGACAGACAGATTTGCTTAGAGTAGCGGTAGATGCCGTACGCAGATTTAACATTGCACCTTCTATTTTGACACATACGTGAATCGTTCAGAATGTAGCTGTAGCCGAAGTTGCGTATACCACAGACGTTGCCTAGGCTGAACAGCTCTGCTTATAAGTAACCACACATGTTACATACGTAACTTATCTACAGGATAGAGGCTATTGAACCTAAGAAGGTGGCTGTAATCTGCTAAATACACGTATGGTCTGATATCATTTTCAGTACATCTGGCTTAGTTTTACGAATTACCTATGACCGTTATTGATGTTTGTGAATAGATCTATAGGAGTGGCGTTGGTTCAATCACTTCCGCCAACCGAGGCCGTTCAAAAGAAGACGTTTCATATATTTTACGTTTCACAATGACTTCTACATATGTCATGTTATAAAGACTTGGTTTCTTTAAGTGCCAGTCTTCTAACGGCCAATAGTAATATAAATATATATTGTACACATATATCAATATGCATACACTATATATATATATATATATATATATATATATATATATATATATACCACTGCAGTAGGTCTCAATGTATAGGCTTGACCGCGTCTCAGTGGGGATTCAAACGCAATCATTCCCGAGTCCTTTGAACCGAATTAATTAGAAGGCTTAATTAACAGACTCGGAATAGTTTCCATTCCAAAGATTCCCGCCACGCTCACATCGCTCGCGGGAATGCTAGGCAAGTCAGATGCATGAATATAAGCGCTCCATCCTATCCGTCCATCCAACGGAATCGGAACATCTATGCAAAATCCTTACATCCGTCCAGATCAACTTGTGAACTGTGAAGGGAAGCTGTGGTAGAAAGCCTCCGTAGGGACAGGAACTTAATGGCTGGAAGTAAATGCTTCCCGATGCAGAATGGTCTGTCAGTGAGGTAAGTTTCTACCTTTCTGTCCTCTTGTAAGAAAACGTGTACTGTGCGAACTGTACGGGCGGTGAACCTGGGCAGGGAAATTCATAAATTCTGCCCCACGCTGATTTTAGCCCGAAAACGGGGGGTATGAGTTCGATGTACTTCAATAAAATTATATACGACAGTCGATTCTGCCGATTATCTGTCAAGATACCTCTCATCTCGCCCACAGTCAAAGTTTTACTAACTATACCCATTTCATTTCACACCTTCTGCACCCTAAATGGCATTAGACTTCACCTTTACATAAATATGCGCATGTATACATCATACGTTTCCGGATAATAAGGCACCAGATGTTGGCAGATGGAATTAATAAACTTTAAAATTTCTCGCTGCTGCGCCACAGCCAATCTCCCCTCTTCTCTAACTGCACCGCAGCGCCAGGAGCGCGACCCGTAGATATGAAGCAATTTGTGTAAACATACGGTAGCCAAACGAGGTCATAAAAGCCCGCCAAACTCATAAACGCCGACCTAGAACGAGTTGCTCTCGTTTACGACTCCTGCGTGCTGATTGGCTGCGGAGAAACATTTAAAAATTTTGAATATTCATACTTGTTATTTCAATATTCATGAGCAGTCATCGCGTGCAGCATAATTTATATTCGTAATCAGTTTGTATTGAATATAATAACTACCACTAACAATCAACCACACGGTAACTGTTTTAAAGTAGCTTATTGCAAAACTGAAATGCATATATTATATAAATACATAAGCTTATAAAATTATAATATTAATAGAACAGACTGCAATAAAATAACATAAATTACGGGTTGCATGTCTCAGAGTGTCAACTAAATTAGTCACTTAAATGAAATTTTAAATTATAGATTGCATCCAAAACTCACAAACATAGGCCTCTTACATACATATATGCATACATACATACATACATACATACATACATACATACATACATACATACAAACAATCATTTATACACACATACATACATTTTATTTATTGTTTCCAACAAACATCAAAATGCAATATACAAAAATTGTTTCTGGGACACAGAAGGACTGAGGTCTTACTTAGCATGGTTGCTTTTAACAGAAATTCTGGTTACATAGATATATGCATACATACATATATACACATAATGTCCATACATACATTCATACGTTCATACATACATACATTAAACACACGGAGACTGCCACATGCATGTAAGTCAGCAAAACGTAGACAGCAGTTGATAATTGTACAGATTACTATGTGGTCATAAATTTGTTCCATTCTGTACTTCAGATTTCAGGTTGAAATAACAAACTGTAAAATATTCAGACCCAAAACACAATTGACAAAGCTACTTACTGCAACGCAATACACTGTAAACTGAGTAGGAACTCATCTAACACAACAGAAGCAAAAAAGCTGAATACCTTATTGCATTGGCCTTTGTGAACGTCATTTAAATGCAAATGTCATCTAAATGTCATTTTAAAATTACAAATGTCATCTAAATGTCACCGTTGTTGTACAAAATCTCATCAAATCGCAAACATTATAAACAAAATATGAAAATAAAAAAGTTGATTAACACTATATCAGTCGATTTTCGATATGTTGGTAACTCAACACTGTCTTCCGAGGTTGCGTGGTAGAAAAATATAACGGAACAAAATATTTGAGTCTTTCGGTGTACGCGGCTAGTGATTAGTAGTCCTGAGCAGAGTACCAGTCTCGAGGCCCTTGGGCGCGCAGACGAATCTAGCTGTCGTCAATTGGAGTAATTATTGTTGTAATGGTCGAACTTCGGGTTAACTCATGGCCGATGGTTCGGGGTTCGGATCTAGCCAACCGCTCGTGAACAGTTCTTTGACGTCGGGCGATGAAAAGTCGAAAGTGCCGAAATTCGGCATGTATGAGGGCGCGGCGAGGGGTGGATGGGTGAAGTCCGTGGTGGAAGAGAGTGGAGGGGGCTGTTGGACGATTGATGACGGGCAGTCAAGGGCCGACAGGTCGTTCTCAGTAAGGCGACCCAGATCGAAGTTGTACAGCTCCCACTGCCAACTGGTTGGAAGGTGGAGGAAGTCGAGGTCCATCGGGATCGAGTCCAGGTCGGCCAGAGGTGATGGGTTCGAATCCCGAGCGACGGGCGGCGATTCTTGGCACATTGGCGAGTCGAAAGGCGACGCAGTGACCACACCAACGGGGTGTGGGAACGGACCCTGGTAGGGCGACGACACAGCTGGGTATACCGGTTCGTGTTTGAAGTCCAGTGTTGGGTTGCTATGGAAACCCTGACCCGTGAACGCCGTACAGACGTCATCGGGGTAGAAACTGGCACTCTCGGGGGTTGCCGGTGAGTGGGGCGTGTTGGGGCTCGATGGGACCTTGGCAATCGCCGGAGCCAGCGGGGTTTGCTGACTACCACCCCCAGGTAGAAGGCTGAACTTACTCGTTTTTAGTCCGTCCCTGAATCTTGTGTTGTTAGCTGCCACGGTCGCTTTCTCCTCCACTGCTCCCTCTTGCGTTGCTTTTCCACCGCCCGCCGATATCTGTCGTTCGACGTTGCTCTTCGACCCGGAAGCGGAAGTGTCCTTGGTCCCGGAAGTGGCTTTTGCGCGTGCGTTGAGGTTGCGCTTCCGCGGTCGGTACTTGTAGTCGGGATATTCTTGAACGTGTAGCTGCCTGAGTCGCTCGGCCTCCTCGACGAATGGCTGTCTCTCTTCGTCCGTCAGCATCTTCCAGTACCTTCCGAGCCGTTTGCTGATCTCGGCGTTGTGCATATCCGGTTGGACCTCGGAGATCTGACGGCGCTGGATCTGCGACCAGACCATGAAGGCGTTCATTGGGCGC
Organism: Norana najaformis; assembly: GCA_964023275.1. Taxonomy (NCBI): domain Eukaryota; kingdom Metazoa; phylum Annelida; class Clitellata; order Crassiclitellata; family Hormogastridae; genus Norana; species Norana najaformis. The sequence goes on along the minus strand of OZ029915.1, from coordinate 32,711,616 downwards.
TTCACGTGGTTCGCCGACTTCTTACAGTTCGTGGCATCAGAGTAAGGCGTCCGCGAGTCGGGGCTGACCGTCTGCGACCCGAAGGCGACCGGGATGCGTCCCGCGAGGACCGGCGTCCCACATCCGCCATCGGCCTGGTCGAACAAATCCGGATCCGAGTCGGTCGTTCTAACGACCTGCGGGAGCATTTTGCTTTGCCTCCTTTCTTCTGTTTGAAAAAAACGATCTACCTCTCGCACGTCTCGCGTCTGTGCGTCTGCGCTGTCTTCGCCGAGCAGCCGCTCATATAAGCACGCCGCCGCCGCGGAAGGAGGGAGGGAGGGAGGGAGGAAGGGAGGGAGAGACTCCGAGGGAAGCCCTGGGCCAATGGCGGCCGGGACGAGGCCGACCAATCAGGTTTCAGCTCGTAGCTCCGCCTTTTATTGACCCTCATTCCCTGGAAATGATTTTTCGGTCATAATAATGATCGCACCTGCTGCTCTGCTAAGCATCGGTCGCGGATGGCCGGGCGGAGGGTAGCAGAGAACTGTATGGGGGAAGAGGCGCTTTTGCGTCTCCAGCCCTGCAGGCCCTTCGCCGAATAAGCGCAGGCAGTGTTGGCGAGTCGATGGTTGCCATGGAGGCGCTTGAAAGCAGGTCATCGAACGTGAGGGAGGTTTAGTATGATTGTCACGGCTGACGAAACGATGAAACAACTTCCACAGATCATTGTCACTATTCTTCCTCCTCCTCCTCACCCTCTCCCTCCCTCCCTCCCTCCCTCCCTACCTCCCTCTCTTAGTCTGTGTGTTTGTCTGTGTGTGTGTCTGTCTGTCTGTCTGTGTGTCTGTCTGTATCGTTTTAACTTTCACATTCTCGATTATCGCAATCTTTGTTATTCGTCAACTCACTATCACCATCACCACCACCACCACCGTCGTCGTCATCATATATATATGTGTGTGTGTATATATATATATACATATATATAATTAGAGCCCTGTAATAACGTATTTTCTAATGAAGTCCCTTCGGAGAACCTTCCACCCATTTCTGAAACTTCTGAAACAAGTTGCTTCGTTTGCGCCCTTCTGCTATCGCACGGGTCGACGGACAACGGTGCAGTTTCTTCTTCGATGTATTTCCTTCTTAAGTGCACTTAACAATAATAATGATAACGATAACGATAATGATAGTAGTAGTAGTAGTAGTAATAATGGTAGTGGTAGTAATAGTAGTAGTAGTAGTAATAATAATAATAATAAAACAATAATAATAAGCAGAATGAATTAATTTTTAAAATCTCCATACACTATTTCAAATCCCCCGGAATGATAGCTACCTGCAATGTGTAAAATATTATAAATATTTACATTAATAAAATTAATAATATTGCAGTCAACAGCACTGGCTGACGTACAGACAACACAAATATCGATCCATCCATCCCTCCCTCCGGTTGGTTGGCAGAAGTGGATCGGCATACAGTTGGTCCAAGTAAGTAAGTAATGCATTGTTAATTTGGCTTATAGGTCTTTCGACTATAGGCCAGGCATCGTAGGCGCGGGTGGGTCATGAGGCTGGAAAAGCAAGACGATACAATTAGGTCTTAAGCCGCTTACGTGTATGTCTAGCGAGATATTGCTGTGAGTCCAAGATACTTTTAATGTCATCTTGTGTGTTTACTAATTCTTATGCATTAGTTATTCTTCGTTTTCACATTTTTTATTCCAGCCAACGTGTTTTCCTCTTTCTACCACGAATGTATGGTCTAAATTTAGCCGTTAAATTGACTCAGTTTAATTTTAAATAGTTTTACATTTCATAATTATCGTCGCCGTCTTGATTGATCAGACCTCTCCCTGTTAACCGAGTCGTTTGATCGTGAATGCCAAAGCAAACGACCCACACGACCCTCGCACCTCTGTATTTAACCTGGAATCGACGTGTGGTCATTCCTTACATTCCTTACCAGTTATATACCTTAGGAGGTATTTTACTGAGAACGCAATCGAGTCCTGGTTAGTCAAAGTCAGTGTAAAGGCAGACTGGTCGGCTAAACTCCCTTTCGACCTAACAATCGTGAGTTGTAATTGTAATTTAAAATTTATAAAGCGCCTTACAGAGGATAAACTCAACAGAGGAATTCCTGACTCGAACGAGTAGGATTGATCGGTGCAGTCTTCAGGCGCTTGCGGAACCCTGAGGGGGAGGGAGAGGAGCTCAAGTGGCAGTTCTCGAACTATTTGTTTGAAGAGCTATATCGCCTAATCTGTTTCGGACCAAAACTAACGAAATCTTTTGAACGAGTCACAGCAATACTGACTCTCTGCCAGATATGTCAAAACACACGACACGCGTAAAGTAGGGCACCAGCGTTGATGAAGTGACAGATTAAAATATGCAAATCTATGTCACGAGAGCTCTTGCGTCCACCGCCCCTTACTCTCTAGAGCCTCGGAGTCGAAATGTTGGGCGGCATTTTCAAATCGCGCTTGAAATGAAAAACTAGAAGAAAAACAGGTTTGTGTATATAATATCATAAACGAAATTGATTTTGAAAAATTCAAATGGGAATTTTCGTGAATTCTTGTGCAAATTATCCCTCTCGCTGCTTGTCACTGATAAACTTTGACAGAATTCAAAATCGAAAGTCTGCATTTGGAATAACCACAAACGCATAAAAGGGGCCAACTTACAACCCCAGTTCTGAGTCTCGAGGTCGACAGACTTCTTCTTCATGAGAGCTGACCAAAGCATCAGAATCCTATTGATAAATACTGGGTTAATGTATGCATGAACAAGCAGGCTTTACACACACTAACTGCATACTGTTGATTGGGAGGAAATGTATGAATCGCATCTGCACATGCAGCTGATCCTGTGTATGCTACATCACCCATGGACTCCGCAACTTCCCTTGAACACAGTCGAGTACTAATTTACGAACCAGCAAATTACATCCGGACATTGCATCATTGCTATTCCCATTACGTTACACGCCAAATGGGAAAAGTAAACTGGTTATACTGTCAACCTTGCCTGATATAGGTCCTAACTGTGCTGGGTACTGGGAATACTAAAGTCTCGTTCACCAGAGGCAGTGGGCATCCAAATCGATGACAGAGAGGCAAAAAGGTGAAGGCAGCGCAATTCGTTTACTCGCCTCCATAGGTACTCTTCGGAAACCTGGTCCTTAGCTGGGTTTTAATTATCTTTCGACTGAAGCGCACAAACAACCGCGGCAGGTCAACAATATGATGCCTTTTACACCCTCACTTGCGCTGGCATTCATCTTCCAATGCTGGAAGGATGGCAGGCTGAGTTGGCCCAGATGGCTTGGCCTCCTGTAAACGGTCACCAACCCAAGTGCTACGCATGCTCGGCATGCTTAGCTGTACCGTGCTTACCACGTCGTAATCACAGAGCCATGCAGGCCGCCTCTGTAATTTCTAATCCAATTTGCACGAATTCCATGCATCGGTTGGTATCACCCGTTGTCCTTTCGTTTACATTACATCTGAGGCAGTAGACATTCCACCAGGACCACCAAGCCAACTGAGTCAGTCAGAGGCAACGCAACCGGTGTGGGTGGCATGCAGAGTACCGCGGTTTCGAGTAAATTCTGTCGACGCTCTTCATAAGACAGCGACGCTGGTTACGACCGAAAGGTGGCGCCAGTCGATTGCCTCTGACGCATAACAAAGAACACACGTATTACGTAGTCAAGGGACCTGAATTGCATGCCCCCCACCCACAACCCCACCCACAACCCCACCGCTAACCTATAACCGCGGCATCCAGGCCAAGGCGCTGACGAAATCACATCGATAGACCCTGTATGGACATTAGACAGCCATCTCCTGCTATACTTAGTTAGCACAGGCGCATGCCAATTATTATACGCTTTCGACTCTTATATTTGCTCTGAGTCGATCACACATTGCATCGATCTACGGCTATTGGTAGATCACAGGTGGATCTACAGGTCTGAAACTCTTTCCATGTAAATATAGCTAGATACATAATCAGCATATATAATATAGGAAGACACGCCATAGCTTTATGTATTTAGGCGCTTACTAATATAATTTATTCATAGAATGAGGTCACAATCTGGTTGTGTGCGTGTGTGCTTAAAATAGACAGAGGCTGTTTCTTGTCTCATTATGCATACACTCACATTTTTTCGCAATGCCTCAACGCTGAAGCACTGCACTGGCTTCCAGACGAGGAAACCATTAAATGCAAAATCCTCCTGCACTGAGCAAGCATCCCTGGTTGTCACCTTCCTGGTATGCACAGGAAAGAGGCGACGTATATCAGGTTCTGGTCAAAATGGACAGCAATCGTTTTGCTTTTACGCCCGTGGGGATCTGCGAGTTCCTCGATTTAACTCAACTCTACTCCAGGATATCACGCTCTAAATCTATTCGTCCTTCCTTCTGTGGCAGCCCCCTTGCACAGGTACTGTTATTTAGCCTGGAACAATACAGGTAAGGAACCTGGTCAGCAGATCTTTAGTCGTGACTGCGTAGATACATACAGCACATACAAATTGACGCACATAACTCCGGTATCGGTAATTACATCCTCAGCCTTCTTCTGCTTTCTTCATTCACTTAAAGGCCGATGAGCCTATCTGTCCATTCGTGGGACATTCCTCTTTCACCGATCCTATCCAGACTCCTCTTCTTCCTCTTATCCCTCTTTCCACTCCAATCCCAAACATCACCCACCGTGTCTGCTACGCTGTCTCTCCCTCTGACTCTTGGATCTTGACCTGCAACCGAACACTTGCCTATCGATTTTGTTTCGACTGAGCGCCTGTGAATAAGTTGGTACTCGTGACGTGGCTTTCGTTGGGCGCTGTAGAAATCTCGGGATTACGATTACGATTACATCGATGCAGTTGGGTCATGAGCGCTTCTTCAGAGTTTTGTTAAAGGTTTTATATTACATTGTTACGTTGCATTACATTTCCAGTTAATTACACTCTACAGGGCCGGCGCCAGAGTATTTGGCGCCCTAGGCGAACCTGTCGCACTTACCGGCGGTAACTGATTAATATTATGTTAATATAACCTTCACACAGGAATGCAGCCGAACGCTGCATCTTTATTTTAGTATCGTCGTTCATTATAATCACCTACGAATCATTATTACTTCTAAATAAAACAAAAATATGGCACTTAATAATTTTTAAATTTTCGTATAATTCTTTTATTCATAAATGGTGGCAGAACGTCGGTAATGTTTAAAAAAATATTTCTTTATGTAGCTTTTCTGCCGCCCCCCCCCCCAGAAAAGTGCCGCTCTAGGCGCCGCCTAGTGATTAAACCGGCCCTGACACTATGTCGAAAGCATGAGGACTGCACATATAAGAAAATCTAAAATAACGAGATATAATGCAGACAGACAGACAGACAGACAGACAGACAGACAGACAGACAGACAGACAGACAGACAGACAGACAGACAGAGAAGGCGAACATTAGTGTTTCTTTCGACTGTTTTGGACTGTCTGACTTATGACTCAAAGTTTCAATGGAAATCATGGGCTGCAGCGACAGATGTCGTTCCATCAGAAATCCGTCATCATCCCATAACAACAAGCGATCCGTAGGAAGTGGACGACCACAGAGGACGACGTCATCATTTCTTATTCAGTGACCGACTCTTAACGCCATCTGACGACGCTTTGGGTGACCTCTGGGGTTAAGACTCATATTGTGCACTCGCGCTTATGAGTGCAGTGAAGTGCGACGATCCCGTGATTCTTTAAACCCATGCACTGTGTCAGGACAGTCTGGCTGTCTGTCTGTCTGTGTGTCTCTGCTTGTCTGTGTCTCTCTATTTTACTCTCTTATTTCACTGCCAGAAAATGTCTGTGTGAGTGAATGAGTGAATATGTCTGTCTGTCTGTCTGTGTCACTCTATTTTACTCTCTTATTTCACTGCCAGAAAATGTCTGAGTGAGTGAGTGGATACGTCTCTCTGTCTGCCTGCCTGCCTGTCTGTCCGTCTGTCTGTCTGTGTCTCTGCTTGTCTGTGTATATCTGTTTTACTCTCTTATTTCACTGCCAGAAAATGTTTGTGTGAGTGAGTGAATGAATCTGCCTGCCTGCCTGTCTGTCTGTCTGTCTCTGCTTGGCTGTGTCACTCTGTTTTACTCTCTGTATTTCACTGCCGGAAAATGTCTGTGTGAGTGAAGCTGTCTGTCTGTCTGTGGGTCTGTCTGTCTGTCAGTCGGTCGGTCAGTCTTCCTGACAGTCTCCATTCATCCAGCTTTCCCGCCACTCGTGCCTGACCCCTCGACATTTCCCTGAAGCGCTTTAATCAGCATTGCGGGAGGGTTGCGACCACCGTGGGTGGGATAGGGTCATGACCCTGGTTAGCATTACAGGTGCTGTATACGATGACAGGATTAATGATTAGACGGCGTTCCAGATATTTCTAATTAAATTTGAGGGCGTTTTTCTTCAGTCGATTCTCCCTCAGTCCCTTTCTGTGTCCCTGTCTTTGTCTGTCTGTGCGTCTTTCTCTCTCATCGATTGGCATGCAGTCGTTATGAAATGCTAGAGACTTGCGTTACGACGCACGAAAAATCAATAGCCAGACGCCATTTTGATGGCCGACGAATAGGAATGCCAACGTCACTGTGACGTAATGTCTAATAATCTAATCTAATCTAAAAACTTCTATAGCGCCACTGTAATAATGCTCAAGGCATCAGTCGATGGTCGCTGCTAAACAAAATCATTATCCGAATCAAATTCCGTTGGGAGTCCGGGTCGAAAAGCCAGAGAGGAGTCCAGAAGTCACAGAGACAGCCTACGGAGGATACGAGTTCAGGAAAAGATGAGTTTTAAGTCGAGATCTGAAGGTCAAAACAGACTTTGGCGAGCGAATATTTGCCGGAAGAGAGTTCCAGAGTCTACGGCCAGCGACAGAAAAGGCACGCCTGCCAAGAGCTGTTCTTGTCCACGGAATAGTCAGATTTAGACAGCTAGAAGACCTGGTCGAGTGGAGATAAGTCTTGGGGGCCAGTACAGAGTGAAGATAGTGAGGTTAGCCGAAATGTAGAGTCTTGTATACAATTAGTCCAGTCTTGAACATTATGCGCTTTTCTACGGGCAACCAGTGCAACGATTTCAGGATTGGTGAGATGTGATCATAATTTCAGGATTGGTGAGATGTGAATGTAACTTGCGATTCTGTTATAAAATATACTGAAAAACCACATAATAATAATAATAATAATAATAATAATAATAATAATAATATGGTGAAGGCATAGATGCCAATTAAGTCTATCGTGGCCTCGTGGGCAACCCTAATAAGAGGTCGTCAAGGTATCTAATGCGAAGTGTGGACTGTAAAGATTGTAGAACCGGCTGTAATAGTACACAAAACAGAACTGGGCCAAAAGGATCAGTCTGCTGAGGCCCCTTTGCGAAGGGACTGAAGATTTGCCCAATCCGAGAATAGAAGTAACCGCGTAGGCTTGATGAATAAAAAGTATAGTTCTGGCATGGTATCAACTGCAGCCTTGAACGTGGCATCGCGCCTGATGCCATTAGAAGCATTAGTGATGTCGAATTTAACAAAAACGTGATCTTTTGGAATTGAGGTTACGTCTGCGTTACGCCCTATAGGGGGCTGCGTCAAAACACGAGGGGCAAGCCAAGCAGTGCCTTCCAGTTTTCAAGTTCCCTGTGAAGATTGCATATGTCTTGAAAAACCCCAAAGCCAGCGAACAAGTTGGCCGAACCTCTTAATAAATATGTTTGAGAATGGGGCCTACAAGCCCCACGTGTGCAACCAAAACATTGGACAGGACCTGGATTTAAGGCTCTGAGTCTGAACAGCGCTATCTCCAGAGTTGCCACAGAGCTACGGATAAGCAGGCGGCATTGACTGGATCGACGTCCATGAGCCTTGGAAACGGCCCTCGGCGGTACCTCTGGGCGTCGCCTGATGAGGAAGGTCAGGTCCGGGACATGTTCTGTTTCGCGAGCTGTGAAGGCGAACGGTCCCGTGACGCAGGTGCAGCCATCCAGGGACAAACACCGTTTACCTTGCAGCCCGCTCGGAGTTCATGCTTAACGAGTACCGATAAAACCTTTGTTATCGCCATGCATGACGGTGACAACAACAAATTCACGAAAACAGAGGGAAATTATTACTATAATTATAATAATAATAATTATTATTATGACGATGATGATGATGATGATGGAGGTGGTGGTGGTGATGATGATGATGATGATGGAGGTGGCGGTGATGATGATGATGAAATCATTAGTCATCATTGCTCTTAAACTTGTGTTATTACAATAGTTTAGTTGTGTTACTTTAGACAGTGTTACGTGGCACGTCGTTTGCTTTGCATAAGTCTGTTGCTTACGCAACTGACGGAGGTCACGCTTGAGATCTTATACGAGTCACTAGAGCCACAGTTCGTCCCCAAGCGATTACCTAGTCTCAGCTGTACACGGTTCATTGCGTCCATATCTATAACAACTGCACCAAATCGATACAAACGACCAATCACACAGACAAAAACGCACGCACACAAACAGACAGACACACGCAAACAAACAGACGGACAGGTCACTCATGCACAGTGCAAGGGTAACAGCTATTTCGCAATGCGTGCAGTAAGAATCAATATTCCAATATATAATAGACGCAAAACAACAATATCTAAACCATTAACTCAGACCATAATATATAGTATTATTGCCTCGAGAAAAGCGGTCTCCTTATCCATACTCGTCTTTAACCCGGTATAATTGTCTCAACTCCGCCTTCTGTACTGGTTCCCCGTGATAGCCGTTACACCGAAAGACTGCATCCCATAATTACTCTGAATTTATATAGCGTAACATGTGTGCTAATTCACAAAATGACTCAGAATGCACCGGCTGAACTCGTAATCAATCATACAGATGTGCGTAGCAGTCGCTAGAGGTCCCTATTAGAAAATCTTCTCGCATGCACTCTCTTCACTGTCGGGACAGTTGAACAAACAACGCATGAAGGTCTATGACAGCACTACTAACGATTCTCTATTCAGCTCAGACAAAGTCCGAATAGTTCAATTCAATGCCTTCGTTAAATTATATGCTGACTATCAAGCGCAGCTTCCCTTTACACTTTACTGAGTAGACTTCGTTTTAACCCGAGGTAGATATGATCCGTCAGGAATTAATTTTCATTCTCCTAAGAATAAAAAAAATTCTGGGACGGCTAGAAATCGAGAAGATCTGGCGGAGCAAACGCACCATGGAAGGCAACAGCGTTAAAGCGTTGGACTGTATTAGCATTGCACTGGAACAGAAAACTGTTATTTTTATTATTATTAATATTATTATTATTACTTGTTATTAATTATTATTAATTATTATTACGTGTTTATTATTATTATATTATTATTGTTGTTGTTGTTGTTAGTGGTGGTGCCGTTGTTGTTTATGTTGTTTGTTTTTGTTGTTATTATATGTTGTCGCGGCACGGTGGACTATCGTGTAACGCGTTTGGTCATTGATCAAGTGGTTGCGGGTTTGACTCCGTGTAACGACTCCAGCCGAGGTCTAAGCTCAGAGCCACCCGCATCACTAACCCCTTCTACTTCCGACGTAAAATGGCCGTCAGTGTCTCTTCTGTCGAAGGAAAATTCCTCAAGGGAGGCAACACTGCAAAGCTGTCTCGGGATCCGACTGTACCTTTTCCTCTTCCACAACCGCAGGATGGGCAACGTCCATGGGCAATAGTCGGTCGATTTTCGTGTGATTTTCTGCATTGCCTCTCTCAATGAAGCGGCCCATCATGAACCTCTCATGCACAGGACATATGCTATTTGCAAAGATTATACGGAACGGCCATTTAACGTCCAGAGTATAGAAGGGACAGTGATGCAGGTGGCTCTGAGCTTGTACCTGGGCCAAGTCATCCCCGCCCCGCGAAATTATGTTCAGACCGCAACAACATTTATGTCGAATGCGTTCTGTTTAATTATTTTATTTTATTCTTGTGTTTTGAATTTATCATTTTATTTTTTAATCGCAGTTTGGCTGCAGGCCGACTTTAGGCTACCTATAAATCTCCCAAACTGCTTTTACAATCCACTATATTCAGTGATGGGCAGTTAACTACGCTAAAACTTGGTTAACTACAACTACTTTGTAACTGCTTTTACAGTAGTTTAAGTAATTGTTAGAAACTTGTTTTAGAATAGGGAGTTAACTACTTGCAAGTCTTACTAATTTAGAAAATACTTTTGCTCATGCTTTATGATGGAAGCCAAGTTGCTGGCTAACAGGTATAACTGTTAATTATTAATCTTCATCTTAAACTAAAACAGCATGTAGCATTTTCAAGTGATGTTTGACTATTCTATAATGGAAAATGCAACTCTAAGTAGGAGCGTCACGAACTTCGACAGAAATATAATTTGGATTGACTGGAAGAAATATAATTTAATAATATAATTATAAATATAATATATAATATATAACTGGAAACAAGTTGTCATGTATGCAACTGAAAAACTCTCTTGCTGAAAAAGTTAGATAAAAGTAGACCCTAGTTGACTGCTGATTCAGATTTTATAGTTTAGCTACTACTTACAGCTACTTTAAAAAGTAATTAACGACTTTTAACGACTTCAAAAGTAGTTTAGCTACTAGCAACAGTTAATTATTGCACATCACTCTTGTATTTAGTAATTTACATTTTTTTCAGCGTAGTGAGCCTGTCAACAGACCTTACTTATACATCTCCCAAAATGCCTTAATCGTTCACAGTCGTGACGTCAGACATGACCTTTAAAGAGCTGCTGCAGAAGAATAGGGAGGTGAGCCACTTGAGGAAAATGCCGAGAAGCAGCCGAATACTTATGTGCAAAGTATTGGGGTTAACTCTGCTGAGCTTTCGTTCAAATCTCGCCCATAGTAGGTCCTCTCTACCTCTTTCGCTCTCATCCTCCGACATCCTTAATTGTTCTCTAAAGACATCGTCGTCTTGTTGGCTGTATATAAATGCGGAGTGGAGCTCTCTAACTTAGACTTGATGCTTTGCCAGGCGGTGCACATCAACTGCACTGGCTTCCTCTAATGGCTGCGTAGAATATCCACCAGACCCCTGGGCTCGCGCCATCTGTCGCCCGCGACCCTTAAGCGGCCCCTGGCGTTCTACAAGAAGGCACCCGATTACATACCGTTATAATAATTGGTTTCGTGACGTCATCGACAGGTGCTCCGATGGCCCTGTCACCCGCCACGCTCGAGTGGACAACTCCTCCCAGGGCAGGTGGCTCCTGTCGGCTGACACGGCCGACCGACGCGTGCCATTGTTCTGGGAATAAGATCTCGAGCGGACGAGATCTCGAGGACTTGTCTCGTGTCAGACGATAGATGAGCAGCGCTGCGATAAATCACATTAGCGCCAGCGCCTTAGACGGCGGCTCTCAAATACGTCCGCGCCGCCAGATCATTATCGACGCCGTCGACACCTGGCGACCGACCGGCTAAACAATGAAGGATTAGCGTGAGAAAATTCGGCCACCCAAATTCCCATGAAGTGGCTGAGATACTGCCTAGCATCGGCCGTGGAGCACGCCGAGCTGACAACTCCATTCTGTTTGCCCACCCGGTTGATACAATTAGCACGCCTAAAGGCTTACGGCTCCCCAGTTGAATTCTTCCTCTGTCTAGCGTCACTTTCTTAGAAGTCATGGCAACCCGTTGCATAGCAATCGAAAAATTGCGACCTTTGCAATGGAAGCCACCGGAAGCCAATCAGGCGTAGAAATATCTTCGAATATCAAGTAGAGTTTTCAGTGCTTTCCCCATTCATCTGACGTCATCAATCAGAAATTAAGTTCAAGAATCCGAATGGCCGAGAATGAAGTTGGTTACTGTGCATAATAGTAATAATAACTGGTTGAAGAAGAGGTTCGTCTTCACGGAGAGTGTGGTCAACTGCGCTGGTGGTAACTTCACTGGTGATGATCATAGTCAACAGTTTCAGATACTTGTTAGCCGTGTAGCGGTTAGAGATTGTTACAACACTTATGTGAGTTACTTAAAAGGCACTCTATTTTCTATTTTGGCATACATACATACATAGACAGACAGACAGACAGAAGACAGACAGACATATGCGTACATACATGCATACCATAAATACATACATACACACATACTGTCGACAATCTTTCGTTTTTGTTGAACGATCGGGCTGCGAACCGACGACTTGGCCGAGAAGAGACATATAATCGTTCATTGTCGATTGTGTGTTAATTAAATAAACGAACAGTTCAATTAAAACAGCACATGAATCGCCAAAGTTTCTAAACGCACGAACCTACCAACGACATTTGGAACTCTGTGTAAATACCATGTATCACATATTGGAAGAATACCCCGGATTGAGAATTTAAACGAAAGCTTAAGATGACTTGGACTAAACACAAGAAAAGCACCAGATTTGACCGAACAACCTGGATATTTATTTATTCACCGCCAAATGGCTGGCGTCCGGAACTTATGATGATGATGGTGATGATGATGATAAAGATAATGATGCTCTTGCTGCTGCTGATGATGATGATGATGACATTGCGCAGCTAAATAAATGACCCATTTATTTCACACTTCTCCATGGCATGGTATACATATATGTAGTCCTCAAATGAGTAGTTATGTTGTTGAAGAATCTTTCGGTTGAAGTGTAAAGACAAACACGGTTATAGCAATTTACGAACAATTAATCTTCCTAAAATGTTGAATTACCTTAGAAATACATGTAAATGCAAATTCGGCAAAACCAAAGTGGTATTTATCCTCGGCTGTAAAGATGAAAGCCTCGAAGACCGAAGTGAGGTAGGAATATTGTATTTCACCAAATTAATCAATGCTACCCCTGCAAAAGCTACAAAAGAGGTAGAACTAACCCTAATCCCATTTGTCACGCAGTACGTCCGCCAGCTCCACAGTATCGACCTTGTTTATAATATGCAGAGCACACAGAATATATATATACCGTTTATCATTTCACGGTCTTTGAACTGTTAATGTTTGAAAAGACACTTGGTGAGATACTTGAGGTCATGGTTTATGTATCTGTGGTTTCCGATGGCCAGTATATCTCCATGCGGTGCCAGTGGGGGTGGTCGGTTATCTCTTGCACTCCATCCCATCCCATCGCCATAGCAGCCGTTCTACAGCTTCCGGATCAGCAGCAGCAACAGCCACTTTTATCCGCCCGGCTTCAAACACCGACCAAACTATCCAAGAGACTCGCTTCTCGACGTTATCGTTGCTATAGCAACGATTGTCTGCGCGACGTCATCGATAAGATTGATCCGTCCAACAGCGCTTCGCTCTCTGCGCTTGTATTATCGCTCACCATGTCTGCCTCTTCTGTGTGTTATCAGTGGTGCTTCACTAGATGTCGTCAGCGTTTCACACGGAAATTTATTCGATATTGGCTTTATATTTGTCGGTTGCGTCTGGAGCAGGGTACCAGCGTCGATGCGGCTTCAGAACCAGGATAGCAGAGTCGACAGAGAACAGCGATCCTGGCGACTTCTTGACCAGCAAATGATTACTCGTATTGCTTCGAAGTCGCGTCGATATGCACTATCTAATTACTGGAAGAAAGTAATAATAATAATAATAATAATAATAATAATAATAATAATAATAATAATAATAATAATAATAATAATAATAATAATAGCTGCATAGTAGTAATAGCAGTAGTAGTAGTACTTAGCGTAAATAATCCGCAAAACTTTTTTCAGATCATTAATATTCATCGGATATTCTTGGAGTACTTGGATAATTCTCTACCTCCAGAAATAAATCATAATTATTTATGTTGCAATTGTAGTTGATGCCATTTCCATTATTACTATTATTCTTATTGTTATCATCATCATCATCATCATCATCATCATCATCATCATCATCATCATCATCATCATCATCATCATCATCATCATCATCATTTATGTTCATTTTCTTGGTCAGATTAATCGTTATTGTCATTACTATCATAATCGTAGTCGCTATTGTCGTCATTATAAGAACGATCCTCCCACATATACTGTAAGCTTATTTACAGTAGTGATCAATATGTTATGGAATTATTGCGGGTGTAACATCAAGTGACGTATAAAGTGCGTTCTGTGTGTATACTGGTCACCTAGTTGCCTCTGTTGTGGTGTAGAGGCCAATACGACCCAGACTGTCACGACCACATTCAACTCTAGTGCTGCTTCGAGGCTGATCTTTTGCGTTGCCTAGCAACGGCCTATTACAGAGCTCACACATCCTCTCTTTCTCGGCCTTATATACGTCACCTACGATAAATATTTAACGGTGGTCAACAGATGACGCCAGAATTCCCCCGTCAGCTTAATTAGAAGCTTCGGTTCGCAGGGTCATGCGCGATGACCCCGAGGTTTGACCCTATCAATCATCTGGGACTCGGGCAGGTGGCTTCCAGTTCCATCTAATCTGCTGGCGCGCATCGCTATTGACAAACGGCTCAAGTCCCGACGGTGAAGACGATGACGATTCACGTTCGGATGACGACAGAAATTGATACTGCGCCATAACTGAATTAATTAAAGGGACGCAACAGAACTGGGTAGCGAGAGAATCAGAGCTGAATAGCTGAACTTTTTTGTTTCATTGCATGAATTTATATATAGATGATGGTTTATATACTGCAAGCCTACTTTAGTGCAGTTGGGTTGATTTGACCCAATAAAGAGATGTTCCGTTAACGGAGGGAGAAATTCTTTTAACCGAAAGTAGGCATATTATACATTTATCCTTCTTGTAGATCTGCAAGAATCGTGGGAGAAAATACAGAAACTTTAAAACTGTGATGAATTTCTTTAGCATCTTTGTTGTCACGATGTCATATCTAATTCTAATCGATGTATTTACAGAAACTAAGGTTACAATTGATTAATCAGATAATTAACTAATTTGTTACACGGGGACCTTAAATTGCGCGACACCCATTCAAACGGGCAGTGGTGGTGAAATTCACTGAAAAATGAGCAAAATCGAAGCCATATTGTCGAGAAAACTGCTATTACCGACATATCCTGTCATTTCTGTCAGACACTCAAACAAAATAAACTATTTTGAAGTCAAACCATATCCGTCACTGTTGCTTTCTTCTTGATGATGCTACACGCGGATTTTACCAACGTTTTCAGTCTTATCTCGACTTAAGGTCAGAGGTAAAATAATGCTCTCCTAGCAGTTGATCATCAAAATTTCAAATTACATTGGTTACCTTCACAGGTTGCAGACCAAAGAAACAAAAACAGGATTTACTGGTGACAATGTCTGAAAATGCCACCAATAGCGAGCAAAATACAAGTGGCGTTAAAGAAGGTAAGGAAGATGATGAATTCTTTGGTTTTAGCAACAAGAAGCAAATACGAATTAGAATTATTGCAGAATCTCGAAGACGACAGGAAAGAACTAACCAAATGTAAGGAAGTTACTGTATTTGTATAATTTAATGCTGCCCTTACTTCGTCTGCACCGGTAGAAAGACTCCAGTTTTGCAGGCATATAGACTGCAAATCCATACAGACGACAATTACCAGATAAACTATTCGAAAAGCTACTGATTTTAAAGAAAATTAAATAAAAAGTTTCAGACATTATAATACAAAATAAAAGGTGTAAAGAAAGCATGTATCTTCTGCACTTGAATTTCGTGATCTCGACAATATAAGTAATAAATTGTAATTTTAGTATTTTGAAATTACATAATTTGCATTTTCAAGTGAAATTCTGAAGTAATTTGTTACTGGTAATTGAATTACATTTTCGAAGTAATTTGTAATTTCTAATCCAGTTACATTTTACTGTGCAATCTGCCCATCCCTGACAGTGGAGGGAGGCTTATTGTGTGAATACGCCCGCCAACTGTGTAAACAAAGCGTACACCAAATTAGGCCCAGAGTTAATAAATCCGAGCACAAGTGTAAAAGAAATAAAACTTTATAGGTCGGCGCATAAGACCATAAAATGAACATATGTCGTAAATTTGAGTGAGAAATTCGATTATTTGGTTATATGTTAAAAACAGCAAATGAGTAGAAAGATCTATCCAGAAATTCAAAAGCAACACTACATACTCGACTACTTCCGGTCTGCTTCCATTGCTACCAGTAAGCGGGCAGGCGTTCGTTTAATACTTGACAAATGCTTACACATATATAATACGTTGCACAGGCATGATGTCTCATGACTATTGTCGAACATCGTGTATTCAATTGAAAACTGTTGGATTTCGAAAATAAAATCATTGGGCCACCAAATACTTGTCCTGCTTTTGTCTTCAACTGTAGGCCTACTTCAGGCGAGGACTGGGTGTACCACATACAGTTTTGTTCATCTGCTTCTGTCTCTTGTCTCTTGATAAATGGTCGAACGATGCTTCAGTCCACGACTTGATGTCGATCCATGTCATCTTTGGTCTTTCCCGAACTCGGGATCCAGAAGTTGTGCTGTGGATGATCTCCGTGAGTTAAACTACTCGCTTTCGAGGCACGAAAGCTTTCTCTGTGTGGTTAATCCGATCAGGCTCATAAATACTGCATAAAATCGTAAATACTACGCAAACTATTTAATATAATGAAATGTCTAAACGACGAGTCACATCTTACACATTAAACAGTATTTGGGTGCGTAACATGGTTAACTGTCAGTGCAAGGGCCAAACATCGCGGTGACTTTAACACATATCATACATTACAGAATTAAAAGCATTTGGCTGCAGATTCTCTTTATATAGCGCGATAGTCTATAGGTTCATGTCCCTTTCTTTATAAAAATACTGATATATGCTCTGGACCCCGATAAATATGTCGCAGTAATTAAATTGACATATATAGAGTCTGTTAAGGACCAGTAAATAGAAGCTGAGCGCCTCCTCTTCCTCCTCCTCCTCCTCTTCCTCCTCCTCCTTCTCTTCTTCCTTCTATTCCTTCTCCTTCTCTTCTTCCACCTCCTTCTCCTCCTCTTCCTCCTCCTCCTCTTTTCCCTTCTCTTCTCAGCTCCGTTTTCGAGTATGTCAGATGCAGTGATTATCCACATACGTCGCTCGCAGTTGCTCAGCTGCGGTCTCGTTTCAAATCGCTTTTGCCATCAATTTAACGAAGCAGCCTATTAGGACATGACCGTCGCTTTAGACATTCGCAATAACTGTATATCTTCGCTTGCCGGCATGCATTCCGTCGATCTATTTCCGGTTGTCTTTCGTCATTTTCTTCCGCTTATTCCTCTTCTTTCATGCGTTCAGCGACTTCCGCCGAATTTCAAATTCACCTCACCGATAACCGGAAGAAGCACGAAGACCGTTAATTACGCATCCAGAACCAAAACCCGACGCTAGACGGCGCCAGAGACGCAGAAAACGGTTAAGTCCAAAAGGTCATTTTCACTAGATTTTGCGTTATTATCGCTCTCTCAGTCGTCCATCTTGCACGAGAAAGGCTGCGCGGGTAGGAATGAACATCAACTGCAGGCACAATGTAACGATAGCACTAACCCAAACCACTGGGACCAGTATGTCTAACGCTGAATCTGTCCACACCCGGTGCAGTTGTCACTTTCTCGGCTCGCGCATCGCGATGAATTCGCCATCTTGATTAAAGGCCTCGGCCCACTTCCGGTGCGCAGACTTCCTGTCGCCGCGCTCGATCGGGCTTATGGTCGGCGTCGCTGTTTGTGGGTCCCTGGGGATGTGTCCCCGCCCCTCGCCCGCAGACAAGTGGCCTCTCCTACCCTTCTATTCGGCTGCAGCCGCAGGGCGTCGTCAGCAGCGGAGAATAATCGACCGAAGATACGACTATCAGCGGCGCCGATGCATCTGCGAACTCGGCTGAAGCGGATGCTGCTGCTGCTGCTGCTGCTGCTGCTGCTGAAGCCGATGCTTTTGGAGACGAGGAGAACTGAACGTTGACGTTGCCAAGGAATATTAATCTGAAACGCAAGACATTTGGGCAACGCTTAGTAATTAGTTTAGCCATCAGTCGACCGACGGGTACCTCCTTTCGTCCCTCCACCCATCCATCCCTTCCACCTATTCTCCTTCATTTAATCCTCCTCCTGCTCCTCCCCTTCCTCCTTCTCTTCCCCCCTTATCCACCCACTCGTCCTCCTTCCACTCCTCGGATCAAGCAATCGTCTTCCATACGCACGCACGAACACAATTCTACTTCTTTGTATATATTATATGCGAGGGAATATATATTTATATGCACATATGATGATGCTCTCCGATATATTATATATAATATGTAGTCCGGCACATTTAATTTAATAAACCTCGCCTTTCTGAGGTTCTTAAAACGCACGAAACAAGGGTTCAGTCACTTAATAAGAAATTTTATTCGGAGTGGTGGTTATTATAAGCATATAAACATATACATACAGATAAATATAAATACGTATATATGTAATTATAAACATAAATATAAATATAGATGTAAATATAATACACAGGTAATAACAGACGTTTTCTGTGGTCGTAGTATATATATGCTTTTCATCTTATTTCAAAAGCTATTCTTTTATGCTCGATAGTCGACTATAGACACTAACTTGAGTTGTTTGTATATAGAGAAGGATCTAAAACACTGCTTGATGTATTTTATTCGTCTCAAGCAATAGTAGTAGCACTAGGGGCCCCGTTTATAGCCGGCCTCAGTTTTCGTGCCCTTGGGACCAGCAACCAAAGCAGTGCTCGATCAATATCGGCCGTTTTGACGCCGCGAATGCAAATAGAAAGAACTCTACGTGAAGTCGTAAAATCATTTCATGCTATTCAAAAATCGTTTTTGGTGCAATATTCTTTAAATTATGCACTTCTGGACTGACTGTTCGGTTTGACCCAATGTGATGACCTTGGACTTCAGCTAGTCACTAGACATATACGATTCCCGACAGTGTCAGATGTATCATTTTTTCTTAGAGGCGACGGTTGATTAAATGCTTTGTGCATGATTCCAGTGTTCTGGTGAAATACGATTGTTAAATGGGATAGATTGTCCAGAAATCTTAAAAAAACAAAAGCCGAATGTTTTGTAATGTAACGCTTCTTTGAGCTTTACGAACCACTAGCATGTCTGCATTTGGCAAACACTACATATAAGCAGTGATTGAGCGATGGTGAAGGATAGATCTATTAACTGACACTCCGGGAAATTCAGAAGAAGCGTTCTCTGGAATGGAGGCAAAGGCGTCCGTCGCATAATATCTGCTACCGATGATTGTCTGTCAAAATCCTTCGATTCCCTGCGCTTGCATGCAAGTCATGTCGGTAGCCTCCTCACTTTAGTCCAGATACTAAACGCATACATTGGAGATATATTCGTGTTCATTTGTTAATATCATTCATATATGTGTGTGTGTGTATACATATGTATATATGCATACAGTATATCACGTAATATAAATGTAAATCTAAATGTGCACCTTTTTGTATGTATGTATGTATGTATGTATGTATCTAATCTTTTATATAGCGCATTTTAAGAACCTCTCAAAAGCGCTGTGAACATGGCTGCCCAGTTAATTTAAACAAGCAAGTCTTGACTAACGAAGAGAATGTTTTTCTATAGTGACTGTATGGCCTCGAGACTGCTTATATATATATATATAATATATAATATATATATATACTATTGTCAAGGTTTGCGGACGGTCTTGGATGTCATGGTAACGATATATGCGAACCGGAAGTGACAAAATACTGAAGGCGACCGATTATAATTAAAGTTAATTGGCAAGTGCAGCGGTGAGAGGGGATTCAGCGGGGTTATTAGCCAGAGAAGCAAGGACGACAAAGAGTGGGATGAAGGAAAGCCCTGGATAGAGAGGACCTGCAAGTTGCCTATGGCGAAGACAGGTTTATTCTATTTGCCTCTTAACGTTGCATAAGATTTAACGACGATGAAAGTGTCTCGTTGCAACTCTGCCTCTGTCAGTCTGTGCCTTTTTGCATGCGCTGGCATTTGGTCGTGTATCTCTGTGTGTGTCTGTATCTGTGTTTCCCTGTGTGTATGTATCTGCGTGTGTGTGTCTGTGTGTATGTATCTGTGTGTGTCTGTGTGTATGTATCTGTGTGTCTGTGTGTATGTTTCTGTGTGTCTGTGTGTATGTATCTGTGTGTGCCTGTGTGTATGTATCTGTGTGCCTGTGTGTATGTATATGTGTGTGTCTGTGTGTATGTATATGTGTGTGCCTGTGTGTATGTGTGTGTGTGCCTGTGCGTATGTAAATGTGTGTGTGTCTGTGTGTATGTATCTGTGTGTGCCTGTGTGTATGTATCTGTGTGTGCCTGTGTGTATGTATCTGTGTGTGCCTGTGAGTATGTATCTGTGTCTGCCTGTGTGTATGTATCTGTGTGTGTCTTCGTTGTTGGTATTAATGACTCGGCAGATGGCACTGAATGCAAGCGCTGCGCTTCAACGGTCGTCGAGTGATGGCGGTCGACTCCAGCGCACAACAGCGACTCCGAGTACCAGAAGATGCAGTAGCAGCAGCAGCACCAACAGCAACAGCAGCAACATCAGCAACACCAGCAACAGCAGCAGCATCTCGTGCATCAGTGTTGACCAGAGATAACAGACGTTCACGCATTTGTGGATCGGCAAACGAAAGAGAGGCCTGTAATATATGACCATTTCCTTCTCTCCATGTCAACCTCCTACTCCCGTCCTTTTGCTTCCTTCTCCCTCTTTCTCTTCCTCTACCCTACTCCCCTTTGCTCTATCTCTCCATCCGTCCTATACACATCCTTTCGCTGTGTATCTCCCTCTATCCCTCTCGCCCATTCTCTCCTCCCCTTCTTTCATTCCTCTTGCAGCCTTCATCTTCTAATTTCAATTATCACTGAGTCGCAAAAAAGAAATAAATCCCTCCAGACGCTATAGCACATCGGACCACATGTTCTGCATCTGCTTATTACTGATAATTGCACAAAATTGCCACAACGACCTTGAGAGTTCGTGTTTCTTCTGTGTGTGTGTGTGTGTGTGTGTGTGTGTGTGTGTGTGTGTGTGTGTGTGTGTGTGTGTGTTAGCTAGTTAGTTATCTAGACAGCTCCTCTTAAGTGCCTAACAAAAGCGCTGCCTGCGCCTAAATGATGTTAGCTGTCATTAAGAACAGAAAGAACGCCAGGAAGCAAAACAATATGCACAGATAACGGGGTGATAGTCGCAGACTCGCAATACGTCAACAAGCACTATAAGTAGGCCTATATCTTGACATTTTTCACTCCTCTTACATTCGTCTGCTATTTAGGCCTACCATCCAACCGCCCAGATCTATTCGTTAATTCTTCTTGCACCTTTCCCTATCCTGACTTCCAGTTTCCTCTCAAATTCTGCCGCTGCTTTTTATTCTACGCGGCGCCAGCTCTTTCGAACAAACTCCCGAAATACCCCCGCCAGTTCGCTCATACCCTCTGTATCGTCTGTCAATCTGAGTCCTTCTCCAATTTCACTCCCTCTTGCAGCAATTCACTCAAGACTTAAAACCAAACTTTTTGAGGAATTTTATCCTGCTTCCACTTCTGCACCATCCCATGACCACCATCACCAACGTTTACCAACAAAGACGTAGCACCAGCCTAATCGTAATCGTAAACTTGAAATTTTTACAGCGCTCAAATAAATCTACGATAGCCAGATAAGGTCAGATTCGGTTGTACGTCAAGATTCAAGGTCCAGAATTGGAGTGGCGAAACAGGTAGACTGCAAGGGGCGCAGCGTTCGTGAATTCGCTAAGTTGTCTCCTCGACTTGAATCCCGGATTCTGATCTGACACCGAAAACTTATAAAACAACCTGGCTATCGAGGAATTGATTTGATATAGCGTCTGTGTAACTGATCTCTCTGACGAGGCTTGTGTGGCGCTAAGAAATTTCGGAGATTTACATTTACATTACATTTATATTTACCACGGGAATTGCTGTAATACCGGCTACAACTATTAAAATCCTTTATAGAACGTTCATTTGCTCATTAGAACGTTCATTTGCTCATGTCTGTTTAGTCTATAAGTTTTACTTATGTTTCTGGAAGTCACAGTTACGACTCATTTTCAGTTTCCTAGAGATCACGATGGTGATCCACTTTCTTAGTTGCTTTTTAGTTAAGTTTTAGTTAAGACTTTCTTTTTAGTTCGATTGTACATAATATCTGTTAAACATTTTTGTCGTCACATGCATCGTTTTGTACACCCCTTCTTCCTCTTATCTCTCTCTATCTTGTCCAACCCCAAACACCACCCCCGTAGCTGTCACGCTGTCTCTCCGTCTGACTTTTGGATCTTGACCTGGAACCGAACACTTTTGCCTATCGATTTTGTTTTGACTGAGCGCCTGTGAATAAGCTGGTCCACGGCCTTCTAAATAGAATATTTTGAAGGTCGTGGTTGGTCCCCGCGGCGCGGCTTTCGTTGGGCGCTGTAGAAATCTCGGAATTACGATTACGATGACGATTTGTAATAGGCGACCCTAATTTAGCGGGTCCTTTTAGGTCCGTTTTGTGCTACCATTTTTATCCCAACAATCTATACAATGGTCAATGTATTTGTTCTTTTCTTTTGTTCATTTGGAATCAATAAAGTTTTCATTCATTCATTCATTCATTCATTCATTCATTCATTCATTCATTCATTCATTCATTCATTCATTCATTCATTCATTCATTCATTCATTCATTCATTCATTCATTCATTCATTCATTCATTCATTCATTCATTCATTCATTCATGACAGATTCAAATTTTTATCGTGGACAGCTGCAAAATAACGAACGCGTTTACTAAACTAGAGCAGAGAACCAGATGCGAAATTAACATTTCTTATAACTGATTGGCTAGTTTGAAACTAATCTGAATATTCATTAGGTAGACCATCGAATTTGCAGCATATTCATGAAACGCGGGAACCACATAAAGCTTTTAAGTAGTTGTGTAC
Source organism: Norana najaformis (assembly GCA_964023275.1). Taxonomy (NCBI): domain Eukaryota; kingdom Metazoa; phylum Annelida; class Clitellata; order Crassiclitellata; family Hormogastridae; genus Norana; species Norana najaformis. The sequence goes on along the minus strand of OZ029915.1, from coordinate 32,688,600 downwards.
GACGGGTCTTAGCGCGTAAGTTTGAGAAAGTGTTGCCTTGTTCGATTTTGACAGTAGTGCGGTTTAGGATTCGTGGTTGTCCTGTTGAAGTGTTAGATTTTGTAGTTTGAGAGCAAGAACAACACGATGGAGAACGTTGAAACTCTTGAAAGCAGAATAGAAAGTCTAACGAAAAACGTCGACCCCGGAGAGGTGCGGAACTTTCGTAACTGTCGTAATCCGTTTTTATCTCAAGATGAATTTTCGAGGTTTTGCTTGAAGCATGGTTGTTACAGCATAATTTAAGTTTTGATGCCCATGATGTTCTAAACCTGGGATGCCGCACCTTATACAGCACAGGCGATAATAATTTATTTAATCAAAATGGTCGAAAAATAATTATGTATTTTGACATTGTATTAGCGATACTTGTTCTGAGTAAAGCGAAAAGATCCGCGAAGTCCAAGGGACCCACGACAGGTTAGCAAGAGGCAGAATGCCATTTCCAATAATTGCAACATAAACACCGTGACCTTTCGCTGCATGCCCCACTTAGTTCAGTTTTTGTTTCTTCTGTTGCATTGACTTTGTATTTTAAACTGATTTTGCAGGTGTTGGAATTGGAATGTGGTGGCAGCTGTGCATCCAGTCTATCTGGTCTCTTAGACCAATTCACAAATCTTCAGGTTCTTGACCTTACGGGCATCGGCCTTGAGTCCCTGAAGGGATTTCCAAGTCTGCCTAATCTCTGCGAGGTAAAATGAATCTGGCAGTTTTTTTTAGATACACGCCTCAGTCAGTGGTCATTTTACAGAATAGAACAATAAATTAAAGTAACATTGTTCTGTTGAGAGCAGTATTTCATGGTTTGTTAAGCTTGGATATATAGTGGGCATACTTTTAGTACTGGGGACCGCTATGTTTTGGCCATTGCTTTTGGTTGTTGTCCGCCGCAGTGGCGTTAATTATAGGTGTGGCTTCTAAATGTTCCATCACTGATTGAAGTAAGTAAACATAGATCTAATGCCTGCTGTTAAATAAGGGTCAGTGTTAAAGTTAGGGTTAGTTCGACTTGTAAATATTGAATAACGCTGAACTGATCCTTGCAAATAATGTTTAGCCTAAAAAGATTCATTTTAGCGCCAACTAAGCTTAGTGGCCGAAAGCCATTCCAAAAGTAGCCCAACACCAAGTGGTCCCTGATACTTTAAGTATGCTGATGTAGTGTGCATAGCAAAAGAAACAGCTGGCTTTTGACTATACTGGCAGTTAAATATACATTGCTTGAAGCTGATAATGTTTAACCTTATAATTATGCAGTCTTAAGACATCGGGTAAACAGTACAGCCTCCCAGACTGAGACAATGTAGCGCTGCGAGCTCCACACAGTGGTTCTGCAATAAGTAAGTAATCGATAAGGGTGTAGAATTGGCCGCTTGCAATTGCGCTACCCAAAAATGATATGGCCACTGCAGCTTGAGAGAAATAAGATCGTTGACAATTAACAAGTAAGCGAGTCATCCATAAATAACACACTGAAAACAACAGCAGCATAACAGAAACTTACATGCTTTCTTAATGAATTTGTGTTTATTAATGCCTTTGTGTTGGTCTGTGAGTTTTCATATCACTTGTTAACTATAAGAGCGGAATTTTAAAAACATTTTGTTTTTTTATTACACTGACTTATTTACTTCTGCTAGATGACTGTGCTCTGTTTTCTCTCAACCTGTGATGGCCATATTATTTATGAGTAGGGTGATCGTAAGCGGCTGATTCTACACTTTACCAAGTAATCAATGAGTATTTAGGAACAAACTCTAAGATGTTTGTGAAAAAACATTTATTCAATGATATACATATAAGAATGTTCTAGAATATGTGTTTGCAACAAAATGCACTTTGCTAGATGAACTCGTGCAGATAAAACAAATCGTAACTTGTGCCAAATTGTCTTAATTTTTCTTATCGTTCGCATCCATTTGCTCTATGCTTTGTGTTTCGGCTCTGAGCATGAGTGTAAGGATGCTGGTTCGCGTCCTGGTTGTGGCTTATGCAAGAAATTTCAAGCTTGGGCTAGCATGGTCCATACACAGCGACCTTAAATGACACGACACTCGTTCAATGGGAAGTGGTGGTGTAGGATCTCTCCGGATTAATTCATTGAAAAATGAGCCGGGTCAAGGCCATACGGTAGCTATATAAAAAGCGTGTACATTTACATTTACCTCGTCAGAATCTGCTAAGTTCTGTTCATGTACCGCAGCAGAATGCACGTAAATGCAGTTTTTTCCCAGGTGGAATAGGCTTGCCATCCGTTGGATGTAACGCAAGTTCTTGGAAGGATGTGTTGTAATATTGTGCAGAGCTTGCAGTGCTTTATTCTCTTGCAGTCTGGGGTGACCATACAGAGGGATGAAGCGTTAATTTTACTGACTTGAAGGATCATCGTATTTTTCTCCTGAAGCTTGAGTAGGCCATTTATCTGGCTTGGTTACAGGGGGGATAGTTTGACTTCCCTAAGATATATTTCACAGTATGAGGATGGGCTGGCTACCAAGCTGCTTTTAAATTTGTATTGGGTACTTTTTGGTTTTGGAAAAGCAGCTGGCACTAAGAAGTTAACAATGACAGTAACTGTTTCTTAAGAGGACAGTCATTCTATAGTCTAACTGAGTCAAAAGATTGTCTTGATGCTTGTAGCTGGACTTGAGTGGAAATCAAATTTCGGGTGGACTTGAGTTGTTACAGGGTTGCCAAAAAATGTTTGTCCTTGGTCTACGTGGCAATCCGATCCATGACTTCGAGACAATTGAGCCGCTGGTAAGAAAACTATCCACTATTTTGAACTTACAAAATTAAAAAATTATGCTATAAAATTTGTTCATTACTAGGCTGTCAGTCAACGTTCTGCTTGTTCAAAATGTATAATGAATTATTTCTTACTGATTCTATTAAGATTACTCTTGAGTTGGAGGCAGTTGCATGGTTAAAGCAGGGTATTTTGCCTTTATGTTCTAATAGGCTAAGCTTGAAATGCTTCGTGAGCTTGATCTCTCAAAATGTGAGGTTTCTAAGTTGGAGAACTACAGAGAGAAGATGTTTGAGCTTTTGAAATCGCTTATCTATCTGGATGGCTTTGATAAAGACAAAAAAGTTGAGGCACCGAGTAAACGCTACAAAGATGGTGGTAAGAGCCATAGATTTAAAACTAGTATTATATGTTTTGGGATTGCTGTAGTTTGTAAACCATTCAGATGTGTGGGTAAGTCAGAGTATTATGTCAGACAGTGAATACTTCACAGAGTCACTTGCAAAACGTTTTACTTTGTCACTGCTCTACAAGAAGACACGTGGCACGTTTTGTGAGAGAGGACCTTTGGAACCACCTAAATGCTTGATTTAAATTTGTGATTAATGTACATTGTTCACACCTTGTGCTGTCAGCTCTTTGAGCTCTAGCGACCGTCATGATCAATCTTCTCCATTTCTTTCTTTCCAATGTCGCGTCCCTTAGTTGTACATTGTTAGTGAATTTTAATTTTGTACCAGAAATAACAAGGTCAATATTCCTGTTGTTTTTTTAGGCACAGTTTATCAATTCAGATTTAAGTTAAAGTTATTTCAGAGATTGTTCAAATAATTATAATCAGGTCTCAAAATTTTAAATAAAATAAACTTGTTTAGAAAATGGAGATGTTGACGTTGATGAAGAAGATGCATCAGATGATGATGATGAAGAAGATGAAGATGATGAAGAAGATGATGAAAATGAAATTGGCCTCAGTTACCTGCAGAAATCTGATCTAGGGGTAATATTTTAAAAAAATTAACAATTTTGAAAATGCTGTCTGTTATAATGTTACAATTAATCAGCCATTCTGCACTCGTGACTGATGTGGGTTGATGGCTATTGTTTTGTATGAACTTAAAGCTACCAATAGCAAGTGAAATTCTCAAATTAACCAATAAGGTTAGAATATTTAAATGGCATGGAAAATTTATCTCTTCTAGTGTCAAGTTTCCTAGTTTTATGACTTAATTGTGTCCTTTTCATCAGCTTTTATATTTCATTGTTAGCTTCAGAGTAGGTAGTTAAACAGTCTACGTCAAGGCATTAGCAGGATAGCATCCAACCCTATATTTTAGAACGCATTTTTATAAAAGTCAAAACGTAAAACAATTTTGGATATAGCTCAACAATTGTTAGTTAGGATTACTGAATGGGTGAAAATTTTATGTACTGGATGTGGAACAAATTGTTGAATTAATGCTTGTTAATTCTTGTTCAGTTTTCTTATTTTAAATATATTTTCATGTAATTCTAATTATGGAGAGAGATATTTGCAGAGTTGATTACTGATTTCTTATTCAAAAGTTAATTTTGGCATGATATTAAAAATTCTTGTTTCCCTTAGGAATTTAGAGTATATAAATCTGGTTGTATTGCTTTAAATAAATATAGTATTAAAGACTAGTTGGCTTAGTAATGATTGAAGTAAATACAAGTAATAATTTCATTATCGCAAAGTATTTGTCGATCAGGATGATGACAGCAAAGATTATGAAGCAGCTGAAGAGGAGGACGATGACGATGAGGAGGATGACGATATCGATGAAGATGAAGATATTGACGAGGAAGAAATAAAAGAAGTCCAGTCTGAAGAAAGTGAATGTGGAGGTCAGTAGCTGTACATGCAAACTGTTGGGTACCATAGGTCATCATGTAATTTAAATTATTCAGTGAAAGGATTTATGTAGAAAGCATGGTTATTATTGCTTGTTTTGTCATTTATGTTTAAAATGATTTGAGTCATTGCATTAATATAAAGAACCTGGTACTGCGCAATGAGGTATGATCAGTTGCTGGCTGATGTGCAAAAAGTGTGGATATGATTTTAGGTCCATTTTTCTATTGTTATTTTTTTATCAATGCACATGCTGCAAATGGTTTTTAAAGGTGAAGTATGCAATTATTTTGGTACTTGGAAATAAGTGTCATAAGCGTGGAGTCATTATATTCAAACCTGTGAATTTTAAAAGAAAATGAAGCAAATTCTGATAAACATGGTGCCATGCTGGTTACTAGATGACTCTTTCTATTTGTGATCTCTGTTGTGAATACTGTTTTTTCGCAGCTGGACAGGGAACGCGAAGAGGAATGAAGCGAAAGCAGCAAGATTGTGAGGAAGGAGTTCAACAAGAGTAGTTCGTAGCTACTGGAGTTAGAACTTGAGCCTTGGAGGACAGTGCCGACTTTAACTCTGGCGTTGACAGTTTTTCATTTTTAGCTTCTGTTGGTTTGAAGCAAATGATACCAATGTTTCATTCAAGACTTGAGAACAGTTTGCATTTTTCCAGTTTCATATGTTGCATTAAAAGCGTCACTAAGGTTTTTGAATTGTCGTTTCATAGAGGTATGTGATAAGAAAATTAGAGCACATGTATGAACTTCAGTGAAATGACTTTAATATCTAGTGTACTGTTTAAGTTGTTGTCCTTGTGTTTCTGAGTAGTCACAAAGATGATTTCATGTTCTGTTCATTCTTGTGTTACGGAATGTGCTAAAATTAAGTTTTTAATTAATGTAATGTAAAGCAACTTGGCAGTGCTCGAGAATGGGCAGATGGTATCCTACTTTTAAAAAGATGGTTTGCAGCCTTTTGATGAAATAAAGGAACTGGAAGGCTACAGCTATAGCTTAGATATTTAACATCCTGTGTCAGTGTGGTATGCAGCTGAAGTGATTAATAGGGGCAGGCGAGGGATTTCTCTTGATTTAGCGACAACTACAGTATTACAAACAAAACAGTTAGAGTAAGTGCTCATGGCAAAACGATTTAAGGTTATTAGATGGTAGCTAGCAAGCATAGACAATGCATGCTGTGAGTTCAGGCTTAACTGAAGGGTTTAAGATTGGACTATAGGCCTAATCAGAGTTTAAAGCAGGTAGGAGTTGGGGTTAGTTAATAGTACATGTAAGTGGTTTTACTCCAGCTAAAATGACTTCTGTAAACATACAAAATACACTGCTAAGTTATGAGAAATGGCTTATCCGTACACCCTTAAATTTGAAAAGGTAGGTTTGTTTTGGATCTGTTCCAAGGCAACATTTAGAAGTCAAGCAATCTGATGTACTGGATCGTGTTGATGGTTAGAGCAATGAGGAAGTTAATGGGAGGACTCGGCGCTGGAGTACATGTATATATTTTTAAGTACTGTACTGTTAACATTTTTACTAAAAGATATAAGGAACAAATCAAAGAGCATAGCTGACAGCATGGGTCAGAGAATTGCCTTATTTCTAGGGATATGTGACGTCTGAATAGTTTAGCCTTTGGGAATATACCATGGTACAGTACATATAATTTGTTGTTACAGTAGGTAAATTACTGAAAGTGAAGAGAAATATAAAAACTGAAAATGGTTTTACTGGCTGTTTATTCTGAGCATGTTGTGATCAAAGAAATGTGCTTGGACCTTCTTGTTGTCCAAAGGAATTTGGGGAGGGGGTAACTGGTATACAGGAGATCTTATGAATGGAGAAATGAACCTCGGCAAAGGAATGGTTAGCTGGCAAGTCTAGAAATTTACAGAAGGGGCCAAGCAAGGCCTTGTTAGTCATCAGGATTTTGACCTTTTTTATTTTTAGAACTTTTGACAAATTCTTTTAGTAATCTGGATTTCAGGACCCTTGCTCTTGAGAATTTTTATGACTTGTTTAGTTTCCAGATTTTTTATGACTAATATTTTTGATGACTTTTTTTAGTTGCCATGACCACATGTTAGTGGCAAACTATGTAACCAGTTTAGATAAACTTAATGGTGTGCCCCTATGATCAAATGGGGCATGGCCGGAATGTCCCTCTGGATCTGCCCTTGGGATAGCCTGAGTCAGTGTGTTTAAAGTGCTTCTTGCCCGCAAATCACACTCTGATTTCAAGAGTAAAATCGGCATTTGTTGAGCAGTCAAAAAACCCCGATGCATTTAAGCTTTTTCTTGCATTGGCCCATTCTTGAACTATCTCTCCACTGAAAATACATGCTGTTCCACTAAAAACAGCTCAAGAAACAATTTAGTCCACCTTTAGAAACAGTTTGCTAATTACAGTACCATACAAAAATAGTTGATCTGCTGTAAATATTGGGGACCCAACTTATGGTGAGCACTAGCTTATAATGGGGTTCTGGGGCAAAGCCCCAACTGTGTAGTGTTGGGGTAAAGTTTCATGAATCTCAAAACATTTACACAACTAAGGCCAATTTTTGCATAAATTCTTTAATGCTTTGTGGTTTTAAGCATCGGTTCATAAGTCCTACAAGTTGAAAAAACCTCGTGCTCATGAATTAATGTCCATTACTAATCTCCGATAGGCTACGGCAAAGTTGGCCTGTCTTGGATCAGCCCGTGGGTCCGGCTACATAGTCGTGGCTCTTCATTTCCGCCTATTAGCTCTACGCCTTCTAATCTAATGGCACTACATGAATGACATTACAGAACGAATCGAACTTGGCAGTGAATTTCAAACCCATAGATGGGCAGCTGAGAAGCGCCAGGACCGAACACTGTCTTGGTAAGAGGGAACAACGAGAGTCAGAGTGTCCACTGATCGAGTGCAATGTTTGTTGGTATGATGGTTGAGCACGGACTTGAAATATGTCGACTGATTTAAAATGTAGTACTGGGCGAACAATTTCAATTACTAAGTCGGCCTATACAATACAATACAACTTATACTTATAACGCGCCTTAATAAAACAATGTCTTACTCAAAGGACGCGTTACAACATAATAATTAGTTATAGTACTGAGAGAATAAATGAGTCTTAAGTTTTAATTTAAAAGTATCTATTGAAGAGCCTAATCGTAATCGTAATCTCGAGATTTCTACAGCGCTCAACGAAAGCTAAGTCGCGGGAACCAGCTTATTCACAGGCGCTCAGTCAAAACAAAATCGATAGGCAAAAGGGTCAAGATCCAGGAGTCAGGCACTCAGACAGTCGGACGGCTACGGTGGATGCTGTTTGAAATTGAAGCGAGAAGAGAGATAAGAGGAAGAGGAAGAATCAGGATAAGATTTCTGGAAAAGAAGTGTTTTCAGTCTTGAGTGAAAGACCTGCGCAGAAACTGAAAGAGGTGAAGTGTTGGTGAGTTCGTATGATTGACCAGACAACTGTCGCAATTCTGGCGGGAGTTTATTCCAAAGGGGTGGGGCAGCTATGGCTATCGAGCGATTTCCAAATTTTAAGGATGAGGTGACGGGAGGGCGAAGAAGTGTTAGGACAGATGAGGAGCGGGTTGAACGGAGTGGTTGGATAGTAAATAATTGACGAAGATAGGAGGGTTGGGAGGATTGAAGTGTGTTGTAGGTGAGGGATAAGACCTTGTACTCTATTCGTTCTGGTATTTTAAGCCAGTGCAGTGATTTGAGAACAGGGGTGATGTGATGGTGTTTGGGGGTTTTTGGTGACAGCACGTGCGAGAGCATTCTGGATAGCTTGTAGGCGATGTATCTGGGTTGTGTCAATATTGAGGAAAAGTGAATTGCAGTAGTCAAGTTTTGCATGGACTATGGATGTGGCAATGATAGATGCGGTTTTGAAGTCAAGCATAGGACGGATTCTGCGAAGGTCGCGGATATGCATAAAGCAAGAGCGGGAAAGATGGGTGATATGATAATGCAGGGTTTACGACGTGTATGTCACGTAGACGTTTTATTGTTAATGGCACATGTAGCCTATAGTAACCCAATTCCGTTTTTTCTAGGTGTGTTTACTCATTTTATATTATAACTTGCAATATACTTTTCTTTTCAGTCACAAGAAATGCGCTATAAAATTAGCGGAACTTTGAAACCATCCATTTTAAGGGATTTGTCAATATCGACAATAACTGTGAGAAATGTGTTAATATGACATTGAATTAATATGATATAAGGTGTGTATTTGATAAGTGCATTACTAAAAATATATTTTTAAACATTTTAAACCGGATGACTTTGCATGAATTTTGTTAGGTTAAGATTTGATGGCGGCCGTTCTCTTCAGACTTGTGGCGCGTTCGTTAAAAATTGATGTTGTCACGGGCGCCCAGGTTGTGCGCGGGAGCGATTTCAGAGTTACTTTACTTGTTTAGGAAATAAAACTAAGGTTGCCAAATCCTGAAGAATGGATTGAGGGATATACTTTTCCCGTCACTCCTTTGTTTGCTATACAAATAAACCGTCTACCAGTACTAGACCGGATGCAAAGACTATAATAATCAGTATTGAATGAAGCGTTAGGAAGTAGACAGATCGATTTCAGTTTTGATACAGCATGGGTAGTTACAGCAGATGTACCACCATACAGCAGAATCTTGTTTGGAGTAGTGTAATTATGTGTCCTCGGGGGAGTCAGAGCCCGCAGTGTGAGGACCAGGGCCGTAATCTAAAAGAGAGGAGGCCCACCCAGATCTTTATAAACTATGTTTACTGTATTTTTAAGCAATTATTAAATGGGGTAAGTTAGCAACATGCATAAAAGAAACTTTCTGAACATGTTTTTGCTATGATATGCACTGCAACATAAAAACTTCTTCATATGCATGGCAAACAAATTGCAACTTGTGCCAGCTGTGTTTTCAATTTACTTTGGCACACATCCACTTGTTTTCCATGGTTTATGTATGCACCTTGGTACTTTATCAGGATCTGTGCACCTTGTTGGGATCTATGAAGTTGAGTTCATGCACAACAACATAATGCATTAAAATGCTGTTTTCTAAGTTTTCCTAATAAGATGAAAGTATAATTTGGTTGAAGTATGTTGTTAGGGTGCTATGCATGTAATTGGAACTTATTACTTATTTACTTTGATCATTAAGCTAACTTACTTATTTTGGATAACTTGTGGTATACCTGTGGCGCTGTTTCCTATTGCAATCTAGTGTGGCCATATTGTTCTTACATGTGTGGAATTAACAGGCCTCAAATGAGATTTTGCCCCTCATACTTGATAGAAAATGACTGGTGGCAGATTATACACTTCATAGTAAAGTGATGAATTTTAGTAAACCACAAGAAACCATGAGCATTCAGTTAATGATTCTGGATGAAAATCACAGCAAATTCTCTCTTTTTTCCATAGCACAGACCATGTAGATGATGTCATTATTAACTTATTGTACATTTCTTGCTGCATAGAAAGTCCTTGGGAAAACTCCGATGCTTGAAGTGCTATACAAACACATTATGATTCTGGTTGGTGACATAAAAGGTTGTTTGTGAACATTAAGAGAGATTTACGTGCCAGGCATAAAAAACTTGAATCAGAGGCCTTTCTGAGTTTGCCTTTGTGCTATAATCATATCACTCTCACTTGGCAATATTTCCAAGCTTCAGTCTGTTCTCAATGCTGCTGCCCATCTTATTGGAGGCGTCCCCAGGTATGGGCATATAACTTCCTTTATGCGGGACACTCTGCACTGGCTTCCCATTCAGCAGCCTATCCAGTTCAAGATCCTAACACTTATGCGTAATTGTCTCGTTGGGTCTGCTCCATCATATCTTAGGGACTTCTGCATTCAGATCTTCTTGGTTCCAGGCCGTAGCACTCTCCGGTCGGCCTCCCTTGGACTCCTGACTGTCCCTCGTATGCGCACTGCTACAGCGCAGTCTAGAAGCTTTGCCTATGTTGGACCTAACAGCTGGAATCGCCTTTCCCGAGGGCTTCGGCTTGCATTCTTTAGTTTGTCCCTTCTGCAGTTTCGCAAGCACCTGAAGTCTCTATTATTTGACAGTGGTCTCACTGGTTCGGGTCGGAAGCGCCTCTGATGAATCTGTTCTGGAAGTGACGCTTTATAAATGTCAAATTACAATTACAATCAAATTCAAATCTATGTGCAATAGGATATAGTGTAGATTTTGTGACATGCCAGTTCTGATCAAAGGTTGTGTGATTATAGCTCAGAACACTAATAGCCCAGCATGCCTATTTCCATCTATGGGACTGACCAGGGAATTTTCTATTAATTTTGCATTAAGTCACCTTGAAACAAAAAGTGCAAAATTAGAACTGCTTGCTTGGCAGTTTCTATCAACTTTTAAAAGATGAGCAGATTGAGTTGAGATTATTACCTGATTTTTATCTTTTTCTAATTTCAAGCCATGAGTGACTCCAGAAGTGATGAAGATTCATCCATGGATGTTGAAGGTGAGGTTGCTATTGTGATTACAAATAGTGAAGATGAAACAGCGGACAGTGAAACAGGATCTGATCAGAGCGTACCTTCAAGATACATGGAGGAATCTGCTAATTCGCCCATTGCATTATCGGCTCGTGAAGAAATTGTTTCAGGAGAAGGTGAAAGGACCTTGGAACAGCCTGACTTTGGCATAATTGATGAAGTGGCAGCAATTGTTGATGTAGTTTCTGATGGTTATGGTCATCAGATACAGGGTTTGAGAACAGAGGCAACAGCTTCATCATCATCAGCTAATTCCTCAATGTTAGACTTCAGGCCAGCAAAGAAAACAAAATTATCAAGTGCATCTGAAGATAGTGATGAAGAATCAGGGGAGGTCTGTTCCAGAATTTTTTTATCATATGATTTACACTGCTTTTTTCTGACAGATTTAGTTAAATCTAACCTACTCAGATACAGGCAAGCCAAGACACCTTATCTAATCTAATTTGAAGATTTCTGTAGTGTATTAATACACAATCAGCATTATTCAAGACTTCATTTGAAATTAGACTGCAGAAGTTTTGTAACTGTAATTTGTTAGAGCAGTTCATTTGTGATTCAGAATTTAGAAGATCAGGTTATTTGTGTGCAAGGCTTTTGTTTTCTTTTGGTACTATGAACAGTCTTTTAATGATACTTGTGGTCATGACTAAAACCTTTCTTTCATAATGACATTTCACCTGCAGGCTGCTGACCTTTCTCATTGAGTACTGTGCTAAATTTGACTGCACTGATTGTAGCTTGCTTATTGTTTTTGCGTAGCAGCAATCATTGATTGATTGCTGCCTGGTGAATTGTTACAGTGGTCTAATAGAAGTCCTGAGATTGGATGAGGTCTGCATCATACACCAGTGCTGTACCTTAGTGCAGTTATCTGTTTGGCTCTTTGAACCAAATTAGCTGCCTAATTAAATTTTCAATTTACTTTCAATGTTTCTTATATTTGTTGAGTAGCTTTGCACTATTTAGGAGCTTTCTATCACTGTCGGCTATCAAGGTCACTCATATCCTGTAACTTTGTTGCCATAAGTTGACCTACTTGAGTGTTTATCTTTTGGTGTTCAATGCTCATTGTCTTTTTAAAGTACTTTTGCCAAATCACGGTCAAGCAAACAAAGAAAAAACTGAAAAATTGATTAACTATGGATGGCCAGACAGCAAGGGTACATTTTATTTTTTCATTGTGCAGTTACAATGCAGTCCCATTTATGCGTGACCTGTTTACACTTGAATCCGCTTAACATGCATGGATCCTGATGATGCCTATTTAATGTGCGAGGCACGAGGAACTTGCTACTGGGCGATGTCAGCACTGACATACTGGTTAACAACGTTGTGTTGAACAAGAATTCTGCTTGGGTGAGCTGAATTAAGCAAATCTAAAGTATGCATAAACTGACAATTTACCCAGAAGAAAATTTGGTGTTTAAATAGCTGCATCAGGATACAAATGTAACACTTGATGGAACTGTTGAGACAAAATTCAGTTACTTTTATGTCTATTGAATTGTTTTTCTTTGTTCTGCATAGAATTGCCCTATATGCTTTGTACCATGGACAAACACAGGAACTCACAGACTGGCTTGTCTTAAGTGTGGACATCTGTATGGGAAGAGGTAAGATGACCATATTTTCCAGGCTATAAGACATGGTTTTTACATGAAAGTATTGTAGGAAAGATCACTTTAAAATCATGGGTAAGGGTCACTATAAATCACTGCCAAATGAGGGTCACTTTTAAATCACTGCCAGGTGACCATCACTTTTAAGATGTGTGTATGTTTGACCTCTGTATAAATAATACTATTAATAATAATAAAAAATGATAATAATAACAACAGTAATAAAACAAATGCTTTAGATTACAGTATCATGTAATAAAGTATCACTTGAGTATCAAACAAATATTTATATATCTATCTTGAAAAAGATACCACTTGGCAATAATAATAATGATAATAATAGTAATATTGATAATTAGTTTTATCCATGACGAAAGTCATCATGACTTACAGTCATGACTGGCTAATCATTTTATAAAAGCATTTGTGTTTAAAAATATACGTATTTATTTTATATGAAATTTATGCTAGTCCGTGTTTTAAGCCAATCTGCTAATATCCAGGTTTCTCCGAAAAATATCGCTTAACTGCATGTATAACTTTTTTAGCTGAATACTTTAGGAATATAAGATCCCCACAAGTGGCATGCTTAATAGCAACTTTTACTTCTATAACCATTAGCTCCTCTTCCTATACCTTAGTAGCTTCAATAATTTACAATTTGGTGGAAATACATGTGCTGTCACATGTCGAACTGAACAGGCCATGCTCTGGTGTATCTAAATCAGCACCGGGTCTGTTGTTGGAAAATATAGTCAAGCAAATACCTGTAAACAATTACCTCTTGTGTTGCAGCAGACCTTACTAATTAAAGGCGACATCATGCATTTGTTACAAGGTTAAAATAAAGTTATTAATATCAACCATATATTTGCGTCACACCTTGCTACGGTATTTACTTCATATCTCATGGATTTAAAGCATTCATAAAATCCTGTTTTCAAGATTTTTAGAACAAAGCCTACTGATAAGGCTATGCTAGAATAATTTTTAAATTACTGTTAGTCAAAATAGGAACAACAGTGCAGATGATTTTGATACATTAGGAAACTATAGTAATTCAGTTTAGTTGAGCTGCCAATGATTTTTTAAAACTCTGCTAGAAAGCCATGAAATTACTTTTTAAAATGACGTTTATGACTCAAAATGTGTATGACAAACAATATTTATGCCATTCTGGAGGAATCGATTAAAATGCAAACTATATCGTTTTGTGGGTTTAAATTTTCTCTGATCAAATCAGGATAGGCCTATCACATTCCTCTGTATTAAAATCACAATTGGATGTTTTTGAAATCTATGTTTTGTTGAACACTGTTCTGGTGAAGCCTGTTTGTACTGTGATATAACTGATAGGAAAATAAAAAAAAATTATTTGAATTTAACATTGCCCTGCTGAATGGCTACATTTAGTTAAAATTACTAGTAGCAAGTCAATAAATATGGTGTGATTTGAGTAAAACAGACATGATTTATTGGCTTTTCTTGACTAGAATGACAGGAGTGTATTAGACAACAAGTAAAGATTGATGTTTCTGTATTCTTGTATTTACAGCTGCATACTGAAGTGGCTAAAGATGCATCATGGCAAATGTCCACAGTGCAACAGGACTGCACATCGCCGAGATATTCGAGTTTTATATGCACGTTCGATCAAGGTATTGCTTTTGATATCCCTATCTTTTGTTTTGATTGAGGAAACTTTAGTTATTGTATTTACAGAAAGTTAATTGTTGCATCATTCAGTCTTGATTAGGGCGTTCTCATTTAACCCCCTCCTGGGGATGACATATCTATGTCATAGAATAGGCTTAATGCATAGGATATTCCCCAAGGAAGGAGAATGGCAGTTTGTTGTTTGTTACATGTAGTTCAGGGGTTGCAGTAGTTTCGGTTGTAGTTTAATTGTTTGAAAACGCATTTGGTTTTGATCATTGATTTTTCTCTCTAGACGATTGACACATCTGAACGTGATAGAGCACTTCAGGAGTTAGAGCTGGAGAGAGAAGCCAGGAAAAAAGCTGAAATGGAGGCTGCCCGGTCACGTCTCAACTATCAAATGGCTTTGACTGAATGTAATCAGATGAAGCAGGCACTTGAGCAACAAAAACAACAACTTGAAATGTTTAGGTTAGCCATCAGGAATATTCGAAATACTTGTACTTGGATGCTGGATTTGCATAAGTACCAGGGTGAAATCCTGGCAAAAATTCAGAATATGAGAACTTTTATGTTTTCTTGGTCCCTTGCAGTAGATTTCTAAATTGGCTCCAAGTTAGTTTATATCTGATTATTGTCATCAACTTTATTCTCAGAAGTCTCGCTTTGAATTATGGCCATCGTCCTCGGGCAATGACCGTATGAATGGCTTTCTGTTGTAGCACTGTATCTACTGTGGCTTCCTCCCAGGTCAAACTTGTTTCTTTGCTAACTTCTTTATTGCTTTTTTTGCATTACTTAACATACTTTAACCCATGTTGTAACCAATTTGTGCATACCATTAATTTGTTATTTTATTTCTTATTGTTAGTAATGTTGTTGAATTTTCTAGAAAAATATCTGTGAACACTCTTTATGAACCCTCAAGTAGTTATCAGCATCAAACTGGTTCACAGAATTCACTGCAAGCTGCTTATGTCTTTGAGAAACATGTGAAAATCTGGGAGGTATGCGTGTTACTTACGAAAAATAAGCTATCCAAACAGTTGTTGAACCTTGTAACCCTGCTGTTATGTTCACTTGAAGTGATCACATTTCACAATTGGGAACAAAAATAATCTTTTGTTGAGAAAGCTTTAAGTTGTAGAGGACTGACGTGTTACCAGCTAGCCTTTAGGGTAATGTTTTCTGACATCATGTTGCTTTCATAAACAGTGACAGATTCTAACCATATTCAAAATTCTTTTCTGCTTATCTTCTTATCTTAATACGTCTGTCAATTCAACTGCTGCATTAACATCTGCATTGCTTTGTACCAGCCTAATTGACAGTTATATACATGAAGTGTTGAAGTAGTCAGGTCTTGAGGTCTCAACTGTGCCACAATAAAGCTGAACAAACTGAAATTTTGGGAACTCAGTGCATTGTTTTAATGTCCTTCTTTTTATGGTTTGCAGCCAAATTGAAGCAAAATTAAATCAAATTAAAGATTTGGTAATTAAGCTGACCCTTATTTCTTATCTGATGCTTTGCAACTTGCTTTGCAACAGATGTAACTAAAAGTACTTGAAAGAAAGAAAAGCACTGGAACCTTCATATAACACTGTCCTTGGGAGCTGTATCAAGGACCACCTTATAATGATTTTGTGTTATAGTGGATTCATTTTAAAAGCCGAGCTAAATTTCGGATCCATGTACCCAACAGTATTGCATCAGAATTTGTGTTACTATGAAGCATGGAACAAAAGAGGCTCAAGTGTGTTTGCAAGTAAATGAACAATTCTTAAATAAAATTTAACAAACAGATACTGATTGAATAAAAGTTATAAAGAAGTGGACATTTCTATAAAATATTGAGAAAGATTGTAATAAAAATCAAATCTTCACTTGAATGAATTTTTTTGCCAAATATCTGTTGGTCAGGTTATGCGTGTATGAATTGGTCTTTGTAGGCAGGTGGCTGTCGAGTGATGGCTTACTCATCTGCCATGACAACACTTTGTGTTTCTCAGCCGTCATCCAGTCCCCTGTTTCCTGGATTTGGTGTCAAAAAGGTAACCGAGTGGACTTAGCCCTTGTTATTTTAGGGTTAGAGTAGGACCTGTGACATATTGAAGGCGTGCAATGATGACCAGAATCCAATGTAGTAGATTAGTGTAGATTATCACCATAGTAGTTGAGGTGTAAACCCAAATGCATCATGTAAAATTAGCAATTTGTGTTTGAGCCATGTAACCCATAGCTACTAGGTAATGTTGAGCCTTTGCTTCAAACCATAGATCATATAACCTGAAACCACACATTTGACAATTAAAGATGATAGATAAGTGAATGCACAATTGCTTGACCATGGGGTTATGGCCTTGCATAAGACTGCTTCAAGATGGGTTCATGTTAAAGAGCAAGTACCAGTAAAATGCTGTCCAGACTCACACGTTATACGAATTGTTTAATGCTTTACATTTTGCTGTACGTTTTAGCTTAACTCATTGGACTTCAAGTCTTCACAGTACATCGCACTCCATTCAAAAGCAATAAGGGACTTGTCTTTCAACACTCGGAGCCCAGATTCAATCCTTCTTAGCTGTTCGATGGACAAAACGATCAAAATGACCAGTCTGATCAGCAACCAAGTTGTTCACTCGTATGTTGACATTTTTCTGTGTCAGTGGTTATTATTCTCTTTGGGATGATTCGAATTTCGTCAGCCATTCACGACTCTGACAAAATTTATCTTCACGGCGCTAAACACTTAAGGAAAGGTTGTCTGGTTGTTGGATTATTATTTTCTAGTTTATGCTTCAGCCAATGATCCACGAACATCACTTTCCTTGTTTTCCGGACTACAAATCACACCTTTATTTAGGATGCAGTGTTGCAAAAATGGCAGATTTTTTAAAGATCAATTCGTTTGTCGCATCAGTATTCAAGTTGTTTTCCAGTGTGCCAACATTGGGTCAGAACACTAACTGTGTTTGGCTAAGTCACTTACATGATTTTTAGATACACTGTTACATGGTAAAATTCTGTTTAAAGAAAATTTCTTGCAACTTTTGAAATGAAATTAAAGAAGTGCAACACTTGGCTTCTTAATGCATTTTTCATAAATTGCATAGCACCATTGTAGCATTTATTAATCCCACCCAATGGAGCCAGATATGCTAAATGTAAAAAGATACTATATGTAACATTACACTTAATTAATAAAGTTTAGTTTATATGAGCTGTTTTAATTGAAATAGAGCTTTCATTTCATAACGTAATGACGCTTGCTGAATAATTTTTATTCACTTCTGAAAAAACTTCCTCTTGCTCGGGATGACCTATCTAATTGAGATCCCCTGTTTTATTTGTTTCTGGAACGTGTAGTCGTTTAGAAGAGATTCCATTCTGCTGGACTGGTTTATGGTCTGAGGCTTGGTTTGTGAGAGATTTAAGTTATAGTTCAACATTTTTGCTCATTTTGTCCAGGTTGATGGAGTTACATCTGTGTCCAATTTCCTTATGCCTCAGGTCACTTAGTTTTCTTTTTGGTCCTCTGCAGTTCGCTCTCTGCACTATTTCTTTTGGATTTTTAAGTTTAGCCTGTATCTAACATGATGTTATTTAAGATAACACATAACATTTAGTCTCTTTTGCCATCTGAAAATGAGCAAATTGCCAAGTCTCATCTTAGACTGATGATGCTAGTTCCAAAATGGCGTAAATATTCTTGGAAACTGATTCAGCTTGCTACATTTAGTTAATATTTGAGCTGTGAAGCATGTTAACATGTACACAGAATATAATTTACTGCCATGTAAGAAGTCCTGTTTTATTTTGAAAATGTCGTATATTATTTGTAAATACAGGTGACAAGACTGAGTTTTTATGATTTCAGATGATTTTGTTAAGCTGAGTATTTTCTGTGTTTTAATCGCATCCAGTTACGAATGTTCAGCACCTGTGTGGTCTTGTGCCTGGAACCTCGATGATAGGAATTACTTTTACGCTGGGCAGCAGAACGGAGTTGTGAACGTTTTTGATACCCGAAACCTGTCACAACCTGTCACCCAATTGAATGTGGAGAGATCATGCTCTCCTGTCAATTCACTTCAGTACCTGCCGCAGACAACGGGCACAAAATTAAGGTTATTTTTAATGGCTGTGATAGAAAATGTCATGTGGTATATGAATTAGTGTGATGTATAAATTATCTAATTGGTAGTGACTTGATAATGTTAATCAATAATTTTTTGTTGTAGAATTTAATTTTAGTAGTTGAACTGATAATTTACTAGTTGAAATCATGGTTGTGAATTCTTCATTGTTTTATTATTTGATGAATTTTGGCATACGGATAGTTTAGACTTTCTTAACTTTGATTTGATTTGTTATGTACAATTAGTAGCACTTCAATAGTTATTTTTTCACTGACAATTATCGGTATTTAAAATTATTTAATTTATAACTTATTTTAAACATAGCCTTGAATTAAAACCCATAGTGACATATCAATGTAAATAGGGCATGAAGTAGTAGGAGAATTTCTAGCACATGAATTCAGATTTATTTTTAATTTGATGCCATTGGAAGATAAACTGTGTTTATTGGTCAATTTGTTTTGCAGGCCTGGTGGTCTTCTTGTTGGGCAGTTACATCAGAGCGAATTCTATGAAAGGTGTTCAAAAGGAGACTACAAGTTGCATCTGCTAACTCTTGAAGGTAACATGTGCTGAATTTCAAATGCTTTTAAAAGTGATGTCTCATTGACCAATGGATCCAGGTAAGTTTGAATTTTTCAAAACAAAGTTTGAATCCACTGCAAAAATTTACAAAGTGTAATGCATTACTTGTTGCCTGATTTGGTTTGCTGGTTCTTGAAAGCACCATTGCTGAGTTCAGGTGAGAATTAACGGCAACGTGTGATTTGTGGTTGAAAGCGGAGAAGGAAAGATGTGTGGACAGGAACATGAGGAATTGAGGAAATGCATCCAAACGTAAAGATGGTCTGAACCAGTGAGTGGGAAACTTCTCCTTTTCCCCTCTGCTTACTGAAACATGATTGATAGAAACAGCAGTGCAACAACTGGACATTGTTTCCCACATAACTTCAAATGACTGCCAGTTTCGCTTTAACATTATGTACAATTAATTGAATGTCAGATGAAGAACTGAAACACATAATGTTCTTTTCCAGATATCTATCATGGTGAAAAACTGTTTTGTTTTCCTTTTCTCAGGCAACCTTACGAGTCTTTCTTTAGAGGAAACTACAGGCCATCTCTTAGCCACATACCGCCCAACAGCAAAATGTCCAAATATACGACACCAGGTGAGCAGTTTTATTACTCCTTACTTGGACAAGGGAACAGAACTCATCTGATCTGACTGTCTAGGAATAACTGTAATGCTCACATGTGGTCTTTAATACTAATGCTCAGCAGTGTCTGCAAGTTTTCGCTTTGAAGTTCTGTAGGATTAGGTTCTCCGTGAGCTCTAAGGAAAGGAAATGGTGTCTACTAGAAATTATTTTTGATATTACTGCTATTTGGCCTTTGTTCATTTGTGGATGATAGACTGAGCACATAGACCTGATGATAATTGAACTGTGTTTTGGCCTGGTTTTGATTATCTATTGTTAATGCCCATATGTATTAGACACTGGTGCCTCTGAAGTTACCATTTATTATGGTTTGGTGCATTATATATGTATCAGAGATAACAGGTAAATTTGGGTTTAAAATCTTTCATCTAGTATGAAGCTATAAAATGTTAGGAAGTTGTTTTTTGATGATGAAGATGATGTTGGGATGTTTAACAGTCATGCTGCTGCTGCTGCTGATGATGATGAGGACAACTTTAATGGCAATTGTCACATTTTTAAAGACAGTTCTTAAACTTTTGCATTTTTCCATTTAAACCCATTTTGTAAACTTTAGTGTTACTACTTTAGAGTGCCACGAGTTGCTAGCCGAGAAGCGTTGACTAAGTTTGAATTTTTGTTTTGTGTTGTAGATAAGTGAGTTAGTCATTGAACCAGTGAACATACCAGAGGAATCACAGGCAATGATATGCAACTGTAACATCATTCATACGTTTCATGGTGGCTCAACACAAAAATACCTCACACGAAACAGACTGATGTTGCATCCTGAAAATGACCATGACCTCCTGGCATGTACTGGTGATGAAGCCTCACAGTCAGTGAGTAGCCTGGCAGCTTTCTGTGGAAATTTTCCTTAGAATGTCCATGAGTTATAAGACATGTTGATGACATTGCTTGCTTCATCTATATATGTAATGATTAGGATATGATATCAGCAGTGATGGTGGTGATGACGAGGACTATCATAATGTTAACTGAATATGGTAGTAGGCTTTAAGAATCCTGACGAAAAGTTTATATTGGTGGCTGTGGTGGTAGTGATGAAAATGTGGTTGTGGTGATAGTCATGGCTGGTAGAAGGTCTATGAATTTTGATTGTGACTGGGAAACGTTTCTAGTCCAACAGTGTGCAAGTACAATAATGGCCTGTATTTGTTTTTCTATGCACAGTTTCAGATCTGGCATGCAACGTCTGGCCAGCTGCAACAGAAGGTCACAGCCTCTGACTCTGTCCTTGACCTTTGCCCTGTCATTGTTAATGACCAGGCCTTCCTCATTGCACTGACTGACAAACAGATCAGCATCTACAAACATCAGCCATCTCTTGTCTGATTGAACTATAGTTGGGCTGAAATGTTTAAAGCTCAAGAGGTGGCTAGAGTTTTGTGAGGTTAACAAGCTATGATAACTGCATTTAAAAAAGTGGATTGGTCTTTTAAAGCTTCAGATCAGAATGGTGTAATCCATTTAGTCATACACTGAAGTGTCAAGAAAAAGCGTTTGTTGCTGTCAGTGTCAGTTGAAATTGAAAAGTGTAAGATTTAAATATAATGCATTTTTGTATAGTTTGATAAAAATTCTGTGTACTAATTGTATTGCTAGATCACAGTTTAACTGTCTGGTATTACAATTGAGAGTTAGACTCGTGATAATGGGCCACTTATTCAAATGAAGACTGCAGTGAGTGTCTGACAGTCACAGGAAGTAGTGACTTGTGACTCCAGTGAGTTGGTGAAGGTCAGAATTGAAGGAGGTGCAGGATGATGAAGAATGGGTTGAACAGGTTGAGATGAATGGCCATGTGGCTGACTGACATCAGCCGTTGAGACGGTAGCTGTTGCTGAGTGAAGCAAGTGTGTGGTGCTCAACGAAGCAAATGGCTAGGCTTTTTGCATGGCTTTTGCAAGCCTTCATGCAGAATGATATGTATTGTATCTCCCATGTGATTTTAGATCTGGGGCTGTAATGATACATGTGAAGAATCAGCAGTATGTAATAACTTACTGATAGATATTACGGATGGAGATAATGATGGAAATGTACCAATAAATTTAAATCTATTAAGAATAAGCTTATGGTGTATTTTCTTTTATTTTTGGAGAACATAGAAACCCCACCAGTATGTGTGAAGTATCAAGACATTTGTAACACATTTTAAGGACCTCTCAAAATGCACTGCACATTTGGCTACTGGTTTCTGTAGGAGAATCCTTAGTCCTGTCAAAATCTTCAATCATTGTTGCAGACTATTAAATTAAACAGACATTGACTGTAAATTTAAATCTACTGAGTAGTTAGTAAGTTTGGGATAGAAAGCCCTAGGGCAGTGAGTAGTGAGGTGATTGATACTGGTTGGACGAGCATGTAGATAGGATTATGAATAATAATAATTTTATTTTCATGATGCTTGGATTATGTAATAGTTCCATATTTAAGTTGTTCCATTCGCTTTGGTTCGTTTCTTATATTTTAATGATTCATTGTTTTAATTCAATTTATTATAAACAAGTCCTTGTATTTGCAACATCTTACCCCGCTATCCAATAATTAATTGCCCTTCAGGTGCGGCTAGATCAAAGGAACGCAGGCCGTCGCTTTAGGCCAACAGCCCAAGTTGGGGGTCCCTTAGAGCAATCCGATGCTAGTATTAAAGGTCTCCCTATGCGTCAGAGGTCATGGCAAGCGGTCTTTCGCATGTGAGCATTTAGATACCTGTTAAGTAGCGTGGAAAAAATAAATTTAGTCCGAACCACACAATAAGATGCACACAGCGAAGGCGATTGAATGCTGCACAATAAATGCAGAAATAATAAAGCTTGTTGCACGGTGTGCTGCTTTAGACTTGGAGTGGCGGCTGCCCCGCTTGTGGGGCATGATGGCCGATTGTTTAGAGCGCTCGGCTTGTAACGCGGAGAGCACGAGTTCAGGCCTCCCTTAAGACTGTTACTGTGTAGGGACTTTGAGCACAATTTATCACTGCCATTGACTGATGCTTAGTCATTAGCTAGTGGTGCTTAATAAATGTATAAACAAAAAAATACTGCATTCTGCATAATAATTAAATATTATACGATTCGAAGCAATTTGGCTGCGTATGGTTAGCGATAAGCTGCCTATGTCAGTGTACATACACGGTTTTCTATTGCAACCGTATGTCCTCGACCCTGCTCATTTTTCAATGAATTTATCGGCCATTTAAGGTCCCCGTGTACGGACCGATAGCCTATATAGGCCTACAGTGCATCCGTGAGCTGGGCGAATATAGCCTATATAGGCCTAAATAATCCGAGACCGGTTTCGGGAAAGTATTGCGAGATACACAGTAAGTTCGAACGAAAAGAGCGTTCGGGAGAAAGTCTAATCAGTGCGCTCCCGAGTCACAGCCGAAACAATCAATGGTTGCGGCTCCACTGATCCGACAGGTTTTTCCACCCACCCTGTTGCAAGATCGCTCTATGGTCTAGTGGGAAGATGAGAGGTTGTCCAGAACTCGTGGAAAACCTTTTAGTGATAAATATATAGGCCAAACTTCTTACTGGGCAGGCTCGAACGTCCAATGGCGCCATTCCTGAAGTTGTTGGGCCTCCTTCATTTTACCATATCCGTAGGCCATACCATATCCATACCACAGGCCTGAAAAGGCTGTGTAAAATGAGTGGTTATGCAATGAAAGCTTACCAACAGGCTCTGTTTGAGAAAAAGTATGTATAGTCGCTGGAAAATGCTTGTCCCGCGGCGCGGCTTTCGTTGGGCGCTGTAGAAATCTCGGAGTTACGATTACGATAGACTGGTCGGTGCGCTCCCGAGAGAGTTATAGCCGAAACACCAGCTGTTTGGCTTAGATGCTGCTTCAAAAGGAACCGTTTTCAAGGTACAGGCCCAGTCTGTTACGAGGTCACGAGACGGATTGATACCCGATAAAGGAAAGATAAGAGCTTGTGCGAAACTCGGGGAACGCCGCCACGTTCGACAGCGGTGCTGAATGATCTCACCTGATAAATTCATTGAAAAAATGAACAGGATCGAGGCCATACAGTCGCTATAGAAAACCGTGTACATCTACATTTACATTAATTTTCGCAACACTGGAATCGCTATAGAAAACCGTGTACATCTACATTTACATTAATTTTCGCAACACTGGAAGTGTTCGAAGTGAGTACTTGGCCAAACGCTCAGAGTCTCTGTAATGGTAAGCTATTACACAGAATTAACCCAATCGGCGCCTTTCAGGAAACGTGCCTGGCGAAGTACTGTCGTGTCAAACTAAACTGGTCTGTGTGCTCCCGGGAAAGTCACAGCCGTAACGTTCGCTGCCGAATCAAATACCGCCCCAAATTGATCCGATTTCTTGGTACGGACCACCCTGTTGCGACGTCGCGAGACGGTCTGAAGACCGATATCGGAAAAAGAAGAGGATGTGC
The DNA here is from genome assembly GCA_964023275.1 of Norana najaformis. NCBI lineage: Eukaryota > Metazoa > Annelida > Clitellata > Crassiclitellata > Hormogastridae > Norana > Norana najaformis. The sequence goes on along the minus strand of OZ029915.1, from coordinate 32,664,321 downwards.
AAAACTCGGGGAAGTACATGTTATACAGGTTTGTACTAACCAACGGGGTAACGTTACGGAAGGTCACCCAGCAAGTGCCATTGGATAAATGGTCAGTGTGCCGCTTGCGTTCAAATTCTAGGTCTGCCATGACCAATAAACATAGAGCGATTTGTGAAACGGTGTGATACCTTGGTAGCCAACATCAAATATATGGGTAAATAGCTGGACTGAATTAAGGAAGCAAAATACTTTTGCAATAAATAATTAGGTCTATTTTAGTATAGGTGAAATTCACCATAGCAGCGCTTTTGATGAGAACTATGTACATACATACAAAGGCCCTACATTCATACATACATTCATACATATTTGCATACATAGATAGGCCTACTTACTTACATGTACATATATACATAGAAATATACAGATTGACAGAAAAATGCACATACATACATGCATTCACACATACTTACATTACATACATTCTCCATACGTATGGACTATACACAGAATCATAGATACAGGCCATTTTTACTTTTACTTAAGTAAAATCAGATATGGGTACTTATACTTTTGCTCAAGTACTTGAAAATAGGTTTACCTTTACTTAAGTAGTTTGGCCAGTACTTAACACTGATCGTAATAATACAACTCTTAGATGTCTCCCTCAACATAAAGTTCTTGATCTGGAACCGAACCCTTCCTGTCTACGATTTCGTTTTGATTAAGCGTCTGTAAATAAGATGGTTCCCGAGACTTGGCTTTGTTGGGCGCGGTAGAGATCTCGAGCTTACGATTACGATAAAGTTAACAGATAACGAGCTGCAGTCGCCGGGCGCTTGCATGAAACTGTCGTTTCAGAAATAAATTGCTTATTTTAACTCTGCATAAACAAACGGATGCTGACGGCACCTTGCGGCTGCTCTTAAAAGACGGTCGCTTTGACCAGAAATCGAAGGCATCTGCGATAGACGTAATAAAATTGCTGCAGTTCTCGGTGATAGAAAACTGGATATTTCCGATCCATCGAGCAGTCGCTAAATATGAACGAAAGCGCGATAAAAGTGATCCAGAACGGAAGCGAAGACGAATTTTACGCCCAGCTAACGGACTTCAACATAAAGGTTAATATCACAAAATTAATCTGGTCTGAAAATGTTTTTGTGTTTGACAGTGTCGTCTTTTCCCTTTCTTGCCCCTTTCGATTCTGATGGCGTAGGGACACGTAAACCATGCGGCAACGTACGAAGGTTGTAATTTAATGTCACCAAACATTTGTGTAGTACATTGGTCGCTGAGAAGTAAAGCATAATATGATGTATTTGGGTAACGCCAGTCAAAATTATATACACTGCATTCCATAATGTTTCAGATATTAGATACTTACGAACTTCAGTCGAAAAATAAAATGCAAGTACTTCATAAGCACTCAGAAAAAATGCATTGCTGAAAGGCAATAATTTATTAAGCATATCTGCTCATAATTTGCCAGTGAATTTATAACCAGTCGTATTTGATTATGCCCTACATCAGTAGATTTTTTGCTTTAAAAACATTAGAACTAGAAAAAGAAATAAACTTTGTCTGGTGTCAAAGCCGATTCACTTATTCACTATGTTAAGTAAATTAATGTTTAAAGATTACAGCAGGTAGAATGACAGCTTGGTGCTGAGGTTTTACAATGACAATGCTGTGAAGTTAAGTGGTGCATGCTTAGTTAGTATTTGGATCAGTGACAATACATGAGATTCCAGACTATTTGGCAGGAACTTCACTTTCCATCTGTCCATTAGTAAATTGATGCCAGCACAAGTCGACCTGTTGTTGGTTTGCTGTAGTCTTGTTTGTGCTTCAGGGCCACACTTCCCATAAGTTTCTACGGAGTGATGTAAAGAGGTTTTTTACCTTTATAATTTAAAAATTTTCTAACCAGCGTAAATATATAGTTATGAGTGTCTGGGATACAAATGATTTTGGTTTTTGGTGTGCTTATAGAATTGAAATGTTTGATTGAAATGCATTGGTCAGTAAAGGCCAGCTTGAACGGCCATTATAATTTTCTCTTTCCTTAATCCTAATAATTGTGAAATTGTATATTTACTTTCCATAACCACAATAATTGTGAAATTGTGTAGCGCCTTTTTTCAAGAGAAACTCCTCAGAGATGCTTCCGACCTGACAACACAAAGCCTTAATCAAGCAGCATTGTTTTCCGGTGCCTATGGAAAAGAAGCAATTAAATCTAGATTAGGTAATCTAATATAATCAGAAAATTTCCCTAACAATGTTATCATGATGCACAAGGAATCAGTAAATGGTTGCTTCTGAGTTAAATTGCACCCCATAAGCATCGCCACTGGACAGAACCAGTTGAAGTCTGTGAGGCCCGGAGACTGGAAGACAGTCTATGGAGAATAAGCAGTACAAGAAAGATGGGACTTCATCCCGGACCTAAATGCCACTGATCACAGAACCAGCCAAGCAGACAGAAACAGGTAGTGAATTCTAGAGTCTTAGACCAGCGACCAGAAAAGACTGGGAACCTAGTGCCATTCTGGCCGAGGAGCCCATGTAGTAGGTTGCTGGGCAAAATATTCCAGAAAGATGGACAAACCACAGCAAAGCTTCTGTGTTTGACTGTGGAAGTTCAAGTAGGTAGGACTACCAGATCACCTTGTGCAACAGAGCAAAGGGATGAAGCTAGGTATGGATGACACCAAAACATGCAGTTCTGTACGCTGGATGAAGCACAGCATGAAAGACATTTGTGAATAAGGATTAAGATCTTAAACTCAATGTGTTTTTGCATAGGTTACCAGCGCAGGCCTCCCACATGAAGCTGGATGCATGCCAAAACCTAGGTATACCACCAGTAACACATGTCTAATAGCCCATCTGCGTTTAGTCAAGTATGTTTTTAGCTTTTATTGCTAAGAGCTACTGTTGTTATATTACAGCATGCTCAAACATACCAGTTTCCTGACTTTACGGCTGAGTTGAAACAGGTATGTTTAATCTGAGATTTTTGGCATTTGAGTTGTACTCTTTATTTCACATGTTCATTCATACAAACGTCTAATGCTATTCTGATCGCAAGTCGAACGTTAATCTTCCTTTTACAGATTTCTTACAGTCCAATGCCAAACGATAATTTTTATGAGCAGTTTTCACATCAAATTACTTGTAAAACTGTAGAGTCTGTGTTGTAGTATGGGAAGCAGATTTGAATAGTTATGTGTTCTGAACTTAATATAAGGACTTAATAGGACTTAATATTTTTCATGTCTACTAAAGTGACAGGGATTGAGACTAATTCTACTGCAGTAAACCAAGTCACAGCATTGGAATCCAAGCTCAGGTCCAACTAATTAACGATTCAGATTAAAGCATCGTCATTGCTAAGATGTTTTTCTGTTTGTAGCTGTTCTTTGGAGCTCTCTTTCAACGTCTTAATGAAAAGCTTCAGAGACAGACATACGTTGCTTGCTTGGAGTCGATCCGCATAATAAGTCGTGAGAAATCGGGTCTTGAGGCAGTGTCGACTGAGAGTGCATTGCGGACCCTACTGCACCATGCTGGTCTAGCAACTTCCTCTGGGGATGATGAAGAAAATCCAGGATTCACAACAATCCAAGATGCCATTGGTAACAGAAAATTTCACTGGATTACCAACTTACTGACTGCAAAAATATTGTTATTTTCCTACAGAAGTGTGTTGTCAACTCAAAATTTTACCATTTCTGATTTAGTTGTTGAACTGAAAATTTTTGAGCACTGTTTATTCTTGGACTGTCTGTGAGTGTTCTGTGCTAACTTGCTGGCCATTTCTCAGGTTTACTTAAGCCATCGTGCCTTCCATGAACAGGTGCAGTCCCTAGAAGATGTTTTTTGCTAATCCTAGGCCAGGGCTGTTAATATCGCAAACAACACTTGGCATTGCCGATACTTTATCAGTATCGCAGAGAGTATACCAATGGTTTTTAGTCATTGAATCAGCATCATTTGATAGCAATACTTTTTCCTGTCTGAATTTTTATAATAGGCTGTGATTTATAAAGCGAAAAGTGTGGTTGCCAATAATTTGTGACACTTTGTTCTACTTTTAAGGTCTGTTGTTTTGAATGTCCATTACTGCAAACCAGGGGATTGACTAGAAGCATGTCCTTTCGTTATCAATGATAAACTGGGAGTTTAGTTTGTTGATTTGTGTGAATACGTAGCTTTGAGGTTGTTTGTGAAGTTAGTTAGAAATTGAAAATGAGTTGGCCTGCTTAAATGAATAACATCAAAGCAACCTATGAGCAGAGTGATCGAAGGCTTCTTCAGCTACATCAGCCTGAGTGAAAATTTCCCCCAAAAATACATGAAATGTGCCAAGGGTGAAACGAGCAAACCCTTCTGCGCCACAATTGATCACGGCAAAATTTAAAGAACAGGCAGAACTCTAATGGTTAGTAATTTATTTCTTACTAAATGTCATTTATGATGCAATTTTGCAAGTTGTCATGTAAAATTTATTGTAAGCTATATTTGCAATTTGGCACACACTTCTTGTATCAGCCTCGTTGACACTAATCCCCTGTATTTTGGCTCTTTATTGACAAGTTTGTGTATGCCTACATCACAGTTATAAGTTTCATAAGTTTTGCTTTTAAATGCCACTTGTTGTTCAGTCCCAGTTTAAATGCTTTTTGCTATTTTTCAAACTTATTTATGTCAGTGTTCCATATAGTACATTGTTGAATAGTTATAGTTGCATTCATATAGTAATGCATAAGCTCAGCCTGGTGACTTTCTTAAATAATGTATTGTTGTGTTTTTAGGCAAAGGATGTTGGTCTCCCGGCATCAGCTTACAAAGGAATGCAAACACTTGACAGATCATAAGCTTACTAAGAAAAGAACTCTGGAATCATATAACTAAATGTCACTGTGACTTAAGCAAGCCAAAGTTGATGCTCCTATCACGCAGACACAAAAGCCTTCCTTAAATTCTGACTTAAATTTCAAATTTTATAAGCTTTGTGATGAATTAAACATTAAAAGTCTCCAGTCATTACAAGAGACATTTGAAATGACACATGAACAGGGTATGCAGCCAATTGCTGTGGGCTAGACATTTTTTCCAAAGGGAAAAGGATGTGGGTTGGGCTACCTGCTGCCAATGCCTACTGTAATGAAGACACAGTTGCAGAGATTTTAGAGCAGTCTAAGCCACTGCAATTATGTGGTCCATTAGTTCAAGCTCTGCTTGCAAAAACTGAGCATAGGTTTAGCAAAATATTGTATCCTTTGTGCACTACTCTGAATGACATGCATTTGAAATGATATCATTCTTACATATGGAGATATGGTATGGTGCACTGTTATAACTAAGGTAAAGTGTGGTATGCAGATTATACTTTTATTACTGTTTGTTAAATTTACTGTGTGTATGTATTTAATGGACAATAAAGGTTAACTTAACAAAAAGTAGTGGTGAAAATATTGGTATTGGTATTACAGTACTTTTCACGAACAGTAATGGTGTTGATGTTGGAAATGTGTTATTCAAATATTGTTAACAGCTCTGTCCTAGGCTATTCCTGCCTTTGTTGGGTTAACTGATTCACTGGTGAAATTGAGATCTTGGCAGAAAACTTGTGCCACATTACATGTTTTTCATGGACTGACTTCCATAAACTGACAGAGCTTTTATTTGTGTGCTTTGGAACAACCATTGACTAACACCTTGTCTGTTTGTGGCACTACGTTGATTGAGATCTAAAGATTTTCATATTGTTAAGCTTCTTCCTGAGTCAGGCTTTTTTCAATAGAGTTTTAATAGATACTAGGGTATTGAGACGATATATCGTATACAGTATACTAGCAATTAAAATATCCTAGGTTTAAATCCAGAAACCAACCTATTTTTGTTGCCTCATATAATATATGAGTAGACTAAATAAGGGCATTGTTCCAGAAGCCAAAGGAATTGTAACAATAATAATAATAATAAAACAATTTATATAGCGCCATAGCACAGCCAAGGCCGAAGAAAAGGATGCTGTACATGGGTTAAAAAACAAAAATCAACTACAGTCATAAGATATCCTAAAAAGATGTCTTGAGTCGTGACTTGAATGCATCCAGGGATGGCGCATTCGTCACATTGTCAGGAAGACTGTTCCACGCAATGGGTCCGGCGACAGTGAAGGAACATTCACCGAACTTCGTGGAAGACTGTGGGACATGCGGTTGATTCCTTGATGAGGACCGTATCCGATATTTGTTCTGGTTGTCGGCTGTTCGAATACGGAAGTTGGATATATAGTCTGGTAGAAGACCATTAATAGCCTTGTATGTGATTAGGCACAGTTTGTAGGTGATCCGCTGAGGAACGCGCAACCAGTGCAGGTTGTCGCGCAGCAGATCAGTGACATGATTGAATGGTGTCCGACCATAAATGAGGCGGGCAGCAGAGTTTAGCACTGACTGTATGCGCTCTAGCTGACAAGTCGGCAGACGTGCCAGCAGGCTATTGCAGTAGTCAACCCTGGAGATTATGTTGAGCAGTGAACATTTATAAACATCTGTGTTTTATGCACACTATAAATATAAGTATATATATATACATATATAACATATATATATATATTGTTATATGCATATTATAGATGGATTTTGCAAATGTGTATCCTATATATATATATGTCTTTAATGTTTGTTTCAGATGCTTAGAAAATGTATTTTTTGTTTTAGTTATCATTGAGGCGCAGAAGTGTCTGTGTAACGTTATATTCAACAGCCAGGCTGCACAGAGAATCTGCAGGTTGGTTTATATGTTAGGCTAATGCTGTAATCACGTTGCATTTATGTATGTTGGATCAGTATGCATCTACTATACATCTGTTTATTAATCTCCTGCAAAGGAATGGGATCTTTGGAAGAGAAAATTACATACCTGCCATTTCAATCCTGGTACTGTGTATATTTGCTGAGAGATTTGCTGTGTGTTGATAACCATTGCACTATGTCTGATTGATATTGCTACTGATGAAAGGATCCCTGAAAATTGACAGGATTTGTATTTTTATTTTGAGAAAGTTGTTTTTGGTTTTCAGCACTAACAACTGTATTGAGGGTATTGTTCAGAGACTGAAGACCTATAAAGATCCAGCTCTGGTGCACGAAATCAAGGTAAGGCTCTTGTTTTGTTTTTGACTTCTGTTGTTGGATAAATTGCCAAATACTTTCAGTATCCTACTTTGATGTGCCTGCTATATCAGAAGTCAGAGGTTCATTCCTTCATTCATTCAGAGCACTTAGTGAGCACCCCTCTAAAATTTTACCTAGTCGGAGGTGCTTCCAGGCCAGCCGCAACAACAGAGAAAAGTTTTCTAATGTTTGTGAGAGGTACTTGCAGTGTCTGTGGTTAAAGTATGTGAAGCTCTAAGGCAGGCTATTCCAGGTGAGGACCAACCACTGAAAAGTGGTTGGTTCATCTAGCTTTTCCACATAACCAGTTTACAGTTGGCTCCAAACTGTAATTATGTAATTATGACTTTGTGTGATTGAGTGAACTTGACGATATGAATTAGCAGATTGCATATGATAAGATATCATAAGATACTGGCCATTGTGCTGATACGTCTGGGTTTGGAGTCTTGGTCTGTCATGAAATTGGCTGTCATGAAAATTGCTGCATGGTTTTTGCATTGGTTTTAACTGCAGTGGCCTGGTGTTGAGTCTTGCTTTATTGTTAAAGTGATTATTTGTTGTGAGGCCCTGCAGTCCTTAAAGTAATGTCTTACAAGATTTTGGATTTCCAGTTCAACCCTTATGTATAGAACCAAAAACCCTAATCCCAAAGGTATTCAGTATTACTGTTTGTATTGCACACTTTACTGCACCTCTTCAAGAGAAACTCCTCACTTACAGCACAAACCACGCTCAGTCAGGATGTTTTTCAACCACTGATGAAGTATAGGCAGAGAAAAGCCATGCAGCTCAAGCGGCACTTTGCAACCTATTCTGAATGGTGGACCAACCGTGGTAAGACTCCTGCATGCTGCATAGTGAAAGTATGAAACTGAGCAATGAAAGAACACCTTGCACTGAGAACAGGCATCTGAAGCCCAGAACAGGCAACTCCGAGATGTGTTGCTCCAAAATTTAAGATGAAGCTCAGCCAGTCAGAACAGTCATGAATCAACTGTAACATTTTAAACTCAGAATGTCTACAAGAGCCACCAATGCAGCTCTTTGTGTACATAGTTAGTTATGTGCCAATGTGGTGGAATGTATAGTATATACTGGATAATATTTGCGAGTGTGAAAGCAGACAACTTGCTAAATTAACAATGTTGTCTTTATATTCCTTCTGACACTGTTAATGCTTTAAATAGACAGATTAATGCTTTGTTGGCTCTGATTAGCCATGTTGGGCTTGTCTGCTTACAGTAAAGTATAAGTCTAAAAACACTGTTAAATAATTTCATTTATGGTATTTAGGGTACATCTAGTAAATGTTATACTGGGCATTTGCAAGATCTTTGCTAAGCATAACAAACACATTGTTTTTTATTTCTAGTTCTTTGACATGAGAATGTTGTTCGTTTTGACTGCACTTTGTCGTGAAGTCAGGTATCTATCACAGACGGTTCTTGATTCTTTTTTTACCTTCTTCAAAGTGTGACTGGGTTATATAATTCTGACTTGGATAAATTTGTATTAGAAAAGTTATTTCCACATGTTTGCCATTGTCTGTGACAACACCTAGTACCACATCCCTGTCTTCAGGATTTATCCTTTGCTTGCTTAAACCCAAGAAAAGGAAACCCAGAACCATGTAGAGTGAGTATGGTTTGCCTTCAATATGCTGCTAGTTCTTCTGTGTCTGTGTACATGATCAGCTTTGGATGGAATTTGTATCTTTTGCCTTTTGTTAGGCTAGCACCAGGCCTTTCATTGTCTAGTTGACTTGATCTGCAAACAGCCATTGCTACAACCACCTTTGTTGAGGCTGAAATTTGGAGAATTCAGCTTCTCTTAGACAGGCTGGGCTATGTGCAACTCTATGTGGTGCCCTGCTCTAGACAACAGACATTTGAATGTTTAAGTGCTGGTTTAAGTTGCACTAGTTTGCATCGTGTTTTCCAATTGATGATGTTTTGTGGTGGCTGTAGATGTGAGTGGTGCATTAAAAGTACCAAGTTGAAATTGTATGTGTATAAGAGTCAATGTTAAAGACCGTTAGCATTCATCTGTTGCAGACCTAAATTACGTCAGGATCTTCATGGTCTGACATACCTGATTGAAGTTCTTGACCTGACATTGAGGAGTGCTGATGAAGCAGAACGGCCAGTAAGTGACCAGGAAGTGGACCTGTGCTGTGAGGTCCTCAAGATTCTCTTCAACATCACCGTTTCTACAGACAGCAACAATATGGATGAGGTACCTATTTCTGTTTTGTAATGTTTAAACCTGAAAACAGCATGTTTATGCAAAATTAAATGAACACTGTGGGCAGAAACCTGAAATTTTTTAATAAACAGCAAACAGATTAAGGGACTGCTCTTTTCTCTTTTCTTCTTTTCTTTTCTTTTCTCATGCACAGTCAGACTGGGACTGCAAAATATGTTATGTGGCATGGAGAAGTTTAAAGTCTGTATAAGTAGTCTTGAACTGATGTCACCCACGGTTTTATTTGGTCCTAGGAGGAAGAAGCACATTTTCTGAGACTTGTGAGTGTCCTGCATGACATGTTGCTTTGTCAGACAGCCACCAAAGAGAAAAGAGATGAACTCCACAGGTAATGCAGTCATCATTTTTAAACAAGCTGATCATGCCAGAATAATCTTTATTGATAGTAATAATACTAATGACTGACAGATACATTTATTGTAATTTTGATAATGACATTTTATACAGCTTTGTAGTGATCTACTTCTAGAGTGCTTTATATTGTCAATTGTCAATGCAGTCTAAAGTTAAAAAACAAATATATAAATATTGTTTAAATAGATATCAGAAAGCTGGTCCATGCATGTCCCGTTTTTTGTCTTAGTCTAGGTTGGTTGATGCCTTGTGCATAAGACACTGGCACATTGGAAGTTTTCTAATTGTTATTATTATTATCTGATATAAGAATTGTTTATATGAGAAGCACATGCAGTTAAACAGATTTATTGAGATAATGAAGCATTACATCAAAATAAAGTGACAGAGAATAGTTGATATCAAGCACTGGCCTGGTTAGCTCACTGTTTAAAGCATACACGAAGGCGCCTCTGAGCGTGAGGATGCAGGTCTGCTTGCTGATGGTGGCTATATTTCAGAGATTTAAATCTCAGACTAGCATGGGACCTTAAATGGCATGGCACTCATTCAAAGAGGCAGCAATGCTGAAGTATCTCTCCCAATAAATTCATTGCAAAATGATTAGGGTTGAGGCCATATGGCGCTATATAAAACCTTTTACATTTACATTTACTCATGTTGATGTTGTGTCCATTCATTGATTTGTTTGGGATTCTAGTCATACTGTGTGAAGTTAGCAATGCACTGTTTGAGCTAAAGCCACTCAGCAAAATATGTCTGATTGCTGTGATCATAATTAGATTGTATCATTAACTTGTTTTTAAATCCTTTGTACACCTTATGCTTGGAGTATATATTTCTTTTGATTTGAAAACTTAACGTGTTTCAGCTCTTACAGGAACACTATCATGTAATTTGCAAATCATCTTTTATTATTATCTAATAGTTTTTTATTCTTTTGCATAGCCACACAGTTAATCTTCTGACAAACATGCCACGTGAGAGTTATGAGGAGCTTCTGACCCCAATTAACGAGGATGCAGCTGGAGCAGCTGAGCGAAAGGACATCGAATATGATGGAAAAAACATGGAGGCTATTGTTCAGCTACTTCAATTCCTGGAAAATCGCCTGGATGTAGTGAGTGGCAGTATTATAAATGTTTGCATAATTTACTCAACAGTATGGTTTTTGTTATAGTCACTTTGGTAAGTCCCTGCTGGATTACAGGTTTGAGGCCTGGTGCATTACCATCATCGTTGTCATCTGCGGTGTGCCTCTGTCTGGAATGTTGCTGTTTCCACAACACATTGCCAGCCCTCTTTAGTCTTGGCACATTTCTGGCTATGTGTAGTTCGAAATTCAGGGGTCGTAGGTAGACCACTTGTGTTCATGCGTGGATTGGGCATCCGGCTGGTCTCTTCCAACCTCTTGGAGGTCTAGGTAGCATGTCTCTCAGGGCTCTGTCGTGATCCTGTTCACTGTCACAATGCACGATATGTTCAAACACCCAGAGGGTCCTTGTTTTGGACCATCTGTGACACTGGGATGAGCATCGTGCATCAGTGTACCTCCACAGTGGCTCTGTGAGCTGTACAGGGAATGCAGCACAGCATTTTCTTCATGCACCACTGTTGAAAGTCATCCAGCTTTGCCTCCAGTCCTTGGTTAGCATCCAGATCTCAGCTCCATATAGGAGGAAGAGCAGTATGTATGAATAGGCAGAGTCTGGTGTTCTTCTATATGCTGGTACTCCAGTTCTGCCATTGTAGGTTGTTCATGTATTATCAGACATAGGCCCCGGCCACTGTACCTCAGGTCCGCTGCAGTCGGCATCAACAAAACTGAGATAGGGGATCCCATGAACCAGCATCCTGCCACATGTATATGATCCACTGTTGGACATTACCCTGCTGTTGGTGAATTATGATAATTACAATTATTATTTCATCGTGTAGGAATTTTAGTTTCATAGCTGTTACAGCATGGGCTGGCTGTTCACAGCCTCACTCAGGTACTTGGATATGCTGAATGAACTTTATAGTTTTATGTCGTTTCCTAATTGATCAAAAGAAAGCCAGAGGTCATAGATGTCATGGAAGGCTATTTCAGACACCTGCAAAACTGACAGTACCGGATCATCTAGTTTTCATTGCTGGAACTTGGAGGTCACAGGGTATTGCTGAGGTTATTGAAATAAAGAGTTGCTGAAAAAATTTGTTTGTACAGGAATGTTATTGTTAAATAAATGGCTTTGAGCTTTAGCAAATTGGTCATACCTTGTTTTGCACATTGAAAGCTTTTTCAGTGATTGAGCAATCTGCATGAAATGGCATGATGAGGCTTCTTATCACCAGAGCGATGCTACTGTAGGTACATATTTTATTTCCATTTGAAAACTTTTGTTTTACTGAGGCTGGACTGAGAGCACTTCCAAGTACTAACAGATGCTGTGAAAGAGATATAGATGGTATAGATGCCAAGAATGAATGAATGAGTGATTGCATGCTGTGATTATCAAACAACAGATATTACTATTACTACTGCAATTGTTTTCTACAGCCACAGCAGAGTCTGAAGGAAAGCCTGGCACCAGTGTTACACTGCCTCTGTCAAATTTGCAGAGCCAACCGTTCAATTCGAAAGTTCTGTCGACTTAAGGTACAAAGCCACTGTGCTGTATCTACTGGTGCTTGTTGAAGTAGCATCCCTGTTGCAGAAACTTGAGTTTGCACTCAAATAAATGAACAAGGTTTTCTGGTCTTAAATTGTCAGTTTACAGTATTATCTGCTTTAACATCATATTACACGAAAAGTCTGGTAATGCACAGATGATTGGAGCCTTTAGAACCAATTGATATTGAGTGTGCTGCTGAGATGCACTTAAATGCATCAGAATCTGCATGTTACGTGCTCCTACTTAGGTCTGTTTTTGCTTAGATGCATTTACAGCATCCTTATGCAGACGTATGGGGAAGAACTTTGACACTTGCTCTGTGCCATAATGATTTTCAAAATAATCAGAAGCTATCTAAGGTTCTAATAGTTTCTATATATCTCTTATACGTATATGTCTATAAATACATACACGCACTTGAAATAGTAATAGCGTGACAATACAAGTATACACGACATATCGCACCACAGTGTCGGAAATCAAATAAAAAAGGAAATGCTGGTACAGTTAATTGCTGCTTGTACGTGTACTGCATTTGCTATGCAAATGAGTTGACTAACGTGTAATGCCATGTAACACCCTGTCATTGTAGTTTGCACCACACATTAACAGCTTATGCGTGTTAATTTGGAATCGCTGGGAGGCATGATGTTGCTGCACATTAACCGAATTAGAGCGTTACTGGTGCATGCGATACAGGATTCTTACTGTACTATCAGTAAAATTCAATTTTGTCAAGTCTTTGAACATAATAAATATTTGCATTGATTGTGCCCATATAAAACACTATACCCAGTTATGCATGTAGCTACCTGCTGTTGCAAAGAAAGTTTCTAATGGTGATTACTGTTCTTGTTTTGTAAAGGCCTTGCCGTATCTCCGAGATGAAGTGAAATTTCTGCCACAAGAAGGCCACTCATTACGTAACAAGTAAGCTTCAAAGTAATAGTGCAGGTTAATGCACTATTTGTACTTCAGTGCCATTTAAGTTTAAGACATTTTTTCTTTTAATTTAATTTTATTCATATGTGTTTATTAGCATGTAATTGATGCTCAGATTTTTAGTTATGTAGTACATGTATGTGGAATGGTCTAGTGGTTTACCTGTTGGACTTGGCTGCCCAGAGGTTCAAGTTTCTGCCGGAACAGAAAGATGTTTCAAGATTTCTGTTTCACTAATGCTTCCAGTGAACTCGGCTATAAAATGAGTTTATGTCCTGTACACTGCCGACGAGATGGTCAGATGTGATGGAGAGGACCGGCCACCTGCCCTTTAGGGTGAAGCTCAGGAGTTGCTAACACTTAATAACTTCATGGTTCCTTGCAACCCACAAATTTTTAAATTTTAAGTATCCCAATTAATTTTAAATTTTGAGTATCTCAATTAATTTTATTGATTAATTGTTTGGTTCATTTGTTATTTGTTCATTAATAATTTAGTTAATTAAGCACACGTTTCTGTTCAGGTTGTGCAGACTGTTTACTAATCCGATTGTTGAAGTCAAAGAACTTGCAGCCGATTTCTTGTTTGTACTCTGCAAGAGCAATGGTAAATACTGAGAAATTACTAATTTTGGTATGACATGGGAAATCCTGATTTTCTCAATTTGGGAATACTCAAGCCAGTTGCTACTCAGCTGGACTCATTCCTACTTGGCTGGGCTTATGTATAGTTAACTGGGATTAATGCTACTTAGCCAGGGTTGCTGCTCCTTAGCTGGGGTTATGCTCCTTTGCCCAGCGTATTCGTCCTTGGTTTCACTGACACTGTTTTCTCTGGATGCAATCTTATTTCTCATCCCACTGTTTCTCCATTAAAACATTGGAAGCCTTATCCCAATCATGCCCTCTCACTTGTAGAGTTCTACTAGGCTGTGTTGTTAGACCCCTTCTGTTCATCCTTTACACCACCCCACACCTCTTCAAGCTAACCTTAGCTTCTAAGATGATATCACCTATCTTTTCCGCTTGGGGTTCATGCATGCCTGTGATATTCAAAGAATCCGCCCTATGATCGACTTCAAAACTCCATGTACTATCAGCACATCCATAGTCCATGCTAAATTTATGTACTGCAGCTCACGTTGAAGTCCTGGCAGAATTACAACAATTATATAATCCATCCTATGAACTAATCAGCTCTGCACCGCTAGCAATCTTTCCACAGGTCTTTTACTCAGAATTGAAAGTACTCCTCTTCCACAAATCCTATCCTGTTTCCTCCTCTTCCACTTATCTTTTTCACCCCTTCAATTCTAAACATCATCCACTGTAGCTGTCTACCTGTCTGAGCCTTGAATCTTGACCTGGAACCGTATCTGACCTTACCTTCATATTGATTTTGTTTTAAATGATCATCTGTAAATAAACTGGTTCCCACGACTTGATTTTCTTAGGGTGCTGTAGAAATCTTGTGTTTACGATTATGCTACATATAGTATTTAATTTACCAATATTCCTACTTTACTTGGTTTAAAGTCACTTATCCTGTTTTGCAAGTATTTTTCAGCCTGGTTTGTTGATACTTGGCCCAGTAAATTTCTTACTTTGTAGGGTCTTTTCAATGCTGTTTTATTTTTCTGTTCCAGTGTCTCGCTTTGTCAAATACACCGGCTATGGAAATGCAGCTGGGCTTCTGGCACAGAGAGGGTTAATGTGTGGTGGCAGAGGAGACGAATATTCCAGCGAGTCAGAAGACTCTGAGACTGAAGAATATTCAGAACTGAAAGATAAGTAAGTGGACAATCTTAAACCTGGCTTTTTTACATTATAAACTTTTAGTAAATTTTAGTGTGCTAGTTCTACACAATCAAAAAAATATATTTAAATATTATTTTTAACTTGTATGCTAGTTTGTTGTTAAAAAAACTGTTTTGTTTTTGTTGTTAAAAAGAGAACAGAGATTTGGGAAAGGAGAATAAGGAGATGGGCAGACAGGTTATTCGTGTTTCAGGGTGGCACTTTTACCTGAAATACCAGTGCATGTCGTTAAGCCTAGTCATTATTTATTCCTATGTAATGTTTTTTGCTATAATTACTCTTTCTGGTATTTGCCTGTAAGCTAACATATGTTCACTGTCCAAATAGCATAAATCCTGTGACTGGTCGCTGGGAGCTTCCAAAGCCCAATCCAATGGAAGGAATGAGCGATGAGCAAAAAGAGTATGAAGCAATGCAGCTCGTGGAAAAGCTGGACAAATTGCAGAGGCAAGTTGTCCTAACTACTTTTGAGTTTCTTAAAACTTAAAATGCACTATATAAATACCTTGATATATATATAAATATATATATACATACTGGCTTATGATAGGTTGTTTAGTCAGAACTTTTAGACGCTCACTTCTGCGATCCATTTGCTCTCTTGTGGCTTGGCAGAAGATTATCACTTGCAATTTTATTATTTTTTTTTATCAGGCAGTTATAATTACTGTGTATAGTAGCAATTATAACAACTGCTTCTGTTGCTGTTCCTATTGCTACTAATATTACTTCTGAAGTTTTCCCTTTGTTGCACTGGCATTTAAGTAGCAGTTGCTTTTTTATTAATGGTAGTATGGTATGCCACTACTGAGCTACTACTATCACTTGTGTCTAGATAAATTATATTCCATTATTATTGTATTACTGATATTATTGTTATTGCTAATTACAAGGTGTTCATCAGAACACTGATTTTAATTATTATTATTATAATTATTATTATTATGAAAATTTTTAACGCGCGCAAAGTCACACGGATATGCAAATCATGATGCGAATTAGAATACAGTATTGCTGCTGTTTTACATGTTTATTTGGCTTCCTTGTAATAGGTTGTTTAGATCATTTAGATCTTAAATCATTTGGACTTTGGACCAACAAAACCTGTCTGGTTGCATCTGCAGACCAGAAGAGTCAGATTGATGTGCTGCTTGAACATGAAGCCTTTTGATGATGAAGATGATCAGTTAAACTGATGAAAGTAAACACTGGATTATAGAAATGATTTTGACTTGCAACCAGATCTGTGTAGAATGCACCACTCTACAACCGCTTTAAGAAGCGCTGGTCTAGATCTTATGAATTATTTTGTTTTCAGAGCTGGAGTCATCCAGCCAACAAAGATATCTGAAGGTGGTAAACCAGTTCCAGTGGAACATGTCGCAGAACTTCTTGAAGGCATCAGTGATCCTCCAGCTGCCTCTGGTGATGAATCTGACTAATGTGGCACTGTATTCTGGTTCTGCACAGCTCCTCCTCCTTCTTTGAGTCTGCTTCTTGTCACTCATTCGTGATGCACAGTGTACAGTTTCACTTGCACTCACTGGCCAGATTTGTCGACTGAAGCAACTTTTCTCAGACTTGTGACGCCAAGACGATGATGGCATCGTTCAATCTGTCTACACATTTCTTGCTGTTGTATTTTTGCCCATCTCTGTTTTGTTTCCGTGAATCAGTTCTGTGAATCGATCAATCTTTCTGAACAAGTCAGTAATTGGACGTATGCCGTTGTTCTCTAATCAGTTCTGTGAATTGATCAATCTTTCTGAATAAGTCAGAAATTCAACATATGCCGTTGTTCTCTAATCAGTTCTATGAATCAGTGAATCTTTCTGAACAAGTCAGAAATTCGACATATGCCGTTGTTCTCTAAACTGTTCTGTGAATCAATCAATCTTTCTGAACAGGTCGGAAATTTGATATATACCATTGTTCTCTAGGCAGGTGACATATGATATACAGATTCAACACTCCACTTGGTTTCTAGGAATCAGAAAATTTTTCCTTGCAATTGTGTTAATCCATTTCAAAGGCAATCAATGATATTGGAACAGGAATGTTCTTTTATGGCTGTGGATTTAACCCTGTACCTTTGAAGTATTTTGCAGAATTTTCAGTTGATCATGTGGTGGCTCTAGTGTCTTTGTCCTGCAAGTGTGGAATCTGTATATTCTAATGTAATCTGTGCTGTGAAGACGGGTCACTCAGTTCTTTGTCTAAAAACTGGTTTGTGCTTTGAATTCTGGCTTTTTTGTACGATGTGCTGTTAATGTAGTAATTGTCTAACAACATGTTTTTTCCAAGAGAACATAATTTCTGAAGTCTGATACATATTTTGTCCTGGTAGAACATGCAATATTTTGAAGTTACAAATGCTGTCAAAACTATCCATGCTAACATCAAACATCATTCATCTGTGTGAGTAATAATAACACTTGGCTTTTTGCAAGTTAAAATCCTGGTTTGTTGGGTAAAATTGACAATCTACTGTCAAGATAAGAAACATCTGGGTGAGATTTCTGATTGCCATCCATTTTATAAGATTCTACATCCCAGAACTGCACTGTCAACAATTGACAGTATTAGTTGATCAGGGCTTGTTACCAAAGTTATAATGACATCAGTAGAATCCTTTTCATATTTTTAATTTAACATATCTTGCTTTAATGTAGGCTGTCTTTTGTTTCATGCGGACGTGGTCCACGGTTTTTCCTGTTGCCAGGCTGAAAGTGCATCTGAGCTGTCACGAGGCATCTCCAATTTTAGTTGTATTAGATGGTGTTTTGTAACAGTAGGCATGGCTTGGTACAATTTCATTTATCTAAATCCTTAATGAAAGGTTGTTCAGTTGCTGGTTGTTCAATACCTGTCATGTTGAGCCTTGAGACTAGTGGTTTTTGTACAGAAGCTGATGTACGTTTGAATTAATCATGCTTCGATGCTAAGTGACTTGGTGACCAATGTTCTGAAGGGCGATGGATGTGTGTGCTACATGATTTCACTGTGGTACTTCTCAAAACTAAACTGAACTGGGGCTTAAGTTATTCAGTGTATAATTCTGTGGAGTAACACCAAGTGACTTGAAACCCAAATGAATACAGCTTCCAGTGTTTTCACGCAATGATATTGAAATTCACCGACTTTTGCACTCAGGATTTCGCACTGGATTCAACATTTAACATTTCAGACATTGCATCCAGATGTAACACAGGCTGCAGATGGACCTTTATATGGCAAAATCTTACTCGTTACTTTTAGTATAGTACTGATAGTGTGTCTGGAATAAAAAAGAAATATTTTTGCTTTCTTAACTGCCAAGCAGAAGCAGACTATTGGACTGTGTGCTGTTTCAGTCTGTTATGGATATTTTGTAGTTTCTGGTTGCAAGGTCTGCTGCAGGTATGATCCACTGATGGACATGGTGAGGTGATTTTAAAACAAATTCACCACATTTTTTACCATCAGTTATTAGTACTCAAGTTCTAAAACTTTACCATCGGCCCTTTCCATTTCATTCCAACTGTTACCAGGGTGTGATTTGTGGTCGTCATCAATGGAGATGCCTGTGGGCAGGAGCAGTGTCTTGGAAAAATGTATCTCCAGTGGGAGATACTCTGATCCAGCGGAGTTTCTAGCATCCTCCAAAATATCATGCCCTGTTACTTTACAGAAACTGTTTCATTTATGGATTGTGCTAATGGCTAAAATTTTGCCATATAGGTAGTACTTGGCTACTTTGTAGAAGTTGTGTAGTATGCACTAGGTCACAGTTGAGAGTCCCTTGCCTAGATACTGCACAAAAGCTACACTTGATAAAATTCGGAAAATCAGTCTTCGAAGTGCTGTTTGCATAAGGAAAGTCTTGACTTTTTAGTTGTTGAAACTTGCTTGAATGAAATTGTTTTTTATTTTTGTCCCATTTGGAAGCTCATTGTGAGCACTTGCAAGGACAGCAGTGGTTGCACAAAGATCATAGTGCTGCAGAAGCTATTAGTCTGTAAGGTTTTTGCATCATTAAATTATTTAGTTTCGCTGTTGCTGACATTAGTAGGACTATTACCATTAGCTGAGAATAATTTACAACTACGTGATATTTGATCAACGAGTTATTACTTGGAAACTTTATTCATTGAATCAAAAATGACACTAAATAAGTTTGCATCATGTTAGCATTTAACTAATAAGAGCATTCCTGTACTGCCACCAAATCTGAGAGACTTGTATATCTAGTCCATTCATGTTTGTCTTAATTTAAGAAAAATCTCTTTAGATTGTGAAGTGTCTTTGTTGGAAATCAAACTGTCTGATTTGTTAAACTCTGAGTAAGCACATAATTGAAAAATATTTTAAATGTTTCCTAGTCTTGTTGTTTTATTATGTTGTAGTCTTTGAAAAACACATTTTAGTTTCATAATTTTTTGTTTGTTTTCGTTTTTTAAATCTACAAATTCTTTCAGTAGCTCTCATAATTGTTTTTCAAAATTTAGTGTTTGCTGTCTGAAAGACACTCAACCATTCGAAACATGTAGTCTGTCCACTTGTCTGTCCACTTACACTTGTCTGTCTGTAAGCCTCTCTGTACTTCTGTCTGCCTCCCTTTGTACACGTCTACTTGCCGGTATGCCTTGACGCTATTCCAAAGTGCAGTGATGGGTGTAGGAATATGGTGGGCGTATGACCCCAAAGCCTTCAACAAAGGATTTAATACTTACGATTCAAAATTGATCATACTGGGCTACACTCTGTGGCGGCTCCAGGATTGCGTGGTGGTGGGGTAAGAGCATTTCCAGAGGAGCGCTATATTCTGGCAGTCCACCATACGCGGGTCTGGTCTGAAAGAAGCCTACATATAACCAAGAGGCGGGGTCGAACCGCCGCCCCAGGCTTGTAGCTAAATTCGCCACTGGGTACACTGATCAGCAAAAGATACACTAGATTTCGAAAATACCTTTCTAATTCCTGCACAGACGATTAGTCGTTAATTCCACACCTTTATTGCTCTGAATTTGACGACAATGGTATCCATCGTATTTACCATCATCTTAATCCCAGAATGCGATATCTCGCGTGAGCTACGTGGACGATAACCAATCGCGTTCCATAAACAGGTCGCCATCAAGTGAGAGGGGCATGTATAGGCGGGAGGCGCTGTGGTTTTGTCGACAAAACTAACTTGTGCGTACAGTTTAAATTTGCCGACTGCGTAAGACAAGTTCCGGTGAGCAACAGCTTCAGTATTACGAAGATTTTCCTCTTGGAAGTATTTTTGTGTGCTCTGACGAAATAAGAGCGGCGTTTGTTCAGTAGCAACGCCGTTACACGTTCTCCCACCTCGGTGCTTGTGTCAAGTTGAGAAAGCGACCATTGTCATTTCTTCCCAGCTAAGAAATCACAGCCCACAACAGCCGCGGTTGGTACGGGTCGGGTTTTGGGGACTGTTACCGAATTTCATCAACGTTTAGCACAAGTAGCACTGGCCTAGGTAGCCATCCGAGGGCCATTGTGCAAACTGAATGCGATGGGCCCAACCCTTACCCCAACCTCACCCATCTTCCTCCAGTTTCCACGTCTGACTTCTTTAAATTTTTGTTGTATCAATTTTGGCTATTTTGCTTTAAGTAATTGAGCAGAGGGCCTTAGCCACTTGGGGGCCCAGGCGGCCTCTGGCTTCTGGGCCCCTGTGCTTTGCACAACCTGCACAGTCTATTGCTCTGCCCCTGACAAGTAGTCAAATACACCTATTTCAATCCTCCGGGACCTATCCACCAATTTTCGACGAATTTTCAAAAATTCAAGTTGACTTGGTGGGAAACGGTCCATATATTATGCATACACAAATTCTGGAAGTGGTCATACCCAAATGTTTCCAAGGATGTACAGCTCAAGAAATAGTTAAACTTCTTTAGCACAATTACAAAAAGCCATCAAGGTAATTTTTCAGTATGATAATAGGCCTACTTCATTCATTAGCATAATCATATTAATATGTTGAAATACATTTTAATATAATTATACAGATTATATGAAATTGTTTATCTTATAAATGTTTGAAAGATTAGTATAGAAGAACCATTGATGTACTTGATGAGTTGAATATTCTGGTTTCATTGCTAGTCTGTTATAGGGAACTGAATAAATGGCATCTTATAGTGGATTACCAAAATTTTTACAATGGTACCATGGCCATACTTATACCTTGTCAAAATTAGGTTGTATTTTAAATCGTAAAACCTTAATCCAGCTTTGACATCATTGGCGTTTAAATTTGGCTGATTTGCCTTTGATTTCTAACATGTTACTACCAGTAAATGATTGCTCCCGAAGACCCAATCCTGTCATCATGTATCAGCAGGTCATATGATTAATTAATATGAATGATGTATTATTATACTAAAAAATTGTCTTGAAGACGTCTTAATAATTGTGCTAAAATAGGTTAGACTGTTTCTTGAACTGGGCGTCGTTGGGAACATCTGCATATGACCACTTCTGAAATTTGTAAACATAATTATATGTGGAGAGACTGTTTTCCATTGATTCGAGTCAAATTTTTGAAAATTCCTATAAAATTGGCGGATCGGTTCTGGAGGATCAGAATCGGCACGTTTGACTACTTGTGCTCATAGGTATCATCGGGTAAAATTTGATGAGGTTTGGTAACAGTCCCCAAAACAACAGTTTGCTAGATTGTATGTTTAGATCTTGCCTCTGAATTTGAACCAATGCACAAGTGACGTATTTTCCTTGCCTAGGTGCACCTCATCTATGTATACATGCAGTCATTCTTCTTATGCAACCTCTGTTATTTTTGCAACAGTGGGTCATGATAATTGGCAGAGTTGTTTTATTATGTGCATCAACATTGCATCTGCTTGTAATCTAGTTACTAATTTCTATTACAATCTGCAGTGTTGCAGACCGTATGCAAAGAAAACCATACACGTCAAATGTTTCTAATAGCGTTCTTTCTGGTTGCATTCATGTCTTCTGCTAGCAGAACATGGCTTTCAAGAACACATCATAGTTCTGAAATTTAGAGATAAAGATATAAGAAATCCATGGCTTAAATACGCTAGTAAGCTGTGCACGATAAGAAGCATGTGTTTTCTTTCCAGTGTCTTTCACCTTCTTAGCCGAACATGTCTAATTCTGGAGAAAAGAGGGTGGTGTTTGCCTGTCTTGCGAACTGCCTCACCCGAAAGGGATCCATTGAAAGGGTGAAGGACGAAAAAGACGATCCAAGGAGCAAACTTTCTTCAATATTGGGTGACAGCTTAAGAGAGACCAGTATTTCTGGCATGGATCAGGCAAGGGTGAGCCATACAAAATGTTGGCTTGAGAACCTGAGCACGTTTGTTAACCTTGACCCCTTGTCATCTCTGGACACCCTAATGCAGGATAGCTCTTGTTCATGCGATTGTGTGATGGAGCATCGATCAGCGCTGACAGGCAATGATGCAGTAAAAACAAATGATGAAATTTGCAGTTGTGGGGAGCGGCGTTCCACAGAAAATGCCTGCTGCTGTTCTGCATGTCAAGAATTTCCAAACAATGGGATGGGGTTCAAAGCGATGGAAAAGAAGTTGGATAATCAGTTCAGTTGCTCTGCTGTCAGCACGGACACCAGCTCACATCGACCATGCTCTGGTCAACAACATCCACGAAATAGACTCTCACTTCAAGTTGTAGACTCTAACAATGTTGAGCAAATGAGCACTGAGAGCAGCTCCTCTGCCTCAGTCTCCTTGGCAACAGAACTTGTGACACTTGACATGAATGTTCATCATCATCTTGGGATAACGGTCATTGGACACAGCATAAAGAAACTTGGTGACTGTGGAATCTTTGTTGGTTGCGTGAAAAGAGGTGGGGCTGCAGCAATCAGTGGTCGCATTGAACCAGGTGACCTGATCCTTGAGGTTAATGGGATTGATTTGGAGCCACTTTCAAATGAACAAGCAGTAAGAGTACTGCGTGAAGAGCTTGCAAAGGGAGGGATTGTTCGGCTTTTAGTGGTCAAGTGCTGGAACGTTAAGTCAGAAAATACTGAGAACATGGTGGAGGAACCAGTATACGAACAGATAGAAATATTGGCGCCATCTAAGTCATTTAAGTTTCACATGCCATCTGCAACAGCCAGAAGAACTTCAAATCAGTCGGCAAAGTCTAAGCAGTATCGACAGTTTAATGAAGGCTCTGGCAGGTCAGAGAATGAGGTGAAGGTAGTGCACAGCCCCTACATCAGCCCTTCTTTCAGAGTTGCTCCCTCTTGCTTGAAAAATGCCTCGTGCGTTTCATCATCTACACCCATACAGAATAATGGCTTGGATTCTGGATTACATAAACTTCAACTGTCGGACATCCTTTCCTTTAGCGGAACGTGTGGAGCCTCGACTATTCCTGGAGGCGGAACTACTTATCAGAGCATGAATCAGTCAAGTGCTTTCCTTGGAGCTGATTTGCTGGAGTGGATTCAGAGCCATGATGAAAGGCATTTAAGTCAGAAATCAGCTATGATGTATGCAGACTGGCTTCTTAAAACTGGATACATCCTAAATGTTGATCTTTGTTCAAACAGAAATTTCAGTGAAAACCTGTATTACAAGCTGGGTTCACAAATGCAACCAATTCACTAACGAGATCATCAAGAAAAGCTTGTTTTTTATTAAAAAAGAATTTTAATTGCAACGTAAAGGACATGTTTTTTCCAGTAAAGGTAAATATTTGGTTTGGATTTGTGCTCAGAATCTGTAAATTTTTGCGATGTTAACATTTCAACATGTACACGCTGTGAAATAATGTTCATCTTATGTTAATAATCGTAATCAATACTACTGGTGTATTGTTAATATTACAAAACATAACTACTGGTATACGTAATGTGGTAGTGTGAAGTGAAAACTTGTATTTTAGCTGTTAGGTATTATAATTGTTGCAGTGAATAAGAGGTATGCTATTGCAGGAGAGGATTAACAACATGACTGTGCAAATCAAAATAATAAATTCCAGTGTGAAATAAAAAGTTTTATGACTAATTTTATGTGAATAGATGTGAATGTGCATTGGTAAGGGCCCTTTTCATGAATGTCTTTGAATGTATTGCAGAATTTATCAAAACTTTAAAGTTTTACAGGATCTTAATGTGAAATGTCATACAGTGTGATATTTATACGGGCCCAAAGCTACTTAAGTGAAATGGAAGAATTATGCATATTTTGTAGAAATAAATTCAGTTAAGGCGTGCGTGTAAATTAAGTCACATAGTCGGATAGTGTGACTGTTATTTTAGTAAGCCTAAAGCACTTTTGAAGTTCATTTTAGACAATTGTTTCCTTGTTAATGGTAGGTTTTAGTATTGATGTTGATTGAAGGAATTATTTTGGCTTAAGTTGTTTTAATAAAATCTTAAAACCTACTTGCTTTTTAAAGATATATTTCAGGGTAGTGAACTCAAGCATTGACACAACTACTATAAGGAACAGAGGGATGTATCCCCCAAAATGGAGATCATGGAATTCTCCCACAAAATTGTAATCATTCACACATATACATTCTGTATATTTATATATGTATTATATGTATGTATATTTATATAGGCTACACCGGAGTCTCCTTATACTTAATTACATCAAAATTCTGATATAACACAGTCAAGAATATCATATGGATCCGTAATTTAATTCTGCTTTCAAAAAATGACCTCATTATAACACAACACCATTTAAGGCAGTTCTTGGTATGACTTTCAAAGAACGATTTGCTCGTGTAAATTATGTATATACCATTCTTCTATTACCTCGATGGTATATACTTAAATATACCCTTAAGAGATAACAAATAACCAGGCATTTCCGCACTTCACGTAATGTCCAAATATTTTGGTGCGATATGTTACCTTGTCCCTTATTATAGGCAAAGCACAGGTGCAAAAATGGGATGAATAATAAGAGCTGTGAAGAGTTACCATCTGTGTTTAGAATGGAAAGTGTGAGGATAGAAAGAGGCTTGGTGAGACAGAGGTGGGTCAGAAAATTTGCACAAATTCAGGTTGGGGTTGTAATGTAAACATGAAACAGTTTGGGACATGGATCGATTACTAAAACTTGAATGAGTTGTGGTTGGAGGGTGGGCTAGGGTGAAGCAAAAGCATGTGATAATAATTTGCACAGTTCTTGTGGGTTACCTCCGAAAAAGGCAGAACGTCCAAACTTTTCTAGAAGGTTGTGGCACTGAAATTCGGAAGAATTGCCTATTTGACAGTCATACCACCTTCTCTTAAACTAGAATAAAGGACCACCTGAAATTAAAGCTGGATCAGTATTGGTTACCAGTTTTATTGCGGTTTGGCTTCGGTTTTTCCAAATATCGTTATAACGATGTCTGTTTTCCGTTTTTATGTTCTGTATGCATTTAGTATATAGTCCGACTACAGTTGTGCAGCATACACTTTGCAACTGTACAGTGTTTTACTACAATAAAACTACGTTAAAAATAAAATTTTGTACATGCAAATTTTATATGTGCAAGTAATATGTGCAACAGTAAATGTAAGTATAGCTCCACATGTTTTTACATAGCGACTGTATGCCTAGACCCTGGTCATTTTTCGGGTGAGGTCCGTCACCATCGCTGCCGGTTTGAATGGGTACCACGCCATTTACCATTTAGGCCCAAGTTCCTCTGAACGGACACGCCTCATAAGGAGTGAAGCGACTTGTTGAAGTGTCCTCTTTAATACTACAGTACAACATGGGTGTCCTTGCTTTGTTCGTAATCGGGCAAATATTGCAACAGAATTGTAGAAACACAGATGTGAAATAATTGGGTCTAATAGTACCCCAAGTGCATAACCCCCACATCGTCCACTACGCCGAAGCCATTTACTCTGTCATACTGATGGGAAGTTACTGTTTTCTCGAAGCTGGACGCGTATAACGGGACACATCCGTACGTAGGCCAGCATCAGTAAGCTACTTTCAACAGTGTTAAGGAATGTTCACTGAACGAAAAATAGTATTTGAGGAAAATAATATTTTGATGTTTGCATTCTGTGTATACCGACTTTTCAGTTTGACGGGATTTTAATGTTCGGTTCTGAGTATTTTTTGGTGTCCGAATACTGACTTTAGTGGCGATTTCGGAATATCGCGATAATTATGTATATGCAAATATAGGCCTACACGTTTTTCTGCAGCGACCGTATGACGTCGACCCTGCACATTTTCAGTGAATTGATGGTGTGAGATCCTTCACCACCGCTGCTCGCTTGAATGGGCGTCCTGCCATTTAAGATCCTCGTGTACGAACCGTGCTGGTCCGATATTCAAATCTATGAAAAAAGTCACGACCGGGCCGAGTACCGGCATCCTCACGCACAGAGGAGCTCGAGTACAACAAAGTTCAGTCATATGATTTATAAATAGCAGAATTTGAATAGCGCTGTCAAGAGCAGACCGCACCACCTCTGCGTTAGCAGCTCTACGTTGTGTATTCTTCGTCTGAAACAGGTAAACAAGACCGATAGAATTCTACAGTTTCTACGTATTTATTTAATTTAATAATTTGAAAGTTTACAGGAGAATCGTGTCAGATACCATTAGAAACGAGCAAGTTGCGGAAGAAATTAAGCTGCCTAGTCATCTGCTAACGCTTGATACAAAAGCTGTCGCACAAATTGATATCTTCTGAATTACTATTGCTACAATTCTTGTAGGTTTTTTGGTTTAATTGACCTTTTAATGTTCGCGATAACGATCTGTTGTCTTAGGATGCCCAAGTCATTTGAGTAGCGTGTAGTGGTTTTACGGATTCAAACAAGACAGGGCAGAGGAAGAACTTATTAATTTAAATAAAATCCCCCCTTGTTCGGTCATTCGCGCAAATGGCACCGTTTAAATCACAGCACGTTATTTATTGCAGAAATGCTAGTAGTTTTTGGTATACAGTGAGAGTAACAGCATAATTGGTTCACATCATTATTGACACTTACCGCCAAAATTTATGAGGTATTGACATTTAGACCATCATGGTATCCATGTAACTAACTGAGGCAGAATTATGGTTTTTACTGATAGTGGAAAACGGTAGATAAGGTATACTTGTAGCAGTGATTTCACTGTTAAAATAGCTGTTGGTATTCTGTGATGCCACTGTAGGCTGGCTTTTAAGAGGCAGATGAATTGCTAGAAAATGGGTGACTTTGATCCAGATGATGAGCAGAGGTAAGTTTTGAAATCAAATAGGTAATTTTACTGAAATGTTTTAATTATTCTTTAAATTCATAAAGACACTTACAACATTCATAAAGGATTAAACAGTAATTTTTGGAGTAATTTTCAAAGGTTACATTACTTTACTTGAATTATGGTGCTCCAAATTGGGTTGCTTGATGGCCCTTTGCCACTGCACCAACTCTGTGTTTTTAAATTCTAGCGAGTGAAAGCACTTGGTAACTGTTGTTTTTGAGCTATGCAAATGAATGTGAACCTTAAGTCAGAGTGTTCAATTGTCACTTTTGTATCTTTGTCTCAGCACCTTTGAGGAGTATGCAACAGTTGATGAATGTTTAATATAAATCTGTTAATTATACAATCATTTCATTTTTGGTGATCTCTTCTGAACAGCTGGTACTTTGGAACCATAACACGGGAAGAGTCGAATGCCATTCTACATTTGGAGCGGGACAGTGGTGTCTTTCTTGTCCGTGACAGCCGGTCAATTCATGGCGATTATGCACTGTGTGTGAGGTCAGTGCAGATCAGAAATAAATAAATAATTAGATAAATATATAAGATTGGTGGTAATGTGTAAGGCTGGTGTGGTGGGTTAGGCTGGATGGGTGGATCGAATGAATCACTGAATGGGTGAGTGTTGGTGGGGCTTAGTGGGACTTTGGTGAATTTTCTGGGTAGGTGGGTCAGAATGTGGGTGATGGCTGGATGAATGAACAACTGGATGAACGTAACATCAATTTTGGGTGGTAAATGGTTTACTTTTTATTTTAACCTGTTGTTATATATATGAGATTATTACTTTAATAAAATAAATTATTGATGGTAATCTATGTGATTCCTGTTCTGTGACAGGTCAGTGAACTCTTGTCATCCAGTGAACTGTTGTTTAAATTTGGTATTCGATTTTGTAGCACATTTGCACACTTATAATTAACTTGGCCAATTTTGCAGTTTGATCCTGCAGATGGTTGATTCAAAATTTGCCAGTTGGTCTTGAGGTCATCATATGGAGCCCTCCCTCTTCCTTGTCCACATTTGGCATAACCCTCCCCACTCCCTTTGTGGACTTCCACACTCCAGCTGAGTACCATCTTAGGCCATCATTAGGCAGTCCAGTTGATTTTATGTGGCTAACAATGTTTTTATACTACTACATCCAGCAGAGGGGCACTAAATAGATCCAGCACAGTACAGACTGTCTGCTGTCTGACATAATAAGTTGGTGCTTATGGCACAGGCTGAACTGAAATAACTATCTACCAAATTTAGATGTGGACGTCTGCATTGTGCATAATCCCCACCCCTTGCCCGCAGCTGGGCGATCTATACCTCCCTTCTGTGGACGTTTTGTATGGATGACCCCTTCCACGAGTCAGCTGAATCATCAAGCGTGATGCAGAACCAAATTTAGAACTTTTGCAGATCCGTACTTCATAACAAATGTACCCTTGTTGATCAGTACTTCCTCTGTCTACTTTTCATTTATCTCGGGCCATTGGTGACTATATATGAATAAACTTTCCTTTCTCAAAATCATGCAGATGTGTGACAGTTTGTGTTGATTCTTAGGGAGGAAAATAAAATCAGCAACTACATCATTAACAAGATTCAGACAAATGGACAGATCAGATTTCGAATTGGGGATCAGGAGTTCACAAGTCTGCCATCAATACTTCAGTTTTATAAGGTCCACTACTTGGAGAGTACTTCACTTATACGACCTGTGAGTAGTCAACCCAGTAATTTCCTCTTCAGTGGTGTTTCTTCTAAGGCAGCTTATTGAATTTTCTACTTCATTACAAAAACCTACAAGTATGACTAGAGTCTGTATATTGCTGCATTCTGTTATATCAGAGAACTGCCTCCAAAACTTGAGTTAATTGCATATGAAATCCTATATTCTGATGAGCACAAAAGCACATAACTGCTGCATTGTTAATTTGATTGTCTCATAATAATTGTTCTGAGAACAAAGTCATTCTTTTAGTGCTAGTGTGTGTAGTAGCTTTAGATTGCCACTAAAAGCATCTGTTTCAGAATACCTTAACCCACAGTAGAATATTTGCCAGTTCCCATATTTGTTCAGCTGAGTCGGAATAGACTGATCTCAGACTATGGCATGCCTTCAGTTTTGTGTAGCAGCAATTGTTGACTGATGTGTGTTGTGCTGTGGAAGTGATTAGATTAGATTAGCTAGTAAAATACCTCTTGATACATGCATGTACATGTATCTTTACTTGTGATTCAAATTGGGAATGCTTCCAAGTAGCTATCTTAAAGCATTGCTGTAAAACACTTTGGAAACTTTTCCATTGGCTTATGTGGTTTTGCAAAATTTTGCCAGTCTCACTTCCCACTGTTAAGCCATGTTGGACATGGTTTGCTGTGATGCAGATCTTCAACATTGGCTGTCAAGCATGCTTACCACTAGACTACCATGACCTGCTGTGTTTAATATATTGGATGTTAGAGGTCTGCAATTTGTCTTACTTCAGGTAAATTATATAGTGTATACTGGATGTTGGTAACCTTTTCTAATTGTACTTGCTTGATGAGGTTCCACAATGAATGAGCAATTATTTTACTTTATCTTTTGCTTCCACAGGCAAAGCGATTAAAGTTCATCGCAAAACACAAACTTATTGGAAAGGTTTGTTTTTTCTGTCTGACTCTTACAGGTAATCATGTCGATATAAATTCTTTCTTTGGTTACATTTTGAAACTATTTTTATATGAAAATCTTTCTTCATTTTTGAACTCTGGATAAATTTGGCTAATTTTGCTTCTGTTGATGTGTTTTGGTGACGACTTATGTGCTGGGCATTTAGTTTATTTGGCCAGTTTGATTTTCGTGAGTAGCAAGTGCAATGTTTGGTTAAATGTCTGGTGGGTTGAATGGGTTGTTGGTTGGTTGGTTGCTTAACTCTGGCCAGGTATAAGCATACTACCGGTTGATATGTGTTTGATGTGTCTGCTGGTAATAAGTGTGTGACATGGTAACTTATTTTTTTATTTACTTGTGCTTATTACACATCAAGGTCAGAAAATCATATCCTGAGGCATGAGACAAATGTGTGCTAACCACTTGTACAGACTTGTTGTACGGAGTCTGCTTGTACAGACTTGTTGTACGGAGTCTGCATAGCAGGCTCAAATCTGCATTCATTTGATTACAGAGCCAGTGTGCTATCAAAAGTGCCATTATGTAAAGGTGGTAAAATATAGGTGATGTAGTGGTGATAGATTTGCAGTTGGTGACTAATTAAAGTACATGTAATGACATGTAAGTGATGAGATTGGGTTAGAACTGGCATTGCATGTTTATGGGCAAGCTGTTAACCAAACCAGCCTTTGGTAGACAGATGCTGAGTCTGTAGAAAATGAAATGATAACTCTGTTTTGTTAGGATCCAGAAGATCTATCTTTTGAGGCAGGAGAAGTTCTGACGCTGATTCGAAAGGAAGAGGAGGACTGGTGGTTGATGCAAAATGAAATGGGGTCAAGTGGTCTTGTTCCTGTCAATTATCTCAACAAAGTAAAGCACTGCTAACAACTACCATACCTCGTTTCAGATAGATTGTTGTCTATGTCTCATGATAAGTAATTGCTCATGTAAAATAATTATGAAGTTTTGTATTATATAAAGAATTGCTGATGTAAAACAACTGTAAGTGTTAGATGATTCAAATGAAAAACGTACCTCATTCGAATAATTTTGCACACCTATGTTACTGCTTATACTGTACGTTAATAACATTTATGTAGTTCACTTTGTGCGTGTGATACCTAGGTATTTGCTGTAAGT
Source organism: Norana najaformis (assembly GCA_964023275.1). Taxonomy (NCBI): domain Eukaryota; kingdom Metazoa; phylum Annelida; class Clitellata; order Crassiclitellata; family Hormogastridae; genus Norana; species Norana najaformis. The sequence continues at coordinate 32,633,066 of OZ029915.1, read as the reverse complement.
ATCTGGCTATATGTAGCACCTTTTAAGAGCCTCGTAAAGGCGTGCGCACACACACTCACACATAAACACACACACGTAGTGATATGCCTTAGGTCTTTTAATGCTTTTCTTGTATGTTTAGTTGATTAGTTATCCAAATACTTAATATAGCGCCCTTCGAGTACCTCACAAAGTGCTGCCTAATTTAGCCTAAATGATGTTGAAGTCAATAAGTACAAAATGAATCTTCGGCATGCAGACAATGCTTCGTTAACTAGGAGTCAAAACTGGTGGGCCCCCACACACGCACACAGAGCCCAACCAACGGAGTCACATAGAGTTAACAGTTGACTCATATCAGTTAACAGTTGACTCAGTGTTCAGAGTTCCTGGACCGAGTAGAGTCGAAGATGACGAACAACAACATGTGACGATGTTGGCGGCAAATGAACCTTGCTGTCCAGCAGTCCATCACATGTGGCGGAAAGCAGAGTGTACGGAAATCTAAGCTGTACAGGCATTTACCACCGGTTGCAGAACATACCTCTCCATGGTTGATAGTCCATGCCTGTCGATAGGTTTGCCACCTTTCCATGACTCAGTGTAAGATTTCCTGTCACAGATGACCTGTAGGTGTGTGGCTTGACTATCCTGCTGAAAACCTGTTCACCCTTTGAAAAGTGAACAGTCCAATTTTGACGAGGCTTCAGTGATGTGTGAATAATGTAGGAAAGCACACAATATCATGTGCAGAATTGAAAGATAAATCTGGAACGCTGACTTGGTAGCAGCAGTAATTCGAACATATAAGAATTGTCAAGCAAAATCTGTGTTAAGATGAACAATTTGCCAAAATGGCAGCGTTGGCAAAATGTGTGGCAGCATTTACGTTTACTGCATGTAAATATACAATTATGTGTATCTTTGTATATATCTGAATATTTGTATATATATATATATATATGCATATGTTTTAGAATCCTGTGACATCACCTACTAATTCGCCTTCCTGTCTGCCTCAGCATCCAACACCTCCTCCTCCGCTTATTCCTAGTCATCACTCGGAAATTCGGGTATGTGCTTTGTGGCTACTAGCTGTATAAACTTATATCTGATGCTTACTCAAAAATTGTTGTGTAGTTTATGTACCGGTAAGTCAGACCTCTTCACTGTGTGGGATGTGTACCAGTACTGTAATTATTCTATGAAACCTGGAGCCAAGTCAGCCAGACACAATGAATGATATTGTAACTGTAGTATAATGTAATTGTGCAGTGCCAACTTGATCAGGTTAATTCTTGGTTGATAGACCGTCTGTGGAACACGCTTCACCTTGTACCCAGTCAGCCCTCCATGTTTTTTTGGTCGGTAAATGAGTACCAATGCAGGTGTCATGTCTTTTAATTGCTGTGCTCAGTTTTGTGCCTTAGCTGAATGGTTGTTCAGCCTTGGAACTGCTTCTGAGGAGTTTCTGCAGACAGTTGGGTTACCATTTTACCTTCTGTAACTTATTATATGGAATATGTGGCATATGGAATATCATGTTATGTTTACATGAAATAATATTTTATTAATGAAGGGCAGTGATACACGAAATGTAAAGGCTAAAGCAGTGTTACTAGTAAACATATGGTTGAAGCGCTGATACCAGAAAATATAAGTGGTGTAGCGTTTCTCCTAAGTTTTCACAATGTGTGTATGCCTGTGGTTGACCAAAATATATATTTAGCTAACTCTATACCTTAATGTGTTGTGAATATGTATGCTTAAGTGTTACATGTAAGAGCCAGCATTCAGGTAGGTTAAGAGTTAAATTAATTTATGCCACCATAAATGAGCTAAATAATTTGTTATTATTGACTATAGGAGACAATAGGACACTGTCTGGTGATTTTATCTAAGGCAGGGATTCAGTGGAAACAGTCCTCAGTGCTGTGATATTTGTGGTCAAAGCATGTTCTTGCATTTTTGTGATTTTTAGATTCAGACTCCGCGACAGCTTCCAGCCAAAGCGCGAGTCATTCGTCGGAAGGTTCCATGTCCATATGACTCCATGGCACTCACATTAGAGGTAAATGCCATAGCTGTATTCTCTTTTGCCAAGGTTGGGCTGGGAGCACTTCTGAGTAGAGATCATAATCGTAAACTCCAAATTTCTAAAGTGCTGCTTAAAAGCTAAGGTACCAGCTTGCTCACAAGCACTGCGTCAAGTCGGCGAGGTTGTCCAAAGATGCCAGGTCAAGAACCAAGTCTGGTTGCCAGAAGACCAGAGAGAGAAGTTGGAAAGGAGCTGTTAGGGTGGGTTGTGTTTAAGCTGAGAGAAATGGGAAGGCAGCAAGAGATATGTCATGTACATTTACTGAGTGAAAAAGGATGATAATAATGATGACAGGGAAGTTAAGGATGTCAGTTTAAGACAGTGCACAGTATCAGGAGGAGTATGAGGAGGAGGAGAACCGGAGAAGGAGCATGAGGAAGAATATAATGAAAATGAGGTGGGTCAGATGTCAAGGACAGACAACATGAATTTTGGCAATGATGACAGTTATTGTTATAATTTTTATTACTTTTTAACAGATTATTTAATGGTAAAAATCAGACACTGGTATATTTATGGCAAAAAGAAGAAATGCTGGGAAGATGTATTTCTGTTACTGTAATGTTAACAAGATTTTATTTATCTGCATGTTCTTGTACTTTTACACTACCGTATCTTTTTCTGACTGATTTGCTGACCTTAATTGCTGTTTATTTTATTTCAGGTTGGTGATATCGTTACTGTAACTACCATGCACCCTACAGGTCAGTGGGAGGGTGAGGTCAATGGAAAGCACGGGACATTTCCATTCACCTACGTTCGTTTTGAGGATGAATTGGGTGAGGAACACTGACTTGGCACATCCAGTTTTCTTTGCCATTGTCGTCGTTATTTGTAGTTGCTTGGCTGCGATAGTTATGTGCAATACGTGCTGGTTTGGCACGAGATATGCTAGTTTTGCACAAAATGTGCTAGTCTTGTGCAAGAGGTGCTAGTTTTTGCACAAAATGTTTGAATTATGCATATGATATATGTGTTGTTGACTTTTGCTTCAGAATTCTGAGTTGCATTAGATGTCCTTGGTGGTACTTAAGGAGGTTGTGTTGAAATTTTGCACTTTTATTGTATAGGTTTAAGATTCTTATTGTAGTAATGATATTATTACTTTACCTCTCAGTAGTTTTTCTGAAAGAGTCACTGTGTAAGTTTAACCAATGGTATTACTTGTTGTTCTTGCTAGCATTAATTAAGAGTTCGGATCTCATGAACAGGATTAAACTCAGTGACACTTGTTCTTTCTCTGTCTGTTTGCTGATTAACAAGAAAGCAGAAATGGTAAATTTGATCAGGTGTAAATTAATCAGATATGTGCTTAATTGATTTGCTGGTAATTTGGATGTCTTTTATACATGACCATGATATACAGAAGACTATCAGATAATGCAAACAGATCTACACCTAGGCTGAAGCTACATTTAAGATATTTGCACTTGTTTTGGGTTTCGCTTAATTTGTGAATTACTGAGAGCTTCTTCTGTTAATACATGCTGCAGAGTGAGATGTAAAACTGGAGTCCAGTTCATGACATTATCTATGGAACATTTTCTAAGTTTCAGTCAAATTTTCTGTGATCATGCTGTGATGTGGGCTTATTATTAATTAATCAGAATATAGGGACATCTGTGCTCCAAATAGTGTGAACTCTTGATTCTGGGTGAGGTGTAAGGTCAGATTAAAGCAAGAGCTTTGAGATAAAAACAGTAACCAGCTGAAAAAGCTCTCTGCTTCTGTTATGTGTTCTTGTTTTGCATTCTTTAGTCGAACAATTGTATCCAGTCACGGTTCTGAGGACTCTTAAAAAACCTGTGTTGATTCACTTACAATAATGATCTAGTATTTATTTTCCTTTTAGTTTGATAACTGCAATCATTATATTGTGTCTGAGAGACCAACTTTAAATGAGTTGTCAGATTACTTTGATCACAATAAATCAGATGTTTTAAAGACAACTCCATTTTTTTCTGTTGATGAGAGCTTATCTGCAGATATCAAATTGTTATTTTTTTCATGAGATCTGAGGCTGTCGTTGTGGCGACCATTTATGTTGGTTGTTTCAGCTGCACGAGTTGTGTGTTGTCGAAGTTGCACAGTATTTTTGCAACTCAGATGATTGTTTTTCTTGCTGTGATTTCATGTCCTGTTTGCATTTTCTGTCTTTCTATCTGTGAGTTGTACATGTTGTCAAATAAAGCAATCCATTTTTTGCATAGCTCTGAGCTAAACCTGGTCATTTGCAGTTCCAAATGTTTTCTTGTGCTGTTGGCAAAGTGGCAGTTTTGTGGCCTTTTACTTCAGTGTCCAGAGTTTGAATCTCAGTCTGCTATTTCAAAATTGGTATTTCATTCTTGGGCATGACAAGCGACTTGTATAGAAATTGTCTTCAGTTGTAGCTCAAAAAAGAACCCGGTGGTTGAGATATCATTGGAAATGGTTTTACAAGTTTATGCCATCACCTTTTTATTCTTTTCAGATGGTGAGGGGCATTCACTGCTGCTTCTAAGCTCAAAATCGTAATTTGTAAGTGTGGATATTTGTGCAGAGCTGTATAACTTGCAGGCAAATGTTTTCTGGTTGTTAAATTGTTCTGTCATCCTCGCTATGGCCCAAAGGTGTAAGAGCCCAGAGAACATGCCATTCAAAACTATAATTGATAAGACAGGTATTTAGGAGCTTATTGTTTTGTCTTACCTTTGTTACATCTTGGTCATTGTCTGGAGCTAGAATAAATTTCTTGAGACTGAAGAGTCCCAAAGCTTGGCAAGAAGTTTCATGAACCAATGAAGTTTTACTATTCAAAGACAGAATGTAGCTTTCTGCTCATTTGTGATTTGTATTTATTTTGATGTCTCAGAAAGCTTTTGCTTCGACTGGTTTCATTTGACTTTAACCCCCCCCCAAACAGTAACTGCAATGCATTCAGCCTACGTCATACCTCTAATACTACCATTTTCTGGAGGCCTACTGGGTATCTAAAAGGCATTTGAGAAGAAAACTGGTAAAAAATCAAAAATGAGCTATATGATAAATGACAATTCTTGGTCATGATTATTAATGTGTGTACATGCATGTTGTTGCTACCTTTGTGACCGACTGACGTGTTAACACCTCGTCATTGCTAGATGTTAATTAGCTTAGCTTAGTCATTTCAGCAACTAAGCAGATGTAGAATTTGCTAAGTTTATAATGTGCATCTGTCAATAGTTATGATTATGGTTGATAGTATTAACATTATTATATGATGAAAATGGTAATAAAATAATGGTTGTAACTGTAAGAATAATGGGCAAAATATCATTGACTGTTGGGTTAAAGCTGCTTGAAACACTATTTGCAATATTTGGAAAGCATTATAATTTACAGATATACCTAGTTATAATTTTATTCTTAGTTATATGTGCCTCAAATTTAAAGTTCTTTCAAGTTTAACATATTACTTAGCACAGTGTTGTTGGATATTATCATTATTGTTGTTAGTAGCATTATTATTATTATTATTTCATGCATTATATGTTTATATTGTTATTATTTTTGCCGAATTCATGTGTAAGCACAGAATTGTGATTCAACTGTGATTAATTGGTAAATTTATTATACCTGTGTAGAATATGGCCATTTATTTTATTACAATAATTAATAAGTAATTATTGGGCATAAAATGGATTTGATTTGCTACAGCTTTCTCAACTACTTTTGTCAGTATCCCCTACTGAATGAGAAATCTGTGTAGAATTTTCGGAGTTATTACTGTGATTATAACGAGATTAATCTAGCTACTGGGAAACTGATTAACTATTCATCTACTGCATAATATTCATTCAATTTCAATATTAACTTTACAACCATTTCATATATGTTGTTCATTTTGTATTATACTTTTGAAGTCCGTTTTCTGACTTTATACATACCTTCCTTTTTAAATAATAATAATAATAATAAGACAATTTATATAGCGCCGTAGCACAGCCGAGGCTGAAGAAAAGGGCGCTGTACAAGGGTTCAAAAATCAACTGCAAAGAAACGGGAGATATCGAGCAATAAGGGGCATAACTATTATTACTTTTGACCTGTGGCTACATTTTTGGACCCCAGCAGGTTATTCAGTAGGCCTGATTTTTGCATAGATGCAATTGCGGTCCCATAGTTATGGCTAGCAATGTGTATGACTTCTTAAATTTGAACAAACACATCATAAACACCCTGTGTTTCTCATCCAGTTTATATAGTCACTTCTGTGCAGTCAAGGCAGGAAAGGTTGGGTCAGGATCAATTCTAGATATTAAAGCTGCAAAGGTGGAAACTTGGAAGCAGTGAGGAAAGACCTATGGGCTTGAGTGCAGTGTGGGGTGATGTAGATGGAAATGGAATGGCCTGGATCAGTGAAAATGAAGTTTCCTGACTTGCCCCAACAAACTGCACTCATGGTCAAAACTCAATCAACTGCTCACTTCCATATGGCTTCCATTCTTCTCTTTCTCCCTCCCTTTCCTTTCAGTCCTGTTCCCACTCAGCCTGGTATTGTAATAGACCCTACAGGGAATCAAGTTCTGACCTGACTTGGCAACATTTCGTGAAGCAAAAATGCACATCAAAGAGTCAAATGAGAGGTTGAGACGAACAGAGAACAGAGGACTTAGTAGAAATTACCTAAAAAGACTCCTTTTAAAAATTCTGCTGTTTTTTCATCTGTGATATTTGGGTTGGTTTGAATTATAAATAGCTACAGGTGCAGGTTGATGTCTCCTATCATTGCAATGTACAAAGTAGTGTAACTTCTAATTTTGTTCCCCCACAGATTACTCAGATGGGAACGTTTCATACTTCATCAGGCTCTTAGCGGGTCCCTTCTTTCAGTTGTGGGCACAGTTACGCCACTGGATGTACTTTGATAAACCCTCATCAAAACTTGATCCTCTTTGACATCATCTTCAGCACTCCTTTTAACCTGAAATTATCCATTTAGCCTCTTATCCTAGATATTTGCTGGTTCATATGGAAATAGCTGCAGAAGAAGACAAGGAGGAGGAGGAGGAGTGGAGGAAGAAAAAGAGAAGGGGAGGAGGAGAAGGAGAGAAGTCCCTTAAGATAGCCTGAGAGGCAACCAATTTAAAACAAATCCTTTGCTGAACAGGAAGCCAATGCAAAGGTTGAAGCACAGGAGTGTATGCTTATATTTTGAAGTATTTTTTTGACTTTAGCCAAGGAGTTCTGAACTCTGGAGTTTCTGCATGTTTGACTTTGTGATAACAAGAGGAGAGTTACAGTAATCAAGGCGACTGGGGCCAATGCATTTGATAAAAATATTCTAGTAGACATGGGGGGGGGCATAGCGCCTAATTCTGCGTATGTCACGCGTATATATGTATGATGACTTACAAATACCATTTACATAGTTTGTTAGAGACATGGTAGAATTAAAAACAATGCCCGTCACTAGCAGCATCAATCGACTCAACAAATGAGTCACCCAGATTTAAGGATTTAAGCCATTCAACCTTCTGAAGTTGCTGTGGAGTGACCAGTAGTAGAAATTCAGTCTTCGATGGGTTAATGAAGAGTTTATTTGCTGCCATCCAAGACTGCAGCTCCTCAAAAGCATCAGACAACAGCTGGACAGATGAGTGACAAGACAAACTGTCAAATGAAGTGTAGATTTGGGTATCATCTGCATAGAAGTGATTTCCTAGTGAATGATTGTCCAGCAGCGTACCAAAAGGTGTGGTGTATAATGTAAACAAGAGAGGACCAAGTACAGAACCCTGCGGAACACCACAGGTCAACAAAGCACGAATTGAATAATATCCAGTTATGTATACTGACTGAGTACGTGGGCTGAGATAAGTAGCAAACCAATGCAGGGCGGGACCAGAAACCCCAAACCAGTGCTGGAAACGATGCAAAAGGAGAGTGGTCAACAGTGTCAAAGGCGGCAGCCGAATCATGGAAACAAAAGCTGTCACCTTATCCTTATCTATGGAGCACATGATATCGTTGTGAACAGCAAGAAGCACAGATTCTCTTGAATGAAACTTGAGGTAAGCAGACTGAAAAAGAAAGATTAGCTAGTTGGAAGATAGGTGGATTTGATTGTAGTATTTATTTAAGGATATTTAATTAAATATTTAACATAATGAATAAATACTGCTATAACTATATTATTAATTAGTATAATTATTAATTATTATAATATGTAATACTGTAATTCCATAGCAAAACATAGCTAGGCTATATAATTATATTATAATCGCTGCTCCACCCCTCTGGAATAAACTCCCGCCAGAATTACAACAATTATCAGATACATCATACGAACTCACCAACAGTTCACCTCTTGCGATTTTTCTGCATTGGTCTTTTACTCAAAACTGAAAACATATTACATTTCCAAAAATCTTATTGCTGTTCTCGCTTCAACTTCAAAAACCATCCACCGGAGCCGTCCTATTTCTGCCTACCTGACTCCTGGATCTTGACCTGGAACCGAACCCTTTGCGAATCGATTTTGTGTTGTCTGAGCGCCTGTGAATAAGCTGGTTACCGCGACTTGGCTTTCATTGGGCGCTGTAGATTTCTCGAGATTACGATTACATGCAGCCCAACTATGCTTTGCTGCGGAATTCAAGCGCTAGAAAAGACGTCTTCAAATGACGCCAGCAATAGATCTGCATCATAATCATAGACCATCGATGTTCGTGTATATGACCTGCATGGAACGAGTGGTTGACGTGACAATGGCGTTTGTGGTGACGTAGAAACCGATGTTATAGGATATAGTTGACTCTTCGTGTACAGAATTAATTTTAGCTCTGGAATTGCGGAGGTTCTAAAATTTAAATTTCTTCAGCTTCAAATACTTTAGCTTTAAACTGTCTCGCCTGTTAGAATCGAATAATTACTGCAGGGATTTTTCATCTGGTAAGAGACATTCACAAAATAGCAGTAACACACACGGACACACAGTTTGTATATGATTTTAGCAGAATAGTGCAGAGCACATCAGACGGGAGAGTAGAGGGGGTCAGCACGTTGGGGCAAATGGGTTACATATCCACCAGGAAATTATATCTAGATATCTGAAATTAAAAATATAATCAATAGGTTCCAGATCAAGGTCCAAGAGTCAGCCAGAGAAACATCATGGCAGCTATGATGGGTGATGTTTGGGATTGGAGCAGAAAGAGGGATAAGAGGAAGAAGGGAGTCAGAATAGGACTGGTGAAATTGGAGTGTTTTCAGTTTTGAGTGAAAGGCCAATGCAGAAATTGCAAACGGTAGAGCATCTATGTGAGTTTGTATGTCACAGTTCTGGGGGAGTTTATTTCTGAGAGGTGTGGCAGCTATGGCTATGGAGCAATTGCCAAATTTTAAGGATGAGGTGACACACGGGCGGAGAAGTGTTAGGGCAGAATAAGAGTGGTTGAGTGGAGTGGTTGGATTATAAATAACTGAGGAAGATAGGAGGGCTGGGAGGATTGAAGTGCGTTGTAGGTAAGTGATAGGACTTTATATTTGATTCATTCAGATATTTTAAGCCAGTGAAGTGATTTAAGAACAGGAGTTGTGTGATGGTGTTTGGGGGTTTTGGTGACAGCATGAGCAAGAGCATTCTGAATGGTTTGGATGCGGCTTATTTGGGTGGAGCCTATGTTCAGGAAAAGTTAATTGCAATAATCTAATTTAGCATGGACTATGGATGTGGTGGTGGTTTTGAAGTCAAGCATAGAGCGGATTCTGCAAAGGTCATGGATTTGCATGAAGAAAGAGTGGGAGAGATGGGTAATGTGATCAGAGAAACTGAGATTTTGGTCAAAGATCGCACCTAAGTTGCAGACAGATGAGTTAACTAGTGTTAAAGGTGTGTGTGGTGGCAGTGTCCAGAAAGATTCAAGTATGATTTCATATCAATTTACTGGTAAATTGGCTGTTCTTAATTTGTACATACCTGACTATGTATGTATCTGGCTATTTGTTTAGTGCCTAAAGTTAGATTGCATTTTGCATTCCCTTGCTTTTTGTACTACATTTTATGTAATTGTTATTAGTAACTTCTAACATGCCAGTGTCTACTACATATGGCATCAACCCGATAGCATGCCAAAGCTAAGCCACGATCAGGTCAATATCCAGAAGGTCAGCCCACAACACAAAGGCAGCCTATGGTGAAAAAGCAATTTGAAAAAGGTAAGTTTAGGTTCCGTTATGCATTCTCGCATTTTGTATTATATTTTAGATGCCATTTTACATTACGTCACATTTTGTACTACATTCAAGCCATGCTTATAATTATATAGGAGTTGTTTCAGCATGGCGACCTATAAAAAGACTTCGGCTAGGTTCAACACAGGCGACTGGTTTACGGCCAACTATTCCCTGGTGACAAATGCTGAACGAGAGCGAGGTGCCGCACACGACACACGCCAGGAGGCACGTTTCCTTCGCAATGAGACAAACAACCGGACAAAATGGGACCAACTGGACAACAACGCTCGACTGGCCGACCGTGTCACCCACATCAAACACCTGAAGGCCGTGATGGAAAGGACGCTGGAAAAGCTCGATCATGAGATCGGCGGCCTGTCTGATGCCAAAGATGAAATGGAACTGGCACTTGTGGCTCAGGTCAACCTGGCCAACCACATCAACATCGAGAACCTTGTGCTACGAGAGGGCAGGCAGGACATCGAAGTGGTCGAGGACGAGGTCGAGGACCAGCTGTTTAAGGTGAGCGGAATGCATTAATCAGAAATATTGTTTCCTTCTAATCTAATACGATCCAATCAGTCAAGTCTGATATACAGACAAAACTATAGGAGTCCAGATCTGTAAACAAGGTATCCTCTCAAAGCTTAATAAATTATTAATTAAAATTCTGTGTGGCAGTTTGTGTAATCCTGTAGGAGTTGACTTTGAAGAAGTTATACCCTTATTTGTAGGACCTGCAATGTGATGCTGGGCTTAAATCTGCAAGTGTGGGGAGTTTAGAGCTGATTAAGGACAAGAAGGCTCAATTGAATAAGTGGTATAATCATGCTGAAGGGCTTGAGAAACACGTACAATGATTTGCTGAGTCTAAAGAAAATGCAGTTGCTCATCCCAAAGCATTGGCGTAATGCTGCCAAGCGGTCCTGAAGCAGATTCTCTGTCCTGTGTGGTTGGCCTAGAATCGCGAATTGACTCCTTTTTAAAGTAACTGTGCTGACAAGAACGTCGTGTGGTCTTGCAGGAGCGTGAGCTGCTGGAGGCAATTAAGCTTCAGCTGCAGGCGAAGATAGACGATGCCTTCGAGCATCTGTGCGTCCTGCAGGATGTGCGCAAGAACACGTTGGCCAACCTTCAGGACAAGAACATCACCCTGGACATTGATGTAGACCAGTACAACCTCACTGATGACTCAGCTGGAATCACGTTCAAACCAGATGCCACCAGAGTCCCTAAAGGGTCAGTTGGGTCAAGGATGGGTCATGCACGCACTTCACTCAAACATATTAACACAGAGCACTACTATGCAGAAGCAGGCGCTGAAGCAGCAAGGCTGAGTCACTCTTGAACATGCAGTACAAGACAGACACACTTGCAAAAGCCACATTATGTGACAGGAATGTAGTATTTGGATGATCCACAGGCATAAACTCCTCAAAGACAGCTATATACCCTCAGTTGCATGATTTTCAGCACTGCTATGCAGAAGCAGGCACTTACACATATCCCCACATTTTGGACTGGGTGCCATACCCTCCACTCTTTCATACCCTGAATAAACAAAGCTCATTAAGTTTAGCATGAGCTTGGCATTCTCCATTGACTCTTCATACTATTAGTCATACTATTAATAGATGCTCCTCAGTGTGAAATGCACATTGTCCATTTTCAATCTTGGAAATATAAATTTCACATCGTGTATCAAGACAGCCACGTCTACTGGACCCATAGCAGGCCTACACTGAGCCACTGGTGGCCAGCTATGGGCCCAATTTAGGTCCAACTAATGTGGATGTGTCACGGACCAAATTGGAAAAGGAAAACACGGAACAGGAAATGAAAGAGTAAGTAATGTGTTAAGTGGCAAAACTTGATTATCATTGAGTTATTAAGTTGTTGATGATTCTAGGACGCTGACGGTGCAGCAGTGGGAGGACTTTTGCCTCTTCAACCAGACGAGGGCTGACACGGAGATCGCCAACTCAGTTCGAATCCGAGAGGCGATTCACCAAACGATGCAGCAGACAGCCAATGACCTTTTGGCTCAGCACACAGCCACGGCATTCGCTCTGCGCAAGAGAAGCCACGAACAGGAAATGGCGCTAGATGAATTACAGTGGCAGAAGAAACAGGTCTTTCTTTTGGTCTTTCTGACCTTATGTCTCTCCATCAAACCCATCCATTCTTCCATCCACCATACTCCTATTCCGCACACTCACAAACCCTACCATCCACTTCCCATAATATCAAAAACAGATGTCAAATATATGCTCATAATATTGTTTCCACCTATTGAGTAAATGCTGCTGGCCCACAGAATTAGCCAATTGAGCGATAGATTTACTGGAAGCAACTGTTTTCTGTTGCAGACGGAGGAAGAGATAGCGGAAGTGGAGGCTGAGATCAACCGTCTCCAGACATGTATCCGCTACAACAACAAGGTCACCAAGGTCGCCCAGTCACGCCTTGAAAACCGGATCAACCGCCCGAGTGAAGAGATGTGCCATGACAACGTCCAGTTCGGAATGACGGACGAAGTCAAACAGCTGGACGCCAGTCTCAAGGCGCTCGAAGACAAACTACGCCAGGCCCAGTAAGTGCCACCTACAACTGTATCTCATTACTGTTTCGTGGAGCCTTGACTGTTTGCAGACGATTCCCAGTGCACTCAGTGAGATCGCTAGCTTCGCTTATTTGACTTTTGATCTACAGAGGGTTACACATTTTCAAGACGCCCAGCTGATCCAGACCGGCAGTCGCTGTAGTCTGTAGGCAATGCAGAGTTTGTAGACTTACAAGACTGTATACTGCTTGCAGCATGTGCTGCAAAGTTATACCTTCCTCATTTCTCTCAGCTTAAATACAGTCCACCCTAACAGCTCCTTTCCCCTTCTCTCTCTGGTCTTCTGGCAACTGGACTTGGTTCTTGACATGGCATCTTTGAACAACCCCACTGACTTGACGCAGCGCTTGAGAATAAGCTTGTGTCCTGCGCTTAGCTTTTAAGGAGCGCTTTAGAAATTTGGAGTTTACGATTATACTGAGCACGACCATTAAACAAAACCTGCGAGGCAAAAGTTGAGAAAATGCATAGGAAAACACAGTATCAGAGAATGGGTTCGACATTAAGGCTTAAGGAACAGGGCTTTTAAGACGTTGACAGAAATAAACTGCACAACACAGGTAGTCAAGCTGGAAACAGTTTTCTTTAACTTATATGCGGTTATGTTTGAAGTATTCAACTGATCAGAGTACTCTGGCTGTGGCCAGCCAGTACTCTGACTAGACGCCAGTACTAGTGGGACCACTCCTAAAGAAAGAGGCGAAAAGTTGGTGCTGTTAAGTCACTTGCAGGCACTGCAAAATGGGGGACTGTGAAAGTGACAAAAATAATGTAATCACTGTGGTTTAGACTTATGCTGGCGACACATAGTGTCAGGTTATGTGACTGGTCAGAGTCGCCCAGTAGCAAATGTACATATCTACCATCATCATCATGAGGTGGCCGACTGCAGTGGCGGGTTTAGCTATAGACAAGGAGGTGGTATGCCCCCACACCCCTCTTGGTTGTACACCAGCACCCCTCAGACCAGACACATGCATGGTGGATTCCCAGAATGTGGCACCCTACTGGAAATGCTTTTGACCCCCACACAAGACTCCCAACCCTCCTATCTCCATTCTGACCACTCCTTTTCTGCCCTAACATTTATCAGCCCTGCTGTCATCTCATCCTTAAAATTTGGAAATTCCTTCATAGCCATAGTCATTCAACCACTCTGGCACCAAAATAACGACATTTATCTGACCCACCCTACGAACTCACCAACAATTCACCCCTTTCAACCTCTGTGCAGGTCTTTCACTCAGCAGTGAAAACACTTCTCTTCTACAGATCCTATCCTGTTTACTCTTATCTGTCTTGCCGCTCCAATTCCCAACACCAGCCACTGTAGCCGTCTGACTGCCTGTCTGCCCTAACATGCCTATCGACTTTGTTATGACTGAGCGCCTGTGATTCTCGTGACTTGGCTTATTTGGGTGCTATAGAAATCTCGAGTTTACAGTTACAGTCACCTGAGCCACGTTTGAAAGCCATGTTTGTGCTTGAATGTAATCAACAGGGGACAATAAATTTAATACTAGCCTGTTTTCACCACCTATGGTAATGCAATCAACAAAACCTGTCCTCAAACAAAAAAGTACCTACTTTGTACCCGCTCTTTCCCTTGCCTCCACTGGCATTACCCTTTTCTGTCACCCTGTGCAGACATCCGCATTCCAGCAGAGCACAAAGGCCCAGATTAGGCCAAGCTGTGATCTTGCTGGGCTAATTGTGAAATGGGATAGGGTACTTTGACACTGCTGCATCATGCAAGGGACCCTTAGAAATCCAATACAGTAAAGACTGAAAGTTGGTGCTTTAGGTACAAGCTGTGCTGAAATGACTGTGTACCAAATTTGATGCAGACATCCTCATTGGGCATAATCCCCTGTCGCTTGTCTGAATTTGGGTGCAGAAGTCCTTAATGGACGCCTCCTAATTCATCTTCAGCTGTACAGATACTATATTTAGACTGTCTGACTGACCAAATTTGTAGTTTAAAAACTTAGAAATGACTTTTCTGAGTTTCTGTGCTATCTTCGTAAAACATCAGTTCTGATGTCGGAAAGCCATACCTAAAAAACGTTTTTTTTTCAGACATGCCCTCGATTGCCTGGAGAAGAATCTCCATCGCCTCAACCAAGACATACAAAACAAGATAACAGCCCTAAACATTGATCGTCAATGTCTGGCATCACGTGTCAAAATGGAACCTGCTCACCCACTCACTGTCACCGAAAGAAACATGACCATAGTTGGAGGATCACGTGAAAAAAGCGAGATTCTTGCTTTCTAAACAAACTGCCAATTTTAAATGTGTCGAGCATTGGCAGTGATTAATACCGAGAAAATGCTTCACACTGTGCACCAAAGGGCAACAAGCCAGCACAAAAACATTTTAAAACTTATCTCAACTCTTAAATTTAAAAGGAATAAAAAAATTGTTTTTGAAGCAGTTTCATCAGAGGTTCAATGTGCATGCACTGAAGACTTTTTGTTCCTTCCTGGCAAGATTTCTATTACTTCTTGTCTTTGATTAATATGCTAATTACAAAAACCGCAAATGAAGTTTTCTGCCAAAGCTTGAATATCGCTAAAGAAAAATAATGAACATGCATGAGTAAAACACCAAATAAGTACGGTACATCGCGTTCTTCGCTAAAACTGTTTCTGATACGAGATCCTATAACAATCATAGACATTCACACTGCAGTTCTGTACTTGGTATTAGTACAAATTACAATGCATGTTGTACACAAAACATAAAACACAAGTAGATGTCACATATTAAGACTTAAATCTTCTTCAGTTTTCATCATAACTGCAGTGAGTTTATCACAAGACAAAAGATGCCCAGTCTTTTACGAGGAAACCACTTCTGCTTCTTTTGGCTGTTCTGTCTCGTCTAGAGTCTTTGCAGCAGGAACCTGAAAAAAAACATTTGTAACAGTAGCACAAATGAAAAAGGACTAAACATAGTTGTAACTATAGTACAGCCTCCTCTACAAGGCCAGGTGCATGCAAGTATGCTTTACCTGCCAGATCCACCTATGTTAACAAAATGAATTTCTCACCTACTTTTTAAAATCACTGTTCCATTCATTGGGGATCATAATTACATAAGCTGACAACCTCAGATACTAAGCAGTAATATCATTCAGGTCCCAGGTTTCTTTGGTCCCCCTTGGAGAGCGATTTGCTTGTTCTTGCCAGGCAGCAAACTGCCAAGTAACTTAGGATGAGACTCCTTGAGCCTTCACATCGTTCCATAAAAGCCTGAAAAGCATCTTGTTTGATAGGTTATAAATTTTCCTTTCCTTTAAGTAGTGCTGTTTAGATGTCAAATTACATTACTTAACACTGTATTTCAATTTTTATGAATATGTTAAAGCAATTTTCCGATACTATGGAACAATCAGTAGTACAAGAAATGCTCATAGCAGGAATACACCACACACCCACTGGTAAATAAGTGAATAAGTAATCTGCAAGGTCTATCAAGCCAGAGTCTAATGCACAAGCATCAGCCTAATGCACACCAAAGCCAATAAGATCAATATCCAAGTCAATCCACTAAGACAGAAGACCAGCCTGTGGTGGATAAGCAGTTTGAAAAAGGTATGTCTTAAGTTGAGAACAAAATGACACAAGCAACTGAGCAGAATGAACAGATACAGGAAGTTCCAAAATCTAGGTCCATCAAACGAAAAAGCTTGTTCAACGATAACAGTTTTAGTCTTTGATACGATCACAGAAATCTGACAGATGACCTTGTAGAGTAAGTATGCGGAATGAGGACTGATTTTAGCATTGTAGTTGGCCAGAGTTCAATGTTTTATAAGCACCAACTGAAACAAATCCTTTGCTGAACAGAAAGCCAATGGTCTAACATTAATGATACTTTCTTATAAGTTACTTATTGTTATTACCACTAATCAGCATAGAACTGGAATCCAATGCACAAGGCATAAACCACTGGTGCACAAAAACCAAGCCACAGTGAGGTCAAAATCCAGGTCAGTCCACTGAAATAGAGCCTGTGGTGTCTAAGCCATATGAAAGAAGCAAGTCTTAAGTTGAGACTGAAATGACATGAGACTCAGCAGAATGAAGAAACGAAGGGAGAGAGTTTCTAAATTGAGGTCCAGTCATCCAAAAAGCTCATTGACCAAGAATAGTTCTAGTTTTGGTATAACCAGAAAAAAGGCAGTCAGATGATCTAACTGAATAGTGCTAGGTCCGGGAATTAAGAATAGAAATTACAGTCGAAGAGTGAGACTACAGTGATACTGAGGCTAGAATGCCATAAGCTAACCTTTACAGCCTCTTCCTCAACAGACTCGACTGTCTTAGTAGCCTCCTTCTCTGTAGTTCCATTGCTAATGGTTTCGTCAATCACGTTCTCCTTGTTCTCACTCAGATCCTTTTCTTCCTCTTTGTTATTGACCACCTCAGCCTCTTCCTTCTCCACTGGAGCATCGGTGATGTCTTCCTCACTGGGCTTTGGTTCAGACACTTCTGGAACTTCTGGAATGCTATTCTCTGCAGGATTGGTTTCTGTTTCATTGGTTACAGTGTCCATAGCTTTTGTTTCTGCTGGGACACTTTCCTCTATTGGTGCATTGACCTCGTTTGGTTGTATGGTTTCTTCGGCTGCAGATGTTTCTTCAGTCTTCAGTTTCTTTATGTCTTCACCAGACGTTTCTTCATCATCTTCTGGTTTTCTCTACAGAAAAACAATGATGAACATAGTATTATTAGAAAATGTAAACGTGAACATATAACCAGATATGGCACTATTTAAAAAAATTAACCTTATAGGTTTTCGTTTTATAGCGTCTGTCAATTACTTTACATTAATCATTTGTTAACATTTCTGTAGAAGTCTCCACACGACATCCACAAGTAAATCATGGTCAAAAAAATGAAGAATCTTTGATTAGCCTTTTCCATGTTAATTCAGGCACAGCTTGAAGATTTTTTTATTATGTATGTACACATATTACTCAGCCTGATTGTTAGGGTTGCTAGGGGTCATCCATAAAGGATATCCACAAAAATAATCTACTTATCTCCCTCCCTCCTTGTCTGCATTTGAAATATTAATAGAAAATTGTTTACCCTCCCCTTTGCCAGTTACACACATATAAGGTGTGATACAGCTTAGGCTGCTCCCAAACAAGTCTACTAATGATCTAACACAGCATAGACTGTCTGAAACAACTTCAATCAGATTGAAATCTGAATGAAGTTGTTGTTTCAGGCACAAACTGTACTCAGACAACTTACGTACCAAATTCTGATGCTGACATCTACATTGGACTTAATCCCTCATCCCCTCTGTCTGCATTTGAATGACCCCTCCATCCTCCTCTTTGCAGACATCCTTAATGGGTGGCCCCTTAGGGTGACTGCATTCCATTAGTGTTTGCGCTTCAGGAAGAAAGTACTTTCCACAAAGGATAACTCCAGAAACATTTAGAATGGAAAAAGCATTCTGTAGGTATGTAGCAAAACTAATTTAAGGAATGGAGCATTGTAAAGTTTTATGTAATTAGCCATTTTGTTTATTCATTGCGTTTACCTTTTTGCTTGATGACTGTGAAGACTCTTCAGTCACCTGAAAACAGCAGAAAGAAAAATGCTTTGGAAGTCTTTACAAAAAGAATGCTTTTATGTCACAGCATGGAATTAAAAACCAATAAAAAAGAAGAAACAGATTTGACACCACAAGTGCTTGTCCCAAACCACATAATGAGATCAGCTAAACAGTAAGCATGCCATAAAATACATGTACAGTGTCCTCACAGTTATAGCCCTAGTTTTTCAAAGTGGCAAATACTGCTGAAAATTTTTAAAATATCACACTCATGCATAATTTTATTTAAATTTTACAAAATTTGAAACAGTAACTATTTAAACTCAAAACCATCCTGTTTTTGAATGAGTTTTCATTAGATCAGTTATGCAGACATCTGACCTATGAGTTTGACTTGGGCTTCTCTAAAGGATTACGATTTGTCTACGACTACTCTAGAAGCAACCACTGATTGATGGAACTCTGTATATTATGATAATCATGCTATAGATTACATAGTCATTAGATTATTATATTAAATTAGTTATGCTACCTACCTCTTTTGTTTCTTCTGGAACAAGTTCTTCTTCAGTTGTGACCTGATCGTTTGGTGATTCTGATGGAACTTCATCATTCAGTGTTGCTGGTACAATGCTTTCTTCTGGAAGACTTTCCTCCTCAGCTGCAAATAACCATTCATAGACATCTCTTAGTTTCTTATAGCTAGCTAATTAGTTAATCTGTTGGTTTGCATGCTTTCCGCACTGCCAAGAACAGTCAAATTAATGAAATACTAGAGCCTAGAATGGCAACAGTGACCTAGCAGTCAGTTCTTTATTCAATCAAATTATTCAGTTACAATTAAAATATTTTTAGTACCTTAAGAAAGTCTAACTACATTGGTAGTTACAAAGTCTTCACCTATACCTTTAAGGAAAATAAGCACTGCAAAGTAATTACAACTCTGCCATTGAAATAGAAGATTTCAAAAAAAATTGCTCTCTTTCTGTGAAGCCTGGTCGATTCCTAGACCTGAACTGAGCTACCCTAACCTAAGGTCAGGAGTATGGGAATGATGTCATTAATCGAAATCCAGCATTGTTTACAACTTAGGCACATACTAATTCATCCATCCATTCAATCTTCAAAGCAACCATCTTGAATTTCAATTTTTTAAATGTAATATCACACTGCATCCTTAACAATAATCAACTGCACCCCTAATGCTTAAGCACAAATCAGACTTGGTACCTGTGGCCATAGGTACAGCTTCATCAGGTTTTTCGGGCACTTCATCAGCCACAATTTTATCACCT
Organism: Norana najaformis; assembly: GCA_964023275.1. Classification (NCBI taxonomy): domain Eukaryota; kingdom Metazoa; phylum Annelida; class Clitellata; order Crassiclitellata; family Hormogastridae; genus Norana; species Norana najaformis. Next base: position 32,613,294 of record OZ029915.1, on the reverse strand, counting down.
GGCACATTGACATCTTCAGTCTCTGCAGTCATCTCTGGAGCAGCAGAAATTTGTTCTGCAAATGAAAATGCACACGCTTACATGTAGCAAATCGGCAAATGCAGGGTCACAACAAAACCCCACAAAACAATCCCAGTCAAAGAACAAACAAAGGGTTAAGATGATTCTCAAACAGGAACTAAGAGGTGATTACCAAGGACATTAGCACCTGGAAGGATTAAATTCAAAATATGGCTGTAATACAGCTTGAACTTAAAAAGTCAATAGTATGTGAGATAATTCAGAATCTTAAAAAAGTCAACAGTATGTGAGATAATTCAGTATGTGAGAATATGTTCCCCTGCAAGCAAGAAATTCCCTGATAAGTGTGAGGTTACATGACTGGTTTATCCAGGCAAAATATCTGTAGCCACAACTTACTATATTTGTAAAAAATATCGATCATATTTTTGTCATAAAAAGTATTCAAGCAATTATGCTATATTCGTAAGCACTTAAATTTCTATTCATGCATGTATGTTACATGCGTGTGTACATAAACCACATGCATTTGTTTACATATACTTGTACAGTACATGAACAAAGCTCTGAAATAATGTGTAACAATTCTGCACATAAACCAATATAAATCTATGTAAGTTAATGCAAATGCACCTTAACCCAAAGCAGCCTTAACATATTTCACTAGCTTTTAAGTGTCAGTGTAAACAAATACTGTCATGACATCTGAGGTTCCTTTTAAGTGTCAGTGTAAACATGTGCACGTTATAATATTCATTCAGCATGTAAAGTGGCTGTGCAAAATATACAAAGTATAAGCCCATGAATTTATGGTACTGTCACCTGCAGGCTGCATAAGAACTGCAACAGGCCTAAGGCTATCACACTCAAAAAGATAGGAGATCCCTTCTCAGTTAAAGTCAGACATTTCATGCTTCAGTTTCCTGCATGAAGTGTCATGTGCCTGATAGTAAAAAAGCATTGTATGGTATGGTAGTTTGTTCTGCTAGTACCCAATAAGGTATACATACTGTCTGGTAACAGAAAGTATCTGAAATCAATGTGGCACCAACATACTGCCTCTTCAAGAAGCCTAATGTTGGCAGAAGGTACCACTAGCGTCTGCTTGAATCATAAAGCAGAGTCAAGAGAAGGCCACAGACAGTGCTGCACAGACAAAGCTACATGATGCTACATGATGATGTTAGCAAAAAGGACAGACAGTTCAACCCCTATCAAGTATGGCAGCAAACATCATCAATGTCAACTTTTGGCAAGAACAACTTTAAGGTTATGTACAGATGTACAAAATCAGAACTGTGGAAACACGTAAGAATCAATTTTAGCCAAACGAAGCAACGGCCTAGCCAGATAAATTTTGTTTCAGAAGCAATAAGGCAGAGGCGACTTGACAACACCAAAGTACCAAGTACATTCCCAGCATACTTCATATATCAAATGCAGCAATCCCAGGGATGGTGGGTAAAACCAGTAGGTCCGAGCGTCATTGATACAAATCTAACCAAGAACACCACAGGAGAAAAGTGTCCAGATTGTAAATTAAAGGATGTAGATCAAGGGGCCCTGCTTCCCAAGGCACATTAAAAAGAGGCCTGTCACAACTGAAATGACCCATCAAAAAAGCAATATATACACCCAAGCAGAAAGAAGCATTTTAATAATAAATATTAAAATGTTACATAAGTTTAATAAATGATGACCTCACCTTCTGCATTTTTTAAGTCCATTTCTTCAACTTCGCTTATTTGCTTTTCTTCAACAACTTCCCTGTTAAGACAATGTTACAAAACTTGACAAACTTTACAGTGCACAAATTTTACAAACACGAAAGCTTCTGCAAATTATACTGGGGTAAAATATGCAATACAAACCAGAATGGCACTTGACGGGAAAAAGCTAATTCAAAGACACAGAGTCCACTGAGTCAATTTGAGACATATTACGTACAAGACTTTGTAGCAGACTCTTGCAGAGCAGAATCAGTTCATGAAAACAATTTATCTGCAGAACCAAAGAAATAATGAATCAAGAGGACATGCCTGAGGAAAACAGGGCATCTGGTGACCACATGAAACTACCTAATGATGCCCATCTTCTGAAAATGCTGCTCTTAAACAAAAAGATCCACCAAGAAAAGGACTGAATACCTGAAGACACTAGATAAGCAATTTTGGACATGTTCCATCATTGATCGCAGCATGGTTGAAGTTTATTTACTAACTTTATGCTCCAATCAAACATGGAACAAGAGCACTCAGCAAAATCAAACTTTGTGCATACTAGTTATTCTGGTAACCTCTGCAGTCTTCCTCTGCAGAAGGTTCAATTTATTACCAACATGAAAGTTTAATTTTTATTTGCAAACGTGATGTTTCATATTCTCTGTTGTTTTCTAAGATGGCAAATTTTATACCATGATGTCTGCCAATTTTATTCAGTAAACATCCAGTACATTCCAAGACTTGCTCTGCCCGCTCTTGTTACATGTCTAAACAAAGTGTACTAACTATGCTACAAACCTGTTAGGAACAGTAGTGAAGCAGGTTCAGTAAACCTCATAATGGATTCAACTTCACCAGAAAGAAGGATAAAAGTTTACTGTCATTTTTATTGTCATTACTTTAAGCTGGTGTGTTTTGATAAATTGGACTATAGACTGCCAGCATCTGATCATGTACAAACAATATGACCACCCCATACTTGAAAAGAAGAGTGCTGTGACTTTCACACAGCAACTTTCCCATAAGTAATCAAAGAGTAATGAAGATGATAACACATGCTTACAAAAGACCTTTTATTTCATGAAAGAAATTGTTGTATGGGGTACACTTCCAAAATATGTGTAACAATGTTCGTGAAGATGTTTCCACGCTGAAATGCACTGCACAAGACAAACTCCAGGAGATGTGTTGGAAACAAATCACGACTGACTTGTGTCAAACTGTCTTCAGTTTCCTTTTTGCATGCATCCACAAGTTCTCCATGCTTAGTTTGTGTACCTTGAAGTTCCTTTAATTTTAATATTTTTATGGCACAGTGCATCACATGTTGACAATTATGGGAAATTTGCTGTGCTGAGGTCACTGTACTCTATTCTATCACAGTCTAGGGCAGCCATATGTTTTTGCAATTGGCCGCAGGCATCGTGAAGTCCAAGTTTACCAGCGTTTTTGCTGCAGAAATGCGTGCCAAGCTTGTACTGACATGGAAAAATTGCAAAATGCTGAGACTGAAGATGTCAGTGTGCCAGGTGATAAAACACAATCAACATGAATTTTTAAGGTATCACACCAGTTCACTTGTAAGATTCAATCCTAACCATAACTCTGCAAACTAAAAAACAGAAACCACATTATCTGGACATATATTTCCAAAGTATTTTCACTCATCGTCTCTCAGGTTTTCCTCTGATACTTTGACAGCCAACACTTTAAATGTTGCGACAACTACTTATGGTTTTATCAAAACGGTAGTCAGTTTAAGGAAGCCTAAAAAGGGAGAAATTCTAATTACTGAAGCGTAACATTCCAACGACAAAGAAGTGGCACAATTATTTATTACGTATAGGTGATATCCTCTGATTTTCGACGCTCCAGAAGTGAATGGCTGCGAGCCATTTGCAAGAGCAATCGCTGAGCTATGCGATCTCATGTTTAACACCATTCTGCCTGAAATATAAATTATTAAATTATCTACAGCGGAGTGCATGAGAAGACATTAGTTTACCTTTCAGCTGACTCGGCCATTTTCAGATATTGGTAATTCAGAGGTTTTTGAAAATTTTACAACACAAAGACCTCCAAGCACCACCAACGCGCACCTATACACTTCGCTGCTTTCGCGCCCACTGACGGACGGCCAAACCGACACCTAACACAGCCTGTACTTAAGTATGTGCGCATGCGCCAAAGATAAAAACGAGGCTCCAGACACAAAGACAGATTTTATATAGCGTCTTCATTGATGTTTTAAAGTAAGCAAGAACATCGGTCAAATACGTGTTAAATACGTAAGTAAGCAAGCCAGTAAGTAAAGAATTGTCTGTCACGTATTTATTGCGCATTCAGACGTAATCGGAATCTTAAGCTTGAGATTTCTACAGTGCCCAACAAAAGTCAAGTCGCGAGAACCATCTAATTCACAGGCGCTCAGTCAAAACAAAATCAATACGCAATAGGGTTCATTTCCAGGTCAAGATTAGAGGTAAGTCATTGTGTAATCTCAGCTAAAGACTTCTGCAGCACCGTTTTCATGATTTTGATTGCAATTTTGAAATGATTTCGTCACAATGACTTTTCGCAAGTGTCGATTTTTTTAAATATTAAAACTGAAGGAATTTTGTATATAATTATGCAGGACGATGAAATGACGACAGTTCTTAAAAGTTTCTTGGGACTGTACATTCAGTGATTAATTGCAGTTTTTGTTTTCGATATTACTCTAGTTACTAAGGCAATTCAGCTTAGCTGAAATTGAAAATGTTTCTTTTTGTTTTATTCGTTGATTCTGTGTAACAGGTGATAATAAGTAAGCGGAAATTCTGTTCCTTTTGGGTGTGCCTTTTGCATACCTGTCAGTTACAGAGGATTGTAACATGTATCGTTGAATTGGGATCAATAAACGAAATGAAAAAATGAGGCACACAAAAACACGGAGAACGTGTGGATGCGTGCGAAAAGCAAACTGAAAACGCAATTTGTCAAAATTCGTGATTTGTTTCCAACATGCCTCCCGGAGTTCGCGAGCTCGCGAAGTGCATTTTATTGTGAAAACATCTTCACGAACATTGTTACATAGCTAATATAATCTAATCTGATCTAATCTGATCTAATCTGATCTAATCTGATCTAATCCAATCTAATCCAGTCTAATCTAATCTAATCCAATCCAATCTAATCCAAACTAAGCCAATCTAATCTAATCCAATCCAATCTAATCTAATGACTTCTATCGTAATGCCCAAGGCATCAATCGATGGTCGTTTCAAGTCAAAGTCGCAATTCAAAATCATAGGCCTAATCCATTCGAGAAGTCGGGTCGAATTCCCACAGGTCAGAGAAACCAGAAGCTAGGTTATGATGAGTAAGCCATTTGAAACAGTTTTGAGTTTAGACCTGATGACATCAAAGAACTGACAGAACGAACAGAACTTGGCAGTGAAATTCCATAGCCGTGGATCAGCAACCGAGAAGCCCCGAGAGCCCAATACAGTTAGGGTACAGGGCACAACAAGAATAACAGTGTCCACTGATCGAGTGCAATATTTGTTGGTGAGAGGGATGAGCATGGAACGTAAATAAGTCGGCTGATTTAATTGTAGTACTTAAATGTAAACTATAAGACAGATTTGAAACTAGATTCGATTGGCTCAGTGGGTAACCAGTGTAACGAATGCAATATTGGTGCAATATGCTGACACTTAGGTGTTTTTGTGATGGCTCTGGCCAGAGAGTTTTGAACAATTAGCCTACATGGGGACCTTAAATGGAGTGGCGCCCATTCAAACAGACACCAGTGGTGAAGGATCTCACCAGATTAATTCGTTGAAAATAAGCAGGGTCGAGGCCATACGGTCGCCCTAAAAAAGTGTACACTTACATATACATTTATCACTCCTCTTTCACAGATCTTATTCTGACACCTCTTCTTCTTATCTCTCTTTGCGCTCCAATCCCAGACGTCACCCACCGTAGCCGTCAGGCTGTCTCTCTGCCTGACTTTTGGATCTTGAGCTGGAACCGAACCCTTTTGCCAGTCGAGTTGGTTTTGACTGAGTGCCTGTGAATAAGCTGGTCCCCGTGACGTGGCTTTCGTTGGGTGCTGTAGAAATCTCGAGATTACGATTAGATTACGAACTTCTCGTGTAAATGGTCCATGTGAATCCACCAAGTACACGCAGATGACTTCAAAATCAAGAGAGGGCTGCTAGCTAACGTCGTATATCCACTTTGATGCTTCGTCAACGTAGACTTGGAACCAGCCGATACTATTTAACTTGAATAAATTACAACCTCTAGCGTCCTTATTCAAAAATAAGTAATTAAAACAAACTCACTCTGAACTAAAAATACCACGATTATGCTACAATTGACTGCTTTGATCATTCTTAACATCTGCGCTAGCACGGTCAGTAAACGGGGATCTTCAGTGACGTGGGGTCCATTCAAACGGGCAGCGGTGGTGAAGGATCTCACCCGATCAGTTCATTGAAAAATGAGCACGGTCGAGGCCATACGGTCGCTATATGAAACTGTATACATTTAGGGCCTATATTTATTTTACCCATGCTTTTGTCATACACAGCTCATGCATGCGCGACCGGGGCTAAGACTCGGACGAAAAGATTTATACTTTCACTGTCAGTCTTGTTGTGTCTCGAACAAGGATGTTTTAGATTCTCAGGAGTCACGAGTGATAGGTAATTGGTCCAAGTCTTTGAAATTCGCTGCCCTGTTCAATTCATTCTGTCAGTTCTTTGACGTCATTCATGTCTAAACTTAAGATTCATCTCTTTTAATTTGCTTACCCATCGTAACCAAACGATGGTTTGCCTGACCTATCGGAACTCAGCCTGTCTACTACAACGGATTATCATTTTGATTATGATTTCACACGAAGCGATCATCGATTGATGGGCATTATGATAACGGCTCCATGGCAGTCATTAGATTAGATGAAATTAAAAAGATTTAGACCAATGCACAATTGCGGTTGAGTGAAACCGTTCGACAGTCATCTCAACAACCGGTGTCGATATCCAGCAGGGCATTTCATGGCAAAAGAGACATTTTCCGTAGAAGAAAAAGGAGATCTTCCTAAGAGTATGCGGACAACTCGTTTTTGACGCAGAACAAGTCTGTTGAGCCGGGATGGATAATTAGATGCCCAAGCAATATTGCACTAAGATAAATATGGATAGATGAGTGAATAATATGTTTATACGTACCACTATAGGTAAGACATGACTAATACGTGCAAGTACTCCAACGTTTTTAGCAATTTTAGTTGATATATGCTTTATGCGCTCATTCCATGTTAAATGCTCATCAACATAAACACCAAGAAACTTAGATGACTTAGTTTGAGAGACAGGTATGCTGTCAATGGAAACATACATACTTTGATGTGGGAGAGGCTTTCTGTGGGAACCAAACCAAATGCAGCAAGGTTTAGACAAGTTCAACTAAAAGCGTCTATTTGATGTGGTTAACAGCACGTCAGTTGGATGTGTTCTAGATACCTTGCGGCTCCTGCAGCATATTCGATCGCAAGACATCGGACGTGGTAGTCTTTAGTTTTAAGGTAAAATTCCTTATTAAAAGTATTAACTGCAGCACGGGCACCTTAAAAGGCACATATTCAAACGGGCAGCGGAGGTGAAGGATTTAACCAGATAAATTCATTTTAAAATGAGTAGGGTCGAGGCCGTGCGGTCGTTGCAGAAAAAAAACATGTACATTTACTTTTACATTATAAACGGCATGCAATGCTCACAAATTGTTCAACATATAAAACAGGTGCGTGGGTTAATTGTGCAACGTTACCTTGCGGGAGAAATTTTAAAATATAGGTCACAGTCGAAAAATAGGTCAGCTTAAAAAGTTATAAAATTTGCAGCTCTTTTCCGCTTTTGGATGGTTGAACACAAGTGCTGTTGATATTTTGCTTTATGAAATCATATACTGCTGCAGAAACTTCAAAGAGTTTGGAGTGTGAAATGAATATGACGAATATTTAGACAGTTCTTCAATAAGAACGGTACGTTGGTAAGACAAAAGTAAATGTTGCCGCAGAGAGAGGGGTACGTTTTTCAGCCTCTTCCAAAATCTGACGCTTTAGCGTGCGATTTAAACGAGTTGTTCCGAAAATCGACTAGAAGAGTTGAGTTGAAGATTCTGCGTTTCACGTTATCAAAGTATAGCAACTCCGCCCTGGCCGTTTTCGGATGGTGCCAGTCTCAAGCCTGGATGTAGGAGAAGGCGACGCTGATCATCCTTGTGATGGCACAGCGTTGTTAAACGATTTGCACTGTAGATGCACGAATTTAAATTTCACATAAATATGTCTGAGAAAGTCAATGCATTACTTTTTGTCCGCTGGACACACATTACCAAATAAGGTGCAGCAACCCTAAACAATGAAAGGGAAGTGTACCCCAAAATCTAAAGATAATGGGATTCCCCGGCAGCACTGCTACAGGATGCTGTCAACTCATCAGGTACTTTTGACTTAATGCAGTGACTATTCTTTCAACATTCAGGGATTTTCCAAAGAGAAGCAGCCATCCTAGTCCTCTCAGGTATCTGAAAGCAACTTGCCTCTATGATATGTCGGTCTAAACTGGACTAAAAAATGTAATGTAAACGTACATGGTTTTGTATAGCGGCCGTGTGGCTTAGACCTTGCTCATTTGTCAATGTATTCATCAGGTGAGATCTGATTGCCACACCTGCCCATTAGAATGGATGCCTCGCCATTTAAGGTCCCTGAGTAACGACTGTGCTAGCCCGAGATTCAAATCTCTGAAATATAGCTATGACCAGTATTTGAACCAGCATCCTCGTGCCCAGAAACACTTTAACATATACTTTATAACCAGTGTAGCTAATCAGGCCAGCAGAAGCACTGCCAAAGCTTATTAATCAAAGTTAATAACACAACATCACAATAACCATTAGACTAGCCACTGCCAAATGTCATAAGGCCAAAGCTGCCAAATTTTGGCTTCAACGCCAAAGTTAGACATAACATTACCGGAAGCTATTACCCTCGAATCTGATAAATGTTTACCCCCATGAAAATAGGATTAATATGCTGCAATATGAGTTTACCGTACTGTACAAGTATTGTAAAGAACCAGTGACTGAAACCAACTAGCCCAAATACAAGTATTGCTCAGACAACACGCAAACGTTTTATAGACGTTTTTAGTTGGGAACGTTGAATAATGTTTTGCGTTATATTGTGACTGAAAGAAGTACGAAAATCGGTGAAAATTATACACAGCAACTGTTGCTATTGGCCATGACTGCCTGATGATAAAGGCAACTGAGTTAGAAATTGTACTTAAAGTGCAAATGAACTTAAATTGCTAAGAATATGTTGTGCAGTATCGGTATTAACTGGTGCTTAAACTTTTATTATCCCTAAGCCAGTAATTTTTATGAATTTTTTATGTTAAAGACCTGAATAGACATTCACTTACAGCATAAAACTGTTTTTGCAGGATTCGTCAGAAAAGTTCTGGGTTTGATGCACCAATATGGGGTGTTCTAGTTCACAGCAAACAGAGCCACCTGGTGGTTACACTCAACAAAATGTGTTTAAGGTGACTGTTCTTGACAGCAGGGGTCAAGACAGTTGTACAGGCCTACTGGAGATTACATTCCAGGAGCTGGCCTTACATCAGGTAGGCAAAGACTCAATACATTGGCCACTGTGGAGTCTTCGGCGCTACGGTTGTGACAAAGACCTCTTCTCGTTTGAAAGTGGAAGACGCTGCCCAAATGGACCGGGGATCTACGCATTTCGATGTCACCAGGCCGAGTCACTGTTCAACCTACTTCAGCTCAGCATACTCTGGGCCGGACAGGTGCAAGAAAACCGTATGTCTGCCATTTCTACACTAGACCCATTTGTCCAGGCAGCAGTGCTGAACCGGTTGCATAGCACACTCAAGACGAAAGCTAGTTCAGATACTGCCAGTGCGCTTCATAATTATGTGAATGATAAAGCCAACTTCAAGTACTACAATGTCACTCAGCAGCAGCAGCAGCAGCAGCAAGATGTTGGCCCCCAGACAATTCAGTATGCTGACTTAGACCTTCCAACTCCTGATGTGGAGAGTATGGAAGGCTATTATCTGTCTTACACCCAGAATCAGATTCTTGCCAAAGAACAAACTGCAAAAAAGATGTCCTCTGTAAAAGCTCATGCATACGTTAACATGAGTGGTGAAAACACCCGATCAGCTTATGTTAATGTTCCAGCAACCAGCAACAAAGGCAAGGCTTATGTTAATGTTCCTGTGTCAAATACAAAGTCGGCAGTTGTAAGTGAATGTCCACTGGTTGCAAGCACACCAGCACATTGGCCGCAGACCCTAGACTTGTATCGAAACTCTTTTCGCAGCTTTACTTTTGAAAATTCTGGTTACTCGGGTACACCAACAAACCTGGCAGGAAGACAGGAGTCAAAAACAGAAAGTTCTTCCATATGGGGTAACAGAAAATACATGGACAAAGTGGGGAATCGTAGAAGCCTTGCTTTGCCACCGTCACAGCCATTTTGTCTCACAAGTGATGCCATTCTGCTTGAAGAAAATAAACGTGGTGAATATGCCGCCATTGACCTTGACAAGACCTTGGCAATCACTGCTCGAAACAGAGGAAATGATGAAGGTGGACTGAGAAAAACTCGTCACAGCTGTGACGTTGAGACAATGTATTATTGTTAGTTCGTTTTGCCTTTGCGTTTCTTGCTCAGAACTTGAATTACTGCCTTTCATCTATTGTCCATGTTTATTTCTGCTTGTTGGAATTCTAGTTGCGATTTTTTGTGTTGAATCTTTTACAGCTTCAACTTATTACAGATTATTGTAAAGTTTAGATGGTTCATTAGTCATGAGTGTAATTTATTGTCACATTGGTATGGTTAGTAGTTTTTACTGTGAATTTGCTTCTTTTGCACTATTCTATTTTCGATATTATTTAAAATGCTGTCTTGGAGTATACATATATACACGTGTGTATACATATAATTGCTCTAGTGTTTTTGAACGTGCTTCATGCCTTTTTGTTTGTACCTTGATTTTAAACCTTTATAAATGCTTGTTACATTACATTACATTACAAACAGTAGTTACATCATACTTACTGTAGACTTCACACCAGCCCTCAGCCATTTGTTTTCTCATCTCAGAATATTCATGTTCACCTTGCATTTCGTTTGACATAATGAATGTTTGGGTAGATGTAAGATCTTGAACAACTTTTTGACATGCTGGACTTGGTGTGCCTGTGTAGAAAATGTACCTGGTGTTGCCCAGGTTGTTGTTGATGATTTTGCATGTGTTTTGAATGAAACAGTTGAATTTATGACATTTATTTCAAGTATCGCTGTAAATATCACTATAAAATCATTTGATCACACAGGCCCATGATGCTTGACAGTCGTCTGCATGAATGGTCAGCCATGGGATGAGTCTATGGCACTGTTAACGATTCAAATTCAAATCTTTACTCTGGTCATCATTCTCCTCCAATTGGATAACATATTGATAAATTTTGGGCTCTTGTGAAGCCTGTGGACTGAGTTAACTGCTATCAAATCACTTTGAGTGGTCAGGTCTGCTTTACATACCTGATGAGATGGAATGAATCCTTTACAGTACCTTTTATGTTAAAAAAGTATTAATAGTTTTTGTTTTAGTGTCGTTGGATTGCATACCAAGTTTGACCCTGCACTCAAACTTATGGATCTGTAGCGCTCAAGTGGCAAACAGACAAATGCTTCAAAGTAGTTTGTGCTGCGATTTTATTGCTTTCATTTCTATTTTGAAATAACAAGTTTTGCTGTTTGGCCACAAACTATAAACTTTGTGCTTACTGGTAAACATTAGTTCTTACCAACTTTATACATTTAATGTCATGTCATGCACCAACGTCGCTGCGCGACGGTTGGCTACATGAATGGACTAGAGCTCTCCATTGACGCCTATTGCGTGCAGCGGCGAGAAGACAAGAACCAGAAAGGTTAGTCCAGGAAAGAATATTGTCGATCCAGTTAATTTGGGGTCTGCCACGGTGTCGATAGCCTTCAACGTGACCCAGAATGATGGAATTTTCTATGGAATCTTGAGGAAGTCTAATGATGTGACCAAAATAGCGGAGTTTGCGAGCTTTAGTGGAACATTTAATACAATAATAATATTTTAACAGTTTACTGAGTTGTGAGAGAATGTTTTCCTATTTGTCTGGTAAATTTACAGAAATATGGTGTAGAAAAGTGAAAAAGTGCCTTAATTCTTTGTGACTATATGTGAATAATGAAAAGTAGGAGAAGTTAATATCTCTTGCTTATGAAGTTGTTGATTGCCATAGAATGATCTTTTGTTTTTTGCTGTTTTGCTATTTGGCCGCAAAGTCGGCTTGTGCATGGGCATGCCCGAGCTGAGTCTGTTAGCACAGGACAGGGGACAGTGGAATCTACAGTGAAGCATGCAATCGACACTAACAGACAATGAGCCCATGGACCTATAGAAGAAGAGGAGATATATAAATAATGAAGAATAGGAGAAGTTCACTCTTGGTTATGAAGTTGTTTGCCATAGAATTATCTTTCGTTTCATGCTGTTTTGAAATAACAAGTTTTGTTATTTGGCCATAAACTAGAAATTCTGTGCTTCCTGATAAACGTTAATTGTTACCAGTTTTATACACTTAATACGCTGAGTTATCTTAACAGTTTACTGAGTTATGAGTGAATGTTTTTGTTTGTCTGGTTAATGTACAAAATATGGTTTATAAACGTGACAAAGTGCCTTAGCACATGTTTATAATTTCTTTGTGACTCTATGTAAATAATCCGATAACAATAATCCAAGAACTCTTATGGCGCCATCGTGTTTGCTGACAGGAACTGTTAATAAAACTTGCCTACAATATTAAGAATTTAACAGTGATCTTTGTTGCATCCAACTTGAATATTTCATCATCAGTTTGGGTTAAGTACTGCGATGAAGCGGCTAATGTATTGTGAAGCAATGTGCTTGGCTTCTGCTTAGCCAGATGGAAATTCTTGTGCTGCTTCTTCTAGTCATTCCAGTTACCTTTTGTGAGACTGAAAGGTCTTGCAGCAGCTTGCAATGACTCAAGACTTGGCTAAGCAGCACCATGATTCAACAGAGGTTGCACAGCGTGGCTGTATGTAATGGTCGTCATGAGGATATTGATTAGCTAGACCTTAAATGTAAATGTAGATGTTTTTCTGTTGTGACCATATGGCCTTGACCCTGCTCATTTTTCAATGAAATGACCGACCTCAGGTAACTAGTTAATGCATTTGTTTTGGTGACAGAGCACCGACAGAAATTGTTTGGAGATTTCTGATGTTCGCGAAGTTCTGAAACAGCATGTAACTTTAGAGTTTTATCCTTGTTATTTTTCATATTTATTTTAACTGACCTTATATTTAATCCAACAGCATTTTGGATTAGACTAGATACTCGATGCGGCTAGTGCACTGTAATCGTAAACTCGAGATTTGTAAAGCGCCCAAATAAAGCTAAGTCGCGGGAACGAGCTTATTTTCAGGCGTTCAGTCAAAAGCAAACTTTATAGACAAGAAGGGTTCAGTTCCAGGTCAAGAATCGGGCACATCGGTTGCGTAAGCTTTTTGAGGTAGTTTATCGCGGCGTACTTCTAGTACCGGGGAACGATATGGCGGTCAGTGCCCTCGCTCAATAAAAGACGTGGCTTATCGTTGTTTTGGTGGGTCGTGATTGGTTCCTTGTTTTGGTGTGTCGTGATTGGTTGTAGGTGTGTCATGAAAGAGACATCCATTGTGCGAAATATATATGTAAAGTTTCTGATTATCTGGCTCAAATGTAAGTTTTCTATAACACACATTTGATCTTGCTTGTGGTTTTGGCCTGGCTTATCGGGGATCACTCATGACTTCATTTACATTATGGGAGACTTCTCTGTGCTGGCTTCCTTATACATCAGTAAATTATCGGAGACCAGGGAACTTTATTATATTATGAGGAATCACTTTTTGGCTGGGTATATGTGCTGGCTTTCCTGACTTCATCTGACTTCATTCCTGCAATGACTTTTGCATAGTAAGTTTGGATTTAGTTGCAGCAAATATGAATATATTCAAGATCACTAGTATTTGTAAAGCTCAGTTTAGTGTGCTTAGTATTTACATAGTCACAAAATTCTTTTAGTACCGTGGAATGTGTTACGTGTATTCCATCCCATAAATCTTATTAAGGAGTTGTCAAAATTATGCAGATATGTGTAGAAGTGTCCAAAATGCCAATCGAAGCAGTCCGTTATGAAGGGGAGTTTCCTCGAGGGAGCAAAGATTTCTCAAAAAAAGTTTGTTTTACTGGGCAGTCGAGATGCCCCTGCAAAAGACACTGTAGACTCTGGACATTTTGCCAAATATCGGGGTCGACTACTACCCATTTCTATGAGATTTGCTCTTGAAGACTGTTGCAGGGTCCAATTCAGCTCGGTGGGCCCAGTCAAGAAGTACAGACAGACTAGCCACTACTCATTAAGGCAAGTATCATTGTGGTCGGAATCTAGGGCAAACTGACTGCTGAATCTTTGGTGCTTATGACCCAAATGCAAAACAGGTATATATAAAGTTTGTGACGAAAAGAGATGCAGAAATATTATTGCCTATCATCGAATAGGTTATTGCGCCCGTTTATATTATCGTTTCAGATAACACAGCAGCATACTGGAATATACCTTAATTGCCTCACAGTTACATTCATAAAACAATGAATCACAACCAGAACTTTATAGACCCTCACAGTGGATCACACACATAATACTGAGGACTATCGGAAGGTCAGATCCGTGTTCAAGTGGATGACTGTCACGATGAAAACAATGCTACCTAGCTACCTCGACGAGTTCATGTGACATGAATGCTTTGGACTAACGTTTGACTTATAGTACTTAAACATTTTGCCCCATGTTGCCAAACGATACACTTGCTAAGTATTCCACTTAGTTTCTGAACACTGCGCCTCATTTTCAGTCTGCGGCTCATTTCATGTGTAGTGTTTAGGTTTTGAATGTTTTTTAAAATTCTGTGTTGTTTATGTTGTGTTTATTCTTACGCATAGCTTCTGAATGTTGCTTACTTATTGACATCATAGTAAAGGGAATCGCACAATGGACGTCTATTTCATGACACACCAAAGCAACAATAGGCCACGCCTATAAACATCATGAATATTAATTATATCTATGGCTGGGCTGCGGTCCGCGATAATAAAAGTATGCCATTTATTGCTTTGGCATCCTAGTTAATTTTATAGATGCTTTGCAGCATGTAATCCCAAGTTAAGTTAGTTACAGCGCTGTAGACATGGCTAAACCTTGCCTTTACTGGACCTTGTTTTTGACTGTCTATCGTAGCCTCCACTTCTCTTGTACGGTATTTATCGAGGCTATTGGGTAATCCTGAAGAAACGACCAGTTGCAAACATCTTGCTTAAACACAATATGGCCAATTCAGACTGCAAGAGAAATTACAGTGCTTCCACTTATTGGAGGCACTCCCTGTTAATTAGTGTATCATTACAAAAAGTGATTTATTGTGATAGCCTGTTTTGTAATTGTGACGTAAAGTTCAGCCATATTGAGCATCACTGGAAACATCTGCTTATGACCAGTGGCATACATGACTTTTTCATTTAATACCTGGATGAAAATTGAGGGGGTCTGAGACAGCTAGCACCGATGATGCGAAACCCCTAATGAATAGGGAACTGAGCAGCATCCTAAACCCTTGGCTGGTCTGGGCCGGAGGCTTGGAAGCAAACACTTTTTGCCGAAATAAAACAAGTCGACTAATTGAAATCAGCTTGGAAAATAATCTTTGCAGTATGACACTCATATCTGTTGAAAGAGCAAAGTCAGGAGTCACCAATCAGAGGAGGGATACACCTAAAAATCTCATGAGATCCGCATGACTTCTAAGTTTCACCGTCTTGGCCTCAGGGGTCTGGGCCCCAAAATCCCCTCCAGGTATGCCATTGCATAAGACCACTTCTGGAATATGGGAAAACCTGTGGCAAAAAACTTTTCCATTCATTGAGTTAAGTTTTAATTTTTAAAATTGATGGAAAAATTCCTGGATTGGTTCCAGAAAATACAGAACTTTTGCATTAGCTTCAAAGTTGTGGTAATATGGCCAGATAAGCAGTACTTTTCTGAGTTGCTTGAATGACACTGTGTAAATATTTTTATCAAATTATTTTACATGATCCAGTACAATTGGACACTAGTGCATGTTGTGCTTTTCATAAATGGAGTGTTTACATAGGCCTATTTCAGTGCAAATAAGGACAACTTGAAATAAAAGTGGGACAGTCCGCAGCAAATTTTTTAGCAGGGCTCTCACATGCATGTAGAACATTGTAGACTGAATCTATATATATACTGGATACTGTATGGCGCCTCTGGCGTGTAAACACACACATGGCTGTCGGTTTTATTTATTCACGTAATTTTGCCATTTCTCGGTCAAAGTTTGGTTTTAAACTGGCGAATTATTACGGATTTATCGTACACATTAGATAATCGGTTCTGAATTCTTGGAAAACTCTGCACTTTAGTAAATTTTATCAACTTTCGGACATCTTATGAGTCGAGATTTGTCTAAGGTGTGCCATGTGTACGAGGCCGTCTATGGTGTACAGCGCTGAAGTGTTGAGGCGATTGGCCTGTGGTGGCCAGTCAGTTGTACGTTCACTGAGGAAGACGTTGTTCTCATTGCGTATATGGCGGCCGCGCTCGCAACGAATTAGCCAGTCAGTACCATCCACTGAAGTGACGGACGATGGCGCCAAATCAAGTTTAGGGTTGCGTCTAGGAACGTGGGATGTCAGGAGCGTTGGAAACAAATCGACTTCCATAGTGGATGCCATCACTGACTACTGCCTCGACATCATGGTTGCTGTTGAAACCTGGCATCAGTCTTCGTCTGACGTCGCGCTGTTGAGATCGGCGCCATCGGGGTTCCGTATCGTCGAACGGTCACGCAGTGAGTCGGGGTTTTCCTCGCAACGTCGTGCGGGCGGTGGGCTGGCAATTTTCCATCGGGCGAATTTGCGAGCGAGGTTAATTGAGCTCGCAGTGACCTTTAACACATTTGAGGTCCTGCTTTGCTCATTTTCCACATTACGTGGACCTCTGACTATCGCCGTCATCTATCGACCGGGATCACAACCGCCATCTGAGTCCTTCATTCAGGAGTTTACTCTCCTGTTGGAACACCTAGCCACTTTCGACTCGCAAATGGTTATAACGGGTGATATTAACATCCATATGGAGGATTTGAACTGTCCCTGGGCTGACCAGTTAACGCATCTCTTAACCAGTTTCGGACTGTGTCAGCATGTTAAAGAGCCTACGCACATACACGGCGGCTGCCTTGATCTATTTATCACCCGTGAGGACTGCGAGCCGGTTTCAGTCGCGATGGTACCTCCGTCTATCTCTGACCATAGCCTTATCTTCAGAGTTCCATATTTTCACTCATCGCCACTGGTCACTGAGACTAACATCAGGGGATGGAAATCGTTAGATAGAGATGCTTTTAGTCGTCGCCTTCTTGACAGTGACTTGCTTGGAATGACTGCTCATACGGATACCACCTCGGCTGATTTATGCGACCTCTACGATTCCACCCTGCGTTCCATTATCGAAGATATTCTACCTCTCCGACCAGTCCGCATCAGGGTTAGTCCTCTTACACCTTGGTTTGACTTTGAATGTCGAGCGATGCGGCGAACGGTTAGATGAGCTGAGCGGCGTTATCGGAGGACCAGGTTGGACGGTGATCGACAGGAATGGATAAAGCTTCTGCGGCAAAAACACAGCTTCTTCCAGGAAAAGGAACGGTGTTACTGGGAGGACATGATTGCTCGAGACTCTAAGGACAGTAGGCGATTATGGAAAAGTCTTTCAGTGATCCTTGGTCGCTCACAGAGCTCACAGAAGCCATCGTTTTCTCCTGAGGACTTCCTTCGTCATCTCCTAAAGAAGGTCTCATCTGTCCGCCGTGACACCGAAGACTCACCTGCTCCTACTTACTCAACAACAGACCATCGATTTGAAAGGTTCGACCTGGTGACCGAGTCGCAATTAAGGAACATTATTCTGTCTATGCCGCCGAAATCAAGCACGCTCGATCCCATTCCGACGTTTCTCCTCCACGAGCTTATCGACGTCCTGCTGCCTTTTCTGGTGCGGCTCTGTAATGCGTCGCTCATGGAGGGAGTCTTACCAGCCAGTCAGAAGCGTGCGGTCATACGGCCAACACTGAAGAAGGTGGGCCTGGACCCTGAAGATATCAACAACTACAGGCCGGTATCAAATCTCAGCTTCTTATCCAAGATGATTGAGAAAGTTGTTCCTGGACAGATGTTGCGCTATCTTGAAGCGGCTGACCTTATGCCAAAGCTCCAATCCGGATTCAGAAGGGGTCATTCCACCGAGACAGTCCTCTTGCGGCTGATTTCCGATTTCTACGATTCTATGGACTCTGGTCACTTGACACTGCTCGCTCTTCTCGACGTAAGTGCCGCCTTTGACACGGTTGATCATGACATACTATCGACACGTCTTAATGTATCGTATGGATTCGTTGACCAGTCGCTGAAATGGCTTCGATCGTTTCTTGATGAGCGGATGATGATGGTAGCTATTGAGTCAGCCTGCTCAGACTGGGTCCCAGTCTCTTTCGGCGTTCCTCAGGGTTCGGTCATTGGGCCGCTCCTTTACATTCTTTATACAGCAGATCTGACTCGTATCATTACTACACGCGGCGCCCGTGTTCATAAATATGCTGACGATGTCCAGCTTTATTCCAGCTGTCGTCCTGCTGATTCTCTCGCCTGCCTTACGTCGGTGCTGGGAACTGTGACAGACGTACAGGTGTGGATGTCATCGAATCGCCTTCGGCTTAACCCATCCAAAACACAATTTTTGTGGATTGGTACCCGTCAAGCTCGTGCCAAAATCAACCAAGAGGAGCTACTCTCATCATTTCCGGGCTGGTCGCCCCAACAGCTGGTCCGTGACCTGGGAGTGCTTATAGATGGTGAGCTGTCCATGGCTGACCACCTCGATTCGTTGTGCAGGTCGTGCTACTATCAGCTGCGTCAAATTCGATCAATACGGCGTAATCTATCGTTCAGCGCTGCAACAGCATTACTTCACTCCTTCGTCCTGACACGGCTGGACTATTGCAACTCTGTCTTCGCAGGTTTGCCAAAATTCCGTCTTCGTCAGCTCCAGTCCGTCCTGAATTGTGCCGCCCGTCTAGTCGCTAATCTACCGAAATTTTCCCATATATCAGTTTATATGAGAGATACTCTGCACTGGCTACCAATTGAAGAAAGAATCAAATTCAAGATCCTGCTCTTTGGTCGGGCCTAGTTGGCTGGCTACGCTCCTGAATACATACGAGAGTTGTTCGTGCCGGTCGGTGCCCATCCGGGTCGTCAGTCGCTTCGCTCTTCATCCCGAGGAGATTTACAGGTTCCTCGCTGTGGTACATCAGCACGACAACACCGTGCATTGTCTTGCATGGGTCCTTCCCTGTGGAATAGTCTTCCTATAAACATTCGTTCTATTTCTGTGAATTTGTCCCAAGAAACATTCTCTTCGTTAGTCAAGACTTACTTGTTTAAATTAACTGGGCAGCCATGTTCACAGCGCTTTTGAGAGGTTCTTAAAATGCGCTATATAAAAGATTAGATACATACATACATACATACATTTATGCGTGCGTTAGAATAAGAGTTTGCGTTGACTAACGTAATTACTCACTTAAAATACCTGGCCCGCTTAGGACGTTCAAACTAATCAAAATAGCAAGGCCAGCTTAGGTTCTAAAAATATAGTAAATATGGGGAACAAAGGATGGTTTTCTGAACTAATTTTACGGGTGATCAACGTGGATGTTGATGAATTATTTTAATCGCAATCTTGCGAGTCATTACGAACGATATTTCAAACTGATGTTTTGATTGCCAGCCAATCGCGATTTTACTTGTGGGATTTTCGACCAATGGCAACACTGCGCTATTGGAAGTCGTCAGCCAATGAGGGGACACAGCAGACGCGACTCCTTATCCTTTGTAAACAAATGAGCAGACGAAGATTTCATAGAAGGACTATGAAATTGCTACAAGTATTGGTGAAAGAGGCAGACGATAATTTCGGCCAATAGGAAACCTTATGACGATGGCAGATTCGCTGTGAAAACCGTTGAAGTAGTTAGTTCACGGCTGGATTTTGGACAGTAAAGGTCTTCGTTGCGATCCAATCGTAATCGTAATCTCGAGATTTCTACAGCGCTCAACGAAAGCAACGTGACTCCGAGAAATAAGTGGTCAGTTGCGGACTTGTCAAGTCGGACTGCTTGCTCGAATGATGAGCGTATAAAGGCTCATGTTTTTACAGGTAGTTAACCTGTGTTTCCGTTGTGGAATGACAAAGTTTTCTTCGAGAAACTAACGTCAGAAAGTCGTGGATTAAGTCCATGTGAGTTCGTCGATACGGACTTAACTGCGTGAGTCGAAAGACAGCAAAGATACCTCGTCTTCGACTCTACAGTGCAACTCCATCTCGTCAAGGAACCATTCCTTTGGACGGTTACGATTGAATCGTGTGAATTCCATCCCTTGAACTGCAAGGAACTCGGTTGGAATACCTACTACGAGAGACATTTAATCGATGTTCTACAAGGTATGTCGGCGTGGTGAATAGGATTGTTTGCGCAGAGACAACTAGTGGTGAGTGACAATCTAACCATTCTACGTCGATGCAAACTCCCTACAACTCACTGTGAAACTGTTTGGGACATTACCTCAGAGTCAGGATACAAGGGGTAAAATGGCCATCAAAGCTTGTGGGTGGGTAGAATCATAGATTCAGGCTTGATAAGAAGCTGGCCTTAATTAAGAATTAATTAAGACATTAAACTATATAATATATTGATTGATTTACAACAATTGTCTGTGTTCATTTTTATTCAATCATACATTATGATACAAGATCGTAGTGGAAAAATACGAGCTGTTGTAATATCATTACAATTTCCGCTAGATATCACATGTTGATTTGAGTCTGACCTATAATTATCATATCAGGAGACTAAACCCCAACTAACATGTGTATCTACTTACTGGCTAAACAATCTTGTAAGTACCATAGTGTAATGTAAAGTGACTGCAATCAATAGTCACCAGAACTAGACAAGAGAGTATAAGACACGGGGGTTACACCTTCAATGTCCAAATCTTCAACACTATTATCCGGTTCATCTGAAGCAACAATTTTCACACCTGTTCGCGTCTCATCTAGGTCACCGCTAGCCATAGCCTGAGCCCGCGTAACAACAGCCACACCCTGTGGAACATCCTGCGCAACCAAATCATTTCCAATGAGGACATGAATACCCGTTGGCAATTTGTGAATTAATCTACAAAGGATTGTCCCGTGCAGTTTATCACCTTCTACCTGCAGTTCAACTAAAGGCACCTGTATTACCGTACCACTGACCCCTTGAATGAGTCTAATGTCACCCGTGTCTTTATATTCCGTAGGTCTAAGTAATTCCCGACTATCAAGACTTTGAAGTGACCCAGAATCACGCAAACACACGACTCTGCGCCTAGCGTTATTACCATCCAGCAACATTAAGTCAGAACAAAAAGGTAAATAACGTTCATCTATCCTGTTCTTACAGCTATCAACCAAAGTCTCACCCAACCCTGTTGACATCTTGTGCACCAACCCACAAGATTTAGGAACAATATTTTCATTATCTGCCCTTCCCATTCCTGGTCTGTCTTTCAATGCAAAGCAACTTGAAACCGTAGGGCCAATCCTTCTACAGTATACGCACCTAACTGGCGAACTGAACCCTTTTGGAAACTCTTTTTTCTTTCCCACAGAACTAGGGCCTGAATTTGAATCCTGCCTCCATGAATTCTTTCCACCAACAAATCCACGATTCTCCTCAACCTTGGAACCCCCATTTGTATCTACGCGAAACGGTTGATATAAAACAGCATATTCATCAGCCAATTTCGCAGCTTCGGATAGAGACTTTGGTTTCTTATCTACTATCCATCTCTGCAATTCCAAAGGTAAACAGTTCACAAAATGTTCAAGTTTAAAGACTTCCAACACTCTTGCAAGATCGTCCCAAGCGTTTTCCCCCTAATCTAATCTTTCTTTCTAATCATCTAAAATCTAATCATATTTGAAATGGCAAATTTAGGCGAAACGAAAACGCAGAATAGGTGTCAACGGATTGTTTTGTTAAAGAGCGAAATCTTTTTCGATAAAATTCCGGCACTCGTGCATAAGCATTAAGCATGGCCTGCTTCAAGGTATCATAATCTTGACAATCTTCGATCGATAATTCGGAAAAAAACTTTTTGTGCTTTCCCTGTAAGTTGCGTTTGGAGCAATGCTGTCCATTTATTCTTAGGGAAGCCATGAATAGACATAGCTTTTTCAAAAGAAAGGAGATAATGTTCGACGTCAGTGTCCTCCCATTTTGGAACAAATTTAACATCCGACGCAATACGAAATACTCCTCCTTCTCTTCGAACTTCCGGTTCCTCTGTTACTCCTCCCTCTAGCCTTTTCACTTCCAACTCATATTGCCTTCTCTGTTCTTCCATTCCAGCTAATAACTTCTTTTCTTCTAAATCCATTGCGGCTTTCCTTTCCTCCGCTTCTAACCTCAATCTCCTGTCTTCAGCCTCCATCTGTACTTGTAACTTTCTTTCCTCTGCCTCGGCTTCTAGTTTTAATTTTCTTTCCTCTACCTCTACTCGTAATTTTCTTTCCTCTGCCTCGGCTTTTAGTTTTAATTTTCTTTCCTCTGCCTCTACTCGTAATTTTCTTTCCTCTGCCTCGGCTTCCATTTTTCTGGCTTCTGCTTCTAGCTTTAATTTCGCTAATTCAAACTCTTTCTCTTTTTCTCTCTCTTCTTTTCTTGCCTGCATTTCAGCTTCTTGTGCCACCTTAGCAGCTTTCAATTCTTGGGACTTCACTTTCAACCGCCACTCCTCTTTCTCCGCTTTCTTAGGAGTCACAAATTTTGACAATGCTTTTTGCAATTGTAATTTAGTTAACCCCTTACTCTCTTGTCCCAATTTCTCCAATTCTCGGCGCAACTCTTCGACCGACATATCAAAAATGTCGTCGAGTTCAAGTGGTTTGCCTGCAACGGGCGTTTCCATTTTACCTTAGTAAAGAACTATTGGGTACTCCCTAAGCAATTTCAAATTCCCTCTGTTCAAATTTTCCAAACAAAATTTTTCAAAATTTCCACTCTAAGAAGGAAAACGTTTGGACGAGCCCCCATATGTTATGTGCTAGCCGTAAGAAAAGGAAATAAACTCGCTTGGGTTGAGATAAAATGTATATTTACACTTGCAAGAGGTTATAGCACATAAACAAAATACCTGACATCAGACAGCATTTATTATCGACCCAAGATATATAAAAGTTTCTACTTGTTTCAATGCATTCTGTTGCTGTGATAATTTTGCAGTCTGTGCTCGGTTTTGTCGATCTAAACTAACAGTGGAAGATGTCACAGGAAAGTGATGTCCCGTCAAAGATGCAGAGAATTGAAAGGTTAAAACATTTTACTTTTTGTTAATTGTTTCCAGGAAGAATAGGCTACATACCCTACATTGGAAATGACTGCTTTGGTCTTTTAAATTGTACAGAGTTGTTTTTTACGACTTTCATGCAAGCCTGTGAGTACCATAAATCTGTAATGAGATGAGAGACGAAATGAAATGCAGGTATTAATGACATTATCCTCAGAGCACCAACACAAGTCTGGTATCAATAAAAAGGTTGTTCTTCAGGCTTTCAAATGACGTATGTTTGACTCGTTTAGCAGGTGATACACATGCCCATTTGGTCAGTTGATAGTGACCACTATCACCGAGATGAAGGGTTTTTGGCAAAGTGGTTCAGCATTTGGGTTTGGCATGAAATGTTTGGACACTCTTCAAGGACTCTGGTTAATTCCTCATATCAAATTCAGCAAATTTTACTTGAACATGCATATCTATGCAATGTTCAGAACTCAAAACTGAATACCAAATATGTGTAGCTGTTGTAGATCAAAAGTTATGGAAGTCTGAAAATGACGAAAATTTCCTAGTCGCATATTCTCGTGCAATTTTCATCCTACCCCAACCAACCTTAACAGCCCACAGCTCAGACAGTTTTTGCCGTAGACATGTGGAACTTCCCAGTTCTTCATATCAAATGATCAGAAATTTTTGGTGAAAAAATCAAGAAATCCTGAATCGCTGAATGGGAATCATTGGTTGAGATGGCATGGAATGACCCACCTATTGAAAAGGGCAGATTAATCAATGATCATGAGAGATGCTGTTGATTGCATTTTATCCAGTTTTATTGAGTTGAAGAATTATATATACGTTTATTCAACACGAAGGTAGACAATACAGAAAGTACAACAAGCTATAATCAAAAAAGAAAAAAAAATAAAAGGAAGAAAAAATTAAATGGGCTTAAGTACAGCCCTTAGCAAAATCAATCATCATAAATTCATCCAATCTATGATGCAACATAGATAACTCAATGTTATAGTCACGACATAAATGCAAAATTTCATCATTATAATAATCTCCTGTACAGCAGGTATTGAGAATACTGTTATCATAGCTTCCAAATAAAATCCTAGCAGAAAAATGTATTTTTCGCAGATGCATGATATGTATAAGATCCATACGTCCCATAAAGTACTGAACAATTCTAACTGATTCCCATTTATGCATCTTGAAAATCTTCCTATAGATATTATTCCAACATACATTTAACTGTTGGAGTTGAGCTGCTGATATGTTTATAGCCTCTAACGCATAGATTAACACTGGTAAAACAAAAGATTCTAATAGACTCAATTTTACACATTCAGATACAAATCTCGAGTGACTAAATATGGCGTTTGCCGTAGCATAGAACCGTTTAATAGCAACCGATATGTAAATTTTAAATTTTTTATAAGAGATAAAGTATAATCCCAGGTATTTCAACTCACCCATTTCACAGAGTGCGTGCCCATGACTAGATTACTTACTTGTCTACTCCAACATGGACCTACACATAATAAGTTGGATTTTCTTGCATTGAATATTATATCAACCTCTGCACCCTTCTGAAAGCATATATCAATCATAACTTGAAGTTGGCACACAGAGGCAGACAGTAAAATTATATCATCTGCATATGCGAAACATCCAGCATAGGTGCATCCAATGTGGCAGCCAATATCCAACCCTTCCAAGGCATTGATAACCACATCCATGTAAATATTGGAAAAGACCGGAGAAAGAATGCCACCCTGCCTAATTCCACTTTTAATTGACGTTTGCGCCGAGAGTGTGTTATTCCATTTTACCTTCGCAAAGATTTTACCATACCAGTCAGCAATAAGTTTAACCATTCTTGCAGGTAAACCTTTATTTATTAGTAGTTCTAATAACTTGACATGATTTACCCGATCAAAAGCTTTCTTTGCATCAAGAGATGCCATAAAACACTGCTCCCATGAGATACAAAAAAATCAACAACTTGTCTTAGTGCAAATATAGCATGTGTACAACTTAAATGTTTCTTGAACCCAAATTGCAACTCATTAGATGTTAACTTGTTTCCAAATTTAAATAACAGACAATATTCAAACACTTTGGATAAGACAGGGCTAATAGTAATAGGCCTATAATTGTCAGAAGATGTTATATCACCACATTTATGCCTATATCAGTAAAATATTGAAATTGGATCTTATTTTAGGCATAATTCTACATTTTAAAAAATATTTTCTTTATTTCAGCAGTGAAGAATCTTCAGTCAAATCAGTGGAAGGGACTTTGGACAAAGGTAATCACTACTTCATTATTTGTTCCTAGCTTTAGTTGTCTTCTGGAGATTTAGAACATCTTGTTTGAAGTACACGAATGACTCCAGCAGTTGTGTGGGTCAACTGGCTTTATTGAGGCAAAAAGCTGTGTTATGCTTTATGGTATGTGCTTTTTCATGCCGTTAACATGTGATAAAACTGGAAATTGTTTAACACGAAATGCAGGGGATTAGTATGAACAATTTATGTTAACTAAAATCTCATCTGAACTATTTTTTAGTTCTTTTTTAAATTTTTATTGTAAGCGGGTACTGGGGTGTATACAGTGCATATTCCCTCGGTCACCAGTTCTTCAGCAGTGGCACATTTGGCCTTAGAGCGTCGCCACAACAGACTGCTTGTTGCAAGAAAGAAACGCTATGTTTTTAGTGCATTAATCGTTGCGTTAAAAATCTTAAGCACAAAAAATTTTACTTTACTATAAAAGCCTGGCAACATGCATTCGAGTAACGTGCGTGTTCACTTAACACACAGTGGAGTCATATGTCCCAAGGCTTCCAACTATGCGGTAATCGCTAATACATGGTACATGAACTAGCTAGTAAGTAATCTATTTGCACTGTTACAAGTGTTTTATTCCACCTTTTAGCTTAGGGAGTTGTTTAAGAGCTCAGACTAGTATGATTAGAAATTTCATATGTCAAATGTCTGGCTACAAATTCACAGGTTTGCAAGCAGACAGGACTGGAGTGTTCATTTTAATTAGATTTGACATATTGTCTTGCTGTTATAGGTCAGGATTTTGTCATTGGAATGGAGAGAGTTGGGAGAGATTCGTTCCTTGCCATCTATGACAAACAAAGCTCTCAGATAGGCAAGCAAGGACAAAGGCTCAAGGATAAAGTTGAAGTGCAGGAAGAAAAAGGTGATTAGAAAGAGGAAGAGGAAAACGAGGAGGAGAAGCAGGAAGGCACAGACGAGGAAGAAGAGAACAACGAGGAGGCAGGTGGTGAGGAAGAAGGGGCAGATGAGCAGGATGAAGAGGCGGAGGAGGAGGAAGATGGCGATGGAGAGGAGAGAAGGAAGAGGAAGAGAGACGAGAGGAGGAAGAGGATGACGAGGAAGAGGACGCGGATCGCAAGGATGAGGACGAAGATGAGGAAGATGACACAGATGAAGACAATCCTGAGGCGTTAAGTTTATAAAGTTTAAAATATTACAGTCGTCTGCACTAATCACTTATGTTTAAACATACCTATATCCCACAGCTTATGTGGTAATAGTTTTGTGTTTGTGAAAGTTGTATTTGAAAAAGGAATTGTTTGGCTATCTGCAATTTAATACCTTAGGTCCTTAGCAGGTGAAACCGGTTTATCCCAAAAACTGCCCGATTGTTGCCTGAAGAACTTTAAAACGGACTCTGTTGAGCCCATACTAGCCAGTTTCAGGGCTGCTAAGAATGATATGCCTCTCCGTCAAAGCCCAGTTGCTCCAAAAATCATACAAGGAATTTTCTGAGCACTGGATGAATTCCAGCTGGTCTCATCTGTTCATCAACTTGGTTGTTTTTTTTTATCAGACTGATATGTCGGGTGCCTTAGACCAGATTATCCGTAATATCACTGCAGACCAGATCAACTGTGACCTGGGGTATGCACCCGAGCGCGCTCTGCTACTTCTAGGTGCCTATGGTAAGTGTTTATAAAAATAAATAAACAATGTTTTTTATAACAACCATATGGCCTCAATCCTCATGTTTCACTGTGATTTTTGATCAAGTGAGATCCTTCAACCCAGCTGCCGTTTGAATGGGTGGCCTTTATTAAGGTCTCCACGTAGAGACCATGCTAGGCTGAGTCTCATATCTCTTAGACAAGAGATGTCTGTTTCCCTAACATTTTGAACTCATGTTAAATTGCATTTGTTAGATTTGTCTGAAAGCCATGTTTTAGCATTTTTTGAGGTTCTGAGTCTGAAAGGGACTACATGAATTCACGAGATTCACATAAACAGCCACTGTGTTCTAAGAAGTGGTGCATTTATAATATGCTGTCAGATGTAAAAAATTTCTCTTGTAGTGAGAGTCGCCAGATATGTGAGACGTTCACGCATTCAGCTGATATATAGGAATGTCCGCACCAACTCGGCTGCAAGCCTTCAACAAGCAGTTGTGCTGTTATGCCATCAAAACTTTGTAACCATTATATAGAAATGGGAAATATGTGGCTCGTCTTTCAGAAAAATCTTCTCAGAGATGCTGCCAGATGAAAGTCTTAAAAAATATGGGTGATTTAGGATAATGACTGTCTGCATGAACATATACAGTAAGTCAAAAGTGGTTTAATAGCAAGAACCAAAAATCTCAAAAGCCATTAAGTGCCATGCAAGTTCTAACTGGCAGTATAACACTGGGCTGTTGTGTTATGGTGTTTTTGGGCTCTTGCATAGTTTAACAATGATGTTTTAAAAACTTTGCTAGTTATCACCTTCCAAGCTCGTTACCATTGGCCTAACACTATGTAGGCAGGTGAGCTTAACACCCCATCACATTTGCTTAAACGGAATAGCATACGCACAGGTGTGCTTTGGCATGCCTATTCCATTCCCACACAGCACCATTTTGGGCCATGTGAATTATGTATTATGCATATTGTTATGCGCTAGCCCTAAGAAAAGGAAATAAACTTGCTTGGGTTCAGATAAAATGTATATTTACACTTGCAAGAGGTTATAGCACATAAATTGCCATTTACCCATCCATTCCTCAAAGATAAGAAGCTGTTTCAAATGTTCATTTTTTTACACAGGGCCCATCTAGCAGGCTTATCACTATGCTGTGTACGAGAATTAAGGATATCAAAGACGGACACGCATTTTTGAAACTTGTGAAACCTTAAGATGGCGCTCTGTTAACCTTGGTGCAAGATGTATGGGACACATTTTATCAAAACGATAAAATTCTTCAATGTGCTTCCAGCTAGCCAATGAACCATCAACTTCAATACCATGCTTAATTAAGTTGTTGCGCACATTTTTCAACAAATGTGGAACATCATATATAATGTGTACAACATATTCTGAACTGCCAACAGTGAAATGGGTAATGCTGCAGTACAGCCAAGATTCTTCACAGCTGCTACATTAGTGGTGCCTTGATCACACACAATGCATCGAACAAACAAACCACTTTCATGGACTCTAATGATGCATTCTATTATCAGCTGGGAAAGTTTTGAACTTGCTACTGTGTTGTGTGTGAAGAAAAAGGCAATTGCCTGCTTCCATTTACTGCGTAGACCCCTAACCATAAATACTAATGCATGTGTTGTAATTTTTCCATCATCTGTGTAACTTATGACTCGGTCTAAATTCTTATCATATGTTAATTGCGACTTCAATGACATTTCATCAAATATAAGTGCACATTGCCGTTCACATAATGGCAAACTCCTAATGCGTAATTTCAGCAACTTAAACATAATAGTTGTAAACCCGCAATCAATCCTGCCAACAGCTGCCCCTACAAACCTATGTAAAGTTGACTTGGATGGTAAAGCTAAGTGCTGTGATAGAAACCTGTATGCTGCCACACTCTTAAAATGCAACTGCAACCCAAATAATTTCTCCTTAACTGACCACCTATAACCTTTTTCCTGTTTCTGGCTAGCCAACATCTGTGAACGAAACAATGACAGTTGTAAAGGTGTTAAATACTGCTTTGCATTATTTACAATGAGATCAATTGCTCCAGAGGGCACTGCAGACTCAGGCAGTGTTTTAGAAAGTTTCAGTCTTAACTTCTTAACTTTCTGCTCCAGTCTCCAGTGTTTTGACTGCAGTTTATGCATTGTCTGCCTCAGCTTTATTTTGCGTGGAGTATCTGGCAGTCTGCATTTAATCTTCACTCTCTTATGTAACTCTGTATTGGTAGATGTAGATATTTCTGCTACAATACAACCTTCAGGTCTCACCAAAATAGTTGAATTCACTTCCACTGTCTCATCAGTCGTCTTGCTAGTATCATTGGATGAGTGATTTGGAACACACAACGAGATTGTTGGAGTTACTTCCACTATCTCGTCTGTCATCTTGATTGTATTGTTGTTGGATGAGCATTTAGAAACCTGCAATAGCAAAAAAGCACAAAAAACCAAAAAATATATAAAACTTTAAGTTAATATTGTGTTAAAACAATTAAGGTTTATGAAACATTAAAGCAAAATCTGTTGCGAAGCCATAGAGATTAACAATAAAATCTTAAATTCTCATTCTGATGGAGTCATGGCAGACCAAATAACCTTTCCACTTGCGCTTAAATAAAAAATAACCATGCAAGCTATTATGAATATATTGACATTCTAAAAAGTTAGGGTCTACTCAAAAATCTTTTTATGCAGGTCTCACAACTAAAAATGTTGCTTCCTCTTCTAGCATATGCAGAACAATTTTGCTGCAACCTCTGAAAGAATAATGATGGCCCTATGTCAATACTTAGGTCTATTGCACAATGCATTTTGAGAACTTGCAACTTTGTGTGTACATCACAAGTGTCAATGATGATGATGAAGATAATAATACGAATTATAATAGTAATAACAATAGCAATCACATTATTCATAATAATACTGGTGTGGGCAACCCTTTGGAGCACGTTTTTAATATGAAAAGAGTGAACACTCAATGAACACTCATTCAAGAGTAACATCAAGTACCAAGTTAATGAACAGCATCTTTGAGATTCTTGTAAATATATAATTAACATTAAACTAAATGACTCACATCAAATAAAGTAGGTATTGCATTCCAGTTGAGTCTGTTTCGTAAAATATTTGTGAACTGGCTCTCCTCAAAGTGGGCACCACACAATACACAATTCTTGTGCAGTTCTTCTAGGGTCTTCCCATGGAAGTCTGAACGACTGGTGTTTATCACCCACTTCTTGCACCTAACATAGCATGTTAACAAGAACTTTAAGAAACTTAATAGCAGTCATGTTAAGTTCATATAAGCCGAGCCGTAAGAAAAGTTCAGTTCATTAATGGCAAAACTGTTGATGTGTTGGATCTTTTGACAGTTAGGCTCACATGGGTTTGTTATAATTAATGGGGTCTTCCAGAACCCCTGAAACCTGAATCCCAAAAGTGCTGAAAATACCCAACAGTCTGATTTCCCAAAAACAGTTTTATAGCAGACAGTGAAAATCCCAAAAACTATCATGAACCATCTAATCTGCCGATCAAATATTCCCAACAAGTTTGATTTAAAATTTTGCAATTTAACACTCTGTTTACTTAATTTTGTAAGCAGTAGAAATATGTTGAGAACATTCTTCCTTGACTTGGTTCCTTTCTGATTTCATATCACTTGATAATGTTAAGCTCGAAATTGGATTGTATATTAACGTTTGAAATTTAGACATTGACTTTCAGGAAAAAGTCCTAATTCCACCAAACAAACGTTAGTTCTTAATTGTCTGGAATCCGGGTCGCACTAGGAAAATCGATTTCACAGATCCTGTTGAAATTCGTTCCGGGGATTCGCTAATTAATAGCAGATCTTACCTACTTTTCGTGCCTAACTAATCTGCTTAGTACAGTACAGTTAAAACTGCAATTGCTCGAACAAAGTTACAAAATGACATGAAGCCGATGCATCAAAATGTAAAATTTAAATAATCATTACTTGTGGCTACATGATTCTACTTAATCAACGTATATATGCAATATTGCCTACCGTTCAGCTTCGCTAGGGAATCTGAAAAAAAGATAACCAAAGTTTGTTGTAACTTGCGTTGCCACAGCTAATGGCTGCACAAATATGCGGCATGCTAACTAACTTTCAGCTTGATCAGAATTCTAAATTTTAAAGAAAATTTTCGGGAAAAAACAACTTTAGAACGACAACGTTATGCAATCGCTTCGACGAGTTTTTTAACATCTTTGGATTTAGAATTTAATTCCGCTTTGAACTCAGCGATGTCACTGTGACGTGTGAAACAATACCAACTGAGCACCAAAGATTAGCACCATCTCGAAACCAACAAATATAGCATATGCTGCCATCTAGTAGTTGATTGTTTTTAAATTGCCTAGTAACGCCTTTTAATTTAATTTTAAATTTAATTTGGTTTTAATTAATACTCAATACCTGTCCATGCGGAACGAAAGTATGCTTACCGATTAGTGACGCCGAGCCCATTCACTGCTTTCAACGCCGTGTCCGGTCTTCGAAATCTGCTGTAACTGCCGTGGCAATTCGGTCATGTAAAGTTTGGCCAATTTCTGCTCAGTTTCCACGTTTCTTTCTTTCTGCGTTTACGGACCTCCAATAAGGACGTCCGCAGAGGGGCAATTAAGAAGGGGTCATTCAAATGCGAACAAGGGGTGGAGGTTAGGCCCAATGCGGACGTCCGCGTATAAATTTGGTATAGGCTCCCTATGCAGTTATTTCAGCACAACCTGTGCCTTTAAAAGCGTTGTCAAGTTTAACATTATTATTATACAATTACCATTAAAATTATTTTCCTTTCAGTTGTTAAATTAATCAGTCATTTAGTACACTCCAATTTACTAACCAATTTATTAATGGACTTCAAAGGCAGGATGACAATAGAACAGGATAATTATTGTATGTTAATTTTACAGCATAAGTTTATCGAAGGTATTTTCGTCAACACTGGCAGACAGTAGCCTAACTAGAAGCAGCAAGAAAAGAGGTGTCAGATTCAAGAGTAAGGAAGTTGGCAATGTGCAGCAAGGCAAGAGTTTAAATCTTGCAGATGCAGTAATGTCCAATACAAATAAAAAATTCATACAACTGTGGCAAACTGGCCACAAAAGTATTAAAACTTGTGCAAATTCCATCGCCACAAAGTCTTAAAAACTGGACCTTATTAATAACAAGAAAGAAAGTCAGAAAACAGCATTATTTCTGAAAAACGCATGGAACTGCCCTAGCATAAGATAAGAATCCAATTAAAGATAATTCACTTTAAAAAATATATCACTTAGAAAAAATATATAACCTGAACACAACCATTTAGCGCAAAATATTCAAGAATGTTCAAAACATGAATTCTCTAGGAATTTGCCAACTTTGACGTGGACCAATCAACAGAATTAGATGCCCAAACACGAAATTACAAACAATGAATTAGGCCAAGAAACTGTTCTAGCAAAAGTAATTAAGTACTCTTTTCATAGCTGCAACAACCACACAACTTCAAAGGTTTAACAATTCAACACAATCTTGTTTATTAGTTTCTATTCCACCAGCAAACAACCTGCCACACAGAATAATTTGAACTCTGCTACCAAATGTCTAAATTGTTCAAAGATAAACCCAACTATTAAATTTTTTAAATTTTCATTTAAGCAATTTGACAAATTGTAAAGAGTAACTGAGAAAAAAATGCTGAGGTTTAAGTTAGAACACAGTAACTTGCAATCAAGCAAAAAAGTAGCACTTCATTGTATAACAGCAAAAATTAGCATTAAAACTAAGGTTGCATCAGGTAAACGCAGTGCTCCCAAACAACTTCTTGTTCACGCAGCAGTCAGGAAGCCACCAAAAAACTTCCAATTTCTTTTCTCAAGCTTGAAATGAAGCTTTGTTTATTAATTCTGTTTATTAATTATGTTGACAAGGCATCAACCAATTACATAACAAAGATTTCCCAAAGGTCCTTCAACCACAGCTCAGACTCAAACCTAACTTGTCAATAGCAACAGATAGGCCAAAATTAAACAATTTTCTCCATTGTGTCTAACCAGATGCTTACCTGCATATCACACACAAAACATCAAACATGTCAAGAACTAGAAAACAAACATATTTTCAGGTAACTTGCATCTCCAATAGGGAGTACAGAAACTGAAAATCAGAAGACAAACAATGCCTATGATTGAATAATTTATCCATCACCTGATACATTGTTTATTATTGAATCACCAACAATCTACACAGTTACAAGTTTCACCGAAACCATTACAGGAAGGGCAATCCAGAAGGGACAAATGTCCCGCTATAATATGGATTACCCCTTCACATGACTGACATACAGGCGGTTAATGCAGTACGGCATGTAAGACCAAAGCTGAATCAAAGTCAAATTTAATTTTATACAAAATAAACCCAAACTGTGCAGTGCAAAGCGAAACAGTGATAAACCATGTGAACAATTCAAATCTGTGAGGACAATAAGTGGCGTTTCAAGTGTGTCTTAAAGAGACCAAGGCCAGGAACTTGAGTGAGGTCAGGTGGAAGAGTATTCCATAATTTAGGGCCAGAACATTTTATAAAGAACTTCATTACATTAGTACGAGCTTCATGGTAACGGTAATGCCTGGAGGACCTAGTGTTATGGCTGTGTATCGAAGTACCTTGCCGGAAGAAGTTATCAAAGGTCACAGGTAATAATCGGTGATGGTAACGATACATGAATAAACCAATTTGGTACCTGGTGATGTTCCCTAGGCGTAATATGTTGTGTGAATGAAATATGGACTTAGTACTTGCAAACCATGGTAGTAAATGAACAGTGCGCAGTGCATGTTTCTGAAGGACTTGCAAGGGCTTTAAACGTGAGGCATAATTGGACCTCCAGGATAGGTTACAGTATGACAAGTAGGGAAATATTAATGAATAGTACAATCCTTGTAAGGTATGCTTAGGTACACAGTGGCGGATACGTGACAGAATGCTTATATTTTTTGCAATTTTTCTCAATATATGTGCAATGTGCTCACTCCAAGTCAGGTGCTGATCTACATACGCACCAAGGAATTTGGATGATTTTGCACTAACTATTTCTTTGCCAACAATTTCGAGAAACAGGTTAGACATAGAAGCAGATTTGCGATGTGAACGGAATAATATACAGTTAGTTTTATACTGCTTCTTATACTGCTTTTTATACTGCTTCATTCATGATTAAATTAACTGCACCTAAAATGTAAAAGTACATGTTTTACTATATTAACTGTATGGCCTCAACCCTGTTCATTTTGCAATGAATTTATTGGGTGAGATCCTTCACCACTACAACCTGTTTGAGTAAAGTAGAACTGACAATTCATAGTCAAACTCTAGCACTTTTTATACTTAACTACGTATCATATCAGCAAGGCTCTCCTGTTGTTTGATTGCAGTAGTTGTTTACACTTCATTCATCCCTATCCTTTAGATTTGACAAGTGGCCTTGCATACTACAAGGGCAAGCTTTTTTCTGTCTTGGTCTCTTTGTTCCGTATACTCCCATTTCTCCAATTTTAAACCTGGGTTAAAAGCGCATCAGAATTACTTGTTGGTAGTTTACTTTTTGTTGCTTCTTTCAGGTGATGCTGAGCTAAACCATGGCCCTCACTATCTTGAAGCTATTAATTTCTTCTGGACTAAGTTCCCCTCTTTTCAAAACTACATTTAGGATAATCCGGTAGATATTCTTGCTCTCAAGAAAACTGGGCTCCAACAGTCTGACACACCTCCCTCATTTTGAACATGATTCCTCTGTCCTTTTCTCTCCTAAATGAACCTTGGTTGAATAGACTTGGTGGAAGAGTTGCCTTTCTTTAAGAATCACAACTCAATCTTGTCTCGCTTCCCTTCACCTACTGCAATTCAAAAGTCATTTGAAAGCCTTTTGATATCCTGAACTCTAGAAATTGGCATCTCATTTCTGTTAAAATTTACCGTCCTCCCTCCCATTCACTTTCTGACTTTTTCTCTGAATTCTAATCACTGCATGAATTCCTGTTTTCTTCTGCTTATGCACTCCTGCACTTACAGTAATGGGTGACTTTAAATTACACAGATAACTCTGGAGTGCTTTACAAAAATTCCTGGATCTTCTCTCTGGGTTTGATCTTATGCAGCACGTCTCCATTCCAACTCATGACATGGGTCATACACTTACCTCCTTTTAAACCACTC
The DNA here is from genome assembly GCA_964023275.1 of Norana najaformis. Taxonomy (NCBI): domain Eukaryota; kingdom Metazoa; phylum Annelida; class Clitellata; order Crassiclitellata; family Hormogastridae; genus Norana; species Norana najaformis. The sequence goes on along the minus strand of OZ029915.1, from coordinate 32,577,654 downwards.
CGGCCATTCTGCTGCTATGAATATCTCTCCTTCTGAGTCATATTTGTCTCACCAAACTACCACTACTGCTCAGGTTTCCTTCCACCATAAGCCGCCTCCTACTTACTCTTTCATCAGTTACTGTCTTTGGATATGCTCAATGTTTCCACCTTCACAGCTGACATCCTTGCCTCCCCCTGTGGCAGCGCCCAGCATAGACATCTATCGAATTTGCTGCCCACTTAAATTCGACTTTATCTGAAATCCTGGATAGGCTCATCCCTGCTAAGTCAAAGCAAGTTGTAGCAAACTATTACCAGTCTTGGTGCAACTCAGACACTGCCACTAAGTTTTGTCAACTGTAAACATGGGACTACCTGATTGCATTACCAGGACATAACTTATGCACAAAATGCTGCAAAACAAAAAATGGAAGCAGTATAAAACAATTTTATATACCAGACTTGTCTAATTATAGTGGTACATATAGTTCTGTAAGACTTTATTACATGGAAGTTAATGAAACTGCATGAATTTGTGAGCATATGAAGGCAGATAAGCAGTGTGGCTTTTATGCCTGATAACAGTATCAAGAAAAATACAACAGAATGCAGGCACAGAAAAGTAACACCAAGCCTAAACATGTAATCCAGTAAAAATTGGTAAACATCGCAAATGGCTACTGAACCATATGACCGATAATCTACCCAATCCAATCAAGCATAAAAACTTATTCTTCAAGATATAAATTAGCACCATGAGACCATGAATCACAAACACAAGCTCTCACGTCACATAATAAATTTCTAGCACAAAAATAATTTTATATTTTATCTTAACTAATGCAATAAAAACATCAATATTCTGAACAGCACACACAACACTGATAATGCTCAGATTCACGTTGACAATACTAAAATCGCATTGAATTCTAGGATTGTTACCGGTATACATAGCGAAAATGATAGTAGAGGCCATCAGGCTTTCGTTTCATGAACAAGACACAGTAACCATGTCAGTACATGAAATGAACAGTAAACTTACTGTGTCACTGTCAGAACATGGCAATTAATTTATCCTTTTTTCACACCCGTATCTAGGAACTCCAGTGTGATGCCTATCTCACAAAATGCTAAAAATGCAAAAAATAATTCTCATAAACGATGATGCTGTTACTGAAGGAGCTGATTCTGAAAATTTAAAAAACATGAAATCGATTAATTCAAGCTAAAAAATTCAAACAGAAAATGATTAGGAAACTACAACAAAATGAGACAAAAACAAAGAAACTATGAATTTAGCCTGGCCTTTACAGTAAAGAAAAACGGAATTAACAAAATCAAGCACTACAAGAATCTGTTTGACTGATTTAGTTAGCACCGCCAAACATACCTGTACAAGACTTTAATGGTTCTCTGATCACTGCCAAGATGTCTAGTTGCAAATTGCACTGGTTCACCAGCACAGGCCAATAAATACACTGAGTCTTGTCTAAGGCAGTTAAATTTTCTCTCAAGGATTGAAGAACAATGCAGACAGACAGATGCTCACATCACGCACAACAGAGAATGGCAGTGAGTATTGTATCATTGGACGCAGACGAAGTTAAATATAAGTGCATTGTGCTATTTCATTCCAGTGTTAGCCATTATTGCAATATGTGGATTTACTCTGGCAATTTGTTTGACAATTATGTGCATCGGAGCTGCATGTTTGAGGAGGTAGTAACGTTCTATACATCAGGTGTTAACGTTCATGTGTTTGTTGAACTTTTGAAAACAGCTATACAGATATAAAGTGATGGGGTATTAGTCTTTTAGGTTTTGCAGACCCATACAGTGCAAAGTCGATTTCAAGTCGAATTAGAATAATCATTGTAATTTTATGTCACATTTAAATGCGTGCTGCCTGCAGAAAACGGATTTTCGGTGAAGCTGCAAGCATAAAACACACGACCATTGCTCACAATTCCTCCAAAGAAAAGTATAAAGTAAAATGTTAGGATCTCACTTTGGCATTCATATTTTTCTTAGTTTGGCATTCATATTTCTTACAATGTGCTCGTAAATCTAGAGATGAGTTTGTTGCTAATTCTTCACTATCAAGGCTTTTAACTGTGTTTTTGCATTACCCAAATACTAAATTATTACAGAGCAAAATTGTACATCTAATGAATTTGGTTCATTAGATCGCTTCAGCAAGCCTATACAGTCATTCGCCTTATTTATTGCAAATTTGTTTACTTTTGATAAATAAAATTTTAATTCAAGTGATATAACTTGATTACTTCATTAAACTTGCGTTCGTTGAGCACTGATACCAGTGCAGATATGCTTTTACCAGATACTACGTTAAAAACCAGAAAAAGCAAGAGTACAAGACGCTCAACTACTCAACTAGAAGCCACCAAAGAAGGACGACTGGTGACGTCATAAGCAGCTTCACCGGAAACACAATGCATGGTCTGAGCATTCAACCGATGCCAACGTATTCTGTCAACGAGGAACAAGACAATTACGCCCAGTCGGCTTTACAGTCAGCTTAGATGCCTTGAACACGTCTGCGTTTCCTAATACTGGCGCGATATGAATGCCTCTGCTCTAAGACATCATCACTATATGTTTTCGTGATTTTCAACTGAGCCTTTTATTGATTTATCAACAGCTGAAAAATACATGCACAATGCAGTAATAATATTAGTTGCAAACCTTTCTGTTGCTGTTTTTGTGGTCAAGAAGACAGCCAACATACCCGCTAATCCACTCACCATTATATAGTATCACTGCTGCTTAGCTCGGATTCAATTATAGTTGTATGTTCTTATTTTCATTCTAATAACAATATTGACTTGCTTTTCTTAATGAATAAAAATACAACATTTATTATCGAATATACTCTACAGCATGCTAATTGTTTGTCTCAAAGCACATTTTTGTTGCAAGAATATTTGTATCCCATGTACTGTAGATGTTACTTCGTATTCAATTACTTGTTTATCTAGTTAATAAGTTTATCAGATAACCTGGCTTTAGTTGAAAACTTTGATACAGGCTCATCATTTACGCCTTTTATTCAGACACCATCGATAACATTCTAATAACTATCGGTAATTGATGTGGGTTGATCAAGTCGATCGAAGAAAAATTGAATAACATCTCAATGCTTGGAAAACTGCTTTAACCAGCGAGTAGCATTGCTATATAGACTAAAGTAATTTGTAATAATCAAGTTGGCGCATAATTATGACGTTATTTCTTTCGCCTGCCTACAGAACAAATGATGTTTCTAAATGCCTTAATTCTTGTGGCCGCTTAAGAACAAGGAAGACTGTGAAACTCTGACACTATGAAGGTGTTCAGTGTAGCGATTCCTTCATGTTACAACTTAATGTCTCTTTGTCTGTATTGATTACTTACTAACTTAAATTAGGTGTCTAGGGTTCACTATATATTCACTTGAGTCCGCTACGTGATACAGACATTGATCATATGCTGTTGTTCACCTTACTCAAGTATTGACAGTTATCAAAAGTTTATAAATAGATTATGGCTCGTTAAAAGTCTATTTTAAAAGTTTTATTAAAGACAAAACTATGTATTATATCCAATAATCCAATTTACACTTATGCGATGATAGAATCTAATTACCTTACTTAGAAGGCCAGCAATTATTTATGCTAAAGGTAATATATACATTTTAACTTCCCCAAGATGAGCTTCTCATGACCGATTCTCCAGAGTCCTTCAGCAAAAGTATGGATCCATTTTCACCTTTTGCGTGGCAGTGCGATTTTCCACAGAGTCCTTGAACGTGTAGAGGCAATATGGCGACTCCTCTATAACTCGCAGGAATATTACTTGATAGACAAGCAATCACTATTCTTTCGATGATTTGTTGATCGAAAGTTCCTTCATACGACGACCTAACTCGATGGTGAGTTAGTCCAAAGTTTCACGAAGAAAGATAAATTCGAATACGACGCTCTAAGTTCCCTCGATTAGCTAACACTCGCTACGAATCGACATCGTCCGATTTAGCTTCAAGTTCGATACATTTCGAACTGTAAGTCTTTAAAGACTGCTCCTTGCAGCTAAGAATTAGATTTAACAAGTCTTAAACGGTGACTCGGTATCATCAAATCGACCGAATAAACTCCACAAAATCGAGAAATACGAGGCGTCCACAACGACCATCGCGTCTGCTACCTTCCGTAAGACTGTCGAATTTCAACCGTTTTCACGATTACATCCTTTGCAGAAGATCGTCTGCTGATGATGTCAGAATATTCAAATTCTTTACTATCATGCTCGGCCTTGCAGTTCCAACGGTTAGACCTATCGTTTGGTGAGTTATGGCTACCATTCAAATTCGCCTTGTCATGGTTAAACAGTTCATGTTGAACAACGGATCTTTTTGGCGTGCTTAGTCAAGACCCAGCAAACCCCCAGTAATACCCACTTAATATTCATACATTAGCTAAACTGGCCTTCTCCATTTAACTATTTACTTATATTATTGCTGCCCGGCTTAAGCTAAAACTAAAACTGATCATTCTTAACTAATTTCTAACCATTTTTGATAACTGGTCAGCAAGATATATAACTAGTCAAGTAAGTATGTACAGAATTACAAAGCAAATGCGAATTAAAGAGGCCGACTCGCTACATTCAGAATAAACCAAAGTAGTTAAATAAGTAAGTAAACATGGGACTAAATGACAAGCTGTGTAAGTAAATAAGTAAGTTGTCAATTAAACATGACACGCAAATGTGCACTACATAACAATGAACAGTTAGATTGATTACTACAGTAATAACGTAAGTACAAACAACCACACACGGATTTATAACGCGATTAGTTTACAACCAAAAGAGGTCTAAAGGTTTTACATTTACGGCTCAAATGGCTTGAACAGTGCAATTTTTATCAAAGACAGCGGTACTACTGTTGCTATAGTGCCTCATGTGTTTTGATATGATCCCCGACCTGTTAATTTTATGTTATGCATGCAGCGTATGCAGTTGTCACATCGCTGCGCATGACGTGCAAATGGGAATCTAGTGGATAACAAATAACAAAACGAGCATGAATATATTATAGTCAGTAAAACATCGACGTATTTAGATATGAAGACCTATAACTGAACGCTTAAGTTTACTTGATTGCCGACTTTCGACGACAGCGTGCGGCATCTTTGAACCAACCATGATTTCTGAAGTGACAATTCTGCTAAGAATTACATTTGTTCTGTGTACTGTGGTGAACGCAAGTTATGGAGAAAACAACAAAGAAGTAGGTAAATAATAGGTCTATTACTTGAAATATTCACGCGTCCTTAACATTAGGTTGTTTTTTTTCTTTTTCAATACAGACATACATATATAACCTTTCAGACCTGTCACCCTCTAGGCCTACTTCCTTCTCTTTATTTTCCCCATCGTCTACCGTTCGCGACCTTGGAGTCATTCTTGACTTCACACTATCTCTAAAATCGTAATAGCTACAACTTCTCAAAAGTGCTTTGTTACCTCAGGAGGATCCGACAGCTTCGCTCTACTTTAGATTCAGCATCGCTGAAAACATTTATAGACGGCTTTATTCTGAAAAGACTCGTCTTATTCAATCATTGCTTTCGTTAACTAGAGTCACGCACCAATCTGTCAGACTTCTTCTTGTACTCTCTTACCAAGACCATATTACAACTGCTCTGTGTACACTCCACTGATTTCCGGAAGAACATATCCACTTCAAGATGGCACTCGTCGTGTACAAAGCACGTGCAAATGTACCATCCCACTTATCGTCTATGATTACGCCATGTGGCTATGTTAATGGGCGATCGTCTCTTCGATTATCCTCATCTAAAAAGTATATTGTTCCTAATACAAGTTATATCTGTGGACGGCTTTCATTCACAGTTGTTGGTCTGTCTCTCTGGAACGCTCTTCTCTTCTCTATTCGAAATCGTTCTTGCCGAGACTATCTTTCGCTGTCAACTGAAAATTTACCTAATCTAGTCTGTATGTGATTCTTAATATGTTCTGTTCTCAGCTTTAATTGCACTTCTGAACTCTGTAAAGAGGGCATTATCAAATAACAGTTGTGATGTGTTGTATATGACCATCATAAAAATTACAGTCTCAGCTATTTTCTACATTGACTAAGATAGTCTTATAGGCTGTTTTAAGTAACTTTTGCAATGTATTTCTCTGGCTAACCAACCATCTAAACCGTCAAATCGGCTTCTACTATTTTAAGGGAAATGCAATAACTGTTCGAATACAAAGCGGATGAAATACTGTATAGGTTTTAGCGTCTAGTACAGCAACCAGTTTACAAAAGCGAATAGTATTCATACAAAGTTTATACTAGCCTCTCCCTCGTAGAGCACCTGCGCGCTAGCTCTCTCTCTCTCTCTCTCTCTCTCTCTCTCTCTCTTCTTCTTCTTCTTCTTCTTCTTCTTCTTCCTTCCTTCCTCCTTCTCTACCTCTATCTCCCTTCCTAAATCTCTCTCTCTGTCCTCTACCTCCATCTCTCTTCATCCCTTTTCTTCTTACTGTCTTAGTCCTTCATACATTCCTCTCCCTCCCTCTCTCTGGAATTTCTTCCTCCTTCCTTTCATCCCTCTCTTTCTTTCCCCCTCTCTGCCTCCCCTTGCTCCCTCTCCAATCCTACCTTCCTCGTCTTCCTCATTTTTCCTGTCCTCGCTCCCTCAGTCTTCGCTTCTTCTCTCAATCTCCTCCTGCCTCTTTCTACCGTTCTTTCTCACTCTGTTCGTCCAGTCCTTCGTCTCTCCCTCTATCTCTTTCTTCCTTCTTCCCTCCTTTCCTCTCACCTTGCCTAACGCCATCATTTCATAAAAATTAATATGCAGTCCCGATTCTCCTCTTTATCTGCGTACAACAAAAAGAAGTAAATCACTACATCGTTAGTATAACCGCAAGTGAGCTGCATAAGCTGTTAGCTAAGATCCGAAACAGGTATGAATTATGCTCATTGCTTAATTAAGATCTTGTTTGAAATTTACATGAATCATAGAGCTGACTGGGTATAAATTTTGGCCTGCAAACCGTCAATCTCCAGTAGGCAAATAATACATGAAAATAGCGATTGAACCGGAGATTGTGCCACACAGCGATAAACACCAGTTCCAGGTGGCATTGCAATCTCGATTATCTTAGACAGCGGAATTTCTCGTTATTATGCATTTGTTTTAAAACGATATTTTGTTAACGAACCAAAAATACTTTACTGCGCGAGTGTTTCCTTAAAGGTTAACATTCTGCAAGGAATTGTCTAATTAGTATCATTTAATTCGCCGGCGGCGCCACTGGTCTGCTACATACGAACGTACGAAAGCACGCGCCTACCGCTATTACTACATAGATACATGTAGTTCGATGTAGGATAATCAGACAGTCCGCTAAATTGGCTAAAGCAAGCTACGGCGCAGCTTAACAACAATTGAAAATATCTTTAGCTGCAGCAAGCTTTCAACAGCAAATTGTTTGTTTAAACGATGTGAAATTTCGACAAAATTTCCAGCGGCGCTCCCGCGATCAATATATCAGAGATATACCCTCTTAATCCGTTGTTTACTTGGCTATATTTTTCTTTTTTCTGACCAGAATACTTCCATTTAATTCATTTTTTGACTTTATTTTGACGGCGCGGGACATGGATAGTTGAATGAAGACAACTGAATAAGCAATAGGCACCAACAGGCATTCAGCCCATATGCAGCGATGCTGCTGATTGATGACAGTGATAAGATGGTGATTATTAGTTTTACCTTAGTCTAATCAGCGCAACATTTGCTAGTGCAAAATTACAGCTTCTATCATGTGCAGCTTCTTTGTTGTTTAACATATGTTAAATGAAGTTACATGCAGCTGAGAACAGAAAGTTTACTTGGTTGATTGTAAAGAATATTTCTATCATCACAGCAAGATCTCGTTTGTTAGATCGGTTTGGTTCATGAAATTTATTTTTAGCCATGCTCCTTTTTCAGTTGTAGATGAACAACGTTCCTGCACTGTAGGTGTTTTTAACAGTCCAATTCACATAACAAGTTTATCAGCCTCTCACAAAGTCTGCGGAACAACATCTCAACCATGGATTGTTGAAGCACCTGTTGGTCAAAGAATCAACATAATTCTTCTTAATTTTGCTACTGCGTCCCCTGCCCAGACAGAAGCCCAAGGCGAACAACCGTGCAACAAATACGGCGTAATCTTAGACAAGGCAGTTAAAAAGAAACATGTCGATCTGTGGAGACACTTTGCGGAGAGAGAATAAGATGTATTCATCGACTGGAAATTCATTTTATATATTTTTCAACCCATCTGATCAGCCACAAAGCAAATATGTTAGAAATTTTGTCCTAAAACTGGAAGGTATGAGAAAACGGGTTTTAAGCAATTTGATGCTTAAGATCTTAAATTAGAAAATAAAGTATTATTCTAATAGTAGTTTTATCGTTTCCTACTGAAGATGTTATTCACGTCATGTAACAAGGTGAATTACTCTGGTGTGCTATTATAAGAATTTGCACATAAGGTTTATAATAAACAGATCCTCTGTTTTAAGCTAAGTTTTGACCAGAATTATAACATTCTGTGTTCCCTGCTATACATCTTGTTTTATCCAACCGTTTAATGTTCTCTTTTGTACAGATTGCTTCAAGATAGTGCTTGTGCGTTTCGACTATATCTCTGCCTTTTCCACCTTCTGAAGTTATCTTCAGCCTATTCGGATTTTAACGTCGTTTTGGAAGCATTCGCACAACTTTTATTAGCGAAGCCCAATCGTCCATTTGAGTTATTAATTTATTAACAAGTTGGTCCATTTGTACCCTTGGGAGAATGTCAATCTTGCACTTGTATGCGCTTTGCGATCGGAAATCATGATTTTGGTGAGTCAATAACGATCAAGGGTCTTCAGAGTGATCTCGTGTAGGATAGGTATTTGTCAGTTGGAGCCCAACCGTCCTAGTTATCGACGATTAATTATCCTTTCTGTTCAGAACTGGAGGCGTGAGCTTTATTTTGATGCAATGTATTGTGCCATCAACACATTTAGTACTAGTCGGTGTGCATAACTGCGTGCTGTGAAAGATATATTTCGCTATAATCAGTCTGTAAGTTTCCATCGTCAACAAAACATCGACCAGGAGTTTAGAAACTGAATATGGTGTCAATTGTCATGCATGGATGAGACTTCGTTGATTAGAGTTTATATTGTACGAGAGCCTGTCTGTTGGAGATTTTCAAGCTATCTGAGTTTTTTTCGTATTCAGATGAACTGGTTATTCTTAGACAACTTTTTGTTCTCAGTTTTACCATTTTCATTTTAAATTAGACAATTAGACCACTGTTTGCCTATTTGACTTATTTGAAAAAAGGTTAATCGTTTCTACTCAACTTATGAGTGAGATAGAAGACCACACGCATTGAAAGTTCTATATGTTTTAAGTTTATCTTGTTTTCTTGTAGCCATCGGGTGTTCGGACATCATTCCACCAGAGGATGCCTGGCTAAAGAGGAATAATGATGCTATTCTGATTGGATGTTATTCCAGTCGACAGGAAGGACAGTGGATTGGAGTCGTTGGAAATTGTTCTCAAAATGACCCCAGTAGGGACTATCAGAACGGGATAACAGAAAATGCTGGACAATGTTTGGTAGCAATCCTTTCTTTAGGCAATGGCTTTTTTATGAAAATGATCGCGCAGCTTCAACTCTAGTCTATAACCGATGTTTGTCAAATTGAAAGTCTTAATTTTAAGAAAAACACTACACTGCAGACTATGCAGCTTCAGCGAAATGGTCAAAGAAAGTTTCCAATACTAATATAAATCTGCAAACATTTGTGCCATTGTCAAACGCTTTTGTAAAGTGATGACAGCCTTTTACAAAAACGACTAAATAAAAAATAAAGTTACCGTTTTGCCTGATTAGAAAGCTTTACAACTAAAAATACGGAAAAATTTCAGGATATGCACGCATTTATTTAAAATCTTATATTTTAAAATAAATTTAATTTATGCGATACAAAACTATAAAGCAATTGAATTAAACTCAAAAGTCTTTAACCGATTTCACAGTTTTTGGTTTATAAAGTAGGCCTACATGTCAGGTAAATTAAATAAAATAGGGTCGGTTATCTTAATTTTTGTAATTTATATGTAACATTCTGTCTGAGCAGCATTTGAAAATTTATTTTAATGAAACTGATGTTCCTTTCTCGGGAAATTTACAATGAGTAAAATAAGGTCAGTTGTCTTAGTTTTTGTAACTCATAAGCAACATTCTGTCTGAGCAGCATAAAAAATTTATTTGAATGAAACTGATGCTCCTTTCTTTGCTATTGTCTCACACAGCAATTAACACGTTAACTGAACTTGACAGTTTAGGATTTGTTGCAGACGCGGTGCCACACGACGGAGGTGGAAAACTTGAAACTGAGTCTACTTTTTCTATCATCGAATTAGGTACTCAGAAATTACAGTGTAATATTTGTTGTATGATGCATCAATCGAAGGTCGATATCCCAAAGGAATTACAAAGACAGGACACTATCAGAAAATTCGTTCGGTCAAATTTATTCAGATTAGTTCACGGAAGTATTCAGCGGTTAAGTTTCAGTCTGGATGCTGAAAGTAGTAGGCTTCATCTGTGACCAAAATATTTGATTCCACGTGAATGTGTAAGTTAATTTCACTTAAAAATAAAACTTAGTTCTTTTGAAGGATGCTTCTGTCAGTGCCTTGTGGTCATGGCCGGGATGCGTCTTTCCTTTTCCCACGCTAGTAGGAAGATGTCAGTGGTAAACGTGAGAGTTAGGAATAGGGTTTAGCGGCGTATTTCTCATTCCAACTGTATCTATCCTAAGCCTAAGACTAACCCTAACCGTAACACTAGCCCTAACCTTAACCCTAACACTAACCCTGACCATTGACATCCTTATACTGGACATCCTCGTACTAGAGTGGGAATTGGAAATACGCGGCCGGGGTCAATGATGCGTGGAAGGATTAGAATCGTATCTGCCATAACAACGATCATTTTAGGCGAAGAGAATTACAATGTTACTCTCGCTAGTCGAGAGACAGCTAGGCCGAAGGTTGTTAGTGGCGCACGACTTGGAGAAGCAGCGAAACAGTAAAACAAATCGACTATATAGACGTAACCTTCACTGTGGAGATCAGTTGAAAAAGAGGCATTGACTGAGATAAATGGCTGTCGATAGTTTCGCTAAACTCGATTGTGCCAGATAGTGCGAAACCGAAGTTGTTAAAAGCAGCCGGTTTGTCACGACAGTCTCTCCCTGAACGTCAAGGTAGCTCTATTAAGAGTCTTCCTCGGCGAATATATTCCGAACCAGATTCTCTTACTATAAAACACTTAACACTTATTTGGATCCATGTGAACGAATAGAAACATCATAGTCATTTGTCATTTGTTTCAAGAACGTATAGTCATTTGTTTCAAGAACGTATACAGTAAATCCTATTTAAAACGAACTGTCAACTGCAATATGTGGGAGCGATTTTAAATGGGGTGGCTTCAGTGTGACTGCCAGAGTTCAAATAGATTCATTTTATGAGACCCATATGGACCACGTATGGGTTCTTTATGGATCCTTATGACTATCCTGGCCTGAGTTGTGCATTTTGCTATATAGGCGAATTTGTATTTGTATTTGCTGAATTTCCCATATTTCGTGAATCTGTGTGCGACGAAAGTGGCCCATGTATGGGTTCCTTGTGGACCCTTGTAGCCATGCTAAGCTATGTTGTGCTTTTTGTTTACATAAACGAATCTGTATTTGAATGCGATAAATGCAGTTTATGGGTTTGTAACTGTATCACAAAATTCTGTTAAATATAACGTTTTTTTGGCCGCATTTTTTTAATATTCGCGTTGCCTTAACGAATTGTCCAGTTCCTACTGATTCATGAACATTTTTATCGGTTAAGTGTCTTTGAAATTTGAGTTGTCGAATATTTCATTGCGATTTCGCCAGATGACAGCACAGAAACCCGGAATCCGGAACGGAAATGTATTTGTATCCGTTGATAGGTTTTTCTACGTGTACGATTACTATTCCCTTTTGTATTCACGTGTGCGGCTTTGAACAACAAGGTTGCAAGCCACAATTAATAAATTAGAAAAGAATTAAACGATTCTATGATTTTATGATTTTGCTTGTCTCTCTATACAATAAACCATTATCAGTCATCAGCAAGTCTCTTGTCTCTGTCTTCTCGACACTTCCGCTGCTTTAGACGCCACTGATCATGACTTCTTCACTATTTTCCTGTTTTGGCATTTCTGATACTGCCCTTCTTTGGTTCCGGTGTTACTTGTCGTCCCGCTCCTTTTCTGTCAGAGCCGCAAGTTTTGTTCACAACCCCTTCCACTCTCTTGTGGTGTCTCTCAAGGTTTCGTACTAGGGCCACTTGTCTTTGTTTTGTAGGCCTACATTACGCCCGCGACCACCACCTTTATGCTGACGACACTCAACTCTTCATATCCTTTCCAAGTTTCTTTTCCTCATCCATCACTCAGTTGCATGTTGTCAACCAAATTCCAAGATGGATGTGAAAACTACTTTTAGTGTTCTAGGCCTACCAGTTAAGATAAAGAAAATCTCTGACTCTTCCATCCACCTATCAACTAATTCCTCCACTCTCACTTTAACCCCTAATTCGCGGAAACGCAATCTTGGCATGACCTTTGACCCACGTCTCTTGCTTTCAAATCACATCTCCAACCTGTGGCGCATCTGTTTCATTCAAATTCGTGACCTTCGCCGTATTCGATCTATGTTCGATTTTAAAACTGCCCCTACCACTGCTACCACTAATGTTCACTCCAAGCTTTACTACTGTAATTCCCTTTTCCTTAATCTTGAATACACTCAAATTAAGCGTCTCCAATTCATCCAAATTCACTTGCTCGAGCTGTCACCAGGACGCCGACATCACCCTATCACATAGGTATCCTAGAATCACTCCACTGGCTGAAAATCCTTGCACGCATTCATTTCAAAGTTCTGTTTCTAACTTATAACTCTCTGCAATACTCCCAACTTACTTATCTTCGCAAACTCTTTACCATCCAGCCTGAGCGCACTACCCGTTCATCCTCTTATCTCACTCTTGCCCGTTCCTCAGTAACTAGGCCTACTCATCTTAAGTTCTCTAACTGATCCTCGACTCTGGAACGATTCCCTCCTGAACTTCGCAGATTCTCTGTTCCTCAACCCCCTCTTTCGTTCGCCCATCATCTGTCTCATGCCCCTGTATTTATGATTCCTCAGGTATTCCATTCAAAACCTTTCAGGAAATCGTACCCTGATCCATCCAATCCGCCACCATCTCAGTTCTCTCAACCTAAACAACCTGCTGTAACAGCTGCTCTGTCCCCTTCTGTCTTGGAGCTTCTGACTATCGGACTTTGTTCTTACCATTGCATCTTTGGACAGCCCTTCTGACTTAAATAAGCTGCACCAGGGTCTTTCGAAAACCAAGGCGTGACAAAGGCTTGTGAAGAAAACGCGTCCTCGTCGAGAATTTTTTTGCGTTGGCGTCTTCGAGCAGCCGTCTACTTGAACGTTGAACCGCTTTGATCGTAGGCCCCTAAGACAAAATGAATAATTCTGGATTATTTTAAGAAAATCAAAACAGTAAAGAATATTTCTTTAATCTGATTTTAAAAGTACAAGCGGTGCGTATTGTTTCGCTAAATACCAGGTATGAATTTTTGGTAAAATCACTTACTTGAACTACGAATGTCATATGGTATTGGATACTTATCGCGCACACCTGGCTTTTTGAAAACATTTTAATTAGCATATCGGTGAAGTTTCTAATGCCGAAGTACAGATTAGCACAACAGGCGCAGTGTTTAAAGGCAACAGATAGAGGTATGCTGAGTGACAGTGTTGTGTAAGTGTATATAAATCCCAAAACCTCGCCGCATATACGGCCATCACTGCACTGGTTTCCTACGGAACAGCGATGCCAGTTGATAACATGTCGCGTATTTTACTTATTTGTGCGTCCACAGACTCATACATATTGAATTTGATAATCTGACGCTTCGACTCGTACCCCGGACGGGGATGACACTGAGTCTTCGTGCTCTCTCGTTTGGTGCTCTGAGGCTGTAGAATTCGCTGTTTCGGACCCCCTTGCATGTTCACAAATGCCGTTCAGGTTTGGGCTAAAACCTCGTCTATCTTGGATTGCGTATTCTGCTAAGTCAGTCTTATGTTCTGTATGGCTTCTTGCATCTCAGCTGGTTCACTGCAAGGTCTGTGTTTGTTGGAATGCAGTTTTGCTTCAAAGTGACCATCTTTTGATGTCTTAATTGTACAATATGATAAATGGCACTTTAAAAGTTTGCGAATCAGAGCAGATTACAAATACATGCCTAGCCCATTATATGAGCTGTTTAAATTTATGATCGTCAAGCAGAAATTTATGGTATACTAAACTAGAACATATTTTTGTTCATAATTTGCAGTGCTGCTTATAAACTTTGCATAAAATAGACTAGTTATCATTAAGCATTGATTTGCAGCATGTACAGAGCTTATGCTTCTCGACCCAGACTTATTGCTTAACACTGTAATATATATGAAATATTTTAAACAAACATATTGCACAAAAATGCTAGTTTGATCCATATTTATAGTTCAAATATGCTTTAAATTCAGCAGAATAAATCATTCAGAAAAATTTAAGTAGCTTAGCAACTAGTTGCAGACTGAGGAAGCCCAGTCCTGAGATATTGCCATATACTTATAGCACATTGTTTTAAGTAGCATGTCAAAGCTTTGACTTCTCTCATAACTTATTAACCAAAGAAAATAATATCTAGTTTATACTGTATATTCTTCACGTAACCTTGAAGAATTCTTACTAGCAGACCCATTACTTAACCTGCATTAATTGTAATCATAATCTTGAGACATATACAGTGCTCAGAGAAAGCTAAATGACACAAAAATGGGTTGATGAGGTCATGTTTGGACCCAGGTAAGGATCATGCAAATAGAAAGTCAGATGGCTATGGTGGATGGTGTTTAGCATTGGAGTCGCAAGAGAGGTAAGGGGAAGAGAAGGAATCAGTACAGGATTTGTTAAAGAGGATGTTTTCAATTTTGAATGAAATTCCTGCATAGAATGCAAGAAGTGCAGTATTGGTAAGTTTGTAGGATGGGTCAGATAATTGTGGTAATTCTGGCCCAATTTATTCCAAAAGGGTGGAGAAGAGTGGGATATGGAGACATTTCTAAATTTTATTGATGAGGTTATGGGACGGGGAAAAGCGTTAGGGCTGAAGAAGGGCTGGTTGAGGGTATTGACTGGGTTGTACGCTAAATAACTGCCAAAGATAGGAGGGTTGGGAGGACTGGAGTGAGTTGTAGGTAACTGATATGACTGTGTACTGTATCCCATCCATGGGATATTTTAGCCAGTGAAGTGATTTGAGAACAGGAATGATGTGTGGTGGTGTTTCAGGGTTTTATTGGTAGCATGAGTGAGCATTCTGGATAGTGTATGATGTTCAACAAATGAACAACCTCAGACAGCAGCTTTGCCAAGATGCTAAAAACAAAAGTAGAGAATTTTGTGTACAGAGAATTTTGCATTTTTACAGCTCTGTTATGCTGTGGCTTGAAAACCATCACAGCTCATTCTCTTTACAGGAAACTGAATTTTAACATGTAGCTAACATGCTCATTTGATAAACACATGCAACTTCATATGAAGAAAATCCCTGACTCTTCCATCCACCTATCAACTGATTTCCACACACTTTCATGATTTTTCACTTACTGTACAAACAACATCATCCAATTCCCGGGGGATGCCATCATCCCCTTTTCCACCTCTTCAGACACGCATGCTCCAGCATACCTTTACTCTTTCTTTATTTTAAATACCTTCCCTTATGTTAAGTGAATTATATAGTTATTTACAATTGATTGCAATTATTGTTCTATGGGCCAACCATATCGTTGGCTGGAATCTTTAGCATGCCACACTTCAAATATGTTCACCTATGCCCAGACTCTTGTAGCCTTTAAACTGCTGTTTATGTGTTTGGATGTATGTACGTGTGTGTGTGTGTGTAGGTGTGTGTAGGTGTGTGTGTTATGTCCATGCAGGTGTTTCTTTGCATGTATGTAAATTTCGATCTGTGTGAGTGGGCTGGGAGAAGAGCCCTTCACGACAGATGACAGGTTCAAAAATCCAAGATGACAAGTGGCCATAAAAAATACTTAAGGGAGCAAACCTTGTAACTTATAGCTATAGTGCTAGAGAGAGCACTTAAAGTTGTCTCCAAAGAGCTGTGGGTAGCAGTTACCTGTACTTACCTGACTACAGCTAGCTAGGCAGTGTATTGGTGGCTGCCCTGAAATATACCTGTGTCTACCTGCCCAGTCATCGTGTTGATGTAGTTATTCAGCCTCAATCTCAAGTTGTTTGCTAAACCTAATCACTCCTTAATTATCAGAGTACTGAACTATCTGCTGTGGGAGTAGATTTTTGTGTCTAACATTTATGATTTGCTTAAAGTAGCATTGGTTGAGTTGTCTGTATGCAGTACAGGTGTTGGTAATGAACGGCATATTAGAGTGTTGTGTAATATTTGTAAATTAATTATTTGTATAATCTCAGACATATTATTTCCTAAGTTTTGTTTTTGAAGGCTCAACCTCCTTACATCTTTTGTAAGATAAGGTCATTGTTGGTCAGAGTGCAGAATACTAAGAATGCCTTTAGAGTAAAAGTACCAAGTCAGTAGTGAATATTAGCTCTGTTTAATCCAGCGGAAGTGTATGCTTTTGCTTCTATAGCTAAGTCCTATTAGCCTAATTTTTATATATTTATCGATTAAAAGCACTTACAATGCACACAACATCAGTACAACTGAATCTGAGATGATGGCCACTAATCATCACACAATTTGACAATGTGAGGTGCAATTTCAAATGGCAGACCTAAGATTTCAACTGCTGTTGCTGAGAAGAAAATGTAACAGGTCTTTGCTCAATCACCTTGTCAGCTGCCTCCGCACCTCATGTCTTACAGCTTCATCAGTAATCAAACTCGGTCACCCTTCCTCTTGGCTTTCCAGTGTTTCTATTTCTCCCAGCCTGCTATAGGATCAATAGGTGACATTGGACTACTACTGCAGGTGTGATTTTGTACTTAATGTGTACTCCTAATAGACATGGAGCTCACACCTAATGCATCCCATCTTGCAACTGATGTGGCAATTTTATATCATCTGACAATGACTGGCTGCCATATTATTCAGTGTCTTGCTGCTGTAATGATGTTCCCATTTGGTTTTCTCCTTAAACAGGTATCCATCTTGTCCATAAGCTACTTAAATCTTTAAAATTACTATTATTATGACCATTCCTGTAGCATGAGTGTAATGAGTGCTTAAGCTAAACTGTAAAAATAAATGTGTGAAATATTATATGTAGAATATTTCTGCTTTCAAATACTTTGTTAAAAGTAAAGGTGCTACAACTGTTAGTTAAGCGCTGTGACACATTACTTTTACTTTTTTGTTGTTGATTAACTCTGGGAATTTAATCTAATGACTTCTATAGTTTCGTTTTCGTGATACCCAAGGCGTCAATCGATGGTTGCTTGATGATGATGGTCTGTCTCACACTGACTATACGGCTTTTGTGTTAGATGTTTTGTTCAATTTTAGACATGATGGCAGTAATCTTATCTAATCTAATCTAATCTGGAAATATTTGAGATTTGAATGATTTAGATTAAGTGCTAAGTCACAGCAACAGCCTTTCCTTACCTTTCACATTATTTGTGCTACGCTTTTACAAATATTATAAATATAGTTTGCTTACTTTCTAGTTGGAGCACCAAAAGTGTGATAGAACCTCTTCTGTGGTTTATTGCAGGAAGACTTTGAAAAGTGAATTTTTGAACCATCTGGGTTGCTTCTTTCAGCATTTGAATTAAGAAGACACCTGTTTCTGTGGAGTGTTGAGCCCACTCAAAAAAGTAACAGTTTCTGTATCACACAAGCAGAAGTGCTGATAGTTATCCTCAAGGTATTGGTCATCCAAAGATTATTGTGAAAAACAATTGTTCTGGGCAACAGACAACATGGTGTTGTGTAGAGTCTTGCTTTTGGATGGAAGGGATTCTGAATTACAACTTGACGTAAGTGACATCTTCAGACTGAAGTCCAGTCCTGAGATAACGTGGTAATGAAGTTTTCGCAAACTTTCTGGAACTATGCTATATAATGCTACATTTAGGTGCCCCAACAAAGCCACATTATAATGAAGCTGAATTAAGTTGGCATCCTAAAGCCCAACCTTACTGTATCAGAATTTTTGAGTTAGAGTGAAGTTGTGTTAAAGGGAGGCCGTAGTGGATGTAATTTTAAAAGCAAAAAGTATGTAGGCATGTCTCTTGTGTGCTAAAGCTACATCACTCCAGGCAATGATGGTATCCAGTGGCTGTCTCTTGGATCAGCATCTTCTGGAAAGTATGTTGTTCCTGGTGCATGTCTTGTCTTTGGCTGCCATTCATTCACAGCTGCTGGTGCCACTATTTGGAACTCTCTATATCCTCATGTTCACAACCCTCGCACTATCTTTCGCTCTACACTGAAAACTCACATCGTCCAGTCTGTTTATGGTTTTTAATGTTTCCTGTTCCCTGGCTTCAGTGTGCACTTTTGAATTTTATAATGAGGGCATTATCAAATTACAGTTATGCTGTATTGTATTGGCCTGGTTGATGATGATGTTGATGGAAATGATATCAGTGGCAATGATGATATTGTAGCAGTGATGATGACATTGAAGACTAATACTATGATGATAATGGCAATGATGATGATGGTGGTGGTGGTGGTGGTGGTGGTGGTGGTGATGATGATGATAGTACTGGTATATATTTCTTTAGGAAAAGGCAACTGGTCAAGTGGTGTTTGACAAAATCTGCGAAGAACTCAGTCTTTTGGAAAAAGATTACTTTGGATTCACATACAGAGAAAAGGATTCAAAGGTTTCCTCTACCACAGTATTTACTTATAAAAATGTCAAGTACAGACAACAGCTCTTTGTCATCATCATCATTGTCAGTGCTGCTATGCACAAATAATTTTCCTTTATTATCTGTTTGCTTGTACCACCAGTTAGGCATTGGATGTCTTCTGCAATCAGTTTTTCATGTTGTCAAACCTTTCTCTGTCCTTTCAGTTTCCTCTTATATGAACAATGCTTCTGTGATATGAAGGTACCTGTTAAGATCTGTTAGACAACAGTTTTCACAACGCTTTTCAGATGTTTTCAGATGTACTAATGTTCATTTGGTGCTTCATACTTATGTGTACATCTGTAAGCAGAATGCTGAGAAAATGAACCTGTATTGTCTTATCTTGATTAAACTGGAATGTAAATGAATATAATTTAGCCTGATAGCACTTTAAGGTAGTACTGATAAATATAATGATGACAACAAAATGATGTAAGTGATGACAGCGGTAATGAAGTTACTGCAAACTTTCTTTGCAATTTGTCAGAAGTGTCATATTTGATTTTATGTACAGTTTTGGCTTCGACTTGACAAGAAAATCGGGAAACAAATCAGTAAGCTTATGGATTAGGATTTATAAAGTTGCAAGAGTACAATACATTTTAGTGAATTCCATCTGGAAGCCTGATGCCTTTTTCAGTGGATGGATGGGTACCTCAGCCAACCAACAGTCCAACTGACAACTTTCCTTCATATTTTTTGTTTAATAGATTTTCTTTGGACTTAGATGCCTGCACAAAAATTTTGAAGCCGTGTGAACATATGCAAACTAAGAAAAAGACCTCACTCTGAAAAATTATTATATCACCATGAAACTTTCCTATATTTTAGTGGCTAGATGTCCAAAATTTAGTTCTTAATATGTTTATCATATGTAACAGCTCCAGAAAATGTGAACATAAAATTTAAGTATATGAAAGATTGCTGCAAATGTGGCCAAAGTTTTGTTGAAACTTTGACCAATGTTGAAGACTGAAAATCCTGATTACCTTACTAGCATTTCTGAGTAACCTAATTATGTAACAATGGTGAGTATGATTTCAATCCTCTTCTGAGATAGTTGCTTTGCAAGGACCTTAAGTAAGGTCTTCATGCACAGTTGCTAAAAACCACTGACTGTTGCTTTGTCATTGTGCTATATAAATGTAGAAGTTATGATAATAATAATACAACTGAATGCACCTATATGTTTTTCATGCCTGTCCTGTGGTAACACAGTGATACCTTTCACAAGCAATTGGATCACCTACTTTGACAAAAGAAAACTGTATGTTTGGTTATGCAGTTTTATGGCACAATTATCTGTATTAATGTGTACAAGAAGAGACATGTGTGGATCTAATTCTTACCCTTAGGACAGATGAAGAATGGCATTACACCAATAAGGATTAATTAATGTAGGTTTTATTTTTAATTTTCACCAGTAAGGATTAATTAATATAGGTTTTATTTTAAATTTTCTGTCAGAGAAACTCAGTTTAAAATTAATTCAGCATTACACACCGGTAAATCTATGAAAATGGTGTCTTAGACATTTTTTATTTTGATGATGGAAGTTTTGGTTTGCATAATGCATTTAGGTGGTGCCTGGACTTTAACATTTGTGGTCAAGTACTATCCACCAAATCCAGCAATGCTTCGTGAAGAGCTTACCAGGTAAACTGAAAAACTCATGGTCTTTTAGTAATGCTGACAAACACTAAATGCATTGGTAATGAAAAATCATTAGAAACTATCAACAATTTTAAGGCTGTTTACCATGCACAAACTTCAGTGCTTGTTTTCGAGTATTTATGCTAGAGTAATGTGCTGGAGAAAGTTAGCTTAGCCTAACCACCCTTTGACTAAGGTGTTGAATTGTTTAATCAGGTTTTCATTATTAATCAGTAGATTGATGTGATCATTGCTGAGAAATTTTTACTGTTAAATTACGGGTAAACGATCTGTTGGATTTGTTTATTAAACTGCAAAACAATTGTATTGCAGCATAGGTTGGCATACTGGTCAATATATAAAGTTCTGCTGTTTACAGTCTGCAGTAGAGAGTGATGCAAGTACAGAAATGTGTCCCCGTGCATACCCCATATTTTTAGTTTTACTCCATCTCTTCCTATCATTGCAGAGATCTGTCCCTATACCCTCACCATTCCAGCAACCTTTGTGCTCATCCCCTCATCCCCTGCATGATGGATTTTCATCCTTGCAACATCCCTGCAACATAAAACAAAAAAAAGTCAAGAGTAACATTTTCATCTGTAATCAGCAGTTTGATTCAGCAATGCTTGATATTTTCTCTCATCAACTTTTCTGATTTTTGCATGTGTCATCTGGATCATTTTCTTGAAATCCTTTACCATCATTTTCATACATGCAAGTTTCAGTCTTTGTCTAGACCCTTTCACATCTTATGGTACACATTTTGTAAAGATAAATATTTTTAGTTTATTTTTTCAATTCTATAATCATTGTAAGAAAATTTTAAAGAACTAGATAAGTAAGTTCACTGCAATTGCACAATTATATTTTAATTGTCTGTGAATTCTGTGACCTAATATTTTGATTATTGTATTCTGTAACTTGATGTATTGATTTATTTTTGTATAAAGATACCTGCTCTTCCTTCAACTTCGAACTGATATAATTACAGGGAGGTTAGTTTTCAATATATGGATTTAATTATTGATTATTTCAAGTGTACTGAACTGAAATATGCAACTCAGGAATAAAAATTCAGGGGTGAAGAAAAGCTACTTAATACATATTATATTAATTTTGTTTTATTCTTGTTCATGTTATTACTTCTTTTAACCTGAAGTAAAATTGAGGCATCTTGCTTTAAAAAACTGTTCTGAGATTTAAATACCATATCTTCCGGACTATAATTTACAGTTTTTTGCATAAGCATCTTGGGATGTGTCTTGTTGGTACTGACAAACTATGTGTGAACTTTAAAAAAATTTAGGACTACCCCAGTATATAATCTGCGGTACTGAAAAGATGAATAACAAGGACAGAAATTGACAAATCTGTGTCTGTTTATTAAATCAGCCAAAGGAGCAAAATGACGAATCTGTTTGTTTTTTGCAGGATGCCTTGCTCATTTCTGGCTCAAGCTTTGCTCGGATCTTATGCTGTTCAGTCAGAGATTGGTGACTATGATGAGGATGAATATCAAAGTGGCATAGACTATCTAAAAGGAATTAACGTTGGTCCAAATCAGACAGAGGAAACCCTTGAGAAAATAGTTGAACTCCACAAGACTCATCGGTACAAATGAAACATCCAGTTGACACTATTATTAAAGCTTTTTTATGCTGTTGCATTTTTGACTTAATCATTTCAGCATGTGCTAATGTTCAGCTAGATAAGATAAGCAAGGTTAGCACCAGAACATAAAAGAATTTGTTTTATGTTGAAATCACAAGCACATGCTGTCTGTTACAGTAAACTGCAAAACAGCTTTGGAAGCTAATTATAACTTGCATTGATATAGTTCAAATTTTGTTACTTGGGCTGTGACTCCAAATTATTGGTAAATGAGCGTTACATCACAGTTAAATCTGCAGAAAACTAGAGAAGAAAACTAGTGGACTGTAATGAAGAGGTGTTTATTTCTTGTGCAGAGGTGATTCTCCAGCAGTTGCTGAAATGGAATACTTGGAGAATGCCAAGAACCTAGCCATGTATGGTGTGCATATGCATCCAGTAAAGGTTAGGTCCTTACTGTAATCATCATCACCATGTGACCATCATTATCATTGTCTTCACCACTGCCAAAGTAAACTTCTGTCTTGTCATTGTGATGAACATGTTTGCCAGTTTTTTGTGTGTCTTTTAGTCTGTCGCTTTTTCATCTTGTTCAGGTCAAGACTACACCATTAAGATAAACGGGTGATATTCTTTTTGTGTAATTACGACAAATAGTCATTATCAGTAATTGTTCCTTGTAGGAGGATGGTGGAGCTGATGTCAGCATTGGCGTATGTGCTATTGGGTTGTTGATCTACAAAGATCGGATACGAACAAACAGATTCTGTTGGGCAAAGCTCATCAAAATTTCCTACAAACGAGACAAATTCTTTATCAAACTTCGTCCTGAGGAGGTCAGTCTAACACAATAACTTGCACTTTATCATCATCATCTTGAATCCTTAGAGGCAGATGCCTTGTGCATTAGATACAGGTGCCACTGAAGTCGTTAGACTTGAGTAGGTAATAGGTATCTTCAGTGATAATACAACAATTCTATTGTTGTATAATAAAAGGAATGTTGGTGTGAAAATGATGAAGTTGGTTTCTACCTCCAACCACTGTTGCCTTCAACTACTACTGATAAACTTCTTCATCCAAATTCTTCACCTTCTGTTTTAGACTACTTTTAGCCAACAAATCCTGCAGTGGTTCGCAAACTTATCTGTTCTTCACCTAACTGAAGCTTCCTTCTGGACACCATTCCTACATTTCTTGAAAGTGATTGCATCAGTAATCAATTTCTCATTGTTTGAAGGCTCTTTCCCATCTACTTTTGCTCGTGCTGTAGTTCATCCTCTCAACCCTGGTAACCTATCTAATTACAGATTCAGCTCTACTTTAAATTTAGTATCAATTCTTGAATGGTTAGTTCTGAATTGTATACAAACTCGCATATCCTCCCAGTCACTGATCTCCCAATTTCAGTCTGAATATCATAAGTTTCATGCAATAGAATCTGCCCTTCTTATTGTTCATAATGGTATCATGTGCTCCATGGATAAGGGTAGAGTGACAGCACTTGTTCTTTTGACTTGTCTGCTGCTTTTGATACTGTTGACCAGTCTCTCTTTTTGCAACGTCTCCAGCACTGGTTTGGGGTTTCTGGTCTCACCTTGCATTGGTTTGCTAAATATCTCAGCCTACACGTTCAATCAGTATATTTAAATGGTAATTATTCATCTTGTGCTTCGTGGACATGTGGTATTCTGCAGGGTTCCGTGTTTGGTCCTCTTTTGTTTACATTATACACCACACCACTAGATAAACTGCTTGATAATCATTCACTGAGATATCATATGCTTGCTGATGATACTCAAATCTACATTTCATTTGAAAGTTTTTTCATTTGAAAGTTTGTCTTGTCACTCATCTGTGCAGCTGATGTCTGATCCCTTTGAGGAGGTGCATTCTTGGATGGCAGCTAAAGAAACTCCTTAACATGTTGAAAACTGAGTATCTGCTGTATGGAATTCCACAGCAAATTAAGAAGTTTGAATGGTTTAAATCCATAAAACTGGGTGACTCACTTGTTGAGTTGGCTGATGCTGCTCATGACTTGGACGTTGTTTTTGATTCTACCTTGTCTCTCGCCGTCTATGTAAATGGTATTTGTACATCGTGATAAATGTATATATGTGACATACACAGAATTAAGTATTATGTCCCCATGTCTTTAACGATATCTGTGACAAACTCATAGGTCTCCAGTACCCTTGAATACTGTAACACGCTTCTTGTTGGTATCACAAAGCAAACATGCAGAAACTCCAAAGAGTTAAGAACTCTAGCAGAGCCATAACAAATATGTCAAAATATGAGCATATAACCTCTTTGCTTAAATTTTTACATTGGCTTCCTGTTCAGCAAAGGATTTGTTTCAATTTAGGACTTAGAGTTTACAAAACGTTGAACTCTGGCCAACCACAGTACTTAAATTCAGTCCTCACTACCCAGACTTATCATTATTCAACCAGGTCATCTGATTTTCTTTCTCTGGTCATACATAAGACTAGAACTGTTCTCGGTTAATGAGCTTTTCAGTTGCTAGATCTAGACTTGGGAATTTTCTCCCTGTTCATTCTGCTCAGTCGTTTATATCATTTTATTCTTGGCTTAAGTCTTGCCTTTTTCAAATTGCTTTTCCATCAGACTGCCTCTCTGTTTAATGGACTGATCTTCTGGATATTGACCTAATTATGACGTGGCTTTGGCATGCCATCGGTTGATGCCTTTTGCATTAGACACCGTCAAAACAGACAGTTACAAATTAAAATAATAATTATTACCACATTCCACTACTATATAGATGCAGTTTTGCAGAGGTAGGAGGTTTTGGAGATGTTTGTTTAGACTGAAATACGCTCTAAATCTCCTTTGCTTATCTGTGGATATTCAGTGAATTGATTGACAGTTTGAGAGAAAGAAGGAAATATGAAGACACTTAAGAAATGAAGATTTTAAAAATCTGTAATAGATTGCGTGGAATTTTTCAGAATGAAAAGAAGGGAGTGAAATTGACTTATAAAGTGCGAGATGTCCCTCATGCGAAGCAGCTGTGGAGAATTGCAATGGAACATCACACTTTCTTCAGGTGAATTACCCTTTATGCCTTTTCACATGATGACATTTGTTCTGAAACAAAGTTTCATAATGAGATAAAATTGCCAGAGTTTATATAGGAAGCTAACTCTTTTTGGAAGCTAAAAAGGCCATCCTCAGGACTTTGGCAGGGATTGATTTTGAACACCCAACTTCTGGGTTGACATTCCAGCACGCTATAACTAACCACTAGACCGTTGAATCAGGGAACACTTCGTAAAAAAATTGTAAATTGTACACGTTTTTCTATAGCGGCCATATGGCCTCCAACCGCGCACGGGTGAGATCCTTCACCACCGCTACACGCCATTTAAGGTCCCCGCGCACGGACCGAAATAGCCCGAGATTCAAATCTCTGAAATAAGCCACGACCGGGACGCGAACCTGGGATCCTCATGCACCGAGGCTTCCTTGGCGTACACGCTTACTGATGTAGCTAACTAGGCAGACTAACGTGTCAGCGACATGCTTTTATAAGGGCATCCTAAACTATTATTGGCCTAAAGTGACTGCCGTTGTCCCTTTGATTGAGTAACCATGCTTAATACTTGGACAGTGGGGAAGGGTTGCAAATAAACAAGGAATTATTTATTTTAAATTGAATTAAAACAATATGCAATAAATTGTTAAAATATAAGAAATGAACTAAGCAAGCTGAAGAACTTAAATTTATAAATATTAGTTTATTCCTGCATTATTTAAATAAAAATAGTAATTTGTTAAATTGTATGTTTAAAGACTAGTGGCCAGTCCACCAGTGGTATATAGTGTAAACAGTAGCAGTTCCAGTAAAGCTGATGTTTTTAATTCATTTATTCAGTGGTGCAGGTGGTAAAGACAGTGATGGTAATGATGCAAAAGATGACATTGGTGACAAAGGTGATTGATATGTCAGATAGAATGTTCTGCTTTTATCTTCAGGGCTTTGTCTTCTTTTTTAGGATGCGTGAGACGGAGGCTCTATCGCGAAATGTCTTTTCTCGTGCTGGTGGTTACAGTTACACTGGGCGTACATGGTACCAGGCCCAGCTGGCTGCGGACCAGATCCAGCGCACAGGACATGACTTCAACCGTGCTTCCAGCACTCGATTCACCAGGACCAAGAGCCTTAATGCCTGTCTGTAGATCATCATTGACATCATCAGATTCGTTAATGCTGTGTGTCACCCTGGTGTCATGTAACAAGAAATTTATATAGTGTCTTTTAAGAACCTCTCAGTAATGCTGTCATCTTGGTCATTGTCTTTACCATCCTTACATCATAGACATCATCAAAAGTATTATTCATCTCTGTCAGTGCCATCATTATAATGATGGCACTGACAGAGATGGATAATATCATTTTCACTAATATCGTTATCCTAAGCTTCCATCTTTTTACGACACATTAACTGTGCTTTCTAGCTGTGTTGCCTGTGTCCTGTATACAATATTAATAAAATTATTATTACTATTATTTTTATAAAATTATAATTCTTTATAAAAACATTATTATTATTATTAACATTATTATTATTATTATTAACATTATTATTATGGTTATTATTATTCCACAGCAGACATAATGCATGCTTACTTTTCAGAGGTCAATTTAGATTCTGTACACAGTATGCATAGTTTAATCTGTGAAGTCATGCCATGATGTACTTGATATCTTGAACTCTCATCTTTGTGCATCTGTGCTTGTCAGATGTGAATAAAGACTACTTACTCACCTACTTTTTTATCTAGCAAATTTCGATCTGTGCAGGAGATAATTTCAGTTATCAAATACCATTATTGCTTAACTGTAAGCTTGAGATTTCTACAGCGCCCAAAGAAAGCTAAGTCTTGGAAACCAGGTTATTCACAGGCGCTTAGTCAGAACAAAATAGATAGGCAGAAAGGGTCAGATTCGGTACCAGGTCAAGATCCAAGGGTCACCTAATCAGACAGCTGTGACGGATAGAGCTTGGAATTGGAGCGGCAAGCTATGTAAGGGGAAGAGAAGAAATTAGGATTGAATTTGTGGAAGAGGAGTTTTGAGTGAAAGACCTGTGTCTTGGATGTTAATTACAAGATGATGTGGCATTGTTTATAGTCTTAAGTGAATTTATTGCTGTCTGTCTAGCTTATTTACCATACATATTTATTCACCTTACTTGCATGTAAATATTCCATAGTGACAACTGTCTTTTCCACGGAAAGAGAGGAAAAGCATATAGCTGAGGAGTTGCATCCAGCTGCAACTCTGAATCTCAAGAAGGGCCTGGGATCACAAAGCTCCATACATTTTGGAGAATATGACGATGTAAGCAGCAAAGTTTTAGAAAGATTAAATTGAAGATTTAAAAATAGGCAGAGGATTTAAAGCTTTTTCTTCTTACTGTTAATAATAGTTCTGTTGACAGTTTATGGTGTAAAATTTATGTTTGCTTGACTATAATAACGTGCCCGTGCCTCCTTAGAGGTTGTTACAGTGCACTACAGATAGGCAGGTTAATAATAAAAATAAATTGTTTCATGCAAACTTATTATTATTATTCTTATTATTACTACTATTGGACCCAAAGGATAGTATTCCAAGGGAAAGATGGAAAATCATGTTAGACTTATTACATCTGGGATGGTTACTTCGCTTCACTCAATCAAAGTGCTGTGCAAAGCAACTGCGTTGAAATGCTGGATGGTTACAGAAAGATGTTGAAACAGGTGAAGTCTCCCTATTATTATTATGAAATTATAGTAATAAATTTACAATTGTTTTTATTATTATTCCGCAGCAGGCATGATGCTCTAAGTTGTCTTTATAATTTGCTTTTTGCATTTTTGATTGTCTATGCCTTTGATAGTGTATTTATTTCATTAATTGCATTCTAATTTTAACTGACCTTTATGTACAGGATGACCAACTCAGGGCTCATGGCTATGGCATGACTTCTGGTCACTTGGTTGACCAGTATGGTCTGCAGATCAATCCGAACCAAAATCCTATGGACGTTGGTTATGGTCAACAACCAGGTCAATACTATGACAATTACAATCAGGCAGATGGAATCCATGCTGTGGTAGGTTACTATTATTTAATTTTAAGTGGCAAAATGTCACTTTTGTCTTAATTAAACTGCTTTAGTGAATTTGATATCGTCTGCAAAGAGGGAGGAACATAAAAATAGTTCTAAGAAGCATGAACGATCATGGTGAAGGCCGTGTACTACTGTGAGTGACATGATTGCAGATTGCCTAATTATGCAGTTGTCAATTACTTTTGCTTCTACTGGGATCTAAACACCTCTCCTCTCCAACTCCAAACATCACCCACCGTATCTGCCACGCTGTCTCTCTGCCTGATTCTTGGATCTTGGCCTGGAACCGAACCCTTTTGCCTATCGATTTTGTTTTGGCTGAGCGCCTGTGAATAAGCTGGTCCCCGCAGCGCAGCTTTCTTTGGGCGCTGTAGAAATCTTGGAATTACGATTACAATTACCTCTACACCATGCAGAATTTTGATAATTTGCTGTCAATCTGTGAAATTAATCAGGTAATGTTGTTTGGATGTTCGATTGATAGCTTTTTGCTCATTTAATACATGCTATTATCAGCATTAGTCCTGAGATACATAGCCAAACACAGGCTTGGGCAACCTATGGCATGCATGCCACCATGTGGAACACCAAGAGATTTCAGATGGCATGCTGAGAGGGACCAGAAATGACAAGCAGATACCAGATGAACCATGTTTTCGAGCTCAAATAGCAATGCCTAGCACCCTAGCCTCTGTGAGAAAATAAACCTGAATGTCTTACTTGTTCATCCCTTCTTCCATCTGTTTACTTAAATCAGCATAGGGCTTGCCACACATAAATGTATATATAATTCCGGTGTTGATACCGGATTATGTATGTACACACACGCACACACACGCGCACACACACACTCACATATATTATTTACACAGGTGGCACTCACAGGCTCAATAAATTGTATTTTGCAATAATTGGCAGTCCATGCAAAGTGGTTTGGATCATCTTGGCTGAAGCAGAAAAATTATTTTACCTATGCATTAGAAGACTTGAGAGAGTAACAAGACATAAGGGCACACAAATTCAATTTATTTACTAAGATAAAATACAGAGGCACTTTGTAATATATAATTGCTC
Organism: Norana najaformis; assembly: GCA_964023275.1. Taxonomy (NCBI): domain Eukaryota; kingdom Metazoa; phylum Annelida; class Clitellata; order Crassiclitellata; family Hormogastridae; genus Norana; species Norana najaformis. Next base: position 32,548,071 of record OZ029915.1, on the reverse strand, counting down.
ATGTGAGAATAAATAATAAAATTTCATTGATAGGGCGCTGTTGGTTACATGAATGGCTATAACACTAGGCCACATGATTCCAACTGGTCTGGCTCCAGGTCAGCCAGTCTGGCCTCAGGGGACATTTCTCCCAACCATATGGGAAATTCGCAGGTGCTTCAGCCTACCAGGGACAGATATGGAAATGTTATCGGCAGGAACCAGAACAGACAGGTACGATTGCAACCCATTTCTTTTTTACTTAGCATTGTATAAATTCCAACAGTATTTTATATAGATTTTAAGAAATATTTTTCCATTTGCTCAGTATTAAGTAAAAATGTAAGCATGTACGAACCTCAGATCCTATAACACAGCAGGATGTGCTTATATTGTGCTTCTATACAAGAAAATAGCAAGTTATGCATGCAGTAATGTTAAGTTAAATAATCATAAGGAGAGCAGAGATGTGCATTGTAAGTTTCTTGGCATGCAAGTCTGCCTAACCCTGTTTTATAGAATATTGTAAGTTGTCAGTGTAGCTTTCCCTTTAGTTTTAATTATCCATTAATTTTTGTTTTGCTTCTGGCTTTCATCATCAGAATTGTTGGCATAACCTCAGCATAGAACATTTGTTTTGTTTCCAAGGTTTTAAATTTAAGTTTAGAGAAAATATGAACAAATTTCAACACTGTGTTTGCATTCACAGATGAATGACAGCATGGCTAGCAGCCAGGATGATCGTTTGACAGAACAGAGCTATGGACGTGGTATGGCGGAGGATGGAGGATGGAACCAGGCTGGTGCTGTGGGTGCACCAAAGACCAGCACTCGCACTTACGTGACACCAAATGGCACCATTATCACAGAGGTACATACAACAGCTGGATGAGGAAAAGCTGTTTAGAGATCATTCAAGACATACACTTGTCCAAACAGACCTTCAGCAAACTGAGTGTGGTCAAGAACGGAATGCATTTGCATATTTGATCTGGGATGTTAGGGAACATAACTGTTCAGCTGCTTTGTCCCATGGGTCATTTGTTTTATTCCCTGAGTATGTCAACCGAGCATAACATGTGTTCTTGTGTGTCTACAATAACAAAATGGCATGCACTTCCAACTACAAACACACCTTTGCAGAATGGTGGAGAGGACAATAGAAGTGAACAACAGAAAATGAGTGAACAGTCGCAAGAAAATGCAGCAGAGCCCAGTGTTTAAGAACAAGGGAATGAATTCTCTTGAAGCATTCAGGACAGAAATATAATTTTGAGACCGGCTCTTATTCTTCAGCGTCCAAGTTGGTGAATGAACCAACATGTAATGAACTACTTTTTTACTGTTTTAGTATCGTACAGAGAAAAATGGGGTAGTCGAGACACATGTGGAGAAAAGAACTCGACAGATGATGGATTACGAGGATATTGATTATGATGAGGTATTTCATCTTACATACTATTCTATTTTTAATTTTTAAAGAAATACAATTAGTTGCTGACATCCACATTGAACACAACCCCTTTCCCTTGTCTGCATTTGGGTGACCCCTACCTTCCTCCTTTTTGGATGACCCTTTGGTTTTGCAGCTGTTAACCAGCCAGTGGTAGGGTAAGTCAGCAGGAAGTCTGGGTGGAAATTCCAAAGGCAGGAATGTGTGCTGGTACAAAACCCTAGATGCTAGAGGGCTGGCATATGCAGGGAGATCACACAGACCTAACAAGGTAAATTATATGACAGAATGCAAGCTGAAGGTTACTTACTTTATAATATCAGTTAGGTAAAGGCAACACTTGTTTACACACCCCTGTGAAGTTCTTAGAAATGTAGTCCCTAGGTCAAAGGATCATTTTCCTGAGCCCACAAACACTGCCACAGCAGTCGAAGGAAAGGTACCTTTGTAACCTTCCAACTTGCATTTGTACTTGTTTATTAATCTGGAGAGGATTAATCCTGAAAACATGTCATGTTTTTTCATGGATGGGTGATCATCCAAGTACTAACCAGGCTTCTTGTTGCTTAACTTAACTGACCAGCAGAAGTGTATTAACAATGCCAAGTGGTCAATATGCTTTCTTGTTTTGCACATTTGCTTTTCCAGACTGTAGTGTGCAGCTGGCCACTATTGGTGAGCATGTGGTACATAAGGGAGGTTGAATGTAAAACTGCTTTGATATCCTGAAGAATTTCCATGTTAGGGCTACCTGGCTAATTCTTATTGTTTGGACAAAATGCACCTGCAGTACAAAGTGTATGTTACTCGAAGAAGGCTTATTGTATTGTGGAATACTGTAGCAGAGTTACAAGCCAGGAATATTGGTTGAATTCTTCTCTGCTGTTTCTGTGCAGGCTCTGGCACAGGCTATTCGTGCCGTTACGGACATGAATCCCGACTTGGCTGTTGAGAAGATTGAGATCCATACTAAAAGTGAGGAAACAATGGCATGATCCATTGATCAGAGCAACTTTCACAAGAACTGAGATTCTCAGACATGTTTAGCCAACAGACTGCTTTACATTTCCTAATTCAAGCTCTGAAGCTATTTTGTTTTAAACATTTTTTGCTTTTGAAATCAAATCACTGTCAAGTCAAAACTTTTCAGATAAAGCAACCAATTATCGTTGCACTGCTTTACTTAAGTAAAAGACATGCAGTGACAGTCTTGAATCACCTTGATTCCTTTCATTTCTGGTGAATCTATTCTAATTTGTGTTGCATGGGTTTGTTGAACATTTAGTGCATTGTTACATCTTGAGTTGCTGAATGAGTTGCTGTGCTGAATCCAATAGATGTCAGATTCACAGTTTAAAAACCAATACCATACTTCTAAGTATTTCCTACAGAAGGTTGACACCCATATGACCAGCACCAAAGCAAATGCAACTCTATGTAGCAACTTCACATAGAAGATTAAAATTACTCCACTCACTGGTGTTCTGACACTGGTTGCCCGACACCTGCACGGTTAAGTACAGTTTACCCGATTTTCTCTCTAGCTTATCTGATACAGAAGAAAGGCAATCTACCATTAGAAGTAATAGGCTACCCAGGACATTCCTGTAATGGTTTGTTTGTCAGAGAAATTAAATAACAGTGGGGTTAATGCACTTGTGTGCATATGGGTTTAAAATAAGAGGACACTCGTTGCTTGCATGCCACTCTTGCTCCTACTACAGATTATTCAGACTTAAGTCACCAACTTCCCATTCTAGCCACTCTGAGGCATGAAGGCCTTTCAGACTACACACGTATGGGATATACTGTTTATAGCAGTATATATATCCCAGAGGAAATATGCCAGATCATATTTCATGCACAAGTCTAACAAGTTTTAAGTTTCTTATAAATCTAAAATACGATATATTTAACTGTCAGAAATAACATGTGAATGTCAAGTCACTATAAAATCAAATTTTCTCAGAATGTCTTAGTTCTGAATTTCTGAGAACAGATGACCCAGCTGACTGGCAGGTATTCCTGTTACAAATGTTACTGTCCAGTTTATTGGTATTACCATCTCATGTATTACCAGTTTCAACAGTTTTATGATGTGCTCTGAACAAGTCTTGTTTAGACTTATCCAAGCGATTACTGTATAGATCATGTTTTTCTCTGTGGTCATATTAGAGGCCTAGAAATGTCCTCCTCTGAGTGTGGGAGGTGCATACGGATGGGCGCGGGTCAGACCAACTGTCGAACGAACCACAGGAGACTTTCCATAGCTCCCAACCTCGGTTCCGGGAGCAGAGCCCCAGGTGTTTGGGGCTAAAACATAAACAAAAGCACAATTACCTATTGTGATTTCATTGTTGCAGAAAATATGGGTAGTAAATCACTGAGGTAAAGTACTGGGTGATATGGTGAATCTAACATTTACGTAACAACACTTCAGGGAAACTTGTGAGCAAGACTCTCAACCCAACAACATAACAAATTTCATCAGGCAAAGGCCTTCAACCACTGACAAAAATGGCAAGGAAAGTGTTTTCTTGTTTTAGACTTTAATGTGACGCTTGTAGCATATAAACATTTACACAGCACCTTCAAGGATCTCGCAAAGCCAAGTGTGCATGAGGCTAAAATAAATCTACATCATGTAAAACCAGAAATGGGTTTTTAAGCTGTACAACCATTCAGGATGGTCACCTGGTCAATTTACTGTTCGTGTTTCAGCACGAACCTCAAATATAATAATATTATCAAGGACCACAGCATTATATTATCATAGTATCAATGTCCATTGTTATAACATCAAGGACAATATTATGCCATTAAGAACTATCATCATACCGTTATTATGGACGTCAACTGTAAATGACTGCCAGACTTAATTACAAATGATCAGACATCAAAGCTTAGTTATACTGACGACAGGTAGGTACTAACTTGGGTTGTCGTAGGCAGTGGCGGACTGTCCCACAGCAGCTTGAGGGTTAAATGTGGGTGCTGCATTTTGAGAAACAAAGGGTGTTTGAACTGGCTGTGCTGTGTAATTTGGCGGAACATTGTATGCCGGCTGAACTACATTTGGCTGATTGAATTCTGAAAACTGCTGCACAGGCCTAGACACCAATAAATATAATCCACAGAACACATGGATTGTCAGTACCAGTTGAGCTTTAATTTGCCAAAAAAATTGTCATTAATGAATTGTAACAAAATTTCTGCTGGAAGTTGGGCTACAAGTTGTTTGGTTTTGAATTCTGCTAGTTAAATTGTTGTTAATCATATTTTGAAATTAAGTTAAATTTATAATCTGCTAGATATCAGTTGTGAGTTCACTATCTTACCATATGTATGTGCTTATCAACTGCTAATAAAGCATCTTAATAATTAATGCAGTTACAGTTCCTTTATTTTGTGCACAAAGATTGCTTCCAACCTAAGGGTTAGTCATAAACTGGTATCAGAGTAAGGAAATAGTTCACCATTTCAATAATTTTCAAGCTAATGCAGGCTACTTGCAAACTGGTAATGAACTTTTCAAAAACAATCTCCAAGATCTCAGTGAAAAATAAGTAAAAACACGACAAACAGCCAACAGTCTTCTCTCTCTTCATGGTAACAAATTGCCACACTAAAACTTAAACCACTCACTCAACTCCAAGAACTAAACAGCTGGTAAAGACTTGTGGCAAATTACCTGGTACCTTGCTTATCAGAAAATGTATAGACCTAAACAGAGTTTTTATACCAACACTAACCCAGCTGGGTTGACTGGAATTTGGTTTTCGTAACCTTGTGTCGTCGGGCCTGCAGAGAAACTATTCTGATTCTGTTCCTGAAAAATGATGAAAAACCTATTTAAAAATTATATGTAAAAGGTGATTAGATACCACAAGCAAAATCAGGGCACAGTATAAACAGTGAACATTGAAAGATAATGAAAGATTAGCAGTAATGTGTTTTCTGGACTATATAAGTTGCAGTTTTTACATGAACTTCTAGGGTTGCAGTCTTATGGCGCATTTGGTCACGCTTATTAGATGAAACTCTGAAACAGATTTGCAAATTTTAAACACTACCAACTGCACATTAAATTCTATTCTGCTTACTAATAAGTCTACAAATCATACATGTTTAACACTATTTAAAGTTTCATTTGAATAATATTGATTTGGAAGCATTAGTATACAAAGCTTAATCTGAAGGTAACAGCAATGTGTGGGCTAAAAACACACCCACAGTTGGATTGTTTACAGTAATTTCAGGAAGAAATGCACATTATAATTGCCTTTTCCAAACCCACACTCTTTTTGACTTAGTACCTATCAAACCTCCAACTGCTTATTCTATTAAATCATTTCAGCCTGTTGGCTTGAATTACCTAAAGATGCACTCGTGAAGTCACAAAAAGGAACTGTTATTTTCGCTACACAGAGGATCCTATACAAACTGGGTAGATTCAGGTTTCTAAGTATTTCTTTACAGAAGTATCACATTTACTTGTATTTTTCTTCTATTCTAAAAATAATGAAAATCTAGTGTGATTCATTTAATTATTAGATAAATAGGACCACTAGTGTATGTATTATTACTAATTAAAACTTAAGACAACTCATTATGATGCATATAACTTATATCAAAGTATCTTACAAATTGAGAAGATTCGGAATATCCTGCTGCTGGTGGTGGTTGCTGCTGCTGTTGCTGGGGTCCTCCTCTGGGTTTGAAGGTTGAAGCACCTCTGCTGGAAAATCCCCGACCACCTCTGCCACCTCTGCAGAATCACGTCCAACAAACAACATGACTGACCTAAATCTTTATAATCAGGATAAAAGTATGTTTAAAAGTCAGACATCTTGAACAGGATGTCACCATGTATGTGAAGGCATGTGTTAGGAGGGTAATAACTTCTGGATCATCAGAATCAATGCTGAACAAAATTGCTGGCAGGCTGAAACAAGAAATTATCCAATCTAGTCTGGGGTTCAAAACTTCATTATCTTTAAAGCTCTAGTATACCGATCAATCTAATCAGCTGTAATTGAATATACAGAGTATGCTAACTACACGAATCAGATAATTTTAAATTAGTTACTTAAAGCAACAAATTCGTCATCTGTGTCTCACGTGCTGTGACAGTAAATAAATCATTTGAGACTATAAGGAAAAATCTGGTCAGCATATACCTTGGGGCCCCAATGCCAAAGGATGCACCACCTCCACGCATCCCATAAGGTGGAACTGGTGTACTGGCTCCCATGGGGACAGGCATTCCTCCTCTGCCTCGCCCTCTCTTGGCTGCTGGGGGAGGGGTGCCATTGAGCATCGCCAGCTCTTGCACCTGCTGCTGTGTCACATCATCATTGTAATCCTCAACAAAACCAAAGCAACAACACAATTATTAAACTGCAGTGGTAAATGAAAAGTCACATATCACAAGAAAACTTCACTGAAAGAATTAAATGAAATATCACACCAGTCAATGCATGTAAGCAATGTGATTACAAATAACATTACTCACAAGCATTGGCAGAGTGAGAATATCTTAGTTTTTTTATTGCTTTGGTCAAGATTTAAATATTGGTATATCATAACTTGTTACGCTGAACCTGTTCGACAGATTATCCTCTGGATCGATTGCACTTTATGCATCCACATCTCACCTGAGAGACTTTAACCTCTGGTGACTTTTATACTGATAAGCCAATACAGTGCAGTCTCCCTCACACACGACCTGATTATGTGTGAATCTGCTTAACATGTGGTTACGCCACGGCTCCCATCTCAAACGAAACAAAGTGAAGGTAGATAGGACTACCATATTAGGGGTTAAGTTAGAGACTATTTTAGTGTATTAGAGAATATTTTGGCTACTTCAGCCACATTCGTTATGCCCATATTTGACACAGAGAATGAAGAATTTCAGTTCAGCGCTAAATGGAGGTCAGCTAGGGGTCCAATGGAAATGGCTGTCTTGGCCATTTTACACACTTTGGTTTAGATGCTTTTCTGATGGCTAGTACCCCATAATTTCATGTTACTAGGTCCACACTACATACCCCAGGCCCTCCTAATGACACACAGCATTGTAACACGAATTCTCATATAATTCAGTAGGGAGGGTGGTCCTTAACATGGCTTCCAAAGACAGTGTTATAATGAGTTTCTGGTGTATATTCTAAACTGTAAAAACTATAAGCTTAACAAAATTCTTCTTCATCAAACCTGAAAATGACACAAATCTCAGACATTGACTCGACTCTGAGATTTAAGGAGAACCAGACAGAAAATTACACCCACTGGTACAAGATGTCGCCTTAGTTCATGAAGTGCAAACGAAATTCTCCTGTAGACATCAACAGGATGGCCAAATGTTTCCACATGGACATGAAGTTCCTCATTTAAATGAGAATATTTTCCACCTTGCTGCCGACATTCTTCCTCCTAGCAGTTGTCAGAGAAAGCATTTTAACCCTACTTTTCCCTAATTTATTAGCTAGATTAACAGTCATTCATTCAGGTTCAGAAATGTTTTGCACAAACCAATTAACAATAAATTAACAGCACTTGTACAAGATTAAAGATTGGTTTAATAAACTGGAATTTCAATGCTAGGCAACTGAGGAGATTTAAAGTCTGCTTTAAAAGCCTGCTAATTCATAATCTAGTGTCAGGGCCACTCATTAAATTTATTACTCTATCAAATGAAGGTGGCTACAGTGATACAAGAAAAATGGCTTGTTTCATCACCTTCAGAGTCATACATAAAACAGATAATCAAAATACATGATTAAAATAATTATAATTTAAACACATAATTTAAGATAATCAGGCAGCAAGTTCATGACAGACAATTTGCTAAGTAAAATGATTAAGTTTAGAAATTCTTCTAAACAAAGAAGGCCAAAAGAACAGACTTTACAAAGAGTGATTAGTACAAATACTTAAATTATCATCACAAATTATAATATAAGACTGGGTGAAACGCATTCATTTCACATACCTTTTCTTTATCTCTCATTGATCCACGTCCAAACACAGCCATTCGGCAGCCGGTCTCATCCTGAATTCTTCTCAGTGAATTTCCCTTTGGTCCTATGATCTTCCCAATGAAATTAAACTGAAGTAGAACAGCAAATTATTATGGTGCAGTGGACAGCCAGACACATTCAGGAAAGCACCTTCATTTCAAATTTCAAACATCATTTTAAAAATTGCATTTGCACTTTAGCATAAAGATAATTCCATCCCAGGATCAAACCCACTGACAAGTACAGAGGTTTGCATTAAATTACACAATACTTAACTTTTATATCTTAGCTTAATACTTTAATTCATCTTATAATATCTAACATACTTAAATTATATGGCTTGCCCTTTTGTCTTTAAACTTCATTATGGCCATTTTCAACAAGTCAGTCAGAGTTTGGCTCAATACGAGTCGTTTCTAGTTTCCAATCAGAATATTAAAATTTTATTTTATTTTATTCAGTTCAATATTCATTATTTAGTAATTCCTAGTCTGAATATTCAATGTCAATATTCAACAGTTTCTTTCGGAATATTTGATAATCAGTTCACTGTTCAGTGATATTCAGTAGTTTTATTCAAAATACATAGCACCCTCATTATAACACGCATTGAAATTGCATGAATTCGGGTAAAATATGGTCACAGTCATAGATCCCAAATTTATCTACTCAAATATGTTTTATCTTTGGAAGAAAACTTGCATAGCACCAAAATGGTAAGTCCTATCCTGACAGAAGCACTGTTCTCTTTTCTCATTGTTCAAGAGCTCATAGCTGGTCAAACACTTGTGCAGTATACTAAAATAGTCACTATAAAGCATCAACATCACATTTCTAGAAGACTTTTGCTGGTACAGAACTCTCCAAGGTACACATGATACTTTTATTGTAATGTGTACAGTTATGTCGCCAAAATAATTTAAATCTCTAAAGACATAAAACGCTAGACCAATGTAATCCAATAAAATTTTATTTTCTTTAAAACCATGCTATTAAACAGACAAAAATGTAATGATAAAGAAAATTTACTCAGTGCAGGAGAAGTTGGACACAGAAGTGGCAAGACCCATGCAAAAATTAGTAGTGATCTTGGCATTAATGAATCCACATTTCATTGATGCCAAAAGAATGCTGGTCAGTTCAGTGTCTTCAATATCCACTGCAATAGTAGGTCTAAGTAGCTTCTATTTTAAATATTCAATTCACTATACAGTATTCCTCAGTTTCTGTCTGCACACTGGTGTTTACTAAACAAGCAATGAACACTGTAGTTAGAAACACAAATTCAAGAGGTTTAGACAAAAGTGAAAGTAAACTGGACTTACTTTGGGAAATTCGTTGGCAGGAACCTTGACCTTAAGAACAACCTTGGTTGGTTTGTCATTGTGGAGTTCCAGCAATTTTGCTTTTTCTTGTCCCGTCTGAGCTTGACTAATTTCTGTTGAAACATGAAACTGAGAAATTGCAATAACAGTTTTTTAATCAAATTTGACTCAACATAAGCAAAAGGGTCATTCCATGTCAAATCAATCAATGTTAAGGTGATTGTACATCACACTATCTTGGATTTTAATGAAATTTGGCACACATGTTCTACTACCAGATATAAGGAATTTCTGACAATTTTACTTGATAATCTCACAAAACGTTCCATATTGTTCCTATACTTGAAAAAAATTCAGACAAAATAGAACTACTATTGATAAATATTTACAGGTAGCTCAATGATGCTGAAGTTTCTCATACTACATACTACTGTACGAGGTTGCTTCTATCAGTTGTGTCGCATTAAATCGATCCGCAGATTCATTCCCACCTCAACCGCTGTCACTCTGGTCAACAGTTTCATCGTCTCCAGGGTTGATTACTGCAATAGCCTGCTGGCAGGTCTGCCGACTTGTCAGCTAGAGTGGATACAGTCAGTGCTAAACTCTGCTGCCCGCCTCATCTATGGTCGGACACCATTCAATCACGTCACTGATCTGCTGCGTGACAACCTGCACTGATTGCGTATTCCTCAATCACCTACAAACTGTGCCTAATTACATACAAGGCTCTTAATGGTCTTCTACCAGACTATATATCCAACTTCTGTATTCGAACAGCCGACAACCAGAACACATATCAGCTACGGTCCTCATCGAGGAATCAACTGCATGTCTCGCGTTCTTCCACGAAGTTCGCCGAACGTTCCTTCACTGTCGCCGGACCCACTGCTGGAACAGTCTTCCCGAGAATGTGACGAATGCCCCATCGCTGGACACATTCAAGTCACGACTCAAGACACATCTTTTTAGGATATCTTATGACTGCAGTTGATTTTTGAACCCGTGTACAGCGCCCTTTTCTTCGGCCTTGGCTGTGCTACGGCGCTATATAAATTGTCTTATTATTATTATTATTATTATTATTATTACATAAGTGAGGCTGCTGGCCGGCATTTTGAAAAACTAATTACCAGTACTGGTCCAGTAGGCATATTCTGGGTCATCAAGCACATTCGAGTATTCCTTCACTTATCAGTCATTGCTTCACACATTACGCCCAATTTGATTACTTACTATTGTAACACCACAACTTGCAGCAACTCTGGACAGAACAACGATGTCAGATCGTAAGGAACCATTCATTATTACAGAAACAGAAAAGAGCCTAGGCCAAAACATTGACGACTTTGCTCTGAATCAGGATTAAATTTGACGACAGAGAACAGAATACTGAGCTCAGAGATCAGCAAGTTTAAAGGCAAAACTTCAAGGTTCCGATGCCCTGGCTGTACATTGGGGCGGCAAACTCATTCAGGACTGATTTGGCTGGAAAAGAGAAGGTTGACCGTCCCCTGGTGCTTGTTTCTGGTAAAAGTATTGCTCAACTGCTTAGTGTTGCCAAACTTCCAGCTGGAACAGGAGAAGCTGAAGCTGCTGCTGTCTTTGAGGCAACTGAGGACACGGTCATAGCCAACACCACTCGTGCTATGTGTTTCGACACCATTAGCACAAACACTGGTACAGTGCATCCTTGTGAAGCAAAAGCTTGGTAAGGAGCTTCTTTCACTGGCATGCAGACATCACAAAATGGAACTGTTCACTGGTAAAGTCTTCCAAGTATGCATGGGATCAACATCTTTGCCAGAAGTCGCACTCTTTAAGCGCTTTCAAGAATCCGAGGAGTCATAGACACTTAAAAATATGAAGCAGGAATTGCAACAGATGAAGTGGCAAGTTTTGAGACGGATATATTAAGCAGAGCACAGTCGAGTTTGCTAACAAGCATCTTGAGCAAAGTCAACTATGAGATGACTACAGAGAATTCCTGGAACTGATACCTGTCTTCCTCGGTCCAGTTCCCACTACAGGAGTACAATTCACATCATCTGGAGCCATGCACTATGCTTGCCAGATGTCCAAAGTCATCTACAGTCTGAAGATCTGGATGTTTTGGGCCCAGTTCACACTGACTCCAAGAGAAGAGAGGGGGCTACATGATGTGTGTGTGTGTTTGCTGCATGTTTATATCTGAAAGCTGGCATACTTATAGTATTGGGGACCGCTCGGTGTTGGGCTATTTTGAGAATGGCTTTCGGCCACTAGGCTTAGCTGCTGCTAAGATGAATCTTTTAAAGCTAAACATTATTTGCAAAGATCAGTTAACCCTTAACCGACGAGAGAAATTTTTCCGCCTAGGCCCTGACGACGAGCGATTTTTACCGGAAAACGCCTATTAATTAAATAGTTTTCAACTTCTTGTATCTCAGTCAGTTCTTGACCTACAGACATGAGGTTACCATCAATCTTTAGCATTTTATCTCCTCTTCCCATCCATTCGTCTAGTTTTTGATCCAAAAAATTTTGGGGTACCCAAAGTTGCCCCAAACCGTACCCCACCCCATGTTTAAAACTTTTTTCATGTTCAGGCTCCTATGGAAAAATAATTTCAGTGACAACATATGTAGTGTCAGCACAAAAATCGTGCAGAAATCAATACCAGACAAAACCTCACAAGAATTTTGAAAATATTTTCATAAATGAAGGAGATACAGTATTTTTAGTATGTAAGATGAAGTCGTACAATTTGAAGGAAATATAAAAAAACACCTGAAAAGTAAGAAATGTCTAACTTATCAGATCTTGGTCATTCTTTGACACACAGACTTGTGGTTAATATCATTCTTTAGCATTTTATTTCCTCTTTCAAACCATCTTTCCAGTTTTTGAGAAAAAGTTTTGGAGGTACTCATAGTTGCCCCAAACTGTATCCACCCCATTTGAAAACTTTTTTCATGTTCAAACCCCTATAGAAAACATTTTCAGTGACAACTCATGTAATGTCAGCAAATGGACTGTGCAGCAATTAATACCAGACAAAACCTCCAAAAAGTTTGAAAATATTTTCATAAATGAATGAGATATAATATTTTTAGTATACAGACAGTAGTCGTACCAGAGGAGTAACAAGAAATGCCTAAAAAGTAAGAAATTTTTAACTTATCAGATCTTGGTAATTTTTGGCATACAGACTTGAGGTTAACATCATTCTTCAGCTTTTTATCTACTCTTTCAATCCTTCTGTCCAGTTTTTGATAGAAAAATTTTGGGGCACTCATGCTGCCTACCCACCCTATCACCTCCCAAACACATACATAGTAATACAATCACGACATCAAAAACATTGCAGCATGCACACCAATAGGACAACAGTAACATTACAATAAAGCCAGGCACACAGAGAGGCAAACACACTGAAGTTTGTTTCCTTTTCAAATATTTGGTAGCTCTCAAAAGGGCCATTTTTATGAATGCCTGAGTGCACTGGATGGTCACCTTGAAGATGGATGAAGCCTCCTGAATCGACTCCTCTTTCTCAATAGACTGCACTGAACAGTTCTAAGAGAACATTTTAGAATGGAAATTTTAAAATTTGTATCGATGTGCTATATTGCTTACCTTCCTTACACTCCACAGAACCACTATCTGATTTTGCTCGTTGCAAATGTGGAAGCATAAAACTTTGCACAAAGCAACTTTACATGCTTCACATTCATATTGAGCCTTCTTGGGGCAGCCTTTGGGATTCTTGATCTAGTTCTCTAAAACATAAGATGCTAGAGGACAAGTAGGTTTCCATTTTATTCTTTGGGGTTTACCTGCCTTCTGTGCATTTGACCTACTCTGCTCACCATGCAGGCCTGGTCTGTTCAACTAGCACATCAAAAAAGCTTATCCAAAAGCAGTTAGAAAAATTTCAAAAATGGTGCATCAGGGGCTGGTCCGCCACAGACGCTTGTAAATGGAACAGTTAGGGGTCAAATGGGAAAATCTGCTACTTGTTCAGTCCTGTCTATCTCGCCCAAGTCATCCGCCTGACCCAGTTTGACGGTCCGCTAGCGTGTAAGCGTAGCCGTCTAATTCGGAGTCGATGTCCGAATGTTCTTTAGCCAAAACCACTTTATCTTCTTCACTGGTAGCAAAAGACAGGTTTTTATTGTCAGATGAGTCAAAACTGTCATCATCTGATGCAAATTCATCAAGAATTTGCCGAATTTCGTCGTCAGAAAGGCCACAAAACAACACGCCGCCATTTTGGGCTATTTAAATTCGTGATTTAAATGTCCGATTTGATTGGTCGATTTTTATGTTTATAACCGAATTCTAAAAATATCTTCCACTTATTTCTGTACTTAATTATAATATCTTGGCCTAATTGATATAAGGTTTCAAAAATATAACGTCTGCGATAGGCTGAGAGTGGTCTAGATAATAGTACATGCCCACTACCAATTACTACCTGCTCGTCGTGATACCTACACTACCAATCACTACCTACTCGTCTGTATTGGGTTAAGCATTATTCAATATTTACAAAGCCGAACTACCCCTAAATTTAACCCTAACCCTTATTTAACAGCAGTTTATTTACTTCAATCAATGATGGGTCACTTGGAAGCCACACCTATAATTAACGTCACTGCGGCGGGCGACGCTGAAAAGCAACGGCCAAAACATAGCAGTGCCCGATACTATAAGTATGCCCTGAAAGCCTAGTTTACTGCTCCTCTAGCACCAAGTGCTCCATACAATTACTTACTTTTGCTGAAATCTCTGCTATAGTACTCAGCAATCCATCCAGCAATCTCCAAGGCAGCATCAAACAAATTTTCTAAGCACTTTTGGTATTTGACCACAGAACTTGTTGGCTTGGCTTTCTTCAACAGTCAGGTCAGTCTGTCAACAAAGAGGCTGATGGCGAGTGCCATGCAAAACGGAGATCCACATCAAGAACAAAATCGCCTGCAAGTTGCGTTATTGTCAAATGTACTGAAAATCGTTATATCCTGCATACGACACAAATACGGACTAATTCTTGCGATCCGCTGAAAATTATCTCTTTGGATCACACTTACCGAGATCGAGGAGCTTCGCCGCATGAACGAAGGAGGGGTCTAAGTTTTGCCTTTCATTAATAAGTTCGTCGATATATTGCTTATTATGCTCGTAGGAGACGCCATTGCTAGCTTCGGTTTCGACCAAATGATCGCCATCCATTTTTAGCATTTACCAAAGCGCAAAAGTATGTAGCCAAATGAGCACTATTTACTAAAATTACAGACACGATAGATTCATTTAACTCCGAATACTTAATATGGCTACTCAACGGATGCAGAATTCCTCAAGCACTATAGAACAACAGTTTATTTAGCGCTACAATTTTCTGTTGTGTTGCGTGGTATAATGTGGCAGTGTCATTGGATGGACTCGAAGCGACAGAGATGTCACAAGTAGCCTATATTTAAGTTAGATGTGCAAGAACTTGGAGTCTAGTTTATGTACGAGTGCAAGTACTTTGGTGTAATTGTATACAAGACTACATTTCAGCCAAACTCACTATCTTCACTCTGTTGAATGAAAACTTTATTGATTCCAAAACAACAATAGAAAAGAACAAATACATTGACCATTGTATAGATTGTTGGGATACAAATGGTAGACCCAAAAGGAACCTAAGTCCCGCTAAATCAGGGCCGCCTATTACAAAACGATGCATGTGGCGACAAAAATGTTTAACAGATATTAGGTACAATTGAACTATAAAAAAGTGTTAACTCTGTTCCGACTTCCGTGACTTGTCTCTACTCGACCAGGTAATCTGGCTGTCTAAATCTGGCTACTACGTGGACAAGGACAGCTCTCGACATGCGTGCCATTCTGTGGAGGGCCCTAAACTCTGGAACTCTATTCCGGCAAGTGTTCGCTCCGCAGTTTGCTTTGGCCTCCAGATCTCGACTAAAAACTCGTCTTCCTTTATTCATTTCCTCCTTAGGCTGTCTCTGTCTTCTGAATTCCCCTTGGCTTTTCTAATGGACTCACCATGGAATTTGGCTTGGACAACGATTTTGCTTAGCAGCGACCATCGACTGATGCCTCGAGAATTAGTACAGTAGCGCTATAGAAGTTCTGAGATTAGATTAAAACCAGGCACATCACCCAAATTGCGGGATGAACAGCAGCTGCTGCGTTGTACGGCAGAGATGCCTCTACTTAGTCTAATCGGTGCCAAGTAGGTCGATTAGGGACACTACTTTATGTATGTGATTTGGTTAGGCTAAAAATTTCTCAAACTATTCTGTAGATGAAGACCGGTGTCATATGGAATTCCTCGTAATGTAAATTGTACTTACCCATTCTCACGACGTATGTAGGCCTAAACGCGCAGCGCTACAATAAATTTAAACGCACCTTAATTTACTTTCGATATTTACTATACGAGTACATGGTACTGGCGTATCTGGTCGGGGTTCCCGAGTTCGGGCCTCCATCGAGGTCGACCATTGCTATTGGGATTCGGGTAGATCCGATGATCTTTAGGCGTAGGCATACAATTCCAATCGGTGAATCCTGACTGCTCTGTCAGTAGATACTAGTATTTTAGGCTAGGCCTAACAAATCTGGATCCGCCTCGGTCCCGCCCAACCCCTGCTTTTGTTGGGGACTTCGCGGTTTCGGCGCTCGTTGTCACAGAAACTCTTAATTTTCTTCATCCATGTTCTGGACCCCCTATCTGTAAAGTCGAGTAGCCTACGCAGCTGATACTTAGCACAGGCCTACGTTACTTAAATCTCCTTGACTCTGTGGGCCTGTTTGTAATGCAAGAGACCCCTTTCAAATCGCCGGCCTTTTCCCTTGGGGGTCCGCGATTCTAATAAAACATTTGACTATTCCTTATGGTGACATCATATCTTAGAATAAACTCAGAATATAGCACTCCCTAACTGTGCTGTAGCCTAACTCGTCTGTGCCGTGGTCAACGAATGTCTGCCGCGAGTAGGCCTACTCGCCCACCCCCCCCCAAAAAAAAGATTTACTGAAATATACAATAGCCTTAAGACTACTGTAGAGTGACAACTGGTTAAAAGAGTAGGCAAAACTGCAGAAGGGCTATATGATGTACGCTTGTACGTATCTATATATGTACGCATGTATCTAATCTTAAGTACATATCTCTACTGCACGGAGGATGGTCTATCGAAGACTGATATTTTAAGTGTATTTGAAACCACACAACACATATTACCTCAAAGATTTAGAGCTTAGTTTGGATTAAATTCTGATCTGCCCTTCTCATGTTTCAATCCTATAGATCTCCTTTCTCTGCCCCACCACTCTGGAATAAACTCCCAACAGGACTGCGACAGTTATCTGACCCATCATACGAACTCCTCTATGCTCCACCGCTTGCAATTTCTGCTGTGGCCTTTCACTCAAAACTGAAAACTGTCCTCGTTCACAGACTCCCCTTCTTCCTCTTATCTCTTTCCGCTCCAATCCCAAACACTACCCACCGTAGCTGCCACGCGCTCTGCCTGACCTTTGGATCTCCACCTGGAACAGAACCCCTCTTGCCAATCGATTTTGTTTTGATCGAGTGCCTGTGAAAAAGCTGGTCCCCGTGACGTGGCTTTCGTTGGGCGCTTTAGAAGTCTCAGGATTACGATTACGATAGTTAAAGCATTGTAAACTACTCACAATTGAACCAGTTCTGTCACCTGTGGATCCGAGTTACCCAAGGCCCGTTGTCGTCTGCCTGTCTACCTGCCTGACCTTTCCATCTGGAATTTGAACTGAACTCAATGTTCCCAGATCTGTTGAAGCGGTCGCCCAACGTCACAGATGCATAAGTAAAATCAGAGAATTTCATTCCGACACTGCCTCTTATTCCTGGGCCAAACTTGTTACCACATGATGTACCAGAGTTAGACTGACTGAGGATGGATGAAAGCATCAATAACTGTCAATAGATTGCCTGCAAGTAGCAGACTGTCCTGAAATGTCCCAGACGGTTCTAACGAGGAACTGCAGACCAACCCTGAACCCACGATCATAGAGAAGCGTGTCCACAGAAGTGCCGGCTTCGGAATTAACTGTCGTAAGTGTAAACATCCACATCACAGGAGATATCATAAAGATGTATTATAAGATAGAATGGTCACTAGTAAAACAGATCCCTTTAAAATTGGTCCCAGCAGGTTGCAATGCTCTCTGTGGCAAATAACTCAACAAGAAACATACAAAACCATGTTTTTCAGAAATATCATGCAGAAATCAAAACTCTTAACAATGCAAAGTCAATAAACACAGTACACAAAAGCGTCTACCAATGTGAGCAAGTCCCTGCTGAATTTACACTGTACAAGAGGCAAGATGATCAAGTCAGGCTCTGCAGGACGTCAACATACATTTGCTAGGCATCAAATAACATTTAAACACCTTCAAACTGAGACCCTGTAATAAAGTTACTCCATGAACTTAAAGAATTATTTGAGTTCATTGCATTTAACGCTTAGACTAATTTACTGATTAATCAAGGCATCATCAAAGTTCATCCAACTTGTCATTAGTAAGCGAAAACCCCACAGCAGAAAGCTGAACACGCCATTGTCTTCTGAAACCAGAAAGACTTCAATGTACTTCTAATTTAGACTGCTTCTAGTTATTTACTTATAAATTGTCTGCACTGCTTTCATTTTGCAGAAAATTTTGTTACAGTAAAACGTTAATCATAAACACATTTCTATTCAGTGACTGCATGATAGGTCGACTATATTTTGTGAGCTCGTACATCTAGGCTTCTCAGAATTTAATAACACCTCCATAAGCCATTTGCTGGAAAGGAAATGTGTCCGCATTGGTAACAACCATAATAAGCCCTGCTTGAACACATGTACAAGAACTAAAACAACAGATGGGTCCTACATCCTAAGAGTTTTGACAGATTATAAAACTGAACTAAGTGAGAAAACGAATTTGAAGAAAGCTGGATATACCCTACGTGAACTGTAAGATGGCCACTTAACAAGTTAATTTTAAATTTTTTTACAATCTCAGTGACAATTAAGTTATTGATATTTGAATGCTTAAATTACAAGAAGGCTATTCCACTAAATATACTAATGCAGAAAAACAGGTGAAACAGCATTATAGCAAGTGGCTTTAAAAGATAGTTACTTCAATGAATGCATATGTCACTCACACTGGAATAGTTTTCGTGAGCAAAGTAGTCAGTTGCTTCATCCCAAACACCTTTGAAATTCATTCTGCACGAACAAAAGCCAAACGATTTTAAATCTGCACAAAACAAAATCTATTACCTCACAGACGAGATCTCTTGGATTTTTAAACATGAGAAGTGCCAACCTAAAACACGCTACTCACGCTTACAATGAATTACAGTCCAAACACAGCAAATATGGGCAAACAGATGAATGCAAAAATTAGACAATCACTTGCACAGCATCTGTACTTAGTTTGGCAAAATGTCCTAGTACTACATTGAATCAGCTGATCTCTCTGTTCCATGCATGCTCAACCGTCATACCAACAAATATTGCACTCGAGCAGTGGACACTATGACTGTTGTTGTCCCTCATACCATAACAGTTTTGGACTCCAGAGCGTTCTCGGTTGCTGGGCCACAGTTTTGGAATTCACTACCAAGTTCGATTCATTCTGTCAGTTCTAAGCTTAAGACTCATCTGTTTCAACTAGCTTCCCACCATAGCCTAACCTACAGGAATTCGACCTGGCTTCTCCAATGTGTTATGATTTTGATTATGATTTCACTAGAAGCAACCATTGATTGATGCCTTGATCATTATGATAACCGTGCCATAACAGCTATTAGAATAGATTTGATTACTCCATTCTGTTATGCCATATTTCCCTCTCCCTCTTTCTCTCTCTCTTCCTCTCTCACTCCCTCTCCCTTTCCTTCTTGGTACATCCACTTCAATCTTCCTTTGATTCTACCCAGATCCGCTCTTGTCCACTGTTCTCTCCTCTCTCTCTCTCTCTCTCTCTCTCTCTCTCTCTCTCTCTCTGTCCCCGTCCCTCTCCTCCCAGTCCCTGTTCTTCCCTTCTTCATGTCTCTATTTCACTTTCTCAGCACCTCTGCTTCTCCCTGCCCCTTCTTCCTTCCCCACTCTTTTCCACCTCCCAATGGATCCCCTCCAATCTTTCTCTGACTCTATCCTCATCGGCTTCCTCCGTGGCTCCTGTCTCTGTCTCTTTCACTGTCCCTATCCCTGTCCTTTCCCTTTCCCCTACCTCTCCCCTTTCTATCTTGATCAGACCGAGCCACCGTCATTTAAATGTACCATGTACTAAATGGACCACAGATGAAATGCACTAAGTGGATCATGGACCAGGAGTACGGATTACACTTGTCTTAGCCTTTTATTGTATAGATTGGTGCCATAGCAGGCTGAACAACTAAAACATACTAAATCCTTCTTTTGACACCCAACTTGTGCGAAATATTGCTATTGCCTGTAATCAGTTTTAGAAGCAATACCCCAATCAATTTAAAGTTTTTTAAACTGTTTAGTCCATGCATAGTCTCAAACTTAGTCTACAGTACTCACAGGAAAAAGTTTGAAATCAACACAGAAAGTGCACT
Source organism: Norana najaformis (assembly GCA_964023275.1). Taxonomy (NCBI): domain Eukaryota; kingdom Metazoa; phylum Annelida; class Clitellata; order Crassiclitellata; family Hormogastridae; genus Norana; species Norana najaformis. The sequence goes on along the minus strand of OZ029915.1, from coordinate 32,527,665 downwards.
TACTTCAAACCCTGACCTCTGAGCTCAACCAAATGAATTTTAACAATTATCTTGTAACGCTCGTAATTTAGCTCTGTAGAAAAATAAAAGTGAACAGTACTTAGTTCAACTCGCAAACACTACAGCATTTAAAGAAAAATAATTAATATTTGAAGTTATCACATACCAAATTACTGATCCAACTCAGCATCACACAAAACTGGATTTGAAAAAGCACACAACACTGTACATTTCAGAAGAATTTTTATAAGATAACTACAGTTTTCTACTTCAAAACAAATGCTTAAACTTCAGCAAGGCAAATACTAGCAAGCTTCAGTCCCTTCAATCAATCTTACACTAGCCATGCCAAGTTGGGTCCCTGAACAGATGGCTGCTTGACTTGAAGCATTGTTCTAATCATCCATTAGCCTCTAAAATGGGGACAGGTTCAGAGGGAAAACTAACTCGGCGTACCAGTACTTTATATCAGTTTATGCCAATACCGCAAATGACACATCTTCTTGAAAGCAAATAAAAAACACTTCTGCACATAAACTCAAGTACATTATGCCCTTGCATCAAATATTCTACTGAAACTATATCCCACTCATCATACTGTTCTGCTTAACACAGTTTAAAATCTTCACTGGTCTCTCTTCCTCGTGGAATATATCTCCTACTAAACTGTTCCGCTTGTTGCAGCTCAAAATCATGTCTACACATGCATGAATTTACATACATACTAGTGAACTAAACTGCATAATGCAACAACAGTTGAAAACGTGTTTGCCAAGTCTTGGCAGAACATTGTATAAAACCTCAGCCTTGCTCATGGCCAACTGCTCTGGAAAATATCACGAAGTGCACACCTAAAGTTAGTCATCAAATTACTGAAAAACAAAGTTTCCTGTTAAACCTTTCAGAATGTGAATCAGCACACTAAGATTTGTATTTACAAATCAAGGCTGAATTAGGTCAGCCTGTCAGTAAAATTCATCAATGCCAAATTTCCTCACACATTAATTGGTCAAGCCAACTATGGTAATTGATTCATAATAGTTAAAAAACAATTAAAATCAAATACCTTTGACCTTCTCTTTAATTTGGTCAGCGATTTGCTGTGTCCAAAAAGCAATCTCTTCAGCATCATAAACTTTATCCTTCAAGTTTTCTTTCATAACATTGGCCATTATTTCCTTTACTACCTGAGGTTTAAATCTTAAAAGAAAAAAGACAACTGCTTAATATTTAACAGAACATTTGACACAGCTTTTGGGCATGCACAGGTAATCTTCTCAGTAGTGTCTTTTGTAGCAGTTATTGTTTGCAATGTAATGACATCCGCTCTGCTGTTCTTGTAGTTGTGTCATATAATAATTGTAATTGTAAATGTAATCAGACTCATCAGAGGCACTTCCGGCCCAATGTCCCAGAACTAATATGGTCTTCAAACGCTTGCGGAAAACAGAGCGGAGAGAAAGAGGAATTCCCGCCGGTCACAGAGGTCACAGGTCGTTCCATGAAGTAGGGCCAACAACTGGAAGCTGTGCTGCTGTGTGATGGTAGTGCGAACCATAGGGACCACCAGGTCTCCCTAAAAAGCTGATCACAGCAGTTGGCGACCAGGGACAGTAGAAACAGGACACAAAGTTCCCTTAGACAAATCGAACCACAGCCAGCAAGGCAGCTGCTCATAAGGACCAGAATGCATATATGCTAGACCAATGTCTTAACCTAATATGCCATGATAAATAAAGTCCACAGTTGATTTAGCCAGCATAAAGCTATGACCTTAACAGAAATGTTGCAAATCTAGATATAGTCAACCAGTCCCTATAATGAGCTTTTAGCCCTAAATTCCATTCCCAAGATGCCACTTTTCAAAATCCCAAAGACATCAAAGAGGGAAGTCGATGTGCTGTTGTGGCCCCACTCATGAGTTTAACCTCTACTTCAGCTATATAAGACAACACAAACAGTCATTGATATTCAAACATTGATAGTCTGATGTCAGCTCTCCAAAGACTCATATATGCCCATTTTAAAAATAGGCTGCAGAAACTAATACAAGACTTATCTGTATGTATTCAAATAAAAAGATTTTGTTAAACATTCAGAACATACTGAAATTCAAAACTAATTTATTCTTCATAGAAGCATATATATTTTTTATTAATATTATGTGCAAGACAAGCAATGCATAAATTTAAGAACTGCAGTCACTGCACTAGAACAACACAAAAGATAAAACTTCTGAACGTTTTAAATAACTGATGTAATTAAATTATGTTTCTACAATAATTAATTGTACTTCCATATGCATTACTTCAAATTTGTCAAAACTTAAGCCAATTAGTACTACTATGTCTAAAGATTATGAAAACTGTACCAATTTTTTATTCAGACATGCCTATTTCTTAGATGTGTAGAAACCTGCTGTTCAGCAACTTTGGCATTTAACTGTGTTTACTGACTGCTTTGGTGAGTGTTGCAAAGTTATTTGCAGCCAATAATAAAATGTTTAGACTTTATAGGCATTTCTTTTGTGCCAATTTCTTTTTAAGACAAAAGCTATATCACTGCTTTACTGACATCCATGATGACATCAGCCAAGACAAATCTGAAACAATAACAATGTGCAAAGTGTCTTTGTAAAGTTCTGCAAAAAGGCAATAATGGGCTATAGTATAGTCATACCACACCAGCCGAAAATAAAAGATTTCTACCTGTCAGTTGATGAATGTAATTACATCAGCACTAGATTACATCAACACTTCACCTCTTTCGGTTTCTGCGCAGGTCTTTCACTCAAGACTGAAAACACTTCTTTTCCAAAAATCTTATCCTGATTCTTCCTCTTCCCCTCATCTCTCTTCTCGCTTCAATTTCAAACAGCATCCACCGTAGCCGTCAGACTGTCTGAGTGCCTGACTCCTGGATCTTGACCCTTTTGCCTATCGATTTTGTTTTGACTGAGCGCCTGTGAATAAGCTGGTTCCCGCGACTTAGCTTTTGTTGAGCGCTGTAGAAATCCCGAGATTACGATTACGATTAGATGGTAGAGTGTAGATTTATCAGTAACTGACTAACAATCTTCACTTTCAAAAACAACTGTCACCTACCCATAACTGCCTGTGTTTCAACAACAAACCTATCCATTTTGGTAAACGCTCAACCAAATCATGCTGAAATCCATACATGTAATATTATTCAAATGAGTGTTATACAGACCAGCTGTACATAAAGAATGGCCACTACATGACCAAGCAGGTTCTCAACCACTGGTTATAATTATTCCACATCACCAATAATTATCATGGGTGTTTGAGAACTACTGGCATTAAATGGCTACAATCTTAAGTGTTTTCGTTATGCCCCCACCCTTATGAATAGATAGATTAACCACTCAGAGGAGAAGAATGCAAACTATACACCTAGCCCTGTCCTAATTGTCATGGGATGACGGGATGCCATAAAGACTGGCTATAATCACTGCCTAGCATAATGGGTCAGAAATTGAATACTTGGCAGCTCAAACCGGTATTATGGCATATATACCAGATAGTGCTAATGCTGTGCATTTTGGAGGTTATCTAAATTATTTTGTTTCAATTGTTTGTTATACTGACAATATGCGTCTATTGAAGACTATGCACAGAGGAGCAACTGCAATGAGAAAAACTGTAAAAATGCTCTCCCGATGGGATGCTTTTCTAAACACAAATTAGTGAAGGTAGGAAGGGAATAACTCACAGCTGGTGCCAAACTAATGCTTGAGCTTCTGTTTCATGCACATCCACATAATCTCCATATTCTGAGTGTGGACCTCTGCTGACTGGTGGCTATAAGATGGCTTCAAAAGACCAACATGGCTGGTGGTCTTTACCTGTGCCTTTTACATACAGTATATGTGTTCTTTAGGTGTTTAAGTCATATTCCCAGTACAGATGCTGTGCAAGTGATTGTCTAATTTTTGCATTCATCTGTTTGCCCATATTTGCTATGTTTGGACTGTAATTCATTGTAAGCGTGAGTAGCGTGTTTTAGGTTGGCACTTCTCATATACTCTTAGGGGAAATTAAAGTGTAAGATTGGTGTTGTTCAAAGTACTGGCCAAAGTACTTAAGTAAAAGTACACATAAGTACTTGAGTGAAAGTAAAGTACTCATCAGCGATTTTACTTGAGTAAAGGTAAAGCAGTATTCTTGTACATAGTACTTTTAAAGTAGTAGTAACAAGAACTGAGTGCATGCAACTATGTACGTATATGCACAGATGTATGCATATATGTACGTGTATAACCCATGTATATGTGTATACACTTGTAACTAAGTAAAATTACTGCAAATTTAATGAAATATTACTTCATTACAAGTAAAACTCTTTCCATTTTTTGAACTTCCTTACAAGCACTAAAACTTTTACTTAAGTACAGTACTGCATTACCTTTACTCTGTTACTTTGCAACACTGCATAAGATTATCTATGGTTCAAAATGTGCTGGCTTTGTGGGCCACACCCGGACCCTGCTAAGGCACTTATGACACTCTCAATGTCCCCTACTCGTTATGGGGCTTGCTGTCCCAGACCCCCTCAGTTTTCATCAAGGAACCTGACCCTCTGGCCAAAGAGTCACGTACGCCATGGGTGAGTAGGAAGGCACATAGCAGGAGAGGGGCAGGTAGGGAAGAAAATTTATAATGCATATTCATACGACGTCGCGGTCGTGGCTTATGTCAGAGATTTGAATCTCGGGCTAGTACGGTTCGTACACAGCTAGGCTACCTTAAATGGCGTGGCGCCCATCAAACTGACAGCGGTGGTGCAGGATCTCAGCCGATTAATTCATTGATAAATGTGGGTCGAGACCATGCTGTCGCTATAGAAAAACGTGTATATTTACATTTACAATCTATATTGACTTATTATCTTTAAAATGACGGTAGCCCTACATGCTCACCTTTCTTTAATCAAATCCCGAATTTCGCCACTTTTTAAGAACTTTTCTACGCCACTGGGTTCTGCTTCTTCCTCATCGACTGTCATGGATTCTAGTTCTTCGGCGTATTCTTCCACATCTGTCGTGTCTTCGGTCTCCATTGCCTTTTAAATACCGTCGAATGGTTTTCAAATATTACTTATTCTATCAAGCTAACTATAGAATTTCATAAATTTGTGGGAAAACTTTATAGTTTTAATATTATTCAAATCTGATGCTACTTCGCCTTAACTTTTCCGTAACTTCTGACTCTCATAACCTAACAACCATAATTCTAAGGCTGAGCAACGGTTGTCTGCTATCGGAAAAGGAATACAGCCTGACAGGAAGAGAAACTGGTGCAAAATAATTTTATATCTGCGTTGAAAATTGAAGTGTGGCGACACCTGTACGCTAGCAAGTAAACGCATTTATCGTGGTCGTAATCCTGAGATTCCTACAGCGCCCAACGAAATCTAAATGATGGAACCAGCGTATTCACAGGCGCTCAGTCAAAACAGAATCGATAGGGAGGCAAGATCAGATTCGTTTCCAGGTCAAGATCCAACTCCTAGGCATGCAAACAGTAAGACAGCTACCGAGCTACGGTGGATGGTGTTTACAGTTGGAGTTATAAGTAGAAAAATTGATAACAGATGACATTTCATCGAGGTTTTTGAGCTGAATTTACATTTAGTCGACTGAAATAATTACTGAATAAAGAACATCGACGAAATTTGTAAGTACTCGAGTACTAAGAAACTACTCGAATCTGTTTAGGACTCGAGTACTCGCGAGTTCTTGTTGGTCTCACAAAGTCAAACATGCAGAAACTCCAAAGAGTTCAGAACTCCTTGGCTAGAGCCATAAAAATACTTCAAAACATGAGCATATAACCCCTGCGCTTAAATCTTTACATTGGCTTCCTATTCAACAAAGGATTTGTTTCAAACTGGGACTTATACGGGCAACCACAGTACTTAAAATCAGTCCTTATTCTCCAGACTTACCATATTATTCTTTCTCTGGTCATACATTGGGCTAGAACAGTTCTCGGTAAACGCGCTTTTTGGTTGCTGGACCTAAACTATGGAACTCTTTCCCTGTGTCTGTTCATTCTGCTCAGTCGCTTCTGTCATTTCGTTCTCAACTTAAACCTACATGTTTCAAATTGCTTATTCACCGTAGGCTGCCTCGCTGTCTTGTAGACTGACCTTCTGAATATTGACCTGATTGTGGCTTGGCTTTGGTGCGCCTTCGGTTGATGCCTTGTGCATTAACACCGGCGCATTAGAAGTTGCTTATTATTATTATTTTATTATTATTATTATTTTATTATTATTATTTTATTATTATTATTATTATTATTATTGTTATTTACATTCATCAACTCTTTTATTCGTTGTAGTTATCATGCCTCAAAGACAACAAACTAAGGGGATAAATTTTGTAAAAAATGGTGAAGTACGGATTTTGCTTTGGGATGATCATGTCACGTGGAAATGTCGCGTAAATGGGGGGGGGGAGTCATAAAAATGTCGGAAACTTGAAAATATCCCACCACTCTGGAATAAACTCCTCCAGAACTGCGATAGTTTTCTGACCCATCATACAAACTCACCGATGCTCCACCGCTTGCAACTTCTGCTTCGGCCGTTCATTCAAAACTGAAAACATTCCTCTTCCACAGATCATATTCTGACACCCCTTCTTCCTTTTCTCTCTCTCTGCTCTCCAACCCCAAACATCACCCACCGTAACTGTCACGCTGTCTCTCTGCCTGACTCTTGGATCTTGACCTGGAACCGAACCCTTTTGCCTATCGATTTTGTTTTGACTGAGCGCCTGTGAATAAGCTGGTCCCCGCGGCGCGGCTTTCGTCGGGCGCTGTAGAAATCTTGGAATTACGATTACGATAGATTCCTTGTTGAGCTTCCTTATAAAAAAAACGATAAATATTAAATTCAAAGTGAAACCGTAGAATAGAAAAATTTGATTTATTCTTTGCCTACCTTGTAAAAAATTTCGCATGAAGTTTTACTGCAGCCATCTGGAATTACGGAGTTATTTAGAGTCATTTTGGTGAAACAAAGCAAGGCTCAATTTAGGCTTTCATGCAAACAGCGCCTTCCAGCCACCTAGCGACCAAAGAAGTCATTAATGTTTTAAAAAAATGGAGGACGAGGGAAGGTAATCGGGTTGATTTGTTTAGTTTTAAAGTACTGTTAAATAGATATATACTGATATGCGATAAATGTTATACGTTTCAAACATTGTATGAGCTCGCGTTCAATATAAGAGGAGTACTCTCAGTAGTATGCAAGCTGTATATACTGACAAGATTACACGGGCTACTTCGTAGCACTGGTTGGCAGAAATGATTTTGTTGCAGCGTTGCTGATAATAGGACATACTAAGAGTTATTGTCACTGAGCGTTAAGTACACGAACAGTCGATGGCATTGGAACAAGATAACATGCAGACAGTTGCGTGGCAGACTCAGAAAAACGCCGATTGATGTTCGTGCCTAAAACAGCAAGGCCTTGATTCAATGATCCTCGGAACTATCGCCCAACATCGAATTTGTTATGCCAAAACCTATTGAGAGACTCTTCTACAACTAGTTCTTGCCTTACTTTATGGTTGTTTGTGACACCACGCCTGCTTGTATGGTTTAGGGCGTTTCACTTTATCAAAAAACCTTGCAAGCTATCTTCTATTCCAGATATTCTACAATGGTTCAGTTGTATATTGAATTTGTGGCTTAGTTTTGGAGTATTCTTGTATTGACACTTACGTGATCTTAACTTGCCATGTTGAAAGGTCCTTCGGTGTTAAGTATTCTGTGTAAGTGGTTCAGTGTGCTTCCTAACTGACCACACAGTCAAATGGTGGGCCTGGTTGCTGTGAGTCTGAAGGGCTGGTTGTGCCATTGTTGTCTTCCACACATTCATCCCTTGCTTTGTACTTTGCAGAAATGTCAGCCTTTCAATCATGGCATGACTGGGTCTTGCCAAACCTGTGCTGATCTGTTCTCAAATCAGTTTCAAATGCTAAGGCATGACCCATAGTGGTCTTCCTTTTATGCTGACTGAGTAAATGAATATGAATGAATGAGTTTTATGTACACCTGGATATCAGAACTGAGTTTAACGTGTTCTTCACTGTGACCAGTTCTCTTGGCATTGATAAGGCTTCCCATTATCATTGTGTACAAATTTTCAGCTATCTTTTTTCAGCTGTTTGTGATGCTACTTTCTGCTATTTCATTGTCAGAGTAACAGGTCCATCACTGTGCAGTGCTAGGTCATTGTAATGAGTGGTCCTTCTGTCCTCTGAAACTTCTGCCTTCTTAGCACTCTCCACATTGAAAATCAGTGCAACTGCATATCATTTCAAATCCTTGTTAACCAGCTCACAGGTGAACAGTATAAATCTTTCCCTGTTTGTCCATCAGTACACAATATGAAGTTTTTCTGAGTGTATTCTATAGTGCAGTTATCATAATGCATAAAACTTCAGTTGATGGTTGATTCAGATGAGACTGTCAAAATCATAATGCATTAGAGAAGCCTGGTTGAACTCTGATAAGCCAGAGAAAAACACAAGCAAGTACTTGGAGAGCAGAATTAGATGAGGTACTGTCGAATGAAAGAAATAGTTTCGTATCTTTGGCATACAATTGGTAATCTAGAGAGCTTTAGTGAACCGAGTGTATATATACAATGTAAACAAGAACAGGCCTAACACAGACCCTTGTGTAACACCACAGTTCAAGACAGTTAGCACAGAAGTGAACTGATTGATATGGAATGAATAAGTATGAGGGTGCATGTAGGATGCAAACTAGCGAGAGCAGGACCAGAAAAGCCAAACCATTGTTTGAGTTGGTGTAGGAATACATAATTGACAGTAGAAAGATCAAGTAAAATGAGAGCTGTTACTTTTCCTTTGTCCAGTGAGCTAATTATTTAATTGTAGATGGCGAGTGTAGGTTCAGTGGGACAGTATTACAGTAGGCAGATTGGAAAGGGTGGTTCAGTTTATGTGACGAAAGTGACGACTCAAGTGGTTCACAACTACCTATTCCAGGATTTTGGAGGTGAAATTAAGATAGTCAGATAGGAGATATAGTTTGATAGATGAGATAGTTTGATAGATGAGCAAGATGACATTTTAAAAAAAGTGTGAACTATGGCATGTACAGAGCTGGCATGAAAGTATACTTCAGAGAGAGAGAGAGAGAGAGAGAGAGAGAGAGAGAGAGAGAGAGAGAGAGAGAGAGAGAGAGAGAGAGAGAGAGACTGACAATGGATGTGATAATTGGGACCAAGACATCAAAGCAGTCTTGTGGACAAGCAGTGGGCATGAAATCTAGAGCATGCTGCTTATCAGGATATGAGAAGATTAAATTATGAATTTTGGCCAGAGTTGTTGTTTGAAGTAAACTGGACTTGGGTTTTGAGGCCATCAGAGGAAGGAACTGTAGAAAACCAAATTTCAAGATCTTGTGTGAGAAAAACCAAAGAATCTATTGGCAAGGAAAGAATGCGATGAAGAATATGGTAGTGTATTGCCTACATCTTGGCCTGCCATAGTAACTTCAGAAAAGAAGAGCTTTCAGAGACAATGTAAAACAAGTACATGGATTTAACTGCTAAGACAAGTGTATGAATAATACAACAACACTGGTGCCTGAATTTGAGGAGATGAGGGGGTAAATGAGAGCATCACCAACACCGTTCAAGCTGACTGCATAGCCTCATGACAGCATTTATTTCTGAGTTGTACCTGGGCTGAAAAGGACATTCAGCAATCCTCTTGCACTTTGTCCAGGATTTAAGATAAAGTTGAATTTAGTTGGATGGCAAGCTTGGTAGTTGTCTGTGCTGGGATAACCACAGTAGGGAAGCAAGACTGTTGGCTTTGTAGGTTGAACCATTAAGCAATTTCTAAGGTCTGTAACTAATGAAAGAGTGTGTGGAAGGCAGTTTTATGACAAAAGAAACCTGAGCAGTAATTGCACATGTGGCTCAAAAGAAGATATTTTTCACACCAGAAGTATGAGAGTGGATTATAAGGAGATAAGTGTGTGGTCGATGTCATGAGTTGGAAAGGAGCTGCACAAGAACAACAGCAGATAGAAACAGGAGATCCTTAAACTTTTGTCCTGCATTGTTCAGCATGTCCATATGCATATTGAATTTGCCCATTATAATAAAAAGTTCAGAAGAAGGGACCATGAATTCAAGGAGTGATTGGAATTCTGTGAAAAATTTAGAAAGTGAGGAGAGGGAGAACAATAAACGACAAAGCTGAGCTGATTTCCTGAGTCCAGGTTGGAGGTAAGGATTCAGATGACTTCAGGCAAGTAAGTAAGTAAGTAAGACATTTGTTAACGTGCCATATGTCCATCGGCTGAGCGAGGAATCATAGGCGTGGGTCAGTCGCTTCGGTCAGACAACAAAAGCAAGATGGTACAAGTAGGTGTTAAGCTGCTTTACGAAAATGTCTAAGTAGATGTTGTTGTGAGTGATGTAAACAGGGAGACTGTTCCAGGTGACTGGTGCAGAATTGCTGAATCTGCATCTGGAGAATTCAGACCGATAGTCACCGATGTCAGGAAGAGACAAACGGCTTTGTGTAGCCGAACGCAGAGATCTGGGTGGCTGATAGTGCTGTAAGGATGATGACAGATGAAGCAGGCTGATTGGTTGAGAGAGTCTTACGTGTAAGGAGAGCTATCTTGTAAGTAATCCTGGAACTGATAGGCAGCCAGTGTAACTTTGGATTTACCACAATCTGCCATTGCAACACTTTTTCAGGATTTATTCAGGATTGGAATAGGCGAAGAGAAGTGATCAAGTTTCACGGATACTTATGAAAGCTACTTTGCCACCAAGTCCATCCGACAAAGGTTCGTTTAGGAGAGAAAAGGAAGTAGATGTTATTTCCAAAATGAAGAAAGGTGTGTCAGATGGTTTGAGCTGAGTTTCTTTGAGAGCAAGAACATCTACAGGGTGATCCAAGATGTAATTATGAAGAGAAGACATTCTGGTTAGAATAGATGTTAAGGTGGCAGAAATTTATTTGTTTCAAGATGACATTGTCACCAGAAAGAAGCAGCAGAAAGTAAACTAACTTAATGAGCAGCTCCGATGAGTTTTGACCCAGTTGTGGATTTCGAGAAACGGCAGAATGTTGAAGGAACAGACCATGTTAGAAATATGTTTTAGACGTGGCCAGTTGGATAAGGTAGAAGGGGTAGACATCAGAAGGATAGTGAAATAAATCAAGGAGTTTATTCCAACGATGACATGAGGTGATGCCTGGGAAGATCAAGTAGGCAAGTGTAACAGTGAATAGAAAAGAGGGAAAGTAATAGTGAAATTTACAGTGAAGGAGGTGTATAGCATCATATTAATTTGAAAAAGTGTTGCAATGGCAGATTGTGGTAGAACATAGATATCTTTGTGGATGAGCATAAAAAGGCCAATCCAAAAACGCACTGTATCTATTACAGATGGAGTGGTAAAAGAACTTTTAGTGTGCAAAAATGTCTTAAAACAGTTACTTTTTAAAATGTAGCTGATGATGTGGCAGTTAAGTATCTGTCTGCAGGCTTTTACACACATAGCCCCAAACCAACACAGTTTAGTCCCCAGTCAACTGAAGACAAGTTCAGAGTTCCTGGTCTATGCTCTACTGAGGATGAGTAATGGCAACAGCCCAGTAAAGCATACATAGCATAATAAAGATAGGCCATGAAATTTCTTGCACAACACTAGCTGTGTTTTTGCTTTTTCACGTCTCATGGGCAATTCTATAACAAGAAAAGATTATTTATAACTGTAACTTTGTTTGTTTCAGTGAATCATTTTCATTTTCGATGGACGATGATTGCATCGTCATTGCAGATGTCTATGACTCCAATGAAATGGCCTACAATGTGCTCGAGCAGGCGCTGGAGACTGAGGCAGCAATGATTGTAATTGAGCCTTACCAGTTGGGAGATGAGACGTCCCGCTGGATCCGAGTGGGAAACTGTCTGCATAAAACTAGCGTTTTGACTGCTGCTGGTTGCTTTTTGTTGGGACAGCTGTTCCCAAAGAATAACATAGGATGTGTTTCTCTCAGTTTAGGCAGCCTGCTGTGTGCAACCATTTACGCAATTTCCTGGCAGTTTGATCCGTGCTGCAAGTATCAAGTTGAGACTGATGCTAGGAAACTTGAACAGATTCCATTTGAGAGTTTATCATCAACTTCACCTGTCGTTTTGGTTCGAAAGGATGATACTCGTAGGAAAATTCTTCACAACACTCTAGCAGTTACCTCAGGGATATACTGTGCTATGAGATGCTTTCACTGGTACCAGCAGTCCATTCTGTGTTCCTAGATTTACCTTTTAGATGTTTACAATCAAAGTATAATATATAGTTGATAGACTTAAGTTCTGTAAGAGGATGCTTTGTGATGCTTTATTTTGTAAAAGGATTTCTGTGGAAATTTTAGTACCTGAGTGACCCTTCTGTTTACACGCCTTTTGCATAGAACGAGGAATTACTAGTGATAAGGTTTTTTGATGCATTTAAGACGTCTTGATTCATAGTTTCTCTGGTCAGTGTTATACATGTTGCTCTTTTCCTTTTCAGATGACTTTTCTTTCACAATATTTTATTACACGTTTTTATGAAAGTTCATGATGGTGACTGGTGTTCTTAGCAGAAACTGCAAATCAGTCAAGTGTTAGGTGTGCTACATAAGTTATATATTACTGGTACATTGCATTACATTAAAGTCCAGAAGATCCATCCTCCAAGTCTAACATGCTGTGTTGGGACAAGTGAAAGCTGTAACCTTGAACTCTGTTGGGTTGTCCCTAAATAACATTTGCAAAAAATGACCTGCTTTGAACCCTTCCATTCTCTTGTCTGCATTTGGCTTTACCCTCCGCAACCCCTTTTCAGACGACCACTGTCCAATGGAGTGCCAAGGCCTAAATTAGGCCAGCCTGCTGATTGTGCAGGGCTAACTGCTGCATGGTTGGGTATTTGGGTATTCATACTGTTGCATTCAAGAAAGGCACTCTAAATGGATCCAAAGCAGTGCAGATGGTATGCTGTGTGACTGAAGTTGATTTTTAAGGCACAGGGTATACTGAAATTTAAATTCTAAATTTAAATGCAGATGTCCACATTGGGGATATCTGTCTGCATTTAGGTGACCTTTTCCTCCCAACTTCTGCTGACATACTTTAGGGAAGACGCTTATGCTGTCATTCAGAGTTCGACCGTACGTACGGAACGTACGCTATTTTTTCTGCTGAAATGCGTACCGTACGCGTACGCTATTTTTTGGCTAAATTAATAAATAGCGTACGCTAATTTTTCTGCATTACGTGTTAGTCGAAATATTTTTTTTTATTATAGAATTAACAAAGAATAACAAAAATTAAAAATTAAAGAATGGAAAACGTTTTAAAACAATTCCGTGAACGACGAGAAAATGACGAGAAAAAAAATGTGACGTCACGAGAAGCAACTAATATTAAAGGCTGCTCATACGTACGGAATACGAACGTACCGTATGGCGTACGCTATTATTTTTAGTAAATTACGTACCGTACGCGTACGCTATCTTCTGCCCTAACGTACGGTCGAACTTTGCTGTCATTAACTGGTGATAAACAAAGAATAAAATTCTATTTCATATGAATTTTTCTTTGTTATCTCATGCTTGAGCTTCACCTTGGTACTGCTACCCTTCGATTCCTTCCAAGACTTCTGGATTCTGATGTTAAAAGAAAAAAATTATGCTATATTTTTACTGTGTTGTTTTACAAAAACTGTTAATTGTGGCTGTTATTGTTGGTGCTTTGCAACAGCTAGAGTTTAATGATGTAACCATTCAGCTATTTTGAGTTTTGAGTAATCATGATTTTAAAGAGATTAAATATCTTGACAGCTTTCATGTTTTTGTGTTAGTTTTCATGAATTACTGGTTCATCATCATTATTGGAGAAATTATCAGATTACTCTAACAAGATTGCGTTAAATCCATACTAGTGATGAAACTGTGACATATTTGGAAATTCAGTAGAGGTAGGGCTATTGTGGTTATAGTGCATGCTTGTTTTATCAAATATTCAAATTTGCACATTTAATTACTTGTCTTTCCTGCTTAAATTGGACAGGAGCTTGCGTTGAAAAATTTACCATGCACGTAAAGGTAGAGGTCACAGATGCAGTATCTAAATTGTGTACAAGTAAAAAATTCTGGTTGTGTAATCATGATCTCAGATATAGTGCTACTGAAAAGCAAAGTGCACAGCACCAGCTTATTTATTAGTGCTGCATCGAGTCAGAGGGTTTATCCAGAGATGCTTTGTGAAGAACAAGATCTGGCTGCCCGGTGACCAAAGGAGGAAGTAGACAGGAGCTGTTATGGAGGGTTGTGTTTAAGCTGAGAGAAATAGGAAGACTGCAGATTGGATGGATTAGGGTAAGATTTCTTGAAGAGATGGGACTTTAATTTATATGGACAGCCAGAGGAATGATAGGCATTGGGCTTGGGACAAATGATGCTGGATGAACAGCATGCAGGGTGGAGGAAAGAAGATTTTTGCAGAATTCCGATGGGAGATTGTTCAAGAGGCGAGGTGCAGTGTGGAATAAGGAGTGGTTAGAGATGAGCAGTGACTGGCAATGTTTGCTTTATGCTACTTACTTGCATGTGCAGTTATTTTGTGAGTTTTTGTATAATTTAAGAGTTAAATTCTGCTAACTGTTGGTGTATTTAGCCCATTATGTATGTTCAGAAGGCCAAAACAAGGTTTCCATGCTCGTGTTGCAAAACCCTATGGCATGCCAGCCTATGTTGTGAAGTTCCCACAGAGAGGTACGATCATATTCATCTGGCCCACTTAATACACTGGGTTACTTAGGTGGTCAGCAGCTCCTACCAGGACCTTGTGAATGCGGCTTTAACCTCTAGCCTCTAGACCACTAGCCCCAGTACATAGGCACCTGCGCACTGGGGCAAGATCGGTCGCTTGCCCCTCATGAAATTCACCTCTGAACACTTGGCCTACATAAGGCTGGGACAACGTGACCTAGTTTTCATGTTCTGCCCCCTCATGACAGATTTTTGTGTGCACTCATGCGTTCATACCGTGGAAACTTTGTGATACAGGGTTAAGCTTGCTGTCTCCACTAACAGCACACAGGTATTTTAAAGAAAAACAACTTAAAACAACTGAAAACAACTACCCCTTGTAGCGCCTCTGATGAGTTTATCTTGAAGTTGTGCTTTATCAATTCTTAATTACAATTACATGTATTGTTTGAGGCATTTAACAGTATTCATGTTGTTTTAAAAGCTGTTCGTGAGGAGTTCATTGACTTCTGTAAAATTTTCCAGAAAAGCTGATTGGCAATGGTTATGATATATCAGTTAGTGGCAAATTTTTTTTAGTTAAGTTGTGCTTGCAGTACCACAGAGAAAGCACATCCTGGAGTGATCATGTTAAAGAATATAGAAGTATATAGTATATAATTATGTAGCAGTCATTGGAATAGAGAGTTGTTCAACAAATACGAAGATGTTGACAAAGCTGCCGTAGCCTGGTTCATCAAGTGAGTCTGGACTGCAGATTTCCAGAAGACCAGTTGCGAGAACAGAAGGTGTTTAAGTTATACATCTAGGTAGACGTAGCGAACTATGACACTGGACAAACCGAGATTACTAGATTAGCTGTAAAGCAGGTTATTATAAGCTACTTGATAAAACTGACAATGAATGTAAGTACGGGCTTGCAAACAGTGCCATGATTGTATATAGGCCTGTATTCTTATCAAGAAATTTAAGGCCGGAATTATAAGACATTTGATTATATGGTATCCTACATTCTGGAGGATTAAGAACCGAGGGAGTCCATAGTTTGTATATGTATTTACCACCTTAGATGCAGGCATCAGTTGTGCGGTCTTAGCACAGCTTCAGGCTTAAGAATGCAACAAAGTCAAAAATTAGTGATCTGGCTGACCACCTGTACTGTACAAGAGTCAAGAATATTTTAATCAGTCAACATAGATCATGTGTATGCTCTTTGCCAATCACTCAAAGACAAACGTGAGACATTCTAATAAAGGTGTAACTTGTCCTTGGTCAATTTCTTTAATATAACATGATTTTAAAGCCTTGTAGTTTAGGCCAAATAGATGTGCAATCTTGCACGGACCAGGATGAGGGTAAAAAATGCTACTGCCAACATCGAAAAAATCAGAGGGCACATTGATGACTGGGGGATGGATAAGAGTGAAGTAAGAGGATGATCCGGTAGAGCAGGTTGGTTGGATGGTGAAGAGTTTAGGAAATCGAAAATGGTGACCATGGCCCATTATCTGCAAAATACACCAGTGGACAAACTAATAATGGATGAACTATAAGAGCTATACATATTGAGACCAGAACAATCTGTAACACACAAGATTTTATTGGGTTAAATAGGCAAAATGTTTTAATCTATATTTTGAATCATGTGAAGCAAAAATACATAATATGTTAGGCTAGGAAAGCATGTGCAACATTTTTGAATATGTTATTGTGTCTAAAATTCATTTAATTAGCTTTTGGCTTCAGAAGGTAACTTGAGTTTTTTGTAACAGCTGAAAGGCCTTACTTTGTGACAAAAATTATTAGGAGTGTGAGTTTTGACCCCACAATTTTTGTCAGTGGCACCTCCAACATGCAGCAGTGATTCAGTGAGAATTGAGTTGTATCAGGTGCAAGGTCATGTTTGATAGCACTAACCTCACTTCTTTTTGCTGCTGTTAATTGCTTAAATATAATTTTTTGACTGCCAAGTCATGCTTGAATGGAGTCTGCCCAAAACCCCTACATAGTCCTCCTTGTGGATATGTACGTTTCAACATAAGTGCCTTAGTAACTTCCTTTATCTTAGGTTAACACTCGGTATATGTGCTGGTCTGTTTTCTCATTCTTACCAGGCTTGATTACTGCAATTCTTTCATGTGGAGTCCTTTAAGTGCGAATAAGCTGGTCCCCGCGACATGGCTTTCTTTGGGTGCTGTAGAAATCTCGGAATTACGATTACAATTTAAGTGTGCAGTAATGTGTTGGAGTTGTGAACCGGTCAGAATATCTGTTTTGGTTCTAGACCAAATGTCACACCAGGCCACAGTGCCTTGTTCTTTAGTGACAGACCTTTTTTTCTGGAATATTTCCTGCATGCCACCAGGCGTTCCACTGCCAAGCATTTACTCAGTGACAGTTTGCCAGCACTAGTAGACCATCAATTATTTCATCCTTCAGTCACGCTTGCTGTCCATGGAAACTGAATTGGATAGTAGGACTTACTTCATGCATTATCATTCTTTGTCTTGTATACATATAACACAATGCAGTGCACAAAACTTCATATATTACACTTTAAGTGAACAAAACTGAATCATTGATTCAGCCACTTAAGAACTACAAATATGTGCGTCTTTTTATTAATTTTTACTGATACGTAATTCAAGAAAGTTGTTCCAGCTGAAAGTTTGAAACACATGCTACAGAATTTATTTTGCACTGAAGCTGCTCTGAATATATCAAAATGATTTCTCCCCAGCTTTTACATTCTAATGTGTTCTGCATAGCCAGTGATACCTGGCGAATGATATTCCAGGTTTCTTTGTATGGGTGCTTTCCAACCCTGCTAATCATTTGTCTTGGACTGTCCTCAACTTAGCTTTATCCCACATAATACTTATAATATGGGGTCATTCCAGCTCAATTCAACCAATGCCTCCCACCCGACCAACTCTGAATTGGCTGAAATTTTAACCACATGTTGCAAGATGTATTGGATGGAAAAGCCCAAACTTTTTATGCGATATTTAAGATACTTTCCAAGATATCGTTGATTCCGTGTTGCTACAGTGTTCCATACTTAATAGTCCAGCTGGTACTGATGTGCACTATTACTGTGTGTTCCAGGTGCTGGCACAAAACAAAGGGCATGTTGGAATGGAACCCAGCATATGTCATCATGTCTTGGCCAAGTCAGATGATAGCTTCCCCTCCTCTGTGTACTTGTCCTGAATTCGACGAATGTATCTTCTCCTTCGTCTGACCGGTCTGTTGTCACCCCAATGTACCAAGTTTGGTCATATATTGTTATTGCTGCCACATACTGCCCTTGCTGATAGGTAGTGGCATCCACACTGTAGCAACAAAATTTTCATCTTGTGTACAGAAAAATTTTCAAAATATATGATGCTGCATGCATAAATGACATTATCTTAATATTGTTAGATGTTTGGCTGTTCCACAGAATATTTCATCATATGTACTTTGATAGACCACCAATTAACAGGAAATTTTGTTCATAAATTCACCTTAATTATGATATAGAAATGTTTGTTAACTATATTTTAAATAAAAATTGCTTAGATATGTTGCATTTACATTCATAAAAGTGATCACGTTTGTTTCACAGTTTTTATATTGATATTTTAGGGTAACAAGTCTGTTAATACCACCCATAATTGCAACTCGCGATACCAAAAAACGACCATATTTGACACTCTGTAAACTCCTTAAAACAAAAAACACCATTGGGATTTTTGGAACACTTATCAATTGATCAATGCTCTATCAGAAAATGCAATAAAAATAACATTTTAAGGGCCGTTTTGGGAATATTTTTTCTCTCTGACCCCCCTTGTCAGATTTGGTGAACCTTGACCTACTATATCCAGCAGATGTGAATAAGTAATCAAGTCAAACTCTGCCAAGTAATTGCCAGCTACATAGACAGTATACTTATAAAAATTGGCTGCATTGTGCCTGGTAATTGTGGAGATATTGATCACTGAACATTGAAAAATTTAGAAACAAAATGAATGTGAAGGCACTTTTGACATTTAACCCTATCGAGTCTGAATTAATTTTAAAGCCCAGCCTGTAAAGTCCAGTTTAATTTTACGTCATGACGTCAAAAGTCTGAATTATTTTACGTTTTTCCAAGAAATCTTCAACATTTTGTACAAGTCATTACTCGGTCACTACCGAAGATAGAAAGATGCTTCTTACATCAAAATTTTCATAAATGTGTCCTCTTTCTAGCAGTCATATTGGTTTTGTAAAATAGCAAATTGGAGTGCCTACCATCACCCTGGAACTAAAAGCACCCAAAGTTTTTCCTTTGGACAAGAATGTTGTGTGGTAAAGTTTTAAAAATTAAAAAGTAATGTAAACTGCCTTATTCAGAATTAAGTCCTGAATAGAATGCTGCAAAAATTTTCAAAATCGGATAATAATTGGCCCAACAAACCTCAAAAGAGATCATACCCCTGAAGTTCCAATTGCGCAAACTTTTCAGTGATGACGTCTTATTTGTGCAGTGGCAGTTCCGTAAAAGTTTTAAACTAAATTTATAATTTCCACAGGGGTTTCTTAATAATGGAATAAAGGATAACAATAACAAGCATCCAAGGTGGCAATAATTTAATAATAAAACTAAGAAGACTTATTATCGAAGCTGGGACAACATCATGGCTGCTGTGGCAAAGGTTCTTTTAGTAACAGTGGTCTAATGGTTAAGTTTGGTGATGTACCACTGGTTCATTAGTAATGTAGGGGTAACTATTCGTGATTTTTTCCTTTTGTATAGTATGTATAGTATTAGTATTATTAGTGTAGGCTTCCAGTGCATTGATTTCCTTCAGAACGTTAGGTGGTTCTGAAAAGAACCGTTTTAAGTTCAGGTGACGATTTCTTCAGCTGATGACAATGCTTGATCCAAACAGTCAGCTGCCCCACTCTAAGCGTTTCCCCATCATCTTTCAAAACAAAAGGAATAGTACTGCTCTGTTTAATGAATATCTTATTTACCTACTGATGAATGTAGACCATAATGCCTTCTGCGGGAGATCAGGTGCACAACATGAGACTACAGAGGAAGAGGCCAATTTTCTTACTTAGTTAATGCCTATGGATAAATTATGGACTGAAATCATAATTTCGTTATTTCATTTGAGGTTATATTCTTTATGCCATTCCTGGAAGCAGCCTTGCTTACAAAGGGGTACTTCACAGAGACTGCACATAAAGGTACTGGTTCTGTATTTGCCATCTGCTCTCCATTTAACATTTGTGGAGTGCTCAGCTACAACAATTTCTTTCATTTATTTTAACCAGCTTGTGACCTCAACTCCAGAATTGAGAGCATTGCTAGAGGTGGATGTTTCTTGGGGTGAATTCCCTTAAATTTTAGAAGGGCGTCCTCGAGTGCGAGCTGGTTGTAATCTCTCATAAAGTTGATGAACAAGGTCATGACGAAATTTCAGATGACTGTAATTTCGTATACGACGCCTGCCCTCTTCTGCATCACCCTGACTCTTCACCCGGAGAATGTAAGCATTGACTATGATTACATTCACCATCCACCACAATAAACATCTCCACTATTTCTTTCTGTCTTGTCCAGGCTCATAATATGAGCACAGTTGGTTTAATTTATCAACTCCACCCATAAGCCGGTTATGCTCCAGGTTTACAAGTGACTTTCCTTGTTCAGAAATGCCAGAACCATGACAGATCGAAAGAAAAGAAATTGTTCTTTTGTCTTGAAATATTGTTAGGGTAACAGGTCCTTTCTGATATTCAGCCACATTACCTCTGCACTTCAGTTTAGTCTTGTGAAAGGCCTCTCCGATTCAACATTATAGTAGAAGTTGAATCGGTCTTGTCATTGAAAAGGCTTGTTGCTAAATCCAAGGAACTGAAGTACTGGTCATAGTACAAATGATGGCTATAGACAGCCAAAAAACCCAAACTCCACTTGGAGAGCAAAGGGTTCTGAGAACATCATAGCCCAGACCATGCTGTCTTCTTATTGCACCATGGTTTTGGTTAGCTTTTCCAGTGTAAGCACTGAAAAGCAAACAGTAACTGGACTGTGCTTCAGCCAAAGTCCAGACTTTTAAGCCCCATTTTATTGGTTTACACGGCATGTACTGCCGGAAAGAGACCCTTTAAAAGCAACCGTGGCCTCATCAACACTCGGTTCCCTATTTGGAATCAATGTATTAGAAAGCGAGCATTCAAGAAATCAACTACGCTGCTGACTTTGTACAAGGGATCGAATCCTGATGTGCCATGAGGAACAGCCTTTGAGGCATCACAGAGATGCAAGTACTTAGTCAGAATCCGAAATTGATCTGTTGAAAATGCCTTGGCTGTTGAGTTTTTTATGATGCAGCCACAAATTCCACTCCAAAACAACTGTATCTTGGGTGCAGTATCAAGCCCATCAAGATGTTCATGGCAAAATAAGCCATCTTTTCCTCAAGATAAGTTGGAGACCATTTCCACTGATGGGGTTTCCCATCCAGCTGTGCTGCAGAACTGGTCTGCTCTGCATAGAGGTTAGTTTGCTGGACAACCTCAATAAAACGGGAGACAAGCAACAGTAAATTTAAAAAATCATAGGCCCGAGCACCAACTTGAAGTTGATGCACCAGCCCAGAAATCGTTTCATAGGGTCTCACTTTGGGTGGTCTAACAGAGCGGGACCATTCTTCCCGAATTCCATCAGATTTCAGGCCATCATTCATGTATTATATAAACTATTATTCTCACCCTTTCATCGCCTAATTAGGCGGCAATCGGACAACAGCTAATCGACCTAGGCGGTAGCCTTGCTTAGCTGCATCCACTTAAAGCCATTTATGCTCGCACGTGATACCTTGTTTGCATGACTAGGGCCGCCTCTCGTATAGCTGTACATAGCATTTATTTATATCCAAGACAGAGCTTGAAATCTTTTTAATATTGCCAGTATTATTATCTGATAAATATTCATGAAAATGTGACATTAAAGCTTATTGGAAACGACCCACATGACGTAAATTGGCGCCTTAGTTTATGTAAACAATCATCCGTCGAGTCCGACATTTAGCTGTTTTAAAAGTTGATTTTCTCAGTTAAAATCTTCTTCCTGATGAAAAGCAGCCTTTATTTCCGTAGATTAACATCTTTTCTTCCCGCCCACGTATAGCAATAAACAATGGAAGTATTTTATTTAGCAAACAAATACTTTAAAACAATCCGGTGTTTTCCGGACATTTTCGTTATCGACTCCAGCGCTTACCCGGTGAAATCCGGTAACGGACTCCAGCGCTTACCCGGTGAAATCCGGTAACGGACTTTAGAGGTTTAATACAGCTGAAATCATAAGGCAAACAACAACAATAATAATTATATTTTTGTAATCTGCACAAGAAACTGTATAGGAAGAAAAAACATCATCTAAATTGGTCTCACGGCTATGGAGATATCAATTCTCAAATAGTGGACATCGCGAAGTTTTGCGAAATGCCTTTGGAGGGTGGGGTCACGGAATCAACGATATCTTGGAAAGTATCTTAAATATCGCATAAAATTTTGGGCTTTTCCATCCAATACATCTTGCAACATGTGGTTAAAATTTCAGCCAATTCAGAGATGGTCGGGCGGGAACTTTCCTCAAAACTGGTTGAGTTGAGCTGGAATGACTATGGTGTTTTGATTAAGGTCAGCAATTAATTGCAGGATTACTGAGGGTGGCAATGAATTGTAGAATGTAAAGTACATGGTTTTATACAGCGACCGTATGGTCTCGACCTTGCTCATTTTTCAATGAATTGATCGGGTGCGATTCTTCATTACCGCCTCCCGTTTGACCGTGCTAGCCCGAGATTCATATCTCTGAAATAAGCTATGATCGGGTTACGAACCAGAGATCCTCACGCACAGAGGCTACTTGACACGCGTTTACCGATGTAGCTAACTTCGTATAGCTTCCAAAGCTCGCGAAGTATAGCAGGATATAAGAAAATTCGTAACGTAACGTAAGATATGTCGGAGACTAAATGATTATTGCATACTCAATCCTGCGGTCGAAGTTTCCAAATCGAATTTGAAGCAGCCATTTTACGTCGAACTGCTTTTGCAAGTGGGAAATAACACCATAAGGCCTGCTTATCTACTTATTTCATCTACAGTATTTAAATTTTCATCCATACATACAACAGACTGAAGACCATTTATAAATTTACTTCTATGCCGAAAACGGAATGCATGCCGGGACTTTCGAACTAGAGAATTGCAGCGCTAAATTAACTGGCTTTCTTTGACAAAACTGCTGTTTCTATTTATAATCTAACATAAGAACGAAGCGATCAGTGCTGCAACAATGAATTATTGTTTGCTGGTTACTTTAAAGACTCGCGCGGTTTATCTAATGGCTTAGTTTCTTTAACTAACATCGCATATCGTTTTATAACAGCTTAAGACAGTACCCTTAAAGCTTTAAAGATGCCTGGCTTGTTAAAAGAAATCAAAACGCTCTTTGGGACTGATAACCTTTACAAGGTTCTGGACATCCAGACTACGGCTTCGAAAGCCGAAGGTAGTTTTGTTGTTAAGCATTTAAGGATCCATTAAAACTTTAACCAGAAAACCGCGTTGGATGGACGCTTACCCTTTGCCAACGTCGGATACTCTTTATTTTTGGATCATCTCATGCAGTGTCGGATTTTTCTAGAGATGTCACAAGTACTTAAGTTTTAAGTACTTTGATGACAAGTACGAGTATATCTTTAAAAATCTCATTCACAGCAGGTATAGAATATTTGTGGTAAGCCTGCTGGAAGAAATTTGTTGCCAATGTCACAGGCAGTGGTTTCAGCTTACAAACTTTTACCTAACTATTTAAGCTAGATGCATTTACAGGTGTTTAACAAATGTTGTTTTTAGTGAAGAAGGCCTATTACAAACTGTCGCTGACTGTACACCCTGATCGAGTTGAGAAGAACAAAGCAGAAGCCACTAGAAAGTTTCAGGCACTTGGGAAAGTCTACTGCATTCTCTCTGACGATGAAAAAAGAGCATTTTTTGATGAAACTGGTGAGAAATCTGGTCTTATTTTTTTCTGTTTATCTTCATTTATCCTTTGCAAGTGTATGCATGTAATCATTGATGGCAGTAAACTAAACCCTACATAACCACTCACTGCACAAGACATTTTTATATTGAAACTGAGTAGGTGACTTAAAGAATTCTACAGCTATGAATGGCAAATAAATAAAACTCTTGGCTAGTTTCATGATGGCCACTGGAATCCAAAACCTGAAATTGTGTTTTATGCGTTTTTAGGGTCGGTGGATGATGAAGACATCGCTGAGAAAGACAGAAACTGGGCTGACTACTGGAGACTTCTCTTTCCCAAAATAGATTTGAATGACATCAATGAGTTTGGACAGAAATACAAAGGTTGCATTAACTTTAATGCACTAGATAAAATTTTCTCTGATAAATAATATTGGCTTTGATTCCTAACCACAGAATGACACATAAGCCTATCCATAATTAAAGATCTAATCTAAACCCAGTTTCCAGTGTCTGTGGCCATGCAGGAATGACTGAATGGGAAGTACTCGCAGCACGTGGATTCGTTTCCAAAACGTGGACTCAGATGCAGAATGACTGTATGTACAAGAATATTTAAGCAAATTTTATAAAAGATTCTGTATGTCCAAATGAAATTATGAAAATGGCAGGTGCCTTTTATGGCAGCTACCATTAAGCATTCATCAGTGGCAAGAAGCAACTGCGCGTGAAGAACTTGCTAAAAATATGAGGCATGGTAGCCAAACATTTAAGGAATTCCGGTTGTTATGTGGAGAGTATGGGTTCTAGCCTCCTCCGAGAAGGCTACTGTTTAAGGACCTTGAGGAAGTCCTTTACTCACAATTACTTAACGTTATTGACTGATGCATTAGTCATTAGAAAGTGGCGCTTACTGTATATACTCACATGAAAGTCGACCTATGTTGGACTCGGTCAGCATTAATTTGCATTTGGCATTACCTTCCCCATTCCTCATGGTGGCAGAGTACTAGGGCCTGTTAATCTTGCAGGGCTGTCTGGGGCGGAGTACCCTTATACTGCCAAGTGCAGCAAAGGGACTAATTCCCAGTATATTATTTCAGGTGTTCTAAAGGGACGGGTGCTTTGATACAGTCAAATGGAGCAAAGGGACTCGATAATTATCAGTTTATTATAAATTTTATATTGTTATAAATTATATATTATAAATTATAAGGGTCCCTCTGGGCTGTTTGAAGTAGGTGTTTAATGCAAGGCCTGTGTTAAAATAACTGTCCAGCAGGTGTGCTGACATCCTCCCACAGGTGTTCAGCCGTACTTATGGCGCTCTGTAAATCATCTTATTACTATTATTATTATATGTTGTGTGATCTCGTGCAGACTTGTGATTTTGGCTGGACCTTCGTATAAGGCAACCCCCCAATTTTGGACTTTCAAAATTGTCCAAAAACTCTCAACTTGTAATAAATGCTGAAATAATAATAACCATTAATCCTCTGAGGCAATTTAAATGGCATTTTGATGTTGGTGTAAACTTTGAATGCATTGTACATAATAACAAACAAAAGAGATTGAAATGGAGTATTTTTATATTCTACTGCTGGCCCTGTAGGCCTGTGCTAGTGATGCCAAAAAGTAGCAACATATTTTAACAATTATAGCTTTAAAATATAATTTTCAGGTTCTGACGAGGAGCTGGAAGACATCAAGTCGGCTTATATGAAGTATGAGGGAGACATGGGAAAGGTACTGGACAGCGTCATGTGTGCAACCATAGAAGATGAACCACGCTTCAGGTCAATCATCAACAGTCTGATTGAATCTCAGGAACTACCAATGTTTGAAGCATTTGCCAATGAACCAAAACAGAAACAAGCAGCTCGAAAGCGGAAGGTAGGAATAAGTACCAACTATAATGGGGCATGGCTGCTGCATGGAGTTAAGTTCAGAAGCATTCCTTCTTACATGCACTGTCTCTTATAGTGGTGTGAATATGGTCTTTTGTGAATGGTTTTATTGTTGGATTGTGTATTGTTATGTTGCACTTCCTCAAGATGGTGGCCCACTGCTTTGAGTTTATAGAAATGCTATTAAATAACTTGTCTGGGTTTAACCATTATGCCATCTGTTAACTGATTTACCTATTCATGTTTCTAAATCTGCAGAGAAAAAAACTAGCCTCATTTTCCCCAATGCTTGTCCATATAGTGTTCTGTTTGACAGCCAATGTTTTCTGAATCAAATCCAGAATAGTATGAGCAAGTGTATCTTAGGAGATGGGTGCTCACAGGAAGATGATGCTCTCTGTAGGCAGAAAAAGAGGAGAAGGAAGCAAACCAAGCAATGCAAGAAATGAAGAGCAAAGCAGATGAGGACAGCCTCCAAGCCGTGATCCTTCGAAACCAGAAGTCTCGACAAGAAGCCTCAGACAACTTCATCAAGCAAATGGAACGCAAGTACGGTGGATCCAAACCTTCGGCTTCTGGCAGCCAAACATCAAAAAAGAAGTCTAAATAGGCAGCTAACTGTATATGTTTGCAGTTGACTGACTCTTTATCAACTTGCTATTCATTTCTGTACAGATTCTGGTATGTTAGAAACCTTTACGATACTTGTGGATGAACATTTGTCTTGACTGGTTGGTACAGCACCATCTGTTAACAGTTATGATCAGCATTGTGCTTAAACGTTTGGTAGTTGTACCACATATAAGGTGTACAGTTTATTAAACATTTCACAAATCATTTCTCAGAAGCTTAAAAGTTTATCTGTACCTCAACTTAATTTCTGAATTTAAGACCGGTGCATGTAAGACCATTAAAGTGGGAAGAATAGGACTGGGAAGAATAGGACTTAACTGCACGAGGTGCAGGAAGTGTCGAAATGTATAGAATATCAGTATATAGAATTTACAAGTGTATATGTTCAAATACATCTAATATTCTAAACCTACTAATTTTCTGAGAATATTACAGTGGTTAGTTTAAATCTTCCCAGTTAAAGTTTTAATTTTGAAACCAAGCACAGTAAGTTTTACTTGATGGTCCAAAAGTTCAATAATCATGATAATGGTTCTTCCGAGCACAGCTTTCGAAACTGAGGACCTAGCCCCATGTTGTCATACATTCTAATTATTGGGGTGCAAACAGGAAATTAATTCCTTGTTTTTAATTTATACATTAATTTCTTGTTAAATTATTCTTAAGTGAAGAATTATTATTAAACTTATCAGTGACATATCATGCACAACAGTAACAGTAATAACAATTGACTAAGCTTACATTTCCTGGATTTGGCAAGTATGCAATCTGGGTTTGGTTTCTTCTGGGTGATATTTGTTTATGTATACCATTTCTTTCTATAATATGATAGTAATTGTAATTTTAAATTTGTATAGCGCCTCTTCAAGCAAAGACTAATCAGTGGCACTCACTGCGCTAGACTTGATGTTAAAAGTCACTAATGATGTTAAGTGTCATTAAGGACAAGCATCCTGTAAGTGAACATAGCTCAGATAACTAAAAGACAACTAGAAGAGTCACCAGTGGCAAGCTCGCGCACACACGCAAAGCCATACCAACAGATTCCCAACTAGAGTTAAAAGATGATGGCATGTTCTGAAGTCCCAAAGTTCCTGAAGCTCGTGGCACCAACGATGAGGAATGAGTACCTAACAGCTGTAGGATTGTTTTATTACCCAAGCCTTCATGGCGCACATGTCAAAGTTTCCATTTCTACCTAAAGTTCTCATTTGAACTAAACTAAAGCTTATTAATGCCTTACATGGAGTTTCCATTTCCTTGTCAGTATGTACCAGATCACTAAAAGATGACTTCAAGAAAACTACCTAAAATGCTATCAAGAAAAATTCTCTGTATTCAACCACGTGTCTCCAAGCAGAAATTGACTGACCAGTCCTGGAATAAGCTTTATTAAAGTATTAAAACAGTTAAATTATAATCCACCTTATTCTACATGTG
The DNA here is from genome assembly GCA_964023275.1 of Norana najaformis. Lineage (NCBI taxonomy): Eukaryota > Metazoa > Annelida > Clitellata > Crassiclitellata > Hormogastridae > Norana > Norana najaformis. The sequence continues at coordinate 32,499,786 of OZ029915.1, read as the reverse complement.
CTGCAAATTAAATCTGATTTGATCCAAAAATAATCGAGGGATGCCACTTCAAAACGAGAAGCTTGACAATTTGCAGAAACACTAAACTTTTGCAAACTTTATAAGTATTCCCAGTTTGTCTTTGTTTCGAGGCGTAACGGTCCATTCTGGGTCATTAGGATCTTCATCACCAGGCACTGAACTATCTGAACTGGTGCTAACTGCTGGTGATGCTGACCTTGTGACCTTTTTGTCTGTTTGGTCGACACTGTTCAAAGGGTTTTCAGCAAAGAGCTGTTGATTTTCAATGTCGCCCAGCGGAAATGTCCTGGGAGGCCATGTGGGCACTGGCTGGTTTTCGGCAGGTTCTGTCAGCAGCTCAGAGCTGTGTGATGCAGACAGAATCCATGAGGCCGTCGAACAGTTTCGCACAAGTTTGGTTTCACTGTGCTGCCTTGTTGGAAAGCTGTCGCCGAGGTTATGACCTGAATCCTCAGCATCACTGTAGCCAAGACAAGAGGTCGAGGGAACACCGGACAGAGTGGATGATGTCAGACTGGCAGAAGCATCAAAAGGATTGGTCACGTCTGGTGACTGAGGATTGAGAGCAGTGAACGAATCGCTTTCACTGCGGTTTGAGCGGCTGCGGCGTTGTTGGCCTGCAGTTGTTGGCAGGCACTGTTTCTTTTCATAGATTTCGTAGCGGAGATGGCGAGCGGCAAATGCTTCATCTGACAAGTTTGCAATCTGAAAGCAAAGCTAAGTTAATTTAACATAATCATCACAAAGACAACCATTAACTATTATATCTAGACAACTAAGTTTAAAAAAAACTTCAACCAGTTGTCTCCAAAGTTAATGAGCAGATACATTTCTTACTAAGATGTCTTCCCAAGCCAGTAGAATAACACAACGTAGAGGAAAGCCATTCAGTCGCAATACTACCTAGGAACTAAAACGACCTTAAAAGATACTTTCACACAGACCGGAAAAACCCTAAATAGGTGCCCTGGGACAGAAGGGCAGCCATAATGTAACGGCAGTAACCAGACTAGAGTAACTGGCACAGAGCTTAAGTTCATGACTTATCCATGCAGTTACTGGGTTCACATTTCTAGGGTTGATTAACCACCAGCATGAAATTATGTTTTATTACAGCAACAATTAAAAGAAATATTCACCTCTTCTTCTGCATCCGTGTCGTCTCCACACAGTTCTGTGGATGAGGAATAGCATCTAGCTGAGGGTTCAATTTCCTCATTGCTCCAACGAACTTTTTTGCTCACACTGCCTTCACTTGTTGATAATTTCGGTCGTTTCATAGCAGCAGAAGTTGCAAGAGGCAAATCTAGTGTGTGAGTGCCGTTGCCTGTTGTTGCCTTGACATACCCGTCAACCTCTCTCCACCTGTTGACAGTGACAGTTGTAGCACAGAGTTATCAGAAAATTTACAATGTGCATCCAAACGTGACAAAAAGGATCCACAGCTACTGATGGACATTAACAAGCTACTGTGCTGCTACACAGCACAGGCATCACTGAGATTGTTACCATTAACTAGGCCTTAGAATATGGTTACCCATATCTTGATCATAAGAAATGGCTCGAGACAACTGGCGACAGGACAAAATTTCAAATATTAAGCTTCCATAAAGGACTCACATAAAAATATGTAGCTCATAAAACCATTCTGTAATATATGTTGCAACTACTATTGTTGTACAGCTTGCATCTGCTTGTATTAGTTTGGTAATTCTTTCATTCACTAGATGGTATGGCAAAATTTATCTGTAAAATAATTTTTCATCTGTACACATTATTTTACAAATGTGGATTGTGTATGCTTCAAGTTGTAGTCCTGTTTAATCTAACATGAGTTTAACATATTACCACTGATCATTCCACCTTATTGGAGCGTTTGGAGATTTCCTTTGGCACTACTGGTTCTGCCCTCACCTGGTTTCAGTCATTCCTCTCAGACCGCCCTCAAGCTGTTGTTTTCAGGACCTCACGGTCCCTCTGGACTCCTGTCTTTTTTTGGTCTCCCCCAGGGTTCCGTCCTAGCTCCTCTCCTCTACTATATTTTATATACCTCTGATCTAGCTCGGACCCTCCTCCCACTGAGTGTTGCCATCCTTCAGTATGCAGACGATACCCAGGCTTGTGCCCATGGTCCGGTGGAGGCGACCCCTGCCCTTGTCCAGAGGATTCTCGACGCCACCCCTGTCCTTGACTTATGGATGTCCTCCAATCGCCTCTGTCTGAACTGTAACAAGATTCAGTTCATCTGGCTTGGTGGCCACATGCAGCTCCCCAAGATCGATCTCTCCTTCTTACACCAAAGATTTCCGGATATCTCCTTCTCTAATACGGTTTGAGATCTCGGGGTTGTACTGGATCAGGAGCTTACCCTGTCTGCTCATGCTAACAGGATCTCTCGCTCTTGTTTTTACCATCTTTCTCCAGAGCCAATTATCTTTTGTAGGCTTTTGCTAATCTAGTTAAATAATCAAAAAGTACATGATCTTACTTTGGTGTGGTAATTTCTTTGTAGTGGATAATGTCGACACGTGCTGCAGATGTCACATGAGATGGAATAACAACATTGTTGATGTCAAAGGTGCTTCGACTGCTGATGCGCTTTAAGCCACCGTTCCTTAAGGTGTTGTAGCTACCTCGTCTCATTAGTTGGGTCCTGTTGCCCTTGAGCGACGACGCCCTTAAGCTTGTCTTTGACAGATGCTTACGAGCAAGTGACAGATGCTTCTTCTTCTTCCTCATTGTTTCTACAGGATCAAGTGTCAAGGTTATACCAGAAATAAATCCCATAAATAGAAACGAAAAACTGTCAACACAGACACAGGGTGATAAGATGACAGACTGCAAATTATGCATTTTCCTTTTACCTCTGCATTTCGGTTTGCATAGACAATTCTGTCAAACTCTGTCAAGGTTGTGCAGTTATTGGATTGCTGTTGAGACTGCAGTTTTGCTGAAAGATTCAACCCCAGAACACCACCTCTTAGAAGTAATTTCAGGAAGGCGCATCATAAATGAACATTTACAGTGCGGTCCCATTTATGCACAACCCATACAGCACAAATGCGCTTAACATGCAGTTATATCGTGGACCCCACCGATACCTATTTAACATGCTATATGCTTTAGCGTGCAGTACACACGCAGCACGCACCCGCTGATATTCAGTCTCATCATTATATCCGACAGCCTGCATCAGTTGTAACAGCTGTCTCAATGGGCAGCAAGTTGCTGGCTACTACTGGCTTTTAGTCCTGCAGAGGGCAGGACAGTTCCAATGTAAGTGAACTTTATATAGCTGCACCTGTCATCCCTCCTCAAATCTAGCAGCTCAGCTCTGATCCTGGCATGAGCTTAGCTGCTAGCTCTCTCAGCCAAGGTTACCAATAGGCTTGGCAGTTCAGCTGATGGAACTACTTTATAATAATGTCAGGAAACAGTTGATATTAAAGTAGCCAGAAACACAAACTGTCTGGTATTAAATCACAAACACTTTTGCCCATAACAAGACAGCAATGTGGCCTTTCGAAGGAATCGGACAAAATCGTCTCGTAGCAGGTTACAGTGCTAGTGCCTTCACATCAGACAGCCTATGTCTTTGACCGTTCAAGCCACACTAAGACTTAAATTAAACGTACACAACTGTATTTCAGCATGGCCCTCTTAAACTGCGGTTCAATAACATCTGGTCACGGTGACTTTGGCTACCAAAATCCACGACCACGCGTAAATGAGACTGCAGAGTACTTCGCAGTAAAACGGAGGCAAAGAAAGTGCCAGTTATTTCCAAGTATAAATGAACAAATTATTAACTAGCATTACTTAAGTAAACCACTACAATCAAAGGCAACAAGTTTCATTCCCTGTCATAAGATGTTTGACAGTGCTATTAATTCGTGTTACTGCCAAAGGAAGACCTAATCCACAGTATGACATAGTACTGGCAAGTTACTTGCACATTAGAAACGCAGCATCATATTTGTCTGGATCACATCCCTAAGGACCACTGCTAGCAGAAAGAGGAAAATAAACGATCATTGATTGCCTTATCTCGCCTTAAACCACAACAAAGTATCTGGGAATGCGGCTTCTAAGGTCAAAACAGGTGCAGTACCTACCCATTGCATGCAGATTTGACTTTCGGCCACGTAGTGAGGTTGGTTGTAAGGAGCGCCCAACAAGCCAAGCAGCTTTGGCATTTGACTGGTCAGTGGTTTCTTCTTCATGTTGTAAATCATTTGAATGTGACCGGCCATTGATTTTGTTTTCTATTTAACACAAACACTAAATAAGCATAATGAAATAACAAGAACTATGCTATGAGTCTTGCAAAAGCATGGTGTGGGAATTGAAAATGCCTCTGCTTTTTACCACTGCACCTGGATTTCAAATTCCAGTGCTCTAACTGAAATTTTCAGTTACCAGCAGAGTCATGTTAAACATGATGAAAGAATGGTTTCTTGTTGGATTCGTGATTCATGCGTACATTTCTGCAAAATGCTCTAAACATGAAGTCAGACGGGGTGAAAGAGGTGACAGGGTGGGATAGTGTATCAGATGTAGGATACCCTTCCTTAAATGCTACAGGTAACTGAAATTAGCAGTACAGCAGTACAAACTACAGAACCCAGGTAAACAAAGTTATTTTGATATAAGACAAGATCACCTAACATTACAAAGGTCTTGCAGTTGTAGCATCGTTCACCTGTAGTCCAAAGACACTAGCAGCAACCTACCGGTAACTACTAGAATTTCCTTAGGGGTCTGTGTTTTGATGTTTGTTCATGTGGAAAGAAAGCCAGCTGACCAAATCCCACACAATGCACTACATTGCACTAGATACAGAAACAATATTTGAAGAGAAACAAAGAAAGACCATGATTTTTTGATAGACAGACCAAATAAATGAAGACAAAACAAGACTCGCTAAAATAGATCAGAAAAGCACTAGATCTGACGAATGACTGAAAAGAATTGAGATCATTATATTTGCACTCATAGCTGCCAAATGGCAAGCGTCAGAACCTGATGATGATGATACCAAGATGCATGTGTAAAAAGATATGCAAGAAAATGCATGGGCTAACATGTTTGCGTGGTCAAGCATCTTTTATGACATGACAAGTGCACCAGGAGGTATATGAGAGTAGGAGACTTTCCTGGAAGATTTAGACTCACTCCCACGAAAATTTTACTCACTGGTGGTGACTTGGCGATAGAAGGATTTGGTGGCATGCTCATCTCTACAGCAAAAATGTAAGGTAATCAAATCATTAGTTGTAATCCTACACAATACATGACTTAAATAATTCTCATTTAATATTTATCTTTGATGTTGGAAAAACACAAGACCAGTACACATCCACCAAAATATAGGGAAACAAGGTACAGGAGAAATGCAATCTGGAGAGTTAGTTGTTATTCATGATCTCAAGACCAACAAAGACTCCTTGAGACAAAACATGCAACAAAAGAAAGTTTCAGAGTCATTTTATTGTCTAAATCTCAAACAGGTAGCTCTAATGCTATATAAAGTAGTAGAAGGACCTGCTAGGCAGTGAAAAGTAATCTATACTCCAAAAAGGTATAGGAAAGCTGACTAATGACCTCAGTGAGCAGAAGGTGGATTCTAAATTTGTGGGCATTCTTTAACTCCCTGATATGCACAAAGCAAATTACACCATGGCACTTGGTCACAAACAGCAACTATGTTTCCACTTGAAAGACAATAAGTTACAGATTAGCACTGACTGTTATATTATTTAGCAACTTCAAATATTTAATCAGTGATTTTTATGAACTGCCTGCAAATGTCAAAAGCACATCCCTAAGGACCACTGGTAAGTGGTATGTTTGTTCAAAACCATGTATACATAATAGTTATAACATGTATACATAATAGTTATAACAATATTGGTATGTCGTGCTGCAATCAGTTTAAAAAAATACATACATTACCTACGGAAACAAAAATCTTAAAGGAAACGATAAGAAGAAAGAAATGAACTTATGGACAATGTCAACAACATTTTCATGTCGAAGACGTCAACGGCCTTAGTTGCCATAAGATGTCGTTAAACCCATGGACAACAAACAACAACAATATTGGTAGCTTAATGAGTGATATTGTGAATGTTCCTCTAAATATGACGATAATCTAAGTATGGTGCCACCAATCATTTTTTGTTAACTCCAATTTTAACCAGGACCAAGGTACTAACTGAAGACGATGCCTGGCGTCGGTTTCTGATCTGTTGGGCCCTTTCCACAGACATTCGGCCATCTGAAGTGGCAACGAAACATCTGAAACAATTCCCAACCACCAGAGTAGTTCAACTTCATCTCATTATGCATAAACACTTGCCAGCATACAAAAACAAAACATATGGCAAAAGCACACTTCAAGTGCATCTTTTAGATGTAAAAGTGTAAAAACAGGATTCCAAGAACAGGTCAGTTGTTTTGTACAGCCATCATGGTTGGAAAAAATAATGTCACATTTGCAAAACACTGGGACTCAATCTCAAACAATGGTGAAAAGCAATAGATTTAACACAAAGCAAATCAAGTTACAGTGTATCTAAACCATCAGCTAAGGCTCCATTACACGTAATGTCATCACCTCATAAGCATTCAAGTAAGAGTTTGTTTTATATAAAAAAACTTTTCTCAGTGGCTTCTTTTGGTGCTGTATGAATGTGATGCTCAAAAGCAAAACTTAGGAAGTAGCACCGGAGTAAAAATGCATACTGTGGTATATAACACACACTAAGGTACATTACAAAATACAGTACAGCTGACAAACATACAAATGCACAACACAGATGTGCAGCTAAGTTGTGCACTCCCCAAATGGGGAAAGGAAGTAACAATCATGTCCAGATTTTGGTAGTCTAAAACAGTCACAAATACACACTGTTTCAATGTCCAACATTTTTAGATCTTTTGAGATCTCTGTCCACTTCCAACAGCTCGCTCACTTGCCTTTACATAGTGATACAGCAAATAGCAAATTTATACAAGGCTATACAGTTAAAAAATGCACATCTAATGCCTTCATTAACAAAACTTGTATCATAAACCAGTAAAACAAATGATCAGTGAAACTGCAGATGCAGGATGTATTACTTTGCACAACAAAATCACTTGATTTACTCAAATGAACACATTAATCAAAAGGCACAAGGTGGAAAGCAATGATAACAACACTTAAAAATGAAAGAAAAACACGAACAAAGACAGAGTAAGAGAAAAAGACTAGGACAAATCAAAGTAAAAATGCAGGTAAAAAGGAATAGAAGACAGAAAGACAGAAAAAAAATTAAGAGGGCAAGGACAAAGGAGTGAAGCCAGGCATATTCAAAATTTAATTATGAGAAGAAAATATAACAATTTCATGGTTACTTCTTATACCTTATTATTTTTTGGATACCTTTATGATTATTTCATCATATCAATATGTGTAAAATATCGAGCAAAGTGTACTTTTAAATTATATAAACAAAAACCCATTGTGCCACTGAAAAATGGCACCTTGTTAAGAGTTCTAGTCTAACACACCATTCCCTAAGCTTCTGAGGAAAGTAATGTCTTAGAATACTGTACATAACGTCTAGACCACAGCACTGCAAAATTACAAAGTCTAACCCCAGTTCACCCAGTTTATCCAAATGCTCACTGATAATACCAGCAGAATGCAGTACTTGAGAAAAAATTTGAAGCAGCTTACCTCTTGGAAATGATAAGACAGGATGATAAGATGGCTCAAGCAATGCAATCCGGTCACGGGCTGATACCTGTGGCCCAGGCTTCTTCACTTTGTTATAACGTCCACCACATAGTGCACATGGAGTAACAGGAGGATAGCAGGCACAACTGACTGTTGACAGTTGCGATGCTTTGCGACTCAGTTCGTGCAAACCAGCAGTTCTTAGCAAAGGACGCCGGCGCCAACTGCGTACCTCCATGCATCGTGCTGCACGACAAGAAGGATCGCACAGTAGCGATGGCACCATTGACGCTGAAGACAGTGGCACAGCTGTTGATGGAATTGATACTGCTAGGCGCATCGATGACGGCAATGGCACCAGCGAAGACGACGGTGCAGTTACAGACGATGGGGCCAAATTAAATGGTGCGGCTGAAGATGAAGCCATTGATGAAGATGTAGCTGCCACAGAAGATGACGATATCAGCACATCTTTTGATTTTTCCCCTGAATTACTGCTCCTGTCCAAGTTCTGAACTGCCTCTGGCGACGGCTCAACCATGCCTAACTGTGCAGTTCTGACAGAAAGCAAATTTATACACACTCTGTTTCTTGAATTGGTACTGTCACTGCTTGTTTTTTCTGTTGGTCGATTTTCAACAGCATTTGTAGCACATGATGTATTATCCACAGCCAACAAATTCTTCCAACCCTCTACATTTGAGTCTTCACCTGCGCAAGACCTGCTGATTTTGATCCGACCATTAAGCTCACCAGTCATTTCAAAACTTTCAGACTGACAAGCGGGATCACGTAATGATACAGACCCCTTGGACTGACGCAGCTGTTTATAAACATCATTCTGCTGGCGAATTCTGTATTCCAGATCTGAGATCTGTGCATGTAGCCACGTCCACCGTGAGACAATGTTTGCCCTGTCCTTTGTCCACTCCCATTCCAGTTTACGATGTCTACAAACAGTTATCCATTTACTCTTCCTGTATCGAAGATCGTAAAAAACTAAACTAAAACCAAATCAAGTTGTAGACCAGAAACAAGTGCCAGTTCAAAAGCCATCTTGCAGGTTTATGCAGGTTGACCAACTTATCTCCAAAGTAAGTTTTACCTCAGACAAACAAAATCAAAGTTCTAAACGAGAATCCTCACCATTGAAAGTAGTCCACTGATCTTACAAGGCAGCCTGGACATATGAAAAAGAATGAGAAAGGAAACTTAGAATAACAGTTAATGCAAACAGGAGTAAGACAGCTAGACAGAGACAGACTGCATAGGTGTACCACAAGTGTTAATACACATAAAACGCCATCCCATTGACAAGAAACTAAAATGTTTTATAACTGTATATAACCAATGAACGTATGATTTCATTACATCCAAATACACTTAGCACTTTTTATGAATTACAAGTTGTGATTTCCACATCAATTGCAGTAAAATCTGCATATCTTGTTTAAATTTACTGTATTAGTTTTTCTGTTCTTTTCTCAAACAAATGCAGCTGAACCCTTATACACAGGTGTTATGTTGGCTTGTGTACCAAAAATCTGTATCTCACACCTCTTCAAAGTAACACACCGGATCATCAACGTAGGTTAGCTTGTGCTGGTATGGCAGCATCTGATTACTTGTTACAATACTTTCTGTAAGCTTTTTTGTCACACAATTCATGCCTGCTGTTAGTCAACTTTACTTCTAGTAGAATACTTGTGGCAGGACATAAACTGTAGCTCGATTATCAACAAAACCAACTTCTGTTATAAAATTCTTAAAGACGTTAGATAAAATAAATATCCTTAGCAGCTTTCTTACCTCTTGTATTACTCCAGTTCCTTGCAAAATTCTTTCGTTTAAAGTCTCCTTTTATCAGCTGAGCCTTAGCTTGCTATTCTTTATTAGTAAAAGGCTTTAGCATAAAATGTTGGCTGTGAAACTGTTACACAGCTGCAAGGGGTTTGCTTGATAAAAGCAAGCAACAGAACCTATGCATTCCAAAAGAAACCAATTACATGGTGTCCAAGAAACTACCAGTAACATCAAGCATGAAATCCACTCAGTTCTAATGTCAATAATTTTTATTAAACTCACGCTGCAGAAGCTGAAGCAACATCCGGAAATTCTTTTGACAATGGAGGCGATTCATCACTGCTTTCTCCACCAGAACTACTTTCTGTGGCATCTGAATCCAAGGCAGACTTGAGATGCCGCATATTGGACATAAGTTGCCCTGAAGTATCACGAAGGTCCAAACGCATTACCTCATTCAGTTTGGACAGGCTTTCAGACAAATCAGCAGGATGACTGCTGTGCGGGGCTGCTGGTCGTGAAAAGAAACTATGTTGCATCTTTTTAACATAGCTCACAAGTTCCCTTGTTGAGAGCGCATTCAATTCGTCGCTTCCAAGAGTGTCCTTGTTCGTGCTTTTATGGATGGGCGTCACGGCTGGCCTGTCACCAAGCGCATGTCCAAGAGATGTCACCACCTGTCCCAACTTCTCTTTTACAGCTGAATTAACCTCACGGCACTGAAGTCTACGCAAGCGTTTTAGAAGCCGTGATGCATCAATGTTTAATTTCCTCTGACGAGAAATAATCCTCTCCATAGCACTCCGGGTGTCACTGTGAGCAGGCTTCTCTTGTCCAACATCAGCTGTTGCCACACTACAAGCACCTCCAGGGCCAACTGGTTCGGATTCACGCATGTTCCGAGATTTCGGGGTTTCTTCTATAACAGGAGTTTTTGGTATGATGATCATGTGATGAACCTTGCTTGTAGCCGATAGGCCATTATCAGTCTGTGAAGAATTCAAGACTCTTGCCCGCACTAAGTGCGACGATGCTGCAGTTCCACAAGGCACTGTTCCATCACAGGTGGCAGTGGCAGCAACCTGGTGTGTAAGTTTTTCATTCGATCCGATGGAGTGACCAGTTCCACCATTTGGCAACATTCTAGTGGTGTTGTTTTTTATGAAGATACTCACCTTGGGACGACTGTGAATGTCCTTCAGGTTGACACTGTTCACCTTGCACAGGTTTAACGACTCCCCAGGTGATGATGACAACACCCTGTTGTCTTCCACTGACAGATCCAACTGAGGGCCAGATGAATCTGTAGATCTGCCTGCTGCAGGCTCAACTATCTGACAAGATGAAAGAGGGGTGATGCTCTGACATCCAGCTAACCCACCAGATTCCTCAGGGTTCATGCCAGTCGGCAGAGGGTCTGAATGGGTGTTGTGCGGGGAATGTGAAGCTGTTGTCCTCAGACGCTTCTCCCGTTCACAGCTAACGGCTTCAGATGTTACAGCTGGGCCCATCTCGACATCTCAGCTGCATATCTTGTTTAGTCCTAAACTGTACTGAATTCAACTCTTATGTGAAGAAATATCCGTTATCATATGTGACAGTTAACCATGAGACGGCATTATCTCATAGAAAACTCCAAGTTTCATAAGTCAGTCTATACCTCCAAACTGCCTCCTTGCAGAATGCTACAAAATTCACACATACCTTTAAGATAACCTGAAAAAAGTAAAAAAATATTGGGCCAGTGAAAGTATAGACACATGCAATGTTAACAAAAAACAAAGTGATAATAAGGACTGTAAATTCAAACACTCATGCATATCCTATTTGTTTAACAATTCTTATTTGCAGTGTGCCAGTTACCTCAAAGAAAAAGAAAACCATAAAAACTTTATAGCCAACTGCCATTCAAGACCTCACATTCATACAGCCATCTTTAACAACTACAGGAAACATTAAACACACAAACACAAGGAGATAGGTGCAAATTTTGAAAGTCAAAATGTGTTGCTAAGCTCTGTCACCAACACTTTAATATATACTTGGTTCTATCTTGTTAATACAATAAATTATGTACATCTAAAGAACTGTGTACCGCAAATTATGCACATTTAATACTATGCATGAGTCAAGTGATGTGCAAACCTATTTTGGGACATATCCTAATGCTAAAGCATCCTTTGTACACACCGCCCGTCGCTACTACCGATTGGATGGTTTAGTGAGATCCTCGGATTGGACCCGGCGCGGAGGGCAACCTTCGGGTCGGTGATCCGAAAAGACGATCAAACTTGATCATCTAGAGGAAGTAAAAGTCGTAACAAGGTTTCCGTAGGTGAACCTGCGGAAGGATCATTACCGTATCGACCGTCGGTCGTCCGTCCGCCGGGCGGGCGCCGACCGGTCACGACTCGCGCTCTCTACGAGGCGCGTGGTCGAAGAACGCGTATCCGAACGGCCGCGGTTCACGGTGTCGGGCCCCGAAAGGGTCCGACGGCGGTCGACAGTCGACGTTGTCGCTATCGAGGCTCCTCCTCGGTAGAAAACATGGCGGTCACGCTTTACCGGTGTCGACGTCCCGGGTACCTGTCCCGTCCTTCGGTTCGGTCGGTCGGCGAGTCCTGCCGCGCCAGTCGCCCGTGTGGGGCGACGGCGGCGCGCCGGCCGTCCGCGGACGGGGTGAGCAGGATCGGGCGGCGAGCGCCGGCGGGCACCTCGTGTGTCCGTCGGCGTCGTTCGCCGCCGTTCCCGCGAGGTTCAAAGAGTCGCTCGAGCTCGTCTCGACCGCCCTCGATCGGGCTGGCGCGCGTCCTCCGCGACGGGCGACCGCCCGGGCGTCGGTTTTTTTCTCTCCGCGTTTTCAGGGGCAGTTCGGTGGCCGATTGGTAACACGCTGGCACGAAGAGCGGAAGGAAGCGGGATCGAATCCCGCTTGCCCCATAAAGGTCGACTCAGCCGCTATTCGCCAGAGGGCAGTAGTAAAATGAGTAGCAGTTTCACTGCGTAGATAACCTTGGGTTCGGCGGGTAAGACTTGCCATCTACCGCCGATGTATGGTCACTAGTGGCCACCTAAGGACTGATGGCATTGAAACCGGAGATCAGTACCGGCACCTACGGGCGTTGAACCCATGGTGGAATCTATCTATCTATCTATCTAAAGCATCTGCCTTTGATATGTAACTCTCTAACTTCATTCTTAAACAGTGGTTTCTTTAATGAATATACCTCTCAGCAAAAGCAGTGGGACAGAAATATTTCCCAAATTACCAAATCCTACCTTGTCAGAACACCACACAGACAGTGAAAAATATATATTAGTATCCATACAGTGACCTAAAACATAATAAGAGAGTGTACAACGAAGAAATGTGAATGCTAACAAGGCAGACAAGTTCAAAGCCAGGAGCAATGAACACGTTTTGTTATTTATAACCATCTAATCAAATCTAATTGCTTCTATAGTAATCATAATGCACACGGCATCAATCTATGGTCACTTCTAGCAAAAGCAAAGTCAAAAATTGTGACCTGTTGCAGAAGCAACAGATTACCCTCATTATCTGTGTAATTTTTCTTCTGTCATATGCAGGAATAAAGCCTAAACCTAACAGTATGGCCAATTAGTGGCAACAAAACTGGTATCCAGGTTGCTTGAAATAAATAGCAGTTTTCTGAAACACTTCAAATATGTGCACCTCTTATGTATATCTGCACCTGCACATTTATGTAGCATCTTCTAGCTATCAAAACGCTGCTGCATACGAGCCAAAATATAAAATCTCTTCTTGGTTAGGGGTAGGATTGGGGCATTATCTTGCCCTCAGCCTCTGCAAAAAAACCTGAGTAAAAGCTCAGTCCCAAATACCACAACACTGGAAAGACGATAATACTAACGTCAGTCCCAATAGCATAACTTCAATCAGCAATTACAAACTACGCTTAATAACATTTTGGATAGTGGTACGTTCACGCCGAATGAGGACGTGACGTCTACCTTAACTGCTTACACAGCATCCCACCTATGGATAGCTAACTAAATATACTACTTCACCGCTCCAGAAAAATCAGATTATCGATTCTATATCGACGTTTCGACACGATCACACCAGCTCGGCAAGGAATTTATTTATGATGAATTTCGTCCGCGAAAATTCGCAGTAAGCGGGGTGCATTTCGTCACGTGACCCACTATGGCGGCTCACGTGACGAGATGGTGTCTCCTGCTCATTCTTTCTTTTCAAAAACGTCGAAAATTCGTTCAGACGTCCGACATCGGTTAACATATGATAAGCCGACCGATGAAGGACCACTTACCCCGAAGGAAACCGGCCGAACGGGGCTGTAAAGGCATCGAGGTTTTGCGTAGGACAACGTAGAAAAGCAACAAATCCTTTCACAACCCTACACTGCGAACCTCAACGTCAGCCATATACTCTAACACTCATATGCATTGTAGGTGATAATCGCCATGGGTCGAGTAAGATTTTTGTATAGGCTAGACAATTCATTTTACTTTATAATTTGAATTTCAACTGCGGAATCTGCGTCTCATTTATTTTAATGCATTATTACTGAGATGCTAGTTTTTACTATACCAGATGCGATTTACCTGCTTTACACCTCCAAACTCATTTACATACATCTATCTGCTTCATCTACGCCCGCCGCAGTTTGTTATGCAACCACCTCGTGTCTAAGCTACGGATACAATTCTAGGCCAAATTACACAACCAAGGCGCGAATATCGCCATTACCGAGTCAAATTGCCCATACTGTAATCGTAAATTGTAAACTCAAAAATATCCAAAACGCTACTTTAAAAATAATTGCATGGCATCAGCTTATTCACGAACGCTGTCTCAAGTTAGAGGGGCTACCCAGAGATCACAAACTCGCAATCGTAAACTCGAGATTTCTACAGCGCTCAACGAAAGCTAAGTCGCGGGAACCAGTTTATTCACAGATGCTCAGTCAAAACAAAATCGTTAGGCAGAAGTGTCAGAAACGATTTCGGATCAAGATCCAAGTGTCAGGCAGGCATGCAGGCAGGCAGGCAGTTAGACGGCTGCGGTGGATGATGTTTGAAATTAGAGCGGCAAGATAAATGTAAATGTAGGTCTTAAATGTAGGCTATAGCGACCGTATAGCCTCGACCCTGGTAATTTTCAATGAATTAATCGGGTGAAATCCTTCACCACCGCTGCCCGTTTGAATGGGCGCCACGTCATTTAAGGACCCCGTGTTCGGACCGTGCTGACGCCCCTTCTTCCTCTTACCTCTCTCTCCTCTCCAACCCCAAACACCACCTCCGTAGCTGCCACGCTGTCTGACTTTTGGATCTTGACCTGGAACCGAACCCTTTTGCCTATCGATTTTGTTTTGACTGAGCGCCTGTGAATAAGCTGGTCCCCGAGGCGCGGCTTTCGTTGGGCGCTGTAGAAATTACGATCACGATAGCCCGAGATTTTAATCTCTGAAATAAGCCACGATCGGGATGCATCCTCACGCTAAGAGGCGTAACGTAAGCGTGTAATAATCAGGATAGGATCTCTTGAAGAGGAATGTTCTAAGATTTAAGTGAAAGACATGGGCACAGATTACAAGGAGTGAAGTGCTGATGTGTTCGTATGGTGGATCAGATTATTGTCGTAATTCTGACGGGAGTTTATCGGAAGATACCGTAAGATGAGATCAAAATCCGGTTGCCAGGAGACCAAAAGGGCAAGGTCAGAGTTGGTGCTAATCGTAATCGTAATTCCGAGATTTCTACAGCACCCAACGAAAGCCGCGCCGCGGGGACCAGAGGTGCTACGATGGATTGTGTTTACTACCCTATATAAGTTAGCTACATTGGTTAAAGCGTAGGCCTACGTCGAGGCACCTTTGAGCGTGAGAATGCCAGTTCGCATACCGATCGTGGCTAATTTCAAAGATTTGAATCTCGGGCTTGCACGGATCGTACACGGGGACCTTAAATGGCGGGGCTGCTATTCAAATTCTCACCCGATTATTTTACTGAAAAACGAACAGGGTTGAACTTGAGGCCATACGGTCGCTATATACACCGGCGCCATAGAAATTACTAATCACAATTACACGTTTTTCTACACCGACCGTATGGCCTCGACCTTGCTCATTTTTCAGTGAATTGATCGGGTGAGTCAGGTCAATGATGCTGTAAAATAGCGAGTCCTTCTGACTGGACACTTGAATTACTGTTTATCTTCATAGCATTTTAATTAATCTATAGATTTACTGTTTATTTTCATAGCATTTTAATTAATCTATAGATCCAAAAAAGTAGTTTTAAAATTACAATTTATGATAAACGGCATCACTGGTGCAGTTATGAAATTCAGCTAATGTACTCTCTTTATGATATGTGGTCCTTGCTCTGAAGCGCGGCACTCGAAAGAGGGCGCAAGCTATTCCGTGCTGGCGGCTACACTCCCTCTGTGTCTTCAAAATCATGGCGCATTGGCCTTGTGAGACCTATTTAAATAATAACACGAAATCGTTGTCTTAGACTACGTCGTTCATGTTACGTATATACGTATGCATGTTCATGTAGATACATATACACTAGATCCTGTTCAGTGCATAGGCCTACCTACCAGCTGGCCAACCACTGAAGCTGAATTTAAACACAGCTGGACCAGTTCAGCGTGTGCGATATTGATGATTAAGCCAAATATCGTGACACAGCTTTTCCAATAACGTAACGAGGTCCGTTGATGTGGGGGATTACCCGTCCATACAGACATTCAAGCACCAGAGTCACGTATGGGCCGACCTACGGAAGCTATTATAGGCCAATTTACAGGCCTCAACGAACAATCGTGGCTTTTAAACTTTTGATTGCAGTTTTAAATAGGCATACCATGTGGTAATTTAATTTAAAGGTTTGTTTATGCATGGCGCGACGTGCTCTGGGACCAAGGGCGGATCCAGGATTTCATCAACGGGCATATGGCGAGCATACATGGGTCTGGGTAGTACCAGTGGGGTCCAGGTGCAAAGCCGCGGGTCAAGGGGTCAAAGAACAAAGTCTCCTGAAGCAGAGCGTGTTTTTTCTTACAAAATACTTAATTTGGTTTATTTTTCCTTAATTTAGTTTGAAGTTTGCATGTTGTTTTCTAGTTCCGATTTCACAGCTTTCTACACAAGGTACGGAACAGTAGTGGCAGATACATACGCAGCTACTTGGATTTTGGAGTTTTACTAACAGGTTCTCACATGTCACTACAGGGTGGGCCAGAAGTATTTGTTCAACTTTGAAGGCCTATACTCTCTTAAAAATAGTGTAGAGAATCGGTCTACAAGTGTAGACTTCTATGCAACACTTAATGTTGAGGTCTGGCTCATCGGCAATGTGTGGACCTCTATGCAACACTTTTTGTAGACGAGCCGGCAGTCTACACTAGTGTAGACACAAATTGCAACACTTTTGTAGAGAACGAGGTCTACATCGGTGTTGCATTTTGGCTACATTTATTTAGCAAGAATGTCTACATTAATGTAGTGCTATCTCTACATTTATGTAGTTCTCCATCTACATTTATGTACTAATAATGTCTACATTTATGTAGTGCGGAATCTACATTTATGTACTAATAATGTCCACATTTGTGTTGCGGCATCTCTACATTTATGTACTAGTAATGTCTACATTTGTGTTGCGGCATCTCTACATTTATGTAGCGGTCGTGTCCACATTTATGTGGCGCTGCAAATACATTTTAGTGGTTTAGGAGCTAAATTTATAGATTGGAATTTGCCACATTTGTGGAGCTGCATATAGTTATGTTATACGTTTTCTGCATTGATTTACTGTTGTATCTACCTATACGCAGCCGTGTTTAATTATTACTACATGGACGTACTAACGTGCTGAACTCATTACATAATAAGCAAATCATTAACTACAATTTATTAGGCTAAATGACAACTTTTAATCACAAATTAAGGGTTATCACAGTTCACATAAAGCTTAAAAACAAATCATCAATCACTGAACAGAAGTTGGTCCATTTGAGGTAGTAAAATGAATGTCACTATTATATCATCATCATCATCATGATCCATGGGCCGAGAGCCCGTACTATTATATAGTATGATGCTTATTGGAGATCACTGCAAAGTAAGTAAGTAAGTAAGTAATGCATTTGTTAACACGCCATATGTCCATCGACTGAGCGAGGAATCGTAGGCGTGGGTGGGTTGCATGTCAGACAACAAAAGCAAGACGATACAGATAGGTCTTTAGCCGCTTTACGAATGTGTCTAGTGAGATATTGTCGTGAGTAATGTAAACAGGAAGGCTGTTCCAAATGGCTGGTGCTGAGTTGCTGAATCCGCGTCGTGAGAAATCAGACCGAAAGTCTCGGATGTCAGGGAAAGACAGAAGGTTTTGTGTAGCTGATCGCAGAGACCTGGATGGTAGGTAGCGATGTAAGGATGATGACAGGTAAGCTGGTTGATTGGTCGAGAGTCTTGCGTGTGAGGAGAGCTATCTTGTAAGCGATTCTGGAGCTGACAGGCAGCCAGTGTAGCTGCCGCGATATCCATCTTCACATAACAAGTATTCTGTATTCGAAATAGAGCTGGCCGAGGTTTCCCTTCGTCGGCCATTCTCTCAAGTGCACCATCCACTGTTTCGTCCTACAGAGACAAGAGCAAAATTACAAAATCATATTCTAAGTAGTTGTTCAGAGCCAGTGCAGTGACTGTAATGCAGGGATACTGTTTTGGTAAGCAGTATTTGTCATGGCCCTTGTCATGGAATTTGGAAATCAATTAAGTTTTTTTAGATCTTTCATCGTGATACCTTTGAAAAGTGAATATCAGTAGTCTGGCCAACTAGAAACCAGGTCCACACTTGCCACAATATACAGCAATTGAAGCAACACATGGAATTTGGTGCTCAGCCAGGGTCAATTATTTATAATGTAAAATATCAGATTATTTATAAAGTAACATCTTATACTGTATTAATTTTAAAAAATTGAAAGATTCACTTTGTTAAATATTTTCTTCAGTCTCTCTTGGATGCAGTGTGGTAGGTAAAACTCCAGAAATAAATAGCCCCTTTTATGTAAATCAAGGCACGATGAGTTTGTAACTTACAAGAACCAATAAAATGCTAATTTCAGCTGCAACGAATAAAACAGAGCATACAACCAAGAAACAGGTAGCATGTGAAAGAATACTCATCCAAAGAATGGCCAATGCATTGTGAACTGGATCAGTGCAGAAATGACAAGTATGTCTTAAAACACAGTAACATGCCAACTAACTTAGGATAGACTAAAAGAGACTGAAAAGCATGCTACATTGCAAATGGCAACATTTATTAACTTTAAAAGGAACTGAGACATCAACATACCTTCATCATAGTCTTTAGTAATGTTGTTAAGAAGGTCCCGAGTTAAAGTCGATGAAGCGGCTAAATTTAGTATCCTTTCCTTCATCTGCTGAAATTCAACTGTCAACGACTTTTCAGCAGAGGTTACAGCCAAAATTCCTCTCCAATCTAAAACAGCACAGTCATGCTTGAGAAATAAGCATCACAAATTGCCTTATTGCCATTTGCAGCAACTGACTAGTCAGTGCAACTGGCCTTTGGCATTTTAAAAACATGCTCTGTGTAACTGAAAGAAAAGCAGCTAAAGTTAGTATCCTTTCCTTCATCTGCTGAAATTCAAGTGATGGATGTAACTGAAAGAAAAGCAAGACTCCCAGCCTGTTAAAAAAAGTCTGTCATCAACTATTACTGTTAAAGGCTGCTATAAAAATGTCCTTTTCACTTTACCATATCTTACCCTTTCTTTTTACCATCTCATCTTACACATACAACTGCAATTGAGATTTTAAAAACTACACAAGTCAGTAGTTGAGAAGACATTTAGCACCACTCTACTGAAACTTCACGAAGCACTACACACTGTCCTCCAGCAGCAGTTCAGGTTATATGCATCCCTAAATTTTAAAGAAGTAATTACTTGAATGGCAGTGAAGTAATATGCATCCCTAATTTTATTTTTAAAAGGAAAACAACTAACCCAGCTTTATGTGGATGAGTCCACAGCGTTTTTATTAAGGCATTTCTTGACCGCCTGGATCGAATGGATGCTTCAAGATGACCTGTATGCGACACTGGATCACAGAACCTCTCCTGTGAAACAGTACAGAAGAAATTTCTGTAACGTGCAAAAAAGTAATGTGTACATGGAAGTATTGCCAAAGTTAAGGTTTTGCAGTCTTGGACATATTCACTCCCAACTTCCTCTCCTCTTCAATCACTTTCAAAACCATAAGTATTATCTCCCATTGCATTCCATGCCCCATATGCCTCACCAAGCACTTGCCACATTAAAAAATGAAATGAGCAACCTCTTCAGTGTTTTGAAAAACTTGAAATTGACAGATTAAGATGAGTAAGCCATAACCTTCTAGGATAAAGTAGAAAACAAAAATTAAATCAAAGAGCAGCAAGGTAAAAACAGTCCTAAATAGTACTTACATCACGGAAAACTGGAAATGAGTCTGTAATGGATCTAGCCATTGCAATCTTCTCCTCTTTACATGGCCGGTCTTGTCTAAATACAACGGTAACAAAATTTGTATTTCAAAATCACGTCTTTAATTGTAATATCATGCCTAAACAAAATAAAGACAAGGTTTTTGGGCATACTTATAGTATCGGGGACCGCTCTAATTTGGGACGAGGCTTTCAGCGAGCGGGCGCCGAAAAGCAACGGCCAAAACAGAGCGGTCCCCGATACTATAAGTATGCCGGCATTTGAGGCAAAGCTACATGATACTGAAAGAAAGGTTTTAGTGGTCTCTATTTCACAATACCCTTATCACGCAAATCACACATCAGGTTTGGGATTAATTTCAGCCATACTGGAATGATTTGGGTCAACAGTCCCTGAACTACCTTCACATTCCATTCTAACGTCTACTGGAGATCTGGAAACTATATGCACCGTGGGTTTTATATGAGACCTTACAATGTGAAGAAACAGACTGAATAGTTTACGGAAAGAACTTTGCACGGCCTACAACGCACATGGATTCGCAGCTCGCCAACATTATTGTCTTTGCAAACGGGCTCTGAAAAGCGGGTAAGATGGCTCGCAAATGTCACATACGTAACAAACATTTTAAAAACACAATAATATAAATCTGAAGAAAAACAGAATAAGAATTACGGTTAAATAGTTTTGCTTTCAATCCAGCGAGCACCAAACACAAAAGAACGAAACTTCGCGCCAGACCACGCGTGGCTAAAACGAAAACAACAGATTGCGGCAGATACGCCCGTCTGCATGACGTCATATTATTCTACTGTAAAATGAATATGCATCATGTATCGTAATCGTAATCGTAATTCCGAGATTTCTACAGTGCCCAACGAAAACCGTGCCGCGGAGACCAGCTTATTCACAGGCGCTCAGTCAAAACAAAATCGATAGGCAAAAAGGCTCCGGTTCCAGGTCAAGATCCAAAAGTGAACATCTTTACTTAACGCAGAAAACATCAAAATCATAGAAAACAAAAATTAACTGACACATGAAAGAGCACCATTGTTCAGAAGTCCGAAAAATTAAGCTCGTTGCGCATAGGACATGAAGTCATGAAACTGGCTATACAATTGGTGAATGGTGCTATCGGGTCGGCATCTCGCTGGCGGCTCATATAAGCGTTTACGATTACCACAAAATCTAATGCTAAAAAATGTTTATTTCAGCCGGGATTTAAACTGTTTGTTCAGTCAGATATTATAATTTAAGAGACATTTTCCGTTCGAGTCCGCTTCTGCTGACTTTACTGAGTCAACCGAAATCGTGTGCTTCACTGGTTTCGATGATTTCATTCATGCGTATACGAAATTCACTGCATCGAGCGACCAGTATTTTCCATGTGCTTAATCCGTAAACCTATAGATTTGGACTGTCAACCTGACTCCAAAAATCTCGAGCCACATACTGTCGTCTAGGATATTTCTGAAATCGGACATTGTACTTACGTCAAATTCGGGGTCACTTTGGGTGTCTCTGAATGGCAGTAACAGTTTAACTATATAAACTGCATATTTTGTGACATGTTTGTGTTTGCCTTATATTAACATACTAAAAGATTCATTTTCTAGCAACAAATTTATGCCTTCTTTAAAGAAGAAATATTAGTCCACATTGGTGTTGCATTAAAAATCCACATTGAGTGTTGCATATTTTTTGCTACACTTAGTGTTGCACAAAAATGTCCACACTTTGTTGCACAAACATCCACATTAGTGTTGCAAAATCCGCTCAACATTAGCTGTAGACAAAGTGGTCTACACTTTTTCTTACAGAGTAACTTAGGCAGTTTAGCAAGTAAGTGTATGCTTAATGCATCAAATTAAAGGTCGTTATATCAGCTTTAAGTCCGACAAATTTCATTACGGTAGCTTGCACTACGCACCATATAATTATTGTGTACCGCACCTACCTTGTTTTCTGACGTAAACAATAATTAATTTCATCATGGCGCCGTTAACAGAAGATGACATACCGTGGAGTTTTTGAACGCGAACGTTCCTGAGTTCATCGAACCACATAACTGGCCGCCTAATAGCCCTGACTTAAACCCCGTTGATTACTCAATCTGGGGTGCTTTGCAGCAACGGGTTTATCGTGAACGGATAGTAAACGTCGAGCATCTGAAGCGCGTCATCACTCGTTGCTGGACTGAGATCAGCCAGGAACTCATCAATGGAGCCATAGATCAATGGGCACGTCGCATTGATGCAGTCATTCGAGCTCGTGGAAGACACATTGAATATTTATTTGATTAAATAATTCTTGGATTTCTTAATGGCTATCAATAATGCAAACTTGCAAAGACTAATTTTCCAAGTATTGTGTTTTGCAAGATAGACGAATTGAAATCATTGTAAACTGATACATATTCAGTACAGTAGTTTTACGCAATTATTAATAAAGCTAAAAATGTAAATTTTTGAGCAGTTGTAGCTGATATAACGACCTTTAATTTGATGCATTAAGCATACACTTACTTGCTAAACTGCCTAAGTTATAGGCCTTCAAAGTTGAACAAATACTTCTGGCCCACCCTGTACAACACCTGCCTCTGGAATAATTAATGTTATACAGTGAACAGTCTTGGCCTCAGCATACAATGGTGGGTGACTAGCCCTCTTCCTCGCCTTCTGGTTTTCCCACTGACGCTGCACCTCGACTCTGGAAGGATCTCCCGCCTGAATATCGCAAATTCTCTGCTCCTTTATTCCTTCCGTCGTTCACTCTATCTATTACTCCCAAGGTATTCCATTTAAAACCGAAGTCTCGCCTTTTCAAGAAATCCAACTCTGCCACTGCGTTTAGTCGGGCAGTGCCAGTTCCAAGCCTGGATAAAGGAGGAGGGCGACGTCAACGGCCTTTGATGCAATAAGATGTCGTTAAACAGCGGAACTAACACTACTCAAGATGTCCACCCTGATCAGTCTTCCCATTTCCCTCAGCTTAGACACAACCCACTCTAGCCTTCTCCCCTCCTCTCTTTGGTCTCCTGGCAACCGGACTTGATTCTTGACATGGCATCTTTGGACAAACCCACGGACTTGACGCAGCGCTCGAGAATAAGCTGGTGCCCTGCGTTTAGTTTTTAAATAGCGCTTTAGAAATTTCGGGTTTACGATAACGATTACGAAAATGTTCGTTATCGAAGCAGTCCATCAGGCAAGCACATCACAACTGGTAGCATGGGGCTAATCATACAGTAACACTGTCAGATTTTATGCAACTCTTTTAAAATAAAGCTATTGCTAACGACATTGATGTTGATGCATGGTCTAATTTAATTGTTAATGTTGCCTTCCAATTGTTAATGTACTTGATATTAAAATGGGGCCAGTAGATTGACACCTGTGGCCCCATGTTATCTGTGCTTGTGCATACCAGTTTACACAAAGCCAGACCAGACCAAGCTGCAAGTCTGCTTTGCTAACTCTTAATGTCAAGATAATTATATATAGATGGAGGCATAGATGGCGGATTGGCCACAAGGCGTGTGACAAATCGCGGGAAGCGGTCTTTCAGACGATAATAGTTAAGTAGTGCATGGGGAAGACAAATAGTGTCGTCCATACCAACCAATATGAGATACAAACATAGCGCAATAGGTTGAACAAGGGCTATCGCACCGTGCTCCACGTTAGAGACGTGGAGCGGCGAAGCGTGCGTTCCACCTGTAGACAAGTCAAAACAAATTTGTCCTCGTTTGGTTAACGACATCCAGTGCATTCTATGCTGGACGAACACAGCGTTTACAGAAGTCAAGCCCGCATTCGTGGCAGGTTACGATATATAGATATGTTCGGACGAGAGGGCGTCGGGGAAAATTCGGCGCAGGGACAAATTGTACAAGGAGGCGACACAGCTTAATGCAAATTGACAAGAAGTGCTATACGTGTGGTCAATGGTCAATACTAGAACTATTACAGAGCTACATGCAACTACATATACTTCAACAAATTTAAGATCATTGTGCATAGCGTTTGCGACCTATCTATTTATTACCTCTTCTGCAGTGAATAATTCAGTTCAGTTCCTTCATTGAGTGACAATAATTTGTAAACACAAAGGTACGTACCACAAAATCCGCCTCAGACGAGCAATTCTGCGTAAAAATCGGTCAAAGTGCTATAGTCCTACGGGCTGCAGGCGGCTGGTCAGAGAAACAAAGCTATAAAAGACAGAGGGTGCATAAAAATATACCGTTTCTAAACTTCAACAATTGGTACTTAACACAGCCTGTGATGCGCAGAACATAGTATAAACCACATTTGCCGGAAGAGCTGTCAGTACGGCTTTATTCGCTACTCTGCAACGGGTAACGATTCGCAAACAGACGTCATTTGGGTGTAACGCTACGTCGTTCCAAAGCACGTTACGTCATGCATGATGCAAGGTATGAATTTAAATTGCCAATTGTGTCTAAATTCATATTTTCGACGACTTCGACAGGCAATCGCTATATGCTTTATATGTATGGCAATTCATTTCACTAGATAGCACTAGATAACGATTCAGAACTTCAATCCCCGTTTACGGTTCTTTTATGAAACGATTTACGGAATTAGCTCATTCACCGTACGTAACCAGGCTTCTGGTTCTCTGACTTCTGGGATTCGAAGATTCGACCTGGCTTCTCCTACGAATTTTGATTTTGACTACGGTTTCACCTTGATCTTGAGCGACCATCATAACGGCGATTTAGAAGTTATTAAATTAGATTGAATTCTTCGGCTATGCGAGCATCATTCGCATCCAAACAAGAAAGGTTAAAGGGCCAATTAAGGCATACTTGGAATTTTTGCCCCAACTGTTTTGATTAATGAAGTCACTAAATTTGTAAAGTAAAAAAGTATTGATAAAACTGGGCATGTAGAAAGATCATAAAACTGGGGAAGGTTTTTTGAAAAGATCTGGACATCTAAAATGTCAACAAAATCTGTGAAACAAAAAGGTTATGAAAATCTGTGAAAGCAAAAGAAAGGCCTTCAAATTCATGGCAAAAAGGAAAAGGTCATAAAAATCACTGGAAACTAAAAAAAGGTCCTCAAAAAATCTGGAAACCTAAAAAGGTCCTACAAAAACTTTCCCTCTCAGCACCCAACAAGGTAAATCGGCGAAGTTAAGTTGAGGGCTGGGTTACTTGACCCGCCTCTTTCTCGACTTTGGATCCGCCCCTATCTAAACTTCCAGATCCGCCACTGTATGCATGTAGACGAATTCAACATGCTTCCAGAACGAAGACGAGCTATAAGCCCCTGGTATGTAGGCCTAGCGAAACATTTAACGAAAGGCACGTTAAGGTAATCATTCAGCACTTTGGATTTCAGATGACGCCTTCATTAGCCATCTAGCGAATAAATCTAAAATCTCTTTTTTGGCCACAAAATGGTGCATTCAAATAAATCCTATTAGGCTTGGTAAAATAATAGGCCTAACTCTCGTTTCACAATTACGGTCCGCATGCAGTTACGATTTTAAAAGAATGTTTGACGGAGTTTTTGGAGATCTACTGTGCGTATCTGGAAAATATCTAAGTCAAACAAAACGAATAGCCTAATTCTGCTAAGTGCACGGGCACACGCTTCTGCAAAATTGCACTGTCTTATGAATAGGCCTACTTTTACAAGGCTATACTGAATACGAATACACAAGGCTAAAGAAAGCGTGCAGAAAAATCTATTTAATAGCTCTGAATATCTGAAATAAAAATATTCCATCAGTGATATGCGTTAAATAATTCCCAGGCAGCGCGCGCACACACACACGCATTGGTGCAATGCTTGACCAACGTTATCCAGTGTTGCACCAGTGTGCGTGTGTCTGTGTGTGCTGGCATGGATGGCAAATTACTGGTCATTGACCTATAGCATAGGCCTTGCTTACGGCCTCTAGGTGCTGTAGGCTTACTTGTCCACAAGTTACGCATGCATGTAAGCAGGCATTAGGCCTATATAGGCCTACTCTCTGACAGCCTCAAGATTTCTGAACCTAAAATTCCTCAAACGCCTTCTGCAAGTTTAGCCTATCGTCGTATAATTGCCGCTAGCCCTCATCTGCTTGGCCTAATGTGACTCGAGTTTAATCACCTTCTGAATGCAACGGCAGCTGGTCCGTCATTTTTCTTGCGCCCGTTGACCCTCTTAATATGACGACATAATGGTCTCGTTGAAATCCCGAACGCCGCGCGAATTCGCGCGAGACCAGGCAGAACGCGTGCACTATGAAACGCCGCCGCCTAATAGAGCAATCAGGGTCCCTTTATTTCAATTTGACCACCGCCCTCAACAGGCACATCAACTACTTTGCAGTTTTGCAGCGAGCGAAAATAGAGGCGTTTACAAGGCATCCCTTATGAATATTTTATAGAACAACTCGCGGCTAATAATAATGGGAAAATACTACTTCATAAAGGGAACGGAAATCGTATTTCTCAGAGGAGTGGAACAGGCCATTATTATTCAGGACGGATCCTAGAACCTAAGCAGTCGACTATCAGGACCGTAGAACGCAGAAATTAACGCACGCTCCGGCTGTGATTGGTCTCGCGAGAATTCTTGCTGTGTTCGAGATTTCGACGAGACTTGTCGTGTTGTGGATCCGCGAATACTCTTTAAACGCGTCCTAATAAGCCCTTGTATGAGGTGGAGCCATGCAGGTTAGGTATACGTGCTATATGCAAGAACGCTAAATCGCCGCTTAAGTAAGTCTATACAGTCGGCTGTGATTTTGTGACTGAATTGTATTCTTACTTATGTACATAGTACGTGTAGAGATACTTATATAACGCCATTTAAAAATTGTCTCAAGGATGAACAAAGCTTAGCACTTCCACCGTACATCAGTCAATTCATCTGTATCCATCTGTCTCACCTCTCGATCTTCATTTCTTCCATGCATCTCATGCATATATATATATATCTTTGTATCCCCCTCTGCCATTGTTCTTTCCATCTTTCAGAGCATCGAGTCTTTAAATGCACTTGTATACACGCGGTCGAATATGTCTGCAGCGTCCATAGCCAACTCGCAGACGTTTAGATATATAACAGGTCCGTACACCTATACACTGCATGGTTAAAAGGCTCCATCGCAGTACAAAGTGGGATTCAATTTTACTAGAAAACACTACAAAGTGGGATTCAATTTTACTAGAAAACACTACAAAGTGGGATTTAATTTTACTAGAAAACACTACAAAGTGGGATTCAATTTTACTAGAAAACACTACAAAGTGGGATTCAATTTTACTAGAAAACACTACAAAGTGGGGCTCAGTTTTACTAGAAAACCTTCATGAAACAAGATTAAACGACAATTCGCACTCAATAGGCTATATATACACTGTTTGATTCTAAAAGAATTAAATTCAGTTCATTGCAGTTTATAAATTTGCTTTGAAACACAGCAAGGTCGCTGCTGGCGGCTTGTGAAGCTTATTTCTGGCAGACAGTGTTCTAAGCTGTATAAAATGTGCGATCAGCAACACACGGTTCAAAAAGAGTATAGTTCAACTCACGTGTTTTGTCCCTATGAAACATTCGGCCCATGCATCCATTATAATTAAATTATTATTATTATTTATTAAGCACCACTATTTAATGACTGAGCATCAATCGATGGCGCTGAGCAATAGGCCTAATTATGAGTGAAAGGCTTGCTCAAGGTCCACATGCATATGAAGTAACCGCCTCAGAAGCCCCTCGCACCTATTCTCTTCGCTTTATACAAGCCGAGCGCTCTATACCGCGCCCCAGTTATGCTGTCGACTCCATGCATGAATCAGTTCAGCAGACTGCCAATCCATACTGCTGCTGCTGCTGCTGCTGCTGCTGCTGATGATGATGATGATGATGATGACGATGATACTGCATAGCGAAGTGCATGAGAAGATAGAGGGAGATTGCGAAAGTGATGACCGTGGCAGAATATGCCAACCGACAGAAGATTTTAGACAACCAAAAAAAGGAAGGAAACAAGTTGATAATCGACGCTGATGTTGTTATTGCTGTTGTAATTGCTATTGCTCTTGCTGCTGCAGACAGTAATGGCGGTTCTTCCTGTGATAACACGCCATTATATTATATGACACACACACGAATGCATACATACATACATACATACATACATACATACATACATACATACATACATACATACATACATACATACATACATACATACATACATACACACTGCATGGCTGAATCCAACTTTTCAATCAGAGGCGAAGTAATGGGGGATTGTGGGGCTTAATGAGACTCAAATAGGCCTAATATAAAAGCCCAGTTTAGTGGCGTACGTCCATCCATCCTTTATACCCTCTGCATCATGATGCATACTATAGGCGAAACATAGGCCTCTATACCTTGATAAAAAGTTGCATTCGAACAAAGTTAGAGATATTGTCATGATCACAATACACAGTCGCAGTACAAACATAGGAGCATATATGGCTTGCGACTGATGATTATATAGAATATGTGTGCCCATGGTGACAGCATGGCATACATGCACTGTAAAAATAAACGATGGTCTTGTGGTGGACAATTCCACCGGTCGGTGGAATGGCTGCATTAGAGGTGGAAAAATCCACCAGTGGATATAGCAGGAGGTGGTAAGTCTCGATTAATCGTAGTAAGAGGTGAAAATTTACTGATTTATTTATTGAAAATATATTAAGCAATAATTTGAAAGACTTCCTATAATAAAAGATTATAATGCCCCATCATGACACCTTAGCAGAAAATAAATTATGCGACGTTTGTTTGGTTTTCCGAACATTAGCGTCTGCTGTGAGGCGTAAGCATGTTTTCTGCGTGTGTAGCGAAGCCTGCTATTTCTTATACAGCGCCTTATTATTTCTCAAATTCGCAGAATCTCAAATAAAGAGATTTCGAATAGTGTGTGTGTGTGTGTAGGTGTGTGTGTGTTCCATTGCGGCTGGTGTTACAAGTCGCAACAGCGTATGAATTTTCAGGATTGAGACTCAGTTGTGACAATTCAACTGGCCTAATGTCGGTCGCGGGATTTATGCATTCATAAACTTCCGGCATGAAACAATTATTGGTTTCATTAGAGGTCATAAGACGTCCATCTGCATGCATGCACGCGTCGTCGGATATAGGCCTATATCCTTAGGCCTAATATTGATGCAAGAGGCTCTAATGGGGTTATTTCGGGTTCATGACTGCAAAGTCATCTCCGTTCGTCCATCCATTCGTTCGTGCGTCCGTGCGTCCGTGCGTCCGTCGGTTGGACTCCTCCGATCATTCTGTATGATTGAGTGCGTGAATTCGAGGTGTTTATGGCGTCCTCTAATAAACCACTTAGGACTCTCAAAGAAATCTCACACACAGGCCTCTACTGCTTGCAGGTATAAGATGCTAATGCGCCAACCGTCACACTTACATTTATGTATGTGTATATGTGCATGCATATCCGCATAGCATTAAGCTAATTTTGACCATAGAATCGCTAAGCTATATACGCACTGCGAATATGTGAACCATCGAACTTCCTCACACATGAAGTCAAAGCCCCGGAATTTGGTCTTACAGGTCTATAGACCGGATGGACGGACGGGCGGAGTGAGAGAATTTTGTTCTCAGATAATTTATAAAAATCTTAGTTCGGCATCAAGAAACCGTGTTAAAGTTCAGCTGATTAATCTCGGAGGAGGTCAAATCAGATATTCGGCGATAATTTGCCGCAATCTGTATCGATTATTTAAGCCGCAGTGATCTGGAGTAAGGCGCGTCGACCAATCAAAGCCGTTGTTTCAGACGCCTTGACCAATCGCAGTCAGTGACCCAAAGCCGTCCGCGAGCGCAGCACTGGCGATGGGCGGTCGTTGGTGTCATAAACCTCTCTCTGATATCGGAATCGCCTAGGCAGGCGCTTGTTTTCCATTGGCCCGGAAGCGATGTGGCGGGCTGCTCATCATAATCTCGCTCAATTGTCCTATAGTTAGCAAAGCCGAGAGTCCCTAATTGACTCGCTTTAAATATAAGTGGCCATACTGCGTGCGTGCGTGCGTGCGACGAAGCGGGCAATTACGCCGACGTCTGAGGAGAACAAGGTCTGAGTCCTCGTCTTCGACAGCGAAGCTTCGGTTGCATCTGAACTTCAGCTGGAATACTCCCAAGTGGCAAATTTCAAGGTTTCTAAGCAAGGCAGGCGAGAACATAATCTAAGGTAAGTTAAGTGTGCAAATTTACAGGTATTACTAACCCATAATGGTATGCATGGGTTGGGCCGAGAGCCCTTTTGAGTAAATATTTTTAAAGGCGCTATAACTAAGTCTTGTGCTCATAGCGAATGAATATAGTTTCAGTTGCGCATATATCTATAGGACAGAGATATCAACAACTGCAGACTAAACTTTAGGTTAGGACAGAGATATCAACAACTGCAGACTAAACTTTAGGTTAGGTCTATAATTATAATTGTTCTATGCATGTATAGCCTATTGCATACAGGCCTCTGCATGTTGGGTCGTACAAATCCGGTTCAAGGCATGCTCCCAGTCACTTTGTATACGCAGAAGGTGATGGACGGAGAAAAGGACAAAGTCGAGCGAACTAAGGCAGATAAAAGCATATGTAAACGGAAGAGGAAGCGGACTAAGAACGGGGTGTAGGTCATGGCGGAGGTATGCATGCATGGATGGATGGCTATCTTTGACGTGCGCAGCATCCGGGACTCGAATTCTGGTGATTCATGTAAAAAGTATGCATGATATCTTACTAACTTAGTACTAAGTCCTTCCTGTGCAGATCTGCACATCGGGCACAAAGCAACTTCTCCATTCATCTCTGTCGACCGCCAGTCTTCCTGCCTCAGCCCACGACATCTCCAAACACCCAAGGTCGTCTCTGATGGTCTCTGCATGGCCACTCCTTCCTTGGTCTTTCCCTCCTACGTTTCCCTTGAGGAATCCAGTTACATCTACTGCAGATATACACAATCTGCACAATGCCTAATAAATCGCACCTCCTTCAAATTGCAGCTGCAGGATATCATACAATTCAAGCAACCTTAAAACAGAAACTTCAGGATTGCACACCACACACCTTTGTGTGTATATATAGGCCTATTATGCGCGCTTATATTATGTATGGGATATAAGCATATAAATACAGATAGTTAAATAAAACCGCCATTTAATAAGAGCATAAAATATCTATCATTCTCCGTTACCTATTTCATGTATGCTGCATAACCTACTCTATGTATAGACCCCATAGGTATGCAGACAAAAACTTCACTGTATCTTACACCTTCGTTTGTTCTTTCGCTCACGCAGTCGGCCAATCAGTCAGTCAATGAATAAGTCAGTCGGTATAAGTCAGGAAGTCATTCAGTCTTTCAGTAATTCAGTAATTCAGTCAGTGTGTCAGTCTGTCTGTCTTCGTGCCTGTCTAATCGTCTGTCTGTGAGTCAAATCAAGTCAGTCTGCGAGTAAGCCATTATATCAGTAGTTTATCATGTCTGCCATTTAGTTATTGATGTTGTATAAAGGCAGAAATTTGGTATAGAACGAATAATAAGGTGTAAACCCGCAGACAGATTGCTATAAAAAGTAGAGATACTGTTAACATGCAGGGCTATTACTATGCAGTTCATTTGTCTGCCTGTTTCTGATCCTACCAGTCTCATGAAGTTGTGTTTTCGTTTAGCACGGAACAGAGATGGAGCCTCCACATGGAATCCTTCCGAAACTTGAAAAGCAAAGTCCAGGACTCGACAGCTCTGCAGAGCATCCAGCTAGCGACAGCGAACTCCAGCAGCAGCAACTGCAACACCCCCACTCCCAGGCACCGAGAAGATGCTGGTCTCCACTGAATGCTTCCCCCGAAACCCTAATGAATCCTCCTCCTCCAGCCACCTTCATCCACCGTCCCTTCGAAGACGGACCGATCCTCATCCGCACCTCTTCCAGTTTCACGCATCGCTATCCAGTTGTCAACCAGTCAGCGACAAACTCACCACGTCACGGTGGCGTCTTCGTTAACAAGAGAGACTCCCCCACGCAGTACCCAGACATCCACAGTAGCAGCAACAGCAGCAGCAGTACCGTCTTTGGAAAGCCGTTCTCGGCAGATTCTGCTGCTGCCCTTGGACTCTTAACCAGTCCAGAAAAGTCCCTGAGTCCCTTTAGCGAGGGATCTGTGAATGAATCTATTCTGCGCCGGGAGATGAGCCCCGCCGACGTATGGGCGGCACAGGTCACGCCCCCGTCGGCGACGGGACAGGGACAACGCGGAGGGGCTCTTGCCAATCAACAGAACGAGGGAGGAGAATGCGGTGGTCACTATGGAAACGGTGGCTATTCAGCGTCGCAAAAATGTAAGCGTCAGCGTTATCTAATTAAATCTATTCTAGTGACTTCTATAGCGCCGTTATCATAGCGCATAAGGCAGAGTATAGTGCATGGTGAATTAATTATTTAACCTCTAAAACTCAATCATGAACGAAAACAACTTTGGTAAAACTATTGTTTTCATAGGGTTATAAATCGGATTTTCGTAGTTAAGTGGCCAGAAAGGAAAAAGATAGTGAATGATTTGTTCGCCTCTGCGGAAATATTTTCTTAGAAAAATTGTCGAAATTCAAGAACGTGCACATGGTTCTGCCTGTCATGTTGGGAAATTCAATCGGTCTGACGCAATTTCAAAATAAAATAATTATCTTTAGGAAATGACGGCGTATTGCCGTAAGTGTATAGGAAATATTACACAATCATGGCAGAATTGTATGCGTTCTCAATTAGGCACGTGGCTATCGTGCCTGCACGGTATCACGACAATTCGTCTACAGACATTTCGCCGACCGACATTTCGCCCATGGCACTATGACGTTTCGTCTACAGACTTTTCGTCTACGGGACTATTTCTTTATTTTTAACAGTAATTGTTATTTCTTTGGTATAAGAACGCGCGTGGACAGATGTATTTCCGGTGAAAAATACAGGGTGGCGCAATAAAAGTGGGACCGCTTCGTGAAATCTTGTGTAATGTTTATGAAATTATGTTTTGGGCGATTTCTTAAGCTGAAAATTGTCCTTACTCAGTAATTCAACGTATGACGTATGACGTCACTATTTCGTTAACTTCCGTTCGCCATCTTCATAGCTTACTTCACTTTCAGTTTTTACTTCTTTGTAAAATTACAAAGATAACGGCAAATGTCTGTAGGCGAAGTGCCGTAGACGAAAAGTCTGTAGACGAATTGTCGCGGTACGCATAGTGCCAAAATATTTCATACAACCTGCAGCCCATGGCACCAGTAGCGCAGCTGTTTAGGGCTCCGGATCCTCGGACTTTTGGGATCCGTGTCGTCCCGATGAGATGTTTATTGGTGTGTTCTCTGATCGGTGATTCTCAAATGCATGCTGATGAATACAAGATCATCATAAAGAAGAGTATTTAAAGACTGACACGTTAACTATATATGATATAAAAAGCAGCACAAGCATGAATCCCTCCCTGTGTGTATGAAGCCCATACTGAATGCTCAAAATGCATCGGTTTCTGGAGCTGAGAAGCCACACGTAAGACTCTCCCATTGCATGCTGAAGGCCCCTATATATAGCCGTTTAAAGAGCTTTGTGCCTTCAGCGATCGCTGTCTCAGACCCCTCAAGTTTCATCCAAGTACTGAACCCATAGCTATAGACCTATACCCCGCTGTGTACCTACCTCAATTCCATCGTCGCCATATATAGTATACAGTAGAAAAAAGTGGCTCAGCGGGAATTGATGCAACGCTGCGTTTCATTAACACACCAGTTTACATGTTTACCACGATATTCCCGAAGAATTTTCGACTTCATTCCCTCTAACGGATGAAGCGGTTGCTATATAGCCCTGCAATTGGACGAGTATAGTTATTTCCGTATAGTCTTAATGCGATTTGTGAGGAGTGTCACAATAAGTGATTAAGCAACGCCGTAATGGACTTCAATGAAGACATTGAGGACCTTGCTTGTAAGTTATCAGAATTTATGCAACCATTTAAAAAATTTATGTTGCAAATTATACAATTTTATGACCATTTTTGGCCTCCAGCACCATTTTCGAATTTTTCTCCCAAAATTTCTGGCCACTGCTTTTAGTCATCTATATATATATATTTTGGCGAGTTTCCCCTTTCCAGATTTTTTTTAGAACTTTGTAATGACATTTTGCCACATCTAAATGCTAAGAAAGTATACCCTAAAATTCTGATCACGGCCTCCAATACGGTAGAGGCTTATTCGGAGCCATGGCCCACTGCATGCATGCAGGGCTGTAGTCGCTGCTCCTTCCCACAAATCGCGTCCAAAATGTATTTCTCTTAGGTCAACAGTCGTTTAATGAGACAAAGTTATTATTGACGTATACCGAATGCAATGGGCATGCAGTGCATCGTATGATATACATTGCTTACATATATCTGGTCTTCCGATACAACAGTCCTCGATCTAAAAAGTGGCGTTATAAATTTGCGATTTCGTGAGGTGCTATAAAACTGCGTAACATCACTCGATCGTTGTCGAAAGTAAAGATCTTTTAACAAGAATAGAATCCGCGAATAGTAGCCTATATATTACCTCTGTCCGATAAATATATTAGGCTCTGAATTCGGTTGTAATCGTTTGAAATTGCATCATTTCTGAAACCTTCTAAGAAGGCAATTATTCCGTTCCCTCTCCCAATCTTCCCCCTCCCACGACCCTTGTCCCTAGACGTTCTTGTGGCTCGATGAGCGCACTCGCCTACTCCTGCCCCCGCGGTCATTTTCAAAGCCATTGGGGTGTTGGGCATCCTTTCACACGTCTCCTCCCAATTGGCGATTTCCTTTTTTCCGCCTAGGAGTGCGCATGTCTTTGAAGATGACATTAGCAACTCCTTCTTTATTCTCTTCTTAGTTTCAGCCTACCCGGAAGGTGTTTATATACCAGCCCCCAAATCATAGGTGACTCGTGTTTCCACGCCCTTCACTTGACCCTTTTCTTATTCAGCGCTTCTGTTGTCCCTCTTTCATGATCTAGGATAAGAGCTTTTACAGTTTACAAGTCATCGCTTACATCACTCACTATTCAAGTCCTGCAAAATTAATGGCCATACAAAGAAATGACCTATTGCGCATGCGCCTACTATATATATACTGTTGACCGATCTATCCTTTGATCATACACGCACCTTCCTATCCCCCTCGGAAAGCGAACAACTAATCGTGTAATAAATATTCAATCAATTGGCTAATCAATTAAGGAGGCAATCTACACTATGATAAGAAAATTGTCTGCAATTATTAGGCGCCAGGACAGTGCTTATCTTACCTTTGTTTTACCGGGTTCAATTATAATTATAGACCGTATATAGCTATATATTAACGGCATCTCCAAAAGGTTAAGTCATTTGTATAGCAGGCCCGTATAACCAGGAGCATCACTCTGGTTTAGAAATTTCTATAGAAAACAACAACAACAACAACAACAATAATCACAAGGGGCATTCAAAGTTTACCTCAAATTTGCTTCCGAGGACTTCGGTGACTATCCAACGAGGAATCGCCATCTGCATATATCCGGAACATTATCCTCATGCCCTGAGTCCTCTTGAGATGAAAATAATAACAAAAATAATTCTTGTAATAATGATGATGATGATGATGATGATATAAATTTTAATATGAATATGAATAATATGAATAATAATAATAATATGAATAATAATAATATGAATAATAATAATATGAATAATATTTGCTGTCCTTGGTCAAAATAAAGTGCACGAATACTTTAGGACAAAGGTTTAAAGCGCGATATTCTGTAAAATTATCACAGGGTATCATGGTTTATGTAGGCAGATGAATCAATTGTCTAAAACAGATTATGTGCTTATTTTCCGTGTTTGGGTCAATTACGGACAAGTCGTCATCAGTTGGATTATTATTAGCTGAAAAATACACAAGAAGAACGGATGAGGCAGAAGAGCAGGAGGAGGAAGAAGAAGAAAGACGAAGGAAGTGGAGAGGAGCGAATGCTTGAGAAGATGGTAGCAATGATAAGGTCTGAAGTCGACTGATACACATATACACATCAATCGACCTTTCTCTTATAGTCAGCATGAGCGGCATCAATAATTTCGCGCCAAGTCTCTCTCCCAAATCTTCTCCTGCAGCGCTAATGGAAGACTAATTGAAGAAGTGACATTCGGAATCGTAGTCCGGGATATAATCCCCCCTGCAACCACACCGCCACCGCCGCCGCCGCCGCGGATCCTGGAAGATCCGCCGGGGACAAGGTCCGACGGGTAATTGGGAGATGGTATCACGACGTCCCAGCATGACGTTATCGTCGACTTGTCTAGATTCACTAAATTGACTCTTCGTTTATTGGCGTCATCCGATCGGATGAAGAGGGTCAAAATGCAGAGGCCGAAGGGTGGATCTCCTGCCTTTTTGACTATAGTGATATCCTCGTCGTTGATTCGTTACCAGAGCTTCACAATTTCCAGTTGATTCCTGATTGGCTATTATCGCTTGCCGCGTCGCCATGGTTACGACGCTGCGTTATCTTTGCCTCATGCGCGCCACATCCCACTTCCACTCCTCTACTCCCCAATTAAGTACATGTTCGCATGCATCGGTCTTTTACTCCGGTTGTGTATGTCCAAATGTCTGTTTGTCTTTTAATATCGTCTGTTATTGTGCATGTAGAGGTGTTTTTCGTTGGTTCGTGTTGTTAGTCGAGCTGTTTTGGGGTATATCCCCTCTCCGTTTTTATCTGCGTCCCACTTTTCTTTTTTCCTTCCATCCATTCGTCTTTATCTTCGTTTATTTCTCCTTCGCTTCCTTCAACCGTCCTTCAATGACATCCACCCGCTCTTCCTTCCATCAATTCAGCTCAGTTGTCGCTGCATACATAGCGCCACGTATACCTAGCGCTCGACACTAGCCTTTTAGCAGCGTTACCCCTAGCAACCGCGCAGGCGCCTCGCATGATTTGCCTCGACCTGCATAAGACTTTTTGAACTTCTATTAGGCGCTCAATGAATACTCCATGAAAACTCGGCTAAATATATCCGGCGGTCGCAAACGGACCCGAACTCAGGTGACGAGCGATAATTGAGAAGAATAACGGGTCAAAGGTGAAACGTTGCGGATGAGTGTTTTGTCGGCTGCTAAATTATACATGGTTCATTTGAAGGCGTTACAACGCTTAATTGGCATCACTCGGCCCAGGGGACGCCACTGTCGCTCCGGTCGGATTTATCATCATTAGGTACGTAGCGGGCGGAACGCAGACCAGGGAATTGTCTACGACTGTCTTCATTACAGACAAATAAATAGCTGCCACTTTGCTGCGACGCTTGGCATTGCCCGACAGATTGGAGACAAACGCGCCAGAAAGAACTGCAGCCAGGCTACAGCACCAACGAAGGACCACAGACAAACACACACCTACACAGACACACGCACACACGCTGGGCCGGCTGCTTTAGAAAGCATAATAGCTCAGACTGTTTCTGTACCTTTAACTATTTTTATTCTCTCCTCTTCCATTCTGTGTTTTGTATTTTGCTCTTTTGTCATTTGTTCTTCTACGCTATTCTATTCCGCGTTCTTCAGTTGTCTTCTCCGGCCTTTTCTTCTATTCTTCTTTTCCATGTTCTTATGTTATGAAGACTGTTTGAGACTTTGTTGCCTTCTGTCCTTTTCTAAAATTTCTATTTCTCAGATCCCATCCCGACTCCCTTCTTCCTCTTATCTCTCTTTCCGCTCCAATCCCAAACACCGTAGCTGCCACGCTGTCTCTCTGCCTGACTTTTGGATCTTGACCTAGAATCGAACACTTGTGCCTATCGATTTTGTTTTGACTGAGCGCCTGTGAATAAGCTGGTCCCCGTGACGTGGCTTTCGTTGGGCGCGGTAGAAATCTCGGGAATTACGATTACGATTACGATTATGTATTAAAGTTATTACTATCTGCTATTCCCTACTCTTCTCTTCTGTCATCCGTTGCTCTGTTGTGTTCGTATGTTCTGTACTTACTAGATTTATTTCCCATTGTTTGCACAAAATTTCTGTTATCGTTTGTTTACTGTTTGCTTATTCATGAATTCGTCTATTTCTATGTTTGCTTATCTGTTCTTTTATTTATTTATTCACTCTTTTATATATTTCTTTATTCATTTATTCATGTTGTAGCGCCACCTGACGACAGCCAGATGCGTCGTTACCGGACAGCGTTCACACGAGAACAGCTTGCGAGACTTGAGCGAGAGTTCCTCAAAGAGAATTACGTTTCTCGTCCGAGGCGCTGTGAATTGGCCGCGTCACTGAACCTCCCGGAATCAACGATCAAGGTTTGTTTCTACCACGGCAAACGACCCATGACTAAGCAAAAAGGTTTATCGTAAATAAGACACGACAGGGATTGACATACAGACCGACACAGGCAAACAAAGACGAAGTTAAGAGCAGAGCCAGATGAGTAATACCCATCCATGCTCCGTTTAAGTTTAGGGAGAAACGCAATTATTGAGTTGCGCCTCCTGCAAACCGGTTTCGATAACAGAAATGTTTCATATAAAATCGTGCATGATTGTAATGGTTTTAATGTGAAAATGTTCGAAAGTGGCACAAAGGACTGGAAAAGTCAAGAAATGGAGAGCAAAGAGACCGATTGACCCACTTGCAGATGTCCAGTCTGCGAAGTGTCCTTTAAATTGTGTTGGGCTTAATTTCGGCCACAGGAAATTTAAACTGAGAAAACACACCTCTCTGTAGGGCTGCAAAATGTTCGGTTTTAAACCGCGCAGTCCGGATTTGTGCCATCTGTCCGGGAGAAATTCAAAGTTAATACCGAACACTCAAAGGTTTTTATAAGTTTTACTAAACCTATTCTAACTCAACATCGAGTTTCACTATTGTAGCCATAATAGACAAGTAAACGGTAAACAGAAAAAACATTGAAGTAAGAGTTTTGGAAAGATTTAACCATGATTGCAGAGATATTGGGGGAACGAAGCTTAGAAATTTCTCAGCAAGAGATTATTGTTTTTTGGTAAACAGGAGATGGTTGTGGTATTTATTGGTTATAGTTTTCAGTTTATATTATCTTCAGTTTTTAGAGGCCAGTAAACAATTTTGGATGCGGTAACGTGAGGATAAGCTTGGTGCACTCTTGGCCAAACTCTCTTGCCATTTTATCATCAGCACATGTGTCCGGCATTTTCGAAGGAGCCGCCTGGCAACCCTATTTTCTGCGATTGCTATGATCGTAATGTAATAACAGTAATTTTAAAGACAGTTTGAGCCTAAAGGCATTAAAATTTGTGGTTTTAGATCTGGTTCCAAAACCGTCGTATGAAGGACAAGAGACAAAGAATTGCCATGGCTTGGCCTTTTGGAATTGCCGACCAAGCGGTCTATGCTTATCTGATGAACGCAGCAGCCGCATCACTCTCTCAGTATCCTTACGCACCCACCGCTTTACCTCCAAATGCCCCTACGCCTGGTTTCAACTACTACGCCAGTATGGGCCTGCAGAGGGCAGCTGCGTCCGCATACAGCCCACTGCCTGCCGTACGTCCATCTGCGGGGCCAGTGGATGCCCTTCCCTGCATTCCCACTACACTTCTTCGATCCTCGAGTTCGTATGAAACCTCTGTTTCAGATCCATCTGCCTCCGCTTCAAATGTTTGCCCTGGGTCGAACGCGATGGTTTCGTCACGTGACACCAGAAATATGTCGGGTCGCCCGCCACCCCCGACCCTCGGAGGTCACCTACCTGGGCTATGTCCCGCCATCGCCACAGGTGAACCGTGTACGTGTCGCTACTTCATTGGTTCCCCCTTAACGCACTTTTCAACTACGTCACTCTCGAGAACACCACTGCAGATGACGTCGTCGAAAATTGATTTGAATTCGACTTCGGCTTTATTTCAGCCGTACAAAACGGATGCAAAAACAGTTCAATAGAATAATAATTATATTATATTGTATAAAACATTGTATTAAAGTGTTCTTGAACAGATTCAATGGGCCGTAAACACATTAAAGATCCTGGTTATCTTGTGACAACACATACGTGTTGATCATCCATGTGACAACATAATACAACCTACTGAACTTTGTATATATGTAAAGAAGCTTATGTGTATATATATATATACAGAATTATCTGTCTTCCACGCACGAACTCAAAGCTAAAAGTTCTACGTGTAGGCCTAAATGAATGCATTCGTGTATGAAAAAGTGTTTAAGGAATAAGGACTTACCAAGTAATTCGCTGTAATTTGTCACTCACTTTAAGCACACAAAATGTTATCAGTAGTTATGCTACGGAAGTTGTCGGACTTTCATAAACATACAGTACTTCATCCTTTGAATGGGTTTACTTGCATATATAGCGTTGGTTCTGCGGCTATACTGCACGTTGTTGATATGATGTTAATTATTGCTATGCTGATGTTTAATTAAGAAACACCAAGGGTTGGTTTATGTCATGAATGACGCCAACAACCAAACTGAATGACGTCTTGGATGTGATGACGTTACTATGGGGCAGCATGAAGGAGTCACATCTGAGGAGTCGGGCCTAAATATGCAAAAGCGGGGGCCATCTTAGAGCTTGATAAGTACAAAAGACCCATGGATGCACTTGAGTAATTTTGAAGTCTTGCCACTGCCTGGGTATTCATCATCATCATGATCCATGGGCCGAGAGCCCGTAGGTGTCCACTGCATGCATTGTCACTTGTCTCCACAGTTCCCGATAAAAAAAATTATCAAGGCGTGCAAGTCTTGCTTACACCAATCCCTTATATCATCTGTCCACTCCCTGTTAGGTCTTCCTCGTCTCCCATTTAATGTATATATTAATGTATTAGTTTTTAAATAGAATTATTCATATCAGTTTTGAAAAGTATATATACTACACAGCTTTAGCTTGACACATCCTTCATGAAATTTAGTAGTAGGCCTATATATCGCACACGAAATCTCACGTAAGTCTGAACAAGGAGATCTTTGCGCCATAATGGTTATATCATTCGTTACCCTGATTCCAATTAAGTTGTTAGTTGGATTGGTGGCTCTGTGTTTAATTCCATAATTAAGAAATAAGCGTCGCTCTTTCGTCCTCCTACGCTTTGCGTTCCTCCCTCATCGGGCGCAAGGGGTGGATATGGAGCCGATTACACCCCTATCCAGATGGGACAATGGCACTTTTAGCGACAGAAACGTTCCTCTTTGATGTGAATAAGCTTCGATCTATTACGCAAATGATTTTACAACGCCGCCCTCACAAAAGATTATCGGCTAGTCAGCAGAACATCAAAGTGTGCTGCTCTTCGGCCACTGACCGGTGGGACCTTAATGACCAATGATTGCGTGACTTGATCGAGTCTGTGGGATTATCCCTCGTCCAAATGGGGCAATAATCAACGTCCCGAGTGCGCTCTGATTCTTTGGCGGACGAATTTTCGACACTGCTCAGTTGTTCGGCCCTGCCTCCGAAATGTGACGCCGGGTAATCGTACAATCGGACTCTGCAAGGTCAGCTGGTGTGGGCAGCCAGCAAAACCAGCAAAAACAGAAAAGGGTGTGTGGCTGCGAGATTGAAACCTTCCTAATTTCTTGAGAGGAGGGCTTTCAGCACGCAGTTGAAAGGCAGATGCAGCAGCATGCCAAAATCCGGGCAACAATCTTTTACGTTTTTATTTAATTTAAAAAGCCTCTGGCATCAGTTCTGCTTGCACGCAACGTTCTTATGCTTATCAAATAAACCTTAAAAATGACAATTAAATACAAAGTAGAACGCGTGGGGTTGCCATTCTTCAAGATGCAGAAGTTCATTTGCATAGTAAAAGGACTCCCATAAAACGAGGCACTGCATGACTTATTAATGGCTTAGTGCAGTAAAATGACGCAGTTTGTTATTGATCAATGATTCTGAGCGATTGAAGAAGACCTTCGCCGTTGAACACCCGAAACCCGACTGTTTGAGCTACAGTATATACACGAAAAACTCCTGCAGCTGCAGCGGTTGGCATGCGGTGCTGGATTCTTAATTTCGGGCTTTGACCCGTTTTGCATGAGACGTGGAAGGTGGCCTCCACCACTGCCACCTTTAACGCAAGCAAAGGCAAAGACAAGCAAAGATAAGATAACCTATGTACCGCCAGATAAACCCTATGAAAGAATTTGGAGTGATTTATAAATTAAATGCTGAAATGGCTAAGTTACTTCCGCAGGATGAAGTTGGTCTTCACAAAGTGTGTGGTCCGATCAGTTTGGTAGACAATGCAATAAGACCTCTGAGCCTAAGCTATCATCGGATTACCGTCTGTTATCTTCTATCTGCCCTCTGCATCTGTTAAGGCCCCTGTTACACTAGGCCTACAGTATGTAACATTCCGTATGACTGAGCGATCGTTGTCTGGATCTGGTGTTCTTCGTCAGTTGACATTATAGCACCAAGAGGTTCTCAAGTGCATGCTTGTCGTGCATCTGCACTCGGCGGCACTTAATAAAACGCCTTTTGCACTCATTCAAACCTCGGCCCGGTCATCGCGGTCAGTGGAACGACGCCTGACACAACTAATGGCCTGCTGACCACCAGCTGAAAGAGCACTCGCTTTTAAACAAACATTCCACGCTTTGTTATCGACGGAGAGCGTCTGAAAGACAGACGGCCTCCAATAAAACTCCTATTCAGCGAATTAGAGCCTTTGTCACGCGGAAAAAGCGCGGCGGAATCGGTTGCGAGCGGCGACTCTCCGGTCCACTAGATAAAGGACGAGATCTTTGTCGATCTTGCGCTCTTAGAAATACGTCTACAAGTTAGCCGATCATAGCCTGCCATTCGGATTCGCAAAGATCAAAGATGCCAAAATCACTGATCGAAATAGGAACACCTACAATCGGACACGGAACCAAACGACTTCAATCGATTTATTAGACGCAAAATTAACAATCCTACACAATGCGCACATTCTGACGCCATAATTAGCCATAAAGCCTATTATATCAGCATCATTATGTGTAGGCCTTAAAGTATCTATGCAAATATAGTAGCCTACGGGGACTGTGTTGTACTATTGACTATTTAGAAGGGGCTAATGTGATTATTTAGTTGTAAATCCTGGTCTAATTGTGCAGGTATTATCAGCCAGTTAAACGCGGCGTCTACTTCAAAGGCTTAAAAGCCGTTGCTGAGTCAAGTTCGTCCAAACGTTTCGAACTGCACACACGCTAGGTGGCGCAAAAAGATTTGGTAGATTTGTCCATAAGGCGCTATATAA
Organism: Norana najaformis; assembly: GCA_964023275.1. Classification (NCBI taxonomy): domain Eukaryota; kingdom Metazoa; phylum Annelida; class Clitellata; order Crassiclitellata; family Hormogastridae; genus Norana; species Norana najaformis. The sequence continues at coordinate 32,456,349 of OZ029915.1, read as the reverse complement.
ATATTCGATTTCGCTTAATTATACTGCAATATATAGCACACCACATGATAGTGAATTTTATTTTACTGCCAGTAATTGCAATGTAATGTGGTTAAGAAGAAAAGAGGATTGTAACATAGGACATTCCGTCTCCCTATCTGTTCTTCTGTCCCTCTCCTTCTGTCCTTCTCCTTCTGTCCCTCTCCTTCTGTCGCTCTCCTTCTAGAGGTTGAAAACTGGTTAAATTTATCAACCATAGGTAGTGGATCTGCAGATATTTGAAAACCTAAAACCGATGCCTATCTGGCAAATATGTAACCGATACTTAGGCTAGTATTCGTTATTCGGGTAAAGCATAAAATGCGAGAAAAATGATGCAGATCGTCGATTAAACACATAAACTAAAAAGCATTAAATAACAAGTCACAACAGACTAGACTTGGATTAAATAAGTCAACTGTGATAACACACTAAACACGTGACAACAAAATTGAAAAATACCGAAAGAAATATATCCTTTTTAGGCGACGGGTTTTCTCTTTTAGGTGGTGGATCTCATAGATCGGATGTTGGATCTTATATCAGAAACGCCGAATCTCAGATCCGGCTGAAATTTAATCAGTGGTTGATAACAAATGTCTTTGCCATTTGACTCGTTGTTTGTGCCATTCCTAATTCTCCCGCCCCTCTATAGTACCAGGCTCTCTTCCGCCCTCCTCATTAGGCCTACCTGTACAGGTGCAAATGGAGCGTTTTAGTGAACTAATCGGGGTACTTAGCACAGTCCACCTTTTAGCGGTTGTATAATTGCCCTTTGATCTGCCGACTCGTTGACCTTGTTCTGAGGCAGTTGCAAAAATCGACACTAGTGTCGCCAGCATGGTGGATGCGCTATCTTTGTCATTCACACGGAGTCCCCCATTCACTGATGCGTAGTCAAAAAAGTTCGCAAGAGCTTGGCTGTCGCATCTTCAGTTTTGGTGGCATGGTCGAAATCAGTGACAGAAAGGTTAGACCAGTCGGAAGAGAACCGATGAGATGTTAAGACAGAAAGTATTTTATTGTGGCGTCGTGTATGTTTGAAGGATGGCAAAAGAAGGGTATTCGGATAAATCAAAGTGAAATGTTTAGTTTTGAGTTCTGAATGAAATGTCCCAGGAGAAATGCTCCAGCGAGAGTCCAAGAACAATGACAAGTGGAGAATGAGGAAATTATCGGGGGTCTTTTGGGAGTTCGATTCGTACAGATGAAGAAGCGCAGACTAAATAACGGTTATAGAATTTCGAGGAACTGTCCATGATTAGTAAATAAGGTTCAGAATAAAACTAACATGATTCTGTCGTGAAAGTGATGGTAATCGTAATTTGTAAGCTCCAGATTTCTACAGCGCCGAGAGACAACTACGCCGCGGGAACAGGAATTCACAGGCTCGTAGTCAAACCAAAATTTATAGGCAAGAAAGGTCAGTTCGGTTCCAGGTCAAGAGCTAAGGGTCAGGCAAGCAGACAGTCAGACGGCAACGGTGGATGCCTTTTGGAATGGGAGCGGAAGGAAAGATAAGGGGAGAAAGTTAAAGAGGAAGAATCAGTATAGGATTTGTGGAAGAGGAATGTTTTCAGTTTTGAATGAAAAACCTGTGTAGAAATCGCAAGGGGTAATGTGTTGATGAGTTCATATAGTTCATATGAGTCAGACACATGCATTTGTCGTAATTCTGGGGGAGATTAATCCAAAGGAGTGGGCAGCTATGGTTATGGAGCGATTTCCAAATTTTAAAGATGAGGTGTCGGAAGGGCGGAAAAGTGTTACAGTAGAGTGGTAGGATTGTAAATAACTGACACAGATAGGAGGGTTGAGAGGACTGGACTGTGTTGTAGGTAAGTGATAAGACTTTGTGTTCTATTCGTTCAGGTATTTTAAGCCAGTGAAGTGATTTGAGAACAGGAAAGATGTGACGGTGTTTGAGAGTTTTGGTAACAGTAACAAGCACGAGCTGGAACATTCTAGATAGTTTGAAGGCGGTTAATTTGGGTAGTATCCATATTCAGGAAAAGTGAATTGCAGTAATCTAGTTTAGTACAGACTCTAGATGCGGCAATGGTAGATCAAGTTTTGAAGTCAAGCATAGGGCGGATTATGCAAAGGTCACGGATACGCATGAGTCAAGAGCGGGAGAGATGAGTGCCATGATCAGGAGAGCCGAGGGTTTGGCCGAAGATCACGCCTAACTTGCGGACAGAAGAATTAGTATTAAAAGCGTGAATAGAGGCGAAGTCTAGGCGGAAGGAAACAGAAAGGTCAAGAAGTTTCTTTATCTGCTCACGCAGGCCTATAAGACTGGAGTCAGTTTTAGATGGGTTCGATTCAGGCACAGAAGATTAGATGTTATCCAGGATGAGATTTGTGTAACTACACGAATATGATCTATCGAGTCGGTGAAACATTTCGGAGAGAAAGAGACGAATAGTCAGGTGTCATCGACCTAGAGGTGATATTCAAATAAGGGTGCTTTAATGGGTAAACTGAGTGGGGTAGTGTACAGGATAAACAGAAGAGGTCCGAGAATGAAGCCTTGTGGAACATCGCCAGTGAGGGGGCAGGACTGGGAAGAAGCTTTCGATGTTTAACCGGAGAAAGAGCGGGAGGAAAGAGGACTTCATCAAAAGGAAAGCATTGTCAGTGAAACCAAACCAAGTTGACAGTCTTTGAAGTAAGATATTAGTAAATAAGGCTCATAATAAAGCTAGCATGATTCTATCGTGAAAGTAGCAGTGATAAATAAATGAAATAATTTGTAGTTTATTCTATAAACTTAATTAATGGACTTTCGGCTTATCCGATGCGGTAAAGGATCGTTCGTTATATTTAGTACCGTCCGTTCAAGTGGGTCTTAAATGGCGTGGCGTCCATTCAAACGGGCAGCGGTGGTGAAGGATCTCACCCGATAAATTCATTGCAAAATGAGCAGGATCGAGGCCATACGGTCCCTATGTAAAACCTATACATTTACATTTTTATTTTACATTTATTGGTGCTAAGTTTTATAGCGCGATCATTTTATCAAAGCTCACTTTCACTTACTTATTAAAATGTCAATGACCCTTTTTTCGATGAGTCTTGTTGGTCTTTCTTAGGCGTGTGATAAACAAACCGCTGTCGAAGAAATTACTCTGAGCAAATGTCCGGGAAGAAAGTCTGCATTGTCGGTTCTGGAAACTGGTAATTTTTGCTGCTTTTCTACATAGACTGGCGGCGGATGTTTGTAAAGCTGACTCATCTGTACATTAGGCTAAGAGTCAAAATTTCTAGTATTACGAGTGCTAGCAGGTTGTTATATATCGTACTGGATGTTTTTAATATTGCTGCAGTGAAAAGCCCGAGGACAAAAGTTGTAACACCAGTAAGAGGGTTCAGAGGGCAAAATCCGGGTATTAAGGCAGAATCTGATTCCTTTAAGCGATCGTTACGCGTCGAGGTTCAAATCCACCAAACATTTGTTTTGACGTGGCGGGCGAAGAAGTGTAAGGACAGACGAGGAGCGGGTTGAACGGAGTGGTTGGATAGAAAATAATTGACGAAGATTGGAAAGTTGGGAGGATTGAAGTGTGTTGTAGGTGAGGGATAAGACTGTACTCTATTCATTCTGGTATTTTAATCCAGTGCAGTGATTTGAGAACAGAGGTGATGTGATGGTGTTTGGGAGTTTTGGTGACAGCACGAGCGAGACCATTCTGGATAGCTTGAGGGCGGTTTATTTGGGTTGTGTCAATATTGAGGAAAAGTGAATTGCAGTATTCAAGTTTTGCATGGACTATGGATGTGGCAATGGTAGATACGGTTTTGGAGTCAAGCATAGGGCGGTTTCTGCAAAGGTCGAGGATATGCATAAAGCAAGACCGGGAAAGATGGGTGATATGATCAGAAAATGTAAGGTTCTGGTTGAATATAACTCCTAAATTGCGGACAGAAGCATTAGTATTAAAGGTGTGGCTGGAGGCAGAGTCCAGGCTGAGGGAGACACAGGGGTCAGGAATTTTCTTGAGCTGATTGTGTACGCCAATAAGTATGAATTCAGTTTTAGATGGGTTCAGGCATAAGAGATTAGATGTTGTTCAGGAGGAGATTTGTTTAACCACACGAAGAAGATGATCTATAGACTCGTTGAAACAATTTGGAGAGAAAGAGATGAATAGTTGGGTGTTACCAGCATAGAGGTGATTTTCAACTAGGATGCTATGGGACAGGGTCATCTCCAATTTTAACGGGTTCGTCTCCAAAAAAATCCTATTATCATCACTGTTAATGTAATACCAGGCAGTGGATTATTAAACACTAAAACATTAAATATTATAAATATTAAAACAAGTAGTTAATTGTTTCAGTAGCTGTGATATACCTTCAAAATAAACCTGTACAAATTCTCAGTGAAACTTGGTAAACTGAAGTAAACTATGTCTCTGTCAATTCCTACAAATTTCTGGGTTTTATTATTGGTGTTTGGTAAAGTCTACAGTTACACATGGCATGGGTTTTAATTCACACTCCCTTCACTACACTTTGCATTACTCAACTCGTTCTCAGACATTCGTTCTCGGTTACTGTGAGAACAAATTAAATGACATTAAATTTAGCTTTTAATTTTAATACGGAAGGCACGGACCTCAAACGTGATCAGCGAATGGGACATCGGTAGCTAGTTCGTCTCAAATTATCAACAACTCGTGACGGCGAAAATGAAAAGCACAATAAATTTTATCATCCGAGAATGTTTTGAGTGGATTTCGACGGGCCCTAAGCACGCTTTCATGTTGAAAACTTCATCAAATCCTACAAATCGTAACAACCGCCATTTTGTTTTCTTTCACTAAGTCCAACTAGCCAACTTACACCTGCTTGAGAAGTGGACTAGCACTAGGCCACGCATAGTGCGCTAAGACCGCTTCATGCTTACCGAACTAAAAGCTGAATTTAGTCTGGGACTAGCACTTACGACCTCTTCATGCATTTGGCCCAAAGTGTTGTAGAAATCTAACTACTGATGCCCTTTCCATCTGATCAAATGAGTCTGAGTCTGCCATTAGAATGACATTAGAAGGGTTGTCACTGTTGTTTGAAATAGGGGATCAGTGATTGCCAAGATCATTGGAAACAATGTCCGCGAACATCCCACAGAGTTTGTGGAGCGAGTCACAATGTATGTTTACGAAGAAATTGTTGACGGAATGAAACTGACAGAAATAATCAACACGCGTCATGAAAATGTAAAATATCTGCCTGGGTGCCGCATACCAGACAATGTGGTAGGTACAGTTTTGTGGCTGAATTTAAATGAAGTAAATCTTTGTGTCCTAATAATCAGTTTGTAATGGTAACAGATTCCTTTGGATCATGGCCATGCTCTAGTTTGGAAACATGTCACCCAGTTGCCTCATCTCTGCTAAATCTGTTGGCTAATGAAAACAGCTTATGAGGATAAGCCGGCACCAAACAATAACCCTTAGCAAAATCTGATCCGTTTTTACAGGTAGCTATCTATATTGACCACCTGTGCATAACATCATCAATTGGGTGAAGGCAGTGTGTGAGCCTGTTTTGCATAAAACACTAATGTGATGTTAGGATCGCTGATAATTCTTGTATGCACAGAACTTGTTTTATTAATAAATTAGATGCTCTTTTATGCCATCGATGGATGTGTGAGTCAAGCAGCATTTGGCCACAATTTATATACAACAAAAAAGTTTCATGCTGATTGACAGCCATTGCATTGGAGATGCTGCAGTTGCAATGGAGCCAGACATTCAATGCAACAAGATTCTTGCAAATTAGAAACATTTTACAGTTTGCTAAATGACAGTAGCAAAATGTTAAGGACTAAATAAATTTAAAGATATCTTTAATAAATGGCAGAACTAATCTGTTAAGATGTTTTAATCCATTGTAAATAATACATGCCATATGAATGCGACAACAAAACATGATAGAGTGCCAGGTTGCAGCGGCTTATTTCTTGTTGAAACGGTGTTGAATTATTGATAAGAGTAGTGCAAGTGCAAATTTTGATCTCAGATATATTTTAACTGATGCTATATAGCGAAATCAAAATGCCCAATTATGATTAATTTTTTAATTTTAACTCACTGTGCTTGCTACGCGTTCATATTAACCAATCAGATCAACAATGTTTGGCCACATAATTGGATTTTCATGTGATGCTTTTACTACACAAAAAGATGACCACGTGAGATTTTATATCCTAAGACCTGCAGATATGCTCTAAAAGCACAGCTGTAACTCATTTCTCAGTTCAAAATTTTCTTAATGTAGTATTCAGTTTCATCCCAAGTTCCATATCGTTATGGGTTGATTTGTACTTTTACCTGTCTATAACAAGCAGTGGTTCTCAAAGGTGAATTGTTGTGTGACAACAGTAATCCTTCAAACCGATCCTTTCATAGATGCTGCATGACTCAGTAGTATGTTTGATGCAGTGTAATTTGAGGATCAAAGGCAGAAAGTGAGCATAAATATTGAAAATTTTGGGCTCTGACTACCGCATTTAATTGTCTGTTTCTCTGATGTCTTATAGGTTGCGATTTCTGATGTGAAAGATTGTGTCAAAGATGCTGACATCCTTGTGTTTGTCCTGCCACATCAGTTTATGGATGGCATCTGCCTACAGCTGGCTGGACATGTCAAACCAACAGCCATTGGGGTCTCACTTATTAAGGTAACCAGTACAACACTTTGATCAAGTTAACAGGAACCACTCATTCAGAGATTTTTCACTTTTCAGTTTAGCATAAGCAGTGCTGCAGCAGACACCTTGTTAACCTTGATGCACTGTTCGTTAACTCGTTATTCTTTTACCGGGTTATTGATTGTTTGATTGACTCTCCATATGTATGCTAAGTCTTTGATCTCTTTATCAGTATTTTGTAAATTTTTCTGAGATTGATGTTCTTATTTTCAACATGGCATAATTATTTTAAAAAGCATCATTTGAGTATGGTTAAATGATGCTTATAGGTGATTTCTTTCTGGCTTTTAAATTTTTGCCATGAAACTTCCACTGACTTCTGATTTCTGCTCTGACCTTTTCTGGATAAGTGAATACTTCAAAATTGTCTCATCCTGGCTATTTTCTTCTCATATGTTTTTGTTACTGACCAGTACAATAGGCAAATTACAATGTGCCTGTGAATAAATGGCTACTTTTTTGAAATGCATCATTGCTTTACATTGTTTGAGGGATAAAATTTGTGCCAATGTGTTGTAGGGCCTTGATGTGAGCGAGGGTAAACTTGACCTTATCTCCAATCTTATTCGAAAGCACTTGAAAATTGAGTGTGCTGTCTTGATGGGTGCAAACATTGCTCCAGAAGTTGCCCGAGAAAACTACTGTGAAGCGACTATTGGTTGGTTGGATTTGAAGTATATTCTTTTATTTATAATTATGTAAGACATTGTGTGGAGTGGCCTGATGTATTGTGGTGACATACAAGGTCTCAGACATATTTCTGTCCAGAAATGTCATTATTACCTATTATGCAGTTTTGCAAAGTGCTGGATCATCTTTATGGAATAAGCTGTCACCCATCCATGATCACCGACATCTCTCCATCAATCAGTTTAGGAAACAACTTAAAACTACAATGTTCTGTCGAGTGTCTGCACTTGACTGAGCAAGCCTGTTAGGGCAATTAAGCAGGTTAAAGTTAAGGGGTTGTCCTTAAAGGACATCTGCAAAAAATGACCTTCTTTTGATCCCTTTCCCCTCATATATGAATTTGGCATTACCTTCCCCATCCCCTTTTGCAAATGTCTGCACTCCAATAGAGTATTTAAGGCCTAGATTAGGGTAATCTGTTGATCTTGCAGTGCTAACTGTGCTATGGGATTAGGTTCTTTGACTCTGCTGCAAAGGGACTCTAATAAGATCCAATGCAGTACAGACTGTCTGCTGTCTGACTGAAGTTGGTGTTTAAGTCACATGCTGTACTGAAATACTGTATGTGACAAATTTAGATGAGGACGTCCGCATTGGGCATAACCCCCTCCCCTTGTCCGCATTTTGGTCGCCCTTTCCACACCCCTCTTTGCAGACTCCTTTAAGAACAACCCCTAAGGGGTTTCTTATGCCATGTGCTGTTGTGTCCAAGGTTTGTACCTATTGTACAAAGTAAACTGTGATAATGTAGTTGAGCTTTTCAAGCAATCAATCAATGAAGTAAACTTCTGTGGTAAAAGGGGTAGTTGGTATGAATGAACTTGAAAAAACACTTCAAATATAGGGATGTCAATTCTTTTCCTGTAACTTGAAGTCATACAGTTGTTTAATATTAGTGTGATTGGCTTGCCTTACCTTAGTTTTTATTTTTATCTTGTTCAGTGATAGTACAGGAATGAGTAATTACAGTTAGCATAATAGCCGTTAATGTGTTTATGTTTCATAGGCTGTAAAGATGAAATAATGGGCAAGATCTTGAAGAAGATTTTCCAGACATCCTACTTTCGCATAGTTGTTGTGCCAGATGAGGAAACAGTAGAGCTATGTGGTGCTCTCAAGGTATGTACCGGTTGCGTTGTGTGATCATTCCAGCTAATCCATTCTACCAGCACGGATCCATTTTTTGCTTTCTGTTTAATGCCAATGATTAGTTCGTGCTTCTAGCATTATAAGAGTGCTGTCCGTTTCCTTTGGGCATTTACCTGCTGTTGTTTGGCTTAAGGCATTTGATCTGTTCAGCAAATAATGTGTTAGCTGATAGTACTATTTATGTTGAGCTAAGCCTGTGCTGTGCGGGTAGACTAGTGATTGTGTTTTTCTGAATATGATAGATGATAATTTAATTGATGGTTTTTGGTTTGTCTTTGTGCAAATCCATACTTATTCGGATTACATTACACTGTAATTGGTTAGGAATGTCTTTGCATGATTGCAAGAGTGATGTAAGATAGGTGATCCTAATTGGTTCTAATTGTTTACGAATAAATTGATCTGATTTTATAACCAACCAATACTGAGGATGTGGGAATTTAATATTTCTGTTAAAGTAAGGTTGCTTGTTGCAGTCATCTTCTGTGACTTTGTTTTGCAGAATATTGTGGCAATGGGTGCCGGTTTTACAGATGGCTTGAAGTATGGAGACAACACAAAAGCAGCCGTCATTCGACTTGGGCTCATGGAGATGGTCGAGTTTTCGAAGAGCTTTTTCCCACGTAAGTTCCTTTATATTTTGCAGGAAATATTGTATTGTTTAAGAAAGTTTTGAACTTTCAGTTGTGTTCAAGCTGAGGGTGCAGTTGTTAAATATATTTCTTTTTCCGACTTCCAGTGTAAATTATGCCTCTCTTCTTGATTCTTTATCTTTCTGAGCATATTTTCGTCATTGTACAGTTTTGAACTAATTTGTCTTTGAAGAAATTTTCTTTGTTTAATTTACATTCTTATTCCAAATTTTCATAAGTTTTACTTTTTTTCTTTAAATAAGCAAAACCTATGAGATTTTGGTTCAAACCTTAAAATTTCAAAAATAAACTGCAGACTATTTAGGGTGAATTTTTTTGTTTTACCCATTCTTGGCAGATGGTGTTTCATAAAACTGTAAAGAGATGGCTTTCACTGCCAACATAGTTATTATGACTTTAGGTTAAAAACTTTGTAAGCATGACACAAGTTCTGTTTTTTTAAATCTGGTCTTTGTGCAAAAAATTTGGTATTTTCTAGTCTGAAATTCTCTTTTTAACTCTGAGGTTGCTTCATTTCTGTTGAATCTTTAGACACACGTATTGAGACTTTCCTTGAAAGCTGTGGAGTCGCTGATCTAGTTACAACTTGCTATAGCGGAAGAAACAAAAAAGTTGCAGAGGCATTTGCCATAAGCAATGGAAAGGTTAGTTAAAAATACTGGTTCCCAGTCTTTCTCTGTCACTGGCCTTAGGCTCTGGGGTTCTGAATCTGCCTCTGTCTGCTCCGCCAGTTCTGTAAAGTCATTTAGATCTGGGCTAAAATCTCTTCTGTTTAGAATTTCTCATCCTTGTAGCCAATTTTCCAGTCTCAGGTCCTTGTGGATCTTACCTGCGTGGCTCTGCTATTTTGAAACTTGTGCGATTTTGCTTAGAAGCAACCATTGAGTGATGCCTCATGCATTACGATGATGGCACTGTAGAAGTTTCTGGATTACATTAGATAAATGGGAAATTTGTAAGGAAAATTTATTTATGATCATAATACTATAGAAACTGTTTATTTTGCCTGACAGATATTATTTTGTAATCTTACCACTGCTACTGGCTGCATTTAAATATTTTGGGTATTGTCGATGATCTTTCGTAGTTGTCAGTCCGCGGGCTTCAAACCACCGACTCACTCATTTCGGAGCATAATCTTGACTTGAGTAAAGATACACAATCTTTACTTTCAGAAATTATAATTAAACGAACAGTTCAGTCATGACAGCACTTGAATCGTTACAGTTTCTAAACGCATGATCTGTCAACTACATTTGTAACTCAAACTTTCAACTTAGCACACACCAGACAAGTACTACCAATCTTCACACTTTCTGCTACAAAATCTTTGCATTCGCTTATATAGGCCCTTTCTCACCAAGACAGCAGACCAGTACAAACTGGTTTAGACTGGCCTCCTGTTATTGTGCAATTGTGGGTTTTCCCAAAACCTGTGTGACTCATCACAACATAGGCTGCATCAGCAATAATTACTGCTGATGTCAGCCTGCCTGGCCGCAGGGCTTTATTAGCCAATCACAGCGCCCCACGATATGTTCAGTGCATGCTAGCCGGTTTGTGATCTGCATGTATACAAACAAGTTAGTAACCCAATGAAATTTCATATACAAACGCTTGCTAAAAACTTGTGGACTAAGCAGCGCAATATTACGTTCATAGATATAACGTTCACTGTTTAAGTTGTGATCTTAATTTAGAGTTTTTGGTTATACTTAGGTGAGCAGAGTTTTTGTTTATTTTTATTCTTGCATAAATTTATCAAATTGCAGGATGCTTATCTTTGCATTGGTGCTACATACTGATGTATACCAGCATAAATTTATGTTGATATCCATCTGCCTGGCTCTGCATTCTTGGCATGCATTAATAAGTAAGTAAGTAAGTAATGCCTTTGTTAACACGCCACATGTCAGTCGACTAAGCGAGGAATCATGCATTGCCAAATATATTGTTTGCAGTCCTTTTTATTTTTGGACTATATGTGGATTGTTGTTGTGTTTTGACTGTAGACAATTGAAGAGCTGGAGAGGGAGATGCTCAATGGTCAGAAGCTTCAGGGTCCTCCAACAGCTGCTGAAGTCAATGCAATTCTCAAAAAGATGGGCACAGAGGATGCGTAAGCACAAACACTCACTACTTGCAACTTTCAGGTTTCTTTTTTACAGTGAACACTGAATAGTTTAAAGCTGTATTTCCTCATTTGTGGGCTTGAGTTAAATTCTCACATGTCATTCAAAGTTAATGTTGTGATGCTAATGCATGAAAATTTAGCTTTTGAATTGCAGTGGGTAAGCTCACAGTAAAGCTAAGATACCGTAGCCAGTTGCATGGAGCACTTGGCTAGTAACACGAAGAGTACAGGTTCAAGCTTCTCTGAGACGGTTTACTTTGTAGAGACCTTGAGCAAGTCTTTATACTCACAATTGCTTAATGCCATCGACTGATGCTTAGTCATTAGATGATGGTGCTTAATAAATGCAGAATTATTAATATTAATAATCATTTATTGCATGCCTGGAACAAATGTCCTTGGAAGCAACGTTTTGCCTTGTGTAGTTTGTAGTTTGACATCCTTTTGTTAGGCTCCCATATCCCATCGTAACACTTTGGAAGAATCTCATTTCCTACTCTTGTACCCTTAAGCATGTCAAAGTCCTGGACAGTGATTATGTGCATCACATTCCACCATGTTGCCTGACTATGTATCAACTTTATCTTGCATTATCATACATTACATTATATTTGTTAAAGGTAGTGGAAATAGACTTGTTTACACATTTCTGTGGAAACTGAAGGGAGGTCCCAAGATCTAAGAATCTTTAGACTGAGGTGCAAACACGACCAAAGTTATTGCACAACAGGACAACTTTTTCACCTCCCAACTTGCGGTGGTTCTGATTACCTGGCCAATAGCATGGAGTGCTTAGTAAGCAACAGGTAGCATAATATTCTGTGGTTGGTCAGCCAATCTAAGTTATAACCAGGCTCAGTGGCGCTTAAGAATATTGTGCCTGTCAGCAGCTTATCCACAGTAAATAGCTGTTTCCTTATTTACGTTATCTAAATATGTTACCTTATTTGTATAAGTTGTTATTGTTCATTTAAAGATTTGTTGCTATTGTTTACTGTTTTTAGATTTCCCTTGTTTACTGCAATCCACAAAATTTGTGTGGGTCAGTTGCCACCAGCTTCATTTATTGACTGTCTGAAGAACCATCCCGAACATCTGTAGATTTGCTGCAACATTCTGAGGGTTATCTAGTGCTCAGAGTTGACAAAAGTGATAAGGCAACAACCCAGCAACTCCTTCAACAATTCTTTTGAACGTTTGTATGAGACCCCAAGTGTAACCCAACCCAGTTTTTCTTCATTTATTAGCGTACAGTTAACTTAGCCCAGTTCCTGATTAAAGCACACAAAAGTAGTGTAACAAAGTTTATGTTCATTATGATTCCTGCACTAGGCAATACTCATGACTAGGTTTACAAATAATGATTCTGGAAAATGAACTGTGTTTGCAATGCAGGGCAGACCACAGGTAGGCAGTTTATGCTTGTATGTCTTCTGTTGAGATGCTAGGTATTGCAGTGCATTAAATTTGATTGTCTTGTGTTCCTTTAATTGCGTGTAAGTAACATCTTCATTTTAATATTTCATTTTTGGTTTCTGCTAGATTTTGTTGGTCAAAGCAAGCGACGTGTGTGCACAATGCTGTGGGGGGCATTGGATTGGATTCGATCAGAACAGAATTAGCTAGTGATTGCTTAGGTAATAAATTTAAACGCCACAAGGGGACCACATTTAATTTAATTTTGTTGAGTAAAGACTTGCATTCACATGTAAAACGAGTGCCCAGTTTTAATCTTAATGACCTTAATTAATAACTGTTGTTTCATTTTGTAGTCATTACTTATCTGTCTTTTCTAATCCGTGATCTGGTTGGTGAAGGTTTGCAAAGATGTTTTTTTAAGGAAACGTTATTAGGCATGATTCATATCTGGCAGAGATACCAGATTCATCGATAGCTTATTAATCAGATGAACTCTGTTGCTAGGGGGTAAATTTCACCTATGAACTAAAAAGGTCCGTTTACTGAAAGTGTTGACTATGACAAACACATTATTATTGTTTAATTGTATTCGAAGTGGAACTAACAACCGGCATGGTGTTTATTTACTAGAACTTGGCATTGTTACCGAAGCAGCATATTGTTAATTTGAAATGAAATATGGTAACTGTTTTAATGAGATGTAAAATGTCATTCACAAGTCTTAAATCATGTTTGACTTTTTCAAACATTTTGAATAGTCATGTACATTTCTTGTGATTTTTTCATTTAGAGACATATTTTCTGTATTTATGTCTTACTCATGATTATAGAAAATCCATGTTTATCAAAGTCATGGTTTTAAGCAAATGTAGTTCTGTTTAAATTAAGGCGTTACTGTAACAGGTTTGTGGTGATAAGAGAATGTTGACAGTGGAAAATTCGAATGCAAATCGTCAAAAGCATGACCACTGATATTTCCAACAATTTGCGCCAGTATTCATAACTTTAGGACAATTCTTTTTTAAAGAATTTTTAAGATTGTTCCTTTAAGAAGTCTGCATAAAGGAACAATCTTTTCTGCTGCAGATTTTTCAAATATACACTCAATCCTTGTAGGCTGATAGGAGATCATGTTGTGACAAAATTACACGCAACAGCTAGACATAACATTAATAATCTTGGGGCTTAGTTATCAGATCTTACAATCCTTAATAAGAGGTTGTTATAGACTGGTTTTGTGCTAAACTGACTAGCTGGCTGTATGTTTTAACTGCATGGCTTTAATGTGTGGCTGCAGAAATAGTTCTGTTGCTGTTTATTAGGCTATTTTTGACATGTAAGCGGAATTCACTCCTCTGCTGAGACTACACATTACTCAAATACACCCCAATCATTTTTCACATTGTAATTCAGTGGACTTTAAAGATGCCAAACATTCAGCTTAGTTTAGAATTAAAAGTTGAGTTCAGACTGGTTGACACTGACTTTGCTATTTATATGACACTGACACCAAAACTTCCTTTCTGTTAAATTGCTTAGTGATTAATTAATAGCCTAGGAATTCTGCGGTTATGTTCTTGTTGATTTCATGGCCAGAAAAAAATCAGTTTAAAAAAATTTCTCTTTAATTGGAAGATGCCTTTGAAGCAGTGTTAAATTATGCTGAAATATCTTTATTATAATGGTAATTATTAGACAGGTATGTGTGTTACTGTTTCAACAGGCACTACAGAAGTCATCAGTTAAAATCTTTTATTCCCAGTTTAATTTACCTCAAAATATTTGATAGTTGAATAGTTTATTTGTGACCACTTATTGTTTACAGTAAATATTCAGAAGTGAACTAACCGTCAGTATGTATTTTGCACTACACCAATTACATCTGAGAAGTATTATAAGGTGCTGTATAGCATTGCTAGCTACATACATACTAGCAGCTGGAGATAACACAAATAGCACCAAGGTTTCAGCTCCCTAAGTAGCCAACATTGCCTGCAAAATAGCCTTGCTTTCTGAGTAAATATTCTTTGAGATTTAACTATTGAAACATTGAACAAGTGTTTTGTCTTTATTTTAGTGCAGATATATGAAAAAGTTACTGATTTACAAATGCCATTGCTTGTTTTTAAATGAGATTACTTATTAACTTTGCTTTGTTTTGTTGCTAGTAAGGGCATTGTTTATTTCATAGCTAGTAAGATACCTCTGATTTATCTGAGAGGTTGACTGCATGTTTCATGTTTAATTATGCAACACTTCAGGTTATGTTGCAGCATCGAATTTCCATAAAGAATGTCTGTAAAAATGACCTACTGCTTCCTTTTGTCTGCGTTTGGATAACTCTCCATCCCTCTCTCTGGAAGACTCCTCCCCTCCATCCCTTTCTCTGGATGACTTCTCCCCTGCATCCCTCTCTTTGGAAGCCTCCTAATTGAACTTCTAGCTTAATAGAGTAATAAGTGTTTTCTTAAGATTTGTTCACACTCGGCTGTGTAATTCAGCAATTCACTCTCTTTTATTATATCTCCTATTTCAACCGCTTGCTTAAAAGCTTAAGCCATATTTAGACTTTGCAAACCCCTATTGCTTGTAGCTTTAGCTTGCTTCCTATGACCAAAAAGTTACTGAACCTCCACTGTTTACCATTTGAGATCCCTTAATTTACCAATACTGTAAGAGCTTGCTCATTAGGTCTTTGAATGAAGAATATTCTAATTATTTAGCGATTCTAATTTACAAATTACTGTTGTTTAAAATATAAAAATATGTGGCAGATCGGCCACAGGGTTGTTCTGTTTGGAAAGAGGCAGGAGTAGCTATGACGTGCTTTAGGTAGCCACGAAGTGCTGCGCTTGTGTGCGCGGTTCAGTCGGTTTAGGTGCATAGGATTTTTATAAATTAATTTTAATTGAATTTCAGTTGAATCTAATAATAGCTTAATAATTAGGCCGAGCACACTTTTTTGCTTTAAAAGGGTTCCATTGTTCAAATGTGTATAAGTCCTTAAATGTTTATTTTATGGCACTTAATCAGTGACATTAAGACACCTTTATTTCAGTATGATTAAACTGGCCACTATATAAGCAAGACACAGGGCAGCTAAGTGGGATAAAGTGTGCTGCAGTGCCTGTATCGTGAAGGATAATTGCATACCTTCACTTGTACGAGAGTGAAGATGATGGTTGCGGGTCTTAGCATATATGTGTCAAAGTGTTTTTGATATAGTTGAATGAGCGAATTCATATCGTATACAAAAAATATGAGGACGAAGATGGCCTGCGGAGAAGCCCGTGTTCGATATGGTCCCGGTTACGATACAAATATACGGACGAGAGTCCGGAAAAAGATTAATATGTGCGTTTCAGGAGGGACAACCGAGACAATCACTGTCCGGTGTCGGGCTGACGGCGCGGATCCGGCAGGGCGAAGGCCAACTCTGCTGTAAATCGCGAGGCGGTCTGAGTCACGACGGTTGGGACGTCGAGGTCGGACAGAACCAGGGAAGGACCCTGTTCGGAAGAAATAAGCACATATCTGTGTGAAGTAAAGGGATGGCATCGGAAAGCCTACCCCATTGGTGCCGTTAGTGAAACCAGTCCTGGGAAAGCTACAGCCGAAACATACAGAGACCGGGTTGCGGCCGCGCGCGGGGCGGAGCCTACCCTGGTGCGTAGTGAGACGGACTGATAGACGGTGAGAAGATAAAGGTGCGAAACTCGGGGAAAGACGCGGGCCGCATTACTTCTTGTCGAAATTCAGACGACAGGAAGAGATAAGCGGAAGACATCGAGGATCCTAACGCAGACCAAGAGAAGCCTCGGTACGTTAGAGACCGGAGATCCTAACGCAGACCGAAAATACCCGGTACATAATAGTCCGAGTCGGTTACCCCGATAAAACCGGAGTCGAGACGGAAAATACCGACTCCTATATGCTATACGCTGATCGGAGGACTGACTGAAGTGCGGGGCTCCTAGCGCGTAGGTCGGTACGAAGGCCCGTGTGTTCTTTTAGAGAAGGTTAGAGAGGGGACCTTCTCTTGAGTGTGCTGGTCGAAAATTGCCAACACAGAGACCTAGTACGGAAACTTACTCTGGGAGTCCTACACGCGGAGATGGAGCGAGACAGGTGATATCGGGAAGATGCATCGCCCGATATCCATGCGCCTAGGGCGGAAAGACGCAGAGGCTTGTCGTAAGACCTCCCTATTCCAGGAACCAAGAAAACGACTGCTGGTGTCTCAGAATATTGGCGGTAGCGGGAGAGTTACGAGATGTAGAATGGTGGTTACGAGACAGTCCCTATTAAAGAAGGCACGCAGAAAGGGAACGACTATTGCCGGTAAAGGAACGAGCCCTGTTCCGAGTAAAGGCCATCCCCAGGACGTTGTCTATCCGGCGACCGCGGAAGAGGCAGAGTCGGATTCCGAGATCGAGAGTTACAGTGTTGATTCCCTTTAGGAAGCGACCAATCCTAAACCTTCCTTAGAGAGAACGAACAATACGGACAGATAACATACGGAAAGGCCATTTTACGTCGGAAGTGAGGCGGATGGAGCGGAGCGTAGAGCTGAACTGGAGTTGCCCGCGCCCCGTGAAGTTATGTCCAGACCGAGAACGCCACAAATAAACATCCACAAACCATAAATACGACATACAGAAGCTTTTAATTTACCCATAATCAGTAAAGCTTGAATAAATGACATATATATGCATATATATGTATAAAATATATAAAACAATATATATAATAGAATATTATGGGAATTTAACTACTAATCGTTTGCTTGTTCATACAAAAATTGAATACTAAACATTTATAAGGCACAAATTTGTGTAAAAAATAGTACAGAAATATTGTTAATGTAAGAGGCCAAAAATTGAATGCAGTTTTAGCTGTGTTGAGCTGGTAAACTGTTAAAGTTCCTATAAACAAAAACTGGACTGTTGAACAGTTTCGGCATGTCACAAGATTTCTTAACGGTGTTGCTGTTGAGTGATCAGCTCATATGCATATGTGGACTCTGAAATTCATCAATAAAATAGCACACGATATGCGATCATGATCCGTATATATTGCAGTTGTTCTGTTGGACAGATAAAAGCATTCATGTTCCTTTGGTCAGTATGCACAACTGTAGTGACTTAGGAATTAACGTTGCATATTTGTCAGGAAAACTGATTTAAAAGCATGGGAAATTTAAGAGATGTTTACACAATAGTTCACCATAATACTAAAACTCGACTTACGTAATTATCCCTGTGATTCTTTAGTGCAGTACAAGATACTGTGAACAGACATGAACCGAAAAAGGGTTTACCGGCTTGCCGAGGAACTCCATGACTTCTGTTCCTCGCTTCTTACCTATATATGACTAGCCATAGGTCTGTTTGGGTATATCGCTAGATGGCTAACTGGTAGCGCATAGCAACGGCGGTGCTTATTTTCGTGAAGGCTGGATTTAGTAATCACTATATGGCTAAAATATTGTACACGGTTTTCTATAGTGGCGGTATGGCCTCGACCCTGCTCATTTTAAAAATGAATTTATCGGGTGAGAACCTTCACCACCGCTGCCCGTTTGAATGGGCGCCACTCCATTTAAGGGCCGGACAGAAACACGCTCACCAAAAGAAAGCTTGTTAAGAAAAAGCAAAGTAGCTGTCTGGAAAAACAACTGTATTAGACTCCTTGAACGCGACATGAAAAACCAGCACTTCGAAACTGTGTTTCTTTCAGCATCTACGAGTCTCCGGATGTAAGAAACCAGGACCGCAGCGAGATAGCCAATCAGAGGACAGCGTTCACTGAAACGAAGGCGACATTCAGGATGCAACAAACACTGAACAGCTAATAAGCTCCAATCGTTGGCTGATAAATGCTGGCGTTTGCAGCGTTATATTACTGCGTGTAATTAAAAGAGCGCGTCGGCAGCTGAACACTGGCCCTGTTGTAACAATTCGCCAGGGCGAACTTAGAGCTTAGTGCAAATCGCGTTTCTTCTCAAACCGAGTTCGATCAGGCTTGGTTAACCTTATTGCGATACACGTGGAAGTGATGGAAAATGTTGGTTGAGTCGACAAATGTTTGTCGGCATATAGTAGGATCTTAAGGACTCGGGTTTGAAGATGAGCCGTTCAACCGGTTTTCGTCAAACACAGTGTTCTCGAAAGCGCGGCTCAGAAGATTCTGTCATCCGGATATGCGACACAGTAACAATTCTTCGCCGTTTGCATGAACTTCACTTCAAGTCGCGAGATTCGAACCTTGGACATATCGACGAAAAGCTTTCAGAGGTCGCGAGGGAGGGTGCAACTTCGTGTCGCCACCCAAATATTACGTTAATGAAATTCTCTGTTAGACAACTACTAGGTCTACTGTTCGTCCTTAAATCCGCCCGTGAGACGAAACTGTTGGTCTGAAATCATCGATGTGTAGCCATCGTAGGGGTAGCTGCCCTGGGCTTGAACACCCGACCCTCGGGTGCCTATTTGGCCCATGTGTGGCGGTTGCACGTAGCGACGGTGTTGGGCGTACGGATTCTGCTCCGACTGGATTTGAGGGCTCTGCATCGCCATTGGTTCTGTCATAAAACCTCCTCCGGCCATCGACGGAAATCCCTGAGAAGACCAGAAATCTTGAGGGTTGTAGTACGATCCGAAGGCGTTGCTCGACGGATGGAGGTAACGCGAAAACGGAGCAGAAGTAGCAGCGCTATAGGGGTCGAAGGCCGTCTGCGCCGACCCGTCGACTGGTTTTAAGGAAGTCACATCGCCGTAAATGCTCCTATTGTCGCTCACCATTTTATCGGCGCTCTCTGCCAAGTGAGTTGGGTAGTCATCCGACGAATGAAATCGCCTGTCATCAGCTCCGCCGCTCGTGTTCGAAACGGTTCTTGTTAGCTGTTGGTGGGGCCCCTGTGCACCCAACGAACCCTGCAGACAGATCGAACTACCCGCTATAGGGGGCAGAGGTTCTAGCGCCGGCCGTGTTTTTGTGGCTTCCGAACCAGCAGACGGCGAGAACGCCCCTCCCGTTGACTCGTCGATGGATTCGTCCGGTGAGGGCGCGTCGCCTGTGTCGTCTGCTCCGGCAACGGCGGTTGATGACGTCAGCTTGTCGACAGTTGTATTGCCTCCCTGCTTCTGATCCTTCTTGTACTTCATCCGACGGTTCTGGAACCAAATCTTAATCTGGCGTTCCGAAAGGTTCAGAAGGGCGGCCAGTTCGATCCGACGAGGGCGACAGAGGTAGCGGTTGAAGTGAAACTCCTTCTCCAGTTCGACGAGCTGGGCGCTTGTATAAGCCGTCCTCGCCCTCTTGGTCGACGGCGGGTGAGACTGTGCAACGGGTGGAGGAGCCCCAAGAAAATCTGACAACGACAGAAAAATAACAAGAGATTAATGTAGGCCTCTGGTATACGTCTGAAACCATTTTGCTTCATAGCTGCATTTAGACCAAATAAACATTGGTAATTAACACGATATTTTATTTTGTAACGACTTCTAGCAGCTGGATAGAATGGTGTTCATCCAAAGCTATTTGCCTACGAAAAACAACATGCAGGAACGGAGGGAGGAGGACTATTAGGGTATCAGGAAGACGAATAGAATGAGAAAGAGGAAGATAGGAAGAGAAAGAAGAGAGGAGGAAGCGGAGAAGGAAGAAGAGTTGGGAAGGAAGAACATAAAGAAGTGGATAGTTCTTTATTATATGTCCTAAATTAAGGAAGAAGCGGGTTACAGAGTAGGGGCACAGAGATCTTTTCAAAGTCAGCCTATAAGCAAAGATTATCAGTTCAGTCGCTTTCAATATCATTACAGCACCGTAACAGCCTAATAAGAGAACGAATTAACTGTTCCGGCGCTACACAAATGAACTGAAATTGATTCTTACAGAGCACATGCACGCATAGATTGACGTATAGAAGAACAAGAGAAATTTTGCACACAGGCGGTCGTTGATATGAAAGGGCATATTTAACGATTTATTGGCTGATATGTAATCCTATAATGGCGTGCGTGGGCGTCGTGTTCTATATAGCTATATAAGTGTGTGTACATAAAAATAGAAGGCATATATAGAGTATAGATAGAGTGGAGTTCTGACGGAGAGCAGGACCAATGCAGCGATAAGCGCACGTGGTGGCCGTCTTTGATCTTTGTTACGATGAGCGATTAAGTGAGACAGACAGACAGATACAGGGACGGAGACGAAGGCAGACAGAGAGACGGAGGGAAACGCTCCCTTCGCCGTGGCTCTACCACCGGAGAAGAAGCCACCGATTCATCGATAGAATATCTGACGCGGGTGATAATAAGTCACTGTTTATACATCAATACGTTTACAGACGTATTCTAAACGTGTGTAAACGTAGTAATGTATAAACATAGTGTTTATACATTAATACGCTTACAGACGTATTCTAAACGTATTATAAACATATGTAAACGTCTGTAAACGTATTAACATATATAAACAGAGTAACAACATTCTAAACATATATCCGCACACACAACGACATATGTATACAAACGCAAGGGTTATATAAGTGTTTGTGTATGCATTCATCTGCGTATGTATGTGCATGTATCCATGCGTGTACGTAGTCACCAACTGCTCAGCGCCATCGACTGATGCTCAATCATTAGATAGTAGCGCTTAATAAATTCAGAAATAAAAAATATATTTATTTATATGCAATGGCATATTCAGAAGGCTGAGTAACGAACGTATACACCCCCTAAACTTGGTCGACTGACTTTTGACCGTATGTCCTCGACCCTGGTCTTTTTTCAATGAATTAATCGGATGAGATCCTTCACCACTGGTGTCCGTTTGAATGAGCGCCACGCCATTTAAGGTCCCCGTGTACGTACCGTGCTATATAACCCGATATTCTGTATGCGTAAATGCATATGGCGGAGTCTGATTGGATGGGTTGGTTTAAACGGCACTTGTTTTTATCTGATACCAAGTTCAATTCCCGACCAGAGTATATCCAGTACATTCTAGTATTATTATTATTATTTATTAATATTTTTATTTATTATTATTGTTGTTGTTGTTATTGTTGTTACGTGTGCAAGGTCAGTAAATCTCTGAATCTGAGGCGTGAAGCATTTGTGAGTGAAGGACTTCCTCAAGGTCTCTACACAGTAACCGTATAAGGAGAGTTTGCTAGATGGCGCTAGTGAAACATGAAACTTAAATTGCACTTCCGACCTCAGGTTTGACAGCTAACCATTACACAATCGTGCGTATTTAGCTGAACCCAAAGACAAAGTGTGGGACTATAGCAGGCTGTATATATAGCTGGGTCCTATAGAAGCTTCTTATGCATTAACTGTTACTTAACTATTGTACGGTGTCTGCTGAAGGCTTTGAATAAATAATACAATACAATCAAAATATTTTAAGCTATTAATTTTAAAATACAATATATTGGCACTGAAGTTGAGTTTGCTTAAAAGTTTCAATACTTTCTGATTCATCACATCTTTCTGCGATGTCCAGCTCAAAACGTTCGAAAATCAGTCGAAAAGCTAAGAAAGCTACAGAAAGCTAAAGAATTTTGCAGTTAGTAAATTTTCCCAAACAAATTTTTCCCAAGGCGCCTAGTTCTAGGCAGTTTCAAGAAACAACAATGCTACAGAGGAATTAATTACACGCACACGCACACACTCACATTTTTTATTTCTCTGGCATTGTTTGTGTTTAAGCCGAAAGATTCTTCAAACCACAAGGCTAAGCATCCGATGGACTCATAAGTAAGTACGTAAGACATTTGTTAACACGCCATGTGTCCATCAGCTAAGCGAGGAGGCCCACAGAAGCATGAAAAAGGCATGTTTCCTTTTTCAGTTTATAAATAGGCCTACTTGCCTATCTACCTAATAAACACAAACATTCAAAATAGACTATACATACAATGCCATACATACATATATACGTATAAGCGTTGGTATGTTGCAATGCAACACAGTCCATTTTGCCACCTTAAAAATAACCAACGCGGCTCAAGAGTGAAGGAAGAATTAAGGAAAGAGCAAACCGTTGTTCAACCACAACCCGTGGAACATTGGAATACCCGAGATGACATGTCATTTACCTTACAAGGAACCGACTGAAACGAGGTTCAGGTAATTATGCCATACGACATGTACCCAAACATATGGAGTCAGCCACAAACCAACCATATAGGCAAGCCATCAGTAATAATTACAGCTGTCTGCAACATACGATGCGGCCATTGCAGCCATTCAGTATCAAGGAAGGACCAGCATAGACTACAGCCAGTGGGGATCCAGAAGTTGACCATAGGGGGAAAGGGGCGAAGTTACGATGGTCGAGCTGTTTTAAGGATACAAATTTATGACGACGATTTTAGTCAATGCAACAACGAAGGACTCAAGACTGCTTTCAAACCTCCAGAACTTCTTAGGACCTTTTTGAGCCATTCCTGTTTTAGACAGTTTTTAATATAAGTTTTCCTGGCTGTTTTTCTCAAACGCTTGGCTTCTCGGTGTCTTTTCTCTTGATTTTTCGTGTCATTTTCCAAGTTCATACGTTCTTGTGACCTTTTATCCAGATAATAAGCTTCATTGGATGACACAGTTTTATCACAGAGTAGATTTGAATGAGTGAATAAGTAGGCTATAGTGATTTCCTTAGGAGTGGCATATTTTACAATAGCTGAACATGTTTCTTGTAGTATTTTTGGCGGGAAAAGGTCAGCTTTCAGTGGAAAATTGTCCCGTAAGAGCGGTTCAGTAGACAAGGAAGCACGATGTGCTCTAGTCGCTTTGAATAAGGCAGGGGTGAAACCAACAGGTTCCCAATGGTTGCAGTGTTCGTTGCACCCCGACGAATGGACCACTGAGCTCTGATATTTCCCGTGATCGTAGAGAAGAGCTAATAATAGGCTGACGAGAAGCGGGATATTCAATGTGATTCCGTTTTCAACAGGAAGTCATTGCAGTCATGACACGCAGACTGTTCAAAACATTTTAGCAGCTTGACCACTGTTCAAACATATATGGACCTATAGAACTCATCGAACATTATAGACTTTTTCTTAGATAGTTGCAAGCGTTTTATAGATGTCGAAGTTAACGGTTTAAAGTATTACTGGAAAATGCCGGACTAATGGGCATGTATGTTATCTCCTTCTGCACGTCCTTTTTTACCAACTGCATGGGTCAGTTCAGTCCCACCCGGCGACATTTATATCATAGACCTGTAGACAACTGTACAAAACTTTGTCCTGATGCGCTTAGACTACTGCAACGCAGTCCTTGTATACAGGCCCGGATACGTTTGCAAGCCTCAGTAAGTCCTCAGTTGGCCGCCTGAATCGTGGTCAACCGCCAAAATCTCGCATGTATCGAACAACACACAAGACAGTGCACCAGCTTACGGTTGAGTATATATACAGTTCAAGATCTCCTTTGTATATATACAGGCATTGATAGTCGGTGTGGTCTTAGAATGCCTCAAAGACCAGCTGTCTCGAGCCGGCAGCCGGCGATAATTTTTGTGTTCTGCAATCTTTGAGCGTGACTTGTTGGTCCAACGTTGGTCCCGTACAATAATAAGACCGCATGGACTTTGCTTTGCATTGAATTGTCCACTGAAAACCATACTATTTCGCCAGCCATTGCTGAAAAATTTATAGTTTATTCAGATATTTAGGCAGGTACACACTTGTATGCATACATACATACATACATATGTATACATGCATACATACATATGTATACATGCATACATACATACATATGTACATACATACATATATACATACATACATTACATAGGTCCTTATATAAATTGCATACATACACGGACTACCTTATACTATAACACTGTTGTCTTTATACTAAAGCCTGAAACACCGAGAATTTGACCGACTATACAGTCAGTTCTAAATGCAGTTGCCAAGAAAGCGTTCGATAGAGTTATTTCTTTACTCTGAGACCAGCTCCACTGGCTCAAGGTACGTGAGCAAGTGGAGTGTAAATGCTCCATGCTTGCTTGCTTGCAAATAGATCGCAGATTTTGCTCTAATTCCCAGCATCCGCGACTCTTTACCTTGACTATAGTACGTGTCACAAATCTGTCATACTTCACTCTATAGGACTGTTGACGGTATACAATAGGTCATCTGGAACTCGTTCCTTTTCCGCTTCTAGCCCACGAGTGTGGAACAAACTACCTATAGATACACGTGAAAAACCACAGACGTATCTTGTATCACCTACTTCTCAACATTTTTCTGAGGAAATAGTTCTATTTGCTTGAACACAACTGTTGCAAGTTGCAACACAGGCTGTGTTAGTTGCATTATCTTAACCGTCATTCAGTTTTGCATGCAATGGCGCAAATATGGCTGCCAGTTTCTTTTTGAAAATTCTCTTGCTTCTCTTGACGTTGTTTTGTTCAAGTGCATACTTATATATGTATGCATGTTTGCACGTATGTATGTATGTACGTACCTATGTAAGTATGCATGTATGTATGCATTTTCGCATGTATGTATGTACGACGTATGTATATATGTATATATTTACGTGTATGTGTTATCAAGGCACTTAATATAGCGCATTTTAGACACCTCACAAAAGCGCTGTATACCTATCTAAACAATTTCGCTTTAAGAAAGATTGAAAATGAGTGCTGCATAGAATCTAATGCAACATCATGTAAATGTATTGGGAGACTGTTCCATGAGGATGTTCCAATACATGACAAGGCACAACATTGGGTTATATACAACACATTGAAGTTGCAATCCGCCTTGTAGGCTATACACAGCCACACACGAAGCTTTCCTCAAGTCCAGAAATAGCATATATATCATCCACCAAGCCACGTACCCGCGGCCACGGCTTATGCACGCTTGACTTGACTAAGAGTTGACAATTGATTGTTTTTTTGTTCACCGATGTTTGTACACATTTATTACAACGTGTTTTTAAAGTTCTTTTATGTCTGTCTCTGTCGATTTTAATGTCGCCTCTCGTCATAAATCCGAGTCAGAAATTGTTACATATACACAGACAACGCGTGTCGCCTGCCTTTGACCACAACTCACACACACGTATAATTCACCAGCAGATTTTACATCTAAAGGATAATATATATATATACATACATATAAAAGATAATATATATACATATATAGGGTCGGTATATATCCATACATACATAAGTGTATATACAATTATATGTATGTACTGCATATACATATGGAGGCATATAATGTACATATATTTATATATTTTGCCTTTCAGATATACATAGGCCTATATATAACACATTTATATGGCGCATATATTTCTCCAAGCATATAGGTATAGCATATCCGTGCCGAATGTTTATGTATACATCAATATCACCATACAATATATATACACATACATATATTGCCTGATGATAGAGAAAAGTAAATGTGGCCTACTTCCAGACAGTCGAACTTCATTACGAAGAAAGCCCGTTATTACCATGCAGACGATTGAAGTGGTCTAAAAGAGCGTTCTATTAGTGGTACTTGCATGCTGGCGCCTTTACAGATATTCTTCAAGATTAATATATGGTGTAATAACTTCCATAGCTTCACTAAAAGAACGCACTGGACACCAACCGATGGTTGCTATTAATAGTGCAAACGAAAGCAAGGGATCGGTTCGCTTGTACTTCTATATGGATGCATTTATGTATGCGTTTACGTTATCCATCCATCATAACATATATATATAGGCGTTCAAGACTTCCCAAAAGAAAGCTCTTTAAGAATAAGGCTGTCATCTAATCTAATATAATCTAATGACTTCTATAGCACCGTTCTCATAATGCACTTGTCATCAGTCGGTGCTCGTTTCAAGCTAACCCGTAGGCCTAGTCAAAAATCGTATTATGTTGGAGAGGCCTGTTTAAAAGCTGACGAGTCAAAGAAATTTTAAGTCAAATCTTCCTAGGGACCCAGTCAAATGCAAAACAGGCTATATATGGTGGGTAAGCAATTTAAAACAGATGACTCTTAAGTTTAAACCTTCGCTAACTGACAGAACGCACAGAACTTAATCCCAAAGTTTCAGACCAGCCACCCTACAGAGAGCCCGACCTTTCCTGGTGCTAGGCAAAACAGGAGTTAAAGTATCCGTTGATCGAATGCAATATTTGTTGGTATGAGGGGCAATCTGCAAATTCTTATCATGCGTAGATTGTCGTTGATCATCTTACCTAGATTATCTGGAGGAGAAAGGTTGTTCTGGTGGTCCATGGCTGCTGCTGCTGCTGTTTCCTTCATCCACCGGATCACATCCTGATTGGAGGGCGCAGCCTTGTCATCCATTGATGGCTGGTGATGTATAACGGTCGTTGGATTGTTGCCGCACGAAGCCAGTCCCCCCGCAAATCCTAATCCGTTTCCGTGAATGTTACTCATTTCCGGTGATGTCACCATGACGCACGAAGGCATCCTAAGCCCTCCACTTCCGGCCCCTCTCGGGTAGCTGTTGTCCGAGGGCAGGAACGGTACCTGTAATCCGGGGGGACTGGGCACGAGAAACCCCTGTCCCTGCAGACCTCCACCGCCCCCGCCACCCCCGCTGTCCATTGCCATCGCCCCATATCCGCGGAGGGGCTGAGGGTCGTAGTGACCCCGCGAGTCCGTCAGAGGTTGCGCTGTGGATGGGCCAAGGCCGCCTCCGCCAATTCCTCCTCCTAGGGACCGAGTTTCGTTGAAGTCCCAGTAGTACTTCTGCATCGCTTCCTGGTCACTGGTGATGACCTGAAGACGAGGGTCCGTCGCCAGATTCAGCCCCTGTCCCGCCATCGTAGCCCTTAATCTCTCTCTCTCTCCCTCTCTGTCCTACCTTCAGCTGGTCAGGGTCGAGAGAAAGACCACGTGCTTACCAGACTTTTTGACCTGTAACAACATAAAGAAGAAGGTATGTCATCAAGTGAGCCCCGCAAACGACGCCGAATCGAAGTTCCATGCAGCCCTCCAGTCATTGGACCCAGCCAGAGCAGTGATTAATGCCTCCGAGTGACGATTGGCTCAGACGTCATTAAACCATGACCCAATGTGTCCGCCTTCCGGTCTGACTTTGGGCCTACTGATCAGCCGCCGTGTGTAGGCGTTGTATCGAAGGCCGACGTCAGACGGCCACCGGCTGCCGCCTGTCAATCAAGACCCGTCCACGGGGCCGTGGCCTGCCTAAACTGATGCATGCACTGGCGTTCGGTGCCAATAAAGTCCCCAATTAAAGCCTTACATCACGAGATTGAAATTAATTTCTCGGCTGAAAACAGCTCAAGTGCAGCTTAAAGTCGTCTGAATAATTGTAGTCCCTCGTCAATCGCCCTCTGCTTGATCAGTTTCACTACTGGTCAAATGTCGCTTCACGGGTCTTTGATTTAATCTTTTCCATCGTCATGTCAACTTAAATTATATATTTTAACTGTTGACAGAATAATATTAGACTGTGGGTCTCATTTGCTAGATAACTTTATCCGGTTCATTTCCGAATTAACGCAATTTATAATGACGAATAAATGCATAATGATTCTTCATTCATGCAAAGAAGATTTAAAGTGCTGATGGAAGACTATTGACTAATTAATTAATTAATTAATTAATCATTTCTCATTAAAGAATTTCTTGCAGCATTAATTGCATGGTCTTAAGACTATAGATGAACGATACACAAGCAAAAGCAGCAGTGATAGGCCTATATTTTTCGACTTTTCTAAGTTAGTGCAAGTTGAAATGTCTTGTTAACTCGACCGAAGCATAGACTGCAGGGATCTATAATGCCTGAAGAAACAGAACCCGTAGCTCAAATATTACGTATACATGGAGACGAGGAACAGGATCCGAGTACATACATAGGCAGATAGACAAGTGCTGAAGAGCAGTTCCCTCAATGTGTTTTAATAAGACGATAGGCCCACCGCCGGTAGCGGATTTAGCTATAGGCGAGAGCGGTGGTTCCCCCCCCCGGCTCTCTTGGTTATATGCTGGCGCCCCTCCGACCAGACGAGTGCATGGTGAACTGCCAGAATGTGGCGCCTCTCTGGAAATGCGCCACTGGCCCACGCGTTTATACAGAGCTTGTTTTTGCCCTTGACCGGATACCAGTCAATGATTACAAATGATTTCATTCGCAGATCGCAAGGCTTCGCAAAGTAAGGCCCACATAAGTCGTCCTTAGACCGTGAGAAAGCAACTGGATTCAACAAGCAGACAACTGCTTTTTGCGTTTACTTAGCTAATAAGGAAAGGTACTGCAAGAAAGGTTAAAAGTTAATATATAAACTCAGATATACACTTCTCTTTCAACATGATGCCTCCGAAGCGAGATTGTTCTTGGGTCGAACAATAATTCAGCTGAAAAACGATAACAGCAGTGCAACATCTGGGTCACCTACGTACTGTACTTAAGGGCTTCTTGGATTCACTGCGATTCACGAGTTCACTTGACACAGGCACCGGGATTTAAACTGAAGACGATAAGATGAAAAGCAAAAGCAATTGCATGCATCGAGTGAGATAGTCCTTTTAAAGGACGTGTCTCCAATATAATGTTGTCTGTTACAAGGCCCCTCGTCATCAGTCCACCCTATACCGACATTCCAACACTCGTAATTCTACAAACTCATCCTTATACGATCAGCGTTAAACTGGCCAGCTGTTTGTCCCGTCCTTCTCAGGGAAAACTTAAGCGGCTTCCGCATCTATTCGCTCACGTTGGACCGTCTCAGGGAATTCGGTATTTACAGCTCTTCCTATTCATTAAATTTTTATGTTTATTACCGCGACTGGTTTCTCCAGCCACCAAACACTCAGATGAATTCAATACCTGGCGTTTTATAAATGCCTGATTAGGCATACTACTTAATACAAACGATACTGGAATACATACAAGCAAGTAAGCTAGGAGGTTAGCAACTAATAGTAGTTAGTCACTAGTAACAAGTAAGTATGTATTTGTGCATGCATGCATTCATAAAAGTAAATCCGTATGTTGGCATGTAATTAAGCGTATGTATGCATAGGTAAATATATGTACGATTGAATGAATAACATAATGAATTAATGAACAAATCCATATAATTTTCTTATTGAATGTCCTAAAAGAAAATGTAGCAGCCGATATATGTCTGTCTGTCTGTCTGTCTGTCTGTCTGTCTGTTCATATATAAATATACATAGGCCTACATAGATACGCGGCGTAAATGCGGTTTGCTGGTTGGTCTGATTCGAAACTTAATGACAGTCTGCGTGACACCTGTGTGCAACACCTGCGCGTCTTCCATCGATTGCTTTTCAAACTCCCTATCATATAATATTTATATACATACACATGTATGTAAATGCACATAAGTGTATATGGATTATACGAAAGCTGTGAAGACGGTTTGATGCTGATACAAGGAATGAACTTCAGTCATTTCCATATACTAGGCTATATACATACATGTATGTATTTGACTTAAGCTTGCAGAGATATGACTGGACTCGTTTTAAACAAAAACAAGACGTTTGGAAATATATCTAACTGCGTCTTAAGCAGCCCTCGTGAATACGCTGGTGCCCTGTGCTAATTTTTAAGTAAGCCTAACGCTCTAGAAATTGTCGAGTTTAGGATTACGATGTTTGCAAAAAGTGCGATAAGAACCAAGCCACGTTTGCCAAAGATTATAATTGTCATATAATATTTTAAAGAATAAGGGAACTAAAGAGGCTAATTGACATCCGTGGCATTCATGATGTTCGCACACGTCGTGTGAGTTAAACACGAAGGGGTTTTATAAGCTGCTAACAGAAGGACCTTTGACCTTTGATGAGCGATGGAGCGGGGTTAGAATTAGAACCACCCTAGACATCCCTCCATGAAAGTCAAGAGGGCGTTTAGGGCGTTAAAGAAGTTGCGGTTCTTGGCTTTTGATGTAGTAAGTCGAATCGTATACATGTCTATTTATAGACTGCAGGGGGTTGGAATAAAATAAGGAATTTAACGGATGGGGCATCAAATTCTTTGTGATCGAATTAAGTCTCGTCAGTTCCGTTAAATCTGATGGGAGATCAGTCGACACAACGAGACGCAGATATCGATCTGTTCAAATGTCCGTTGTTAAGCGAGAACGCAGTGAGCCCCTAACACTCCGCCA
The DNA here is from genome assembly GCA_964023275.1 of Norana najaformis. Classification (NCBI taxonomy): domain Eukaryota; kingdom Metazoa; phylum Annelida; class Clitellata; order Crassiclitellata; family Hormogastridae; genus Norana; species Norana najaformis. The sequence goes on along the minus strand of OZ029915.1, from coordinate 32,425,385 downwards.
ATCTAGCGACTGAAACGAAAAGGTTGCAAAGACCTCACGAAGCCGCAACAAAGTCGGCAAAGGAAAGTGTCCGACCTCCTCATGTAGCCCTGAGAAGGCGAAAATGCCACTCAGAACATGGTCAGATACATGACGACGACAGAGCGTAATGGAAATTTTATGTAAATCTCTCGGCTACATAGGCTGCGGCTGCAGAGTGAAATTTGTGGTTGGAAGCACGTGGGGTTGGGCGGAACCGAAATGAGTGGAGGAAATTAGAAATTAACGAAAAACTCTTAAATGAATAGGGAAAATGCATACCATTGTGGGGATAGTCTGAACCAGGGAACCATAAGAAGTTTCCCATCTGTAGCAAAGCGCAGTCTGCAGGTTGTGAGATTGACTGTTTCACCCTACTGAGTCTACGGAGGAAACGGGGGTGGCCATTTCAAAGGGAGAGCTGTAGACAAGGAGGAGTTGGCATGAAAATGCTGCAGTAGTAGTGGTTCGTTTCACTGCAAAACATAGGACAATGCTATCATGGGGGGGGACAAAGACTCCCCATCGTGCCACCCCACTTCTCATCGCTACAAGTAACACGTGCGCAATCTATGCAAGCCAAGATAGAACGCTTTCGTTAATTGCTCCTTTGAACATATGACACCCACGAACGTCAATAGTTCGCGCTCTGATCCGTTTGCGGCGTACATGACAAAGCGTCTCCATGGCTTATTGTAACCATAGCAACGTCATGCTCGTGATTCCACGCTTGCAAACTCAGTTCGTGCTTCGGAGCCCAGCAGTCTCGATCTAGCTATTCACTATATTGATATATCGATATGTAGGCCTATCTACGAAGACCTATAAATATTATGCGCACATTTTAGGCATGAATGGTAAGGAGGGGTAGGTGATATTAGGGGTTGCATTAAACCCTGCATGCAGGACAGCTTATACGTTTGGATTATCATATAAGCGCACGTGGTGGTGGGTGTCACGGTACGGTGGCCAAGAGACAGAGACCAGAAAAAAGATCAGAAGAAATGTTAGTGTCCATACTTAATTTTCTTCAATCCACTCCAAGCCAGTCAAATAGAATCTGATTAATTCCAGGCATAATCTCCTTTAACCCAATTTTGTAGCTAATCCATTCTAATTCGACCCGTATTACTTCCATTGGACTAATCTAATCCACTATAATCCATTCCTATTTAAGCCACTGCAAAAGGAATCTTCACTTTCCAAGCGACGGCTCATTCGCTGCTGCCTAATTCATTCTATTCTGTGTGCGTGTGTGTGTGTGTGTGCGTATGCGCGCAACTACTCAGTATTTCTGCTAAACGTCATCGTCAATACGCTTGACTTCCAACCCGCAAAGTCACTCCACTAAGTCAGAGTTATCTCGGTCGGTCTCCACAGCGCAGTCATCCGGACATAAGATTCGTGTCGTATCTCCTCCCTTCGTCACGACAGTCTGCCCGGCCGCGGTCAGTGGAGGACAGGGAGAGAATAGATTGAGGGGAATACCACGGAAGGCACTTGGCTCCATCAAACACCCTCGGCTCTCGGTCACACATCGGCACAGTGTCAAATGGTAAATTACCAACGTCGTCCTCGGGTGGGGTAATTAAAGATCGACCGATTTACGCCGGCCCCCCTGCGATTACGAGGTCGGGTGCGAAAGGGAAAACGGGGGTGCTGTAAACTGCGCCGGGAACGAGTGGGGGCGTATCTGCCGGGGCGGGTGTTGGACGAAATTCACAGGTGACGCAGGGGTTCTGTGGGAGACTATGGCTCTTGAATTTGCCGACGTTCATATCGTTAGCGATTTGCATATGAGAGGCAGCCATGACAGGTTTATTGGTCGTAAAGATGACCTCCGTTCGGACAATGAAAAGATTTGTTCGCATGCACTGCGCGGTCCTTTAGCCTAGGAACGGATGGGAATCGGTCCGAGTGGACGATGAGGGTGGCTGGGTGGGTGAATGGGGGCAGCGGGTGGAAGAAGAGGCAAAGATATTATGAGTGTGATCTTTGTCAACTGTTCTCGGGCAATAAATACCGATCGACAAACGAAACAATGTCAGCTCGCAGGTTTTTGAATATAAAAGAGAGAGAACAGGGAGAGACAGGCAGACAGAGCAAGAGACAGACAGACAGAGCAAGAAACAAAGACAGAGAGAGAGATGTCAGATGGGGAAAGGAGGATAGGATCATACACAGATGCACGTATTTGTGTTTGTCTATGCAATAAATAATTATCAGCTATAGACGGCAATAAATATCGGAGTAGCCAAACCTTAGCCCATACATTCAATTAAAAGTCTGCTTTGCTTGTTTGGACATGTGCACTCAAACACCCTTCATCATACATGCATATATATATGTGTGTGTGATATTGTAGGGTATACATGGGTGTGTATATATATATATCATAGTGCATTGCACGTGCGTGCTGCCAGGGCATCGTCTCCTTCGCTCGCTGCTCCACCGGAGACGAACTGAGGCACATCTAAGATTCGAGTCCAATTTTAATGTCCGTCTGTAACGGAAAGACGAGGAGGTAAGACGATCTCCTTTATTTTATATCAGTGGTCTTTAACGACGTACGTACATATATACATATACACATAGTATCATATCGGCCTCATATATAAATAAATAAAAATGTAAATATATACATTATATACGTAAGACGTGAATCAGAGAGACGGTATACGTATATATAGGTCTATAGGTGAGAGAACCGTTTATGAATTGTTTATCGCTGCAACTGCCGACCACATCGGACACCTGTGAGGTCCTTTCTGCTAATTGTAGTGTCATGGTGTGTTCAGTCGATGTAAAGACCGCCTCTGTTTGGTTAGGCCGCCCGCCTCTCATGAAAAGCAGCATCAGCGTCGAAGACCAGCGAATTTTATTGTCGCTAAGAGCGGATCACTCTTAAGTGCAGAGATTATGTGCGTATAGAGGACTCGCATTTGGTTGTAGTGATGAGATCCAATAAATGGTGTCGCACTCGTTAGCTCATCAGCGTCCTTGTAAGTCCTTATGGGAACTTATAACCGTTTAAATTCTCATCATTATTAATTCATAGTAAGCTTAACATTATTGTGATTATAGGATGATAATTAAGAACGCGAGAACGACGACGTTGACGACAATAATAAGCCGATTGTGTCAGACTCTCTTACATAGGATCGGAGTTTTCCTTGTTTCGCTTTTAAAACCTTTAATGTGTCTACTCGATAGAACGTCTTGTAATAAAGCACAGTCTATGTTTGCTCAACAGCCAGAACCTATGGTCTGCTTTCCATAAACTGGACACGATGTACTTTATCGGCCTCCGAAGTGCAGTGCAGGCCTCTCACTCAGCTTCTCTGTAGCCTCACTTGTGCTTTAATTAACAGTGGCGGTTCCAGTATTGCTTGCGTGGGGAGCAATAGCATACATTTCCAGAGGGGCGCCACATTCTGGCAGTCTACCATGCACGGGTCTGGTCTGATGGGCGCCCGCATAAGAGGGACACGAGGGGCGGACCGCCCTTCTCCACGCTTGTAGCTAAATGCGCCACTGGCCTCTAAGTAGCAGAAATCATTACAAAGTGAATCGGCCCATGAATGCACATACGTTTAGTCAAGTTCCTGGTTGCGCTGAGTTTTGAAAATGTGGCACAAAAATCGGGTCAAGAAATATGGCGACCAAATTCCTAATGTGTATATATTGTAAAACAGGCCATACGAGTAACGTTTTCTGTCTAACGGCGAGACCAAGTTATAGGTTTGAATAAATCAATAGCATATGACGATTTCATGCTCGCATATGTAGGCGAAACTCATCCACTCTTGACTTTCTTCTGCTTTTAACGCATATCAAGTCATTTTGTAGCAAAATGATCTAGTTGTGCGCTTTGTTGGACTTCCATTTAGTTCCTGGCCATATATATGCGTGAAATGACCCTGGCTATACGGTCGAATGGTCCAGTTGAGGCTGAGGCAGATTGGACGCCTGACTGGATTTGACTGGCTCAGTATTGGCTGATTTATTGTCAGCCTAATTAAGATAATCAATAGGTGAGACACCAATGAAAGTGTATTGAGTTCTCAAGATGCAAAAAAACAGATGGCTGACCGTATTTATCTGATGAATTTATAGTGACGAACGAGTTGTGTCCTTGATGATTAATCTTAGCCAATGTTACTCCCTCTCTCTCTCTCTCTCTCTCTCTCTCTCTCTCTCTCTCTCTCTCTCTCTCTCTCTCTCTCTCTCACTCACTCACTCTCTCTCTTTCTCTCTCTCTCTCTCTCTCTCTCTCTCTCTCTCTCTCTCTCTCAATATATGGAACATAATAAATTTAAGCAACTGTGCACATTTCTGCATTCATAATGATCTAAATTAAATCGTTGATAGAACACAATACTCACTGACAAAGTCAGTATAGTTAATTCAGGTTCTGTCAGTCAATGAGTTCTTGCTTAATTTGACTTGTAACAGTTTCTGCAATCTTTAGTAAGTACGAGGTTCAAGGACAGGGGTTAAGGTCAGTGTTGCTGCTGTTTTATGACCCGATAGATATTTTCGGTTACAGTAACAGTACACATATACAGAGGTACAAATCGTGGGATATTCGCCGTTCATAATTACATTTGTTGGTTTCCCTTGTGGCTTCTGGTGATATGGCCTTTATACGGTGATGGACCGCGTGCATTGAAAAAATTTCTGACATCTAGTAAGGAGGACTAGAGTGTTCATGTTAAAAACAAAAGAAACTATATAGGCCTATAGGCCTATGTCATCGACCTCCTATCACTTAGTAAAAAAAATTAATAATTAAATAAAAATGTGTAACTTCTAATGCGCCGGTGTCTAATGCATAAGACATGAACCGATGGCGCACCAAAGCCAAGCCGCAATCAGATCAGTATACAGAAGATTGGTTCACAAGCCTACCGTGCATAAACAATTTACAACTGAGATTGTAAAGCATCATATGAAAGTAGTTCTCTACCTACGATGCTATGTAACTTGTCGTTATTACATTAAATTGCAGCACTGATCGTCTTGATGATTCTTCGAGTGATTCTGTGCTTATGTCGGTGCTTCAGCGCCTGTCTTTAACCCCTTGGACATTGTCGATATTTTCATTGCATACGACAAAGGAAGGACAAGCGACGCCAGATATGTTGGATACTTAGACGCATGCGATTTTATGAAATTATTTCATAATTTATTTCTTATTCGTATTATGATAAAACAGAGCTCACCGAAAAACTTCTACGCTGATGGCGAAACAGAACGTAACAACACATGCTTCAGGTGCACCACGGATCCTCTCTAGATGTCGCTACCTGTCTACAGAGGGATGAGCTGCATAAATTCGAGAGATACACGAACAGAGTGGGTCGCATTTTAGTCACATATAGCCCAAAGTAGGGCATATCGCCCAGTAGCAAAACAGTGTCGGTTCCAGGAGGGCTTGCGCGGGGAGGGACAAGAGCATTTTCAGAGGGGCGCCACATTCTGGTAGTCCGGGCGCCGGCTTATAACCAAGAGGGGTTCGGGGGAGGGACGAACCGCTCCCACACCTATAGCTAAATCCGCCACTGGCAATACACAGTAGTGGTTTCACTACATCCTCATTAATTTGGACGAATATGCGAATTTTACAACCTCTAGCGACAGTTATTGTAGCAGTAAAAGTAGTTAGCTATATAGTAGCAGGGATAGTAACAGTAATACTGACAGAAACCGTAATGAGTAGAAGCAGTAGTAGTAGTAATAACAATTATCATCATCATCATCACCGCCACCGTCATAGCATAGTTTAATAAAAAATAGTAAACTATTGAGACCTAACTGTGGCATGTGTTTATTCTCTTTTACTTATAGAAGAGATTACAGACTGGCTTTGCAGAGGCGCGCCATCGATTGAAGGATGCCTTTTGCTTTATTATAATTGCTATAAAGAAGTCTTAGGATTAGATTAAGTTATATTAGAAATGACTGACATTCTGACATTATAGTTTATAAACTATAATGGAAAAAACAAAGTCAAACAAAGAAATCTAGCGAACCGTTATAATTAATTACAATCCTGATGAGCATTGTCACGACGATCTTCATCATCGTGATAGAGCCATAATGATCATGACGACGACGACGATGATGATGACAGAAAGCGGAGTGAGTGACCCGTGATCACATAAGACAAACAAGTTTAAAACAAACTCACGCTGGCCCACAGCAAAGCAAACTGACAGTTTTATGCACCAGACAAATATTCATGGACAGAGATCGGAGACAGACATAATCTAGTAATCTAACCTAGTGACTTCTATAGCGCCGTTATTATAATGCCCAATGCATCAAGCGATAGTCGCTTCAAGTAAAATCGTAATCAAAATGACTATCCTTTGGACAAGCCAGGTCGAATTCCGATAGGTCAGAGAAGCCCACAGATAGGCCTATATATATACGCACATACATGCATACAGACAGACAGATAGACATACAGACAGACAGACAGACAGACAGACAGACAGAGATATACAGACTGATATACGTACAGACAGAGCAATATTCGATTCTTCCAGGGTTTACACACATATGAACGTGAGGGTGGGAGGAGGGAGGAAGAAGCAGAAGGTGTGACATCTCGTCGTAATATTCAATTGCCCTCTCTGTTCGGATCAATCTTCGCCCTCTGACGCATACCCTCCGTCTTCCGCACCCATCGATCCACCTCCACCGGGGTGTGAAGCGAACAGGACCCATCGGCGTATAAGGTAGGGGGCGTCATGGAGATGTGGCTCCCTGTGATGCAAGCCTTGGCCTCGACGGCGCAAGAAATTCAAACGACTCCGGAGGGACAAGGCGGTCGCTGTTTTCGCAAACAATTACAACCCTCTGAGACTTCATCAGTGGGAGTTTTACGACCCATCGACCCTGCTAATGGCCCTCTTTCAGGCGCTACGCAGCCCTTTGACATGGGCCCCGGTCCACGGCCCACCCGCTCTCTCCAACCGGCCTTTGCAGTTTTCCGACGGAGAGTCATTAGACCGAATCTCGGGCAGCGACTTGACGAATATGTTTATCTTATCTGAAAGGGATGCCGGCGCAGGATTCTGAAGCTGGGAAGCATCATCCTTATAGACGCCATCCATCATTCATCCGTCCGTCCAAGCAACCGACGGAAGATGACGTCTATGAAATGGAGATCACGTGGTCAGTCATTCGATAGACGCACTTAATTTTATGTGACGTAGGCCTAAGTGCAAAGGGCAGCCAATAGGAAGAAGTCAAGATCAGCGGATCTTTCTGATCAACTAGAACCATACAGGGATTTTATCTGCATTGTCTGAGATTCTTGCAAAGGCTAGAAACATGCTTATATGAAACTTGTCTGTCTGTCTCTGTATTAATGCTTACAAAATGCACTGCATTGTGGCATACTTGCATTGTGTTGATGTGTAAATGTAGGCCTTCAATAGATCAAATGCATAGGTCAGTTGAAGCAGAAGATCAGCTTCTTCTGCCACTGCCATCGACAAAAACTGACTGAATTTTTAAAGCCAAGATTAAGGATGATCAGTCGCTATCTCATATGACCACCGACCGCATATATACGGTCATTTATAGGGCCATTTATAGGGTCATTTACAGGGTCATTTATAGGGTCATTTATAGCTGAGTTCGCTAGAAGGCGCAAGTGAAACTGAGCTGGAAATCTGCCAATATCTATCCGTCCTTGCGGAGATTTGAACTCCAGCTGTGGCGTGGGGCACGGTAGCCGATTGGATAGAGGGCTCATTTTAACGCGAAGAGTACGGGTTCGAGCCTCTCCTGAGACGGTTACTGTATAGAGGTTTGTCAGATAGAAACTTTAAGTTTGATTTGAGAAATTAAGCGGAACAAGAATATAGTCACGTGGTTACTTATAGTCCATCAGCGGTGTCTATCCCTTCCGAGGCCAATGACACATTCTCTCTCGCATGTTAAAGTGCTTACAGCGCTGTCTTCAGTGTGCTTTGGCGAATCTAGACATTCAGAGATGGCGCTGAGCCAATCGAGACATTTTAGGACTTTTTTAGTCATCTGGACCTCGAATGACCAATTTTTTGCTGTTAAAGTTTCTGGCGACCTTTCTGACTACTTTTAACGCCGTGTATCTATACTCCCCTCTTCTAAAGTCGATGTTTTCCATTTTTACCTTCCCTAAAATTTCTATAGCGCATCGTGCGTCGACTCCCCCTCCAGTTTAAACCTTCTGACTTGCACCCGCAGAAGAATCTCTCAGATTCTTTGCTATGATAAGGTCTATTAGTGAAGGCCTGCTAGAGTACATAATTTTTTAATCGATTTTCTTACATATGTGGTAATTATTGTTTATTCAGTTACCAGTCCCGTTGGTCAGACCTCTTCCAACCAGACCTCTTGACAGTTCCGTTTTCACAAGCGCCCTCTATCTCGCTTATACTAAGTACGTCTGCTGAAATTAGTGCATAGTTTCTATCCATTATCTAAGGCTGGATCTGAAGCCTGGTGGCGAAGTAGAGGACTGGCCCCTTGCCATATATATTCCGAGGCTAAGAAAGTTAAGTCGCTAAACTTTCAAGTCATGACTGCTTCTCGAGTCAACTTGTAATAACTGATCTTCGGGTAGGCTATACTGTCCCCAATACTGTACATATAGGGTAAAAATAATATACATACACTACTTCAGTTGTAATTAATTACAAATTGTGTAATGAAGTAACTGATTTTATGAAAGGCTAACCATAACCCTCATTTACAAGTTCATGTAACTGCTAGTGCAATTGTAATAATGAAATTGTAATCGAAACACAAAACAGTATTACACAATACCCTACATGGCTGTAAATTCAGCTGAAAATTAATTGGAAATTGTAACTGAACCAATACGAATAAGTTGCAGCTGAAAATGCAATTCCACACAAATATGCAAATAACTGTATTTTAATTGAATGCAAGATACTGTAATAAGACCCGAGCATGATCGCTTATTGGAATGAGTGACAATGCCATTGTGCAAATAATATAAAATCAACCACATATTCTTATCAAACTCCAGAAGATAATTAATTACCCATGCCATAGTTATTGTATTCACTCTCGACTGAATAACAGGTACATAATATAGTCGTCTGGGTGGTCATGGGTTTATGGCGGAAGTTTTTTGGTATCTTTATTTTCAGGATACTTCCAGATTTTATTTTTAAAATATAGTAGAATACGGTTTAATAACCTGGAATGTATTTCACAATCAGCATGCTAACAAACAGATAGACAGACAGGCAGACAGACAGACAAGACGCATACAAAGATAAGACAGAAAGAGACAGGGACATAAGGAACTAGTAAAGATGAATGCAGAAAGAAATCACGACTGAACCATGAATATTCAACACTAAAATTTAAAACTGTTAATCTAATACAAATGTTAGACATAAGGCGTAGTAGAAAAAGGCACAAACTGTGTGTTAAAGTTGAATGTCATCGTTAACTGTATAAATTTAAACGTTTAAATCTTGCTTACTTGACTGGGTGAAGTTTTCTGATCGTGATGTGATCCGAACTCTATTTCCTGGATAATTTGTTTCTATTTGTTTTCGCTATTATTCGCACCTATATATTTTATACGTGCCCGCAGAATGTGCTGTTTTATAGACAATTGTGACTTAGTCTAGTCTTAAGCCAAATGATAGCTGATATTACTACTAACAGGCATAGACATAAAATGAGGTTTTATTAACAGAAATGCAGACTTCTTGACTTTTGACAATTTAATTTGCGGTGATGCGTAGAAGCTTCGCTCTTCAAAGCGCATGCGCGTTCTTAGACTACGCTCACTGGTCATTTCTTATTCACAGGACACGCCCACTTTGACCACACTGACTATCGAATTGGTGGGGAATCGGTCCAGCGTTGCGATTTGGATGGGCTACTTGGAGAATAAGGACCGTGTGCAAAGTTTTGTTGGCCCACAGAATCGTTGAGGTAACTGAAAAGATGGGAAACTGATAGAAGAGAAGGAGACAAATTAGGAAGCGAATATTCATGAGAAATGAGATTTGTCCGTAGGGGACTACATGGAAGGAACTCCTTCCTCTGCATCTCTCCTGGCAAGATATCGTTTTTGGAATGCACTTCCTCCGTCTGTCCGCTCTAGAGGGCCTTAACTGTGTTTTCGATCTCTCTAGATCTCTTTTTGATGGAGAAGGAGAGCAAAAGAGGATGAAGGAAAGGTGTTTGTGCATGAACTGATGTCAAAATGAACAAAATTTGAAATAAATATGGTTTTATGTAGACCTATAAATTGAATTATTGCACTCAACTCTAGATTAACTGAGTTGCGAAGTTACTGACTTGTCTAGCATTGTTAAAGAATTCAGTGCACTTTTGGCGACTTCGCTTAAGGTGCTTGCTAAATCTGAGAAGTTCCATTTATATAGCGCCAATTGTATAAACCCGATCAGACTATATACCCCGAAGAAGATGGTGTTCAGATGTTGACTAGAGAAGCGCAGAAGACTGTAGGATGTTCTTGAGCTATTAGCTATATGTGCTAGTTATTCCAGAACCATGCACTAAGCAGCAATTGGCTTCCTTCTGCTGCATATATAGGCTATCTAGAAATGAGGGACAAATACTGTTTGGGCGAATACATTAACGTTCCTAAAGTATGTATAAGTGTTAAATAAATATCAGAGGGCACAAGAAGGTGCACGTGCTAAAGTAGAGAGAATCATTTCGAGTTTAGTGTCAGAGGTCAAAGGGATATTGGAAAAGGAGTAGAGTTCATTTCGGGTTCTAATGTAATGTAATTTAACATCCAGTATTTTATTCGCGTCACAATAAAATAGTGATGACGTTTATATCATTAAAGCAAAACAATAGCGCATATATTTTGGATTTTTCAGTATTTTCATGAACGATCTAACCATAGAAACTAAACTACCATTATACATAATTATATAGCGCAAAATTTGATTCTGGTTATTTAGCCCATAAAACGCTGAAACAATTATTTCCTGCTAAAAATTTTCAGTAAGCATAAGGATATAACTGTAATAATAATTAATTTGAATTGCTAATGATGAAACTGATAAATGCTTGACAAAATATTATGGGCCAAAGAAACTGGGCTGTATTCAGTCGCGAATGAATACAATAACTATGGCATGGGTAATTAGTTAGTCCGAACCACCTGAAATGTGCAAAATAAACATTAGACTTACTAGCGTGTATAAGTCAGTCTTCTGTTTCAGTTCTACGCATTAACAGTAGGCACATGTTTATTACAAAATAACACCCGAATAAAAGGCTGCCCATTCTTAACATGGAACAAACTGGGATATCCATGAGCCTTTATGCCCCAAAGAGGGACCTACTCCAAATGGCAAGACCATCATATTTATTATTTTTATTATATTTATTTATATGAACAGGCTTAATTATATTATTATTATTGTTGTTATTATTATTGTTGTTGTTATTATTATTATTATTATTAGTAGTAGTAGTAGTAGTAGTGGGAGTAGTAGTAGTAGTAGTAGTAGTGGTAGTAGTGGTAGTAGTAGTAGTAGTAGTAGTAGTAGTAGTAGTAGTAGTAGTAGTAGTAGTAGTAGTAGTAGTAGTAGTAGTAGTAGTAGTAGTAGTAGTAGTATTTTGCATATATTACGCGCGCAAGGTCAGTAAGTCTGAATCTGAGGTGCGAAAGAACTGAGTGAAGGACTTGCTCAAGATCCCTACACAGCATCCGTATAAGGGGAGGCTCGAATCCGTACTCTCCGTGTTGCAAGCCAAGCGCTTTCCAATCGGATACCGTGCTCCACATTTAATATAACTTCACTTTTTCCAAACAAGCCGTGAATTATCCACTTGCCTTATTTCAGATATCCCAAAAATCAACTTTTAATCCTAAATTAGCCAGACTCGTCAGTATCGCAATTTCTTTATCCTTCATCTTTGCAGATGTTTTAATTCCAGCTGGAACGTCATTGGTCAATAAAAAGTAGGTAAGAAAGATATTATAAAAGTTTCCCGTTTTACCCTGGTATCCTATTATGCCCCATGGAGTCTCCCTTAGGCCGCTGAACGCCGGCTTCACTGACTGAAAGGCCAGAGTAGTTATTGCGAGTAGGTGGAAGTTGGTGCGCTAACAGCCAGGATGGGTAGGAGTGCAGTAGTCTACTAATGCATTTAGACCCTCCTTCGACCTTGAATGTAGTTTCAAGCGACTTTGATTTAACTCTTTATTGGCTGGAACCGCAAGGTCAAATAAGTCCGATTGTATGGACATTAAAAATCTCATAAACACTGCCTCCAACAACACTATTATTCATAAATAACCATACAATCGTCAGATGTATACGCTGCAGCCGCTCAAACTGGACTCTTAGTATTCACATCTTCCCCTCAGTGAAAGGCTTTATATCATGGAGATCTAAATACAATATTTAGATCTAAATACAATATTTAGATCTAAATACAATATTTACATGTAAATATATTAGTTAGATCTCCATTTATACTTTCGCACTTCCGTAATTCTGCAGACTCATTAGTGTTCAGCCAAATCCACAGACTGTGTTGCCCGTAAGTATAGTTTCTCCATATACATTCGCTCATTTATACAACGTATACAGTCATTGAGATTACTGCACTTTCTCTGTTACCACAGAGGGACCTCGGAAACGGAATTCGCTTCCGCTGCTCTGTTTACATTAACCGATTTTCCTGTATTTTGTCGCTTTTGCTGCACGTTAACCGTGCAAATCTCTCTAACAGCCTACACAGGATGTGCTGAAATGAGCTGTGGAAGAATGATCTATGATACGAATAGAGGGCGACAGAGATTGGTCAAATACTGAGACTGAATTCACTCGTGAGAACTGTCACTGAGGGCAGAATGGAGGGAATGAAGACAAGAGGAGAATCCAGACAGATGCTGTTGGACTGGACGATGACGGTTGGATACAGCAGGCTGAAAGAAGGAGCTCAGCACCGAGAGGAGTGGCTTTTGAACCTGCCTGAGGGCAGGGAACCTGAAAAAGAGGATGACTTCTTAGGATTTTTATGAGCTCGAAGGTCCCGCAACAGCGAAGAAACCGTGGCCCAAATCTACAAGACAGAGGCCAAGCTGATGCACTGCGGAGTGGAGCCCTGCATGGCACCCATTTGAGTAATCCTGTATACAAGGGCCAGTTATACGAAGTTATGCCACTGTATGCAATGTAGTCAAAAGTACCAGGTAGTTAAATGTCGGGGCATTTGGATGTTAGTATACTTGCTAATTATACATATTTGTCGTCGAACTCTCCAGAACTGATGCTAATTGTCATAACGTCGGAGAAGCATGCTTCGTTTTATCACGAGCCAAACAATACGCATCAAATGCAAAATTTAGATCGTAGGACTCAGTGGTGCAATTTCCGAACTCCGTCGGTAGATAGCCCCGTAAAGTGAAAGTCCCTTCCTGCGCCTTCTTCTTCTCGTCCTCTTCTTACGGGATTTTACGCCACGTTAGAAGCTCTGCAGATAATACAAAGCCTAATACTATACACAACAACACAAACTTAAACGCACTCACACAGGCAGACGTGCCTACGCACAAACAAACAATGGAGAGAAAGAGACAACAGAAAGGAAGGTAGGAAAGGCTGTAGTCTTTGCACGTGATGGCTCCAGGTTTGCCGATCACTATTCGAACCACGCGATAGATGCAGTTGAATATTCCGCCAAAGTGTACCTATCTGCATAAAAACTATTAGATACATCTATAACTACATCTATAAATTATGAAAGGTCGGTTTAAGACAGTTTCCATGCCAAAAATAACACTTGCTTCACCAAAACAATAGGATATATTATAACATATTGGCCTAGGTCTATCAAAGCGAGCTAATAAATGACCGACTTAGGCTAAAGGCGATCATACACCAAACCGATCCTATCCGACCCGATCCAATCCGATTGGATGAATCAAGTCGGGTCGCATGGGTTCGATGTTCGCTGCCACTTTTTGTCAGTCGACCGATTGGTCAGCCGATCGATGAACATTTTTCAGTCTGAACATTTCAGCCGGATCGGAGCGATCAGATGTACATTACACAGTCGGCAGTTGTGCGCCAGGTTGATGCGAACACAGCCGCTTGTCTGAGTCATCGACGTCTTAACCCCACCCTACACCGAACAGACCCGATTCGGTCAATCGGATAGGATCGGATCTGATCGGATCGGTTTGCGTCATAATATCGCATGACGTCATGACCTGTTTCTAGCGGAAGTTCGCAACATCACGCGATTATGACGTTGCTCAGACACGCCCTCTTGTTTTGTCGGGGTCGATCGGCTTCTGTCGGAGTCAGCCGACAGATTAAATATATTACACCGAACCGATCTGACTGAAAAAACATGTCCATTGATCAGTCAGTTTTCGAATCAGTTAGTGTCTTCAATAAGAAAAATGCTTAGCTTGGAATTTCTCGTCTCTGATCGATGAGTTTCCTTTCGAATTTACTTGATCTTGGCTTTGGAACTCACCAGCGAAGACTTCGATGGGTTGGTCACGTGGAAAGAATTCCAACTGACCGAATCCTCCTTCACAATGCACTGCATGCAAGACGCGAAGGAAGAGAAGCAACAAAAGATCACGATTACGTTGGATAGACAACATAAACTAAGACATTACAAAACTTGGACTGAACACTAGGAAAACACTGAATCTGACAAATTTGACAAATGATCGAAAATCGAATCTGACGCTAAAACACTAAAACATCTGACAAATGGTCGTAAAGAGTGAAAACCATATATTGGCAGCCATCGCAAACGAGTGGTGTCAGGAACTGATGATGATATGATGATGTTAATGTTGTTGTTGTTGTTGATGATGATGATGTTGTTGTTGTTGATGATGATGATGATGGCGATGACGATGATGACGACGACAACGATGTTGGAGGAGTATCTGCTTGTACAGTCTTTTCCAGTCGCTATGCGGCACTATAGCAATAAGAACCAGCGCCAGTCGCCAGAGGGCAGCAGATAGGACTCGTTACAGACGCCAGGCGGCCATTCACTCTTCAATTTTAGCGGTCATTGTATAGTAGAGTATGACAATGGTATAGTAAGATAAGCCAGACTTCATTTTATGGCAGGCCCATCTAGAGGTTGGTATGGTATATTAATTTATTGCGAATTCATCTGTGTTATGCTATAGTGAGAGCTGCACATTTTTAATGAATGGGCCTATTGTAATTGGGAAAACTCGACATTGAAACAAGCCTAATGTAATCTGAAGTACTATCTATAGGTCCTGTAAAAAGTCTATTATAAAGGTTGCCATATTCAACTTCGTTCTCGTAGCTCACCTATGCTGCCAAAAAGCCTAATCTTGCTATCTTTACTAATAGAAAGTAAAATCGACTTACGAAACTCACTTCTAGTCATACGTTCAATTCGACACAACTGTGCTCTCTCTTTCTCTTTCACTCGGTCCCTTTATCTTTCTCTTTCTCTTTCTCTCTTTCTCTTCCCTTTCTCTCTTTCCATCCATCCACCCTTCCATCCATCCATCCATCCATCCATTCTCTCTGTTATTGTATGCAGCCTATGTGAATACTTTTCATTTAGATATTTTGCATCGGGGCATTTGTATAGCGCCTGTTGGGATCTCTAGATATGTACATAGGCCAAAATGTTGGACTCCAGTTTAGCTCAGCTCTTTCACTCGACCTTCCTATCTGCTGCCAGTATACATCACAGACCTCAAGAGGGACACGGAGACTCATGCGTTGACCTCTTAGATGCTCTTCAGATATCATCTGTCCATCTGCAGACAACAAGCCTGTTATGTCGAAGTGTTTATGGGCTACGCAAAACATATGCACGCATGCGCAGACACCTACAAATACAGATAGACAAAGAGACACACAGACATACAGACGGATATAGACAATCGCTGGGAGGTAGAGGTCGCCGCCATTCATGCAGATTGGACACATCATTGTGACGTTGACATGACTTCGATGACTCCCCTCTGTGTTACTCGATTCACTTACGACAACATGCATTAGACAGACAGACAGACAGACAGACAGACAGATAGTGAGAGAGAGAGAGAGAGAGAGAGAGAGAGAGAGAGAGAAACCACCTGTTAGTCGTAGAAAGAGTCTTATGCTACTCGTCAATGCAAGCGTTTTGTGCGCGGCCGTATAGAGGACACACAACGTTCGTCTCTTACAATGTCATGCATGCATCGTCTCTAGCTTATACTATACTTTTATACATACACGTGCTTCAGTCTCTACGCCTCATTCTGCTCTCAACTGTGTATGCATATATATATATATATATATATATATATATATATATATATATATATATATATATATATATATATATATATATATATATATATATATACATATATATATATATATACATACATATATATATATATATATATATATATATATATATAGACAAATATAAATACTCGCAAGCATTATATATATGCTGTTATCTACAACTGCAGAATGTTTACGTGATACTCATCACTTGCACATGTAGGCCTATTTTATATATAATGTCAGATAGGCCTATTCAGCTGCCACTTTGTAATATATATACATATAAATGTGTCTGTATATATAGGCACATATAAATTGTACGATTTCTCTGTGTAAGTCCTGGAGCGTGTACGGCTGTATACTGGTTTGCCGTTAACCTGTTTGACTGTAGTTGCTACTTAACTGTATCGGCCTATACTATAGGAAGGAAAAGTTAACCGATCGGTATAAATGTGCTTCGACCTTTCTACACATACCTGCATGTTAAGGTAAGATAATTGTGATACACGTGCACGTACTTCAGCAGGCGCAGAATAATGACCAGCTGAAGCTAACAATTCAAATTCTACTAAAGCGACAACAATTATTGCCATCGTCTTAGGGTGTAAAGAAGTTCGTATGAGAAAGTTTGTGTAGCACTCACAAACGACCAATTGCAGAGTGCATGCGCTCTGTGCGAGGGGTAAGTTTTGATTCTGGTTGACCATTAAGTTGTGTCGATTGCGAGGGAATTTATAGAATCAACGCAGCCCATTTGTTTGCTACATTACCAGATTAGATCGTGTTTCATATATACGAGCTTGTAAGAAGCAATCCCCTCTTACAGAGATACATTTCATTCGAACATATATGAAATAAAAAGTCGTCGTCTGCCACTTAGAAATCCTCTTCTCTTAGACTTTATCGTAGCTGCAACTTCTGTCTGCTTTCTGGATATCTGGCTCGAAACCAAACGTGACTTAAATTTTGCCTCGATTTCAGAGTTCTCTATAGCTGATTGGTCACTGAAGAAAAACGGAGTTTGAGACTGGTCGCAAACGAACTCGTTAACTTGAGATTTCTACAGCGCCAAACGAAAGCTAAGTCGCGGGAACCTGTTCGTTCACAGGCGTTCAGTTAAAAAAATTCGATTGACAGGAAGGGTAAGATTTTTTTCGGTTCCAGGTCAAGATCCAAGGATCAGGCAGGCAGACGGTGGGACGGCTACGGTGGATAGTGTTTGGATTGGAGCGGTAAGATAGCCAAGAAGAGGAAGAGGAATCAGGATACGATTTTAAAAAGAGATATGCTTTCAGTTTGAGCGAAGCCGAGAGAACTGTGAAATCGAGGCAAAATCTAAGTCAAGTTCGTTTTTCGAGCCAAATGTCTACGATTAAGACGAGAGAACGGATGGCTGATGGTAGGGTGGTGGGAAGATGGGAAGGAGGTTGGTGATATGGTGGGTAACTGAGGTTAAATTAATATGGATGAATTGATAAGCTGATAGATATACCGATAGTCGACATGAATTATGATAACATAGCAATTTACTATGCACCGGCTGACACAATGGCAGACTGACAATGCGCTTGTCTTTCATCTCTGCGTCCGGAGTTCGAATGTTGTATTCATGCGAATTGTGTTGTCGAACCACGTGACCCATAATATAAGGAAAGGTTGTCTGGTTGTTGGATTGCTGTCGTCATCTTTGTGCTTCAACCGAAAGATTTATCCACCCCAGATCAATTCCTTGAAATTTAAAGTTTGTAGAGGGGTGCAGTAAATGAGCACTTACGTTACTTTACCTTACCGTAACTCAGTGTGTCTTACATTATCTTACCATACATCATCAGCATCATCACCATTATTATTATCATCATCATCATCATCATCATCATCATCATCATCACCACCACCACCACCAAGGCGTGCACCTTTAAGAAGCGTTGCCGTTTCCACTACTCTTTGCCAACGCAATCCTACCATACCATTAAGCACAATCCGCACTTTTGAGCGCAGCTATCATCAAGCAGTCTTGAGACAAAGTGCAAATTGACGTCCATACCCCGTTACTTACCCATGACAGATAGATTGCTATTATAAATCTCTGCAAGGCGCTATAAAAATGCCTATTACCGCATTCCTCGTCATTATTGCCATAGTTATTTATTATAGTTATGACCAACAGACAGTTTTTTATTGCCGTCCAAATGTCATGTTCAGTCGAAGCAGTAAAATCGTCCTGAAGTCTTTTATGCGCCACTGCTACACGCACATTCACACATACACACATGTTATATTATGTATTTATATAAGGATACAGACAATCACAACATTATGGCGAACTTATAAAGAATGCTACATTGCTTCGTTTCGCAACAAGATCCAAGGATCAGGCAGGCAGGCAGCGGGACGGCTATGGTGGATAGTGTTTGGATTGGAGCGGTAAGATATATCCAAGAGGAAGAAGACATGACAATCAGACACAAAGAAAAAATAATGTTGCCTGCATCTGTCGGTAAATAAACGCAGTTGAATGACATCCACTAAAGCGTTTAATATCGCCACTTAACTCTAATTTACCGCATTACCGTTGTCATGGAGATCGTACTGATGTAATGAAGTTCTCTGTAAAATGCTCTGGCCCTAAATTATGAAAAATCCTCCCACCTGATCTCACTCAAGTTCCCGGCCTTGGTCTCTTTAAGGCACACTTGAAACGCCACTTATTGTCCTCTAAGATTTAAATTATTCACACGATTTATCTCTGTTTCACTTTGCACTGCACTGTTAGGGTTTCTTTGTACAAAAATAAAACTTGACTTTGAATCAATTATGAGCTTACATGCCGTGTTGTATTTACCGCCTGTATATCAATTACGTGAGAGAGTAATCCATGCTGTAGCGGAACATTTGTCCCTCCTGGATTGCTCCTTTGACGCCAGGACTTCTACTGTTTTAGATGAAACTGTTGTAACTGGCTAAATTGTTGGTTGTTGGTGATTCAAAATGCAACTTCAATTCAATTCAACTAATTTAACGCTAATGGCATTTACTGTAACG